>OY728156.1:756746556-759161208 GCA_963277665.1 Viscum album
ATACATAAGACTTCATTTGATTAAGGAAGGAATTATTTGGGCACTTAGACGATCCAACCCTGATCCATTGAGACGATTATCAGGGGAGATACCCACCAGAGAAACATGTCTTTTTCTAATTACTTGAATGCCTCACATTTGTAATGAAGATTCACATGATTATTTTAATGATATTATAATGTATTGTATACACTCCCATAATACATATTAACATGTATGAACACATTGAACAAAGGATTCACCGCATTGGGGCCAGTGATGCTTATTCTGGGATTACTATAGATGAGATATTTAGACTGAATTAGACTGTTTTATAGTGTAATTATGTGGTAGTACCCCTTGGATTATACTTTAACCCTTATAGATAAACTAAAAAATTTATTACTACAAGTTGTCTCAACCCCTGATGTCATGGATTCTCTGGTCCCTCCTCAAATCCATTTATTTTTAATTTTTTATTATGGTGCACTGTTTAGATATATGAGACATAAGAAATATTTACCTGAAATGTGGATACCAAGGATCTAATCCATGGGTGTATTCCAAAGTAGGTATATTTCTGTATATAATCATTTAACATTTGTATTTTGATATATATATATAGACATTATGGTAGAGGATCAATGAAATTTTCTGCATAGTCAAATGAATGCATAGTCCAGTTGGAATCCCATAATGATACAGTTCTAATTTCTTTTTTAATTTAAGAATTTTACATTACTAATGATCTTTATACTTGAACACTATTAAATTTTTATTCAATGTCCTTATTTTTTTAAACCCCCTCGGTGGTGCCCTATTGAGTATCTCTCACGCCATGCTCGTGTGTGACAACCCGAGATGTTGAGAATTTTTTTCTAAATTAATTTATCTTTTCTGTATTTTTCATTTCACATGACACTAGAAATAGATATATATATATATATATATATATATATATTAAAACACTATGTAATACACCCTTTCACACACAATACCAACTTCGTTTGCACTACAAACAATAGGGACATGGCGTACGATGCATGCAACACTGAGTTTCTATGAATCATATATCTTTATTATATTAACTATCTAAATAAAATAATTTTAACATTGATGTTAAGCATTGAAAAATTAATTGTAATAACTCCTTTTAAAATATTTTTATTATTATTTTATATAAAAATTATATTAATAATGAATTATAATATTTTTAGTAATGTCCTTCTTATTTTTAAAACATCATTTGATCAAATGAAATGTTTCTAATAATGAAAGTAATTTTAGAAACATTAAATAATTTTAATCAATAAGATAAAATTAATTTTATAATTCATAATTTAGAAATTATCCAAAGGTGAATTTTTGGGATTTTCCTAAGAAACATCATTTTTTCATGAATAGTGAAAAATGCGGATTTTTAGTTAAAAATTTCCTCATTGTATAATTATTTATTAATGATAAATGATATTATAAATATTTTTTAAGGACATATTAGATAAATATTACATATAATAATATAACAAAATTAATTATAATTGATTCCATTGTAAATCTGAATATAAAATTTTAACAAACTTTAGAACATTTTCGTACTTTAAAACAACGTTCTTTTGTCTCATCTGATAGATTTGCACTAACAATAATTTTCCCACTTCTATGATTATAATTTCCAAAATAAAACATAAATTATTTTATTCAGTGTAATTTTTATGTTATAATTTTACCATGTTAATTTTTTTGACATAAATTATTTGTAAAAGAGATTAATCTTAATCATAGAAATTAATGAAAAATTAAGTTCAATTAGGGACTAAACCATAAAATAAAGGGCCCAAATGACCTTGAAACATTTCTAACAAAATATAGCTATCCTTATTTCATCCACATACCATCAATTGTTTTTCTATGACTTTTATTAGGTAATAATATGTTCATAAACAATTTGTTTCTAAAAATTACATTTTTTCCTCTTCCATTCCTATGAAAGGCCACCACCTCTACCCATTAATAACACTTCTAAGTCCACTTATGATTGGACAAGACCTGAAAACTTTTCCTCTAAATAATCCTACCATGGACCTATAATCCTCCCATTGTGAATAAACCCCGTCAATGAATGCTTTTCCAAAATCCAAAAGGAGTTACCCAATTTAGAGGTAAAATCTTCTCTCAAGATCATTTCCATTTTTTCCTTTTCCCCCCTAAAATCTCTTTATAACTGTATTTTGGGATGAAACCATTATCCTCCATATAATTTGATTTTTTTATTCCTTTTTTTTACTGACACATACACACACATCCATCTAATTGATGGTGAAAATACTTTTTTGTGTATGGAGAACTACTGCCTCATGGAATGATGATTGTTCATTTATCCTTTACCACAAATCATGGTGTCCATTATAATGGGCACTCTATTTATAAATATAATATAGTATATATATTATATTCATTTAATATTATTTATTCCTTTTGTAACACACATCTTTTTACGTTATATTTGTAGTTAATAATATAATCTCATTTGAGGAAGTGTGGACTACCACCCCATTAGTGTGATGTGATTCATTCACAAACCACAAAAAATGTATTATCAGTGTGATTAATGAAAATATATGATATATATTATATATTAACAATAATTTAATGATGATATATACACAAATGAATATATATATATATATATACATACATATATAATTTGCATTCTTTTTTCAATACGACAATAAAAAGGAAAACTCAATTATTGAGTATGTATGGCTTACCGTCACCATGAATGGTTCATTCCATTTCATACAACTATATGATATAAATTATTATAATATGAATATATTGGATATAAATGATATTTATATCATGATCTACATTACGAAATCTTTATATATTTATAATTATTAACAATATAACAAATTAAGACACATGCGAAGAATAATGAAAATTTTACCCGACATGAAATCATAACATAGGATCGTTAAAAAGTGGGTAATATAAGAACATAATCAAATATTATATGGTATTATGTAAAAAAATATTCTTATTTAAAATAATCATAATAAAATTATATATATTATACATGATTATTGTATGAGTTTAAAGAGAGTCAAGACACAAGGTAAGGGGATTTTCATCTCACTATAAATTTTTGTGAGATTCATGTTATGTTCACCACTCAATCCATTGATGTTGTGTATGTACTAAAAAATATTGTATTATATGTATCCTATATTTAAATTTATGGGTATTCACATATCCACTATATTATCCTTCATTCCTTGGGTTTAACTTTCAAAAGTTACCAAATTGGTAAAAAAAAATTTCTCAATTTTCCTTTTTTGAGACTCATATTCTGTTATGCACCTATAATATTTTTAGAGGTTTATAATATCCTTTGTACATGTTATATAAATAATATTAATATTTTAATCATATATTAAGCTTCATGTAATTTTATTTTCCTATATGGAGAGTTTGATCCTAAGTTACTATGTTATAAAATTTTATTGAGAAAATCATCTCATTTTTTAAGATTGTTTATGATTGTGATTCCTTTGATGATATATCTCAAGATTATTCATGAGTTTTATTATCCTATAATTATAAGATATATCCTCATTTTTTAGTATAATTTTATATTATTTTTTACTTAATATAATGTATTTAATAAAACTGGACAATCTCACTCTTTGGTCTGAAATTCATTAAATCAAAAACCTTTTTTCAAAAATGTTTTCAAAAATGATATCAAAAGATCCTTTAATATTATTTTCAAGAAAAAAGTTGTAAATTTTTTGTTTTTGTTTTCAATGATTCATTTATACATTTTCAAATCAATTTTCAAAGAAAAAGGTTTTCAAAAGTATTTATGACATAAAAAACATTTTTCCAATAAGAAATGATAATTTCATATTTAATTGAACATTAAAAGATCATTAAAAATTATTTTCCATCAAAGATAAAATCAATTTTTTCACATGAATTTATGGGGAAGTTACTCAATGTTTCTATTTATATTATTTCACTAAATGAATTATTTTTTGAGGGCATGAGGTTATGAAACCCATTTCTCTTTCACATGTTATATGCATTAGAGACCCACATCTTTTCATGGGTTATTTTTAGGGTGAAGTGATTAAAAAACCTATCTATTTCAACATGTTATGATATGTTTACTTGTTTTTGGCACCCATATAATTTCAGGTGTTATTATATATTCATTTATGATCTTGTTTCACATGTATATATGATTTCATTATGTGATGGGTGGGATCAATATCTCCTCTAATGCATTGGGTAATGTATTTTATCTAATGAGGTAGAAAACGTTGGAATGAGGGTTTACTTGGTTCTTCAATATAGGGCAGGAAAAAGTGATTAATTATTTTAGTAATATAGGGATGTAATGAGGGTTTACTAAGTTTAGTAATACTAGGCTAGAACAGGGGTTCAACTAGTTTAGTAATGGAATTCATCAACTATGATGGTCTTGAAATTGTTTCTTTGTATATTATGGAAATAAGTATATGATTGTGTTTTCACAATTCCATGTCTCACTCTGATGTTATTCTTTCATGGATAATGTCCTTCACTTTGTTTTGATTCATGTCTTAATAACTTCAAATCATTATTAAATGATTCATGTATATGGTCATTGATATGAGGGGTATGATATTCTATTTTCATTATCATGTTATCATTCACTAATGCTTATGTTTATTCTTACATGTCTCCCTTGTTTACCATTATTGAGCATTTGATCTCACCCCTTTTTATGTTTCCATAACTATGTTATGATGATATGTATTATGCTTTATGTGTCTAAGAAGGGTTCTAGTCAAGTTGAACCATATGGTAGATAACGTAGCTCATTTATGTACCAGTGTTTTTGTTTCTGTGTTTCCAAAGGCACTATACCAACTACATTCTTTGGGAATCTGTTTGTATAATATTTATGCATTCTGTATATGTAATAAAAGATAATGTTTCTGAATAGTGGGTATCTATAGTTTCTATTATATAAAAGGTATAATTACACTTTAGAAATTATGATGAGAAAACCTTTGTGAGATCCCTAGGATCATTTCTAAGGATATGTATACGGATTTCCTTAAGGATAATTATTAGGAAGAGTTAATATTTTTGAAAATATCAGGAAATTTTCATAAAGGATGGAGTGGGTTGTTTCCTAGAAATACATATCTTTATGGTTTCTAAAAGTGGATTTTTCTATGAACCATATGAAACATAGGTTAACAACTCTGACAAGATGTTCTGAACTTGACTCGGAGTAATCTAGTACCTGAAAATGGGCTTTGCTGCACACATGGTTTGACACTCCAGGGGGATGTGATATGGGAATTCAGAAATTCTTCACAAAACATCCCATAGGATTTAGATATATGTTTGGGATGAATAACCTAGGATAAATCCTATGTGTCATAGATTATGGAAGGTGTCATTATTTTAACATCATATACTTATTTCATTTCATGACTATGCTATTTTCATATATGATAATAAATTATCACAATATTCTACTAGTTTTAATCAATTCCATTAACAATAAGGAATTTAATTAATGTTTAATGTTATAGATGATTTTATGATGTGCGGTCAAGTGGTATGATCAGTAGGGTGAAATATTTCATGGTCATACCTAATTAGTTTTCAAAGAATATGATTAACAATGTTTTACATAACCAACTCTTGGACTCCCCAGGGATGAGAAAGAAGAATTTCATTAAGAGTTCAGGTAATGAATACGATGGGGGAAAGAAGATTCAGATTCTTTTGGGTAAATAATTTGGAAGGAAACACTTACGGTAATGTCTTAGAGGAACAAAAAGGTGTTTTGGTTGTGGAAAATAACACAAAGAATGGGACTGCAAGGGATAAATGAAGTGTTTATTTAACAAAAAAGGATTGGAATTTTGGAATCCTTAAGTCTTCATCGAAGTTTAAATGTTCTAAATTTGGATAAAACTGACATTTTGAAACCCAATATCACAAGAGGAATGTTCCTAAATAGAATCAGTGTGTGTAATAGATACATTGTGGATGATGATGAGACTTTAGATGAAATGTCAAAGGAAAGAGGTAATATCATTAATGTATGAAGTAATATAAATATTTTTGTATTTTGATTCTATAATTAATAAGGGTGAATTATGTATGGATTACTCACTTTATGTTTTTATAAGGATATACAAGAATATGTTGAATGGAAAGAATGGAATAGAGAGGTGATCTCATGAATGATAACACTTGGACTGAGGGAAGGTAACCCTTAACATGTAATTTATGTTAACATAATTTTTTATAGATAAAGCTAGGTGGTATATGAATAAGTAAATAGGATAATACTAATTACATTGTAAATATGTAAGGACTTGGAAATAGGTGGTTTCTGGTACCACTAATGAGGTTTAAAACATTTTTTGATTTATGGAGTAAATCCAATATACTTTGGAAGAGGAAGCATGACTGTTTTCCAAATAGATTTATGGTAATTCCAGTTCTTACCATGTTTCAAGGGAATATGCAATAATGGTGTTCACATGTTTGGAATGTTACAACGATAAGATACATTGTGATATAGGAGAACCATTGTTAATAGGATTCTGCAACTCTCTTTCTTAGGTTTTGAATTTTCATCCATCTAAAGGGTTATAAGGTTATCTGATCATGAAAATTTTATGTTAAACTTTGGAGGAAGTATTTGTGCACTGATTTAGTGTTGAAAACATTAGTTTGAAGTATAATAAGTGATTAAACTTATTTCAAGGATTCCAATATTATATATTTTATTACTATGGTTTTAAAAAAATACAACATGTATGTCTGGGGACAACCTACCAAGTCCAAAAAGGTCATGGGTCTTGAACCCATGACGGAAGGTTGAAACGGGTTTCTCGCCTTCCACATTCATATGTGATGTACTATTTAATGTATATTTATTTTTAATGGATAAATATTTATGATGAACTATTAGTGTTAATTTTTATATAATAATTCATGTTGTTTTTTAAGAGACAAATAGTTGCACTTTTTATTCTTTTATAGGTCATAAGATCCGTTAAAAGCATATTTCAGTGCTTTACTCATCAGTGCTAATTTATAGAAGTTCATTCCATGAGGAACTTGATGTATTTGAAATTTGAAAAATAAAAACACTTGAATAAAATTCTATTAATAAAAATTTATAATGAATTACTGAATATTATAAAAGTCATAAAAACTTGTTTTCCTAATAGCTTAATTTTTTGTTGAACTTATGTCCTTTTAAATATTCATTGATTTATGAAATTGAGGCCCTCAAAACTCATTTAATCATTAATTTTTTTTATTGATTACCTTAATCACTTACTATAAATATTAACTCATTTCCTCTATGTCCAATATTCACTCCCAACCTATATTCTCGTATGTTGAATCATAGTTATATGTTACTTTCGGTAAATTTTATAGTTCTAAATTTCCCTTTTTAATTGAAGTTTTTTTTTAAATTTTTATGACGTGGGTTTATATGAATTTAACATTCATGTATTAAACAATTGATAACATATACGAATTTTGTTGGATAAATTCATTTTAAGGGGGTAGAATGTAACACCCTAGTATTTTTAAAATTTTCTTTGAATAAATTTATCTTTTCAATATTTTCCATTTCCCAATACACTTGAAATAGTTCTTTATATATATATTTCAACATAAATATTGTAATTTAAAAATCCCTTTCACACAAAATACCATCTTGGCTTGTGCTACATGCAATACCAACTTGTCTTGCACTACAAGCAACACCGACTTGGCGTACAATGCACCCAACACTGAGTTTAAAGGAAACATCACTTTTTATTATTTTAATTATTTAAATTTGATAATTATAACCTATCATTTAATAATTTTAATATTAATTGAAATCTAAAAAGTTCAAATATTTTTTAATGATTTATTATATAAATAAAATATATTGATAATGAAAGATAATATTTATGGTAAAGTCCTTTTTATGTTTAAAAATATCATTTTCTTGAATGAATTGATTCTAATAATGAATGTAACTTTAGAAAAAAATTTAAAATTAACTGGATAAAATAATTTTTTTTAATTTATAATGTCAACATTATTCTATGGTAATGTATTGGGATTTTTCTGAGAAACTTCATTTTTTTACGGATTGTGAAAATACTGCATTTTATTTATAATTTTCATTTTTTTCTAATTAATTATTAATAATAAATGATATTATAAATATATTTTAAGGTCATATTATAAAAATATTACATATACTAATGAAATTAAATTCGTTTTATTTCCACAATCCGTAAAACATGTGCATGCCAAATTTGTTTCTAAAACTTCCATGTGAGTCCTTTTCCCACATTATAAAAGGCCACCACCTCTACCTATACCTCACAGCTCTCAATCCTCTTATGTTTGGCCATTACCTGACCAAATTTCCTCCCAAAAATACCACCTTCTACCATGAATCCTACCTTTGGGAAGAAAACCTCTCAAAAAAACTTTTTTGCACAAACCAAAAGGAGTTACCCGATTTAGAGGTTACGTTTTCTCTCAAGCTTTATTCCATTATTTACCTTCTCCACCCCTCCAATCTATTTATACATTTTCTGTGTGATGAAATAAGTATAATCCATATACTATGATATTTTAATGAAAATTTTATGACCTAAATTTACACACACATCCATATAATTGATTTTGAACATTATGTTCCTATGAACGGTGAACTACTTCCTCACAAAACGATGATTGTCCATTTATCCTTTATGAACAATAATAGTAGACATTATGATGGACACTCTATTTATATATGTAATATGTTATAATTATTATTTATTTTGGATTCTGAATCCATTTTTCAGCACACATCTATTTACCTACCATTTGGGGTTAATACGATAATCTCGTTTGAGGAATTGTGGACTACCACCCTGTTAAAGCGGTGTGATTCGTTCACACACCACATGGAATGTATTAAGGTTTAGTTTTATTAAATTACATGGTATACATGATATATTAATGCTACTCGAATAATTATATATATATATATATAAATATACATATATATATAAATACATAAATATATATGTTTCATTTACATACTTTCATTCAATAAGACAATAAAATCAGAAACAACGTTTATGCGTATACACATATTAACATTTTTTTGAATATTGTATGACATTTAATACTTATATATGCTATAAATTATTATAATATGCATCTAATGTATATAAATTATATTTATATCATTATATAGTTCTTGGAATCATGATATATGTATAAGGACCAATGATATAACAAATTAAGGAACATGCGAAGAACAAAGAAAATATTACCCGATGTGAAAACAAAACCTAATATCCTTAACAAGGGTGTAATATAAGGTCATAATCAAACCATATATGGAATTATTTAAAGGAATATTATTACATAAAATATTTATAACAAAATTATATTTATTATAAATGAAGTTTGTATGAGTACTTTGAGAGTCAAGACACAAGGTAAGGGGACTTTCATCCCAGTTTTAATTTTTGTGATATTCATGTTATGTTGAACACTCTTTACTTTTTTATGATGTATGTATTTACCATGATTTTATTTTATGTATAATTCAATTAAATTTATGGCTATTCCAATATCCATTCTATGATTCCTCATATATGGGGTTTAACTTTCAAAAGTTACCAAATCAGTAAAATAATTTTCTCACGATTTTCCCTCATTAAGACTCATATTCTATAATGCACCTAAACTATTTTTTGATGTGTATATAATTCCATTGTACATGGTATATCATGAATCATTTAATTTTCCTGATATCTTATGATTCAATTAATTTATAATACTTACATGGAGAGTATAATCCCATGAAACCATGTTATAAGAGTTTATACAGACATTCTAATCATTTTTTGAGATTGTTTATGTTTATGATTACTTTGAGGAAATATCTCAATATTATTCATTAGTTTCCTTATAATTTTTTTATTTAATTTATCCACAATTTAGTTCCATTTATCCTGTGTTTGGTACTTATTATAATTTCTTAAGTTACATTGTACCATCTCTTTCTTCAATCAAAAATCCGTTATATTTTAAAACAATGTTCTAAAAATGTTTTGAAATGATCCCTGAAGATCATTTTAAAGTAAAATTATTTTAAATTTTTTTTATTGTTTTCAAATATTCCCTTATTATTTTTCATAAATATTATCAAAGAAATGTGTTTTCAAATGGTTTTATGTTATAAAAATTATTTTTCAAAGAAGAAAAGATATTTTCCCAAATAAGTATTTTTTAAAATATCTTTCAAAATTATTTCCCATATCAGATAACATCCAATGATGTTACTCATTCCTTTATGGTGAAATTATCCAGTGTTTCCATTCATCTTTTTTTCTTTTAATGAATTAATTTTTTGTGGCATGATGTTATGTAACCCATATATCTTCCACAGGTTATATGATTTTGAGACCTATTTGTTTTCACGGGTAATGTTTATGATGAAATTATTATGAAACATGTATCATTAAATAGTATATGATATTATCACATATTTATGATACCCATTTCATTTCATGGGTTATGGTATTTTTATTTATGATCTTGTGGCACTAGTATGTATGATTTTATTATGTGACGGGTGACACCTTTATCTACCTCCATTTGCATTGGATAAAAATTCATATCTAATGAGATAGTCATGCATGTCATGAGGGGTTACTCAGTTTAGTAATACAGGTATAGAATAATGGTTTACTCAGTTCAGTAATACATATATGGCATGAGGGTTTACTCAGTTTAGTAACACAATGATGGTTTGAGGGTTCACCCGGTTTAGTAAAAGACTTTTTCTAATAATATGGTCTTATCATTGACACCTTTTTTATTATGGAAATTAGTATATTAATATATTTATTCACAATTCCATGTATTACTACCACGTTATTAATTCATGTATTATGTATTTTACTAAATTTTTATTCATGTTTTATGAACTTCCAATCCTTATTCCATGATTCATATATATGATATTTGATATGTAGGGTAATATCTTATTTTTTCATGATCTTGTTCACCTACCCTTATGCACATGTTTATTCTTCCATGACTCCCTTTTTTACCATTACTAATCATTTCAAATCACCCCATTTTATGTTTAATTTCTCTGAGATATGAAGACATTTTTTATGTTTGATGTGTCTAAGAAGTGTGCTAGTCAATAAGAACCTGATGGGAGATAATGTTGCATAATTATTTACTAGTTTTTATGTTTCCATGTCTTCAAAGGCACTATACCATGGGCACTATTTGGGAGTCTGTTTGAATAATGTTTATGTATTCTACATATGCAATGAAATGTAAATGATTTTAAATCAAGGGTCACTATATCTGGCCACCTTTTTGTACCCGATAAATACATATTTGTTAGAATTAGGGATTGATAAAAGAACCAAATTATTTATTCATGATTGATTATAGCCTGGGAGTGTGGAAGAAAAGGATAAAGCTATTTATTTTGATTCAATATGGTGAAAATAATTTTTAATTTTTGGTTATTTTGACATACCTACATATATGTGTTCCTGCTTCTATTTTTTTGATCCTTTTTAATAGAGATATAACATTACATAATTTTGTATAAAGGTACTAGAAATTTCATAACACAATCCAGATATTTATTTTACATGTAAACATAATTTATTACATAAAATAGTTACTTGATACAATATAAAACATTGATTATTCTAGTGCCTTTTAGGATTTGGAACATTACATAATAACTTCAAACATGAAATACACATCTTTGTTGAAAAATTATTTTTCATGACCACACACATTCCTTCGAAAATTCCATTTCATGTTATAATCTAAGGACATGCATAAGAAAAGGGTGAGATATAAATCTCAATAATGGATTAAGAAAGGAATAACATGATGAATATAATACATTTTAGGCAATAGGCATATCAGTGGAGCATAAGAGAAACATGGACATAATGGCATGATATAGCATGATTATCATAACAATGTAATGTGTGAACAACATTTAACATGATATTAGCATGATCCAAGGATCATTGCACTTGGAGCATGAGTATACCCTCATTGAAGTTGAATTATCATGATTAAACCCCCATTTAACTTTACGTATCTTGATTCAAATATTTACCTAATGAATTGGAGCACTATCAGGGTGCACCCTTCTTAATCATTTAATTTCATGTAAAAGTGTTCCACATTGATCATATAACATGCATTCACTATAAAAAAATTTATTCCATGATAAAGGAATGTTGAATTCATACATTAAAATCTATAATCAATAAGTAAATATGTATAAAGGTGAATACCCTTAATAGAGAAATGAACATGGTATTCACTACATAATGACTTTGTCTTAGAAAATCGCGGTACAATTTTGGCAGCACAACAGTGTGACATAACAATCCATAAAAATAGTTGATGAGACAGAAATGGTTGTATCATTATATGTAAATGTAATGGATAGTAAGGGGGTTAAATTGATACATGTACCAAAAAATTTAATGGAATTTAGATTCATAATAGCAAAGAATTGCTTGATTGTAAATGGGAAGCGAGAAATTTATTACGAAATTTCGGCATGGTAAAGAGTGTACATGGGAGGAATTAATGAGAGAGAAAAGAGTTTCTCATAATTCAAAGATAAGTATGGAATTATGTGGGAGGTGATAAATCATATCCCAATATATTTAATTGAAAATCAAATGCTATAACAACATAATGAAATTTGGATAAAAATCATAATGGAATAAATCCCTAACTTGGAAATGTGATCCCAAAGGCTTGAGAGCGGCTTCATGGGAGATTAGGGATCCTTGGGAGGACTCTAGAGCGAATAGGGTAGAGTTTGTTTGAGATGAAAATGTTTTTAATGAAGATTAAAGAGAGATTGAGTGGGTTTATATAGTAATGGAGTGGGAATTCATTATTATTTAGGTTTTGGACACTAAAAATTAAAATAATCAAAACCATAAACCATACCACGGTTTTTGCCTACGGTTTTTGCCAAAGGGGAGTGGGAAAAAGTATTTCATATGTCCAATTTCCTAACTTATTAAATTTTTTGTCTTTCTTATGTAGACATTAGTGAAACTCTTGATTGAATTATTTTAAAAAGCTAAAACATTTTATAAGACTTGGAGTGCCCACAATGGAACCATAAAATTCATCGAAAAAATCTAAAATAAAATTATTTTAAAGGTAAAACAAATATCAAACGAAAATATATTTTTTAGTATTTTATTACATTACCATTGGGTCATTATGATGTCAGAAAACGAATTATATATTTAAACGGTTTTTAATTTTTACCCAAAAATTCGACTATCTCGGAAAATTTTGAAAAATACACCATTTGATATTTCATCTTCATAATTCCAAAATAAATATTCATTTTTTTAAATAATTATCCTTATATGTGAATGTTTACTTTTAAAATTAAAAACCGACATTTATTGTAAATTTATGCGTTTTGAAAAAAATGACTTTCAAACCATGATAAAAATTACAATTGTATTCATAAAAATTATATGATCATTTATATATAATAAAAGGTAATTTAGTAATAATGTTTTATTAAAATATTATTTAATTCAAAAATCCATTAATCCATTAAAATTGATTTTTTAAATTAATATTAACTAAAAATACGATATGTGATTTAGAAACTATGTACAATGTAAAAATAATAAAATGAATGTATAATATTTATTCAATACAAAAATAATGGACATAATAATAGTGATATGGTCATGTTACATAACACCGTATAACAACCACATATGAACCGAGGGTATGGTGTGCTATGGTGACAGACACTCGGGGTGGATTGGATAACATCGCTCATGTGGTAATATCTATCAATTTCCACATCTACCATAGCCGATTCCATTCGAGTTTAACGTGTTAATGTGTTGATTGGGCTTAGAAAATAGTGATGCCCAGTGATGCCACCTTCTTTCCCAACTTTGAAAAATGTGCTTCATATGGAGAAATCCTAATTAATGAGGCTATCACATCCTTTGTCTAAGTAAATTGGATTTGTTAAAGACCTATATTTATACTAATCACATGATCACCGTTAAATGTCTATATTAGAAATAGTAATAATTATTAATGGTATTTGAAAATAAAAATACATTAAATAAATTAAAATTATATTTTATATAACCATTTTACATAGCTAAAATTTAATGAGATCAAGATGAATTTTCATTAATAAAAGTTTGGGTTATTACAATCTTCTCCACTTAAAAAATTTTACCCTCAAAATTTTCTTTTACCACAATTAAAAAGATGTGGGTAACTCTACACCATCACTACTTGTGATTCCCATGTTTCTTCATCAAACTTGTGGTTTCTCCAAAACACCTTGACGAGATGTGTTGTCTTAATTCATAGAACTTTTTCCCTAGGATATATGATCTTCACCATATTATCTTTATAAGAGAGTTTATTGTCTAATTGTACAACCTTTGGATTGAGTACATGTGATGGGTCAGGTATGTTTCCTTAAGGGTGATTCATGGAATGCATCATCTACTTGAGAGAGGTTTGGTGGGAGTTCTAGTCGATGAGCTACTACACCAATGCGATCAATGATCTCAAAAGTGTCAATGCACCATGGACTAAGCTTTCCTTTCCTACCAAATCTGAAAAACCTCTTCAACTGCGATTTGTAGAGAAATACATTGTCTCCAACATCAAAATATAGGTCTCATTGATGATTATCAACGTAGATCTTTTGTATACTCTGAGAAGGATTAATGTGATGCTGAATGGTCTTAACCTTCTCTACTATTTCTTCGACCATTTATGAACATATGAGTTTTCTCTCCCCAAATTCATCCAAATATGATGGTGTTTTTCACTACATCCCATAAAGGGCTTTAAAATGATCAATTTGGTAGCTTCAATGGAAAATATTATTGTTATATAACTCAAAAAGAGGATGATAATGATCTCATCCTCCTTTAATGCCCATTGATCATGCTCTCAAAAAGTCATAAGCTTTTTGGATACTCCACTCAAACTGGCCATCAGTTGGAGGATGATAAGACGTATTGAATATCAAATCAGTATTCATAGTATGTCGACGGCTCTTCTAGAACATAGAAGTGAATCCTGGATCTTGATCAGATACAATAGATAGTAGAACTCCATGTATACTTACAATTTTTTGATATATATTTTTTCCTGTTGACACAATGAAAAATCTTCCCAAATTTCCATGATTTATGCATCCTTTGTAAGATGATCCACAACAAACAAGATAGAATTTTATCATTTTTATTTCTTTATAATTCTGTTGAAAAAGTTTGTGGTGATGTTCTGTCACTTCCATGCAGGTATGTGTAATGGTTTCATCAGCCCCTTAGACGTCGACCTCTCATACTACACTTGATTACATACCAAGCACTTTGATGTATACTCAGTGCTCTCCATCATCATGTTATCCCACCAATAATTCTCTCGGAGACCTAAATACATCTCTATGTTTCCCGGGAGAATGGAGAAATTTGAACTATGTGCATCATCCCAAAGTTCATTCTTTAACATCTAATTTTAAGGAACACATAGTCTTGAACAAAATATCACAATTCATTCTTTATTAAAATTAAACTACATGGATTTTCTTTTTCTAATAGTTTATATATTCTTCTAAATTCCCACATCATCATTTTGAGCATCCTTTAACCATTCAAAAAAGAGATAGTTGAGCAATCATTTGTGAAAGGATGATTATGTTTCCTTCATTATGAATACTATGTCCATCTATATCAAATCTATGAATATTAGATCCTTTTAAATTCTCCTCAATGATAGAATCACGAAGTCTTTTTTACATATTTCATCCTACACCTTGTTCACTTTCCTTAGGTGGTAATAGTTTGAGTAGTAATAGTCATTGACTAGCTCTAACCATCTTCATTGGTGCATGTTCATCTATTTATTTTTAATCATATACTTGAGGATTTTGTGGTCCATGTATATTTCACAGTTCTCCCCAAAGAGGTAGTGCCCCAAAATTTTTAAAATGAACATTATTATAGAAAACTCCATATCATGTGTTGGATATTTTAAATCAAGAACATTCAATTTTTTTAAAACATATGAAATTAATTTGTTATTTTTCATCAACAACCAACCCATTCCCATCTTCGAAGAATCACTATATACCACAAAAATTTATCCACTTGTGGGTATTGTGAGCATAGGTTTAAAGACCCATAAAATTGATGGCATTTTTTTTAAAATTTTCATTGGATTTTTTCAAGAACGCATTTTTTGACGACACCTGATTCCGAGGTCCTGTGTGCCCGGAATCATTTTCCGATGTTTAGCTCGGGTACGTTCTGTGAACGAACGAGCGAAGTTTTCTAACTTTTGAACTGGTGCTCAGAATTGAATTCCGAGGACACCGATGGAATCGCAGCGCCGGTATTTGTCTAGAAATGCCTTTTCTGGAGTTTTGTTTTCTCAGGTGAGGTTTTTTTTTATTTTTGGGGTTAAGTTAATAAATAAAATAAATGTGGTGCGACACTTTATTTTATTTCACTTTAAGCCACTTAAGCTAAGTTAATCGGATAAGGTAGAACCCAAAATATCCTACCCACTTGGTAGGATATTTGTGAGGTGGGGCCTACATGAGCCCCACTGTTTCTTCCCTCCTATGTAATGCACCCGCAACCCCCCCCCCCCCTTTTAATTAAAGTCAACCCGTGCATTTAAATTAAATATTGAACGCCCCTATTAATTGGGTGGTTTAAGCGTATCAATTAATTCAATTAATTGTTGGATTATTTTTATGAATTCCAAAACGTTGGAATGGGAAATAAAATAAGGCCAACGCTTTTTTTATTGAGGGGTTTCTTGTTGAGAGGATTTGGAGAAAGCTCTAAGGCTTGAAGATCTTCATCCTCCTTCGCTGAATAACGTGAAGAACACGAAGAACGCATCATTGCCGACGAAGAACGCAGACCTCCGATGAAGGGGGACAAAGAACGTCGAACCCTTGGAGATCGATGACGCGACGCCGTGTACCACGACGACGATGATCCTCCTTCCATGACCTTCCCTCTACGATGATCCTCTTCTTCCGCGACGACCATGTTCTTCCGTGGTGAAGGCTCGGGTGACATCCACATTGAGGTAGGGGTTTCATGCGTTTCTCATTGTGTTTATTTCCATCATATTCCACATTCAATTGAACCGCCTGTTATCGCATTAACGGGAGGAGGATGGATCGCACAAACATGGTCAGCACCCCTCCCCTTTGTGGTTGTTGATATTGATGCGGCAAGCAAGGCAACGCGGTGCCGAAGCACCGCGCGGAAATTGTAAAGGGAGAGCGGAGAAGTGCGGTGTTGTCGCACCGCGCCATTGGAAACAACAAATCCATGGCGCCATCACGCCACTCCGTAGGACCTTAGAAGAACCATGACCAGAGCGGGGCCACGGCGGAGGGGCGCGGCTCCATCGCGCCGCGCCGGATGGATGAAGGTCGCAGCCGGTTCCGGGCCGCGGTGGAGTAGGGGAACTGGCGGTCGGTTCCGGGCCGCCGGCAACGGATCAAGGGTACCGGCCTTGCCGGTACCATGGCAGAAGAGGTCGGCTAGACTGTGGAAGAACCGTGGGTCTGAGACCCCCGGCTGGCCGGAAGTGAGCGGCCCCATAAAGGGGCCGCAGTTTCCTTACGCGGGGTAGCGCCCCCCCCCCCCCGCCAGCAGCGCTAAGCCATAACGGCTGAGCCGGTCGCCTGGCCGCCCGGCCAGTGCCAGCGCCGGGCTGGGCTAGGCCGCGCCCAAGAGGGATAGACCCGGACTCAGTTCGGGTAGATCCATTTCGGTCCGACCCTGGGGGTATCAGGCCGGGTCGGACCGGGCCCAAACCCCCTAATACCGAACCTTTTTCGGTATGTTGCCCATAGATTGAGATACGAGCCTCCGATCGATGCACCGTCAGTTGCAATGTGATCCTTTGATTGAGACGGTCATTTTGGTATATCGCACACAAGGTTTCAGAGTACTTTGGGTTTGGCTAGGTTAGTTCGTACACAAAACCAACCGGGCCCTCGGAGCAGAAACGCTTATAACTTGAGTTCCAGACATCCGAATGACGTTCCGTCGACTTTGTTGGATTCCTCTTAATGAGACGGATCTTTTGGATTACTCTTACCATGGTTTGGATGTAGGTGTAGTATGGTCTGGTTGGTTTTGATTTAAAAACTAACCAGGCCCCTAGGACGAAAAATCCAATAACTCTCAGACCGGGTGTCCGATTGACGCACCATATGTGACGTTGAGTTCCTATTGACGATACGAAACTTTTGGATACATCAACTTTGGACTATGTGTCAGTTGATGTATAAGCCGCTTGGATCATGGAGCGGACCCTCCCGAACGAGCTTGCTGTGTGCGGGAATCCCAGAGCTGGCTGCGACTACTACGACCACGATTGTACAGAGATCCTCAGTGGATTCGACGGAGACGACTACAGCACTCAATGATCCTACGTGAATCAGTGCTACCGATCCTGGGTGGGTTCGATCCTGTGTGGGTCAGTGCTCAGCGGTCCTGTGTGGGCCAGCGCCTCCAGATCCTGTGTGGGTCTGATCCTGTGTGGGTCTGATCCTATGTGGGTCTTTGCGGGGGTTAGTTACCTATCGATCCTTTGTGGGTCAGATCCTTTTTGGGTCATTGCGGGGGCTAGTTACCTATCGATCCTTTGTGTGTCAAATCCTTTGTGGGTCATTGCAGGGTTCAGTTACCTATCAATCCTTTGTGGGTCAGATCCTTGGTGGGTCATTACGGGGGTTAGTTACCTATCGATCCTTTGTGGGTCATTGCGGGGGTTAGTACCTATCGATCCTCTGTGGGTCCGACAGCTTAGAAGAATCAGTGGTAATATCTGTTCATCTCTATCGTCATACGAAGAAGTATAGCTGTGTGAGATGAATCTTGAATTTCTTTCCTATGTGGATTACGTTATGCTTGCCTGTGTGGACTATGTTGTACTCGGGCACGGAGGTTGGAGCGAACTGGAATTGATTACTTAGGTATATGTATGGGATATACCTAAGAAGTGTCAGATGTTACTTCGTGATTGTATCTTTCATTTGTGGTTTTTCCTTTGTGGATTCTGGGATACCTTCGGGAGTCTCGGGGTCCCTAATGAGTAGCTTATACTCACCCCTGCATGGGCTATTCCCTTAATAAGTTGTGTTGGTTACAGACGACGGACAGTGCTGATCGTGGTTGAGGCTTGCAGAACAGAACAGTTCCTGGAGGTGGACCACTGGGCGGACGTACTCGGAGCGGTCGGTTGGACCCGAGGAATAGTGGAGGCTATCTGTACACACCCTTCAGGTGGGACTTCCAGTGGATGGCTCAACGCTGCAACTCTACTTTTCAGTTGTTGTTTTCCCTTTCCAGTTATACTTTACTTTTAGGTTGGGTTTGTATATTGGCCCACTTACTTTTCCGCACTTCCAGCCCCAGCCGCTGACGATGCATGTCACCGTAGTGAACTGCACAAGTTTCAGAGTCTGTGACCGCCCAGGTTCCATGGGGAGACGGACCCCCAGGCAGCCGAGGATTGGCTGGAGGCAGTGGTACGCGTTTTCAGGTTAGTGAGGACACCATCAGACCTCATGGTGATCCTCGCGGCGAGCCTACTGCATGCGGCAGCACGTTGATGGTGGAGCATGATGCTCCAGGTACGTGATTAGGCATCTCTCCTCTAGACGGACAATGTGAGCCTCTTCTGCATGGAGTTTGTCCCATCCACGCTCTGTGTGGTGCGCATCCACGAGCTTCTAAAGATGCGGCAGAGCAGCTTGTCGATCGCCAAGTACTCGGCGAGATTTACCGATCTCTCGTGCTGCTCGACAGACATGGTACGGGACCCATTCTTCTGGGCTCGGACCTTTGAGCAGGGATTGAGGCATGAGATTAGGGAATTACTGATCTCCCTCAGCATTCTTACTTAGGCAGGAGTACTGCAGCAAGACCTTCTGATCGAGAGATTCCTTGCTGAGCCTTCATCAGCAGCGAGACCTACCACAGGGCGACTGGTAGCAGAGTCTTCTACAGCAGGCAGTCGACGGATGACTCATGGGTCTAGGAAGACCAGACCCTCAGGCAGACGACCTCAGGACACTGGCTTAGCAGTGCAGGGCACACATCGCGGAGCTAGTCTTTCAATAGGTAGGCAGTGCTACACATGCGGCGGGCAGGGCCACATGGCTCATGACTGTCCAACCCGCCATGCCGAGGTGCAGTAGACGGTTAAGGGGCCACACAAGTAGAGGCAAAGGGTCGACCGTGGTGGTCCGTAGGGAGCAAGCGGAAAAGGCAGAGGAGCTGGACGAGCAGCAGGTGGTGGGCGACGCTTTGAGGCTCTACCACCAGCACCACCAGGAGGTCCACCCCGACCACAGGGAGCTGGCGGGCAGAGACAGGTACAGCTCCAGGCAGCGGAGGCCTACGACCATGGTGCGCCTGAGATGATTCGAGGTACTATCTATGTCTATTCCACACTTGTGGTAGTTCTTATAGACACAGGAGCGAGTCACTCTTTCTTAGCCGCTACCTTTGTTCGGAGCTCGGAGATTCCGACAGAGCCGTTGTCTCGATCCTTACGGCTAGAGACTCCTACGGGAGCAGACTCGATGATTACGCACTAGTGCCAGCAGTGTGGGATTACTTTAGGAGGTGAGAGCTTCAGTTGGGATCTTGTTGTAGCGGTGTCGAGGCCTTATGACGTCATCTTGGGCATGGATTGGTTATCTACAGTCCATGCTCAGATCGACTGTATTAGGCACAAGGTGCGATGTGTACGCACTGGCGGGAGCTAGTTTACCTTCACCGGCGAGAAGGGAGCCTTTGTAGCACAGGATGGACTCCCGCAGAGGAGAGGACAGCCCAACACTCATCAGCTAGATAGCCTCATCCTATGAGTAGTTGACATGTGGAGTCCTTGTTTTCCTGCAGTGGTGCATCAGTCTGCAGACGTTTTTCCCAAAGACGTTCAAGGACTACCTCCTCGTAGAGAGGTAGACTTTTATATTGATCTGTACCCCGGGAAAACCCCGATATCCACTCCAGCATATCAGATGTCCCCCATTTATCATAGAGAGCTACTGGTACAGTTGGAGGACTTGCAGGGTAAGGGATTCATCCGACCCAGTGTTTCACCCATGGCTTCCCCGATATTGTTCGCCAAGAAGGTGGACGGGAGCTTGCAAATTTGTGTCGACTATCGTCGCTTGAACCAGGTGGCAATAAGGAACAAGTATCCACTACTAAGGATTGATGGCCTCTTCGATCAGCTCAAGGGAGCACGATGGTTCTCTATGATAGACCTCAGGTCAGGCTATCATCAGCTCAGAGTTCGGGAAGAGAACGTGCAGAAGATGGCCTTCAGATGTCGGTATGGACACTATGAGTTCTTGGTTATGCCATTTGGCATAACCAATGCTCCAGTAGTGTTCATGGGCCTCATAAATAGGATATTTCAGCCATACCTTGATCGATTTGTCGTGGTCTTCATCAACGGCATTTTGATTTACTCGACGACTGAGGAGGAGCACGCCTACCACTTTTAGGTTGTACTAGACACACTCTGAGAGAACCAGCTTTATGGAAAGCTTTTTAAGTGTCATTTATGGATAAGCGAGGTCCACTTCTTGGGACACATCATCTCTGAGGTGGGAGTTGCAGTGGATCCTGTGACGATCAAGGCAGTTCTAGCTTGGGAGCCACCCATGAGCGTGATGATGGTGCAGAGTTTCTTGGGACTAGCTGGATACAATCGAAGATTTGTGCTAGACTTCTCCAGAGTTGCGGCACCACTCTCAACATTGAAGAAGAAGGGGAAAACCTTCGTGTGGTCAGATAGATGTCAGCTGAGCTTCCAAGAGCTGAGATAGAGATTGACCAGCGCACCTATCTTGAGGCTTCCAGAGGAGGGAGTTGGGTATGTGGTTTACTGCGATGCATCAGGGACTGGACTCGGGTGTGTCCTGATGCAAGAGAGGGCCGTGATCGCCTATGGAACATGTCAGTTGAGGCCACATGGGTAGAACTATGATACTCATGACCTGGAGTTAGCAGCAGTGGTCTTCGCTCTGAAGATGTGGCGACACTATTTGATGGGCGAGCACTTTACAGTTTTTTCTGACCATCAGAGTCTCAGGTACATATTCTCTCAGAAGGACCTTCAACATGAGACAATGTTGATGGCTCGAGTTCCTCCAAGACTATGAAATTGAGATAGTCTATACTCATGGGAAGGGGAACGTAGTAGCCGATGTTCCCATCAAGAGGACGGGCATTCAGCTACTTGAGGAGGCGACAGAGCAGCTAGCCGCTTTGCAGATATCTTTTGTGGATAGGGGTGGAACAACCTTCCTTCAGTCTCTCACAGTCACTCCTCCACTACTTTAGCGGGTCAGAGAGGCACAGTGTGGGGACACTAACTGTGAGACGCGGTGTGCGTAGATATCCTCAAGAAAGGGACCTGATGGTTTCTTTTTTGGAGCTGAGCACGACGTCCTTTTCAGAAGACGTACCTTGGTACCAGTTTCTTTATGGTAGGAGGTGATGAGAGAGTTTCACAATTCCCCCTTGGTGGTATATCCTAGAGTGGCGAAGATGTACCGGGACCTCAGACAATAGCACTGGTGGCCGGGCATGAAGAATATTGTGGTAGAGTTCGTTTCTCGATGCCTCACCTACCAGCAGGTGAAGGCAGAGCATCAGGTACCAGCAGGCTTGGTACAACCCTTGGCGGTCCCAGAGTGGAAGTGGGATGGGATATCTATGGACTTCATGACTGGACATCAACACACTTCCAGAGGTCAGGAATCCGTTTGGGTGATTGTCGACTGACTCGCCAAGACGACTCACTTCTTACCCATCAGATAGCAGGGCTTAGTGGAGAGTTTGAGACGTCTCTACATTCAGGAGATTGTACGGCTTCACGGTGTGCCATCATCTATCGTCTCCGATAGAGATGCTCGCATTACTTCCTGGATTTGGAAGGGGTTGTAGAAGGAGTTTGGGACGCAACAACGTCTGAGCACTGCCTTTCACCCTCAGACAGATGGCTAGACGGAGAGGACCATTCATACTCTCGAGGACATGCTCCGAGCATGTTTCCTCGACTTTGGTCACTGCTGGGAGGACCACCTACCCTTGGTGGAGTTCACGTACAACAACAGTTACCACTCCACCATCGGGATGGCACCATACGAGGTGTTGTACGGCTGACCTTGTAGATCTCCTTTGTGCTAGAAATACCCTGGGGAGTCTGCACTTGTGGGACAGGAGATGGTCCAGGCCACGACAGAGAAGTTCCAGGTCATACAGGAGCGGATGAGGACAGCTCAGAGCCGGCAGAAGTCTTATGCTGATATGAGTCAGAGGCCACTAGAGTTCGAGGATGGCGACAATGTCTTCTTGCGTGTCTCACCTCGATGTGTATTACGGAGAATTTGCCGAGCTGGAATGTTATCTCCACGCTTCATCGGACCATTCCAGGTCGTCAGCAGGATTGGTGGGGTGGCTTATCGCCTGGCTCTACCACCTCAGTTGCACCGGGTGCACGACGTCTTCCACGTATCTCAGCTGAAGAGATACGTGCATGACCCGACGCATATCATTGACCATTGGGAGCTAGATGTTGATGATCGGGTGACATTTGAAGAGGTCCCGGTGGAGATCGAGGATCGACATGAGTGGGTCCTACGTGGATGGTCGATTCCTCCAGTGTACATCAGATGGCGGCACGAGGACCTCCAGGAGAGCACTTGGGAGCGGGAGGCTCAGATGCGTTCTCAGTACCCACATTTTTTCCCTAGTTTTTGATGTATCATTACGGGGACGTATTTCCCTGAGGTGGGAGTGATGTAAAGACCTGTATAATTCAAGGAATTATTTTTTTCTTAATTTTCTTTGGATTTTTACAAGAACGCAGTTTCATGACGGCACCTGATTCCAAGGTCAAGTGTGCCCAGAATCATTTTTCGATGTTTAGCTCGGGTAAGTTCAGTGAACGAATGAGCGTGGTTTTCTAACTTTTGAACTGGTGCTCAGAATCGAATTTCGAGGACACCGATGGAATCGCAGTGCCGGTATTTGCTTAGAAACACCTTTCTCGGAGTTGCGTTTGATCGGGTGTGGTTATTAATGTTTGGGGTTAAGTTAAGAAATAAAATAAAAGTGGTGCGACACATTATTTTATTTCACATAAAGCCACTTAAGCTATGTTAAGCGCATAGGGCAGAACCCAATATATTCTACCCACATGGTAGGATATTTGTGAGGTGGGGCCCGCATGAGCCCCACCGTTTCTTCCCTCCTATGTAACGCACCCGCAACACCCATTTTTTTAATTAATGTCAACCTGTGCGTTTAAATTAAATATTGAATGCCCCTATTAATTTGGTGGTTTAAGCGTATAAATTAATTCAATTAATTGTGGGTTTCTTTTTATGAATTCAAAAAAGTTGGCATGGGAAATAAAATAAGACCAACACTTTTTTTTATTGAGGGGTTGCTTGTTGAGAGGATTTGGAGAAAGCTCTAAGGCTTGAAGATCTTCATCCTCCTTCACTGAAGAACACGAAGAACGCAAAGAATGCATCATCAGTGATGAAGAACGCCAGCCTCCGACGAAGGGCAACGAAGAATGCCGAACCCTCAGAGATCGACAATGCGACGCCGTGTTCCACGACACCGACGATCCTCCTTCCGCGAAGCTTCTTCCACGACGTTCCTTCCACGGTGATCCTCTTATTCCACGATGACCCTCTTATTCCGCGACGAATGCTCGTACGACGATAACATTGAGGTAGGGGTTTCATGCATTTGTCTTTGTGTTTACTTCCTTCATTTTCCCATTTCAATTGAACAGCCTGTTATCGCATTAACGGGGGAGGTCAGACTGCACGAACACGTCCGACACCCCTCCCCTTTTTGTTTGTTGATATTGATGTGGTAAGCAAGGCAACGCGGTGCCGAAGCACAGCACGGAAATTGTAAAGGGAGTGGGGAGAAGTGTGGCGCCGTCGTATCGTGCCATTGGAAACAACAAATCTGTGGCACCATCACGTCGTGCCATAGAAGATGAACAAAAGACATGGCACCGTCGCGCCGTGCCAGAGGACCTCAGAAGCACCACGGCCGGAGCGGGGCCACGGCGGAAGGGCGTGGCGCTGTCGCGCCACCGGACGGATGAGGGTCGCGGCCGGTTCCAGGCCGCGGCGGAGCAGGGGAACCGGCGGCCGGTTTTGAGCCACCGGCATCAGAGCAAGGGGACCAGCCTTGCCGGTCCCGTGGCGGCCGAAGCCGGCTGGCCGGAGCGGGCCATCCGGACCGTGGAAGAACTGGGGGTCCGAGACCCCCGGCTGGCCAGATATGAGTGGCCCCATTAAGGGGCCACAGTTTCCTCACGCGGGTGTAGCGCCCTCCCTCCCCCCCGCTAGCAGCGCTCGGCCATAACGGGCGAGCTAGTCGCCTGGCCCCCCGGCCAGCGCCAGCGCACCGGGCCGAGCCGCCGGGCCGGTCCGCGCCTGGGATGGGCCAGGCCGCACCGACCGGGCTGGGCCTCGCCCAAGAGGGCCAGACCCAGACCCAGTTCAGGTCGACCCGGTTCGGGCCGACCCTGGAGGTATCGGGCCGGGTCGGACCGGGCCCGAACCCCCTAATACCGAACCTTTTTCGGTTTGTTGCCCATATCTTGAGCTACGAGCATTAGATCGATGCACCGTCTGTTGCGATGTGATCCTTTTTATTGAGACGGTCGTTTTGGTATATTGAACTCAAGGTTTCGAAGTACTTTGGTGTTGACCGGGTTGGTTCGTACACGAAACCAACCTGGCCCTCGGAGTGGAAACGCTCATAACTTGTGTTCCGGACGTCCAAATGGCGTGTCGTCGACATTGTTGGATTCCTATTAATGAGACAGATATTTTGTCTTATTCCACCCAAGGTTTGGACGCAGGTGGAGTACGGTCGGGTTGGTTTTGAATTAAAAAGAAATCGGGCCCCTGGGACGAATAAGCCAATAACTCTCAGACCGGGCATCCGATTGACGCGCTGTCTGTGACGTTGAGTTCCTGTCGAAGATACGGAACTTTTGGATACATCAACTCCAAAATATGTGTCAGTTGATGTATCAGCCTCTCGGCTCGTGGAGAAGACCCTCCGGAACGAGCTTGCTGTGTGCGGGAACCCTAGAGCTAGCTGCGACTGCTACGATGATAACTGTACATAGATCCTCAGTGGATTTGACGACGACGACTCCAGAACTCAGCGATCCTACGTGGATCAGTGCTACTGATCCTGTGTGGGTCCGATTCTGTGTGGTTCAGTGCTCAGCGGTTCTGTGTGGGCTAGCGCCTACAGATTCTGTGTTGGTCTGATCCTGTGTGGGTCTTTGCGGTGGTTAGTTACCTATCAATCCTTTCTGGGTCAGATCCTTTGTGGGTCATTATGGGGGTTAGTTACCTATCGATCCTTTGTGGGTCAGATCCTTTGTGGGACATTACGGGGGTTAGTTACCTATCAATACTTTGTGAGTCTGATCCTTTCTGGGTCATTGCGGGGGTTAGTTACCTATCACTCCTTTGTGGGTCAGATCCTTTGTTTGTCATTGCGGGGGTTATTACCTATCGATCCTTTGTGGGTCCGACGGCTTAGATTAATCAGTGGATATATCTGATCATCTCTATCATCATACAAAGAAGTATACATGTGTGAGATGAATCTTGACTTGCTTTCCTATGTGGATTACGTTATGCTTTCCTGTGTGGACTAGGTTGTACGTGGGCTCAGAGGTTGGAGCGAACTGGAATTGATGACTTAGGTATATGTATGGGCATATACCTAAGCAGTGTCGGATGTTACTTCGTGATTGTATATTTCATTTGTGGTTTATCCTTTGTGGATTCTGGGAGACCATCAGGGGTCTCGAGGTCCCTACTGAGTATCTTATACTCACCACTACACGGGATATGCCCGCAATACGTTGTATTGGTTGCAGACGACGGACAATGCTGATCATGGTTGAGGCTTGCGAAGTAGGACATTACCTCGAGGTGGACCACTGGACGGACGTACTCGCAGCGGCCGGCTGGACCCGAGGAACAGTGGAGGCTATGTGTACCCAACCTTCAGGTGGGACTTCCAGTGGACAGCTCGACCCTGCGGCTCTACTTTTCAGTTGTTGTTTTCTCTTTCCAGTTGTACTTTACATTCAGTTTGGGATTGTATACTGACCCACTTACATTTCTGCACATAGTATTGTACCTAGTTTTTAATTAGTGTTTACTTCTACTGCTTGCTTACTCTGTTGTGTTTGCTTAATTTACAAAGGAAATGCCTTCCCTTTTTACTGGGAATTACACCTTGGTGCTAGTCGCCAGCCCCTGGCCTATGGAAGGTGGGCTTGGGGTAGTCACGGTACGGGCCCTGAGGAAGGGTCGTGACAACAGGAGTAGTGATAAGCCTCGTTTTGAGCTCTATGAACCTATAATTCCATTCATAAATCCATGAAAACATTACTCTATTCCATGGTAGCTTGGTAAGAGGGTTGGGAAATCATGTGAAATTTCTCAAAAATCGATGATAATATCCAGATAACCCCAGGAAGCTACAGATATCTGTTACCAATGATGGCCTCGATCATCCCTCAATTGTAGATGTCATGGAGTTATCCATAGTTATACAATTTCTCTTGATAATATGAACCTAGAATGAAGCCTCCTTCAACCAGATCACTCAGTTTATGTACATTAAATAGAGGTTCTTATTTTTCAAGGTCTCTAGTATAGTGCTTAGATTCTTCTCATGCTTCTCCTTGGTTTTGGAGTTTATTAGAATATCATCTATAAATACTACCACAATTTTTTCAAGGTAATCTATAAATAATATATTCATCTTATCCACGAAGTTTAGTGGATCATTAGTGAGTACGAAAGGCATTACTATGAATTCATAGTTCCCGCATCTTGTACGAAAAACCTTATTGGGGATATCCTCTTTATTCACCCTTACTAGGTAATATCCTGACCACAAATCCACCTAGGAGAAGTATTTTTCTCTATGAAGATGATCAAACAAGACATAAATTCAGGGAAGAGGATATGTATTCTGTATTGTTATTTTTTTGAGATCATAATAATCAATACAATGTTACTTTGACCCATCCTTCTTCTTGATGAATAGGACTAGATCACCACATGGTGAAGCCCATGGGAATATAATCCCTTTATCCAGATTCTACCATAGTTGTTTTATCATATCCTCAAGCTCCACAAATACCATTCTACATAGAATCGTGGATATTGGAAGTGCCTTAGGTATATGATCAATCATGAAATCAACTTCATTTATAGGAGGAAGATCAAGGAATTCCTTGGGAAACACATTACCGAATTACCTCACAATATGAATGTCTTCAAAGATGGTAGATTCCTTATAATCGGTCACCATAGAAAGATATCCATGATCATAGGGAAGAAATATCATCCCTTGAGATGATTGTTTTAAAGAAGATTCATCCTCATCCTTGTACATGTACAAGTTCAGGGGTCGATTCACCATATAAATAGTGATTTCCCTCTCATGAAAATTTTTCTTGGCTCTATATATGGAAAACCATTCCATGTTAATAATTGAATCAAATTCCACCAAATTGAGTATGATGTGGATCTCCAGGATTTTCAAACCACAAATTATGACAGGGGAGGATTTATAATCATGAGTTGCAATAATTACCCCATTTCCTTTCTCACCGACATCATTACTTCCATAATTTGTGGTGGTGTTTGGATTGTTCTTCTAAAATTTTGGGGTATAAAATAATGCGTAGAACAAGAATAAAAATGTACATTCACTATTGTTGAATGGATAACTAGATTACCAGTCACCACTTCGTTTATGGGGTTCACTTAGGTAATAATGATGGAAAAAGATCTCCCTTGCTGCCTTGTAGGTTGTTGGTTGCCTCTGAAAACCCTTATCATAGGGTACTGGTTTTTAATGTGTTCTAGTTCTTTGAAGTTGAGGAAATGAACAATGCTTTATGGGTTGAACGACGCATTCCTATTCTCTATCATAGCCACATTTTTTTCTTATGGGTAGTTAATGGTGATGTGCCCTTTTCTTCAACTCCTTAATAATTTTGTCATCCCCTTCATTCAATTTCCACGATGATTCTTTCCACATCATTGTCATGTGGGGTGGTAGATTTCCATAGCACCATTTGATTTTTCTATCTGACCACTAGAATTAATGTCCACCTTATGCTTCTTATCCCCATGATACCCTTATGATTATCCAATCTTTATTTGGACTTTGAGGGAACATTATACAATTTCCTCATATATCTGAAAGTCAAGGATTGCTAGAGATTTATGTAGGCTAGGTTTTATCCCACCAAAGAACTGGTAAACCATTAATAAAGGGTTAATGACAATATAAGAGGCATATCGTGCAAGACTTGTGATTTTTTTCTTGTACACTCTGATGGATTCGTCATCATTTTTCATGAGGGTAAAGAAGTCCCTTTCAATCTTATGTCGGAGAGAGGTAAGAAAATATTTATTTATTTTTTTATGTAATCCTTCCAATCGAATGCCTCAATATCCTACTAAGGAATTTTATGTCAAACATTTATCAATATCATGATCCATACGATATGTATCCATAAGAACCTTCCCTTCTTCAGAATATTGAAAGATGGGGAAGATATTTTCAATGAAGTTGATACATAGTTCAAAAATTGAGGGATCAGATGATCCATTAAAATTAGGAGGCCTTTGTTTCATGATGCTATCGATTGTGACCTAATCATTCTGGGGGGTGAATGTTCCTCTTCAACCATGTTTCTATTCAAAAAAATTTGTTAACTGAGAGAGTATCATGAAAAATTTAATGATTCACACTCCAATTGTATTGGTCATATCATTAGAAGAATCATCACATTAATCTTCACATAAGTTGTTAGCCCAAATACTGTTATTACCAGCCATTAGATTGAATAAAATTAAAGTTAGGGGTAACACATAAAGGGTAATCCAATGGAAAAAATAGATGACTTATAAATTACTTTTATTTCCCGATTTTATTAATTTACAGGATTCAATATATTTTATCCATGATCTACTTCCCAACAAACATTCATAAGGGATTTTTTATTCCCTTAATAATGCTTTGTACTCTGATTATGAATTTACCAAAGCATCTCCCATGGGCATGTCATATCGAAGAGTGCATCTAGGCCCGTTATCATGCACCAATTCCCATTCGAGTCTAGCTTAAAGCAGTGTTTTTAGGTTTTACCCCTAGATACATCTATGCTTGAGCTGCGTCTACCTGCCCATATCTATATAGGGATGTATTTTCTGGATTAAACACTTACTCAATACTCACAAAAATTGGGGGATGTTTTTTATGTTTAGTCTAATCCCTAATGCTTTCCCTAGGATTTTATAATCCAATTCCCAAAAGAAACTAAAACAATCCTATTATACCAAATATAACAACCATGCTCTTTATTTCACACATAAAAATAATTTATTACCTAAAATATTCACTTCATGGAACATTGAAGATAAATAGTTGCAGTGAATTTGGGGCTTAGGAACATTACATAACAACATAAAACATTAAATACACATATTTGTTGGAAAATGTTTTTTACATAACCACACACATTCATTTGTACATAGCATTGCATGGAATAACATGAGGTAATGTATAAGAAAATGGTGACCTATAAATCCACGTAAGAGATTAACTAATCCATAAAATTATGAACATAGTACATGTTAGGAAATAGGCATATCAATGGAGCATTATAGAAACCTGAATATAAATGGATGATGTAGCATGATTATCATTACATGGAAATGTAAAAAAATTAACATGATATTAGAACGATCCAAGGATCATTGCCCATAGATCAAGATTAAACCCTCATTTCACATGATGTATCATGATAATTGTAAAGACCTGTAAAATTAAAGGGAAATTTTTTCTTAATTTTCTTTGGAATTTTACAAGAACACGGTTTCTGACAGCACCTTATTCTGAGGACTAGAGTGCCAAGAATCAATTTCCGAAGTTTGGCTCAGGTAAGTTCAGTGAACGAAGGAGCGGGAATTTATAAAATTCAATCTAGTGCTCGGAATTGAAATTTGAGGACACCGATGAACTCACAACACCGATATTCGCTTAAGGAGACCTTTTCCGAGGTTGCGTTTTATGCGGGATGAAAGTTAGTTTTGGGAGAAATTATAAGAAGTTAAATAAAAATGTGGAAACACTTTTTATTTTAACTTGTTGGTTATATTCTCCCAAAGGGAGTTAGATGTGGGACCCACATAAACTTAACCTCCCTTGGGAGGATTAACTGTGGTGAGGCCCAGACGAAGCATAACTCTTCACCTTCTCTTTTTTTAAACTCCCTTAAACTCCTCTTTTAATGAACATGACAACTTTGGTTATTAAATGGGTGGAGTTGTTTAATTTCAAACCTTTGAATTTCAAAATGGTTTGGTTGTGTAAATAAAATAAGTCCTTATCTTATTTTATTTGGGTTAGAATTCTCTAGCCACCATGGGAGGTTTGAAGAATTCTCTCCATCTTCATCAAACTTTGACGAAGAACGCGAAAAACATTCGGACATCGATGAAGAACGCCACGTTCTCGGGAACCGTCTTCCGCGACGTCATACCCGCGATACCGACGACGTTTTCTTCCATGTAATCTCTTCCGCGACGATTTCCCGTGACGAAATCGTCGTCAAATAACTTCGAATCCTCGCTTCACGACATCAACGTCCTTCTTCCGTGATGCCGACCACCGCAACGCTCGTCTTCCGCGGGTCCTTGACGATCATCGTTCTTGAAACCGAGGAAGGGGTTTGTTGTTGCTTATTTATTTATTATCATTCTTGGTTCTAGCATGACAAACTTGAGGATAAATGTTTATGTGATATCGTCTAACGAGAGGGGGGCCGGACCGCACAAACACGGCTGAATCCCCCCTCCTTTGTTCTTGAATATTATTATTTTTCTTGTGGATGAACGAGATGGTGTGGTGCCGTCGCACCACGCGGGAATCACACGAAAAATATTGCGCGGCGCCGTCATTCCATGCCGTGGAAAGATTATCATGAACGCGACGCGCCGCGTTGAAGGAAACCAAAGGCGCCGCGGCCGGAGCGGGGCCGCGGCGGAGGGGCGCGGTGTCGTCGCACCGCGCTGGACGACGAAGGCCGCGGCCGGTTCTGGGCCGTGGCGGAATGAAAAGACTGGCGGCTAGCCGGGCCGCCGGTGTCGGAAGCCGGAACGGGGACCGGCCTTGCCGGTCCCGTTGAGGAAGGACAGGCCGGCCAGGTCGGGCCGGCCGGAAGAGAGAAGAACTGGGGGAATTAATTCCCCGGGCTGGCCAAAACCGGCCACCCATAATGGGGGGGGGGGGCGCGGTTATACTAAAGGGGGGAAGCACCCCCCGTTTTTTGTCAAAGGCAGGCCCCCACGAGGGGGGCCGTTTGATCCACGGCGCGGCATCCAGCCGCGCCGCCAGCAGGAAGGGCGGGGGCCTTGCCCCCCGCGCGTGGCACCCGAGTGGCGCACCGGCCGCACAGCAGCCCCAGACCGCGCCACCGTGCTGGGCCACGCCGCCGGCCGAACCGTGTCGGACCCAGGTCGGGTCGACCCGGTTCCGGCGGACCCAGGGGGGTCGGGCCGGGTCGGCCCGGACCCGGACCCCCCGTTTTCGAATCGACTTCGGTCTTTTGCCCATAACTTGAGCTACGGACTTCCGATTGACGAACTGTCAGTGGAGATGCAATTCTTGGATCGAGACAGTCGATTATGTATATCGCACTCAAAGTTTCGGAATACTTTGAGTTCAGTAGGGTTGGTTCGTATACGAAACCAATCGGGCCCTCGGAGCGGAAACACACATATCTTGAGCTACGGACATCCGATTGACGTTCTGTTAGCTTTGTTGGGTTCCTCTTAGGGAGACAGATCTATTGGCATACTCCGCCCAAGGTTTGGACACAGGTGGAGTACGGTCGGGTTGGTTTTGACTTAAAAACCAACCGGGCCCCTCGGACGAAAAAGCTAATAACTCTCAGACCAGGCGTCCGATCGACGCACCGTCTATTGCGTTGAGTTCCTGTTGACGATACGAAACTTTTGGATACATCAACTCTGGACTTTGTGACAATTGATGTATCAGCCTCTCGGCTCGTGGAGCGGACCCTCCCGAACGAGCTTGTAGTGTGCGAGAACCCTAGTGCTGGCTACGACTGCTACTGCTACTGCTACTGCTACTACTACTGTGACTGCGACGACGACAACACAAAGATCCTTGGTGGATTCGACGATGACTACAACACTCAGCGACCCTACGTGGATCAGTGCTACAGGTCCTGTGTGGGCCCGATCCTGTGTGGGTCCGATCCTGTGTGGGTCATTGCGCTCAGCGGTCCTGTGTGAACTAGCGCCTACAGGTCCTGTGTGGGCCCAATCCTATGTGGGTCTTTGCGGGGGGGGGGGGGGGGGGTTAGTTACCTATCGATCTTTCGTGGGTCCGACGACATAGATGGATCAGAGATCATGTTTATCGTCTTTCGAAGAAGTATACCTGTGTGAGCTGAAACCTGTTACTTTCCTGTGTGGATTGTGTTGTTCTATCCTATGTGGATTTCGTTTTGCTTTCCTGTGTGGAATACGTATACATTCATGTGTGGACTGAGTTGTACATGGGCTCGGAGGTTGGAGCGTATTGGAATTGATGACTTAGGTATATGTATGGGCATATACCTAAGTAGTGTCGGTTGTTACTTCGTGATTGAATCTTCCTTTGTGGTTTATCCTTTGTGGATTTTGGGAGATATTCAGGGGTCTCGGGGTCCCTACTGAGTAGCTTATACTCACCCCTGCATGGGCTATGCCCGCACTACGTTGTGTTGGTTTCAGACGACGGACAGCGTTGATCGTGGCTGAGGCTTGCAGAGTAGAACGGTACCTGGAGGTGGACCACTGGGAGGGATGTGCCCAGAGCGGACGGCGGGACCCATGGAGCAGTGGAGCTATCTGTACCCACCCTTCATGTGGGATCTCCAGTAGACAGCTCGATGTAGCGGCTTTTACTTTACAGTTGTTGTTTTCCCTTTTGAGTTGTACTTTACTTTCAGTTTGGGTTTGTATACTGGCCCATGTACTTTCCGCACTTTCAGTTGTACTCTGACTTTACTTAGTGTTTAATTTTCCTATTGCTTACTCTGTTGAGATTGTTTACTTTACAAAGGCAATGCCTTCCCTTTTTACCGGGAATTACGCCTTGGTGCTTGTCGCCATCCCCTGGCCTATGGAAGGCGGTCTTGGGGTAGTCACGGAACGGGCCCCGAGTGCGGGTCGTGACAAATTGGTATCATAGGAGTTCGGTTCTACCATGAAATCTGATATTTTCTATGTGAAGTAATAATGTTTAGTGTATTGAGTGTGGTTATCAGTCCAGGGAGTCTAGTGTTGGTGTGGCGGCCGACGTATCCGTACACCAGGACCCTGACTACTGATTTCCGACTTAATGCACGAAAACATTGATTGCGTGTGTGTTTCAACGTTTTCTTTGTGATTAATTTATATCAGCTCACCAGGTATACTGTTCTGACCATGGTGCACCTTTTTCCTTTTCAGGATGGCCCCACGACGGCAGCCAGCTAGGGTTCCGAGAGTCGAGCGTGAAGACAGCCCACCGAGCGACGAGGCCTCGGTGCAGGGCCCTTTGTCAGCAGTGGCACCGACGGTAGCTCTACCCGTCGAGCCACCGATGCTTCCAACACCAGTCGCTGACGATGCACATCGCCATGGATCTCTTCACGAGTTTCAGCGCCAGTGAACGCCTAGGATCCGTGGGGAGACGGACCCCCAGGCATCAGAGGACTGGTTGGAGGCAGTGGAACGAGTATTTAGGCTAGTGAGGACACCTACAGACCTCATGGTGATCCTCACTGCGAGCCTACTGCACGCAGAAGTAGGACGATGGTGGAGCTTGATGCTCCAGGTGCACGATGAGGCATCTCTACTTTGGACGGACTTCGAGAGCCTCTTCCTCTCGGAGTTCGTCCCAGCCACCCTTCGTGCGGTGCGTACCCAGGAGCTTCTTCAGCTGTGGCAGGGCAGCATGATAGTCGCTCAGTACTCGGCGGGATTTACTGATCTCTCGGGCTACTCGACCGACATGGTACGGGACCCATTCTTCCGGGCCCAGACCTTCGAGCAGGGTTTGAGACACGAGATCAGGGCATCTCTGATATCCCTCAGCATACCGACTCAGATAGGAGTACTGGAGCGGGCCCTTTTGATCAAGAGCTTCCTTGCTGAGTCCACACCAGCTCCACGACCCACTGCAGGGCGGCACGTGGCAGAGTCATCTGCAGCAGGCAGTCGACGGATGACTCAGGGGTCCAAGCAGACCAGACCTTCAGGCAGACGACCTTAGGACACTGGCTCGGTAGTGCGGGGCACACAGTGCGGAGCCAGTCTTTCGAGAGGCAGACAGTGCTACTCGTGCGGCGGGCAGGGCCACATGGCTCGTGACTGCCCGACCCGTCGTGCCGAGGAGAAGCAGACGGTTGAGGGACCACCGAGGCAGAGGAAGAGGGTCGACCATGGTGGTCCAAAGGGAGGAGGCGGATGAGGCAGAGGAGCTGGCCGAGCAGCAGGTGGTGGGCGACGCTTTGAGGCTCTGCCACCACCGCCACCAGGAGGTCCACCCCGACCACAAGGAGCAGGCGGGCAGAGACAGGCACAACTCCAGGTAGCAGAGGCCTATGACCACGGCATGCAAGAGATGATTCGAGGTACTGTCTGTGTCTATTCCACCCTTGTTGTAGTACTTATAGACACAGGATCGAGTCACTCTTTCATAGCCGCTGCCCTTGTTCGGAGCTCGGATATTCCGACAGAGCTGTTGGCTCGATCCTTATGGCTAGAGACTCCTACGGGAGCAGACTCGACGATTACGCACTGGTGCCGGTAGTGTGAGCTTACTCTAGGAGGCGAGAGTTTCGGCAGGGATCTTCTTGTAGCAGCGTCGAGGCCTTACAATGTCATCTTGGGCATGGATTGGCTATCTACGGTCCATGCACAGATTCACTATTTTAGGCGCAAGGTGCGATGTGTATGCACCGACGGGAGCAGTTTCACCTTCACTGGCGAGAAGGGATCCTTTGCAGCACAGGATGGACATCCGCGGAGGAGAGGAAAACCCATCACTCATCAGTTGGCTAGCCTCATCCTTGGAGCAGTTGACGTGTGGAGTCCTGGTTTTCCTGCAGTGGTGGATCAGTTTGCGGACGTTTTTCCCGACGACGTTCCAGGGCTACCTCCTCGCAGAGAGGTAGACTATTATATTTACCTGTACCCCGAGACAGCCCCGATATCCACTCCAGCATATCGGATGGCCCCCGCTGAGCTTCGAGAGCTACGGGTACAGTCGGAGGACTTGCAGGGAAAGGGGTTCATCAGACCCAATGTTTCACCCTGGGCTTCCCCGATATTGTTTGCCAAGATGGAGGACAGGAGCTTGCGACTTTGTGTTGACTATCGTCGCCTGAACCAGGTGAAAGTGAGGAACAAGTATCTGCTACCGAGGATTGATGACCTCTTTGATCAGCTAAAGGTAGCACAGTGGTTCTCGAAGATAGACCTCAGGTCAGGCTATCATCAGCTCAGAGTCAGAGACGAGGACGTGCAGAAGACGGCCTTCAGATGTCGGTATGGCCACTATGAGTTCTTGGTTATGCCTTTCGGCATAACCAATGCTCCAGCAGTGTTCATGGCCCTCATGAACAGGATATTTCAGCCATACCTCGATCGATTTGTCGTTGTCTTCATTGACGACATTCTGATTTACTCCACGACTGAGGAGGAGCACGCCTATCAGTTGTGAGTTGTACTAGACACACTCCGAGAGCACCAACTTTATGGTAAGCTCTCGAAGTGCCAGTTCTAGATACGTGAGGTCCACTTCTTGGGACACGTTATCTCTGAGGCGGGAGTTGCAGTGGATCCTGCGAAGATCGAGGCTGTGTTAGCATGGGATCCACTCAGGAGCATGACTGAGGTTCGGAGTTTCTTGGGACTAGCTGGATACTACCGGAGATTCGTGCCGGACTTCTATAGAGTTGCGGCACCACTCACAGCTTTGAAGAAGAAGGGGAAACCCTTCGTGTGGTCAGACATATGTCAGTAGAGCTTCCAGGAGCTGAGACAGAGATTGACCAGCCCACCTATCTTGAGGTTGCCTGAGGAGGGAGTAGGGTACGTAGTCTACTGCGATGCATCCGGGACCAGACTCAGATGTTTTCTGATGCAGGAGCAGGCAGTGATCACCTATGGATCACGTCAGTTGAGGCCGCATGAGCAGAACTACGCTACCCATGACCTGGAGTTATCAATAGTGGTCTTCGCTATGAAGACATGGCGACACTACCTGATGGGCGTGCGCTTTACAGTCTTTTCAGATCATCAGAGTCTTAGTTATATCTTCTCGCAGAAGGACCTGAACCTGAGACAACGGTGATGGCTCGAGTTCCTCCAGGACTATGACTTTGAGATAGTCTATACTCCTGGAAAGGTGAACGTGGTAGCTGATGCCCTCAGCAGGAGGACGGGCATTCAGCTACTCAAGGAGGCGACAGAGCAGCTAGCCTCTTTGAAGATATCCTTCGTAGATAGAGATGGAGCAGCCTTCCTTCAGTCTCTCACAGTCACCCCTCCACTACTGCAGCGGGTCAGAGAGGCACAGTGTGAGGACGCTAACTGTGAGACACGGCGTGCATAGATATCCTTGGGACAGGCACCTGATGGTTTCTCCCTTGGAGCAGAGCACGACATCCTTTTCAAAGGACGTACCATGGTACCAGTCGCCTTGCGAGAGGAGGTGCTGAGATAGTTTCACACTTCTCCTTTGGCGGTACATCCTGGAGTGGTGAAGATGTACCAGGATCTCAGACGACAGCACTGGTGGCCGGGCATGAAGAAGGCTGTAGCAGAGTTTGTTTCTCGATGCCTCACCTGCCAGCAGGTGAAGGTAGAGCATCAGGTACCAGCAGGCTTGGTACATCCCTCGGAGGTCCCAGAGTGGAAGTGGGACGGGATATCTATAGACTTCGTGACTGGACTTCCACGCACTTCCAGAGGTCATGACTCCATCTGGGTGATTGTCGAACGACTCACCATGTCGGCTCACTTCTTACCCATCAGAGAGCAGGGCTCAGTGGAGAGCTTGGGACATCTCTACGTTCAGGAGATTGTGCGACTCCATGGTGTGCCATCATCTATCGTCTCCGATCTAGATGCTCACTTTACTTCCCAGCTTTGGAAGGGGTTACAGGAGGCATTCGGGATGCAGCTACGTCTGAGCACAACCTTTCACCCTCAGACGGATGGTCAGACGGAGAGGACCATTCAGACTCTTGAGGACATGATCCGCGCATGTGTCCTCGACTTTGGTCGTAGCTGGGAGGACCACCTACCCTTGGTGGAGTTTTCGTACAACAACAGCTACCACTCCACCATCGGGATGACACCGTACGAGGTGTTGTATGGCCGACCTTGTAGATCTCTTTTGTGCTGGACAGACCCTGGGGAGTCAGCACTTGTGGGACCGGAGATGGTCCAGGACACGACAGAGAAGGTCCAGGTCATCCAGGAGCGGATGAGGACAGCTCAGAGCCGGCAGAAGTCATACGCTGATTGGAGGTGGAGGCCACTAGAGTTCGAGGATGGTGACCACGTCTTCTTGCGGGTCTCACCACGACGTGGTATTCGAAGATTTGGCCGAGGCGGAAAGTTATCTCCGCGCTTCATCGGACCCTTCCAGGTCCTCAGCAGGATTGGCGAGGTGGCTTATCGCCTGGCTCTACCACCTCAGTTGCACCAGGTGCACGACGTATTCCATGTATCTCAGCTGAGGAGATACGTGCACGACCTGACGCACATCATTGACCATGGGGATATTGACGTTGACGATGGGGCGACATTTACGGAGGTCCCGGTGGAGATAGAGGATCGACAAAAGCGGGTCCTACGTGGGAGATCGATTTCTCTTGTGCGCATCAGATGGCAGCACGGGAACCTCCAGGAGAGCAAATGGGAGCGGGAGGCTCAGATGCGTGCTCAGTACCCTCATTTGTTTCCCTAGTTTTAATGTATCTTTACGAGGACGTAAAGCCCTGAGGTGGGAGTAATGTAAAGACCCTTAAAATTCAAGGGAAATTTTTTCTTAATTTTCTTTGGAATTTTACAAGAACGCGTTTTCTGACGGCACCTGATTCTAAGGCCCGGAGTGCCCAGAATCAATTTTCGAAGTTTGGCTCAGGTACGTTCAGTGAACGAATGAGCGGGAATTTCTAACTTTCAATCCGGTGCTCGGAATTGAAATCCGAGGACACCGATGAACTCGCAACGCCGATATTCGCTTAAGGAGACCTTTTCCGAGGTTGCGTTTTATGCGGGATGAAAGTTAGTTTTGGGAGAAATTATAAGAAGTTAAATAAAAATGTGGAAACACTTTTTATTTTAACTTGTCGGTTAACTTCTCCCAAAGAGAGTTAGAGGTGGGACCCAAATCCACTTAACCTCCCATGGGAGGATTAAGTGTGGTGGGGCCCACATGAAGCATAACTCTTCAACTTCTCTTTTTCTAAGCTCCCTTAAACTCCTCTTTTAATGAACATGACAACTTTGGTTATTAAATGGGTAGAGTTGTTTAATTTCAAACCTTTGAATTTCAAAATGGTTTGGTTGTGTAAATAAAATAATTCCTTAGCTTATTTTATTTGGGTTAGAATTCTCTAGCCACCTTGGGAGGAGAGAAGAATTCTCTCCATCTTCTTCAAACTTTGACGAAGAATGCGAAGAACATTCGGACATCGACGAAGAACGCCACGTTCTCGGGAACCGTCTTCCGCGACGTCATACCCGCGATACCGACGACGTCTTCTTCCGCGTCATCTCTTCCTTGACGATTTCCCGTGACGAAATCATCGTCAAAGAACCTCGAATCCTCGCTTCACGGCATCGACGTCCTTCTTCCGTGACGCCGACCACCGCGACGCTCGTCTTCCGCTGGTCGTTGACGATCATCGTTCTTGAAACCGAGGTAGGGGTTTGTTGTTGCTTATTTATTTATTCTCGTTCTTCGTTCTAGCATGACAAACTTGAGGATAAATTTTTATGTGATATCGTCTAACGAGAGGGGGGCCAGACCGCACAAACATGGCCGAATCCCCCCTCCTTTGTTCTTGATTATTATTATTTTTCTTGTGGATGAACGAGATGGCGTGGTGCCGTCTCACCACGCGGGAATCACACGGAAAATATTGTGCGGCGCCGTCACGCCGCGCCGTGGAAAGATTATCATGAACGCGACGCCGTCGCGCCGCGTCGAAAGTGACCAAAGGCGCCGCGGCCGGAGCGGGGTCACGGCGGAGGGGCATGGTGCCGTCGCACCGCGCCGGACGATGAAGGCCACGGCCGGTTCCGGGCCGCGGTGGAACGAGAAGACCGGCGGCTAGCCGGGCCGCCGTTGTCGGAAGCCGGAGAGGGGACCGGCCTTGCCGGTCCCGTTGAGGAAGGACCGGCCGGCCAGGTCGGGCCGGCCGGAAGAGAGAAGAACAGGGGGAATTAATTCCCTTGTCTGGCCAAAACCGGCCCCACATAATGGGGGGGCTGCGGTTACACCAAAGGAGGGCAGCGCCCCCCGTTTTTCTCAAATGCAGGCCCCCACGAGGGGGGCCGTTTGATCAACGGCGCGCCCTCCAGCCGCACCGCTAGCAGGAAGGGCGGGGGCCTTGCCCCCCGCGCGTGGCACTCGAGCGGCACACTGGCTGCGCCGCCGCGCCGGACCGCGCCGCCGTGCCGGGTCGCGCCGCCGGCCGGGCCGGGTCGGACCCGGGTCGGGTCGGCCCGGACCCATACCCCCCGTTTTCGAATCAACGTCGGTCTTTTGCCCATAACATGAGATAAGGACCTCCGATTGACGAACCGTCAGCGGCGATGCGATCCTTGGATCGAGACGGTCGATTCGGTATATCGCACTCAAAGTTTCGGAATACTTTGAGTTCGGCCGGGTTGGTTCGTATACGAAACCAACCGGGCCCTCGGAGCGGAAACGCACGTATATTGAGCTACGAACGTCCGATTGACGTGTTGTCAGCTTTGTTGGGTTCCTCTTAGTGAGACAGATCTTTTGGAATACTCCCCCCGAGGTTTGGACATAGGTGGAGTACTGTCGGGTTGGTTTTGACTTACAAACCAACCGGGCCCCTGGGACGAAAAAGCTAATAACTCTCAGACCGGGCGTCTGATCGACGCGCCGTCTGTTGCGTTGAGTTCCTGTTGACGATACGGAACTTTTGGATACATCAAATCTGGACTTTGTGACAGTTGATGTATCAGCCTCTTGGCTCGTGGAGCGGACCCTCCCGAACGAGCTTGCTGTGTGCGGGAACCCTAGTGCTGGCTGCGACTGCTACTGCTACTACTACTGCTACTACTACTGTGATTGCGACGACGACAGTACATAGATCCTTGGTGGATTCGACGACGACTACATCACTCAGCGATCCTACGTGGATCAGTGGTACAGGTCCTGTGTGGGCCCGATCATGTGTGGGTCATTGCGCTCAGCGGTCCTGTGTGAACCAGCGCCTACAGGTCCTGTGTGGGCCCGATCCTGTGTGGGTCTTTGCGGGGTTTAGTTACCTATCGATCCTTCGTGGGTCTGATTACTTAGATGGATCAGAGATCATCTTTATCATCTTTCGAAGAAGTATACATGTGTGAGCTGAAACCTGTTACTTTCCTGTGTGAATTGTGTTGTGTTATCCTGTGTGGATTTCGTTTTGCTTTCCTGTGTGGAATACGTATACATTCCTGTGTGGACTGAGTTGTACTTGGGCTCGGAGGTTGGAGCATATTGGAATTGATGACTTAAGTATATGTATGGTAATATACCTAAGCAGTGTCGGTTGTTACTTCGTGATTGTATCTTCCTTTGTGGGTTATCCTTGGTGGATTTTGGGAGACCTTCAGGGGTCTCAGGGTCCCTACTGAGTAGCTTATACTCACCCCTGCACGGGCTATGCCCGCACTACGTTGTGTTAGTTGCAGACGATGGACAGCGTTGATCGTGGATGAGGCTTGCAGAGCAGAACAGTACCTAGAGGTAGACCACTGGTCGGGACATGCCCGGAGCAGACGGTGGGACCCATGGAGTAGTGGATCTATCTGTACCCACCCTTCAGGTGGGATCTCCAGTGGAAAGCTCGGTGTAGCGGATTTTACTTTACAGTTGTTGTTTTCCCTTTCGAGTTGTACATTACTTTCAGTTTGGGTTTGTATACTAGCCCATGTATTTTCCGCACGTTCAGTTGTACTCTGACTTTACTTAGTGTTTACTTTTCCGCTTGCTTACTCTGTTGTGATTGTTTAATTTACAAAGGCAATGCCTTCCCTTTTTACCGGGAATTACACCTTGGTGCTAGTCGCCAGCCCCTGGCCTATGGAAGGCGGGCTTGGGGTAGTCACGGCACGGGCCCCGAGGGCGAGTCGTGACAATAATAATATTTACGCAATGCATTGGAGCACTATCAGGTCACAACCTTCTTAATTATTTCATTTCAAGCATTACATTACCACATGGATCGTATAACATGGATTCAATAAAATTAATCATTTATTCCATGATAAAGGAATGCAGAATTCATACATGAATCACTATACTAAATAATTAAATGTGTATAAATTTGAATGACCTTGATAGATAAATGATCATTGCATTCATTTCACAATGACTTTGGATTGGAAAATCACTGTGCAATTTCGGCAGCTAACAGTGTGACGTAAGAATTCATAAAAATGGTTGATAAGAGAGAAAGAGGTGTCTCATCATATGTAAATGAAATGGAATGTTAGGGTGGTCAAATAGATACATATACCATCATATTTAATGGAATTTAGTTTCATAATACAAAAAAATTTCTTTACTGTAAATGAGAAGAGCGAAATTCCTTATAAAATTTCAACATGGTAACTGGTGTACATGGGAGGCATTAATGAGAGATTAAAGGGGTCTCTCATCATTTAAACAAAATTAGGGAAGTGTGGGGGTGGTGAGAAATCATACCCGAACGTTTTTAATTGAATAAAATGATATAACAACATAATGAAATTTGGAAAAAATTGAGAAAGGAATAAATCCCTTACATGGAAGTGTGAACCCAAAGTCTTGGTAGAGGCTTGAGAGGGTATTCTATGGAATTGGGGTGCCATTGGAAAACTTTAGATAGATAAGGGAAGAGGTTGGTTGAGCTCCAAAAGTTTTTAGTGAAGTGTAATTGGAGATCGAGTTGGTTTATATAGGAAAGGATATGTAATTATGTATTATTTAGGTTTTGGACACTTCAATTTAAACTAATAAAATCCACAAACCATCCGATGGTTTATCCCATGGATATTAAAAAGTGGATTGGAAAAAATTATTTTATAAGGATAATGGACAAACATATTAAATTATTGGGCTCACTTTTCTGGTTGTGAGTCACAATCTAAATGAAAATATTTTAAAAAGATAAAACATTCTATAAGTCATGGAGGGATCACTAAGGCACCATAAAAATAATCAAACAAATATAAAATAACTTTATTTTAACTTTGAAACATATATTTTCTGAAAATACCTATTTTAGTATTTTTTACATCACTGTTGGTTCATTATGATGTCCTAAAACAAATTATATATTTAAACAGTATTTTATCTTTAAAAAAATTTGACTGTCTCAGAAAATTATGAAAAATTCACTGTCAGATAATTTCGATTTTTGGATTCCAAAAAAATATTCATTTTATCTAAAAAATTTAATAAGTAAGTTAATTTTTACTTTTAAAATTAAAAACTGACATTTATAAAAAATTCATAGGTTTTGAAAAAAACTTCATTCAAACCTTAATAAAAATTACAATTATATAAATTAAAATTATACAATCATTTATATTTAATAAAATGTAATATATAAATAATATTTCACTAAAATAATATTTAATTAAAAAATCAATTAATTCATCAAATTATATTTCTTAATTGAATATTAACTAAAAGTTCAATTTATGATTAAAAAACATTTTATAAAGTAATAATAATAAAATGAAAGTATATTCTTTATTCTATAAAAAATATTGCACATAATCACAATTCTAGGGTCTTTTTATATATCCCATTATAACACCGACATGTGACATAAGGGTATGGTGTGTGATGGTCATATACTCTTGGGTGGCTCGGATAACATCGTTCATGTTGTAATTTCCATCAATTTCCACTTCTCCCGTAGGTGGTTCTGTTCGAGCAGAATGTGTTAAAGATCAGCTTGGGATTGGCCAAGAGCAATGCCTAGTGATGCCAAATCCTTTCCAATATATGAGAAATGGTATTCGTATTGTGCAATAATACTGGATGAATCCATCATTTCCATTGTCTGAGTAAATTTGATTTGTTTAAGACCAGTATTTATACTACTAATGTCATCAATGTTCAAGGGATATATTAGCAATGATAACAATTTTTAATGGTATTTTATAATAATAAAATATTAAACCATGGAATTTCTTATTTTATAAAACCATTTTACATAATAAGTCATTTAATTAGATCAATATGAATTTTTATTCATTAATGTTTGGTTTTTTACATTCTACCAATGACTAATTATTTTATCGTCAGGATTTATCTTCTGTTTTCCAATGGTATTATACTTCCAAAGATTCATCAATTATAATACAGTTATACTAAAATTATTATGATAGTATAGTCTCCCCACTATACCACCTTGGACCCTATCTACTAATTAGTTGGCTCTTGAATATGGGGAGGCGTGATTGAGGCCTTGTGAAAAAATGGGTATACTTAATTACGAGTGAGCTAGGTCCGTGGTATTACAAATTAGTATTAGGGGTTTTATTTTCCTTTTTCTAACTATTTATATTATTTTAACATATATTTGGATTTATCATAATTAGGACATGATCATGTTCTATGGAGCATCTAATCCACATATGGTATAAAATCCCACTTTTCTAGGATGGGATATGATGTTCTTGAATAGACCTATTACAGTTGTATTGATTAAACTTTTGGGTGACACATATGGAATGTGATTTTCATCATTATTGTGAAATCTTTTTTTAACCTTGTTACTGTATGAGAATGAGGTAGTGTGCTTGGAATCATAATAGGTACACGAGGATTAAAATATCATAAATTATATGATGCCACTTTTCCTTACTGTTTTTATTATTGTTTCATATTTCTCATTCATGGTAGTTATATTTTATATTATGATAATGTTTCGTATAGTGGTAAATAATTGAAAATATTAAATTATATGTATCATTCTAAATGGTTTCTTCTAATATAGCGTGATGATGAAATAGTAATTATCCAATTAAATTGAGTTTGATCTATGAAACAATGGTCAAATGATAAAAAATGATATTTAGTTACAATTATATGTATTCCAATTGTAATTTAAATATTCATTGATGCTATATTATTTTTGAATATTGATCCATCTTATTCCACCATTATAAAATCCTAATTGAAGATACATCTAATAAAATTTTCAATTCCTAAATTTTAGTACTTAATAACTTAGAAATGATATATGAATCTTATTAAAAAATGGTATATATATCTATAACAAAAAGAAATATGTAATTAAATGATTAATTATACTTGAGTCAAAAATATGAATAAAAATTAGTGGTTGTTAAATGGTTAATCTAGTTTCAATGTAACGTTTTTTCCTCTATAACATTCAATTTACACAATGTATACTGAAACACTGATATAAATTAGTGAAATTGGCCCTGAACCAGTCATTGTTGTGTGATGTAGGTAGTATCTTTAGTGATTCTTCACTATCTTATAAGACACCCAAACCTACCTCCATGACCAGGAGGAGGGGTGCCAATATTAAATTGAAATTCATGTACATATCCAATCTTTTTTATGATACTTTATTGTTATTGAATTGTATTTATGTTGTAAATTTGATATTTTATATCTTTTCTGCCATGATGTCCTCAACTAAAATTATATTAAGGTGGTGAAGACAACTCTCCTAAGGAGGTGAGACCTAACCTCCCAACAGTCCCACCTATGGAACCTCCTATTATTGTTGATGTGGGATATAATTAAAAGTGTCGCTAGGGTATCATTCATCTTATATAGATTATTATGGTAGTTATGTGGCCTTCCCCTAATATGGTAAATATGAATTTAGTGTTTTATTAGCACCATCAAAATATGTTTTCAGGGGATAGTGGTCCATTTGTCACTATGATATGGATAGAGTCTGTTATAACTAGCTTTGGTAAATTTTAGATGAAAAAATATATAATGTTCAATACCATTGCTTATATGATTTTGTGTTATACTATGTATTGGTGGAAAATTATTACTCAGGAAGGTCATAATTAGTATATTGTATGGATTGATTTTATGGACTATTTCGAAGAATATTTCATTCTAGGGACATTATGAACTGATAGTTATAGGTATTTCCTACATAGAGGGAAAGGATCCCTATCTATTATGGACTATTAATATCTCATTATATATATTTAATATTTTAAAACTTCCTTCACTACTGATGTGATTTTAAAGAGGGATGTGTTTTTAGTTGGGATATATTATGCCATCTGGTATCTGGTAAATGTTTTCTATTTGAATATATTATCTAATATTGTTTCCCAAGACATTATTAATAAGTGAATGCTTAGGGAAACCAACTATACAAGACACGGTGGTTCAGTGCTGAGGCAGGTTATTAGTTTCTATAGAGGAATGAAATGTCTTATGGATGATTGAAGATAGATTAGTGGATACGAAAGTATCCTTTTAGGTTTCTGGGCTATGTTCCATCACTATGGTGCATATCATCTAGTAAAACAATATTGTGATTGATACATAGTCATGTTATTGGACTATGTCAAAGATGATCCATCTTTAGTGGTATTGTCAGGCCTTCCAAACTATTCTTAGTGGTAGAGGATCTGCACCATCTCCTCCTTCTAGATAATTTTAGTATCTTTGTACCATGTAATAATATATAATAACACTATTCATATAGGCCAAGGTGGTTCATGTGGATGAGGAGGTTAGACTCAGGTTACATAGATTCATTTTTGAATACCCACATTATGTAATCAAGTTCTAGTTTAGAGTCATGGATTAGGTTAGATGCATGAAATGAAACCTTTAGCTTATGGAAAGGGTATCATACCCTTTATAGTATGGGTAATGATGTTATTAACCTCTTTGTTAGTATCTTATCTTCTAATATAGTTCCATAACATTAAATTATCTTTATTCCTAATATGGGATGTTGTGGTCTTTAGATTTAGTAAATATTTGTCTTGATGACACTTGATGCCCCATTTTTAATTTTATCAGAGAGTTGACACTATTGTAAAGAATTATCCATAACTATAAGTAGTTCTCATTTATTATGGTTCTAGTAAATATTCATAATTTTAGTCTTCAATATCATTCTAGGGATGGACTGGTTCAACCATTATCATGATAATGTGGACTTATATCAAACGATGGCATCATTTACATCAACATTGGGTAGTTGATATGTTCACAAGGGTGACTGGGAGGTGAAGTAACGTAGATATGGATGTGATCCTAATGGGATGGGAGTAATGATAACATCAATTTATAGATTTTATATGAATGAACAAGGATGTTTTCAGGATGGTTACACTCTTAGAGTAGATCAATTAAGTGATTTCATACTAGATTAATTTTTTTGTATTACCTCATGATATTGAAGTGTATTTATCTATCAAAATAGGTTTGGTAGAATCATTGTTATCCATCCCCCATTATTGTATTATTACATATTAGTATAAAGAGCTCAAGTGGTAGCTACAAGATTTAGATGCTAAATGTTTTATTTGACCCATTTTCTCATAGTGAGGTTCACATGTCCTTTCTCCAAGATAGAGGATGATATCCTCTAGAATATCATGGATTTCCATTGGTCAAACCAACTTTTGGTTATGAATCAATATTCACATCCACCTATAGATAACATCTTTGACCAGCTTTATGGACTGAGTGTTTTATCAATGATTGATTTGAGGATAGGCTATCATCAAGTATGAGTTATAAATTGAAACATAATTTTTATAATATTTTATAGAAGTTATGGTCTTTATGAGTATTTTTTAATTATGAACATGACCACTATTTTTATTTCATTGATGAATCCTTGTTTTCACCAATATCTAAATTCAATTTTTGTAGTGTGTTTTTAAGATGTCATTGTATATTATTTCTCTTGACATGATCATTTTTAACATATTAAGATCAAAATTAATACAATAAAATAGAATAATTTATTTGAAATTCTAAATAGTTGACTCCTTTTAACCTAATAGATTCACTGATTGGGTAACACTATTTTAGAGGTCAGAGTTCCTGTTAGAACAACGTTGGTGATTGTCATGGTTTATTTGAATAAATCCCAAGAAATTCATTACCATATGGATTTTCTTGAGGCTGGATGTTTATTAATGGAAAATTATTAAAAAATCATTCCTAGAATCTCCTCTTATATGATTTTCTATGAAGGTTTTAAAATTCATAGATTCAGAAGCCTATCAAAAAATCATTCAAGAGCTGAACTAGAGACTGACATCAGTGTTGAACATGATTTTTCATAAAAAAAATAAACAATAAATTTTTAATGGTCCATCGGGAATAAATCATGGAGAATTTAAGATTTTTTTACATTGATTCAGTGTTTATGGGTCGTTTTAGTTGATACCACATGAGGGGAGTTTACTAATGAACAATCTCAAGTTGTAAGCAATAGTTTAGGAATTTCTTTCTTAGAGGCATTATTTTGTTTGATATAATTTGACGATATATATGGATCACAAAATTAGATTGTACACCTTTACACAATGTGACTTGAATCTTAGATATATGAGGTTCATTGAATACAATCAATCCTTCAATTTTGAGCATTTTTATATATCTGGGAAGGGAAATGCTAGAGTGGATTAATTTAGGAGGACATAGACATGAGAAGTGTAGAGGGATAGTAGTTAACGGTAGCTAGTGGAACTATTCTATGAGATACATTTATATATAAAATACCATTATTGATATCCTACCATTATAACATTAGTAGGGACCTCATTACTCATGGAGAGAGTGAATATGAAGAAAATATAACATCTAAAAGGCCTAGTCCTAAGAGACAATTTTTAAAGAGAGGACATGTATCCTTGTTGGGACTTTGATGAGAATAATATCATATGAATCCATGAAGATATTAGATTTCCTAAAAACATATAGCAGGAATTGATGTCATAGTCTCATCATTATACTTTGTTAGTATATCCCAATCATTTTGAGATATATCAGGATATACATCACCAATATTTGTGTTATTTTATGAAAATGAGATAGCTCGATTTATTACTAGTTGTTCCAACTATCAGTAGGTGATGGCGGAGAAACAATGACTAATTGGGATACTGTGACCACTTCCCATTAATGAGTGTGAATGCGATGATGTCACACTATCCATTATGAGGGGATTAAAGATACCCCTTAAGGTAATGACATTCTATGGTTGATCATTGATAGGATCATGAATTTATCTCACTATTTATCTATTAGGATGTCCTTTTCAGTGGATGAGCCTGGAATACTCTATGTATGGGAGATTATACTACTCTATGGGGTTACATGGTCTATAGTATATGATCGGTAGGAATATTTTACATCATCAATATGGAAGGATTTTAAGATCATGTTAGTTATAATGGTACTTTTAGTAAATCCATCCACCCTATGGTGAATGAGTACTTCGAGCAAGCAATATAGGTTTTAAGGGACATGCATCAAGAATATTTCGCTAATTTCATAGATGATTAGTAGAGACATATACATCTTGTCAATTTTTTTTAAATAACAACAACTAAGAGACCATAAAGATGCATAATTTTGATTCCTTATATGATACCAAATTCGGATCACCGGCAATTTGGTTAGAGGCAGTGGATACAATGTTATTTGGACATCATATCATTTATAAGACATCAGAAGAGGTTGAACTGGTCTAAAAGACAAAGGATATGGATCAGTATATAAATTATTCATATCCCATCTACTATATATGACCTCTAAATTTGATGGTTAGAGACAGGGTATTAGTGTGTATATAGACTATACTGGGGAATCAATGGTTTAGATGACAAGGGAAGCTTTCACCTTGGTTTTTTGGACCATATAAGGTTGTTGATCAAGTAAGGTTGGTAGACTATTGATAATTATTAACTTAGAGGTATCAATATAAGTATGATTACTTCATTATTTCATATCTTCAAAGGTAATACTCAGGCTTGTCTAACATATTTCAACCTAATGTAGATGAGCTAGAGGTAGATGCATCCTTTTAGAGCACTCTACACACATCATTGACAAACTAATAATTACTTTTTGAGGTTGGTCAGTCCCATTGGTATGGGTTCTATTTAAACATGTTAGAGTCTAATAAGATACTTGGTATAGAATGTACAATGTGTATTCTCAATGGTCAATGTTGTTCTTATATAATTTTTTTACACCTAATAAGTCGAATTCTAGGATGAGTTATATTATGTATTAGAGGCTGTAACATCCTATTTTTTTGTATTAGGTATGAACTCCTTAATAATTTATCAAAATTTCTATTTTATCCTTATAAAAATAACCTTTTTCCTAAATAATTTCATAATAGCATTTGGGGATTATTCAGAGATGGGGCTCCAAATTATGTGGGAAAAGGCAAGGTTTATTGTTTTTCTAAACATTGTGCCTGAGGCCATGATATTTTTATAAAACTTGTGATGTGTTGTAGATTGATTCATTGTGTATGAATGAGATACATATATTTATTATAAAATTATTCATTTCTTGTGTGCGGGGGTTCCACTGATATAGTTCCTAGTGATTTGGGAGTGCACTCATTGACAAACAATACAGATGAACCATGTTATTTTTCTATATATAGGTTGTCACAACTGTATTTTTGTCTTACCATTTGGAAAATCAAACAACCAATCAGTAAAAAACTTAAAAAGTTTTAATATTTAAAATTTTTCCTTCCTAATTCTTATGTACACCTCCCATTTTTCTTTCCATTCCATGTGTTTCAAGCCATGACCTATCGTAAGCTTCTCTTACATTCTGAAACTATGTATTGAATAAACATATTAATCTAGTCTATGATTCAAGTACATTATTTAACATTATATCTCCGCCAGTATTTTCTATAATCAGTTTCCTTCATTCTTTAATTTATCACACTATCTTCAGTTATATTTTGGTGTTAGTCAGATGCCCTATTTAAAGGGAATTTGGGTATTTTGTTTCTTCTTTCGCACTGAACTGAACCAAATTCCAATACTGGATAAATATTAGTCCACATTCATAAGATAGATAATCTATGAAATTTTCATAAAAATTTTAATGTATATACTTGTTTTCATTATTCCACCTGCAATTATTAATGAGATTCTTCCATCCAATAAATATCTCTTTAATTAGTTTCCCTATTTTGGATACCTATAATTTTTTTAGATCCCCATGGATGATGGATTTCATCAACCTCAATAAGAGCCACCTATTTAGATGTTCAGTATATTTTCTTATTTTACCTCCAAGTTTTTATAAGAAACATTCCAATCGATGTTTTTCGTTCAACATATAAAATGTGATATCATTAATGAAAATGGATAATTATAGTTTTTTAGAATAGTTAAAATAATTACAAGGATATTTGAAGTAATAATTAAACATATATATTGACTTTTTGAATTAGAATGAATTGATTATGTTAGATGTTATACTTCCACCCTGAAACTATATCATGATTACTTGAAATTTAATGAGATTAATTAAATAGATGTTGTAAATTCAAAATACAATCACATGAAAAATGTTACAGGTTAAGAACATATACTTGGTGAATATTATTCCGGAATATAAACATTTTCATCAATAATGGAAAGGTATTGATATTAATTAAATGGAAGTAGTAAGTTAGAATGACTATTTAATGGAAAATATGACACTTCATTTTCATAAAGTTAGTCTCTTTATTATGGAAAATTTTCTATTATATGAGTCGTGAGAAATTGGACACCATGGATTACTATTTGAATTACTTGATAACTAAAATGACACCACCCTTATTCATTGAGATCATTTCCATGGGTGATAAACATACTATAATATTGTGTTTTTATTATGTTGGGGACCCGTCATCATTGTATGGATGATTCAATTGATTGTTATGCTGATATTATAATTACTTAGATACAATTCTTGGATCCATATTGGCATACTATGTAGATACTCAGGTAGTAAGACAAGGGTGAACATTAGATCATGTATATCTATGAATACAATTGTCTTCTATATTCTTATATATGATGGATATAATGAGTACATAAACATTACCATCTCAGTCTAATGTGTTTATGAATTTTGTATAATCCCCAAAGGATCCTAAGAATAAATTGTCGTTACATTACAAATTTTATATCATTTATGATTTTTATACTACCTGCTATTACATTTATATTACCAATTTGGTTTTGTGTAGATGATGGTTATTGTAGATTACTGAGTATATCACACACCATATTTGAGCTGATGATTTGTACATGGATAGACATCTTATATTCATGTAGGGAAATGGGGAACCAACTTGTTTTTTTATCATTGATTGATTTTTCCATTGGATCTGGGGAGAAGAATACTGAGCTATAGCTTGTGATACTATCTGGATATAGTCATTTCTTCTTTTTGATTCATTTGATATACCTGTATGTTTGTGTTCCAATTTCCATCTTTTCCTGATCCTTTTTGTTAAAATACATGATAATAAATCAGTTTTTATGTGTTGATGTATATTTATACTGATGACTATTAATATTATCTCAATGACTTATTATAAACTTTTTTTGGTAATATTCTTATATATTTTAGTCACAAAATATAAAAATGTGTTACTCTGATTATGAGGGTATTTTCTCTTCAGTATACCACCTTAGACCTTCTCTTCTAGTCAGAATCCTATGGAATACAAGGAGGGTCTCTTGAGCAATTCAAAAAACAAATTTCTGTTCTATATGAGTCATTTGGTTCAAAGAAAATAGAAATTGTCCCACTAGTGTGGTTTTTAGAGGATCATCCAATCATGATGGCACCACTTACAAGCTAGTGTAAGATAGAATCCAACCCATGATGTATATTTTAAACCACAAAAATATGGGATAAATTATATTTTTCCCCCAAAACCCCTATTTAGAACATATACCTCCTCAACCAAGAACAATTTTCAATTTATAATTGTATGGGTTCTCCAGGTATTCCTCATGTTATCTAATGTTTTTTATTGATTCCTTGAACTATAGATAAATTTTATGATCAATTATTGGTATGTAATTCCAGATATAAATTAATTACACATCATTTATCCATTTATCTTCTTCCCTAATCACTGATATGGTGGATCCACTACAATACATAGGAAATAATTGAATCTTTGGTTGATATAAATTATTTAATCTTGGATTCATCTTCTCCAATTTTGAGGTAGGTTTTTAGAAACATATCCTTTTGGACTAATTTTGTTTTATAAAATGTTCATCACGTGTGATCATGACAAAATTTCATGCATGAAACCCATTCTAATAAGAATATACTAGAATATCATGAATAATCATACTTATACCCTTTGAGAATATTTTCTGGTCTGTTAGTGAGTTGGAAACAAGGCATTCAATCAACCGAGTTTTTTGCCTCTATTATACCCTAGGTTGGAACCTTGAATATATGAAGTTGGATAATTTTAATTGTATTTGGAAATTGATTATGAAAATATCATAACTTTTGAAACAATTTATTGGAATATTATCATGAACATATTAATGAGAATTTTTTCAAAATTGACATGTAAATTGGTAACTTAAAAAGTGTTTCAAACATTAGATAATTGAATAAATTTCATGATTATTTTTACTTGGAATGAATTAACTAAAAAAGAATATAGTTAACATGTATGTAATGATTTTTATTTTTTAATGAATTATCTCATGGTATTACTTGATATATGGAATAAGTAAATGGACTTGATATTGTAATTCACCTTTACAATGTTTTAATATTACTATGTAATTAACCCATGGAATTAGAATTATACTTAGGCCTATTAATACATGTAATATGTTATTCACCCATGCAATGGGAATATACCTTGGTTCTTTTCTAATCCTAATGGTATTCTATTCATTGGTTTTGGAATGTTCTTAGAAATTGTTGTGAGTATAGATAAATATATTGGGTTCCATTATGAAGAAGGTATTCCTAACCCTAATTGTCAATGTAGATTTTTGGGTCAACTATTTTTATTAGATGTTCATATTTTATTTTGAACTTAATTTCATTATTATATAATATTACATAAACTTTTACTCAGACTAGAATTGATTAGTGTATAATGGCGGTGGCCTAATATGATTTACTCACACCCTCTTGGTGCAGTTGTTTGGTACCCATAATGAATTCTTCGATATAGTTCTGGAAAACGGAATGTAGCCCTAATATTGATTGTTTTATTTTAATAGATGGGACTAGTTCATGGAGTTGGGACTCAATATGAGATAGAAAATTTGTTTTGGGTGTAACTATTTATAGAGGATTTATTTTAGTTGGTTTCCCATTTGATATTTATTATGACATTAAAAATCACATGTCCTGGTTTCATTATATTAGATTGATTTATATTTTTCCTTTTTTCAACTATATTAGACATTTATTGGTTACTTTTTGGTGCTTCTATTGTGGTTTTTATTTAGATTTAGAGCATATTATATCCCAATATATTTATTTGAAACCCAGTGCAAGTCAAAATCCTTTGATTTATGGTGAATCATGCTTGAGTTTTTGTGGGGACCCATCTTAGTGATGTGAGGGAGAACTATATTGGGGTCATTCTGGTGTATTATCATAATATTTATTATTCTGTATATAATTTACAATATGATAGCTACCTTAATTTCTTATACAAGATAAATATATATATATATTTCCCCAAACAAAACTGAATATTTATACTGAAATAATATATTATTAAAATTCTACATTTATCAAATATACCTAGGTATCCAAGTCGCAAAACCAATTTAAAAATGTATATTCATACAAATCAATAATTATATATTTAAACCTAAAAGTTTATTATCTACAAGATCTAATGGTCACTCAATAAAACGAAAAAAGTGATAAAATTCTAATTAAATATGGATAAAAAGTATTTCTATTAATCAATCATATCAAAATCGATTCTAAAAAAAATAATCGACCATCTATTACAAAAAAATCACAATTTTATTAATCCTATGATTTATCCGTACCTAAATATTATTTTTTAAAAGTTATCCAAAAAATAACTTTTTTATATTATCACATTTGATGATTCTTGATTAAATTAAACATATGACTCAATTTTGTTAAGTTAGAACTAATAAAGAACAATCACTTGTTGTTTCACAAAGCTTGTTGGATTTTATGAGTTTTCTAAAGAAACAAGAGGTGTAAATTGTAGTTAAAAATTAAATTTAACAAAAAATAATTACCTTTATTATGTAAATTGATAGTACATAATTCAATCTGATGATCATTTTATTAGAGTTTGAATCATAGATTGTCTGATTATATTAGAATATTTTTTATTATTTTGAAAATCACACTGATAAAATTGTTTTTTTAGAAATGAAATTATAAATACTTGATTTCTATTATATGAAATGCTAAAAATAGTTCTTATAAAAAAATTACATATATTATAAAATTATGAATAACCTATAAGCTATATTAAGAGATTATACTATTCTCCCTTAAGTATTAAGATAGTCAAAAACCAGGACAAAATGTATCAATAGTTTTATACCACCTTTAATGTTTTTCATTTATTTAAGAGTAAGTACATTGATATGATGTTCAATAATATCTATATTCCCATTATTTGAATTCATCAATATGACGATCATCATCTGTCTTCCAAGAATCATAAGACCTCAGTCTAATGTATCCGAATCACCATCTTTCTATACCTGGAATCCCTTTTTTGTACAATTTTTGGACATAGAATAAAAATGAAACTAATCTTAAGGAATTAAACTACTTATAAGGATTACATAGAATTAAAACTCTAGAAACTATTAGAATTACAAATAATAAGAAATTCATTCTATGAAATATTAAAAAGACTTGAGTTCTAAAATGCATCAGCCCTGAACACTTCAAATGACTGAATATTTATAGACATTATTCTAACTGTAATATTTCTAAATTTTTTAAAATGGACTATGATAGCTTTCACTTGATATATCGTCTCTAAAAAATTGAACGAAATCATTCTATTTAGATTCATTGCATGGATAAAATTATTTAGTCCAATAGAAAAAAATATATTGTACTGTATTTAGAAACCCTGGATAATATAATGAACATACTTATTAATTTTAAATATGATGAATTGAATGAGGATTATAATGATATATTAGTAAGAAGGTTAATCTTATGGTCATGGATTTTTTATTCATATTGGAACGAAATAATTAAATCCACCAATCCTAACAAAGGTCATTCTAATGGATTAAACACACCTTTATTTAGATGGAATAGATTGATTAATGAATATTTTAATTCAAAACAATGTAGATTCATTTTTATGTATGGTATTATGTTTTTTATCTTCAAAAATATTCTAAAACACTTTGGATAAAATATTTTAGTAAATATAGTTTTATGAAGATATTTTTGATTTAAAAACTAATGGAATGAAAAAATAAGATGTAATAATTCTAACTCAAAAATCTCCCCCTTTTTGGAATGCACACAACAAAATACATAAATGGAATATACTAACTTAAATTACATAAAACCCTTTAATCTTCTAAGATCTTCGAATATATAATTTATAACTCGCTCTATATTAGTAATGAATTCATTATAAAATGGGAAATATTAATACTATTACACATCATGATAATATATACCCTTTTTAGAATAATCCCCCTTAAGAAATATCTAGAGAAATTTCTCTTATAGTTTATCCCCCATTTTAATTATAAAAATTTATGGGATAGTGTCTATAGAATTCTGAAATTTTAGGAGAGTGATAATACAAAAAATAAGTATTTTTTAACTAACTAGTCATCCATGAAATAATATAATTACTATACATAAAAAATTATTGGAATATATTCAAATAAAAATTATTAGATGAAAATATAACCACATTCATCAACCATTCAGATGTTTTAAAAAAAATATATAAAGTGCTCAATAGAAAATTGTTCATTCTTTCACCATCAGTTTATTTATAATAGAGTTCATCTTTTTTAATACTTCATGATTATTTATAATAAACATGAATTTTATTTCCATAAAATCTTACATCTAGACTTCTTCCTTAAAAATAATAACCTCCTCATATATCTCATTATTCTAATATCCTATAAGGATAAATTCATTTTCACATGTCTTGGGTAAATTATTCCCTAGATGCAAACTAATAACCTTTTAATTCAAAAGATTTTATTCCTTAGTCTGATCATTTTTTATGTATCTAGAATCATCCGTAAACATCTCTAATTATGAATAATTTTAAGATAGTATGTTAAAATAATCTACCATTTCAAATAAAATATTCATTACTTCATAAAATTGGTTCGTATGATCCTTGATATCACTATCCGCTTGATTCAGCCACTGGACCATTTGATTTCTTGATCATTTCATCAATATAGTCCATTATTCAAATGTTTTTAGTGTAGTATTAATCAATACAACCAATTATTTGAGAACATTAAATGAATTAAATTTCACATTATATCTACTCAGAATTATATTACCCTTTCCTCAAGTTTAGGGGAATATAGAATTTTATGAATCAACATTTTCATAGTAAGAATAATATAGTTGATATATTTTTTGATGTGGGTTTATCTAAACAAAATGACACTAATGAAACCATTTGAGGTTTCTTTCAAGATGTTTTATAATCAAGGTTTGTTAATTTTTCATGTTTCTCTATTCTTTTATTAGAATCAATCTTGTCTCTCTAAAATATCTAAAACATCCACAATTTTATCTAATTCAAAATCATAATAAAATTTGGTTTGACATTATTTATCATCATCTTCATGTTTCAAATATGAAATTACTTATACATTTTAAAACGAATTTTCCCTTATTTTAATGAAGATTTTTCTTCATTCTGATGATTCTATGATTTCACCCTTATCTGACTGAGAAGGTAAAAATAATGATGGTGGAGATGGTTCTAGTGATTTCATTTCCTAACTATTGATCAGACACTATTTCATTATTTTCAACTTCTTGTTCTTCTTTTTATTCATTCTTTATTCCTTATTTATTGTTTTTATTATTTTTGTTCCTAATTCTAGAACATCATGTGGTACTTTGTCTCCTTCCTCTAAATGTCCATTTTCCAATTTCCTTACCGTTGTTAGATAACATTTAGATCTTGATTCTTTTTACTTCTTGGAAAATTCTTGTTGGAGTTGTTGAATCATTGATAAAAACATGATCTTTCTTTCAATAATAAAAATATTCTCATCATCTATCAGAAAACAGTATATATAGGCATTTATGGATGTATAAATCTTCAATTATGGGAATATTTTTGATATATGAATGAATTTAGTTAGTAGAGGAATATCAAAGAACATATATATAGTTCCATGGTATGTTACTTCATTATCACAAATCATTAAGTGTTTTGTATCAACTCTATAATCTCTAATATTTTTATAACAAGAAAGATTAATTTTATTAATCATCTAATTTGTTTTGAAAACATTGTTTCATTTTAGATTAAATCCTATTTTAATGGGTTATCAATTGGGGAACGTGATTAACTTTTGAAAAACTATTTGATTATTATTTTGAAATAAATGTTTTAAAACAATGGTATCGTTATGAGGTCCAAAAGCTATTTGAAAAATTAGTTGAGGAATTTCATTTATTTATAAGTCAAATGGTTTGGTATGGGATTTGGAATACATGGTTGTAATGAGTTCATTTTCTTTTATGGACCATTAATTTGAGGAATATACAATTGGTGTATAAGAACATGACTCGGAATAAGTGTGTGACATTATGGAACATGGACATTAGTCAATATTTTAGAAAATTGTGGATTTAAAAGTGGAGTGTCATTAGTATAGAAATATCACCATTAATTCATGTGTGTGTGTGTGTGAAATCATGAAATGGTATGAGAAATAAATAATAAATGTTATAAATTCATTGTTCATTTCTTTTGATGGAACAAATTATGTCTTGATGTATACTATATTAATTGATTAAAAATATTTTATTTAAAATGTGGAAACCAATTATTTTCCAAGTGGTGTGAATTATGATTTCATTGGGGATATCCTACAGATTTTATACACACCACCTACTTGGGTATCCATATGCGTTTGATGATTTCAAATATTGAGACAACGAAATTTGAAGGATCATATTTTTTAGGTGATGGGTATATATTTTTTGGGAATAAATTGTGGATTCTAGTCATGGAGTTTGGTTTTATGTTTCTTAGATTTATGTCTATTTGAATTATTTGAGAAATAGATTATATATCTATATTTATTTTATAATCAATTATTCCTATTGATAATTTGATATTTTTGGTTCCTAGTGGATATAAAAGCAGTTGAAGATTTTATCATTCATCAACAAGTGGATATTTTTATTATTTATGGTTGATTATATGGTTTATATTAATATAGGGAAACTCTTCTCCCAATGATCTTGAATCCCATTTCATTTATTGCATGTCATTGGTGTCCTGGGGATGTCACATAAGGCCAATATAAAATCTATATTTTCTCAAGTTAAAAAATAGGGGTGGGATGTCATAGAAATTACAATGGAATAAAATATCAAGATAGAATAATTTGCATTGGGTGAATAAGTTATTGATGATGTATTATAACTCATGAAAAAGAGGCGAGTTACCAAAAAAACCCTTACCCATATGCTATTATTTGAATAAATATAACTTTCAGAAGGGAAAAAATATACCTATTCAAATTCCCTAAATAAAATAAACATATTGAAAATAATTAATTAGTCTATAATCACACCATATAACAAATATTGTATTTTACAGTATAAAATATATCTAAAGAAATTATAATTGAGGAAAATAACCTATTTCCTTAATTTTCATCTTCTTCTAAAGCATGGGATACTAATTTATAAAAAAAATTATTAATCACCTATTTAAAAATTGTTTCGTATTCAACCAAATTTTGAAACCCCAATTATAATTATTCTCAGTAAATATATATTAGCTACCAATTATCAATATGTACTGTCTATAGTCATGACTAATATTAACTAGACTTGTAATAGAGGTGTTTTTTTCAGTCTTCTGAAATAATTTTCCACTCATAAATAATAAATTGTACTATAATTAAAGTTTTATTAATATTTAATATATTATAATTTCATTCTGCAATTATTTATGTTATTATTTATGGTAATGAAGTGGTTGATTAGATTGTTTTTTTAATTTATAATCACTGAATAGTTTTGTTTTAATAAATTATTAAAATGATTATATTACAATTCAAGAATCCAAAAAAATAATTATTACTTATTAATACCCACATTTGGTATTCCAAATCCTTCCTGGACTTAAATTTATAACATTATTTTTATATTTTTTTCAAACTAACCCATATAGAGCGTGTTATAATCTATTGTGAGTATGGATATAGAAGAGTTTATTTTTTTATAAAATCATTATCAGGAAATTAAAATGATTTATATAGATTTTATTGAGTATATGTATCCAAATTGTGTTGATTTATATATATAAAGTAAATGAAAAATAAGTTGTCACTGATAATTATGCATCTTCTCCTAAAATTATGTTCTTTTTGTACAGTAAGTTTTACAATGATAAGAGATTTATAATATTACATATAAAATTTATATTTTATTTATCATGAATATAAATCATGAAATATGAAACAAATATATTTATTAACCCCATTTCTAGAAACACCCTTGATATTTGGTAATGGAAAAAAACACGTCATTCACAGAGAAGATAGTCTGCAAACACGTACCAGAATAATTTTTATATATTCAATTAATTTAGGGAGAAAAATGTAATGGTTATACAATAAAGATAATAACATTTTTGTATATTATTTATACTTATTTCAACATATAAATATAGTTGGAAAGTGTTTCAAAGAGGGTGGATTATAAGGACAAAGAATTGAGGTTAAAGTATAAGCAATACTTATGTTGGGATTCATACACTTCCCAAGATGTAAATATTGGAAATAAATGAAATGATATAGTTTAATGAGGATATATGATACTAAACCTATTCAGGGGTTCTATTAGAATTATAATGATTATTATTTAATGTTAATTTCCAAAAAAAGGTTTGGATTGAAATTGGTGTAATTGAGTATTTTTTACAAGTTAACGAGACATATAAATATTTTGAATGAGATGATAGGTAAAGGGAATGAGTGGAATTGTAAGACAGTTGGTTTAGTTAGGTAAGAAAATATTTTTGTGACATGTAGTTAGACATTTACATCCTAAAAATTGTATTTTATATGCTTTAGGTGTCCAATTTATTTCTTAAAATTCAAGTCCATATAAATTACTTATTTAACACTTGTTAATCAAGATTAAAATTTTACCAATGTTATTACATAATTCCTAAAATTATAAAATAACTTATCATACAAAATTTAGATGTGATGAAAATGATCTTTTATTCGATTTATAATAAATAAATATCTAAATAAGATAGATATAGCTTTTCAATTAAATCATAGAACTTATTAAGAAACTATTCTTGTAGATATATATTGTATTAATGATTAAATGTTATTCATATAATTTTAAATTTATTACCAATTAGACACATTTAAGTTCAATTATATATATTTCTAAAGATCATATTTTACTATGAATTTAAAATAGATCCACTTAATATATAAAGTGCAGAATATTTTGAAAAATATAATTCATTGAAAAATAACTAATATACCATGGTAAGAAGTATTTACCATAGTAACTTAATTTAGAATGTACAAAAAACCGAAACTATTAAAAAAATTCAACATTTTATTTTGAAATAATCAATTATTTTTTTTAAAACGTTACTTGTAATATTCATAAAAATGAATTTTAATACAAACACCCATAACACAAAAATAAAATTTAAGAAAAAATTATATTTTAAGAATAAAATAAATCTAATAAATTCTTAGTAAAAACATATTTGTGGATTTTTAATTGTTTTATGATTTATATTATCAATAATTTCAATTTAAACCATTATATAAACATACTATAATAAAATTCATTGCCCATGAAAATGTAATTTTTATGAATATTTTTTTTGATAAAATGATATTTTTTCATATTTAAGAAACATTAACTGAAAATTATCAATATGTAAGTTTTAATAATTGATATTTATTATTTTTAATTATTTTTGATAATTCATGTATGTCTATATTTACCCCCAAATTCAATAATTATATTATAACAATTACATATTTTTTTTTTCATACATTTATTATTAGTATTGTGTGTGAATTAATCTATTTAAAGAATTTGGTTTTGAAATTAAATATAAAATTTAAACTATATGGGTATTTCATTCTCCCCATTAAATGAATTTCATTCATTTAATAGAATTTTTCACTCACTAATAAATTTATTTAATATTAACTGAATAGTATTCATTGCTCATGATACGTTTTCAATTTATATTTTTATCATAATATATTATGTAAAATAAGAAAAAATATCTTTTCCCTTCATTGAATTAAGTGATTGGATCAACTTCCATCCCCAACATATTTCTTTATTCCATACTTCTCGGTAGATATTGAATCTTTTAGGTCCTTTGAGACATTCGCGTTGGATCCACTCTGGAAAATCGTCACTCATAGAATTTTATTTCGAGTTTCATATTTTTCAAATGGACATCCATGATACACCATCATTATGTTATTTGTCCCATTTCGGTATTCAACTATTTTCACATTATCAATCATAATTCATAATAGTCAGGTTGACATAATTAGATGTTTTTCATCTTTAGTTCTTATATCATTAGGGTTTTTATTAGTATAATCACCAAATCTCATATGGTTCCCACATTCTTCATTTTTTTACTTTGGTAATATTACATTAACAAAACCAAATGTATTAAACAAGAGTGATGACCAATTAATATCATAAGATAAATTTTTTATGATGAAAAATTATACCTCAAAATGTCGTTCTATTCTGTATTATTGAATTTTAGTTAAGCTAACATCACTCTATGTAAATATACAGTTCATTCTATTTGGTTCCCTCGTATTTGATAACTTAATTATATAAAATAATAAAATAATTCTAATGTATTATAAATATAGTATGGTTAAGAAATGCATTTCTCGTGGGAGTGTCTAGCACATGTGTAGTCATAGACACCCTCACCAGGAACTAGGTTGAAGATTGGGTTGATACTAAACCTACATTTTCAGGTTTATTTCTGTTATTTTCATATATTCTAAAGTTGAATTCACATTTTATAATCTATACATATGTGTAATTACATAGGGAAAATCAAAATATCTGAATTACCAAAATCTTATGACATTATCAAATTCTTTGAATATTATTCCTTGTTTTTTCAAAAATTTCCACTTAAACTAATCATAAAAAATTTACATATTTTGTAACTTAATATTAACGTTCATATATAACAATAAACATATGCTAAAACTAAAATTATTAACCCATAAATTATCCAAAAATAACATCATAAGCATTGAATTTATCTGAAACCTACTCTGATGATGTATAATTCCCCATGGAAATGATAGTTTCATAATTGCATGAATTATAGAATATATTTTATTATAAACATTAATATTATCTATTATGTTTAGAATTAGAGAATTAGGATAAATCATTGACTAAAATATCCCTTACTTTTTTTCTACTAATTAAACATTTTCCACTATCTATGTGAATTATTAAACCAGAACATGTCTTAAATATTTTCTACATATTGATCACAAAAGATACTCTTTTAAAAATCACACTTATAAATTTTCATTATTACCTTGTGAAATGGAAACATAAGATAGGGTGAGCTAAAGTGCTCAGTAAGGTATAAACAATGAAATCAGAACATAACATGGAATGAATTTGAATAATAACATAACAAATGAACAAAATAATATGATGATAAGTAAATTATAAATAAAATTTTTATATGTTTATGAATAAAAAATTAAAAATGTGATTACAACATAATCCTAATACATACATAATAATATAACTAATCATCATCACTGATTTGTCATAAAATCATTTTACTATTTTTTTACCAATTTATTATAAAATATTACCATGTAATTCTACTTATGTATCATGAAAATTCAATCTCTTTAGATTATTTTTTTCCCAATTATTATATGTTCTATTAAGGTTCATTCTTCATATTACCACAGTTTTTTGTATGGGTATCATAAAAAAATACCATCGAATGATTAAAATGTATCATAATAATGAAATAATCATGAGATTTATTCTTTACCCAAAAACTTTTAGTTCCATCAAGTCACACCTTACAAATGTCTAATAGTACATTTGACACAAAAGAATATTACATCAAATTGAATAAAATAATAATTAATACTGGATGAAAATCGGTATCATGGTAATTCAAAACATGATAATATTCTATCCAGATAAAAACATTGATGATTTCACAAGGTAATATCATATAAATAAATATATTATACTAATATATAGGTAAAGAATCCTTTAAAAATCAATGGGTTAGTCATATTTAAAAAATATATTAAACTTTGTGTTTTCTATTAAAATCAATATGATTTATTTTGTGATTAAAATTTATAACATGGAATTATTATCATGATGAATGGATCTTTCATTATAATGAATAGAAGTGTTCACATCGAAAAATATAAAATTTTACGTTAAAAAACACTTTTACCGCTATTGGAAAAAAATGATTTTCAAGGTCACATTGAAAAATTATTTTCAAAAAGGCGAAGTGATTTTTTTAGAAGCATATAATTTCATAGAAATTGAACCTTAAATAATAGATCCTTTAGAATTTCATAACAAATTTCCAATGTTTATTTAGATTGATGATAAGAAAAATGATCATGGAATGAATTTTTTTTATTATTTTATAATTTCACAATTGAAATACCCAAACATAAATAGAGAATAAAAAATAATTCAAAAAATATTTTAAGGGAAATATAGTGGTCATATGAGATAACATAAAATTGATTTTTAATTAAAAAAGTATAATATTTTAGGGAACTAGAATATTGATAAGTAGGGTAAATCATTATCAATTGTGATAAATATTAATCTCTTTAATGATATAGTTTTTGGGGTAAAATTTAACATTTTAAAATATTTATGTTAAATATTTATTTTAAAAAATAGTGAAAGGTAATGTAAATGAAATAAAATATTATAGTGATAGAAATCAGTCATTGAATAATAAGTTCATTAAGGTGCATTATAACTCATTTAAGGGAGTTAATAAAATATATATACAAATTTTTTAGTCTCTGAATCAAATCAATAAATTACAGAACATGATAAGGCACTTAAAACAAAATCAAATACCTAAATGATGTAAATTAAATCCATTGTAAAGTAATCAAAATATATTAAAGATATCATGGTGAATAATAAGTCATATGTGTCAGGAAATTATATTTGATACATATAATCACTAACATTAATTCACGAATTCCACTAATGCACATTAATCTCCTTGATAATAAAAATAATTATTTTAATCACCAATTTAATAACCCCTTTAATATAAATAATTTTCTAACAACTTCGTATATAATTATTCCCTATATGTATTTTTGTTTTCTAGTTTCAATATTAAGTGTTAGTAATATGATTTTTTTGAAATAGTTCTAAAATAACATTGTTCTTTTCCACTATATCATAAAATTTAATCATTCCAATGTCATATGTGGTACTCTAAATTATTGTCGATAATTATTAAATAAATTATCATTTCTCTTTTTAAATATTTTGTTACAAATTGTGACGTTGAAGTAATTGGTTATGTTGTTTGGGAAATTATAAATAATAAATGTTGTTTTCTATATAAATGTTTTACATGTTTATATTATCATTAAAGTACAAATTAAATAATATTTTACTTATCAATACCCAATATTATGTTTCAAAATCCATCTCTTATCGAAATTTACAATATCATTCATATAGATGGTTTAACAAACACAATAATAACATTATATAATATATTTGTGTATATAGCAATAAAATTGACTTCTATGTTATAATATCATTATTAAAAAGTTATACTGAAATTATTTCGATTTTTATGGTTATGATTCAAAATTGTGAAGTGTAAAAAATATAACATTAATCAAAAATATGATATCACTAATAAATAATTCATGAAATCTTTGGGTATTTTTTATGTGGTTAATTTCACAATGATATTTTTTTACCAATATTATATATAAAATTACTAATTTACATTAAATAAAAAAATATTGATATAAATAAAATTTAAATTCACTAAAAAAAGTTTTAAATACATATTTTATGTATGGTCATTAAAAATAAAATGTGTCGTTCATGGTGGAGGTAGTTTAAATGCACACATGAGCAATGTTTTAATTTTTTTGACTTAATGGAAGGATAATAAATAATGTTTATAATATTAATACACAAATAGATTATTGTATTACTTATACTTATGTAAATATATATATATAAATATTTTTTTTTATTCTAAGAATTTAGATGAGAAGGGAAAACGAACGGATATTAAAGGGTAAGTAATAATTATTTTTAGAATTTAGATATTCTATTTATGCACCCTTAGAAATGTAGGACGTGAGGAAACATTTTGAGGTAAGCGGAATAAAAATTTCAAATGGGGCTTTAGGGAATGTAAAATAGGAATAATATAATGCTATTTTTGATGTAAATTTGTGTCGTGAAATGGATGGAGGTGAATTTCATTTATTGGTGTAAGAGATGGAAAAATATTCTAAAAAGAAATAAACATAACCAGAAATAATTGAGTTGCATGAGTTAGTTTTATTATTTTTGAAAATGATGGAGAGTCTTGTGGGTTTAAATGTCCATAAAAATGATATTTCATTTGTTTTTTGGTGTAAAATTGATTTCTTATGATTTGAACGTCTTTAAAATACCAATTTAACAATTTTTATTCATGATTATAATTTAACATGGTTTTTAATTTTAGTATTAAAATGTATAATAAACATTAATTGATATTTTTAAAATTGATAATATAAATTCTGACTCAAATTATAGTAATTCAATTTCTAAATATAAAAAATTAAATAATATTTAAAAAAATAATGTAGTCAGAAACTAGTTTTTTTAATTTCAATTTAACCCTTAAGTGTTCTTAAATTTAATTAAAATGTTATAAGAAATAAATGAGGGAATATTAATTTTTATATCTATTTAAAAATAATATTATAATCTTCTTTTTATTCATTATTAATTAATTAAGTAATAATTATATGTATATCATTCATTGAGAACAACCGTTTTACCACATTAACTAAAATTGACAATTTTAGCATTATTTGTTACCAAAAGATGTAATTGAATAGTTTATATAATATTAATTTATTTACCAAAAATATTATAATAATTTCATGTGATTCAATTTATAAAATTAAATAAATAAATTTTAATATGACCAATAATAACACGTAATTTTGTTTGGGAGCATGTATCGTCTAACCATAAACCTACTTGGTTACATACATAATAATAATTATCAAATGACTATTAGGTAATTTTATTCAATATATTATAATTTTTTCATTTTTAAATATTCATTTTACTATTATATAATAAACTCGATAGTTCAAGAAAATTAAATTATATAGAAAATATATTTTTACTTATAGAATATTCTCTATTTAATAATTATACAAATTGAATTTTTTATGTTAATCTATAATAATGTATTAATTTTATTTAAAAATATTTTCATAATCAATTTACATTTTTATTTACATGGAAATACAATGACTATTATATAATGGTAACATAACATTCCATGATTCATTTTGTTTCAATGTTGAATGTAAAATAATATATTTGACAGAAGAGGTTTTAAGGAAAAATATTTAATTTTAAATCCCTAGGTGTTATAATATAGAATAAAGAATATGATATCATAAGATCGTGGAATCATTTGATTACCAGAATAGAATACAACATGATGTCATATGAACTTGTCAATGATCATTTCTAAGACAACATAACATACCATACTGGATTATTTATCAGGTACTATACATGGTATTCCTTGAGATAAAGACATTATTGAATGCATGGGGGATATATAATTAGAAGACCGCCCATCACATAGAAATGTTAACATTAATATCTCTTCCAAAAAATGAAAAAATTCATATATAATGAATAATTACATGAAACCCCATTAAAATGATGTGGGTTATATAACTATAGCATAATTATTAATAATGAATGCAATAAAATAATGAATCTAATGAAATCTTCCTATAAAATCACAATGATTTCTTTAACATATCCATTAATAATATTTCATGAATAGTGGTGTTTATTAGAGAAATTTCTTAATAATGTATTGTTTATGTAGGTATAGAAATAAACTCTTAAATGATGTTTTGGTGAATGGGTATATAACCATTAACGAAGGAAAAAAATCATTGGTTTTAACGTCAAAAGATAATTGAACAAGAATATTTTCAGCTAAAATATATATTATTTTGTAATATATTAGTGAGATAATTATTTAAAAGTGTGATATATGAAATGGATTATGGACTATATAATTTATTTTTAAATTGGTGTTTCATTAGAGATACTACAAATAATGGAATATGAATAACATATAAATACCTAGAATACAAAAAAAGGATTTGGTGAATTTTTTTATTGAAAATATATAAAATATATAATAATTATAAGTGAACAAGTTATTGTTAATGAGAGGTAAGTAGGAAAGAAAAGGAAAAGAGAATATGGTGGATTGGGATATCCCTTACATCATTACATCAGTCACTTGGTATGTGTGTCCGATCCTCTAAATAATACAATTTCATTAATTAAATACCTTAATTTCAGATTATAAATATATATTTAAGTTATTAATTCCAATTTATTATAAAATTTCATTCATTTATTATATTTTTTGATCGCATATACCTCATGGGTTAGTTCGTGTATCTTCTCCCAAACTATATTGGTATAATGAACTTGTTCAAATGTTTTGTCAAATAGGTCCATGATATCCATAATTTACAAAAATATATGGATGATAATTTATAAGTTCTAATAATTTCATTATAAGTTTTAAAATAGTTTCAAGTGTTGTGAAGTGTCATTGTACACTGGATGAAAATGATAAAAATTATCATGATCTTTTTTTAAGACTTTTGATACAAAATAAATTTATCCTTATAGAATAATAATAATTTCTACAATTTTATGGAAAATAATTTTTAAAACTATAAAATAAATCATTATTGTAAATAATAGTAGGGGTATAACATCATCAACATAGGTGGTTAAATCTAAGGAAGATGGGATGAGTGTTATAAAAAACTAAAATATGGATTGAATGAAATATATCATAATATAACTCAAATTAATGTATCATAATATTATTAATTATTTTTTGAATTCAAATTTAAAGATAATTAGAATGATTTTGTTGATGAAATAGAGAAAATAAGCTCAAAGGAGAAAAAAATATTAAAACACATGTTGTTACATTTGCATGTCTCCTATATATTTTACTTTAAGAATTGACATATTGGTATTATAGTCAGGAATAAAAATTGAATGTGTCTGAGGGAGTCGTGGAGTTATGTTGGTTGATGATAAAAAAGGAAAAATAATTGAAAAATGAATAAAAATGGGTATATGATGGTTTTACTGATAATCGGAGGAGAGGGGTCTTTTGGAATAAAATACTACAACAAAATACTATGTCATCAGATAGTGAAAAAATAAATATTCAATTTTAATGAGATAATGATCTTATGTTAAATTATATGTTAAAATATTCATCTCCTTTCAATAAAACACAACAATTACTTAATATTCACTATTAAAAAATATGATACTTATATGGTATTTCATTATTATAGGTTTTTATAACTATTTATGAATAATACCAAAATCTAATACGGACCATTAATCAAAGCACTACTTTCAGAAATTAAATCCATTAAAAAATAATTTTTTATATATGATTAAAATTATTTTTTCTGTAAAATAAATAATTATTGATAATACCAACTTTTAAGGCCCCGTTAAATTTTGATCATTAGAAAAAATAAACATGACTTCATAAAATTATATTTTCATTTATATTATAATATATAAGGTATATATATTAAATTTAGGGAAACTGAAAATTTATTTTGAAATTAAAAATTTACATTAAAATTGTATTTTATAGATAATAGAAAATAGATAATCAAAAAAATTACAATTATATTTGTTTTATATATATTTATTTTAACATATTGGACACTATTATTTAATTTTTAGATTTTATAAATTGATTATATATTAAAATCAGAAGGCACACAAATATTATTTTAAAAATCTAATAATTAAAATATTATTCTAATGGTTATGTTGCTACTCATAATTTTAAGGTTATCATAATACATTAATATTTAAAAAGATATACATGTTTTCCAACATCTTTAAATTATTTATATTTCATACATTCAACATTCACATTTTTTAAATCAATTTAATATTCATTATTCCCAAGAAATATTTTTATATTTCGAATTATCTATTTATATATTGTTATTCATGGATGTGATTATTCATGTTGACCGTAAGGACCACATTTTCATATTATTTTTATTTTTTTTAATATATATTTTAACTAGATTTAATATTTTTTGGTATATATTTTCTTTTACTATAATAATCTATTATATTATAATAATGTTTTTATTGTATTTATTTTTTGGTGTGTGCATTTTATATGATATTACATTAATAAATTTGATACATGTTTAAAATCAGGATTCTATTAATAATTTTTTTTATCTTTATATTATTGTCTTGGGGGTGCGTCGTGGTGCTTGGTTGCCCCAAACCAGGTACTCAATAGTTACACGGTGTGTTATTAGTGGGGTAATATTTTTCTCTTTCAACACCACTATTTATCTATGCATGTTCCCCCATTTAATTAATTTATAACTAGTATTTTTATTTCAACATTGGTTTCCTCTTACTCCCCCATTCACCCAAAACCATTCCTCTTGATTCAATTTGTTTCCATATGTGATTCTAATTTTGATTCTATGGTATGTTATTTTATCATACCTCTCCTTATTTTCCCATCTCTTTTTTTCAATTTTATTAAGGTCCCTAGGTTTCATTTTTTAGTATTTTGAATAATTCATTATAAAATTAATTTTTGGGTATTGGCCTCTTAATTCGTGAAATGAGAACCATTTTGATGAGTGATTATTATTTTTTCTTACTCATTAATTAAAATAGTTTATACAATTATTTAAATATGATTTCCATTATTTGAGATATAGAAAATATAAATTTTCTACTTAAATCATTAATCAATTCATATGTATGAATGGTTAGTATTATTATTATTATTATATACATTTTTTATTAATGGTCTTTAATATTGATTTAGTGTGATTTTATTTGTTGTGATAATTTGATTATTGTTTCTTATTAATATGAAAAGGTTATAATTTTTTTATTGTTGGAGTTGGTAAAGATCACACATTGTGTAGTTTAGTTGTCTCGACACATTGAGTGATTATATGGTTATCCCAACAACATGGATACCTATGGTTTACCAAAATTTATATAGAAGAGTATTTATATATTATTAATATGAATGAACGATTTCCCACTATATCGTGATATGAGTAGAAATGAATTTTTTTCATCGTGGTATGTTAAGAAATATGAAGTGTAAACATTAATTTTTACTTTAATGAGTTCTAAACCTAATCAGATGAATATATTTTTATGATTTATTATATGTTTTATGCATTTTTATTTTATTCAAAACACAATACTATGGGCTTATGACTAAACCCATTTATCTCAATATAGTGGGCACATTCATTTATTACAACGGTGTGATATGATTTAAAAACATGATTTGTTAATAATATTAAATTTCCATTAGGGTGTATTGTGAACTATAGTAATTAATTATCCAAAACCTATTCAAGTAGTCATTGTATCACTAAAATCAATTTTTATCAACCCAAAAAAGTGTATAATATTATCATAAATTTTCACATGATACTGAACAAGAAAAAAGTCAATTAACAACAAATAACCCAAGGATAAGAGGTTAATTTGGTGAAAATGCTGTGATTTCTATTATGAGGTCTAAATAGTTGATTTAATAGGTATAAACTAATATATTTATAACGATTATCACATATACATGAAAATTACTATCAATATCCCGAATATTCCATAGGATTCTTTTTTCATTCTTGTGTGTCTAGATGTTCGATATATTATATCATATTTAAATTTGTTTTTTTAAATGGTCTTGATGGTTATTATTGTAAATTTAATGGTTTGGAAGTTTACATGGGATTTAATTTGGGAGTTTTAAATTTTCATTTAATCATTAATGTTATAGTAGTTTTTTATTTTCTTAAATTATGCGTAAAACATTTACTTTTGTATTTATTAGTATATTAAATATATTGTATTTTGATGATATAAATTTTCCCCTTATATAGAGGTTTCTCATATAAAATGGAATGTGGTGTTTTTAATTTGTTCACTATATGCATGAAATCCTTTTTAAACAATGTAAAAGATCATGTCTAGAATCCCAAAATAGTTATCTTTCTTCGTTTAACCTCTCATTAGGGTCACCAGAGAATACATTTTATTTCATTAGGATAAACCTTACCACTTGTAAGGGTTTTTATTTTTATTATAAAAAATTATATATAGATTATCCTTTTCATCACCCACAAAATGGAAACTCATTCCTTGTATAAGGGTTGTCACAATATCTCTTAGGATTTATAAATTTTATATAGTGTTTCTTAATTTTGTATAAGGCTCACAAGTATATCATGTATCGATAAAGTCATATTTCATTTACAAATGTAATGGTAATACTTCATTTCATAATAGTCATTAATATAATCCAATTAATATTTATTTAAAAAAATATGAGTAATGGAAAAACCATGTTTCACTCATGCATTATATACTCCATACAAAAGGATTCTGTTATAAATCTAGAATGCATATATTTTACACCAATTTCATATATTCAATGATTTTTTATGATTTTAGTGGGTTTAGATATTAAAAATAAGAATTTAAATTTTCTTTGACAGTTTATAATTTTTATATTATGTTTTAAAAGTACCCAATTAGCTCAAAATGAAGATTAGGATTAGAACTAAATAACATGATAAATAAATGGAATTCTTTATAGGTTTTTAGTAATAAAAACATGGATATTTTGTCCCCATATTTTAAAATATCAGATTAACCCCATTCATGCCTTAATTTTTTTCTTGACTATATTTGATCCCAAATCAATTCCATTGATTCTTGTGATCAATCGTCAATTGGTCCATGTCCCTCTCTCGTGTTCCACGGATTGGGTGAATTATAATCATCATTATTTATTAAACTATGTTGGTTTTATCATGAATTATTCTAATTTCGATGTAGGTTATTTTTAAAAATACCATACATCTTATTGGATTATATGAACAAATAAATATATTATGATTTCTTCCTTTGAAACAATAATTTACATGATTATTTATTTTATTACATATCATGCGGTTAGTGTGATTAAATTTCAAAATAATTTTTTTAAACTATTTTAAAACCTAATTATTGTAATGAATTGGCTCTGTGAAGTAACACTTTGTTGTGTGGTTACCCATGCTTACGAAATCAAATGAAATTTCACTATTAATTTAACGGGTTCATATAATGACTATTAATAAGTTATAGAAATAATTTTAAATGTTATTTTTTAAATTGTGTTATTTCCCCTTATGAAATTAATTTAGGATATTGTTTCCCCATTATAGTGAAAATTATTTATTACTATGAATCTTATGTTTTTTATATATAAAATTATCGGTTTAAAATGGTTGTATTTAAAATAATTGGTGGGATATTGAAAATTTTACTAAATTATAACTTTGTGAATGTGGTTGTGTTAATTAATATGGAAGAGGATTGAACAGATGTGATATTTCAGTTAGAATAATTCATAATTCAATGGATAATGAATGGAATAATTATTGTATGAATCATTGCTATATTTTAAAGGGGTGATATTCAGTAGAAAATAGAATATATTGTAGAATTTATTAATTTCAGGGGTTTTCCTTTTGAAATATAGTTATTTTGATTAAATGATTGTTTCTTTCAAATTACATAATATTTGTTATCCAAGATTTGGTGATCGATTTTTTAAGTGGAAAATATTATACATAGTGGTGAATGTGTCTTCTTAATGATGATGTGGTAACAATGGTTACATATAGGGAATTTACCTTGAATGAAGATTGAACAAGGAAGATTTACATCATATTTATATTACCCTATCAATATATTATTTTGAAGGTCAAATTCTAAAATATGGTCGGTTCCATGTGGTTTGATTATAGGATAGTGTTGTGAGAGGTGATATGTGGTTGGTCCCATGAAATATGAAATATTGTTGGTGACACCACTGAATATCAGATTCAATTCAATATGAGGTTTTATATATAAGTGTTTGGGTTTAGTTATGAGATATTTTATTTTTATTTGAACCTCTTAATTACATTGTGGGAAGGGATGTCAAACTGATTACCGACCCCATAGAGGGTGAATGATTGTTATGATAATTAGGTGTAGTAAATAAGAATTCTTGACCTGGGTAAGATGATTATACCAGAATTAATGTTTTTGAGATACTTTTTAACTATTTTGATTGATAGAAATTCTTATGTGATGCTCATGATATGGGGGTTTGAGGATACATAAACTAAGAATGTATTTTGTGGTGTTTGATATAACTATTTTGTTATAATGTTCTTTCTATTATTTCATTACTTATTACGACATTTAATTTCGTTTCCTGGTTTACTATTACTCTTGTTTATTCAAGAATATTTATTGAACACATATATTAATCAATTTAGGGGGAGTATACTTCAACGTATATTGAAATTCTAACCCAAACAAAGGTTTCATTTGATTTAAGGATAATATTATAGATATTGGACCAACATTTTTTGAGGTTAGGGATTATTGAATTATATTTAAAGTTATCATTGTCTGTATGAATGTATTTTATGTTTTGTATTATTGAATGTACATTATACTTGTGTTATTGGAAGAATAATGATTGGTTTAGTTTTCCATTTCTTTACTTATATGTAGTTGTTTTGCAGGTTGTTTTATATCTTCATTACTAAAAAAAATTCAATAAATACTTCCAACTATGCGTTTTAAACTCTTATTTCTAGTCCCCATCATGGGGGAATTATGGATAAAGGATTCAGTGGTTAATCCTTCAAACTACTGGCCTCAAATGGTTACTAGTGGAGATAAAGATGAGGAAGTGAAAAGGTAGTATTAGTTGTATTGGTTGAGATATAGGGTAGAGATTGGAGTTAATAATATGTGAGGATTATATGGGATCGATAGATAAGTTGACGATAATTACAAATATTAAATTGATGGTTGGGTCTCCCTTTGATCTGGAATGTGGAAATTGACAACATAATGAATGTGGTTATGTTGATGTACAGTCATATTATGGTATAAATTATTAGTAGATACATGAATCATAGATATCTATTATATTTTTATTTTTATTTTAAATTTAATGTGTGTTTCCTGGACTATTCATTTATTTTAGATGTTAATTAGCAATATTTTTTAGATGATTAAATGTTGTATTAGCTTTACTATTATAATATGAAACCTCAAAAATTGATATTTTTCTCAATGATAATGTTAATATAATGTTAAATAGTTTTATAAATTTTATGTTTTATTACAGAATAATACATAATCTATTTATTGTAAATATTTTCATAATGAATAGGACCTCAATAAAACATATTTCATTTAGATTATTTCTTAATAAAATGTTGAAATAAATTTTTAAAACTATGGTTACTAATAATCTACATCCCAGACATGTTCATTTGAAATGAATTATTCTTTATTTCATCATGTATCATAAGAAAATGAAATTTGTCTCTTTAAAAATTTATTTTTATTATTTTAACTACATAATTCAAAAAACATGACTATCATAATTATTGATATTTTCATTTGATTAAAAAAACAAGAATATAATTTCCCTTCACTTTTTGGAATGAAAACTATTTTGTAGTATTAGTCATATTATATGTTTTATGAGTGTGTTGTAAACAATATTTCTTAAATTGAAATCTGACATCATTTGTCAATGAGTTATAGATACTGATCAATTTAATCAATGATAACCATTAAAAATTTGAATGTTATCCAAATAAATAAAACTATCTCATATCCTATTATTGGATAATAAAATTATAATATAATATTATATATATATATATAATATTGATATATTAATTTAATTCCACATTCTACATTTTAGATCATTATATATTTCTTTCATATGATTGGAAATTATTATAAGCCAATATTTTTAGAAAACAATCTTGTAAAGTGATGGGAATGATTTTGGGTAACATTTCGTGGTGCAAAACTACTTACATGATTGATCTTGTTCTTTTCAAGGATGATACAAATATATAGTGTTGAAATAACCATTCATTTAATGTCAATTCCTTGATTAGTTTTTTATATAGAACATGTCAAAAGATGATTTCATTTTTATGGTAAATATGAAATTTATATTATATAAATATCGAGAATATATAATTTTGATTATGATAAATTTTGAAAGTGAAAGCATGTTTTTCAATTACCATGTTTTATTTAAATATGGAAGTAAAATAATATTACCCATATTAGAGTATATAATCATGTTTTTAGGGTGATGAAATTTTTAGTGACTATTTATATTATGCATGGATCTAAGGGAACATAGTGATATAATATTTGTGTATTTATTCTGTGATCCAAAGCTTGATTGATTTTGAAATATTGAATCATATTTTCTATATGCAAAAATTATTAATAAATGTTTTATTTTGGTATAGATAACTTGATTTAATAGAAAGCAACATGCATTATTTTTATTTAGTTGGATATATATTTTCATAAAAATAAAATGTTCGTCACCAATATTCCAAGCATGATTTGTATCAACACAATATTTAAAGGGGTTTTTTTCAAAAATACAAATTCCAAATATATAAATTTAAATTCAAGTCTTGAAAAATCCATTGAAAAGTACATGGACATGTTGTTTTTTCGTTGCAATTTCATTATTTCGGGATTGTTTCATTGATCTGTTTTTATGCCTTTATGAAAATGTTTATTCAAAACTAATAAAATAACGTTTTAACGTTTATTCATGAAGAATAAATCCAATGATAAATCTAGATCCATGAATATTTTTGTTTCTTGTTATAGATGATATAATATTATTGAGATGATGTCACAAGTTATTGTAAAACATTATCCCTTATGTTATTGAATATTGAGTTTTTATTTTATTGATTGGATCACCCAAAATATGTGAAATATTAATCACTTAAATATTACATTGGAAAATACTGTTAATAAAATAAAGGAATTATTTAAAATGATCTTGATCTCTACACCATATATATTATGAATTATGTGATTGATGTTTTTCATTCTTTTATATTGGATTTGTTTTTTTTTGATTGGTTATATATTGGTGGATTTTGAAATCGGATCAATAATATGAATTAGGGGAACAACTACTTCAATAGGACACATTTTTTTCAAATTTTCTAAAATCATATGGGAGTTTCATAGAAACCCAAAGTGGACAATATCCTATTATAGTGGTATGGTTTCCTCAATTTTTTTGTGATTATCTATCATGACAGTACTATATTATTTTGTTAAATTTTTTTTAACCAATCCTTATAGTTGTTAAAATGTTTTTATACCAAAATGTTACCATCTAATTCTAGACTTGGGAATCATATGGATAAATCTTAGGATATTTCCATAATAATATTCTAGAAGTATGATGTGATTATGTTCATTATTGTACTCCATCCCTGATTCAAGGGATTATATGGATGAATTTTACTATAATTTTGTGTTTATGAATATATATTATCAGTTATAGGTTTTTTTCGTTATTGGTTTGTTTCAAAAAAACTCATATCCAGTTCTTTATATTGTGTTGAAAATTAGAGGAGAAAAATTGGGAGGAATTTTATAATATATTCAATAAGTGATTATTCTTGATGGTACTTGTGTATAATCAAAATCAAAATTTCCATGAGTTTGGTAGGGTTTCAATAGTGTTTATTACTTTGGAACATGTGTAATAGACCTTATCAGTAGGTTTATATACATCATTCTTAATCAAATAGATAGAGAATATATTTAGTGGTCCATGAGGCTAGAGATTCCATATTCTGTCATTCATTTTTAGTGGGGATACTATGAATAGGATAGAGGACAACTATTGCTCACATATAAGAGATTGTTTTTCTTATGATATATAACAAGGGTTATAACTATAAATTCAAGGAGGATTAGATGAATTAATATATTTAAAAAAAATATTTACAAGAAAGAACATGTTTAGATATCGTTTAAGAGTTACAGAGATGTTTCAATATCTAGGGTTGAGTGGATGGATTTTGATATATACAACCCATATGATTTGTTTAAATTATAAACTATTAATGAATCTTGGCTATGAAAAAACCAATATTCAGCACAATTTCCATTCATTAGTCGAGATCAACAAGTAGGGAATGTATTGGTTGAGTTTTACCTATTTACCCAAATCCATGAAGAGGAATTTAAAATTTTATGGGATGATGAATGATATAAAAATTTCAGTATCTATGTTATTGTAAAATAACCTCGATCGTATTATTTCAAATGAAAAAAATGTAATAAATATGTTGAAGATGTTTTTGATCAAGGTTTTATGTCTAGAATCATAATTAATGTAGAAAAAGTAATTGCAGAGAGTTGGATATGAGTGAGAAAAATGGAGCAACATTCGGTTCACCTGATGGTGGAATTATTTTGAGATGCATCTCTTGAGTATTGTTTTGGAGTAATTCATTTTCCATATATGGATTGTTTTGACTCAAGATTATATTAATAATTTGGGTGTAATATAATCTTATGGTTCAGAATATTATGAAGCCTTACCTTATTAATTCTTTGTTGTTTCTTATTTCAAAATAGTTTTTTATATTTTAATAAGTTGTCTAAAAATAGCATTTTCAAATTTTTACAGTAAATTAATTTTCTTTCTAAAATATTGAAGTTATTTTGGGAGTTTAAAAATTAAATTAAATATTTATTGAGTATTTTGATAAATATTAAATCAATTTCAATATTATATATTACATTGATATATTGGGTATTTATATTATTGGACTTAAAATTTTCCATTAAACTTAGCCTAAAACCTATGTAATGGAATACTCTGTTTGATCGATAGTTACGTAGGGGTAGGTAGACAATTTAAAACCTTTCATAAATGAAGAAACAGATTTTTGATAGGGTCTCCACTTATTCTCACATGACTGTCATAAATGTATACAATAGCTCAATTAATGTTAATACATATCCCATATTTGTGTGGTTAGAAGTTACAAGAATCATTGTATTGGTTTATCACTTCTTCCATGAACAAATAATGGTATCACAAGTCTCATGTAAGGGTAACTATCACATCTTATATTGTATTTAATGGCCATATGGGGTTTATTTCAAGTATGTTTGGGTCCCAAACATTTTAACATATTTCATAAAGGTGTTAAGTATTTAATTAATAAGAAAAACCATATTTCCATTCTCTTTTTATATCCAATACTTCACTATATACAGATCCTTCTGATTATCCAATACTCACATATGTGAAACCATTCATGTATGGTTAAAATAATGATAACCTTATACAACATATTATCCAGACATTAGGAAATTGTTTTAAATCTATGAAATTCATATTTACCATTATTTCTTATTTATAATTTTGTTTCAAAATTATAAACATTTTAAATGATAAATGGAAGGTTTTAACTTAAACTAAATGGTTGAAAAATTATGTGTCATTTTAAATACTTTTAATTAGATCAAAGTGGATATTTGAGTAAAAAATTAATTAAATGAGTAATAAATGGAACGATTTATGGGTCTTATATACTATTTTGGTATAACCTGTGTCTACATATTAAAGACATATTTTATGTTGTATGTTCGAGTTTTTATTCTTTTATTGAGACTAAGTGATCCCATATCATTTTATTTGTGTCTTGTTTGAAACCATAATTTTATCAAATTACAACTCTAGTGTTTCTAGTCCAATCAAAATATTCTTCATAATTTATCTCTCTTCTTTTTTTTGTAATCTGAATGATTTTTATTCTCTGTTTAGGGGATTTGTAAGCATAAGAATCATAATCTCAGATTATATTAATAAATAAAAAAATTTCAATTCATTACATTCCTATAGTCGTTCTCTATATTAATATTAGTATTTTTTCTAAAACCCCAAAATTTCATAGTAAGTTATTTTCTTTATTGTAATTCAATAGCTTTCACTACACGAACCACCAAGATCGAGTGCACCACGACTTACCAATCATGCCATCTAAAAAAAGTTATGAGTAGTAATAGCTGAAGTTTGAATTTTATATAATCCATATAAATTCGTAATCCATATTATGTGTTTCTTAGACATAATATAAGAGAAAATTCATTTTTTCATATAAAAGAAGTATATTTAAAAAAATCAATTTTAACACCTTTTAATGAAAAAACATTTTTGAAATCAATATTTGATACATTTATATTCTAAATTTATTGAAATTAAAATTCTTCATTAGAATCAGGACATAAAAATTCATATTGGATAATTTTTTGGTACTTTTCTAATAACATTCATATTTTGATGAATACTGAAAAATACTAAATTTTAAGGGAAAAGAAATTTATTAATAGGAATAATTTATTGTGTTAAATTATGCATTTTAATGGTTTAATGTAAATATAGATTATATTATTATCATTTCATACAGTTTAGGTCATTATACGTAATTTCATATTAAAATTTGACATAAACACATGTCAATATTCTAACTATTTTTTCTATTAAAAAAACCCGCCTTTTGGTTTTGAAAATGGGAATTAATTTTAATTTAATTAATGATACATATATGTTTTGAATTTTGTAAAATAGAATTCATTTTTGAATTTGGAATTTCCAAATTAGCTTAGGGTAAATTTTGGGTATTTTTCTGAAAAAAAAAACTAATTTTTAAATAATATTGATAAACACAATGTTATAGTTTAAAACCAATTTTTTTAAAATAATTAATTATTATAAGTCAATATATATATAATACCTATATAAGTTAAATGATATTCATTGGATTCATTTTATAATAATATTACATGTATAAAATTTAATTGATCTTTTTACCGTCTTTTACCCACCTTCTAGGAGCATTTACAAATTTGCATAAAACATAATTTTACAACTTCTCCAAATTGAATTTAAAAATCCAAGAGACATGGTTAATATTAGTAGGTAAAATGTTGTTCAATAAGTTGAAAATAATATTTTGTGAATAGTAACTTTTGAATTTTACTTACCACGGTTATAAGTAAATATGAAAATTAAGGGTAAAAATGATATTATAATTACCCTAATAGTAGTCCGAATTATATTTTACAAGTGCAATTAGATCGAAAATAACCTTAGGAATAAAATATGATCCTTTTGGTCCACTTGTATTAGATTAGTACATTTATTATTATTTTATTTAAAGAAGAGTAAAAAGTGTTAAATTAAATGTTTATTAACTAAACCATTTTTAATATTGGGTAATACATAAGATAAATTAGACTATAAAAATTAATTATTAAGATAAAATGATTTATTACATAACGATATTTTATTTATAATTTTTAGATATTATATAATTAAATTTATTTATAACACAATGATGATGCAATAATTACCTTCTTAATGATATCTTAAAATAGTTTATATTATAACTATAAAAATAAATATAATTTAAAAGTTCTGATTCCATAGAAGAATTTCCCAGGTTAATATAACATGTTAGGGTTGATTAGATAATTTTTTTTAATGTGATAAGGTTATTATGACTTTTATAAAAACAAAATACCAAATAGTGTCAAAATTGACATAAATTAGTATTTAAATCAAATACTATATTATTGGTTGATATAATATTTTTAAAAATCTAAGGATAAGACAAAGGGAATAAATAATATTATATATGTCATTAATGAGCCACTTTTGGTTCTTTTTGAAGTTTATAGTAAGATTATTAACCATATAGTGTAAGAATACAAGAAGACAAGGTAAATGCTAAACTATTTAATGAAGAGTTAAATCTAAAATATATGGTTAAAATAGTAAATTAAACATGTATAAAAACTATTGGATAAAAATATTTAGACCCATACCAACCTTATCATAGAAGTAAATCAATTTTGAGCCACTGTAAACCAAATAGTATTTTATTATATAATAATAATTCACGCTTTTCCAGACTTGACCCTCACCTCTCTTATAAAAGTGTACTTCCACTTCTCTTAATTTCACACCTTCAAAGACATTTGGATCTGTCAAACACTGCCAAAATATCTTCCCAACATCCCTAACTTCACCCTAGAGGCCATACATTGATCATAAATTCTTCTTATGTATCCCTTTTGATCATCTCAACAAGAAACACCTGAAGAAGAGGTAATAATTTCAGCACCCTCAATCAAGTTATGTTTTTCTTCCACTTCCAATATCCTTTTTGTTACCATATAAAAATATTAAATCCATTAACTTATACATAATTTTAGGTTATTATAAATATTTTACAAACATATTAGTTATTATATCCATTCTATAAATGATAAAGTCACCATACATGTGTTTATACGGCTTACTGTCTCCATCTCGTGGTGTAGTTTGTTATTCAAACACTTCATTATTTGGAATGGTATAAAAATGAGTAAAAATAATTTAAATAAGAAATATGACATTTTAATGATTCTTTATATATGATATACCATCCCATTAAATATGATTTCACATTCAATATAATGATATTGTCACTCATGTGTACGTAAGGTTTACCGTCTCCACAAACATGATTATATTCATTCTCCATCATAATAATCCATGAATAAGTTTATTTTATGATTAATAATATTTATTTTAAACTTAATATAATTATTGATATGAATCCAATAAAGCCTATACATTACAACATGACTGACTTAACAAAACATATAAAGGAAAACAAATTAGTTAACAACCAAAATAATGATACTACTGAAATACCATTATCAAAGAAATATTATAAATACATATATGATATAATATTTATGTATATTGTTATTTTATAATTTAATAACAATTATCTCATCATTATAATTGAGTTTAACCTACCCTATACTAGTTAAAATTACAAGGTAATGGGTTTTCATCTCACTTTTTTTCTCGTGAGATTCATGCTACATTTACCACACTAACCTTTTGTGTGGTGTATGTAATGTAAATGATTGTATTGTTTGTGTAATATAATATAATTTATGGGTATTTACATTGTCATTGGAATATAATTGTTTCATGTGTTTTATGTTTCATAAGTTACCAGATTTATAAGGGATTTTCAATTTTCAATTTTCACTCATTTAGTTTTACAAAAACATCATCGATTACTTTACGCCAATATTATACGTGAAATCACTCTCTATTTACATATATAGTAATTTACACTCAACTTTTTGTGGTTATACATTTGAAACACATAATTACTAATATTATAAATTCTCAATTCATCGATATAAACATGATAGGAATATTTTTAACTCAATTTCGATTCATTGAGTTAAACATCCAAGTAATTGGTGTGTTTTTACAAGAATATGTTTGAATGTTCTATAATTGATTTAAACTAAATATATTTTTATATTGAGTGTATTTATATTATTCACACATAATTATGTCATTTATTTATCCTTATCCTAAGGATACAGTCTTTATATAGGAATTCATATCATCTTACATTCCATTGAGACTTCTTTGTTGTTATGTTCCAATTCACATTTATTTGGTGTATATACTATACATGGACATATTATATCATGAATCCCTTTATTTTCATGATATTATTATTTTTAAATACCTCTATTATTTTTTTCTAGCGTCTCTAATTTTGTTAGGAACTCTAACTGAAATATCATTTTAAATGTTTTAAAAATTAATTATACTAAATCTCTCTTATTAATGTTCATGTTTTAAAAATGGTTTGAAGGTTTTATTTATATGGAAATTAATGTCTCAAAATTGAAATTCCTTTTACATGTTTCCAAGTGGTAATGGACACTTTGATTCAAAAATCTATTTTAATCATCTTCTTGATAAATAGTTATTCTTTTAAATGTTATCAAGAAAAATGGTGATATTTCTCTCAAATAGTTATGATGATTATTTTCATATATGTCAATATCCTTGATTATTCTCAATTAAGGTTATTTTATTATAATACTATCTTCCATATTGTATTGAATGAGTTATTTTTAACTGTGGATGTGCTATTTTTATACAATTCAACCTTTTTGGTTAAAATATTGACACTTCGTAATCTAGTTTTAATAATAATGATTAGATTATGTTTCAACCTTTTCATATGAGGAATTAATTGGACTTAATAGGTGATGGGTGGAGCCCACTATAGGTCCTCGATTCATTGGTATGTCTCATGAGGCAAACTAGTGTCTTGGCACAAGGCCATGACAAATTTGTTTTTTGTAGTCTCAGCACAAAGCCTTGACTATGGGGTAATGAAGTCTGGCATTATGAATGACATCATTATGAAATTGTCTATGGATATTACATGAGATTATTTGACTAGTATAATATCCATGTGAATATGTAAATAGAATTATTTGATTTATCTTTTCCATATTATGCTGTAGTTTATGTTTAAAAGGCTTGTGTTCTAGACTAATACAATGCCTTAAATGTTAATTTTTATTTATGACAGTTTCCACTTTATTGTTATACTTACTGAGCATTCGAGGTCACCCCTTTCTTATGTTTTATTTTTCTGAGGATGAAAATATTTATATTTGGATTAAACTACAGGAATATGGTAAGGGATATAAGAGTGTTAAAAGGAACATGATGTTGTTTTTTTGTTACATGATGTAATGTAAAACTTATGTATGAATCTAGTACATACAAGTATACAAAAATGATCGGTCTTTCGAGACACGAATCCTTTTATAATTAAAATGATATGTAATAATGCATTGATTCTGGGTAACTAGGGTCGGGGCATTACATGTGGAATCAAAGGAAGATTATTACAATCCTTGGAAGAGATATTTAGTAAAAAATCACTGCCTAGGAAACAGAACCCTAATATAGACATTGAGTATTAATATAGAAGAACATCCAAAAATTCTGGAATTGTAAATATTATGTGGGATTTCCGAGCTATAAATATTTGTCTGGATACGAGCAGGTTGAGGTGGCTCTGGCACATATGTACCTAGGATTGAAAACATCAACAAGGAGTTCTGGGCTTGACCCGGGCTATCCTGGTACACGATAATGGGCCTTGCTTCACTCATGCTTACGACACATATGGGGGATATTCTTAGGATAATTCGCATTTTCTTTACAATGTGTTTTGAATGATATTAAAATAAGATGTGAATAAATAACCTTGGTTAATTAAATGGTGTTTTAGATGGAAAATAAGCTATTATGATGTTCTCGAAATGATTTTATGGCTCACACTATGCTTTATTATGTTAGTTATTGGCTGGATTCCATGGAATTCGTAGTAATAATGAACATTATGTACAAGGTGGGCACAATGGTGGAAATGAGCAATGAAATGGAATGTGGATATGTATAAAAGATATCATGTTCATGCTCTATCAGTTTTCCAAAAATATGATAAAAATGTATATATTAACCAACTCCTGTACTCAACAATGAAGAGAAAGGTGGTGAATGTTAAGAGCTCGAGTAGTGGAGACCATGGAGAAAAGAAATCTGAATTTCCATCAAGAATGAAATGAGGAAAGATATACCTAGTAAAGTGTCTCCATGGAACAAATAAATGATTTATGTGTGGGAATTAAGGACATAAAGTAATGAATTGCGGAGGAAAAAATAAGAGTACTATGGATGAATATAAAAATGAACCCAAGATTCCATTTACAGTCATTTTCCATAAATGTAGGGACCATATAATTACCCAAGTGAATGCCCTATTCTACATTATAACTTCCTGGTATTGAAATGACCTATGTGGAAATTAATGGATGGTGAAATTTTTAAAAGTATTAGTGCTCTTTACTGATGTGATTACACTGGAATACTTTTATCATGTATGTGTAACCTTGAAGTTTGTTATGTAAAAGACTTATTTAAGAAAAATTATCTTTTTTATTGTTGATATATTTATAAATAACCATTTGGGTTTATATGATCCTTGAATTTGATGCAATTACATGTTATTAAATTTTGGGGTAAAAAATGGAAGTATGAGATAAATTTTTTTGTGAAATTATGGTTTGGTTATTTTGAGAAATTTATCTCAATTTTGGAATTATACAAAATATAGTTTTTGAAAAAGAACTACACGCTGACTATGTGACAGCCCATCGCAGTAGAAAAAGCATCAGCAATAGAACCCACAACGAGAGTGATATTGGGATTTTTTGCCTATCACTGGACAACGTGAAGTTCCTGGTTAGTCTGACTGATTATTTTTATATAAATTATTTTATTGATCAATAATAAGTTGATTTTTGATTTTTTTTTCTTGTCAAATTGATATCCTTAGTATAGGAAAATGATTTGGTGATTTAGTGATAAATGTTATTTTGGAATATGATCTCTCTATTGGGAACACTATATACCTAAGTAAAGTAGAATAAAATGGGATTTTATTTGAGGAGTAATGGTCTATTTGTATCTATGTTTTCATTGTGGATTTATAGTGATTTGGGTTATTTATGAAAATGATTAAACTATAACAGAGAATTTGTGATTAGGTTAATTACTTTTATGTGTGTGACTTTAAGAGTATTTGAGGTTATTTGGAGATACAATTTAACTTGGAAAACAATGTAGTCAAATTCTCATATGTTTTGGGTTCAATATTAGTTTGGATTATATTGAAGGATTTCAAGGACAATTTTTTTGAAATGTATTTGTTGAACATTGGGTATTGTTGGTTTAATATTAAACTACTACAAATACGAGCATTAACAGTGCTAAAAATAGTCTTTAATAGCCCTAAAAACAGTTGTAAAGCTCGGCGCTGATAAAGGTAGAATTTTTCAGCACTATGAGAGCGCTGATAAAACAAAACATTATCAGTGCTAAAAGAGCGCTCATAAATGATTGTTTTATCATCCATCCTTTAGCCCTGGTAATCATCTCTTTTATCAGTACTATATTAGCGCTAATAAAGGTGTAGTTTATCATATCTTTTTTAGCGCTGATAAAAGAACGATTTATCAGTGCTAAACGAGTGCTGATAAATTCCCTCTCTGCTGCTGCGATAAATCTGCAGCAGCACACCTGAACACATACAAAAAACAACATCTCAACAAGACAATTAAAGAAAGTATACCCATACAAAATTAACTCATAAATCATAATAAAATTTGACCAAGTATACCCATACAACAATTATACTCGTAAACCATTATCACATAATTTATAAGTTAATCAAGTACTTAATGAAATCAATTCAGAATTTATGGGGTTTGGGGGTAGTTCAAGAGTTTGGGGTGGCTGTCCAAGTGGGGGTAGGGGGTGTCTACGGGGCTTTCCAGTTAAATCCTAAGGCTCCACATGGGTGTGTTTTATCAATACATAAATCTTACGACTTTTCTCTATCCACTATGCATCATGTTTTCAACCTCAAAGAAGTTATAATGTTTGTAAACACACTGAGGTGCGCATACTTGGGGGGGGATGAATCTCGTTAATAACCCCCCAATATTAAACCTTCAATAGGATATTGTAAGTGCATGATTAGGCAATATGCACAACCTAGTTGAGAAAGAACTGGAATTAGTATTATAAAAAAATCAACATTGATCCTCAAATCCATGACCATGATTAAACCCTAATTAATTTTTCAAGTGCTGAACTTTTACCAAGAATTTCACTAGGATTGTTTGAGACATTACAAAAATATAGTTTGACCAAGTCCTACCCCATCTACATCAAGACACATTGAATCTCAATTATTAAATCATGATCAACCATACCTACTTCATTCAATGTTAGGGTTTCTCTGAGTACATCATATGAACCACACAACACATATAATATACCACTGTCTCCCCACTATATTAATAATTATCAATGACCTCCAATATGTGAGTTTTATTTATACTCCATCATGGAAATCCACTTATGGTAGTTTTCTCATCCAGGGAATACACTCACCTATATCTCAGCCCACCCATATGTGTTCTTCCAATTCTGAGGCATGAGACCTACAAGGATCTCATCCCTATACTATGGGATTACCCTTACTTAGGGAATAATACTAAGAAGGATATATTATTTACCATATTGGAGTATTATCATCCAAATAATAATCCTTAGAAGCATATCAACCCTCCAATATGGGTGTATTCTCATTTGAGGCATAAAATATGTAATCATCTCAGCCCTCCCCTGGGGGATTATTTTCATTTAGTGAATATTACCAATTAGAATCTCTTCCCACTCCTATGTTTGTATTCTCATTTGGGGAATAATACTTATATACATCTCATCCCTCCCCTATGAGAGTACTCTCATTTAAGGAATATGACCCATAAGCATATCCACCCTCCCAAATTGGAGTATTTTCATCCAGATATAAGCCCATAAGTATCATAGACCCAAACACATTATCTCCCTAGTATACCAGGACAATTATGAATTGATATATACTAGCCCCCTAATAGATCACATGCCATGACCCCCCATTTAAATGATCAATGCAATCCAAATGCGTTTGGTCAGATTTCCATAGTTCAGTTGTTGTTTTCAGTTAAAATCGTGTCCATTTAAAAAAAAATAGAGCCCCTTTTAGTGCTAGCAGCAACATCGTGCCTTATATTGATGTGGGGTTGACACTTACACGTCACCAAGGACCCTTGGATCGTTCTTATAAATTATCAATGCAATCCGAATGCGTTTGGTCGTATTTCCGTAGGTCAGTTGTTGTTTTCACTTAAAATCGTGTCCATTTTAAACAAAAGAGACCCTTTGAGTGATAGAGGCCACACCGTGCCTCAGATTGATGCGGGGTTGACTCGTACACGTCACGAAGTACCCTTGGATCGGTATTATAAAATATCAATGCAATCATAATGCATTTGTTCAGATTTCCATAGATCATTAGTTGTTTTCACATAAAATCGTGTCAATTTTAAACGTAATAGAGACCCTTTGAGTGTTATCGGCCCCACCGTGCCTCGTATTGAGGAGGGTATGCCTCTTACACATCACCAAGGACCCTTGGATCATTATTATAAAACATACAGGCAATCCGTATGTGTTTGGTCAGATTTCCATAGGTCAGTCTTTGTTTTCAATTAAAATTGTGTCCATTTTAAACAAGAGAGGCCCTTTGAGTGGTAGCGGCCACACAATGCCTTGGATTGAGGAAGAGTTGACTCTTACATGTCACCAAGGACCCTTGGATCGTTCTTATAAAAGATAAGTGCATCCCAAATGCGTTTGGTTGAATTTCCGCAGGTCAGTTTTTGTTTTCAATTAAAATCATGTACATTTTAAACAAGAGAGACCCTTTGGGTGCTAGTAGCCACACCGTCCATCGGATTGAGGCGGGGTTGACTTGTACACGTCACTAATGACCCTTGTATCATTATAATAAAATATCAAGGCAATCTGAATGTGTTTGGTCAGACATTCATAGGTCAGTTGTTGTTTTCAATTAAAATCGTGTCCATTTTAAACAAGATATAGCATTTGAGTGCTAGAGGCCACACCATCCCTCAGATTGAGGCAGGGTTTACTCATACATGTCACCAAGGACCCTTGGATCGTTATTATAAATGATAAATGCAATCCAAATGTGTTTGGTCAGATTCTCATAGGTCAGTTGTTGTTTTCACTTAAAATCATGTCCATTTTAAACAAGAGATTCCCTTCGAGTTCAAGCGGCCACACTGTGCCTCGGATTGAAGAGAGGTAGACTCGTACACATCACCAAGGTCCCTTGGATCGTTCTTATAAATGATCAATGTAATCCGAATGTGTTTGGTCGGATTTCCGTGGGTCTGTTGTTCTTTTCACTTAAAATCGTGTACATTTTAAACAAAATAGAGACCCTTTGTGTGCTAGCAGATACACCGGGCCTCATATTGAGGCGATGTTGACTTGTTCACATCACCAAGGACCCTTTGATCGTTATTATAAAATATCAATGCAATCCAAATGCATTTGTTTGGATTTCCATAGGTCAGTTGTTGTTTTCACACAAAATCGTGTCCATTTTAAACAAGAGAGACCCTTTGAGTGCTAGAGGCCACACCATGCCTCGGATTTAGGTGAGGTTGACTCTTACACATCACCAGGGACCCTTGGATCGTTCTAATAAATTATCAATGCAATCCTAATGCGTTTCATCGGATTTCAATAGGTTAGTTGTTATTTTCACTTAAAATTGTGTCCATTTTGACCAAAATAGAGAACCTTTGAGTTCTATAGGCCACACCGTGCCTCGGTTTGAGGAGAGGTTGACTCGTACACTTCAATGATGACCCTTGGATCGTTATTATAAAAGATAAATGCAATCTAAATGTGTTTGGTTGGATTTACGTAGGTCAGTTGATGATTTCAGTTAAAATCGTGTCCATTTTAAACAAGAGAGACCCTTTGAGTTCTAGAAGCAACACCGTGCCTCTGATTGAGGGGGGGGGGCTGACTCGTACACGTCACCAAGGACACGTGGATCGTTATTATAAATGATCAATGCAGTAAAAATGTGTTTGGATGGATTTCCATAGGTCAGTATTTGTTTTCACTTAAAATCGGGTCCATTATAAACAAAATAGAGACCCATTGAGTTCTAGCAGCCACACCATGCCTCAGATTGAGGCAGGGTTGACTCGTATACGTCACCAAAGACCCTTGGATCGTTGATATAAATGATCAATTAAATCTGAATGATTTGGTCAGATTTCTTTAGGTCAGTTGTTGTTTTCACATAAAATCGTGTCAATTTTAAACAAAATAGAGACCTTTTGAGTGATTGCGGCCACACCGTCCCACAGATTGAGGCGGGGATGACTCGTACACGTCACCAAGGACCCATGGATCTTAATATTAATAGATAAAGTAAATCTGAATGCAATTTTTGGATTTCCATAGGTCAGTTGTTATTTTCACTTAAAATCGTGTCCATTTTTAACAAAATAGAGACCCTTTGAGTGGTTCAGCATTATTGCATGTTGCTGGTGCATATCATCTGCTAAAATGGGAAAATGACTCATTAGAGAAAGGATGTGTTATTTAAAAACAATTAATATTTTCCTATGAACATTTACATACAATAATGTTTCATCTTTTGATCCCCTTAACCCATCTCAAAAATGACCACAAATTGTACATGTCCCCAAGTCAGATCTTCATTGTATTTTTTTACAATCTTCCACCAGGTATGTGACCCACTTGTTTCTGAACACATATATATCATCCATTTAGTATGAGGCTTTTCGAAAGTCAGATTATTTCTAAAAAATAAAAAAATAATTAATTAATAAATAACATAAACGAACTAGTAGTTGTTTTTAAAAATACCTCTTTAGGGATGCTAGTTTGCTGATTAAAAACGATCTCTTTCATAAATTTATAAACATAATAACTGCAATCATTATCATTTGTTTGTTTTGGACACTGCCAAAAAATTGATCATTAGGAGAATAAGTAACTTGTGTTGAGATGTGTTTGGATAGTGAAATTTTATTATATATACCCTGATATTTGTTCAGATGTAGTACATGCTCGCCTCCCTCTTCTTAGCCCCTGACCTCATTCCTTTTTATTGACGATAATGATACACTGCGCTATCATAATAGAATCCTTAGTAAAAGATAATATAATTATATTACTTGATGTTTAGACCTAAAATGTATGATGTAGTGTCTTACAGATTCACAAACTCCATCATGTGTGGTTGGTTTGATGGATATCCTTGCATGGAATCCAAAAAATAAATCTTCGGAGTATCCAAGTTCACCACAATTAGAAACCAATGTTGGCTAAAAACACAAAAAGGTATAATTAATAAAAAAATTCAAAAAATAATTGATACGCTTTAATCATAGAGTGTTACCCCTGCATGGTTGGTATTAGGAAAAGTATGTCATCTATAATCTTGCGTTCAAATGTTTTCAGCAAGTCGTTCACTATTTCATCCCTTTTTGATGGCTCTATTTTTGTTAGGTGTGTTGATGTGATATGAGGACTAACCAGTCCAAAACATGTCTCATGGGAAAATTCCTTCAATTGTTTTTTATAAATGCGTCTGTCAACAATATAAAATGCATTTATTCGTAATTTTTACATTAGATCAGATTTTGGAGAATCTATTCATGGAAACATACCTCATATATACATTTACAAATGTGATGCCTAGCCAAACGTTTTCAAGGATTTCATTTACATTTTCAGCAGCAATGAAATCTTGACATTCCTCTCCGTATATATTCTCTTCGAAAACCACTATATGACTATTACCATCTTTTATCATCGTATCCACGTGAGTCTTAAATGCTAGTAAATGTGGATAGAAAATACGTGGTGTTATTGTGCTTTCAGTAGCTCCTTGGGATCGGTTGGTCGATCCTGTAGATGTTTTTGAGCTGATGTTTTTCACCCCCTTCCCTTTCTCAGTATATAACAACAATCATTGGTTGATACCCTTTTTTCATTAATTGTTAAAGTGTTTAGCTTGAAAAGAAATGGAAATTCCTACCTCTTTGTTCGCATTTACTCTTACAAGTTGTGATGGCCATGCAATGAATGTACCAATAGCCTTTTCAACCATATTAATATCATCGTCATCAAGTGGAATAGGTAGCTCTGACTTTCTCTCATGATCTACAGTAATCATCACTTTCAGATGATCTTTTGGAAGTGGTCTATTATGCAGTGCAGCATCTGTGATATTGAACACTATAGCCCTTGCTACAAGGTGATAGGTGGGTGTTGACAGATATAAATCACAATCATTATCACCCTGTAGAAGATGAGTACATAAAAATTATCAGTTTTTTCTGATTCATATTTCATGGGAACAATTATTGGAATATTGATTACCCCGGCTAAGATAGATCATTGAGGCGAATGGATCGCCTCAAAGCTGGTGGGGGTGGGGAGGGATGTTCATGCAGTGGTTGTTCATGAGTTGTGGCTTCCCTTTTCTTCCCACCCATTAAAGTTTCTAGCAACTCTCCCTGCCATTGGAATTGTTCTTCAAGGGTTGCTATTTTTTCTCTCATTTGTTCTAATTTTTCATCTGTATTATCCATTTTTTCTTATTCTCAAAATATACTTGGGGTGTCACCCTAAACCCTGCACCTCTAACACGACCATATTTTTTTGGCTGCTTCAAAGTCATCGATAGTAGGTCTGTATCAGCTACCGGAGTAGCTGATTCTTGTGACTGTTGGATATAGGAAAATAACTAATTATTATTATGTAATAACAATCTTAAACAAATTATATTATCGTCGTGTCATACTTACACATATTTCACACACTTTCTCTGTGTTTTCATCTACGAACTTCCCTTCTTTGTTCACACGTGCCTCCTTCTATAACACATGATGTGGGATGGAAGTGCATTTGGTTTTAGACTCATCAATCTACATATAAACATATAAAAATAATTAACATGTTGTTTATTGGCACCTAACAACATTATTGTAAATTTAAAATACGTACCATTTTTTTTTCTAATGAAGTGTACCCCATCCTTGCTTTACGATAGGAGTATGTTGGTTTTGAATAACATTCTTTATTTTCATGACAGAGTTTCTGTTTCATAAATGAAATATTGACAATCAATGTGATGAATACAGGTATCCTCAAACAAAGTATTATCACTCACAATATACCTGAAACTTCTCATCCCCATGACGACCAATAAATTCATCCCATGTTTCTTGGGATATTAGGTGAGCGTAGACAATGGGTGGGTGCGGGTTTATTTTACCTTTAGGATCTTTGAGGTGACATATTGTTAAAATAGTTCGAAAACCTCGATAAATCTTTCCTATAATCCTTAGTACATAATCCTTGTGCCAATCGTCTACTATAAATGTACTTTACAAGAGATTGAGAAGATTAAGAAATTGTTTCGTTATTTTATTTTCTAGTAAATTAAAGAAATAAATTCATAATGTTACCGTAATTTCTTCCCAGATCACAGCCTTCATCCCGAACACAACATGGTGCCATGAATCTATGTCAATCGGCACGCTTTTCCAAGTGACAACTCCAATTTATCTTCTAAACATATCCTTGTTGGGATTCACATGTTGGCCTCGTGCATTCCATGTGTTTTCAAATTTGATAACTTTTCTTTTCGCCTTAGGAAATTTGGCTAACACCATCAAACTACGACGCACCTATGATTTCTGCAATGCTGGTCCTTCATTCCCAACCATTTCTTCGATATCAACATCATCTATATGTTCATATAGAATGGTATCAACGATATGTGTTGACAGTTGTTGGACCTCAACACTATGAGCAGCAGGAGCCACTGCAGCAGGAGGAGCAGGGGGAGCTGGAGGAGGAGGAGCTGCATCAGCAGGAGAAGTAGGAGCAACCAGAGCCGCAACAGGAGCAACAACAGTAGTAGCATGAGCTACAGGAGTAGCAGGAGTAGCAGCAGGAGCGACAGTAGCAACAGCATGAGCTGTAGGAGCAGAAGCCGCCTCAGTAGCTGCTTCTTGAGAGACTTGTTCAGCCTCATGGTTAGGAGGATCATAATGTGAAGAAGTCATTATCTGCAAAAGTGGTTGAACAACTAATTCAGATTACATAAATTCAGTAATGATAAGATAATTACATGAGATAACAAGATCAATATTACAAACCAAATATAACCTATTTACTGAACTATATTTCTTTTTTTCAATTGTTGAAGGGATTTGACACCTCTATCGATGATCCAAATCCCTTAATTGTGGTCTCCTCTAACATACAAAACATCATCTGTATTGGGGCCACTCCAAAATGATTGCGACCACTAAAAATATCATCCTCAATTGAATTTTCATCGGAATCTTTAGTAGTTTTTGATGATAACAGAACAATCATCCACTTTCGGTTTACGGGATCTGGATCATAAAAAACTTGTAACTCTTATGATGCCATTATAAATTGTTCGTCTTTGTACCCTTCTTTAATAAAACCAAGTTTCACAAATCCCCATGCATATTTTTTAACACCACTGTTGTTATCAATCCATTTGCATTGAAAAATCTGCAATTGGAATGTCGTATAATCCAACTCCCATATTAGTTTGATAATGACAATGTATGAAATATTTATATAAATTTGATTTCATTCTTTACTACCAGAAACATGCATCGCTTCATCCACTAGTTTAACTCCACTATTTTTCATGGTACTATCTTCATCATGTTTATCTGTATAGAATGTATAACCATTAATTACATAACCACTGTAAGATAATAGATACACAGTTGGTCTGGCAGCTAGCCATCGAAGATGTTCTGAAATTGAATTTGGATTTTCATCCAACTACTTAAAAATATGGTCCTGAAACAGTCCTATAAACTGGTGACTGTGTGTATCTGATAACCATTTTTCAGCTCTCGATGGATTCAACTGCCTAAGAATTTCATTGTGAGTTTCAATATATGGAGCAACCTCCCAACTGTTAGGAAAAACATAAATATGAGCCTGATCCCGATTTTTAATACCGATTGTCACAACTTCTCTTCCAGAAATTCCCTCACCCTCAATGTGTCCAGTGTGACGAGATTTTGGGTGACCAATTCTTTCCACATCAGATAGGAATTCAGTACAAAATTCAATGGCTTCCACAATAATATATTGCTCCACTATACAACCCTCTGAATGAATTCGATTGTTAAGATACCCTTTAAAAATCTTCATATACCATTCAACAGGATACATCCATCAATAGTGCACAGGACCACAAAGTTGAATCTCTCTCACCAAGTGAATCATCAAATGAACCATCATTTCAAAGAATGTTGGTGGGAAGAACATTTCTAATTCACATAATATGATGACAATTTCTTTTTCCAAAGCTAGCAATTTTCCCAGGTCTAAAACTTTTCTACATATAGCTTTGAAAAAGAAACGAAGTTTGGTTAACGTATGACGAACATTCTTGGGAAAAATGAAATGTAAAGCTATATGAATTAGTTCTTGCCTCAAAACATGGAAATCATGTGATTTCAAACCTTTTAACTTCAAATAATTCCTTGACACAATGTTCTTGATATTTGATGAGTACCCCTATAGAACCTTTACATCATTCAAGAAGTTGTGAAACTGATATCTCTCCACCCTAGAAAGAGTATAAGCAGCTGGAGGAAGAAACATTCGATTTTCACCCTTCATGGGAACCAACTCTTCTTGTATTCCCACGTCAACCATGTCCAACCTTGCCTTAATTCCATATTTTGTTTTGATAGGGGAATTTAGAAATGTTCCGATAACACTGTCACATACATTTTTCTTCCACATGCATCACATCATGAAAATGTCTGACATATAAACAATTCATGTTTGGTAATTCGAAAGAAACTGGTCTCTTTTTCCAACCGATTTCGTAAGATTTTTCAAAAATCGTTTACCAAAAATAGTGTTCATATCTATTACTTTCTCAAACAGTTGATCACCTATTAGTGGAGATGGTGTTGCACATTTTTATGAACATTTATTGAATGATTTCATCCAAGATCGGTACTTATGCCAACGTGGTAGAAATCTACGATGTCATAGAAACACATATTTCTATGAATGTTTCAACTTAATTGATTCTGTATCTTCTTCGCACACATGACACTCTTGAATTCCTTTAATGCTATAGCCTGACAAATTTCCATAAGCATGGAAATCATTTATTATCCCATACAACATCACTCTCAACGTGAAGTATTCACTTTTATAAGTATCATAAAACATTACACCTAGGTCCCACAATAACTTCAAATCCTCGATCAAAGGGGCCTGATAAACATCAATATCGGTACCTAGTTGTTTTGGTCATGATATTATCATAGATAACATGATAAATTTCCAATTCATGCATAACAAGGGTGGCAAGTTATAATTTACCAACATAACAGTCCATGTAATATGAGTGCTAGTTTGAAACCCAAAAGGATTCACTCCATCAGTAGATAATGCAAGACAAAGTTTTCTCGGTTATTTTCCAAATTCAGGATACTCAGGATCAATTTTCTCCCATTAAGGAGAGTCAGTCGGATGACATAATAACCCATCTTTATTTCTTTTAACTGCATGCCACGACAATTTTCTTGTAGTTTCTTCACTTCCATATAGACGCCTAAACCATGGAATGATTAGAATGTACCATATAACTTTCGTAGGATTGGATTTATCTTTCTTGTATCAAGAAGAACCACACTTTTGGCATTCTGTAAGTGATTTGTTCTCTTTGCGAATCAATATAATGTCTTTCAGGCAGGTATGTATTCTTTCGGAAATCATTCCTATCGATCGTAGCATTCGTCTAACTTCATATGTCCGACTTGGGAGATCATTAACATACAGGAGAATGTCATTCAAGAGAGAAAGTAGTTCCGTAAAACTGACATCACTCCATATGTTTCCTGGTTTCAATTTATACATCTTCAGTACAACTAACAATGTTGTATACTTAGTGCAAGCAGCATACAATGGCGTCTTTGCACAACTCTTTAACTCCTCAAACAATTTTGGGAAATCATAGAGTTCATCTTGATTTGCCTTTTTCATTTCCTCAATACGATCATCATCATCATTTACATCAGTAATCACATCCTCCATACGGTCTTCTTCATTATCTTTATATGTATTCATATCTGACGATCCATAAAAAACAGTTTTATCCCAGCTAGTAGCTACATTCTCTTGTTCTCCGTGGTTATTCCAACATTTATAACTCCGATCTATTTCATGACATATCAAATGTTCTTCCAACTGCTCTGGATTAAGTAGTCTAGTATAAAAACAACGTAAACATGGAAAATAGATTTAAGAAGGATCCTTTGAATGATCCTTTGCAAACTTGATGAACTCTTTCACTCCGTTCTCGTACTCTATTGTTAAACGATTAGCATCCATCCAATCTTTATTCATCTCTATCCTATTTGAATCAAAAATATTAGTATTAATGGTTCAAGTACACAGAAAAATAATTCCAAATACGGTAGAAGAGAACCAATTACTTATAAAAATGGAGATTAATAGAGCCTAATAATTCATATTTATCCATCTTTATTAAATAAAATTAATTTAGATTCATTATTGTTTCCTGAAATAACCCCAGACCAAATACAATAATAATAAAAAATGATACATCTACCACTCCTAGGTCTCTACCCTATATTCAATGTCATCATGCCTAAATACTCAATGTTGGGGGAAGTGAAACCATTCCTGATAATCATGCCAAGAAGAAATGGAATCCAAAGGGGGAAAGTGAATCAAAATACACCAACCAATATTTAGAAACATTGAATTTGAGAATAGGTTAGTGGCTTACATGTTTTCTAGACACCTATCCAATAGACTTCACAAGCGGTGATTATAAGGCCCCAGCCTTAAACCTTACTTAATCTTGAGTTATACAAGATTACACATTGAGGATCTTTTCAGGTTTAGATTTTTATAGAATTAGATCATAAAACATGCATTACATTCCAAATTTAAACAAATTGGTTACTTAAAGGATAATATTCATTTTTCCCATCAACAGAAACATATTTAAAAATAAAACATGGATTCTCTCTTGAAACTTCCTTGACACTATGATTATATCATGTACCCTTCCCTTGACCTGTGAAAAACATCTCAAAAACTTGGGATGAGCATAAAAATCTCAGTAAGGGATATAAAAATATGGAAAGGAAACACGAGTACATGTATATATAAGAATTAACTCATACTTTACCCATAAAACATAAGCACTTTAACATACCTCATAAAAATCATGAATTAATCTTAGAAATCATAAGAAATAATGGTAACATGAGGCATTCATAACATTCATACGTAGGGAGTAACCCTCTTGGTTACGTTTGGAATACCCATCAAAGTATATTACCTAAATATCTTCGGAGAAACCTTAACGTTTAACCCCTTCGCGTTACCCAATGCATTGGAGAGCTATATCGGCCTCACCCGCCCTTAGATTATCACGGAATCACCCATTTTCATAACAATGCCCAAGAACCATAACATAAACGTATCACATAAAACATGCATAAAGGAAACATAACATTTCCACATCACAATATGACATTTTAGGATATTGGAATAATGAATCCATTCAAAAAAATCCATTTTCAAAACCATTTAAAACATTTAATAAAGTGATTTTTGAATCAAAGTGTCCCATAACACCTTGAAGCTTTTAATATTTTAAACCATTAATATCCATATAAATAAATCCTTAAAGCCATTTTGAAAACATGGATATTAATAAGAACAAATAATTAAAACATTTAAATCGATATTTTGGTTAAAGGGTTTTTACCAAAATTATAGACACCTGAATACAATAATTGAGGAATAACATTTAGTCAGAACTTTGTAATATCATGAGAATAAATGGATTAATGATATAATATTCCAAAGGATAGTATATACACCATATAATAGTTAATTGGTTCATAACAACAATGAAGTCTCAATAGAAATGTAAAATGTGATGAAATCCCTTATAAAAAAGGTATCCCTAAATTAAGGATAAATCAATCTCAAAATTATGTGTGACAAATATAAATACACCCAATATAAGTGGATATTAAGTGTAAAATAATAAAAGGTCATTCACACATATTCAAAGGATGACATATTCAATAACTACATGTTGAACCCAAAGAAATCAAAATTGGGTTAAAAAGTTCCCTTGGTAAAATTCGACAGCCTAACGGCATCACTTCAAAATTCAGAAAATGAGTTGATGAGATATAAAAAGGGTATCTCATCACTTGGAAATAAAATTTACATCAATAAGGTTATAGAAGAACATATCCCAACATAATAGTGTGTTAATTAAAAGACATAACAAATGAAGTCTTTTAAAAAGTGGAGGGTGAAAGGTTCCCTTACCGACATGGGTATCTTTCGAAACATACACCCCGTGAAAGAAGGACAATACAACCTTGATGTAAATACTCGTAAATGAAATTATATTATTCAATGAGTAATATAATGGGAAGTACATACACCACTCAAAGGAAATTGTGGCAAATGTAGCATAAATCTCACGGGAATAAAAGTGATATGAAAAATCTCTTAGGAAAACTCGGCAGCCTAACGACGCCACTTAAAACATCCAAAAATGTATTGATGAGATCAAATAGGGTCTATCATCATATTACAATAAAGTAGAATGAGAAATATAAAATGACATCCCCCATCATAAAAAATAGGAGCTTAAAAGAAGTGACATAAAGGAGAGTATTTAAAAAGAAAGAGAGAGGTTAGATCTCTTACGAAAATTCGGCAGCCTTACCACACCACACAAAACATCCAAAATGGATTGATGAGAGAGAATAGGGTCTCTCATCATATGAACATAAAAATTAAAGTAAGAGTAATATAAAAAACATCCCAATCACAAGAAATATGATCTTAAAAGGAATGACATAAAAGTGAGTACTTAAAAAGAAAGTGAGGAGTAGGATCCCTTACCTCGGGTCCGACTTGACTCGATCATTCTTTAACGTCATTAATAATAAACTTGAGTTAATTTCTACTTGATTAAGAACCTTTTTCAAGTTCATTATTACTTTTATATAACTTATTTTCATGTTATAAACATTATGTAATCATTTAAGTTAATAATGTTTGTTTTGTCGATATTTGGTTCTTAAGTCGAAAGTGGACTTTTTACAATTACATGGTGTTTGTGTGGTCAAAGGTTCATTATATCCATAATTATATTCATGATTTCGATATCATATATATAATACATATCCATAATATACATGTATTTATAATATTACATAATCATTTAGAGGTATGAAATGAAATGCACCGTTCATGGAGACGGTAAGCCGTACGTACACATGAACGCTACTTTCATTTCTATGTCATATTAATGAAATTAAAACTAAATGAGAGTATGAATATTTTAATTCCAGATTTATATTCATCATTTTTATGTAACATAAATCATATATAATAACATTAAATACATCCTTTATACATCCCACATATGGCATTAACGAATCAAATCACATTGAGGGAGCGGTAGTCCGCACTTCCTAAAATGAAATTATCGTGTTTACCCATAATGGAAACCATAAATGTATGCCACAAAAGAAAAATTCATAAGATTAAGTAAAACATAAACATATTATTTATCATATATAAATATAGTGACATCTTAATGGACACCTTTTAAGGTATTATATGAGTGTTGAACAATCATCGTTTCGTGAGGCAGAAATTCGCCATCCACAGAAATAGTATGTTCTTTAACCATTTGATGTAGGTGTGTGTAAGTGTAGATCGAATGATTATTATAACAAAATCCTAGTATATTGAAGATACTGGATTTGTTAATAAATAAATGAATAAAAAGAGTTTAGGGGGTTGGAGAAGAAAAATACAACAGAAGAACACAAGTGAAGATATTACCTTAAAATAGGGTCACTCTTTTTGATTTGAGCTCAGTGGCTTCCTTGGGAAGACTTCTGCCCAAAGTGAGGCTTCTAGAAGTAATATAGGGATGTGGAGAGGCAAAATGAGCAGGGGTTGGCCGATCCAAATGCTTGAGAAGTGTGGGTAAGGTGTTAGAGATGGGGGCCTTTTATAAGAGGAGAGGAGGGGCACTCTTGTAATGTTACAAAATGTTACTTTATTTTCAAATGAGTTTCGGATTTTAAAGGTCCCTCATTGATTTATTTCAAGGATAAGGTGGTAAGGGTTTGAAATATACTCATCCAATAGGTTTTTGACAAGTGTATGTTATTGTTTTAACATTATCTTTTCATTTTATTTAAATCCTTTATTAATGAGGTAATCGCTGCATCATCATGATGTCATAAATAATTTAATTTATTTAATTTCTAAAAATTATAATAAAAATGTCATGATGTAGGAAACCTTATTCTATTTCTAATGAATATTTATAGTCATAAATATGACTTGTATAACCCCATTTAAAAATTGTTTTAGTGAAACATCTCATGCTTGTGACATTTTTATTCTAACATTAAATAAAAAGTTATTTATGTCATTTTCCAACCAAAGTGGCTCCATGGGGTCCCCAAGTTGACCCATGGATTTTATTTTTTGGAAATGAAACATCTAATGAGGTTTGGACATGTTTCTAGGTCATTTCACATTATTAAAACATTATTTTTTCGTTAAATTATCCTAATTACCTCTAATCACGATTAAGAACATAAAAGTTACTATTCACCAAAAAATTATTTTAATCCCATTGAACCACATTTTACTTCCTAATAACGACCATTTATGTCAGATTTTTAAAATTCAAAACCCATAGGTGGAAAAGTTTCATTTAAACGAAAAATCAGTTTCTTTAACTACCACTTAGTGGTTTCACTATTCATCAAAAAATGATGTTTTTCAGAAAAATACCAAAAATTAACCGTATGCTATATTTGATATTACGAATTAAATAATTAAGTCTATTTTACAAAATTCAAAACATATAAGTTGCATTAATTAATTTAATAATTAATTCCGACTGTCAAAACAAATACCGTATTTTTAAGAAACAATAAGTATCAAAAGATTGACTCTAGTTTAAGTCCAATTTCAAGATGAAATTAATTCCAACGACCACTATTGGATTAAATGGTAAAAATATATTCTAATTGAACTTTAAAACCAATTCAAAAGATAATATAATCATATAAATAAATTAGATTAAAAAGAGGTTTTGAATTAAAATATAACATTTTTCACTGTTCATTAAAAAAATGAACTTTATCAGAAAAATACCAAAAATTTACACAATGTAAATTTTGATGTCCCGATTCTAAAGAAGAATTTTATTTTGTCAAATATAAATCAAAAAATTGTCAAAAAGTGGATTTAAAAGAGGTTCTCCATAAAAAGGCTGTTAATCGACCTTTTAAAGAATATTAGAATGTTTTTGCTTACAAATTGGATTCATTCACATTTTTAATCCTCTAACATTTATTGTAAAAAGTAAAAATATTTTACAAACATATATATTCATTTTGTATTTAGTTCTGTTCATTCCCTCCATTACAACGGCTAGGCGTTAACTACCATTTAAGATAATATTATTTTATTATTAGAGTACAACATATGATTTCAAAGGAACTCATTATTGTGTAACGGGTAATCCATCGAGCATAGCGTTCCCTTTAAATTAATATTGACATTTTATACACAAATAGGGATAAATATAAAAATTTCATATTCTTTATTTACCTGGGGTGTTATTTTCTTCCCCCCTTTTGGGAATTGTGTCCTCTTAATTTCAAAATTGGGCTCAGAAACATCCTTGAAAGTCCCACATCGGAACAAGAGTCGGTAAAAAAATCACTTTAAAAGAATGGGAGAGAAGTAAAAATGTCACCAGAGTTAACCCATACTAGGATTCCATGTATGAAAATATGGATATGGAGGAGAAAACAAAGGGTCATGTTCTGATGGAGAGTGATAGTAAACATGTCTAGGAGAAAGTTAACCAAAAAAAATCGCAAACTTGTGATGGGTTAAACGGTATTGGATTCCCCAGTAGGAAAAGATAATGGAAAACATTTTTTTTCAATTACCTTTCATTGAGGAATTTATTTTTGTGCTTAACTACAACATAAGGAAACATAATTACTTTTCATGTTGACTTTCAAATTTTACTAGATTTCATACATGAACTCATATTTTCTCCAAAAGATGAGTATTTAGGATGACTTGTTTACATTAAGAGAGCTATAATAAACTTCTAGAGAATAAACTAACCCAAAAAAGAGAACTATATACATCCCATGTCTTTGGACATTAACCCAAACCAAAACCAAAAAGTTTACTACAAGATCAGATAATCGAGAAAAGGATAACCCTTTATAAAAAGAAAATCTATTCTTAATCTCCAAAATTTGTCCAAAAAAACCCAATGTTCATCGAGGACCATTTGATAAACAATTTGTCCATAAATTTCTTCTATATAAACCAAAATAAGATTGAAACACAAATATTTGAAGGATTTAGTCACATTGTCTTCCAAGGTACAAATTAACTTTTCTCTCCAAATAACATCAATTGCTCTTAAATTATCATATTGAAAAGTAATTAACCTAATCACATATCCTCGGTGATATGTTAATCATTTCGATATATAACCCAAAATAAACTTACTCTTGATTACTAAAATAAACTAACTAAAAACAATTAGTCAAACTAACCAGGGACTTCACGTAGTCCAGTGGTAGGTGATAAATACCAGTCACACTTTGGTCGTGGGTTCATTTCCTGTAGCTTTGTCCGACGGAACGGGTTGTCACACAGTTTTTGTGTTGTCCTTTTTCCAAAACTATATAATTCTTAAAACATTCCCCAAAACGAGATAAAATCTTCAAAAATGATCATAACATATTTTAACCTCAAGTTTATCTCATGCATTTCATTTTCCATCATAACATATAATAACCCATAATTACCTCAAAATTAAGGATCATATAAACTCTAATGGTTACCTTTATAATTATTACATGAACTTCCACATCGATTGGTCATCTTGTACATGATGCATTACAGATCATACCAAGGTTCAAGTGGTTGATCACGACTCCTTGAAAGTTGGTTTAGAACAAACACAAGTTTCCTCATTGAATCCCCCATTTTATCTAGTATTTTAAACAGAGAACCACCATAGTTTCCTTCAAACCTATTGTCTATTTGGATCCTACCAGATCCATCCATTCACTAAAAACAGAAATGTCAGTGTGAGTATATCAACAAAACCATCATGTACTAATGAGGAAGGTAATCACTAAGATATACTTACTCATTCACTTTATCTAAAACTAGGACTCTTTCTGAAATCCTAACCATTATGGTAATGTCACTTGTGTTTAGAGAATACCCTAGCCTCTAAAGTTATCTAAACCGACCATTGATACCAACTATAAGGCCCCATCCTTAATCCTTACATAATATTCAGTTATTACAATATTACACATGGAGGATCTTTTTAGGTTTAGAGTTTTAGAGAATTAGATCATAAAACTTGCATTACATTCCACATTTAAACAATGTGGTTACATAAAGGATAGTATTCATTTTTCCCATCAACGGAAACATATTTAAAAATAAAACGTGGATTCTTTCTTGCCACTTCCTTGACACTATCATCATATCATGTACCCTTTCCGTGACCTGTGAATTTTTTTTCAAAAACTTGGGATGAGCATTAAAAGCACAGTAAGGGATATAAAAATATGGAAAGGAAACATGAGTACATGTATACATAAGAATGAAATCATACTTTACCCATAAAACATAATCACTTTAACATACCTCATTAAATCATGAATAAATCATAGAAATAATAATACATAAAGGTAACTCGAGGCATTCATACCATTCATACATTGGTAGTAACCCTCTTGGTTACACTTGGAATACCCATCACAGTATATTCCCTAAATCTCTTAGGATAAACCTTAACATTTAACCCCTTCACATTACCCAATGCATTGGAGAGCTATATCGGGCTCACCCTCCCTTAGTTTATCACGGAACCACCCGTTTTCATAACAATTCCCAAGAACCATAACATAAACATATCACATAAAACATACATAAAGGAAACATAACATTTCCACATCACAATATAACATTTTAGGATATTGGAATAATGAATCCATTCAAAAAAACCCATTTTCAAAACCATTTAAAACATTTAATAAAGAGATTTTTGAATCAAAGTGTCTCATACCACCTTGAAGATTTTAACATTTTAAACCATTAATATCCATATAAATAAATCCTTAAAACCATTTTGAAAATATGGATATTAATAATAACAAATCATTAAAACATTTAAAGTGATATTTTGGTTCAAGGGTTTTTACCGAAATTAGAGACACTTGAATACAATAATTGAGGAATAAAATTTATTCAGAAATTTATAATATCATGAGAATAAATGGATTCATGATATAATATTCCAAAGGACAGTATATACACCATATAAGAGTTAATTGGTGCATAACAACAATGAAGTCTCAATAGAAATGTAAAATGTGATGAAATCCCTTATAAAGAAGGCATCCTTAAATTCAGGATAAATCAATCTCAAAATTATGTGTGACAAATATAAATACACCCAATATAAGTGGATATTATGTTTAAAACAATAAAAGGTCATTCAAAAATATTCAAAGGATGACATATTCAATAACTACATGTTGAACCTAAAGAAATCAAAATTGGGTTAAAAAGTTCCCTCGGTAAAATTTGACAGCCTAACGGCGTCACATCAAAATTCAAAAAATGAGTTGATGAGAGATAAAAAGGGTATCTAATCATATGGACATAAAATTTACATCAATAAGGATATATATGAACATATCCCAACATAATAGTATGTGAATTAAAAGACATAAGAAAATAAGTCTTTTAAAAAGAGGAGGGTGAAAGGTTCTATTACCGACATCGGTATCTTTCGAAACACACACCCCGTGAAAGAAGGACAATACAACATTAATGTAAATACTCATAAATGAATTTATATTACACAATGAGTAAAATAATGGGAAGTACATACACCACTAAAAGTTAATTTTGGCAAATGTAGCATAAATCACACTGTAATAAAAGTGAGATGAAAAATCTCTTAGGAAAACTCGGCAGCCAAACACCGCCACTTAAAACATCCAAAAATGGATTGATGATATAAAATAGGGTCTCTAATTATATTAAAATAAAATATCAAGAGTAATATAAAAGAACATCTCCCATCATAACAAAGAGGAGCTTAAAAGAAGTGACATAAAGGAGAGTACTTAAAAAGAAAGAGAGAGGTTAGATCTCTTACGAAAATTCGGCAGCCTAATGGCACCACTCAAAACATCCAAAATTGATTGATGAGAGAGAATAGGGTCTCTAATAATATGAACATAACAATTAAAGTAATATTAATATAAAATAACATACCAATCACAAGAAAGATTAGGATAAAAGGAATGACATAAAAGAGTGCACTTAAAAAGAAAGAGAGGAGTGGGATCCCTTACCTCGGGTCCGACTTGACTCGATCGTTCTTTAACGTCCTGAATAATAAACTTGAGTTAATTTATACTTTATTAAGAACCTTTTTCAAGTTCATTATTCCTTTTATATCACTTATTTCTATGTTATAATCATTATGTAATCATTTAAGTTAATAATGATTGTTTTGTCGATATTTGGTTCTTAAGTCGAAAGTGGACTTCTTACAATTACATGATGTTCGTGTGGTCAAAGGTTCATTATATCCAGAATGATATTTATGATTTGGATATCATATATATCATATATATCCAGAATATACATTTATTTATAATATTACATAATCATTTAGAGGTATGAAATGAAATGCACCGTTCATGGAGACCGTAAGCCGTACGTACGCATGAACGCTACTTTCATTTCTATGTCCTATTAATGGAATTAAAACTAAATGATAGGTATGTATATTTTAATTCCAGAATTATATTCATCATTTTTATGTAACATAAATCATATATAATAACTTTAAATAAATCCATTATACATCCCACATATGGCATGAACGAATCAAATCACTTTGAGGGGGCGTTAGTCTACACTTCCTAAAATGAAATTATCGTGTTTACCCACAATGGAAACCAAAAGGTTATGCCACAAAAGAACAATACAGAAGATTAAGTCAGACATAAACTTATTATATATCATATATAAATATAGTGACATCTTAATGGCCACCTTTTAAGGTGTTATATGAGTGTTGAACAATCATCGTTTCGTGAGGCAGAAATTCGCCATCCACAAAAACAGTATGTTCTTTAACCATTTTATGTAGGTGTGTGTAAGTGTAGATCGAATTCTTCATAAAACAAAATCCTAGTATATTGAAGATACTTGAGTTGTTAAAAAAGAAATGAATAAAAATATTTTAGGGGGTTGGAGAAGAAAAATAAAACAAAAGAACACAAGTGATGATATTACCTTAAAATCGGGTAACTCTTTTTTATTTGAGCTCAAAGGCTTCCATGGGAAGACTTCTGCCCAAAGTAAAGATTTTAGGAGTAAGAAAGCGATGTGGAGAGGATAAATGAGCAGGGTTTGACCTAGCCAAAGGCATGAGAGGTGTGGGTATGGTGGTAGAGGTGGGAGCCTTTTATAAAAGGAGAGGAGGGACACTCTTGTAAAGTTACAAAATGATACTTTATTTTCAAATGAATTTCGGATATAAAAGGTCCCACATTGATATATTTCGAGGATAAGGTGGTAAGGGTTAGAAATATACTCATCCAATATGTTTTTGACAAGTTTATGTTATATTTTTTACATTATCTTTTCATTTTATTTAAATCTTTTATTAACGAGGTAATCAGTGCATCATCATGATGTCATAAATAATTTAATTTATTTAATGTCTAAAAATTATAAAAAAAATATCATGATGTAGGAAATAATTTAATATTTCTAATGAATATTTATAGTCAAACATATGACTTGTATATCCCCATTTAAAAATTGTTTTAGTGAAACATCTCATGCTTGTGACATTTTTATTTTAACTTTAAATAAAAAGTTATTTATGTCATTTTCCAACCAAAGTAGCTCCATGGGGTCCCCAAGTTGACCCATGGATTGTATTGGTCGGACATGACACATAAAAGGAGGGTAGGAAATGTTTCTAGGTCATTTCACATTATTAAAACATTATTTTTTCCTTAAATTACAATAATTACCTCTAATCGCGATTAAGAACATAAAAGATACTATTCACCAAAAAATTATTTTAATCCCATTGAACCACATTTTACCTCCTAATGACAACCATGTATGTCTTATTTTTGAAATTCAAAACACAGGGGTGGCAAATTTTCATTTAAACAAAAAATCAGTTTCTTTAACTACAACTTACTGGTTTCACTATTCATCAAAAATTGAAGTTTTTCAGAAAAATACCAAATATTCACCCTAAGATATATTTGATATTACGAATTCAAAAATGAATTCTATTTTACAAAATTCAAAACATGTAAGTTTAATTAAATAATTTAATAATTAATTTCCGTTGTCAAAACAAATAGCATGTTTTTAAGAAACAATAAGTATTAAAAGATTGACTCTAGTTTAAGTCCAATTTCAAGATGAAATTAATTCCAACGACCAATATTGAATTAAATGGTAAAATATATTCTAATTTAACTTTAAAACCAATTAGAAAGATAATCTAATCATATAAATAAATTAGATTAAAAAGAGGTTTTGAATTAAAATACAACATTTTTCACTGTTCATTAAAAAATGAACTTTATCTGAAAAATACCAATAAATTACACAATATAAATTTTGATGTCCCGATTCTAAAGAAAAATTTTATTTTGTCAAATATAACACAGAAAATTGTCAAAAAGTAGATTTAAAAGAGGTTCGCTATCAAAAGGCGGTTAATCGACCTTTTAAAGAATATTAGAATCTTTTTGCTTAAAAATTGGATTCATTCACATTTTTAATCCTATAACATTTATTGTAAAAAGTAAAAATATTTTACAAAAATATATAATCATTTTGTAGTTAGTTATTTTCATTCCCTCCATTACAACGGCTAGGCGTTAAATACCATTATAATAATATTATTTTATTATTAGAGTGCAACGTATGATTTCAAAGGAACTCGTTGTTGTGTATTGGGTAAGCCATCGAGCATAGCGTTCCCTTTAAATTAATATTGAAATTTTATTCAAAAATTGGGATAAATATAAAAATTTCATATTCTTTATTTACCTGGGGTGTTACATTCGTCCCCCCTTTTGGGAATTGCGTCCTCGCAATTTCAAAATTGGGCTCGGAAACATCCTTGAAATTCCCACATCGGAACAAGAGTTGGTAAAAAAATCACTTTAAAAGAATGGGAGAGAAGTAAAAATGTCACCCGAGTTAACCCATACTTGGATACCATGTATGAAAATATGGATATGGAGCAGAAAACAAAGGGTCATGTTATAAGGTAGAGTGATAGTTAACATGTCTAGGAGAAAGTTTACCATAAGAAAATCGCAAACTTGTTATGGGTTAAATTGTATTGGATTCCCCAGTAGGAAAATTTAATGGAAAACATTTTTGCAGTTACATTTCATTGAGGAATTTATTTTTGAGCTTAACTACAACATAAGGAAACATACTTACTTGTCATGTTGACTTTCAAATTTTACTATATTTCTTACACAAACTAATATTTTCTCCAAAAGATGATTATTTAGGATGACTTGTTTACATTAAGAGAGCTATAATCAACTTCTAGAGAATCACCTAACCCAAAAAAGAGAAATATATACTTCCCATGTCTTTAGACTTTAACCAAAACCAAAACCAAAAAGGATAGTACAAGATCAGATAATCGAGAAAAGGAAAACCCTTTATAAAAATAAAATCTATTCTTAATCTCCAAAATTTGTCCAACAAAACCCAAAGTTCAATGAGGAACATTTGATAAACCATTTGTCCCTAAAATTCTTCAAAGTAAACCAAAATAAGATTGAAACCCAACTATTTGAAGGATTTAGTCACATAGTTTTCCAAGGTACAAATTAACTTTTATCTCCAAATAACATCAGTTGCTCTTAAATTCTCATATTGAAAAGTAATTAACATAATCACATATCCTCGATAATAGGTTAATCATTTCCATAGATAACCGAAAATTAAATTACTCTTGATTCCTAAAATAATCTAACTAAAAAGAATTAGTCAAACTAACCAGGGACTTCACGTAGTCCAGTGGTAGGAGATAAATACCAGTCGCACTTTGGTTGTGGGTTCGATTCCTGAAGCTTTGTCCGACGCGACGGGTTGTCACACAGTATGCGTGTTGTCCTTTTTCCAAAACTATCTAATTCTTAAAACATTCCCCAAAACGATATAAAATACTCAAAAAATATCATAACATATTTTAACCTCAAGTTTATCTCATGCCTTTCATTTTCCATCATAACATATAATTACCCATAACTACCTCAAAAGTAAGGATCATATAAACTCTAATGGTTACCTTTATAATTATTACCTGAACTTCCACATTAATTGGTCATCTCGTACATGATACATTACAGATAATACCATTGTTCAAGTGGTTGATCATGAATCCTTGATAGTTGGTTTAGAACAAACACGAGTTTCCTCATTGAATCCCCAATTTTATCTAGTATCTTAATAAGAGAACCACCACAGTTTCCTTCAAACCTGTTGTCTCCTTGGTGCATGCTAGATCCATCCATTCACTAAAAATAGAAATGTCAATGTGAGTATATCAACAAAACCATCATGTACTAATGAGGAAGGTAAACACTAAGATATACTTACTCATTCACTTCATCTAAAACTAGGACTCTTTCTGAAATTCTAACAATTATGGTAATGTCACTTGTGCTTAGAGAATACCCTAACCTCTAAAGTTATATAAACCAACCTTTGATACCAACTATAAGGCCACATCCTCAAACATTAATTAATCTTGAGTTATTAAAAGATTACACATCGAGGATCATTTCAGGTTTAGAGTTTCAGAGAATTAGATCATAAAACATGCATTACATTCCACATTTATATAAAGCTGTTACATAAAGAATAGTATTCATTTTTCCCATCAACGGAAACATATTTAAAAATAAAACGTGGATTCTTTCTTGACACTTCCTTAACACTATCATCATATCATGTACCCTTCCCTTGACCTGTGAAAAACATTTCAAAAACATGCGATGAGCATAAAATTCTCAGTAAGGGATATAAAAATATGTAAAGGAAACATGAGTACATGTATACATAAGAATGAAATCATACTTTACCCATAAAACATAAGCACTTTAACATACATCATAAAAATAATGAATAAATCATAGAAATCATAAGACATAAAGGTAACTTGAGGAATTCATAACATTCTTACATAGGGAGTAACCCTCTTGGTTATATTTTGAATACCCATCACAGTATATTCCCTAAGTCTCTTCAGAAAAACCTTAACGTTTAACCCCTTTGTGTTACCAAATGCATTGGAGAGTTATATCGAGCTCACCCGCCCTTAGTTTATCACAGAACCACCCGTTTTCATAACAATGCCGAAGAACCATACCATAAATGTATCACATAAAAAATGAATAAAGGAAACATAACATATCCACATCACAATACTAAATTTTATGATATTGGAGTAATTAGTCCATTCAAAAAAACCATTTTCAAAACCATTTATAACATTTAATTAAGAGATTTTTGAATCAAAGTGTTCCATACCACCTTGAAGCTTTTAAAATTATAAACAATTAATATCCATATAAATAAATCCTTAAAACCATTTTGAAAACATAGATATTAATAAGAACAAATCATTAAAACATTTAAAGCCATATTTTGGTTCAAGGGTTTTTACCAAAATTAGAGACACTTGAAAACAATAATTGAGGAAAAACATTTAGTCAGAACATTATAATATCATGAGAATAAATGGATTCATGATATAATATTCCAAAGAATATTATATACACCATATAATATTTAATTGGTGCATAACAACAATGAAGTCTCAATAGAAATGTAAAATATGATGAAATCCCTTATAAAGAAGGTATCCTTAAATTAAGGAAAAATCTATCTCAAAATTATGTGTGAAAAATATAAATACACAAAATATAAGTGGATATTAAGTTTAAAACAATAAAAGGTCATTAACACGTATTAAAAGGATGAGATATTCAATAACTACATGGTGAACCCAAAGAAATCAAAATTGGGTTAAAAAGTTCCCTTGGTAAAATTCGACAGCCTAACGGCGTCACTTCAAAATTCAGAAAATGAGTTGATGAGAGATAAAAAGGGTATCTCATCACTTGGAAATACAATTTACATCAATAAGGATATATAAGAACATATCCCAACAAAATATTATGTGAATTAAAATACATAACAAAAGAAGTCTTTTAAAAAGAGGAGGGTTAAAGGTTCCCTTAACGACATGGGTATCTTTCGAAACATACACCCCGTGAATGAATAAAAATACAACATTGATGTAAATACTCATAAATTAAAGTATATTACACAATGAGTAATATAATGGGAAGTACATACACCACTCAAAGGAAATTTTGGCAAATTTAGCATAAATCTCATGGGAATAAAAGTGAGATGAAAAATCTCTTAGGAAAACACGGCAGCCTAAGGACGCCACTTATAACTTCCAAAAATGGATTGATGATATCATATAGGGTATATAATCTTATTAAAAATAAAATATAAAGAGGAATATAAAAGAACATCCCCCATCATAACAATGAGGAACTTAAAAGAAGTGACAAAAAGGAGAATACTTAAAAAGTAAGAGAGAGGTTAGATCTCTTATGAAAATTCGAGAGCCTAACGGTGCCACTCAAAACTTCCAAAATTTATTTATTAGAGAGAATAGGGTCTCTCATCATATGAAAATAAAAATTAAAGTGAGATTAATATAAAAGAACATCCCAATCACAAGAAATACGAGCTTAAAAGTAATGACATAAAAGACTGTACTTAAAAAGAAAGAGAGGAGTATGATCCCTTACCTCGGATCCGACTTGAATCGATCATTCTTTAACGTCCTGAATAATAAACTTGAGTTAATTTCTACTTTAATAATAACCTCTTTCAATTTCATTATTCCTTTTGTATCACTTATTTCATTTTTATAAACATTATGTAAGCATTTAAGTTAATAATGTTTGTTTTGTCGATATTTGGTTCTTAAGTCGAAAGTGGACTTCTTACAATTACATGTTGTTCATGTGGTCAAAGGTTCATTATATACAGAATGATATTCATGATTTGGATATCATATATATCATATATATCCAGAATATACATGTATTTATAATATTACATAATCATTTAGAGGTAAGAAATGAAATGCACCGTTCATGGAGACGGTAAGCCGTACGTACGCATGAACGCTACTATCATTTCTATGTCATATTAATGGAATTAAAACTAAATGAGAGGTATGTATATTTTAATTCTATAATTAAATTAATAATTTTTATGTAAAATACATCATATATAATAACTTAAAATTCATCCTTTATACATCCCACATATGGTATTAACGAATCAAATCACTTTGAGGGGGCGGTAGTTCGCGCTTCCTAAAATTAAATTATCGTGTTTACCAACAATGGAAACCATAAAGGTATGCCACAAAAGAAAAATACATAAGATTAAGTAAAACATAAAAATATTATATATCATATATAAATATAGTGACATCATAAGGTCCACCTTTTAAGGTGTTATATTAGTGTTGAACAATCATCTTTTTGTGAGGCAGAAATTTTCCATCCACAGAAACAGTATGTTCCTTAACCATTTGATGTAGATATGTGTAAGTGTAGCTCGAATTCTTCTTATAACAGCATCCTAGTATATTGGAGATACTGGAGTTGTTACAAAAGAAATGAATAAAAATATTTTAGGGGGTTGGATAATCAAAATAAAACAAAAGAACACAAGTGAAGATATTACCTTAAAATCGGATAACTCTTTTTGATTTGATCTCAAAGGGTTCTTTGGGAAGACTTATTCCCAAAGTGAGGCTTCTAGGAGTAATATAGGGATGTGGAGAGGCAAAATGAGCAGGGGTTGGCCGAGCCAAATGCTTGAGAGGTGTGGGTACGGTGTTTGAGGTGGGGGCCTTTTATAAGAGGAGAGGAGGGGCACTCTGGTAAAGTTACAAAATGTTAATTTATTTTCAAATGAGTTTCGGATTTTAAAGGTCCCACATTGATGTATTTCAAGTATAAGGTGGTAAGGTTTCGAAATATACTCATCCAATTTATATTTGACACGTTTAGGTTATAGTTTTAACATTATCTTTTCAATTTATTTAAATCCTTTATTAATGAGGTAATCTCTACATCATCATGATGTCATAAATAATTTAATTTATTTAATTTCTAAAAATTATAAAAAACTATCATGATGTAGGAAATATTTTTATATTTCTAATTAATATTTATAGTAAAAAATATGACTTGTATAACCCCATTTAAAAATTTTTTTAGTGAAACATCTCATGCTTGTGACATTTTTATTTTAACTTTAAGTAAAAAGTTATTTATGTCATTTTCCAAACAAAGTGGCTCCATGGGGTCCCCAAGTTGACCAATGGATTTTATTGGTCGTCCATGACATATCCAATGAGGGTAGGACATGTGTCTAGGTCATTTCACATTATTAAAACATTATTTTTTCCTTAAATTACACTAATTACCTCTAATCGCGATTAAGAACATAAAAGTTACTATTCACCAAAAAATTATTTTAATCCCATTGAACCAAAGTTTACTTCCTAATGAAAACCATGTATATTGGATTTTTGAAATTCAAAACATAGAGGTGGCGAAGTTTCATTTAAATGAAAAAGCAGTTCAATAACTACCACTTAGTGGTTTCACTATTCATCAAAAATTGAAGTTTTTCAGAAAAATACCAAAAATTCACCCTAAGCTATATTTGAAATTAAGAATTCAAAAATGAAGCCTATTTTTCAAAATTCATAACATATAAGTTGCATTAATTAATTTAATAATTAATTCCTGTTGTCAAAACAATAGCGTGTTTTTAAGAAACAATAAGTATCAAAATATTGACTCTAGTTTAAGTCAAATTTCAAGATGAAATTAATTCCAACGACCACTGTTGGATTAAATGATAAAAATATATTCTAATTGAACTTTAAAACCAATTCAAAAGATAATATAATCATATAAATAAATTCGATTAAAAAGTGGTTTTGAATTAAAATACAACATTTTCACTGTTCATTAAAAAAATGAACTTTATCTGAAAAATACCAAAAATTTACACAATGTAAATTTTGATGTCCCGATTATAAATAAGAATTTTATTTTGTCAAATATAACAAATAAAATTGTCAAAAAGTGGATTTAAAAGAGGTTCTCCATCAAAAGGCGGTTAATAGACCTTTTAATGAATATTAGAATGTTTATGTTTAAAAATTAGATCCATTCACATTTTTAATCCTCTAACATTTATTGTAAAAAGTAAAAATATTTGAAAAACATATATAATCATTTTGTACTTAGTTCTGTTCATTCCCTCCATTACAACGGCTAGGTGTTAACTACCATTTAAGATAATATTATTTTATTATTAGAGTGCAATGTATGATTTCAAAGGAACTCGTTGTTGTGTATTGGGTAAGCCATAGAGTATAGCGTTCCCTTTAAATTAATATTGAAATTTTATTCACAAATAGGGATAAACATACAAATGTCATATTCTTTATTTACCTGGGGGGTTACAGTGATGGCCCCTACAGTTGTTTCACCAGGTGAAACTGTCACCTAAGAAGGTGAGATCAATGAGGCCCTTTTCCAGCCATGAACTGAAAAAACACCATGATGGCCTTCCTCTGGAATGGGCTTCTACCTTTCTTTTCCTTTGGGTTGGAGAAAACATTAAAGACACCCCAAAAAATCAATGGATGGTGGTCGGGATTAAAGGTATTTTGTTCAAAAGGATAACAAATCCCCCTGAATTTTTTAAAATACCAATTCAATAAACCATTTAAAAACAAGATATTTTAATTTATTTTGGAAATCATTCCCAAAAAATATCAATAAACAAACACATGCCAAACCATTTGGAATTTGATTTAAAGAATCAACTTATCTTTATTTTAAACCATGATTTTCTTTTATAATATCAAATCAACCAACAGTAGAAGGAAACCTAATTTATTTCAATGAAAAAGGTTAATTCACAATAAGATACCATCCATTCCATATATTATTTTCATTAATAGGGTTATTTTTTTCTTAAAAATGATCAAAACATTTCTATCCAACATCAAATGGATAAAATATTAATTCATGAAACACATGAATCCCTAAAAGAAGATATAGTATAGAAACACCATCTTGGAATCTAAATGAGTCTACTCAAATGAAGAACATCATACATCTCCAACTACATCGATGATTTCAAATATACAACGACACCCCCAGCTAGATAGTGGCCCTCACCAAGAACATCATACATCTCCAAATAAGCGACTATAACCACTAACCATGAAGAAGATCATAAGATAGAAATATACTAAGATCACATCCCTTCACCCAAATAAGAGACTACAACCACTAACCATGAATAACCACTAAGAGCATAATTTGAAACCTAAGAAAATGTACACCAAAAAGATACCAATGAATTCAAATGAAATACTTTCTAAACCAAACCATTGAAATCCTCAAATGTTCCTAACATCAAACCCCATTATATCTCCTAATAAAATTCTTTTATAACACTATTTCATGGCCTATACCCATTTAGACCCCTCTATTGGTTAGTAGATTATATTGTAGTGACCCCCTAAAACCATCCTCCAACATGTCATGGGTTAGTGAATGCACCAAGGGTATTTATCACAACCATGTGCAATGTAATTATAATAATAAATAATTAATATAGTTTAACATCCAGTTGTATAGATGATTTTTTGAATGTTACCAAGTCATAGTTAGTGTGGAAAATATGTGTGATAAGACATTTTTGGTCTAACTAAAAGGGGATATAGCCTAATGAGTGTATTTTGGATTCACAAAAAATATGACTCTATGTGGTATAGTGTTTTTTCAACTAGTTGGAGTATGGACCACTTAGTGAATATGGTCCTATATGTGTGGCAATGTTTTCATTTAAAGTATTTCCTAAAATGTATGGTTCCCATAGAATAAGGCCCATTTGAATTGGATATTTGGAATTATGGGCAATTGTTTGATGCCTCTACTAGGGAAGTCACTCAAGCTTGAATCTGTTTCCTTGGGATAGCCACAATCCTCATAACCTACCTTACCTATTTCCAATGGTGGAAACAGTCCACCTCCATGGTTGATAATATTGTCCCCTTGATTGGAATGGGAATATGGGATGTTAGATATTCCTTCTATAGTTTACTTCTCGGAGTATGATTCCTATTCTGGGTCTTTGTTCCAGATATAAGACATGTTTCGGAATCTAGTTTTTGGTTCTACTCTCTAGTGGACTCATGTTAATTACAATTATTATTCTAGTTACAGGGAATATACTTTTATTTGAATATAATAATAGTGATGAATGTATTGATAAACAATAAAATTCATTTAAAATTGAGGTTATTAATTTTTCATTAGCTCATGACATGAGGTGTATTATTTCTAATACATGAGTCATACCATGATTGATAATTGGTAACTTATTCTTATTGCAGAAGGAATTCAAGTCTTATAACCTCTATAATCTTATGCTCATTACAAAAGGTGGATCAAATTTTTCATGTGAGGAATCTACACCAATTTGGTTCATAAAATATACTCATAGCACATAAGGATTTATATATTCATTAACTAATGAACCGTGTTCTTATCACACCATGTAAGAACATAAGATCATATACTAAGGGAAGTGTTTAGAGATCATATTCTCATCACATAGGGGATTCTTTGGCACATCGCCTAAGGAATCTCATGCTCCACATGTGAGGTATAATGCTAGGATCATTACCTAGGATATGAATAAGAGATCTTGTGATCATCACGTAGGTAATTATTAGGCATATCCCCTAATTAATCTATTTATAATCTCATGAGGTATAATTAAGGGAACAATATTTGGGAGATAAAGAAGATATCATATTCCCATAACACAGGGACTTCATATTCTCATCACCTAAGGCAACCTAGGATTATCACCTAGAGTTGGATGTTTCCTGAATTAAGAGTTGTCATAGGTTTATATCTCGGTAAAGGAACTCAAAAATTTGAATTTTAGATGATGGAACCACCCGATACACTCTTCGCGTATGGGGTGGGCATAGTTTTATAGCCACCATTTCATTTTTATCAATGAAGTTACTCAATTCCCACCAATCCCTTTTCAATTTAATCATTAACAACTCTATTCTATGTCACTGGGAAACTAAAAGGAACACCCATATCAACTAATGATGTCATCTCCCACAATAACCCACTAATTATATCTTTTTAAAAATAGAAAGGTTGAGGCTTCCCCACTGCACGATTTACCACCTCAACCGTCTCACATTTCCACCAAATGGAATCTATCACAACCAAACTAACAAATAACTTCTCAAACAACTCCACCAAAATTCAATGATGATTTTCAACAATAAAAGTAAACAAGCACTATGTTCATGAGAAATATAATGAACATTAGTAGACACATGTGAATCCTCCCCTTTACATCATTTTCCATCAATAATGGTTCATTTTCTTCAATCGGTCAATCCAGAATACTCACCCATAAAATTAAAAAGCATGTTAAAAAACTGATATAAAAATGGCAGAGGAGAAGAATATTGAAATAAAATATTGAAAACATGCCATAAAAGAGGTTCGGAAAACTGAAGCATGAAAGTGTTGTGGGAAGCAGAGTTCCGGAAAACTGAAGATCGAGGGCGGCGAAGGTCCGGCAACACAAACTCAGCGGGCAGTGGAGGTCCGACAACGAGAAGTGAGGGCAGCAAAGGTTCGGCAACGTGATCTTAGCGGTCGGTAGAGGGGAGTCATAGGGTTCCGGTACCATGATAGCTTTAGGTCATGATAAAACGAGGGCACTGTGCGACCGACATTAAAAAAATGCACTATGGTTTTATCAGCGCTAAAAAAGTGCTGATAAAGACTACCTTTATCAGCGCTAACATGTTATCAATGATAACTCTTTACTGTATCAGTGCAAAAATTTTAGCACTGATATAGGGAGTTTTTATCAGTGCTTTTCTAGCACTGCTAAAGGGTCTTTTTATTAGTGCTATTTTAGCACTGATAAAGGTTACCCTGTATCAGCGCTAAAATTGTAGCGCAGATTCAGGGTTTCTTTATCAGTGCTAGAAAATCATTGATAAAGAAATCCTTTATCCGTGCTAAAATTTGAGTGCTGATACAGGGTAACCTTTATCAGCGGTTTTTCTAAGCGCTGATATTATGGGGTGCTTCCCTTTCCCGCTTTTGTTGTAGTGTTAGAAATTAAGATTAATATTTCATTCTCTAAAGGAATATACTTCTTGGGGATAATATGATCTTGTATTAACTATCTTGTTTTTGGTTAATCTATAAAGAAAAGTTAAATATATAGTTTATCCTTTGTGAATTTTGTGATTCTCTAGAAGTTGATTCTTGCGCTTCAGTTGTGACCAAGTCATCTTGAATACTAATCATTTGAAAAAAAGATGAGGTATTAGTAGAAATTTATTAAAAAGAAAAAAGTCTACTTAAAAATTAAGTATATCACATTATGTTCATATTCAATCTCATAAATAAATTCCTCAACTCTATGAAATTTAACTTAAAACAAATACTATTGTCGGTTTAGTTTTCCTATGGGGAAACTATTGACTGTTTATCCAATCACATGCTTGTGGTTTTCTGGTTGTTAACTTTCTCCTTCTCATGTTTCCTATAACTATTTATCAGAACATGAAACTTATTTTATCTTCCATATACATGTTTTCCAAAATTTAATCCTAGTATGGGTTCTCTCAGGTGACCTTTATACTTCTCTTTCATTCTTTTTATGTGACAGTTTTATTGACTTTTTTTTCCAATGTGGGACTTTCAATGAAGTTCACAAGCCCAATTTTAAAATTGTGAGGACACAATTTTGAAAAGGCGGGACGAATGAAACACCCCAATATTTCATAGTAAGTTATTTTATTTAAAGTAATTCAATAGAATATGCTATATACAACACCGAGTTCGAGTGAACCACGACTTACCCAACTAGCCATTCAAAAAGTTGTTAAGAATAATGTTAACTGAATTTTGGATTTTATATACTCTATATAATTTTAGAATCCATATTATGTGTTTCTTGGATATAATATAAGAACAAATTCATTTTTTAACATAATCGAAGTATTTTTAAATAAATGAAATTTTAACAACTTTTAATGGAAAAACCATTTAAAACCCAATTTTTGACACTTTTATATATTTAATTTAATGAAATTAAATTTTGTTTTAGAATAAGGACATAAAAATTTAATTTGGAAATTTTTTTGGTACTTTTATGATAAATTTTGAATTTTGATAAATACTTTAAAATACTAAATTTTAATTGAAAAAATCATTTTTAATGAAAAGAATTTATTATGTTAAATTATAAATTTGAATGGTTTAGAATTAAAATTATACTATATTTTTATCATTTAATATAATTTATGTCATTATAAGTAATTTCACATTTTAATTTGACATAAACAAATGTCAATCTTTTAATAGTTTTTACTTTTTAAAGACACAGTTTTTGGTTTTGACAACTAGAATTAATTTTAAATTAATTGATGTAACTTATATGTTATTAATTTGTTCAAATTAAAATAATTTCTTAATTTTGAATATCAAAATTATCTTTGGGAATTTGTTTTTGTATTTTTCTAGAAAACATTCAATTTTTGATGAATAGTGAAAAACACTGTGTTATTGTTTAAAACCGACTTTTTATTTAAATAATTATTTATTTAATTTAAATTTATTTTCAGTCAAAATGGATATATAATATCTATTTATGTTCAATTTATTTCATTAGAGTCCTGTTATAATAAAATTTGTTGTATAAAATTTTATTGAACTTTTTACAGTCTTTTACCCACCTTCTAGGAGTAGTTGCAAATTTTCATAAACCATAATTTTACTATTTCTATTAATTTAATTTCAAAAATCCGAGAGACTAGGTTAATATAAATAATTATAATGTGGTTAAATAAGATAAATATAATTTTTGGTGAATAGAATCATTTGACTTTTATTTTCCATGAAAAAAATAGGGCAGTTAAAGATAAAAATGATATTATAATTACCATTACAAATGCCATAATTCTGTTGGATAATATTAATTCATCCAAAAACGTTATTAATAAAATATGATCCTTTAGGCCTACTTGGATAAGTTTAGGACATTTATTATTAATTTATTTAAATAATAGTTAAAAGTATTAAATTCAAAGTTTATTAACTAAAACATTTTAAATATAGGGTTATACATATGATAAGTTCAACAATAAATATTCATTATAAAGACAAAATTATTTCCTAAATAACAGTACTTTATATATAATTATTAGTGATTAAACAATTAAATTTATTTATGACACAATGATGATGGAGTAATTTCCTTCTTAATAAAATATTAAAATAGTTTATATTATAAATATTAAAATAAATAGTATATTAACATTTTGATTCCATTAAAGAATTTTATTGGTTAAAATATCATATTTGGGTTGATTAGATAAATTTTGTTTGTTGTGATAAGGTTGTTATGACTTTCACAAAAACAAAATACAAAATAGTGTCAAAATTGACATAAATTAGTTTTTAAAGCAAATATTATATTTTTGGTTGATATAATATTACAAAAAATCTAATGATTGGCAAAAGAAATTAAATAATATTACATATGTCATTAATTAACCACTTGAGGTTCTCCAGGAATTAACAGTTTGTTAATTAACCATATATTGTAATAACACAAGAACACACGGTAAAATATAAAAAATATAACAGAGAGTTAAATCTAAATGATAAATTTGAAATGGTATCCTAAACATGTCAAAAAACCTATTGGATTATAGTATTTTTATCCATACCCTCCTTATATTTTAAATAAATCATTTTTGGGATATTATAAAACTAAAACTATTTTATTTTAAAATAATATTTCATGCTTTTTATATATTGATCCTCACATCCCTTATAAAAATGCACTTCCCCTTATATTAATTTCAAACCTCCAAAGCCATTAGGCTCAGCCAGCCCCTACCCAAATAACATTCCATGTTCCCTTAATTCAACCTAAAGGCCTTACAATTATTACAAATCCAACCTAAAGAGACATTTTGATCAACTCAAAATGAAACCCCTCAAGAAGAGGTAATAATTTCACCACCATCTTTCAAATTTTTTTCTTCTTCCACTTCCTCTTTATTTTTTGTTTCCATACCAAAATAATAAATCCCATACCTTCAACATACTTTTATTTTATTATAAATATGGTACAACCATATTAGTAATTCTATCCATCATATAAATGACAAAGTCAACATACATGTGTACGTACGACTTACCGTCTCCACATCGTGGTGTAGTTTGTTATTCCAACACATCATAATTTGGATGGATATAATAATGAGTATAACTGATGTAATAATAAATATAACATGTTAATGATTCTGTATATATTACAAAACATCAAATTAAATATGATTTCACCATCAATATTATGATATTGTTGCTTGTGCGTATGTAAGGATTACCATCTCCAAGAACGCGATGAGATTCATTCTCGATCATTATCATTCAAGAATAATTTTAATTTTATGATTAATTTTTTTTTTAAGAACTTAATATCATTCTATAAATGAATCAAATATATCCTATATATTAAAATCCTGACTTACGTAACAAAACATATAAAGGAAAACAAATTAGTTAACAGCCAAAGCAATGATACTAGAGAAATATCATTAACAAAGCAATATTAGAAGATGATATATGATATCATATTTTTGTATTTGGTTCTTGAATAATTTAATAACTTTGATTTAACAATTATACAAGTGGTTAACCTAGCCTTTATTAAGGAAAATTACAAGGTAAGGGGTTTTCATCTCACTTTTATTCCCGTGAAATTCATGCTATATTTTCCACTATTACCTTTTGTGTGGTGTATGAACAGCCCATGATTGTATTGTTTGTGTAATATAAATTAATTTATGGGTACTTACGTCATCATTGGACACTCCTTCTTTCATGGTGTGTATGTTTCATAAGTTAACAAATTTGTAAGGTAATTTCAAATTTCAATTTCCACTCATCCGGTTTTATGCAATCTTCATTGATTAATTTACCCCCAGAATATGTGTGAAATAACTATTTATTTACTTATGTAGAAATTTACACTCCCCTTTGTTTGGATATAATTTTTATGCACAATATAACTCTATTTATAAATTCTAATGTCATCGATATAAACATGATAAGAGTATTTTAACTCTTTTTCTATTCATTGAGTTAAACATCCAAGCCATTGGTGTATTTTCAGAAGAATATGTGTGAATGACCTCTGATTGATTTACACCAAATATCCAATCACATTGGTTGTATTTATATTTTTCACACATAATTGTTTCATTGATTTATCCTTAACCTAAGGATATAGGCTTTATAAAGGAATTCATCTCAACATACATTCCATTGAGACTTTTTAGTTGTTATGTGCCAATTCACTTTTTTATGGTGTATATATAGTACTTGGATTTAGTATATCATAAATATATTTAATCTAATGATATTATAAATTATTTATTACCTCCATTATATGTATTCAAGCATTTCTTATCTGGTTAGGAACTAAAACTAAAATATCATTTTAAATGTTTTAAAATTTTATTCTTTTAAATCATTATCATTAATGTGTATGTTTTAAAAATGGTTTAGAGGTTTTATTTATATGGACATTAATTTTTTAAAATATAAATTCCCTTTAAAAGGTAAAAAGTGTTATGGGACTCATTGATCCAAAAATCTATTTTAAACAGTCTCTTGATAAATAGTGTTACTTTTAAATGTCTTCATGAAAAAGGGAGATATTTTCTCAAATATTTTTGAATATTATTTTCATCTATCTCAATAACCATTATTATTTGTGATTAAGGTTAATTTATTATAATACTATCTTCCATATTGTACTGAATGAGTTATGTTTGACTGTGGATGTGCTTTTTTATACCTTTAATGGTTTGTGGTTAAAATATTGATATTTCGTATGATAGTTTTAATAAGAATTTTTAGATTATGTATCAACTGTTTCATATGAAAAATTCATTGGGCTTATTAAGTGACAGGTGGATCATGCTATTTCTCCTTGATGAATCAGTAGGTCTCATGAGAAAAACTAGTCTCCTAGAACAAGGCCTTGAAAAAACTTATCTGTAGTCTGTGCACAAGGCCTTTACTATGTGGTTATGAAGACTAGCATTATGAATTCCTTCATTATGAAATTTTCTATTGATATTACATGTGATTATTCGACTAGTAGAATATCCATTTGAATAATTAAATTGCATTATTTAATTTACCATTTATATATTATGCTAATATTTATGTTTAAAAGGCATGTGTTCTAGTCTTATACATTTCCTTAAATTATTATTCTCATTTATAACAGTTTCTGCTATATTGTTATCCTTATTGAGCATCGGATGTCACCCCTTTCTTGTGTTTTATTTTTCCCAGGAAGAAAAGAAGTATATTATGATTAACCTATAGGAATAGGCTAATGCATATAAGAGTGTTCAAAGGGGACACAATGTTATTGTTTTTTGTTTCATGATGTAATGTAAATCTTATATATATATCTGATAATTCCAAGGCTACTAAACCGATCTGTCTTTCGGGACATGATTCCTTGTATAATTCTAGTGTTATGTAATAATTCACTGATCGGTTAATTAAGTTAATAATTCTTTTACAATTTCCAAGGCTACCAAATTAGGGAAAACATATAGCACATCTCTAATCATTTTAATAATGGATAACTAAGTTAATAATTCATATTATAAATTTTGGAATTAAATTATTATATATTTAATGATGTGTAAAATAGAAAAATAAACCAACATAGTTGCATAAAAAATTAATGAAAATTTTTGCATCGTTTTACTGGTAATTTCTTTTCATTTTTTTACATCGTACTCTCATAAATTCTATACTGCCTTTATAGGAGTGTTACTCAATGGTCTTCATAGTCTATGTGGTTTAATCGGGCCAAGTTTAACTTTTATGGATACATATATGTCAAATTAAAATATCAATATTAATTATTCATTAATTTAAATCAATTAAAAATTATTGGGTTGTATTATACCTATTACATATTATGGTTGAGTATATTTATCATAGATTATGTTTTTTTGTATGAAACATGATATTACAATTTCTAAAAGAATAATGGTAAATTATATCATTACTTATGATTTCTTAATCATGAATATTGTTTTAATATATAATAATTAATATTGAATGGGTTCATAAATATTCATAGAATACGATGCATGTATTATTTTGGAAATATGATTTTTTTGGATTGACTTCTATATCACAATATTTATAATTTATTTTTCCAATATAATCTATTAAATAAAAAAATTATTGAGAGTCAAATGATTTTATAGGGTATCAATTAGTTGACTCATTTATATCCCATCGATATTTATACTAGATAAACCAAGTACTTGACTATACCATGGGGATGGGAAAATTCTAGGACTCTTTTATAAACCTTACCCCCATATAGTCCTTTCCATGTATATTTTTGGGTTCTTAGAGGATGGAATGTGTTACAAGATGTTCTTGCATCCCTATCTACTATGATAATGGGATTTTCTAAAGCACGTAAGCCCATGTAAGGATCCTATTTTTATAAAAATTTTCAAATTAAAGCTGTTACATGGAAAATTATGATCATATTTAGTAAGTTTTAGTTAATCTGTTTTTATATCATCATTTATTTCAAAGAACTATTTTTAATACTTTTGAATGTGTGTATTCATATTATTTCATATTACCATTTTTTCTATTATTGGGTTGATATAGCATTACCAATTTACTAATAATTATTTTATACTCATATCTAGCATAAGGACCACAATATATATGAAACAAATCTTTTTTAGATTCAAAATTAACTACATGTATATATATATGACAGATTTCTTATCATATTTTATTGTTTTTCCCATGGAAGCATGAATTATTTTTCCATCATATTTATAGTTTTAGGAGGTGGGTAAATATAATACATTGATCATCCCCTTTCTCTTATTTTTTTGTTATCAAAGGAATTGATTTTATTATAACATCTATTTGTTCGATATATATTATATTTATTATGTTAATGGGATATGTATGAATTTATTTAAATATTATTTTTTGAGAATTGTATTCTTATTTTTTAATGAACTATTGGGGGGAATTCTATTCTTTTTAATTTTTTAATTTCATATAATAGATTATAAATTATATATAATTATATAGAATGACTCTTTTTCATATAAAATATGGTAATCCATTTGCTAAATTATACTTCAAGACATATGGTGTCGGTATAATGCCCCTTGGTATTGGGCAATGATCCAAGAGTAGTGCATCACTCTTTAGGGTCTTATATGGTAAATGTATTCATAGTTAATATGAAATGGTATCGAATTTTTAGGGTTAATTTAATGTATATTAATTTTTATTAAAAATAACCTAAAACTTTAGATACTTGAGAAATAACCCATAAAAATGTTTCATGAACATCTTAGTGATATAATATCAAGTTACCAAGGAATGTTCATGTATTTCTTTTGTATTATATTTTTTTGTACATTTACTATTTTTATTCTTGGGTGAAATGGAATGGAATATGAGTTTTTAAATTATTTCTTATATGAGGGGATGAATTTATTACATTTCATTTATCTTATCATGTGTCGATAGGTAGACACATGTAGGGGGTCAACCAATGAAACGTACTGGTCGATGCTTGTTTATATTAACATTTTAACCAACCAAGATTCTTTTTAATTGAAACATAAACAATATATATGGACTCAGTATTAAATATAAAATAATTTTATTTTTATTAAATGAATTCATTCTCTTAAATTTTAAGATTATTTCATGTTTATAGTTTTATATAAATTTTTCGTAACTCATATTAAAAAAACATTTTATACAATGTTTAAACATCTAATGAGAATCCATTTTTTATATAATATAGTAGTTTGAAAATAAAACATTTCTTCATTTCTTAAAAATTATCATGAATTTCATATTGACCACTTATTTTCCCATAACCATCCATAAAAACATTAAAAGACATTTTATAACATGTTATGAGCAGAAAAAGAATAATAAGGGAGAGAAAATGAAATAAATCCATTAGTCTAGTGAAAAACACGAATCATCATTATATTGTTACCTTTATCTCAATTGAATTTAGGATAATTAATTAAATCATTTCCACATTGAAAACAAAATTTATTTTTTCTCATGTAAATATTTAAAACCATAAAAATAATAAAAAATAAATTTTTCAAAATTCAGAGTATTATATTAATATCATGTTTTGATACCCATTACAAATAACATCATCCAAGTCAAATTATTATCATAAACCCTCTGGTAAGTCCCTCCATAATTCTGATTAATATAAACAATATTACATAATTAATTAGAGAGCGATAATGGGGACCACCGTTCATAGAAGTTATATCGTGTCCACCCATTTTTCATGAGCTATAATGGGGATCCAAAAATTTTAATAGTATGTATCATGCATAAATATTTCCTATATATAAATAAAAAGTAAAATTAATTTATAATTTTTTTTATAATTATAATTTTCATGATAAATCCTTCGAAACCCCCTTTTAAAACTATATGAATAAATCCTTTTATTATAATAGAACCCTTTAATTTAAAAAAACATTATCAATACCAAAATACCTAAAAAAGGGTAGGGTTTTTATATTCTTAGAAATTATGAATTAATTTAAAAAAATAAAAAATAAAAAATAATGGTTATCATGAAGATAAAATTCATTATCATACTAAATGTAAAAGTAGATCATTCATTTTGACATTCGTAATGAATGTCAAAACAATATGTAAAACTAATAAAATATAAAACCATTGAAAACAAGTAAATAGATCCATATAATTTTCATGATAAATATTTTATGTCCATATAAAAAATCTATAATACAGTTGTAAGAAAAATTACATTGAAGAAAAATAGAAGAATTTGAAACATTAAAAATATATTTTCATATAAATGTCCCTATACCTGATTCCATCACATCATGTAATTTATATGACATTATATACACTAAAAATATGAAATGTTTTTAATTTATTGATAACCATTATGAATATTGTTTTTATTTTATAGTTAAATAAATTCCATTTAATAAGAAATTACATAATCATTTTATTTCCCACGTGATTTTTTAACGATATTCGACTCATAAGTCCAAAATGACATTGTTAAGTTGAAAATAGTCAAGGAGTACATTATTAAATCATATCTAGAATAATAATCATGAATCAATTATCTTCTACATACATAAATCATACTATTATATCAAACAATTATATATGGTTATGAAAAATTTAATACATTGCAATCATGGAGATGATAGATCATATTAAACATTGGAAACATTTCCTTTTTCCAATGATCCATATGGAAAGAAATAACTATTATTAGTCATTATATATTTATATTTATATAATTAGAATCATATTATTTATTTTATCATTTTTATATATTTCATCCATGTGATGCGGTGATAAAAATTGAATCAAAACACAATGTTGAGGTAGTAGTCCACACATAAACAAAAATGATGTCACCATTATTTTCTGAATATAAGAGAATGAGTGTAAACTATATATTGTATTTATAGAATGATAAATATTTAATTTGTTGAGAATATAAACATTAATTCTATAATTATAACATTTCAAGAGGGTTGTTGAAAAATAATTATATGATCTTTCAATCCGGTAGTCCTGCGCACACAGGAACACTAGATTCCATTACTAGTCATGGAGGTTGGAGATTAAAATAGGAAATTCCATTAACTCAATAAAATTCAAATATATAATATATACTTATTCCATTTTCTCAGAATTTTTGGACAATATTTTAAGGAGGATGATGTAAAAATAAAACAAAAAACTTTTGGTTAAATGTTATACCACCTCTTCTGATATTACCCTTTTGTTTACATCTTTTGTAATCTATGATTTTCATTATTAAAAAAATAAGTTCTTTATAAATTTTGTAGGTATTTTGTAAATTTATCTCGGTTGGTATTGTTTTATATTTTTTTTAACTGTTAATAAACGACAAAAATATTTTCCCTTTTAAAAGAGGGGAGGGACATGGTTAAAATTTTATAAATATTAAATTAAAATAAATTAATGATGAATTCCCAATGGATCTGAATTAATATTTTTTTAATATGATGTGACTATTTTTAAATATAATTGAATTAAATAAATTTTTAACATGTTATTATCACATTTTCATCCAGATATTTATTTTTCCCCCCAATAACCGTTTTCACACGTACAATGATAACCTGGTTTTTCTAATTTAGAGTCATCGATGTTGCTAAGGAAATAAAATAATTGAATATAAATAGAAAATGGTTTATATTTGAAGACCTAACCAAATAACATGTCCTACTATTGGATTTTGAGTAGTTTTATAACATTTTATAAAATATTATTTTCATAAATTATCAATATTATTAATTTTGTATCTATTCAATTTATTTAACTTTAAACACATGAATAAAAATAGAAATTAATTTTTTTAAGAAATCCCTAAAATTATATAATTATCTAAAATATTTTTTAACGACAATAACTCTTTCAAATTATATTTCTTTTAATATTTTTAATACCATTTATTTTATTTTCCCATTATTTAAATAATTAAATCATTAGCATTATGCAATTATTTCATGTAATTATTTAGTAACTAAAAATTAAAAATACACTTCTATGGTTAAGATAAATAATTTATATTTCAATGGAAAATTTATAAATGAATATGACTTATTTTTTCAAAATATAAAGATATTAAACTTACAAAACCTAGAGAGTGACTTGTTTGGCTTTTATTTTAATATAATAATATAAATATCATGATCACATAAATATAATAAAAGTAACATAACATAATATTATATTAGTGTGGATGTAATTAAATAATTTAATAAAATCCATACATGTGCTAGTGTCATTTTTATTACATTTCATTTAAATTTAATATTAGTTATTTGATATATTATTGACTATAGTAACAAAAATTACTAAAGGTAAAATTAAAATTGATGAAAAATAAAAGGTAACCATTGAAAAAAATTTAACATCATAATTCATGTAATTTATTTCATTTTCCATGTTCCAATACAATAAAGTAAAAGTATGTAATTTAAAATTAAATATGAAAATGATGATGAAAAATGAATTCAAAAAAATCATTATTCATGTGCAAAATGTTTTTATACTAAATTCAAGAATATAAATCATTGAAAATATAATAATTAAATTATTTTAAATAAAATTTTATGAGTATAATTTTATAACTAAAAAATATATCTTGACAAAATAAGTAAATTTTATTTAAAAAAAAATAATTATTTTTCAATATTCATTGAAAAAAAATTTCAGCAAAAAATTAGAATTTTCACCACAAGAAAATAATAAAATTATTTAAAAAATTATATCATTTTTATCAGAAAAATAATAAAATGTTCCTATAATTAATTATATCATTAGATCACAGTAATCAATTAAATCCATTTTTAAAGTAAATTTTTATTCGAAGAATAAAATTGATTTTTTAAAAAATATTAGTTCTTTTTTAATTATAAATAATCAATTAACTTATATTGATTATGAAATATATATGTATTTTTCAAAATTAATTTATAAATATTCGTACCATCCGATTTAACGTCTATTTTATAATAGTGATAATTAAATAACTATATTTTATGGTTCATTTATGCTTGGTGATAAGTGTCATATATGGTATTGATCATAATTTACATATTTTAAAACATCAGGACATCGAATTATCCCCTATTAAATAAAATGAAACCACTTAATTTGATCATTATATTTGTAATCAACGGTTTGAAATTTGAAAATCATTTATAGAATCACACACCATTAAAATTGATAAACCAACATCCCCTTAATAAGAGGGAATGTGAAACATAAATGCCATGTAATATAACACAAAAATATGTTTCCAAGTTTAATGGAATTGGTTGAATGTGAAAATTTGGATGTGGAAGAGAAAAATATTGTTTATTAACTAGTAAATATTGTTATAGAACATGGAGGGTAGAAATCTAATGACCAAAATAATCATAAATAATTAATGGGAGAAGAGACAATCATTTTAATGGAAATAAAGGTAAAAAGATAAAATTATTATTTTATGACCCTCTTTTAGAGAGTTGAGTAATTCCTTTACCATCAATAAAAAAGAAAAATGAAATAAACCAACATGAATAATATAATTTTATCTATTAATTAATTTCTATTAAAATGTCATCTTTTTTCCAAAATGATGAGTTATCAATATTATTTTTTCATGTATTAAAAACTAGAATAATTTTTTAACAGATAACATAATCCAAAAAGGTCAATAATATATTCATAATATCCTTATAAATTAACAAAAACAATAATTATTAGAAATTCCCAAATTAAAAAAAAGATCATATGGGGAAAAAATACACTAATCTATGAAACAATGAATTAGAAAGCCACATTCAAACTGAATAATTTAATAAATATCTATACATAAATTATTGAAGATAACTATAACCAATCTTGATACCAAAAAAAGAGTATTTAATCACATATTTTATCATGGTAGATTGAATATTTTTCTTGATTTTACATCATCACTCAAAAGGACTTGTTCCTATAATATATATTCCATACTCACATATTCTCCAATATATGATAATAATTTCTTGAAGGAATATAAATCACCAGTGTTACAATAAGATCATATATGATTTTAAAAGCTAAATCGATCATGAATCCTCAAATATAATCCCATAATATCACATAGTATTCCCTAAAATTATAGTGATCTTATTCTAAAATAACAATAATAAAATAATATCCAAATAAATTTTTGATCCCATGGTTGTATATACATTAAAAAATATTTTCACCATATAAAAGTAATCATTATCTGTAATATTGTTTAAATAAAAAAAATCTTATTAATTGAGACTTTTTGTTGGATAGTAGTAGGAGTTATTCTCTTTTAACACTATGGTTTTGGGTTGAATCTACGAGGCATTACAATATGTGAAAAGTTTTTTCCAAGAACACATGTTTCCCTATTTCTAAAACTATAATAATATACATACTACAAAATTACCTAATTAATGATGAAAATCCTAAAAAATAGCCCTATTGATAACATATCATATATATCGTAATGTGTATCAATTCCTTTAACCATTTCTCAAAAAATTGAAAATATAATTCAAACATGAATAAAATTTTAATATTTAAAACTCAGGAGTCAAATATACATCAAACATATACTAAAAATCATTAAATATATCCAAATAAATTTCTATCTCATAAAACCACTAATGTGGTTTCTATGATTTCAAACATATGATCATACTTATATATTCCAAAACATCATAAATCTTGAATTGCTATATATAGAATCATTTTTCATTAAACGTTCCCTATTAACCATTATTTTCTGATTGATTTTTTGATAAATATTTCCTAGAACTTTATATGAATCATGTCCTAATATTAAACTATATCAAAACATAATCCATTATATTTTTCATATATTTCATATATATTTTTCCCATATACAACAATAATGGAATGGGGTATTACTAAAAATCCATCTGTATAGTTGAGATGAACCATTTATTAGTGATTACCTATAGGAAATACGTTTCAATCCAAATATGACATGTGCATTGTTTTACCTGGGATTCAAGTGGTATGATGCATAATTCCTATAATAATTCAGTTATTCTGTAATTTCATTCATTCATCATGGTATCACAATATTTGATTTTGATTTTATGATAGATTGTTTGTTGGTGGTGAAATTCTATCTTCCCAATCTTTCACATAGGATTACCATATCCATCATTCATTGAAACTCTTAATCATTCCCACATATCTAATGAGGTACATATATTTCTACCAATGTACTGTAGTCACATTGGGTTTCAAACCCAATGTTACTTTGAAATTCACATTGGTTAAGAGGATTGGACGTCAGGATCAATGCACCCTTTTAGGGGTAGTTATTTTATATTGTCAGAATCTCTTATATATTTATGATATGTTTGTTAATATATTAAAAATGAAGATATAGAACATGTAACCCTAAAACATGATTGAGGGTTAATTCATATATGTTTAAATTTGGGTTCTATTAATGATCTAATATATATTTGTCTGATATTCTCCATTAATTTGTATTATCACTTAGAAGTGGGTAGCTATATATATTTTGATGTCCTATAACTATAAAATAATTATTTGGCTACCATCTATGGATGTGATTGATATTTCTATGCGGCGATTGAACTATTATGAGGCATCATACATATAATATTTATAATATTAATTAAAATTTACCATAGTTTATTTTATCCATGATGTTTAAATTCATGTGGAAATGATATATATGAGGGTACATAGGCACCATGTATTGAGCTTTGTCTTTTGAAATGAGTCATATGTATCCTTCTTATAACAAGAATCAGATTAATCTTATTAAGATCTACACTCATACTCTTGATGGTGGTGAAAGATATTAAATTCAGATGATTTTTAATTTACCTATATTACTAATATGGTAATGCCTTTAACAATTACATTGATGTGGATTCCCTTATACATGTGCAGTTTTATCATGCCACTAGGTAGGGCATACACAATGGGGTTTCCTTATCTAGTAGAAATTCATGATGTGAATGATATTATTGTTGAAAATACCTAACCCTACATGATCAATTTTTAGTGTGACTTACAAGGTATAGTATGTTATCACTCTCATTTCATATGGATATAGGAATTATTCATAAGGTTTGACCAAAAGGGGTGTTTCATATAGAAATTGGGCTATATTAAGAAATCCCAATTATAATTATGATAGCATGAATCTATTTAAAACAATATAACTAAAATTCTTAATCCAATGATGAATTGGTAAGGATGATAAGACCATAGGAAGTTTTGTGTTTTAGGGTTAGAGTATCTAAAATATAGAGTCACATAAACTAATGTGGCTTCCAATTTAGAGATTTTCCCTTCGGAAGGTGTCCAATGTATCCTATATATAGGATGTATTAGATTTCTCATAATTCATCTCATCTATAGACCACTAATAGGTTTGAGGCAATTTAGACATTAGATAATTATTACACATAAATGTAGGTCAGTTTATGCACCCACTTCTTATTTTTTAATGGACATGTATGGTATACATGTGTGATAATTTAGTCCCATGAGTTAAGGATATTTGAGATATGGATGGACGTACACAATAATGGATTCCCATGCGACCTTGGGCCTTAGTAATTCATCATATATATCCTATTTGTACATCAGTATGTGTTTTCATAGTTTAGTTCATCCCAAACACACTAATGGGTTTATTCTAATGGAGGTCATGTTTAAGGATTACACAAAATTGGATGCCTAGGTATGAACCCCCTTTTCATATTTTGATGGATAAGGATGGATGGTAGACTCATGGAATAATTCAGTCCCCATGTGTTAAGAATATTTTAGATATGGAGGTACTTACACCATGGTGGATTATCGTTGGAGCTCAAGCCTTTGGAAGGTGTCATACGTATCCTATTTGTATTGGAATCCCACTTTTTTAGTTCATTTTGGGGAAATTATGAACATGTCTAGTAGAAAATATTACCGTGTCTGGAGGGGTCCTCCTGTAATCATTAATGTTTCAGAGGGCTTGTGACTACCATATCATTATTATCTATCCGACATGTCTTGAGTGACTAATCAATGTTCCTATATTTTCTAAAAAACACAGTCTGGTAGTCTTCTTGACATTTCATGTTCATTGTCTAAAATGTCTTGAGAGTCTCCCTAACATTCCCTAATTGTCTTCTCGACATGTTCTATGATCAAATATTCTATGGCTGAAATATCTCGCGGAGATTTGTATGATAAAGTATATATATTAGAGGCCTAACTCATGATCTATATTACTTTTGTGGGGGGAATATCACAAATCCCAATAGACACATTTGAGGGTCTACACGTGATCAACACAGATATGTCAAGTGCTGTCGCATGACCAAGACTGTTATTTCATATGGATGTTGTATGATCTGGATGGAAAGTATAGTACGATTCATATGAAATAGTGGATAATTCAATGATAGATTATTTGAATTCCCTTACTTTTTTAAGGGACTTCATAATACATTTCAAATATATATGGAGGATCCTCTGTGGTTATTCTGACTTGTCCAGCGTACTTTGATAGTCATGGATGACATGTTTTTGTGAAATTGCATTATCATGTTTGTAAAGACCTGGAAATTTCAAGGGAATTTTTTTCTTAATTTCATTGTAATTTTACGATACTACGGCTTCTAACGGAACTTGATTCCATGGCCCGGTGTGTCCGGAATCAATTTCTGAAGAATAGCTCGGGTACGTTCAGTGAACGAACGAGCGGGTTTTTCTAACTTTCATACCGGTGATCAGAATTGAAATCTGAGGGCATCGATGAACTCGCAGCACTGGTAATTGCTTAAGGGGACCTTAAGCGCAGATGAATTTTGTCGCATGAGGTAGTTAATTTTGGGGTTTTGTTACGTCTTAACTAAATTTTAGTGTTACAATTTATTTTTAGTGGAAGTTAATTTCTCCATAAAGAAGTTTGAGGTGGGGCCACACCCCACTTAACTTCTCAAGAGAGGGTATGACTAGGGGTGGTGGGGTTCGCACGAAACCCCAACCCTTCACATTCCCTTTAACTCCCATAAGTGTTTCCCCATTTAACACCCCTTGTGTATAATTGTATAACTTTCTAACTCCACCATTATTTGGGTAACTCCTTCTCTCCCTCTCTCCCTGATAAATCATGCCAACTCACACTTTAATTATGTTATTGAAACTCTTAATCAATGAAGTGTTTGAAATTTGAACTTTTATGCATGGCATGGTTATAATAAAATAAGGTAGAAACCTTATTTTATTATTGGTTGGGTTTTGTGGAGATTTTGGGGGAAAAGCACTTGAGTTGTGAAGAGAACTTCTTCTCCTTCGTTGAAGAACTTCGTTCTCCAGTGAAGAACAATTCTTCATCCTCTTCTTCATCCGTGACAGGGGAGAAGTTTCCGACTGAGGTGATCATCACCAACGACAACATACCTTCCTTCTTCATCTCCACAACAAGTGAGGAGACATCATTTCCTCCTCAAACGCACCCCGACGTCCACAGAATCAATGTCCGACCCCCACAACACTGTTCTCTGCGACACCCGACGTGTGACGCCAATTGTCCAGGTAGGGGTTTATTTTCTTTTCATGAATATTCTTTTCCTATGCCGCTTGTTATCGGATTAACGGGAGGAGGTCGGACCGTACAAACTGGGCTGACTCTCCTCCCCCCTTTGATGACGTGTTTGTCGCGACATGAACAATGGCACACGATGCAACAACGCCGCGTGGAAATAAGAAGAGCACGACAAAGGAGCGCGGCGCCGTCACGCCGCACCGTGGAGGTTGAACAAACTTGAGGCGCTGTCGCGCCGTGCCAGAAAACCACGAAGAGGCCGCAGTTTGTTTAATTGACGTGCGGATCGACGGGCGACGTCGGAATGGGCCGCAGCGGCGTTTTGAAGACTTCGCAGTGAAGAGATGATCCCAGGAGGACCGCTAGCGAAGACCATAGGCCAAAAGGACCACCAGAGTGTGTCCGGTGGTCCTCGGAAGATCCTGCCGGCGGCCGGTGGCGGCGGCGCCCGGCGCACCGCTAGGAGGGTCTGACGTGGATGAAGCTGCGGTGGCAGGCGGTGGTCTCGAAGCCACGTGGGGCCATGGGGAGACCGGGGGTCGTAACCCCGGCGGTCAAAGGGAGTGGCCCCCACGTAGGGGGGCGCGGCTTCAATCAGGGGGAACTGCCCCCCCCCCCCCTTCCACGACAGCATGGCCGAGCAGAGCTGTCGGGCCACGTGGGCCGGGCTGTCCAGGCTGGTCCGGGCCGTGCCAGCAGGGCCAGGCCGCGACCTAGTGGGCGGGACCCGGACCCGGGTCGGGTCGACCTGGTTCGGGCCGACCCAGGGGGTCTCGGGGCGGGTTGGACCGGGCCCCAACCCCCTATTTTCGGGCAGGTTTCATTCAAACACCCATAACATAGTCTACGGACCTCCGTTCGATGCACCGTCTATTTCGATGCGATCGTTGTATCGATATGGTCATTTCGGTATATTACACTCAATGATTCGAAGAACTTAGTGTACGGTCGGGTTGGTACGAACACGAAACCAACCGGGCCCTCGGAGCAGAAACACTTATAACTTGAGCTCCGGACGTCTGATTGATGTGACGTCGAATTTGTTGTATTTCTCATAGAGAGACAGACCTTCTGGATTACTCCACATGAGGTTCAGATGCAGTTGGAATGTGGTCGGGTTGGTTCGCACACGAAACCAACCGGGACCCTGGAACGAAAAGGCCAATAACTCTCAGATCGGGCGTCTGATTGAGGTGTCGTCTGTCACGTTGAGTTCCTCTTGTCGCTACGGAACTTATGGCATATTTAGCCTATGTTTTGGACATAGATGGATAGTGGCCGGGTTGGATTGAACCCAAAATCTAACAGGGCCCCTGGAACGGAAAAACTGATAACTTTCTGACCGGACGTCTGTTTGACGAACCGTCAGTGGTGTTGGTTATCACGTTGAGAAACGGTCCCTATGAGAATACCCTATGAGATTTCGGGGTACAGTTGAGATACGGTCAGTTTGGTTTGTACATGAAACCAACCGGGCCCCTAGGACGAAAAGGCTAATAACTAACAGATCGGGCGTCTGATTGACGCGCCGTCTGTTTCCCTGAGACCCCTATGACGAGGCGGTAATTTCATATACTTCTTCGTGGGACCTTATGATACTTGGAGTATCGACCTGTAGCTTGTGGAGTGGACCCTCCCAGAGACGAGCGTACGGAGTACGGAGACCGTGTAGCCAGGTGAGACCTGATGACTGCTCGACCGAATCGACTTGGAGTGAGTCGACAAGCCCAGTGGATGAAGCACTACTGTGTTTTGGTGCAGACCCACGACAGATGGAGCGCCTAGTAGTAGGCAGCATACCCACGGTACTCGACAGGAGAAGTACCTCTGCAGGCTATTAGGGGGGATGCACTACTATGTTTGGGTGGCAGAGCCCGGCGGGAAGCACTACTGTGTTTGGGTGGCTGAACCGCGGTACTCGATAGGAGGAGTACCTCATCAGTCTTAGGTTTGTGATCAGTACCTCGGAGTCGTGACATGATCACTATACTCGTCAGATATGGGGCTCTTCAGCAGTTAGTGTTTCGATAATGAAAATCATGTTTTGAGCTGAGTCTATGATCTTTGTGATTACCTCATGATTGAGATGGGTCACTTGATAACTTAGGTATATGTATGAGCATATACCTAGGTAGTGGTTATCTATTGATATCGTAACCTTCGTGTTTCCTCATGATTGAGATGGGTTACAAGATAAATTAGTTATAAGTATGTGCTTATACCTAAGTAAGGGTTATCCATTGAGATCCTTCATTGTGGTTATCCTTGTTGGATTTAGTGATACCTTGAGGGTCTTGGGGTCCCTACTGAGTATCGTATACTCACCCCTACACGGGCTATACCCACACCTCGTTGTGTTGGTTGCAGACAACGGGTAGCGCTGAGAGAGGCCGAGTGTTTGAGGAATGGATGGTACCCGAAGGTGGACCTCACGACGAGTCAGTATCCGGAGGTGTACATCACAATGAGATGATACACGGAGGAGGTTGACGGGCAAGAGCGTTGTGGAATCTATCTATACCGACCCTTCAGGTAGGATCCAATGCGGACCATCTAGGAGCTGCGCTATCTGTACCTACCCTTCAGGTAGGATCTGAGGTGGACGACCCAGGAGCTGCTGCTATTTTTCTTCCAGCTGTTTGTCTTTCCTGTTGTACATCCGTTCAGTTGTAGATATACATTCAGTTGGGTTTGTATTTTGGCCCACTTACTTTTCAGCACTTTATTTTGTACCTAGTGTATTACTTCTGCTTGTACTATGTGGTGTTTGTTTACTTTTATTAAGGCAATGCCTGACCAGTTTTCAGGATTTACCCCTTTGGTGCTAGTCGCCATCCCCTGGCCTATGAAGGTGGGATTGGGGTAGTCACGGTTTGGGTCCCGAGGATGGGTCGTGACAAATTGGTATCAGAGGAGTCGGTTCTACCAAAGAACATATAAACTCTGATATTTTCTTTCTTTGAAGCAATAGTGTTAAGGGTACAGAGTGTGGTTTTCAGTTCAGGGAGTCCAGTGTTGGTGCGGGTGGCCGACGTATCCATACACCAGGATCCTGACAACTGATTTCTGACTTTGTGCACAAAAACACTGATTGCGTGTGTGTTTTCAATGGTTTTCCCTTAAAACATCTCAAACCAGGTCATCTCACCAGGTATAAATCATTTGACCATGTCACGTATGTTTCTTTCAGGATGCCTTTCCATGGACGACCAGCAAGAGCTCAGAGGGATGTACGTACTGGAAGCCTGCCGAGCGATGAGACTTCGGTACAGGGCCCTCTTTCAGTTGAGGCACTAGAGGAGGCACCCGCGGTACTACCACTCGTTGGGCCACCGATGCCACCAGCCCTAGCAGTAGAGAGTGCACGTCGCTTGAGCACACTGCATGAGTTCCAGCGCCAGAGGCCACATAGGTTCAGGGGAGAGATGGACCCACAGGAGGATGAGGATTGGCTGGAGGCTGTGGTGAGAGTCTTCAGGATAGTAGGGACGCCAGCAGACTTCATGGTGATCTTTGCTTCCAGCCTCGTTCAGGCAGCAGCTGAGTGATGGTGAAGCCACTTGTTCCAAATTCTTAATGGGATGACCTTCACCTGGGGAGACTTAGAGCTCTTCCTGAGGGTGAAGTTTGTACCAGTATCTCTACACCACGAGCGTGTTCAGGATCTACTGCCTTTGCCTTGGAATTTTAGATCAGTAGATGAGTCATCTATGGGAAGTAGACAAAAGATGAAGAGGTCCAGAGGAACAAAGCTAGATATACGAGGTGCAGGAAGTGTTATGAATGTGACAAGAAGGGTCACATGGCATGTGACTGTCTGCCTCCCCACACAGTTGATCCGTAGGCAATGGAGGAGCCACCGAGGCAGAAGCAGCGGTGGGTGCTTGAACAATATTCAAGCAGTGGACAAGGTAGTGTAGCTCCGGAAGCTAGTGGATAGGAGCGGAACTAGTGGATTACTTTATTTATTGGTACTTTTAGTTCCATGTTGTTGTTTTATTTGTGTCTTTGTACTATGACATGCAGTAACAAAAGACACTTATCTTTGTGATGTTTGCATTCCTGTCCTTTTGTTCAGTTGATATGGAGAGGTCCTAGTTAAAACTGTTGACTTGACCCTCACGTTCGATATTTCTACTGGAGGAGATCCAAGGACCTCACACTGATGCCGATAGTGTGACTCGACCCTTGGAGGCGAGAGTGACGGTTGGATCTCTTGGTAGTAACGTCGAGGCCATAAGATGTCATCCATGGCATGAATGCATCATTCATGTCAGGATTGACTGTATTAGGCAATGGGCGTGGTTCATCCAGGGGATGAGACCGAGTTTCACTTTTCGGCAAAGGAGAAATCTTAGCAGCTCTTGCAGATCGTAGGTGAAGAAGGTGCAGATCATCTAGGAGCAGATGAAGACTTCATAGTGCAGTAAGAAAGAGGAAACTGGCACTAGCCTTAGAGACTCAGGCGTGTTAAATGATTCAAGAAGAAGATGATTTATTGAGATATGAGTCTACGAAGCAGTAGACATGGAGGCAGAGCTAGGAGAGTAGCATGAGGTGGTGTACATTTTAACATGATACAACCACCCACCTTAGTTGTCTCCGCCAGGCTCAGGGAGCTGGAGTGAAGGGAAAGAGTGTGGATGCATGCGGTCAAGGATTGTGACCCAATGGCACTAAAAATGATTCAAGGAACTGTCTGTGTCCACTACTAGCTGCCATAGTAATAGACGTTGATATGAATCATTCCTTCCATCAACGAATCTTGTCCTAGACCTTGAGTTTCTGGTAATCCATGGACTTGACCCTCACGTATGGAGATATCTTTGGGAGGAGACTCGATAATCACACTTATGCCGACAGTGTGGTATGACCCTCGAGGTGATAGTTTCGGTTGGAATCTCTTGGTGGCAGCGTCGAGGCCTTACGACGTTGGTCTCAGTATGGATTGGATTCACAGTTCATACTCAGATTGACTGTATTAGGCAAAAAGGTTGTGGTCTAACTACAACATCAGGAATGGTTATCCTTGGTCGGCGAAAAGGAAACCCCAGAAAGAACAGGATAAACTCATGCACAGGGGGTTGCGGTCGATCACTCTTGAGTCAATCAAGATTACCCTCTTGGAAGCAGGAGTTTTCATTTTCTATTCAAATTAGTAAATGGAGGCCTCTTGAGTTTGAGGATGACGACCACGTCCTTATATGGGTCTCAACTCAATGAGGTTTACGATGATGTGGCCAAGGCGGAAAGTTTTCTATGAGGTTCAATGGACCTTTCTAGGTCCTCAGGAGGGTAAGCGAGGTGGTTTACCACTTGACCCATCAACCTTAGTTGCACCAGCTTCATGATGACTTCCACGTATCTCAATTAGGGAGATACGTGCTTGACCTGACGCATATCATCGACCATGGGGTGCTGGACGGTGGAGATGGGGTGGATTTTTTGGGGTTTTAGTAGAGGTTGAGGATCGACAGGAACGGGTCCTACGAGGATGGTCGATTCCTCTTGTGCGCTTTCGTAGGCATCACGGGAACCTCTATGTGAGCACATGGGAGTGGAAGGCTCAGTTGCGTGCTCAGTACCACCTTTGAATCCCCAGTTTGTGTTAAAGCTTTACTGGGACGTAAAGCCCTGAGGTCGGAGTAATGTAAAGTTTGGGAAATTTCAAGGGAAATTTTTTCTTAATTTCTTTGGAATTATACGAGACTGCGGCTTCTGACGGCACCTGATTCCAAGGCCCGGTGTGCCGGGAATCATGTTCCGAATTTTAGCTCGGGTACGTTCAGTGAACGAACGAGCGGGGTTTTCTAACACGTTTACCGGTTCTCATAATTGAAATCTGAGGGCACCGATGAACTCGCAGCACCGGTAATTGCTTAAGGGGACCTTAAGCGCAGATGCGTTTTGTCGCATGAGGTAGTTAATTTTGTGGATTTGTTAAGTCTTAACTAAATTGTAGTGTTACAATTTATTTTTAGTGGAAGTTATTTTCTCCATAGAGAAGTTGGAGGTGGGGCCACACCCCACCTAACTTCCAATGAGAGGGTATGACCAAGGGTGGTGGGGTCCACATGAAACCCAAACACTTCTCATTCCCTTTAACTCCCACGAGATTTTCCCCATTTAAAACCCCTTGTGTTTAATTGTATAACTCCCTAACTCCCCCATTATTTTGGTAACTCCTCTCTCCCTCTATCCCTCATAACTCATGCCAACTAAAACATTAATTATGTTATTGAAACCCTTAATCAATGAAGTGTTTGAAATTTGAACATCTATGCATGGCATGGTTAAAATAAAAAAAGGGAGAAACCTTATTTTATTTTTAGTTGGGTTGTGTGGATATTTTGGGGGGAAAAGCTCTTGAGTTATGAAGCGCACTTATTCTCCTTCATTTAAGAACTTCATTCTCTAGCGAAGAATGGTTATTCATCCCCTTCTTCCTCTGCGATAAGGGAGAAGTCAACAACCGCGGTGATCATCGCCAATGACAACGTAACTTCCTTCTTCATCACCGCAACAAGTGAGCTGACAACATTTCCTCCTCAGACGCACCCCGAAATCCACAGAATCTACGTCCGACCCCCGTGACACCGTTCTCTGTGACACCCGACCTACGACATCAACTGTCCATGTAGGGGTTTATTTTCTTGTTCGTGAATATTCTTTTCCTAAGCCGCTTGTTATCGGATAAATGGGAGGAGGTCGGACCACATGAACACGACCGTCTGTCCTCCCCCCTTTGATGTTGTGTTTGTTGTGGCATGAACAAAGGTGCACGGTGCAATGACACCGCGGGAAAACAAGAAGAGCGGGCGAAGGAGCGCGGCGCCGTCGTGCCGCACCATGGAGGTTGAACAAAGCCGCAACGCCGTCGTGCTGTGCCGGAAAACCACAAAGAGTCCGCAGTTTGTTTATTTGACTTTCGGATCGAAGGGAGAAGACAGAACAGGCCGCAGTGGCATTTTGAAGACTTCTTAGTGAAGAGCCGGTCCTTGGAGGACCGCTGGCGAAGACCGCAGGCAAAACGGACCACCGGAGCGCGTCCGGTGGTCCGTGGAAGATCCTGCTGGTGCGCCACGCCAGCACGACGGCACCAGCGGCCGGAGGGGGTGGTGCCCGAAGCGCCGCCAGGAGTGTCCGCCACGGCTTGGTCCCGCGGCCGTGCTATACCAGGAGGAGACCGGGGGTCGTAACCCCAGTTGGTCAATGGGAGCAGCCCCTATGTGGAGGGGCCATGACGTCAATCAGGGGGGCAGCGCCCCCCCCCCCCCTTTCCACAACAGCTCGGCCGAGCCGAGCTGTCTGGCCAATGGGCCGCGACCGCCCTGGCCGGGCCAGGTCGCCCAGGCCGAGCTGGGCTGCGCCAGCCAAGACGGGCCTCTCCCTAGTGGGCCTAACCCGGACTTGGGTCGTGTTGACCCGGTTCGGGCCGACCCATGGGGTCTCGGGCCGGGTCGGACCGGGCCTGAACCCCCTATTTTCATGCAGGTTTCGTTCAAATCCCCATAACATGGGCTACGGACCATCGATCGACACACTATTTGTTGCGATACGATCCTTGGATCGAATTGGTCATTTCAGTATATTACACTCAAGGTTTAGGATAACTTTGGGTGCGGTAGGGTTGGTTCGAACATGAAACCGACCTAGCCCTCGGAGCGGAATCACATATAACATGAGCTCCGAACGTCTGATTAACGTGTCGTCAACTTTGTTGGATTACTATTAGTGAGACAGACCTTTTTCCTTACTCTGCTCCTAATTTGGACACAGTCAGAGTGCGTTCGGTTTGGTTCGCACACGAAACCGACCAGGCCCCAAGAACGAAAAAGCCAATAACTCTCAGATCGGACGTCCGATTGACGCTCCGTCTGTCACGTTGAGTTACTCTTGTCGAGGTTGATCTAATGGAAAACTTCACATGAGTTTTGGACGCAATTGAATAGTGGCCGGGATGGATTAATCCCGAAATCCAACTGGGCCCCTGGAACGTAAAAGCTGATAACTTTCAGACCGGACGTCTGTTTGACGAACCGTCAGTGGCGTTGGTAATCACGTTAAGAAACGGTACCTATGAGTATACCCTATAAGAGTTCAGGGTATAGTAGAGATACAGACATTTTGGTTCGTTCACGAAACCAACCGGGCCCCTGGGACGAAAAGGCTAATAACTCATAGAACTGGCATCTGATTGACGCGCCGTCTGTTTCATTGAGACCCCTATAACGAGGCGGTCCTTTGAGATACATCTTCGTGAGACCTTGTGATACATGGAGTATCGACCTATAGCTCGTGGAGTGGACCCTCCCGGAGACAAGCGTGCAGAGTACGGAGACCGTGGAGTGGACCCTCCCGGAGACGAGCGTACGGAGTACGGAGACCGTGTAGCCAGCTGAGACCGGACGACTACATGCCCGACTCGACTTGGTGTGAGTCGACTAGACGAGTGGATGGAGCACTACTATGTTTGGGTGTAGAACCACGACGGACGGAGCACCTTGTAGCAGGCAGAAGACTCGTGGTACTCGAGAGGAGAAGTACCTCTGCAGGCTATTAGGGGGGATTCCCTTCTATGTTTGGGTGGAAGACCCTGGCAGGAAGCACTAATGTGTTTGGGTGGCTGACCTGCGGTACTCGATAGGAGGAGTACCTCAACAGTCTTAGGTTAGTGAGCAGTACTTTGGAGTCATGATAGAATCACTGTACTCATTAGAGACGGGTCTCTTCAGCAGTTACGGTTTCGATAATTAATATCATGGTTTGAGCTGATTCTAGGACCTTTGTGTTTACCTCATGATTGAGATGGGTCACATGATAACATAGGTATATGTATGGGCATATACCTAGGCAGTGGTTATCCTTTGATATCGTAACCTTTGTGTTTCTCCTGATTGAGATGGTTTTCTTGATAACTTAGGTATAATTATGGTCTTATACCTAAGTAAGGGTTATCCGTTGAGATCCTTCTTTGTTGTTATCCTTGTTGGATTTACATAGACCTTGAGGGTATCAGGGTCCCTACTGAGTATCTTATACTCACCCCTATACGGGCTATGCCAGCACCTCATTGTGTTGGTTGCAGACGAGGGGCGACACTGATAGAGGTCGAGTGTTCGAGGACTGGATGGTACCCGGATGTGGACCTCACAATGAGTCAGTATCCGGAGGTGGAATTCACGATGAGACGATAATCGGAGGAGGTTTATGGGAATGAGCGTTGTGGAGGCTATCTATACCTACCCTTTAGGTAGGATCTGTGGTGGAAGATCCAGGTGCTGCTCTATCTGTACCTACCATTCAGGTAGGATCCAAGCTGGATGACCCAGGAGCTGCTGCTATTTTTCTTCCAGCTATTTATCTTTCCTGTTGTACTTTCGTTTAGTTGTAGCTATACATTCAGTTGGGTTTGTATTATGGCCCACTTACTTTTCAGCACATTATTTTGTTCTTAGTTTATTACTTCTTCCTATACTCTATGGTGTTTGTTTACTTTTATAAAGGCAATTCCTTCCTAGTTATCGAGATTTACACCTTTGGTGCTAGTCACCACCCCCTGGCCTATGAAGGCGGGATTGGGGTAGTCACGACAAGGACCCCGAGGATGGATCGTGACATGGTTGGGTCATGAAAATCATGTTTCATATTCATATCACAATAATATTTTTATTATTCTCATACATATTCCACATTATCAATTCATTATCTCATAAATTCATCAATTGTTTTCCAGAATTACCGACTTGATGTTTTGTGTTATCAATTTGACATGCAGTTACTACTTGGCATAATTTGGACAATGTGATAGAGGTCCTTCATGTGGTCCCATGAGTTCCCATGAGAATTGAATACCAATGTCACATAATCCTTAATTTCATTCCATATATTATCCCTATTTAAATATCCTTTTGATCTCATGGATTTCAACATTGAGAGTATTTTTCTTCTCTTCTCCATTAGGTATGGTGACTGTTGTGTATAGTGATTTTCATAAAATGTGGGAGGAATTTATAGGCCTTTGTATCCTATTTATATAGTTCATTGTTTTTAAATATCTCAATGATATGGTATTGAGTCCATGGATTGAGTATCACATATTTCACTTTTCATTATCATGGTACTTTCCATTCAATGATTCTCGTGATTTTCTGTGACTCAAATAACACTCCATTATCACCATATTTACTTGACCTATGGCTTATAAAATGAAATAAGAATTATTATTTCAACATTTGAAATATACCTTACATGATCAAGTCAACATATATAAGAGTTCACATGATTTAATGACTCCGGTCAAAGAGGGTTTCACATTTTCTGGGGAGGATTTTCTATGCCCTTAGTGAGATCCAATTTGCTTGTTAGAGGCCATTCGTGAGACCAAGATGTATTTTCATGGTTGACTCAGTGAGATCATCCTAACATGTCAATGTTCCTTCACATTATCAATAAATATCACATGAATCACATAATCCATTTCCCATGAAAATTACTGTATCTTCCCTTTTTTGGAGAATTTCCCCATTTAATTTTTTTGTTCCTCATATTATCTGACATTTGTAATTTTTTACATTGGATTTCTATTATGGAATTCCATGATTAGTGAAGGATATCATGATGACAGGTGGGAATCATTATTTAAATTTTCTTAGATTATCATTGATGCACTACATGATCAAATTGACATATCAAAGGGATTGTTAAAGACTGAAAAAGAATTTCTAGGAACCTTCATGAGATTAGGTCACCTATTGTGAAGGATTTATCATGATAAATGATTATTTTATAGGGAACATAATGAGATTATTCATTCTTACAATCTATGTTTCTTGAAAATAACATATCTTGAAAACATTCCCCATCGTAATCTATGTGGATCATTGGAAGTACAGAAACCCTTCAAAAGATAAATAATGTAACATTAACAACATTAAGAATTATCCTCTTCCAAATTTATTTCAATATTTTACTTGTGAGATTTGGATGTTCTCTTGAGTCTCTCACATGATATGTCATGTGAGTAGACTATCCCATTGGGTACCCGTCGTATGATCATCGGTGCATGTATGGAAATCAATATCATTACATGAGGGGTTATCATAAGGAATTTTTATGATCATAGTGAATCACATAAGGGTATTTTCATGATCATCGATAGGTCATGTAAAGATTTTGTCCCATTTTCATGACCTTTTCAGGGTTAGGTGTTTATGTATTATCTCAGGTGTCACGCAATCCACCTGATTCATCTAATTTGTCTCTATATAGTCATGTCACTCCTTCCTTTTTCTTATAGAGAAATTCATACACATAATTTGTGTTTTCCATTTATTCCAGAAATTATGATTCTCATTTGGATTTCATGACCAAATATCCCTATAATCATGGCCCTCCAGAATATGGGCATGGTTTTGAAGAGATTAATTATCTATCTATGTCTTTATGGATACCAAATATCAATTTCTCAATAAGTGTTTTATTTTCCAATTGACAATTATAATTTTGTATATACACTTATAATTATTGGATCTTGGGATAATCTCATTCTATAGGTGACTCGAACATCATAGCTCTTATGATTTCTCATGCCACATGAATGCTTCTCAATGCGTCACCATAAAATTAATTTCATAAGACCTATTAATAAAAAGGAATCACAAGATAGCTTCATGGGACCACTATAAAATAATCGGTTATATTATATTTACACCTTAATTCATATTCTCAAATCATTTTTAAATAAACCAAAAACCAATTTACAATTATTATTTTTGGAAACATAACACATCTCTCTAGAGAATGGTAGTCATAAGGGATTCACATGATCTACTAGCTTGGTCTTGTGACCATATGAAAATTATTACATTTATTTAACTAAATCGATATTATGTAAATCACAAATCTTATAACTTAGATTTGGGTCAAAATATTTTCCCTGGGTCATGTGATTTATGGGACCTATGTGATCCCATATCCTTATGTTGTTCATGTAATTCACATGATTCTTTTCGAGTTGTGTACCTCATTTGGTAGATTTGATAACTCATCTAGATGTTTCTACGTATTTTCATATTTTTGGATTCCAATTCACAAACATCTTCCAATGTGGGAAAAAATATGAATATGTTTGTTGGAAATAAAAATGTCGACCCTCAGTATCCTGTTTTATTTGACAAATGCATCTTTGAAGGGGATTCCCTCACCTGAACATCAGAGATATCCCCTATGACACTGACTTCCCTTTTATCAATTCCATATTTTTAATTATTCTTCCATTCCATCACCTCGTTAAAATATTCCATCATAATGTTTTAATATTATATTTACTATATTGACAATACAATCTATTAGGATAGTCAATTTGTTGTCACATCGCTCTAGAGGATACCTAAAATGCATGTTAAATCCATTTAGGGTAAAAATGGTTGTAGTCAGTCCAAATGACCAATTTATCAGAGCAATTTAATCATAATAATACCATATTTGAATAATTTGAGGAGCTGTTGGACCTCAATGTTGGACTTGTAAACTAGAAGTAACTTCTCAAATGAATGGGAATGGTCATTTTTGAACAGGTAAGGATTGCCAAAATTATCGAACGTGTTACATGTTATTTATCATTAAGTGGGGTCTTAAAATTCATAGTTCATCATGTATCATGACTTTATATTCTAAATGATATCATTAGTCAATGGTTTCCTTAAACTGAATACTTCTATCAATCACATGGAGATGTCGAGATCCGCATTTTGGATATTTCTTTACTGGGAATAATACCCCATTTTTCTGAGATGTATGCTAAATTTCATCCAACTAAGGATGTTTTGGAAAAAATAAAAAACTCAAAATATGGAAATATAAATCCTCAAAATCATAAAGGATAGTTTATTGAAGGATCTAAACATAATATCACTTGTTTTGTTCAAGTATGTGATCAATATATCCTTCTACCATTGCTGGAGTCGACCAACCACAATACACACCCATTAGTGCCCCTCATGATATGTTTGAAACATCATCATCTCTTACTATTACATAATTGAAGCTAATGTTTATTCCTCTTAGGTATATCGATTTAGACTCGATATTTTAGAAGGCCTATGACTGTAAATTGTTTTAGACATGTTTTTGAATGGATGGTTTTTCGCAGCCAGGGACTGATGCATGTGAATTTGAGAGTCCATGATTGTGATCGTGTCTCTATTAGTATAGGTGAGACTTCTTGTTCTAGATATGATTCCTCTTTATCTCCATTATTAGATATTTTTTCATCTATAAAAATAAATCATCCTTAATGGATTGGTATCCACTTCAATTTTTTATTTGTTTGTATATTGCATTTTTTTGTTACAAATATCATAATATTATTGGAACCCCTAATTACTCATTCCAACCAATGTTACTGAATGAATCATAGGTTCAGTTTATTCCATAGTGTCTGAATGATGTTATTTCCATGTTGATACTACATGATCATTTAAACATTATTCCATATTCTAAAATTATTGGGATAATTATTGATATTGAATGTTGATCCATTGAAGATAGGTGATACAAAATCCTTTACTAGGATGTGGATCAAGAAGATCATATAGACTTTCTAAATATTGTTGATCCATATACCGCCTTATTGTCTTTATTATCAATTTATATGTATTCAAAAGGTTACTACTCACCATTCAACGAGAATGTGGGGCCCGATAAATTTTTTACTTATTTACCAATTTGGCATATGATGGATCATGAAGACACAAATGCTATGTTTATTCTTCCACCTATTGATCCACATGTCTTCCTATCTTAAGACTTTTCCATGGCTTGGTAATAATAATACCTATATAGTGTATATAATATACTGGTACATTCAATGTAAAAAACATGTTCTTCACTGAAACCATTATCAATAGAAGAACTGGGGTTGAATTAGTATATGGGAGACACTCTAAGGAAGCATTCTCATCATTGTTTTTAAAATCCCATTAGAGGAAAATAATTTTTGTTTGATTTTTTTTGTTTAATATCATCGATATACAATGCATCGATTGATATAAATGAACACAAACCTTCTTTTATTGATTCGTCATCATCTCAACCAACCGTTTCTTCATCCTATGTGCCCACCCTAGGGGTAACATATAAAAAAATTTCAATATTGAAAAAAATGAAGAAAATACATGAATATATTTTTTAAAATACATTATAAGTGTTTCTTGGCCAAGTGGAACATCTTTATCATCTTCTTTCTAGTCTTGGTGGAGGTGGATTTTATTTTCATCTGTTGTATTATATCATGGGACAAATTGTCCTAACATGGAACACTTGGCTTGTAATGAATCTGACATGCACATTTTTTATGTTCGGAGACCCCTATATGAATTAATAAGGGAATATTCAGAGGTACTAGTATAATGAGATCAAATAATCTATATGTTTCATGCCCAGAAGGATGACATGACAACCTAGATAGAAACATAAGTGGATATCCTAGCTCACTCAAAGTTATATATTTCGATGTCCTCATTCATATTGGTGTATAATAATAATGGAATTATAGATTTTTCCACTTTTATCAAATCTCTTCATCCTCGTGAAAAATAATATAAAGCAAGGATGATTGCACTTTATTGGTCATCCAACATGTAACGACCCAAAATTTTATTAATGGAAAATCCCTCTTGATCCAGTTAAATGTTTCTTTATGAAAAATGTTTTTATAAGATATCAACTTTTTTTAGTTTTACTTTAAGATTTGTGACCGTTACTTTTATAGTCGTTGAACAGTGATCATCTGGGTAGTTTAAATATAAGGCTTTAACGAACCAATTTTCTACTCAGACAAAGGAAGCGATGGCCTCATCCAGTAGAATTTCCCCTTACGAAGCCCATTTGTCGGAGCTCAAAAAAGAGGTGGCGTCTTTGGGCTTTTCCCTTGACCAAGCCCAAGCTGAGCTTCATCAAGTCAAGCTCGAACGTGATCGTCTACGGGAAAAATGGAAGTTGATAGAGATTACCACTCGAGCGATGTTATCCGAGCAACCCCAAGAGTCTGTCACCATCACACACCTTACCCTTAGGTCTTATGCGGCTATTTTAAAAGGTTATGTAACAAATAAGTAGCACCATGTTTATGTAAATTATTTTTTGTATATAATAATGAATATAATTTCTAGTCATTTTTGATACATTGTAATTAGTTTTTAAAGTACAAATGGTGTTTTTAGTTATTATTTAATTAAGAATTATATTTTATTGAATTAAAGGATTTTTGAATTAAATAATATTTTAATAAAATATTATTATTAATATTAAATTTTTTTTTATTAAATATAAATGATCTTATAATTTTATGAATGCAATTAAAATTTTTATTAAGGTTTGAAAGCCATTTCTGTCAAAACCGTGAATTTTTTTTATAAATGTCGGTTTTTATTTTAAAAGTGAAAATTCACATATTTAGAAAATTTTTTAGATAAAATAAATATTATTTTTGGAATCAGGAGGTCGAAATTATCCAACGGTTAATTTTTCATAATTTTCTGAGACAGTCAAATTTTTGGGTAAAAATTAAATACCATTTAAATATATAATGTGTTTTATGACATCATAATGACCCAATGGTGATGTAATAAAATACCATAATCCTTATGTTCGGAAAATATATGTTTTATCATTAAAATAATGAGGTTTTGGGTTTGTTTGACTCACTTTTCAAAGCATTAATGGAGCCCTCAAGACTTATTCCACACTTTGCCTTTTTAAATTAATTTCCATGGGAGTGTGACTCACCTCCACATAAGCAACCCTAATTTTTTTAATACGTTCGGACCTTGGACTTGTAAAATATTGTTTTCCTCTTTCCGTTTCCAGAAACCATGGGCAAATACCATGTGATGGTTTGTGGTTTGGATTATTTTAATATAAGGGGTCCCAAACCTAAATAATAAAGAATTCTCTCACCTTTCCTATATAAACCCACCCAAGCTCCCACTTCCTCCTCACTCAAAGCCCTTGAAGTTCGTCCAACCTCTGCCCTACTCTCTCTAGAATCCTCCCAAGGTGCCCCAAGCTCCCAAGAGGCCTCTCACAAGCCTCTCTCTAGCCTTTGGAAGCACACTTCCAATTAAGGGGTTTTCTTCCTTTCTAATTTTTTTGTCAATTATCTTTAAGTTGTATTTCCCTTTTTATTTCAATTATGAATGTTGGGGTATGGTTTCTCACCTCCCCCATACTGCCCTCTTATTGTTTGAATTATGGGAGAACCCTTTCTCTCTCATTAAATGCCTCCCATGTACACCCGTTACTATGCCGAAATTCCGAAAGGAACTTCTCTCTCTTCTTTTACATTCAAGAAATAATTTTGTATCATGAATCTAAATTCCATTTCTATTGTTGGGACATGTATATATATGATCTCCTTACTGTCCATTACATGTAAATATGATGAGGAACCCTTTTCTCTCTCATCAACCTTTTTTTATGAATTCTTATGTCACGCCGTTACGCTGCCGAAATCGCACCGATTTTCTAAGCCAATGTCTTTGTGTAGTGAATACCATGCCCATTTCTCCATCAAGGGTATTCACCTTTATGCACATTTACTTATTGTTTATAAAGTTTCATGTATTAATTCCACATTCCTTTATCGTGGAATAAATGATTATGTTTTATGAATCCATGTTTTATGATCCATGTGGCACACTTATGCATGAAATGAAATGTTTAAGAAGGGTGCGCCCTTTATAGCGCTCCAATGCATTGGGTAAAGTATAGTATCATGATACGTCATGTGCAATGAGTGTTGACTCATGCTAATTCAAGTGCAACGAGGGTTTACTCGTGCTTCAAGTGCAATGAGGGTTTACTCATGCTCCATGTGCAATGATCCTTGGCTCATGCTAATTCAATGTTAAGTGTTGTTGCCACATTTCCATGTTATGATTATCATGCTTTATCATGCCTTTATGTTCATGTCTCTCTTATGCTCTATTGATATGCCTATTGCCTAACATGTATTGTACTCCTCATGTTATTCATTATGTACTCCCTTACTGGGATTTATAGCTCACCCTTTTCTTATGCATGTCCTCAGGTTATCCCATGCAATGCTAAGTACGAAGGAATGTAGTGGTCATGTAAAGGAAGTTTTCAATAAGGATGTTGTATTTCAAGTTTAAAGTTTTTATGTAATGATCCTAAGCCCCAAAGACACTAAACCTCTCGATCTTCTTTGTTGTATCAAGTAAAGTTTTATGTAATAAAGCATGTTTAAGTTGTAATAAAAAGCAGGGTTTTCATAGTTGGTATCAGAGGCAGGTTTAGTTATTTTTGGAATTAGGAAACCCTAGTAAAGCCTTAGATACAAGACTAATCATAATAAAAACATCCCTAAGTTTTGGTAAATACTAATTAAGTGGTTTATCAAACAAATACATCCTTGTCTGGATACGAGCAGGTAGAGGCGGCTCTAGCACAGATGTATCCTAGGGGTAAAACCCGAAAACACCGCTTTGAGCTAGACTCGAACGGGAACTGGTGCACGACAATGGGCCTTGATGCACTCTTGGTTACGACACTCCCGGGGGATATGTTTTGAAAAATTCACAATCTTAGTATGAACCCTTATTAAGGGAAAAATGCCCCTAAGGATATATGTTAGAAGGAAGATCATGAAAAGCCTGGATTAAATCCTATAGACTCATGAGTTAAAGAGATTAAAGTTTATTTATAAGTCATCAACTTTTGTCTTTGGATTACCCTTTATGTGTGACCCCTAACTTTCCTTTTATTCCAGCCAATGGCCGGTAATAGGAGAACTCGGGCTAACAACCGTTGTGAAGATCAGTGTGATGATTGTACTTATGAGATGCCCAATCCAATGGGAGCAGGAATCGCGAACTTTGTCACGCTTCTCTCTCAGCTAACTCAAGTTTTGAATAGAAACACTGGTCAAGAGGAACGTTCAACCCCCCCTAAAAAAGAACAAGTCGCTATTGAAAGATTCATGAGACAAAGGCCTCCTACTTTTAGTGGATCATCCGATCCCACGATTGCTGAACAATGGATCAACTCCATTGAAAAGATATTCTCCATCCTCCAATGCTCTGAAAAAGAGAAGGTTCTCCTGGCGGCTTATCGTATGGAGGGTGAAGCTGATCAATGGTGGACATTGATCAAAAATACGAAGCCTGAGGAGGAGATCGAGGCTTTGGAATGGAAGGTATTCCAGAAGATGTTTTTCGATAAATATTTTCCACGCACCCTCCGTCTTATGATGGAAAGGGACTTCCTTTCCCTCAAGCAGAAAGATGAGGAATCTGTGGGAGCGTACGAGGAAAACTTCACAAGGCTTTCACGATACGCTTCCGGCTTTGTCGTTACCCACGAATGCAAGGTTGACCGCTTCTTTGGTGGGCTGAAGCCTAGCTTGCGGAAAGCATTAGCGATCTGTGACTTCGACAGCTATGAGGAAATTGTCCGATGTGCCTTCAAGGTTGAAATGGATATCGAAGAATCACAGGGGTATCATGGGGACAAGAAGCGGAAGGTGGACTTCAAAGCTGGTGGTCCGATGGATAAATCCAACGGCGCTAAGAAATTCCAGCACCCCACTTGCCAAAAGTGTGGAAAGAAGCACCCTGGAAATTGCCTTAGGGGGACAAGAAAATGCTTTAAGTGTGGAAGAGAAGGGCACCTAGCTGTTAACTGTCAGCAAGAAGGACCCGCGGCTGCGACGGAGGGGAGGAACGCTCCGTTCGAACCTCAACGCGTTGTTCAATGCTTCAAATGCAAAGAACCGGGTCATTTTGCGAATCAATGCCCTAATCCAAGGGTTATCGGAGGCAATCAACAACCTCCAAGACAGCAAGGAAGAGCTTTTTCCATCACTTCTGCCGAAGTGAACCTCGACAACGAAGTGGTGACAGGTACACTAGTTATTCATTCAATAATAGCGAACATACTTTTTGATTCAGGTTCTACGCATTCTTTTATATCTCAAAAGTTTAGTAGAATAATCCCTGCACCACCACAAATCATGGAAGTAATGATGTCGGTGAGTACGGAAAATGGGGAAATCATTGCATCCCATGAGTATAAGTCCTCCCCTGTTATAATCTGTGGATTTAATTTCCCGGCGAACCTCGTCATAATCCCTTTGGTGGAATTTGATGCAATTCTTGGCATTGATTGGATTTCCTTATATAGAGCCAACATAAATTGTCGGGAGAGGGAAATCACACTCCATATGGAGAATCGACCCCCGATTCTTTACAAGTGTCAGGAGGAAGATGAATCTCCTTTAGCTCCATCATCTCAAGCATGGATATTACTGCCTTATGAGCACGCATATCTGGCTCAGATGATTGAGTCTAAGGAAGAAACCACCCTTGAAGAAATGCCTATTGTGAGGGAATTCGCTGATGTATTTCGCGAGGAACTTCCTTGTCTTCCTCCAAGAAGAGATGTTGAGTTCTCAATTGAACTTATACCTGGGGCGCTACCAATATCAAAGACTCCATATAGAATGGCTGTGGTTGAGCTTTAAGAACTGAATAAACAACTACAGGAGAATTTGGATAAAGGGTTTATACGCCCAAGTGCATCACCATGGGGTGCACCAGTCCTCTTCGTCAAGAAGAAGGATGGGTCAATGCAGCTTTGCATCGATTATCGTGAACTTAACAAAATCACGATAAAGAACAAGTATCCCCTCCCAAGAATCGATGACTTGTTTGATCAGCTGCGTGGAGATCAATACTTCTCCAAGGTCGACTTGCGGTCAGGATATTATCAAGTAAGGGTGAAGAAGGAAGATATCCCCAAGACTACTTTTTATACAAGGTACGGGCACTATGAATTCATAGTAATGCCTTTTGGACTCACCAATGCTCCAGCAATATTCATGGACTTGATGAATAGAGTCTTTAGAGATTACCTAGATAAATTTGTGGTAGTCTTTATAGATGATATTCTAATATACTCCAAAACCAAGGAGAACCATGAGGAGCATTTAAGAACTGTACTGGAGACTTTGCGCAAGGAGAAGCTCTATGCCAAGTACAGCAAGTGTGAGTTCTGGTTGAAGGAGGTCTCATTCTTGGGCCATATCATCACAAGCAATGGGATATCTGTGGACCCCTCCAAAACAGATGCAATTGAGGGATGGCCGAGGCCAACATCGGTAACTGATATCCGTAGCTTCTTGGGGTTAGCTGGATATTATCGACGATTTGTGAGAAACTTCTCACGATTGTCCAACCCTCTTACCATGCTAACTCGAAAGGGAGTAAAGTTTTCTTGGAGTGATGAATGCGAAGAAAGCTTCAAGGAGTTGAAAAGGAGGCTTATCACTGCACCTGTGCTCACTTTACCAACAAGTGGGGAGCTTTTTGTGGTATTCAGTGATGCTTCGAAGAAGGGCTTAGGATGTGTGCTGATGCAGAATGATAAAGTGATATCCTATGCCTCAAGACAGTTGAAAATCCATGAGCGAAACTATCCAACGCATGATCTGGAGTTGGCGGCGGTGATCTTTTCCTTGAAAATCTGGCGGCATTATCTCTATGGAGAGAAATGTGAGATATATACTGACCACAAGAGTCTTAAATATATATTCACACAGAAAGAGCTTAATATGTGCTAGAGAAGATGGATAGAGCTCATAAAGGATTATGAATGTTCAATACATTACCACCCTGGGAAGGCGAACAAGGTGGCGGATGCCCTAAGTAGAAAGGATCCAGCAATTCTATCAATGATGAGAATTGAGAAGGATCCAATCTTCTTAGACTTGATAAAGATGGACGTGGGAATCATAAAGAAGGGAACATCATCAATCCTTTCACTAATGATTTCTCAACCCTCTATTTTGGAAAGGTTAAAGGATGCTCAAAAGGATGATGCGAGAATCCAAGAAAAAGTGGAAGCTATCAAAAAGGGAAAATCCTCAGAGTTTAATGTTAATAAAGAAGGAATTGTGCGGTTTGGGAAAAGACTATGTGTCCCATCAAGTTCGGAGCTGAAGAAGGAACTTTTGGATGATGCACATAGTTCAAATTTCTCTATTCACCCAGGGAGCACAAAGATGTATCGAGATCTCTGAGAAAACTTTTGGTGGGATAATATGAAGAAGGAGATCGCTGAATATACATCAAAGTGCATGGTGTGTCAGCAAGTGAAGGCAGAGAGGAAGAAGTCTAAGGGGATGATGCAACCATTGCCCATACCAGAATGGAAATGGGAGAACATCACCATGGACTTCGTCACTGGACTTCCAAGGACATCCAAAGGCAACAATGCAATCTGGGTTGTTGTGGATCATCTTACAAAGACTGCACACTTCATTGCTATTCGAGAGGATTTCTCTTTGGATCAACTGGCACAGATATATATCAGGGAAGTGGTACGGTTGCATGGAGTACCACTATCTATTGTGTCGGACCGAGATCCAAGATTTACCTCTAAGTTTTGGAAGAGTCTTCAACATGCTCTGAATACTGAACTGAACTTCAGTACGGCCTATCATCATCAAACTGATGGCCAATCCGAGCGGACTATCCAAACACTTGAGGATATGTTGATAGCGTTCTCAATGGACTTTAAAGGAGGATGGGATCAACATCTTCCTCTAGTTGAGTTCTCTTATAATAATAGTTTCCACTCGAGCATCCAAATGGCACTATATGAATCCCTATATGGGAAAAGGTGCAGAACACCGGCATGTTGGGATGAGGTCGGTGAACGTAAGCTGCTTGGACCAGAAATGGTCGAAGAAATGGTGGAGAAGGTGAAAACCATTCAGCAGCATATCAAGGCAGCCCAAAGTCGACAGAATAGTTATGCAGATAATCGTCGTCGAGACCTTGAGTTTAAAGTTGGAGACATGGTGTTTTTACGCATATCCCCGTGGAAGAAGTTCATGAGGTTTGTAAAGAAAGGGAAGTTAAGTCCAAGGTATATCGGCCCCTTCGAGATTCTTGATCGTGTTGGGGTTGTGGCCTATCGACTAGCACTTCCACCTACTATGGCCAAGGTGAATTATGTCTTCCATGTATCCCTCTTAAGGAAGTACATACCAGACCCTTCACATGTACTCTCTTCTGAGGTGGTACAATTAGAAGACAATATTTCTTATGAGGAGCAACCAGTGAAGATCTTAGATCGTAGAGAAAAAGTTCTACGAAATAAGACAATGCCCCTCGTCAAGGTGTTTTGGAGAAACCACAAGTTTGAAGAAGAAACATGGGAGTCGGAGGATATGATGAAGCTAAGTTACCCACATTTGTTTTAGTGTGGGAAAAGGAAAATTTCGAGGGCGAAATATCTTAAGGGGGGAATGTTGTAACGACCCAAAATTTCATTAATGGAAAATCCCTCTTGATCCAGTTAAATGTTTCTTTATGAAAAATGTTTTTATAAGATATCAACTTTTTTTTAGTTTTACTTTAAGATTTGTGACCGTTACTTTTATAGCCGTTGAACAGTGATCATCTGGGTAGTTTAAATATAAGGCTTTAACGAACCAATTTTCTACTCAGACAAAGGAAGCGATGGCCTCATCCAGTAGAATTGCCCCTTACGAAGCCCATTTGTCGGAGCTTGGAAAAGAGGTGGCGTCTTTGGGCTTTTCCCTTGACCAAGACCAAGCCGAGCTTCATCAAGTCAAGCTCGAACGTGATCGTCTACGGGAAAAATGGAAGTTGATAGAGATTACCACTCGAGCGATGTTATCCGAGCAACCCCAAGAGTCTGTCACCATCGCACACCTTACCCTTAGGTCTTATGCAGCTATTTTAAGGGGTTATGTAACAAATAATTAGCACCATGTTCATGTAAATTATTTTTTGTATATATAATGAATATAATTTCTAGTCATTTTTGATACATTGTAATTAGTTTTTAAAGTACAAATGGTGTTTTTAGTTATTATTTAATTAAGAGTTATATTTTATTGAATTAAAGGATTTTTGAATTAAAAAATATTTTAATAAAATATTATTATTAATATTAAATTTATTTTTATTAAATATAAAGGATCTTATAATTTTATGAATGCAATTAAAATTTTTATTAAGGTTTGAAAGCCATTTCTGTCAAAACCGTGATTTTTTTTATAAATGTCGGTTTTTATTTTAAAAGTAAAAATTCACATATTTAGAAAATTTTTTAGATAAAATAAATATTATTTTTTGAATCAGGACGTCGAAATTATCCAACGGTGAATTTTTCATAATTTTCTGAGACAGTCAAATTTTTGGGTAAAAATTAAATACCATTTAAATATATAATGTGTTTTATGACATCATAATGACCCAATGGTGATGTAATAAAATACCATAATCCTTATGTTCGGCCAATATATGTTTTATCATTAAAATAATGAGGTTTTCGGTTTGTTTGACTCACTTTTCAAAGCATTAATGGAGCCCTCGAGACTTATTCAACACTTTGCCTTTTTAAATTAATTTCCATGGGAGTGTGACTCACCTCCACATAAGCAACCCTAATTTTTTTAATATGTTCGGACCTTGGACTTGTGAAATATTGTTTTCCTCTTTCCTTTTCCAGAAACCATGGGCAAATACCATGGGATGGTTTGTGGTTTGGATTATTTTAATATAAGGGGTCCCAAACCTAAATAATAAAGAATTCTCTCACCTTTCCTATATAAACCCACCCAAGCTCCCACTTCCTCCTCACTCAAAGCCCTTGAAGTTCGTCCAACCTCTGCCCTACCCTCTCTATAATCCTCCCATGGTGCCCCAAGCTCCCAAGAAGCCTCTCACAAGCCTCTCTCTAGCCATTGGAAGCACACTTCCAAGTAAGGGGTTTTTCCTCCTTTCTAATTTTTTTGTCAATTTTCTTTAAGTTGTATTTCCCTTTTTATTTCAATTATGAATGTTGGGGTATGGTTTTGCACCTCCCCCATACTGCCCTCTTATTGTTTTAATGATGGGGGAACCCTTTCTCTCTCATTAAATGCCTCCCATGTACACCCGTTACTATGCCGAAATTCCGAAAGGAACTTCTCTCTCTTCTTTTACATTCAAGCAATACTTTTGTATCATGAATCTAAATTCCATTTCTATTGTTGGGACATGTATATATATGATCTCCTTACTGTCCATTACATGTAAATATGATGAGGAACATTTTTCTCTCTCATCAACCTTTTTTTATGAATTCTTATGTCACGCCGTTACGCTGCCGAAATCGCACCGATTTTCTAAGCCAATGTCTTTGTGTAGTGAATACCATGCCCATTTCTCCATCAAGGGTATTCACCTTTATGCACATTTACTTATTGTTTATAAAGTTTCATGTATGAATTCCACATTCTTTTATCGTGGAAGAAATGATTATGTTTTATGAATCCATGTTTTATGATCCATGTGGCACACTTATGCATGAAATGAAATGTTTAAGAAGGGTGCGCCCTTTATAGCGCTCCAATGCATTGGGTAAAGTATAGTATCATGATACGTCATGTGCAATGAGTGTTGACTCATGCTAATTCAAGTGCAACATGGGTTTACTCGTGCTTCAAGTGCAATGAGGGTTTACTCATGCTCCATGTGCAATGAGCCTTGGCTCATGCTAATTCAATGTTAAGTGTTGTTGCCACATTTCCATGTTATGATTATCATGCTTTATCATGCCTTTATGTTCATGTCTCTCTTATGCTCTATTGATATGCCTATTTCCTAACATGTATTGTACTCCTCATGTTATTCATTATGTACTCCCTTACTGGGCTTCATAGCTCACCCTTTTCTTATGCATGTCCTCAGGTTATCCCATGCAATGCTAAGTACGAAGGAATGTAGTGGTCATGTAAAGGAAGCTTTCAATAAGGATGTTGTATTTCAAGTTTAAAGTTTTTATGTAATGATCCTAAGCCCCAAAGACACTAAACCTCTCGATCTTCTTTGTTGTATCAAGTGAAGTTTTATGTAATAAAGCATGTTTAAGTTGTAATAAAAAGCAGGGTTGTCATACAACACTTCTTAACATACCCAGAATTCTTTAAAAAATTAAATTTATCAAAATTTAACATATACTCATAATTGTTTTTTGGAATCCTAGTCGATGATATAGAATGTAGATATTTCAACTTTATCATGATATCATTGAATTAATATTATAAAATTTAAATGTCCTTGTAAATATTTCCTTCATTTAGGATGTTTATGAATTTTTACTGACTTGATATCATATGGATCATTAGTGATACCGATCCATTTTAAAATAACAAGGAAACCTAAACACATGGATTTGAATAGTTAAATAAAAAATGTCATTATTATTTTTTAAGAATTCCTTCTGATATATGATTCCTCTCTGGTGTAGTTGCTATGACCATACATAGACAAATTATTTGAAAAGGATAATTTGGGTAAGATATGTCTCAGAGGTAGAATGATATAATTTCTACTAATATTAGTGGTTGTATAGAGCATTATTTGACTTTTTATAGGTACAAATAATGACCCATAAAATCTTTTTATATCTCACTTATTATATATTCATAACATTTACCATAGTTTTAAAAAGGTGAAATGATAGTGGGCATGTGATTTTCATTTCCTCAAACCACCCTTTCAATATTTTCAACTAGGAATTCGTCCTACCTTATTCTTTTTAATGTGTGGTTAATATTTCTAGTAACATACACATTTTGGGGTTAATTAGTAGTGAATAAATATTTTACTAGGGTTCTCTCATTAGGTTTTCAACCATGTTAGAATTATCTCTCTTCCAATTGGCTTACTAATGCCTTAAAAATTATACCATTGATATTTTTTAGTTTAGGTACTTCTATCTTAGACCTTCAACTATTTTAGTTTATGGTAGTCTTGATTAGACATTCTATTTCATATAATTTATGGTATTCTATCTCAGACCATATATTGAATGTAGTTTACAGTATTTTATCTCAAACGTTATAATATTTTAGATTAGGGTCCTCTATCTTGGAAAATCTATTTTTAGTGAATTATGGATATTCATGAATGGTTATTGAAATGATATTTGGAATAATGGTTGTTAATGAAGTGTTTTGACAGCCAAAATTCTTAATTGAAATTCTAATGAATATGTTTCTATCAAGGGTTTTATTACCCATCATTATTTTAGAAAATATACATGATGAATTTTCCTGATGGGTCGTGAAACCCAATATCCTTAACAAAAATTCCATTGATTGATGTTTTAAAATACAAGGTATTTGTGGTTGAATTAGATATTTATAATATGGATGGGTAAATATCAAACCAAAAGTGTAATTTAATGATTATAGAATCTGAAATAGATTACAAGGTTGAAACAAACACCCTGAGGTGATGAGTTCACCCATGTTGTTACCGAGGCTCGAGAGGATTAATGTTTTTTTTAATATAAAGAGGATATGTATCTTGTTGGTAGGTTTTAATTCATTTTGCATGGTCCCATAGAGATTTCATGAATGGAAAAGAAATGGGGATCCCCTCTCTTTTCCAAAGGATATAGGTGATTTTTAAAGGCTTAAATATTCTAGACAATGATGTTTTTATCTTGTAGAAAAGTTATATCCTATAAACATTCTGCGGCCCAAGATAAATTTAACATTTGGTTTTGGAGGCTCAGTCCCTATGCCATGTGTTTTCGAGTCAAATGGTATAGGCCATAAAAATCGTCAAGAATTGAGTGTTTTCTCTCATACTTGAGAAAGGCTACAAAACATGGTGATATAAAATCAAATATGTTAAATCCACTAGAATATTATAGTTATTAGGAAAGTAAATCATATTCTTTTAATATCAAGGTTAACTAGAAGGGGAAGAAGTGGGTACATTTCAAACATTGATTATGGAAAAGTATCATATTCTAGGTAGTCATGATAATAAATCTTGAATTAAATGGTGTCCTTTATGGGTCCATGAATACATAATAATAAGATATTTTGTTGGGAACAATTAACCAATGAATCCATGTAGGGTTATTTATAATTATCTAGTCACAATTATAATTTTATATGGAATAACCAACATTGATAGAAATTAGTGTTATACCGATAGACCAATACTAATGTATTTAAAAGCCATTATTATAGGGTATCTATATAAATGGTTTGGAAAATAACCAATGGTATAGGTACCATTGAGAAACCCTATACCATCTATTTGAAGAAAAATATTGGTATAAGTGAAAAATATACAAATAGATTTTCCAAGACCGTTGGTATATCTACCCTGGAAACACAATATAAACATTTTTTCTTGGAAAAACTATTAGAATATGTAATATTTATATCAATAGTTTAAAAAAACCATTAGTACCGATTCTATATAAAGACCACAAACTAATGTTTTTCATAAATAAGTATAATAAGTCTCAAAACATAGGAACCTATACTTATGGTTTCTAAACCATTGGTATATGTATTAATTTTTTTACATATCATTTAATAAATAAAACATTAAATAAATTTTAAATATTCATCTACCTATTTTTCATATTATGTTCACAAAATACACTCAATGTTATTGGTTAGGACAATGAAATATTATTCAAAGGTATTAGGATCAAAATCCAGAAAAAATGTATTTACATTACATATACCAATGATTTTTTAAGACCATTAGTGTCGGTGTTTCATATCACCGAAATCATTGGGTTGGGAACCATTAGTATGGACCACCTATACCAATGGTTTCCTAAATTATTTTTTAGACTATTGGTTGAGGTATATACAAATGAAAAAGAAGCTAACATTTCCCAGACCATTGGTATAGGCTATACTAATTGTTTGAGTTCCAATACCAATGCTTCAAAATTTATGCTATAATCTTATTTGTCTCATAGTGAATGAAAAAGGGAGACCCTGGTCAAGGGGTTCTAGGAAATGTCTATCAACTTGAGGAACTTGTTTTTTCATCTAAAACATCAAATACATGAAGGTTGTTTATGGAAAATGAAATATTCATAAAGGGCTCAAGCACACAAAAATTTGTTTCACTACATAGTGAACAAATTATCCTGGTGAAGAAATGTAAAAAATAATTACTCTAAATTATTACTAGACCAAGGGGTCTAGTGATAATGGATTAGATTTTATTATGTATATAAAGTGGGCCCAATGAGATTTACTCATTTTTTTTATACTCTAACTTTTAATCAACCACTAGAAATAAATATTTTAGTGAATGGAGATTGATATTTTATCATCCCACTTATTGGGGAATTTCATCCAAACATTTTTTATTTCTTATTTACAAGCAGTTTATGGTCTCTCTAATTGGACCATCAAAGGCTATAGTTTTTGTTTGTATAGATTTGACTAATGTACATGAATTTTGAGTTCATAGTTCATGGTGACCTGATATGAGGTAAATGTTACAAAACAAACTCAATCAGATACCTAATGTTAATAGTAATCTATTATGATAATTATTGGGATATGGAAATGTCATGAATCTTGTGTCAATGTTCTCGGTTCTTCAGTAATGGTCTGGGAAAATTAGTCTTTGGATGACCCAAGACACCCTAAGGTGATGACTTCTAATGTGGTGATGTTAGGGCTAATAAGTTTATGAAACCCATATTCCATGTCACTAATGCATTTGGTTTATGGTCAATAGCATATACACCAGAACCAGGGAAGACATAAAATGTCAATAAAAGGGTCCCTCGAAGCTGGGTGTCATTTTCCCAGGTCCATTGAGGGTTTTTGGAAAACCATGGTTCTCATGCCATGATGTGTTATTTATGGGTTGGTGTTATTAAAATGTGTCAAGAGCACTCTATACTATGGTTGTACAGGTTCTGGATGTTATTGTACTTTGATAAGGAATAATCAAGGGTGATCGTTTGTAGATTTTAATGTCATGTAGTGGGGATGTATATGTCATGCTGTTTAAAATCATGCTATAAATAATTCTTTTTTATGGTTTAATGTCATTCAATAACGATGTTGGAACTCAAATGAAATTGTGATAGTAACCCATTTGGAAACATTTCTATGGTTTAGTTCATTTAGATGTATGAAGCATATTTTATTCATGAAGAGTATAATTGAAGGTAGCCATAAGCCTGAGCCTTTTGAATATATTTATCTCATGAAAAAGAATGACCTATATATATATGACTCATGGATAGGTAGAGTGAACAACTGTGAATCTCCCTCTTCATATAGTGCAATGTGTTACTTTTTTGGATGGGTTTTTAGGTTTCTCTTTGTACATTATAAGGGTTGAGATATTTACATAATTAGCTTCTTTATGTGGATCCCTGTTAATATATCTCACTCACAAGAGTGGAAGGTGGGTGACTAATTCAGAGAATTTCGGTATTCATATATGATTCTTACCCTGATATCGATGTGTATAAGGATACGATTTCAAAATATTACAATGAAAATGGGTATGATACCACGAAGTGTAACATTAAGAGTGTCCAAATCCACTTGAATATATGGGTTACATAAGGTGTCAATAATAACCGAAGAATATTAGAGTCTACTAAATGTGGTAACTATTGTGTACATGCCATGCATTGAAAATACAAGAATTCTATATTGCAAGTGATTATAAAAATAAATCCTATCCATAATAGGGGCCTATCCTTTGGGTAAAAAATATAGCTTAGGAACATCCTCCTTAGTAGTGTTCCAATTATCCACCAAATCCTAGAAGGGTCCTTTTTAACTACCCCATCCTTGTTAGAATTCTTTTAGGATGAAGAAGATGTATTATTAGTGCTTAATGTCCTTGGGGTTCCAAAAGACAGATACGAAATCATGTAAACGGCGATGTCTGCTCAAATATTTAAGATATGTAGTTGTTATATAAACAATTTAATATTCATGAAGGTTTCAATCACTCTAATGGTTATTCCATCATGTATAGAGTAAATATAGAGGTGAAGGAACAAAACATGCGATTTTTAGGTACACAACTATCATAGTGGATTATTTGTTCGATTTGAATACTATACATAATGTATTTTATTATAATGAAACATGGTCATGGTCAAAATATTAAACATCAAGCTACTAGGACATGGTTCCCATTATAAAATATGTTTTAGTTGCATTGTCTAGCGTTGTTTCTAGAATTCGGCATGCTCAAATGATCCATGATCAGCATGAGAAACAAGGGGAAATGGGTAGTCAACTAAACCTCATGAGTCTGGGTATCATATATATTTATTTATAGGTATATCATATAGTTATCTGTTCTGTTTTGTCAATGTATATTTTGAAACATGACCTAACAATTGAGATATGCATTTCACTACATATAATCTGATATAAGTAATCAAGAAACACATAGTTGTCGAATAAAATCACCCTATGTGGGTTTGAACCGTAAATAGGTATGGGGACCTCATTATGTTGTGCCTAGTCAAAAGATTTGAGATATGGTGTCACTACATATCATGTGAATATTTGAATCAAGGTATGTGTATTTATTTAAAGGGAAAATCTCTATATATGTCAAACTCATATATATAGATAGGGGCTATTAATTATTGTGTATAGTCACTGGATTAGAGGTCTAGGTGTCACTACATACCAAATTTTATAATGAATCAAGAAAAATGTTGTTCTTCAGTGGAAAAATCCTTATGGAGGTCTATCTCCTGCGTAGAGTGGGGAATTTTTTCCATTGACTTTTGTGGCCAGATTCGTGATTGGGGATCCAGGTCCGACCAAATATCTTGTGATAGTAAGAATAAAGGAACATATATTTCTTTAATGGGAAACACTCCACAAATTATTAAATCATATGGAGAGGAGGGGAATTTGTCCCATTAATTATAACGGATAGGAATAGTATTGATGATTAGGGTTTCACTAAGCATCATATTATATAATGAATCAATCCATATGTAGTTATTGAGTATTAAACTCTCCCTATAGGACTGATCCATACATAGAGTGGGGGGGGTAATTTCCCATTTATGAATATTTCTATACCAAGGATTTGATATTTGGGTGTCATTAAGCATCTTTTGGTGGTATGGATCAAGCCACATGTCTCTTTTTAAACATAAAACTCTCCATGTAAAAATTTATTGACACATAGTTCCTGAATGGGAAACTCTCCATTTAGGTCTAAACCAATGGTGGTGGTGGGAACTAATCCCATTTATTATTGTGTTTGGGCTTAGGTTTGGAGTTCGGGATGTCATTATATATCATGTGATCGAAGGAATCGAGACATGCATAATTATTGAGTGGGAATCAATACACACAAATATTCCCAATACACAATGGGGGAATTGTTACAATTTATTATTATGTCTAGACCCATGATTGGAGATACGAGAGTCACTACATATTGTTTCATTTCAATAATTGAGGAAAAATAATTCATCAGTCGATGTGTGGTGGGGGAAAACACCCAGGATCTTTATCATATTGGGTGAGGTCCATAGTAATGTGATGTTTTATATAATATAATGAATTTCATCCATTTACATTACCATCATGTGGTAAGGACTTATGGTGTGAATTTTAAAGTCATACTTCAAAGACCATAGTAAGAGTAACCTGAAATGGCATGTCTTGATCATGCAGATTAGTCCTTAACCAAATTCCTAATCCAAAATGATCTGTGATTAATGTTACAATCAAGGAATGGAAAAGGATGTATCCACCTAATAGAACTGATTAAAATAGTTTTTGGTGGAATTTTATAACTCATTGGTTGGGCCATGATATAGGATCTATGCATCTCTACATATGTCATTGCAGTTTAAATCAATCCTCATATATTTCTCATATACGATGGAATTTAATGTACACTGGTAAGGACAAATTACCTCTATATTTGGTATCCAAACCTTTGTTTTGGGATGTAGTAATCACTACATTTAATTTGAAAACTGGACTCAATACATGCGTAGTTACTGAGTGGGAAAATACCCAATGTGGATTTGACTCAGTCATATAGATGAGGGAACATTGTTTTTCATTCGAAAAGTTATATCTCACATGGAGTGAGTCATCTTGAAAAATAATAGATGTCATCATTTTTAACGTCATTTGGTAAGTTTGAATGAAATTTAAGTGTTTTATGCCATAAGACTGGGATGCTTGTCTTCTTATAGTTTTAGGTCATAAAACTTGGACCACAGATGTTGTGGAGTTTAATGTTTTTCAATACAACCTTCTTCTATGTAGTCTATCATCATGTGTTAATGATGTATCTATAGTAGAGTTCATCATTGTGAGAAAATAGAATTTTTATTGTAATTTAACATCATGCGACTATGACATCTTCCTCGAAGTTTACGGTCGTGAATCCAGGGAATTTTTCAATATAGTTTAATGCTATCTTGGCAATACATAAGACTCTTGAGACCATCAATGCATATTATTTCTTGAGAAGCCTCACATTGGTGGGGGGTATGATGTGTTCCCCCTCTATTGTGAACAATGACTATTATCATTTGGAATATACGTTTTGTATAATTTAAGGTCCCTCCAATTTGGGTTCTATATTTTGAGGTTTATTTCTTAGTTTTATTGGCTATCTGAGAGGAAATACCATTTCTCTCTAACAGAATGTGCAGAAGAGATCCATTTTTGGAAGATATGTCCAAACTGATTCACATGAACATCAAGGTTGTGTAGTGTACACAACCTTCTTTTATAGAGAAATTACAACTTATCCTTGAAATTTATAGCTTCTCGTCATCTAAAAGTTGTTAAAAAATTTCTATTTAGAGTGAGGTAAACTAGAATACTATGTATGACACTAATTATGTTATGTACACCAATGAATATGAAGGTTATTTTTTTACGCTGCACATTATATTAAAATATTTTAATAATTTATGAAGGATCTCATCTAGATAGGAATTGTTACATTTCTCACAATCTACTAGAGTATATTTGATAGACATATTTATGTCCACTATTTTTCCATTCACTGCAAAATGATTGGGATATGAATGTTTAGATTCAATGTTTTACTCCATGTATAATTGATTCAATTTACAGGTATTGAATTTGGTGTCATTACATGTCAGTATCATGGGTGGTGGGGACTCTGAATCTAGTAATGATATTAGAGATAAAAAATTTAGTGATATTATTTATCCCATCTTTCTTGAATGGATTTACCTTATCCCATTTTGAAATAAAGTCTACATCATTAACAGTGTATATAAATTATTTAATTTTTTAAAGGGTACATGGCCCAATAACATCCATCCCCCAAACAGAATGTGGCCATAGATATTTTTATGAATGTATAATCACTTGGGTTTAATAGATGACGTTTTTATGAATCTTTCATGAATGAAATTTCTTATTTCATTCCACACTGTCATGTATCATTATTTCCTAGTAGTAACCAAGACTCATAATTTTATAAGAGATTATAGTCCTGGAATAATAGGATATATTGGATCCTGATTGTAATTTCTCTATGGTTATAATAATATGTATTTCTTCTAATCTATTGATGAGGTTTCTATCCAGGAATCATTTATTTAAGGTTTTTGTCTCATTTGACTCATCCCTAAGGGTTAATTTCACTTCATTATGTCAACTACTATCCCTTTTTACCCAATTTAATATAAGGGTCCCATTTTTTTAGATTATAAACTATTGGATCCATCTATTTTGGTGTGAATATCAATTCATAACCCCCTGAGGGCTCTGTTTTTCAGATTGATTTCATCCATGTCAAAGATAATGACTAATGAGACCATCCTTCTAGGCGTGATCCCATAGATACTATACCATTATTTTAATCAGGCATAACCAAGGATGATTTAGTCAGTACATGAGCATTGTCATTTTGTGATCAATGTATGTGATGCGATTTTGGTTCAAAATATAACTCTCCAACTGGTCCTCTCACAAAACTGATGTTAGGGCCCAATTATTTCTTCTTGATGGAATATTCACCACTAATTTTTTTATCAATATATCAGAAACACATTTGATGTTTATTTAGGCTCAATATAAGTGTAGGGATAGTTCCAAGCCAATAATTAGTGCCTGATATTTTTCATCATTATTTGTGTAGCCTTCAGATAGAGAGAAAGAGTAGAATAAATGTAACAACCCTCAAAATTATAGAATAAGTCTTTTTTATATTGATTAATTTTTTTGAATTAGATAGTAATTTTTTATTACAAATTATTCTATGTCTGATAGCATACTGAATATGAAAAAAATGAGTTTTTCTGAAATCATATTTTTCCCAAAAGACTTAGTTATATTGAAAATTAATATATTATTAATAATACTAATTTAATTTATAGTTATCAGATAGTCCTTATAATGGTAGGAATGGATGATGTTAACTAAATTATTAAAATATTGTTTACACATGTTTGTACAATGATTCATTGGTTACCAATTTAATTACGAAATTAAATAAAAACCAATTAAATAAGACGAGCTTGTTTTTATACAAATCTATTTAAATGAAAATAAAAGAGTTTATAAAATAATAAAATAATAGTTTATGGATTTTATTAATGAAATATATATGTAATATATTCAATTTACTTTCTAAAATGAATCCTATATGATTTATAGTCATGATATAAAAACAAATTCAATTTTCCAGATAAAAGAAGTATTTTTCAAAAAAAATGAAGCTTTGTCACCTTTTGATGTAGAACCCATTTTAAATATGGGATTAAACCTTTTTTAAGTTATATTTGAAAAAATAAACTTATTATTTGTAATATAGTGATCAAAATTTACTTTGGGTATATTTTTGTATTTTTTGGGTTAAATTTATTTTTTGATGAATAACGGAAAACAATGCATTTTAATTCAAACCCATTTTCTCTTATAATTTAATTATAGTTATATATATATTTAAATAATTTTAAATAGTAATTAGATCAAATTTTTACAATTTAATCCAAATAATTTAATTTTAACAAATTTCATATTGGAATTGAATAGAATTACTATGTAAACTTTTGAATGTTTTTCATAAAAAAGTGTTATCTTATTCCCTCAACGAGATAATTGTTTAGTAAATTTCCTTCAATTTTGAGTTTTTAATTTGTAAAAATGGATTCCATACTTTTAACAATAAGGTAAAAATTATTTAAAATTTCCCATTTATTTTTGGAATTATGAATAGTAACTTTAGTAATTATTATTATGTACAACGGTCAAAGGTAAATTGAGTAAATAAGGGTAAAAATAATATTATAAAAATTAAAAACTACCCTAAAACTAGTCCTAATATTATTGGATGAGTTAATACCAACCAATAAAATCCTTGTCCCATGATTGTGGCATTTTCAGGCCACTTGGGAGTGATTATGACCTTTATAACATTCAATTTAAAGTAAATGTAAATATGTCTCTTATTACTAAAACAATTTTAATATAGGGTTATATAAGTGATCTCTTTGACTATAAATATTCATTAGAAATATTAAAATATTACCTATATCATGGTTATTAAATTATAATTTTATGAAATAAATTATTAATCATAGTTATGACACAATGATGATAGAATAATAGATTTAGTAATGAAAAAATAAAATAAATTATACTAATAATAAAAAATTAAATATAATTCGAACTAATTGATGCCATCCATGAATTTTATATTTGAATAAAACATATTATAAGTCCATTAATTTTTTTTCCTTGATATATCGATGTTTTTATTTCATTTAAATTCAATGGAATGAATATTGTTAGAAATAACAATACATATATTTTATAAAGATAATAATTTCTTAAATTATTTTAGAATAATATAAATATGAAAAATTACAATTTGAATATTATAAGGTCTAATAATTCTTATTTTGTCTATTTATTTTCAATTTACCTCATATAAATAGAATTTATATCCTCTTAATATTTAAAATGTTACCACAAATAAAATTAAAGAAAATAATTAATGGTAAATAGGAAAGATATCATTTAAAATAAATGTATAAATAAGTTTTATGAAAGGATATCAAAATATATTAATATTATTAATGAAATAAATGTTTTTTTTTACTTTTAAAATCTTATTTGAATTTATTTTTATTTAATACTTTTAATAATAACAAGGGTGCGCCAACCCTCCCTTTTAAATGGTACCCATTGCTCTCTATTAATCGCACTTCCAAAGCCTTTTGGATTGAACAATATCATCCCAAAACCCTTCACATACTCCAAACCCACATTCTTTAATTCCTAGATCTTCCAAAAAAAGTTTTTTAAAGATGTTAAGATGTTCTTCTTAGGTGATCAACCGAAAAAGATATTTCATTTTATTTAAGTATCTCTATTTTATATCTTTTTACACATCATTAGAATATCCTCAAACCATTATGATATAATAAATCCAATATCCTAAATATAATAAGATGTAATTATATTGATAAAAACCCCTGAATTCAATTCAAATTCTAATAAATGAGAATAAAATTAATCGTCTGTTTGTATGTGTGAATGATCAGCTCTATGAACGGATCTAATTGATTTTCCATGATCGTCTCTCCTGACTAGTTATAATATTTTAATTAATGTTGATATGTGATATTAATTAAATATTAATTATTATATGATAATAATATATCAATTACTTTCTCACTTCCAATCTCATAAAAATGATAACGTCGTTCTTGCTTACGTGTGAACTATCACCTCCATGAAGCGATGTGACTCGTTTTTATTCATTATATCAATATTATGATATATATATATATATATATTTAAATTATTATTAAGATATTAATGATTATATTTTCATAATGGAAATATAAAATAACAATTACCTTACTTTTATAATGATCAATGAAAAATGAAGACATTACTCATGTATAATTTTAGCTTACAGTCTCCATGATTATATCATTGTTAAATTTTCATAAACATGATTCATGTTTTCATTTAAATGAATAATTTTTGTATAAAAATTATAATAATTTGATGAATATTATTCTAGAGATGATAAACTTAGGACTACATGGACTAGTACCACGTTTATTTTGGACTCAAGAACCGAATATCTACAAAACGTCCAACATGTACTCAAATAATTAACTTAGTGTTATAACATACTAATAAGTAATATAAAGAAAATAATAAACTTAAAAATGTTCTTAATAATGTAGAAATTAACCTGTGTTTATTATTCAGAATTTTAAATAAAGAACGAGAAAATTCAAACTCAAGGTATGGGATTTCATCTAAATATCATTTCAATGAGACATTTCATGATGATTTGAAGCTTTATTATTTTATAAATTATATATAATATATCCTTGAAAATTTATATCTATATTATATATAAAATCATGTAATTTATTTTTGGGTAAAATGTTCTACATTCAGGTTTCATAAAAATTAAATGTTCGAAATCGTATGGGGATTCGCCTTGATCACCTTTTGTTAAGATATACTTTGATCATATACACCTCTTTATTTTATACTTTGTATTTTCAACCCCTTTGAATATTAATTTCATTCAGTTGTTTAATAAAGTAATTCCTTATGTGAATTATTATACTTTATTTAAAAAAATGATATAACTAATGTTTTTAACATATTCGACGACAATAAATTCTCTTTCATTGTAACCATTATTTGATATTTGGATTCTGATATGAGCCTTAATTTTTTTAAAAGGAAAAAACAAATGCATTATTTTAATTTTTTGAATATTTTTATTGAAAATGGTATTGAATGTTGAATGAATATTTCAATATCTTGTATCAATTTATTTTTACTGCAAATGAAATTTTAGGGGTGAAATGTTGATAATTGTAATCATTATTGTGACATGATTATATAATGGTACTTGGACATTTAATGGGTGGTAACACGATACTCCGAAGATGGGTGGTTATGTGATAAACCAATTATGGGTGGCTATGTGATAAAACATGGAGAGGTGCTCACATTATAAGCTCAAATGAATTGTGTATGGAAGTCGGCTGCAAGGAAATTCTATTTTGCGATATGCATGGAAGTATATTGTATGGTTATTCCATTTACTTATGAGTATGTCCCAAGTAAAATTTTTATGTTATGTGTGATTTATATGGTATAAATGTTAATATTTTGAATAAAAATGGTATTTATTGAGATTTTATTTAGTGAATATTATTTACTACTTTGTAAAGGTGAAAATTAATACGTAATGATAATGTATTCGGGGATTACATGTTTTTGCAAGTTGAACAATTTTCTTTATTTTTTTCTAAATTATTTATTTTTTATTCTCATCTAATGTTTTTGAAATGTATTTCATTGGATTTAAGGGAGATTAGATTCATTGATGGGTTCAAGGAAAATCTATGATGCTTAAACATGAAAAGAAACCATTTTCCTTTTTAATAGTTTTAGGTTTATTGAAAAAATGGTTAGTGAGAATAAGTGTATACATTGAACTATTTATGTTTTTATGTATGAGTTATGACCTAATTTTCTAAAAAATAAAACTAAAAATATCCTTAATGTGAATTAATGTTCAGTTATTGACTTATCTCAAGATTATGTAATCTTTAAGGTCGGGGCCTTATCGTTGGCATTTGAGGAATGGTTTAGACAACTTCTAATATTATGAAGTTTTCTAAAGAGTTTGGGATATCATCATGGGTTTATAATTTTAATGTTGATCCAAATTTAATTTACTATAAACCCTTTTTAGGCTTATGGTTTGAAATTTAATGGTGACTGATGGTATTTTTATAATCATTTATTTTTGATGTAGTTATCGGATATTAGTTTTTTTATGAAAAATTAACGGTAAAGAATAAAATTTTAGGTTAAAACATTTTTTTTTATTTTTTACTGTTATATCTTAATTTTATAATGTTATAATAATTATACAATTTTTGGAAATAGACAACACAATGACAGTGTGAGAACTCATCATATTGGACAAGGATGTAGGAATTGAACACACAACCAATGTGTGTTAGGGATTTATCGCCTACCACTATCCTATGTGAAGTCCTTCATTAGTAAGAGTTATAATTTTCATTTAAATGATATTATGGACAATGAAGAATTTTTTTGGGAGACATATGTTTTATCAAATAGATAATAATGGGATTAGAAATCGATTTGGGGATTAAGTAAAAAAATTTATTTTCAAACACATTAAATATTTTGGGAAAATTATTTGAATAAGGTTAACAGAATACTGTGGAATTTTATTTGAGGAAATTTGGTTTAATTAAATATTTTTTTTCACTTATGGATATCTGGGTTATTTATGGAAATTATAATCCTATCTTTGACAATATGATATTTTGGTATAAGACATTAAGTGTGGTTGATGTTATTTCATGATAAATTTTCAAATTTATCTTGGAAGAATATGATATCAAATAATTCTCAATTTTGGGATTCAATCTTAGTTTTAATTATATTAAGTAATATTAAGGACATTTATTTGTTAAAAAGTCTATGTTTAACTATTGGTACAAATGTTGAATTTTGGTGTTTAAAAGCAGTCATTCTCCTTATAATGGATTGTTCTTTTTTGGGAAATTATCAAATCTTGTACTAACCAATGTGGTTTTGATAATGTTTAATGTTAGAAGAAATGTATTTGTAAACGTTATTGGGTGAGTTGAGTTTTTATAAGTCAATTATAGGGCTTCAGGTATGAAAAATAAATCATAAATACTGACTGACTGGAAGAAAATATGAGTTTATGGTAGAAATTTACTAAAGGATGAAACAAAAATTTTCAAGTAAGTATATTTCGTTATGTTATTATAATATGTTGTAAAATAATTACACATTCTTATGAAAATGATCTTAAAACAAAAACATTTTTTTGGTTAATATTCCTACTATGTTATCAATGGTCATTTAACCCATAACAAGTTTGTGGTTTTCTGATTTTTTACATTATCTTGATCATGTTTTCTATGACTCTCCATTAGAACATGACGGTTATTTTTTATTCCATATACATGTTTTCATACATTGAATCCAAATATGTGTTATCTCATGTTACACTTGTAATTCACATCAATAATTTTAATTGTGGATGATTTATTAACTCTATTTCTCATCTGGTATTTCAATGAATTAATTTTTAAATGTGAAACCATAGTAACAAAGTACAAATATAAAATAGCAAGGATGCTATTTCCAAAAGGGGGAAGGATGTAACATCCCTAGTAACTATAGAAAATTATTTTTCATATTTATTAATAATTATAAAATATATAGTGATTTTACTATAAAAAGGATTATATTTCCAAAAGCATAGCTAACACACAACAATGAGTTTTTCCTAAATCTTATATTTCAAACAAGACTATATTATACCGAAAATAGTTTATCATTATAAATAATATTATAAGATATAGTTAACACATTGTAATTATAATGGAATGGATGAATGATAAAAAAGAAAAATTATGAAATATGGTTTGCATATGTTTATATAATAATTCATTGGTTTCTAAATTAATTAAGAAATTAAATAATTTCCAATTGGATATAAAGGTTGTTTTTTTCAAAGAAAACTATTTAAATGAAAATAAGTGAGTTTATAAATTAATACAGTCACTCTAATTGGAATTTATTAATGAAATATATATGTAATATATTCATTGTAATCTTTATAATTCATCCTATTTGTTTTATATACATGATATAAAAAAATATAAATTTTTAGATAAAATAAGTATTTTTTTAAAAAAATTGAGGTTTGGCTAGATTTTGATTCAAATCCCAGTTTAAATAAGGTTTTGAAAAAATAATTATTTATATTTTACAAATTAAACTTCATAATTGGGAGAGTGAACTCAAAATTTACTTTGGATTAATTTTGGTATTTCTTTATTAAAATTATTTTTAATGAGTAGTGAAAAAACTGTATTTTAATTCAAAAATTATTTTTCTTATAATTAATTTATATAGTTATATTAGTCTTTCAATTAGTTTCTATTTGTCCTTATATGATGTTTTTATCATTTAAACTAATTTTTTTCATTATAATAAATTTCATATAGAAATTTAATAGTAAAACTATGCGAACTTTTGAATAGATTACCTATGAAACCATCTTTTGTATTCCGTCAATGGGATTAATTTTTAATTATGTTTTACAAATTATAGGTTTTTAATTTGAAAAAAATTATTATATATTTTTATTCAAAAGGACCACATCATGTCAATATGTCCCTTTTATTTTTGGTCATTATAAATATTAACACCAGAAATTATTTTTATTCATCACGCTTAAAGGTAAATATGGTAATTAAGGGTAAAAATAATATTTTAATAATATAAAACTACCCATGCACTATTCCACATATGATTGGATGAGTTATGAATGACCAAGGAAATCCTTTGGCTGAGATTTTTTCCGTTGGATTCCACTTGGGTGGGATTATGAAATATATAACATTTAATTTAATGTAAAAGAAAATATGTCATTAACATGTATCATATTACAAAAAAAAATTAATATGGAGTTATATAAGTTATATCTTCAACTATAAATAGTAATTAGAAAGAAAAAAATGCAATCTACATTATGGTAATTTATTTATAATTTTTATTGAATTAATATTTAAATTTATTTATTACAAAATGATAATGAAATTATATATTTATTAAAAGTAGAATGGAATAAATTATAGTAATAATAATAAAATAAATATAATTTTAACTAACTGATTATATCCAAGAATTTTATTGGTGACTATGACATATTATGTTTCCAATAAATTTATTCTTTATATATTATCCCTATGTTTTAATTTTATTTAAATTCATTGAATTGAATAGTGTAAAATTTGACACTATATATATTTTATAAAGGTAATATATATTAAATTATATAATATTATTAAATAAATAAATAATTTAAAAAATGATAAGGTTTAAAAATAAATTATGTATCCATTTATGGGAAAATTACCCTATATAAGTAAAATTTACTGACTCTTAATATCTAACATATTTTTACCATAATTAAAAATAAAATAGAGTAATTATGTGTAATCTAAAAAGATAAGATTTAAAATACAATCAGTAGATGTATAGAAATTAATTTATGAGATTATTCAAAACTATAAATATATTACCTGTTAAATAAATGTGTTTTGTACCAATTTCAAATGAAATTGAATTTATATTAATTCAATAATTGTAATAATTCCAAGGGTTCACCTCCCATATCGAATAAAAAGATTCACATTCCTCTCTATTACTCACACATCCAATGACGTTTTTCATCGAAACTCTTCCAAAAAACCCTTACTGGAATCCCTGCCCACATTATTGAATCCTTATTTTAGGTATAACACCACCTTTATAGGTGATAAGGTGTTATTCAATGGTGACCAACAGAAGATGATATATCATTTTCTGTATGTATTTCAAATTTATTTCTCATTACACTTACATAAAATCTTCTAAAAAATAGATGAGATAATAACTCTATTATCCTAAATATAGTTATATTTTATTACATTAATATCATCATATAAATCCATCTCTACTTCTATTAAATGGGAAAGGAATTAATCATTTGTGTGTACGTGTGAACTATCACCTCCACGAACCGATCTAATTCATTTTGGATGACCATCTCTCATGATTGATTATAATATTATAAAAAATGTTCCTATGTGATATTAATGAAATATTAATCATTATAAGATAATATTATATGAATTATGTTCATACCTCCTTGCACATAGAATGACGACTTCATTCGTGATTATGTGTGAACTATCACCTCCATGAAGTGATGTGACTCGTTTTTATTCATTATATCACTTGTATGATATATATAAGTATTTCTAAAATATTAATATTAAATTAAATATTATATGATAATTATGGAATGAAAAAATAATAACTACCTTACTTCCATAATAGTCAATGAAAAATGAATATGTTACTCATGCATATGTATGTCATACCATCTACATGATTATAACGATGTTCATTTTTAATACCATACTTCATGTTTTGATTTAAATTTATAATTTATGTTTAAAAATTAAAATAATTTCATGAATATTATTTTGGATATGATGGACTTATGACCACAAGGAATTGTACAATGTTTGATTTCGACTTAAGAAGCGAATATCAACAAAACACCCGAAATGAATTAAAATAATTATATATTTGTTATATAAAAGTAATAAGTGATATAAAGGGAATAATAATATTTAAAAAGGATCTAATTAAATTATAAATAAATATATTTTTTTATTTTGGTAGATAGATATAGAATGAGACAATTCAGACTCAAGTTAATGGGATTTTTCTCAATATCTTTTAATTGGGACATTTGTTGATGATATGCACATATATTATTTTATGAATTGTTTTTAAAGACCCTTTTAAATTATGTATCATTATTATTTCAAAACTCATGTTATTTAATTTTTGGTAAATTTTTGTAATTTTATGTGGATTATAATTTAAATGTTCAAAATGGTAAGGGACTGCGTCTCAATCTCCTTTCATTGAGGCATATTTTGATAATATACACATCCTTATTTTATACATGTATAATCAACCCCCTTATGGATTTTAATTTAATTCAATGGATTTAAAAAGGAATCATTTTACACGATTTTTTTTCTTTCTTTATAAAATGACAAATGGAATGATTCTGAAGTATGCGGTGATAATTTATTCTCTGTGGTTGTAAACATTATTTGATATTTGGATTCCTCTATAAGACTTAATGATTTTAAATGTAAAAAATAAATACCTTATTATCTTCTTGGTGGATTTATATTGAAAATGGTTTTGAATGTGTATTGACTATTTCAATATCTTTAAATTTTTTCCTGTGATTAAAAAATGAAATGTTATGATTTAAAGGTAGATAATTAGAATATTTTATGTGATATGATTATATAATGGTACTTTGACATTTGATGGGTGTTTATGTGATAAATTGAAGATAGTTGGTTACATGATAAACCAAATATTTTTGTTTCCATGATATAACAAGGACGAGTGGTAACATTATAACCTCCATCGAATTGGTTATGGAAGTCTCCTATATAGCTATTCAATTTAGTGAAATGATTGGAAGTCGATTATATGGGTATTCAATTAAACGATTATTATGTCCTAGGTTACAATTATAGGTTATATGTAATTTCTGTTTGTTTTAATATAATATTTCAATTGAAAAAATTGTATGAAAGGTTCTTATATTATGTAAATATCATTTAATACTTCTTAAAGGTTAAAAGTATTACTTTATGATAAATTATTCATGGTTTATATGATTTTACAAGGATAAATGTTTTTTTAATTTTGTATTCCTTACTGATTTTTTGTGGTAATCACAAGTGTTTTAAATATTTTTAGATGATTTAAAGTAGAATAGATTCAATGATGTGTTCAAGAAAATTTAATTATGTTTAAACATAAAATGAAAATATATTTCTTTTTAAATGTTTACATTTTATGAAAAAAAAATGGATAGTGAGTAGAAGGGTCTATATTAAAATATTCAAGTTGTTTTTTATGATTTATGAAATATATTTAGAAATATCCCAACCTTAAAATAACCTCATTGTGAACTACAGTAAAATTATTGACTTATCTCAATATTATGTAATCATTATGGTTGAGGTATTATAAAAAAATAAATTTTCCAGAGAATGAAATACTATCCCTAGACCAAATCCTTTGAAAATCAAGGTTTCTATCCTCTTACTAATAAAACCATGGGATTTTCCAAGAAATACATCCCCCATGTTAGGGGGTCATTAAGGGATTTAAAATTGCTTCATTTGGAATTTTTGAGTCTACTAGTGTTCATTCCCATGTGGGATATACCATAAGTAAATCAGCTAAGGCTCCCCCCATTAATTTATTTATATGAAAACAATTACATTTTTTATTACTTCAGAAAAAACACTCATTATGGGAAATTTTTTACAGAATTTGGAGTCAAAGGATATACATGATCATGTCAATATAAAGAACTATGTGGACTTCATGATGCTACATATAATGTTACATATTTTTTAACACAATTATGTGTAGGGGGATGTTCATTTTGATATCATTATACTCTGTCTAGATACAAAAAATCATTCAAATGAGGTAATGATGAATATATTCATTCCCCTATTAATTTATTTAATGATGAGAGAACCAAGATATATCTACATGGAATCCAAATATTAAATAATAAGAGTTCCCTATACCAATGTGATTAAGATAGTTGGGTGGAATAAGTTCTACGTGAGATTTAAAAAGGCTTATTAGAAGTCATAATCCTATCATTAGGGGAATCAATAAGTCATTAACATGGATAGAGTAGATATCTTTCAACCAGGTAGCTATGAAATTATTAATATAGGTGAGGTTCCCATGGATACCAATAAGTTTTTTTTTTAGATTTTAATCATGTGAAATTAGGATAATTGCACTAACCTTTTTAGAAGAAACCTCAGTGTTCTAGTGGAATACAGAAAATATAAGGTACTTATTTGATATTATTACAAAATAAATCTTTAGTGGAATCATATTGAAATTTTTCTTCAATAAATTTCAAAAAATTGTTTGAAATTCAATGAAGTGATCACATAATGGTCACTATTTGACTAAAGGTTCATCAACAAAACATTATATGAGTTCTACCAGGAAGGGATTAATGATATGACTAATTTACCATTGGTAAGTTGTGCTATACTTTTTTAATCCATATAGAAGGACCAAATTAGAAAATATCCCTTGTGTTTCACTATAATAATTTTATTCCTCATAATTTGGGGTTATATTTAATTTTTTACCATAAATACCCATCTATAAATGGAGGGCATCACATTCCATCAATTTTTTCACTCAAAAGTTTTTTGATCTTCATTGAGAAATCATCTTATAGTTATTTTCAATTATGTTCATTGAATTAAATAAAGACCCTAATCTTCCTATTCTTTTTCTTGACATTGAAGAAATTATCAATCCATTTTTGATATTAGAGTTCCTATGAAATAATTTTATTGATCATTGTTTCATATTCTGACTCTAAATTAGTAGTTATAATGCGGTGAATCCTCCTAGGTTCATTATTAAATCCTCAATGTTCAACAAGTAATTATAGATTCTTCTTAGAAATATTGGGGCTCAACACATATTTTCTTGTATGATTTCATGTAAACACAAATTGATTCTTTTTTAGAAATTAAATATGCATCTTTTTCACATATGGAGTCTTAGAGAAACTAATCAATGTAGGACTTTCATCATCCTATATTCCTAAATCCATCATCATCAAATGTGGTTTGGGTGTTCATGAGTACATCCTCTTATTATTCCATCTCTTAGTCTATGGAGGAATTTTTAGACAAAGAGGGTAAACTGGGGGCCTCATTGTCACATTAAAGGTAAAAGAGGGCATTGAAAGAGAAATTATCATCATGAACTTATTGAGATGTTTTAGACAGATTATAAAGATGTTTTATCCATATATAAAGTCAATATTGACTAGATGAACTTATACATATTGGATTAAGTTATATTCCTCGATATGTTTATGGGTAGCATATAATCACCCTCCAGAATAACCTCAGGATTTTTATCTTTGGTCCCCAAGCCATTGGGGGCTGCAACCTAAAAATATTTATCCACCATTAGTCATTTTCCTTCCGGTTTATAGAAACATTCCTCAACATATAATCTTTTATAGGTCTCCATGGTGTTGTTTTCACCATGTATTATACCAACCATCCAATTAATAGGTTATTTCAATAATTGATGAAATGGTAAAGGTACCACTGCATGATTGTGAAAAATATGTATTCAAAAAAGTACACTATATGATGTGTTAGTATAGATGAAGATGAACATATCTTTATACATGACATCCCCAAATTAGGCCATGAGCTTGTTCTTCATGAGATACATTTTCTCGCTCATACTGTACACATGAATGGTTATCTTTTTTGGAGATAAGTCCCCCAAAATATATCCCAAAAGTTTGAGGGTCTGAATATGGATGAGGTTGATCCATGAACCATTATTTATCAAATACCTTCAAATGTTGACATTTTAAATTTAAATTAAACATATAGTGTAATTATATGTCCCCAGATTACTTCCTCAGGATTATGTTCTATAAACGAGATTGGAAAATCGAATTCAAACCATATTGTTTCCACTTGATAAATCTAAAATGTAGTTAATTGTGTTTAAAACTCATGTTGGATCTGTAAAACCTCAATTAGTGCCTATTTGAGATACAATTAATGATAGGGAGAATATAGTAATGAGAGTTTAGTCGGAACAACCACCACCGATTTCAGAATGTTGAATATATTTTCTTGAGGTTTTAGCTTCCTAATGTGGTTCTGCACCCTATTACGTGGTTCATGAGATGAGATTATTGAGGTATAATTGAAAAGTAATTAAAAATATTTTTATGGAATATATGCTACTAATATCATGATTCTACTAAACCAGACAATTTTTATTCTCTAATAATACATTATCACCCCCTCTGGTCGGTCTTGTAATAAGACTCGACTAGGAAGACTATTGGATGGCTTTGAAGCATCTCTATTTTTTGGTGTTGAAGGAGTGTCTTAACTGGGATCATGGATTAATATATATATATATATATATATATATATATTACATGAGTCTGTTATTCCGATATAAGGTTTGACCACTCCTACTCCATACAATATATCATCAGATTTTGAGTCCTCAGACTGATGATTCCCAATCGGGTATGTGAAACTCATACCCAGAGGTGTATTCATCATTAGAGAAAAGATATGTCAAGAGTAATATGTTAAGATAACCAAAGATATCATATTCATTTGATAATTATTTTATTTGGTGGGAGTGATTCCCATTAATATTACATTAATGGAAAGAGGCATGAAAGAGTGAGATCTTGTGTATGAGATAAATATGACTACTATGCTTTTCTCTATTCATATTCCTAATGATTATGTCAATCTATAGGAGGTGTATTCTATTTGACCTACCTATATAAATGTACCATTATTATTGTGTTAAGATATTCTCTTAGGGTTTTATGAGAATAATCTATTCTCATTCGATTCATCCACTTTTCAAACATCTGTCCACATCTTTCCATAAATTCAGTTTATTCATCCCCGTATTATGTATCAAATATGTCTAAAAAGTCACATCAAATCGGGAATTTTATAGAGTCTCCTATATTGAGTAATCCACTATTTTGAGGATTACATTTATGATAGTGTTGAATGGTATGACACATCCTCTTATGGAATGTAATGATGTTGATATGATTAGTGTGGAAAATTTCATTGATTTTCTTATGATCTGGTAGGTTGATTTGGTTATTTTCAATGCCAATTTTGAAATAATCAGGGACCTTGTCATTTCAAATAGAGTACACTTTATTAATTCCTTATCAAAATCATGGGTGGCCTTGGCCTATTCTTGGGTTTGGTTGAGGTTGATATTGTTATTAAAGCCACTCGATTAAACGCACTAGATGATTTGGGGAATGCCTGATTGATTGAATGAGAACCACTAATTGGTTATGGGTAAAAATGAAATAATCTAATGTAAAAATATTTCATAATTTATTCTGATGGAATGGTATGAGATTTATCTCGAGTTCACTAAATGTCGTGTTTAAGGCATTATGTCTTTTCTAAAAACTCATAAAATCTTCCTAGATATGTTATTAGGATCATAGGTGTTTTCATCCCATCCTGTATATTTTCTGTACAACGATTGAAAAATTTCTCTTGTGTGATAGATGTTTTGAGTGAATAGTGTAAAATATTTCATCTTGTGATGAATTCTGAAACCCTCTAATTTTATATATTTGTTCCATTTTTTATTTAGTAAATATTCATTTCCCTTAGATTAGAGCTGAACTAATAATGGAATTGATGATAAAGGCCTTACCATTCCATAATGGATTATTCTAGAATGTTTTGTACGAAATTAATGATTCCCTAATCAGAGAATGAATTAATCATTTCATCTTAGTCACCCCATACAACTCTTTATGGCCTAACATCGTGCCATATCCTAACAAGGTTCATGTAAGACAATATTTAGTGTCTCTTATATATATTGGGTGGGTTCCCACCTAGACGAATGCTATGGTAGAATTCTATTAATATCTATTTGATTTGGTGAAATTTTTCTTCTGTATGAAATGGGTATAATGGAATTCCATGATGGCTGTTGTTTTCTACAAGAAGTTGTTGGGTCCACCAAAACAGTAGCTTCCATATTTGAAATGCATTCCCATTATTTTAGGGGCCTATCACAGAAATAAATTAACACCCCTCTCCATCTATTTTTGATGTATTTTAAAATTCAATGTGGTTTTATTCCTTCGTATTAACCAATGAGATCGTATAATACCAGATACCATGGTTATCTAAGAGGCTATAACATTATAGATATTCATATATGGAAGTGGGTATTCTTTATTATGGAGACATAGTTATATACAATGCTTCATATTTTCCCAATTCTCATATACATATGTCTTATGTAGCTGTATAAATCATATGTTGAATAATTGTTATAATATAGAGATAAAAACTTTATAGGCTTTTTTCATGCTCTTCCTTCCCGGTGTACCATGGTATAGTGTACATGAACATGTCCATTTTAAAATAGAGTGTATTAATTCTCTCAATATCACCCACATACTCTTTATAACGAAGGTGTTTCTCTGTGAGCCTCAAATGAGTTTCCCAAGTAATTTGGCATTCGTAAAGAATGAAATCCTTCACTATCTCATCTTGGGTCTGATATTATAATTATAAAATGGACTAAAACTATGTTGGGAGGTTATTTTTGGATAAAACTCAACTTATATCCATGCTATTCTCTTCTTTATCAGATTTATATGCCTCCTCCCATTCGAAAAAAATGTTTCTATGCATTGAATTCAAACTATGATGAATTGATGATAATGTATGATGTAAAATTATAAATTATTAACCCCAATGTTTCAAACACGTATCTATATGATGGTTTATGTGTTTTCATAAAAAATCTGTAAGGTTGAGTCTAGGAAAAGATATGACTACCCTGTCCTAGAGATATATCATCATAGAGATCAAGACCCCAATGGATAGTAGGTGTAGAGTGATTGGGATCCATCTTTGTACTTCAATGATGTGGAATATCAATGTAATTATACAATTCTGTTTGTTTCAATGGTCTTAAAATGATTGAGGTATTATGGATATATTTCGAACAACCACAAGGAAACTGGAATTGAGATGATTAGGGACATGAGCCTCATTATAGTTCATGGTAGGTATTGGTAGGCCTTATTATATTGTTCGGAAGGAATATGAGTCTTTTTTCTTATTGATATTTCAATATGATGCTAACCATATGTTTATCTAATTATTTGATCCCACAACTGATAATAAGCTGGAGTTTTCTGATGAGCTTTTATATAATTAGTATGGATATGAGCCTATATGTAGGTGTTCTCCACAATATTCCGATCAACCCAAGATGAAGTGTGTTTTGGATCCAAGTTCATATATGTATTCCCTATTGAAATATATTAAAATAACTTCAAATGGGAGAGGGGTATTTGCCTCCTCTTGTATAGCCTCTATTGGAAGTTTCTATAGTCACTCCCCATCAACAGTTATGGAACATGCTTAAATTCGGTGACATAGTAGAATATGTCACGTAGATTCACTAATAGGTATATGTTACCTCTCTGAGGTGACAATTCTATTATACTTACCATCCTTATTTAGAGTGGGGTGTATGATCATGATCTTGTGACTTTTGAGTAATAAAATACACATTTTATAAAGGAATATGAGCAATCCTTGAGGCAGGAGTTACTCCCACGTGGTGAGAACCATTCCAAATATGGAAATGATACATCTATTATTTCATTGGAGTATGTCTCTAGTATTTTTCAATAGAAATGTGCATCTTTCCTGAGTCACGTGCAACTCCCTCTTTCAGATCCTCGTTTAGAACAAGGATATGAGCTATATCCCATGCCCTTGGAGTATATCACCCATTGTTTTTATAGTAATTTGTTCATATCCTAAGTATTATACTATTATGAGAAGATGAGTCTTTTTGGAAAGAATATTATGATAATAGCCTTGTGCCTCATCCTTCATTGTAATATAATGATAATTCTCATGGATGAGGGAAATATTGTTCCCTTAAACATGATATTCCACTTTCTTATATTGACTATGGTGATATGATTCTATGGATATCTAGATATGAATACATGGATGTCCATGTAGCTGTAGTAGTTTTGGAATATTTAGACAGATCACTAAATTCATTTCTAGAATTTAGTGACACATTTGGAATTTTTTTAGGAATATAGGTCTTTATATTTTTATTCACCATTATATACTAAATTATATCTTTTATTGAAGTAGGGATATGGGACCTCTCCAACCGTCCTGATTATACCAGTATATTTTGATGAGCTTCATGCATGAAGGATGGGATATGTGCCTCCACATTTTTTACTAGAGGAATATGTATGCATACATGATCTAAGGGAGTAGGTATATGCGCCTTCCAACTAGCTACCATTATAATATAGTGTCAGGCTACAGTAGTAGAAGTTTTTTATGTCATATCATTCTAATTTATCCACATCTTTAGGTTCATAATTTTATTTCCTTGGTAACCATTTTTGAGTTTCAATGGTGTAAATTTTTGGGAAGGTCCCCCACTAGGTGACTGAGGGGAACTGATGAAATGATATTAGTGGTAGTTATTAGAAGGATCCCTCAACTGTAAAACCTATACCATGGGGGATATGTAGTTGACTCCCTAATCTACCTTCCTCAGATATAGAAGAGGATGATTTTCATGATCTAGTGATAAATTTTTATGTGATTGGTTATAGTGAGATGTTCCACAATCATCAATGTTGATTTCTGTAAATGGTATAGGATTTTCTACTTCATTTCCTAGAGAACATTATATATTTTCTTGAGGGTAAATATCATATCATGTTTTTTGTATTACCAAACCATCACTTTATCTAACTAAAATTGATGGCATTGTGTGTGAAATGTTATTTTTCAATGAGTAATTAATTATCATTGGGTCTAAGTTTACATTACATTATGTCAATGAAGATAGGATCTCGGGTCAATTTTTTTTTTGAGGGATGTATCTATAGCAACTAAGAAAACAAGTAAAATTTTCACGAACTAATTCATTAATGTAACTAATAATCATGCTTAATATATTGTGAAAATATAAAATGATTGTCATTTCTAGTTCATATTTTGGCCATTTTTCTTATATGGACATGTTACAATGTGAATTGAATTATTTTATTTGAACTCCAATAATGTCAAATTTTAGGTCAGACTCACCATTTTTATTTTCATAGAATATTCCAAACAAAATGGTTCAAGGCATGAGAAAGTAATAATTTTCGTAAATAAGATATTCACATCAGGTTCACCATTTTGTTACATTGAAATATGATGGGTTTATGAAATTTGTAAATATTTAGGAGGCATGATGGTTGTTTCCAATAATGATATAGTTATCCACTTATTACATTCATTAACATTTGGTTCACCATCTTTTCAACCTCCTTTAGGAGTGATTTTGGTGGTGCAGGGGGTGGGGGTCCAAAAATATGTATCGGAACATTCACATCATGTTTTTCATTTCAATCACTCATAAAAACTCTTAATGATCCCTACATCAATAAATATCCATTGAGATGCTTTCCACGTATAGGCAGTCATTTTTGGATTTATAACATTCATCACATATGAACTCACATTGGTCGAGATGATGAGAGTTTAGGATCATCAGACACTTTTGGGTAGAATTATTTCATATTTCAAGATTCTATTATAGATTTATGATATGGTTGATAATCTCTTAGAAATATCAACAATAAAATGGTTACCCTAACATAATTATCAATTTTTCAATCCATCTATGTGTAAATGGGGTTTCTATTAATTATTAAATCGATATGTGTTAGAGTTTATCATTTGTTTCCTATTATTTGTTATTAATATTTAGTTTTTTTGAAGTAACATTACTAAACAATTGGGAGTTTAATTCCATCAATAGATTAAATTTATATTTCAAGGATGGGATTGATCATTTATGTTGTTTCATGCATAACATGTTTTTAATAGGAATAAAAACCCATTTAGTTCATTTAAAACATGTATTTTAATGTCATGTATAAAGAACATATCAGAGAGAAATTTGGCACCGGGTGTTGAGAATGAACCATAGGAGGCCATCTTTCTTATATATATTATAACAGGAATTAGAGTCATCATAGATCAATCTACTGTCTACCAGATGATTGGTAGTGATAAATAACTAATTCTGATCTGGCTTTTTACCCCTAAACATTCCAAAATATAAATTCATTTTGGAATTACCACAAGGTTGATTCCATTGTATTTGGGTAGTTTCCCCATGCCATTGAGTGGGGACTACTCAATGAATATTCCATGGATGGAGGAATTCATATGGTGACTAATATGATTTTTGAAAATCTCTAATCCCACATGATCTATTCCCATTGCGATAATCAAGGGATATTAACTGATCAGTCTCCATATATATGGATACATGAAATTTTCACTATGGATGTCATAAGGGGTTGTTTGATATGGATCATGGGCCTTAAGAAGGTATATTATGTATCCTTGTTATTATAGGATTTAGATTTATTTTTGTTAAAAAAGATTCTCAATTCACTAAGGGATGAGGAAGGATGAAAAACCCACTTCCAAGATAGGGTTTTTTGGGTTAGTGTGTCTAAAATATAAAGGGTGTTACTCCAAGGTGGATGACCATTTGGAGATCAACCCTTATGAAAACAACTTAAATAACCAGTTGATATTGGGAATTAAAGACCTCATTGTTTAGGTCATCCCTAACTCTCAAATGGGATTAAGTTACATGAGTTCATGGCTAGGGATTACACATAAATGGATTCCATTTTATGGGACTGCTTATGATCTGTTGATGGAAAGAGAAGAATGGTTAAATAATGGGATAATTTTTCCCCTTGAGTCATAGATATTTGAGATAGGGAAGGACATACACCAAGGTGGATTCTAATAGTAGACTGGGAATTAGGAAGGTGACTAAAAATATCCTATTTGGATAAGAATCCATGATTTAATGGTTTAGTCTATCCCTAACCCACTAATGGGTATGAGGTACTTGAGGACATTGTTAGGGATTAAACATTATGGGATGACCATGTATGGACCTAGTTCCCATATAGTGATGGGTGATGATGTATTGTAAACATATGGGATAATTTAACCCCATTAGTTAAGGATATTTTGGATATGGAGTGACTTACACCAAGGTGCATTCATATAGATGCTCATGCCCTATGAAGGCTTCGTATGTATACTATTTTGACCTGAATCAATGTTTTCATAATTCATTTTAGAGAATGTCCAATCATATCTAATATACTAGTTCATATTGTTTGAGGGTCTACCTAACATGGTGTACATATTAGAGGGCCTATGGCTTACATGTATTGTTTTTTTGATATGTCCTCAGTGACCGCTCAACATGTCTTGATTTCATTTTTGACATTTGCTGAGTATATAGTGAAGATGTACTGATTGTCTACCATACATATCTAGAGTGCCTATATTGAAATTTTTACATATACCATGTTTTTTTATGACTGAATAAGAAATATTATAGGTCTGTTCTATGATCTACATCACATTTTCATAAGACCGCAGCATAACTCAGTTGTCTCATTAGAGGGGCTTTGTGTAATCAACACTAAAATATCATGGGGTGTGTCATAACTATGTCTAAAATTTTAGAATGACGTCTCATAATCTGTTTGGAATGTATAGTGGTAATCATGTTAAATAGTTTTTTCAAATAAAGGAATTCAGGTGACATGGATGACATTTCTTGATGTCATCACAAGACTTGGATTGTATTTATAAAATATCTATTGTGGCTCGAATGACTTGTTCATATGAATTTTTAAGTCTAATTCGACATGTTTGGGTGTTATTTCTTGATCTTGGTAGGTCAAGTGAAGATTGTGATGCCTTAGAATGATAATAAAATTATTCATATTAGCATAATTAATTAATCTTTTTCATTCTTGTTTATATATATTAGTTAATTTCAATCAATCATTATCATTTTCTGGTTTCAAATGATGAATTCAACCTGCAGATTCTCTTCCCCATAATCTGTTTGGTACACCAGAAGTCCTTCATGTAATCCATAGAGTGATCACGTGAAGAATGTATTCATTCCATGTAATATGTTAAGCCATTACTTGTATTTTACCTGGTGGATAATCCATGTGATTACATTTATTTCAACATTGATATGTCTACTCATTTTTGCTCCCATGGTTGTAGTAACCATAGTGAATAATGTTTTTTTATAGAGGCAGAGGAAGTTATATGCCTTGATACCGTGGTTTTACGTCGCCATGCATCAAGAATATCCCAATGATATGGGATTATATTCGTGTGGGGAGTATCACATCATATTCATCAAATGATCTTTTCCTAGGAAATTTAAAGAGTTACATGATATTATGTGACTTTGCAAACACTCCATCATCACAATATTTGTTTGAATAGTGTTCTTTCAAAGGGAATTCAAATAATTATGTCGATATATCAAGATAACTTCATAATATTATTCTATCATGTCTTAGAGTCCCCAAGAGATCAGGGAATCTATCATAGAGGAATTATCATGATATGAGGAGACTTTTCTCGAGACTTTCACAAGATTTAGTTAGCTTATAATAAGCCATTCATGAAGCTGAAATTTCTTGTTAAGTGGGCCTCTGTGATATCAAGATGAAAATTAAAATGGACATCATTTTATCAATAGTGATAACACGATCACTATAACCTATTTCTCATGAAAACAAGTGTATCATCTATTCCCAAATGGTTTAATCAATTTACTTTTTATTACTTATTTTAGAAGACATTGGAAATTATCCCATTTGTTATGTTTCATGGCATCGCATGATCAGTATAGGATCTCATGATTGCATGCGAGCATTATCATGGATTTTTACACTTTATGGATATGATGCACTTCATGATCAAATTGACATGTCATTTGGTTCTTCAAGACCAAGATTACATACCCAGGAGTATTCTACTGAGCATGTCACCATTCAAGGATTAGTTCACAAGATCAATGATACTTTTCTAGGTCCCTTCAAAAGATCATTATGGATTGTCAGATAGCTTTCATGAGATTGAGGAGATATTTTGAAGGACCTTCATGTGATTTATAGTGATTATAGGAGGTGAAAAACTCCATCACCTTAAAAATAGAGTAACTTCTATCACATGTATAATCCATATTTTTTATATTTATTTATATATATTAAAAGGTGAATTAGGTGATTGTCAATCATCCTTCACGAGATACATCACTTGATCGAATGTGTTATTCACATAGAAGATGTATAATAATAATTTTTTTTCACATCTTTGTAATAATTGGAGACCTTATGTGAGTTTCTTTTTCAAATCATATGGACTAACTAGTGTTATTTTCTTGATCATCCCTATATCATACGATGAAAGTGACCCATTTTCATGACATTATCAGGGCTATGCAATCATGTATCTTCTCAGGGGACACTGGATCTTCATGATCCAACATCTTAGTCTCCTTATATCTATGACACTCATTCAATTAGATAAAATGATACACATTATTCATAAATTTATTCAAATATATAATATCCTCTACTCATTAGAGGGATTTGAAATTGTCAATTTTCATAATTTCCATAATAACCACATTTAAAAATATTAAAGGATTCCTCAAGAAGATATTTATTTCAAATTTTTATGTTAACTGGATGATTACTTTTTTCCAAGGAATATTTTTTCTTTATACCCTCTTTTATGACAATTAAATCATATTCTATTTATTTTATGAAAATTTTCAATCTTCTTCTTCCTTCATTATTGACACATATTCTATTTAATATTTTTACCTTTATGATCATTATCACATAAAAATAGATAGGGATTTAATTATCACTTATTTTATAGTTGGTAATCTCTAGTAGGATCATGATGTTAATCAGAACTAATTACATATGTTTAAGAATTACTAATAGTTTTTTCACTAAACATCACTTATTTTATTTCTCATTGGAAACACTACCAAAGATTTCATCACATATATTATTACATTGGTTCTTGCTTTATTTAAAAATTTAAAATAACTATAAATTATAATATGAGTATATGAATAAAATCATAGTAAACCATCTTATTTGGAGGATAAATGTTATGATATCCTTAATCATGGATTTTAAATAATATATATTTAACCAAAATAACCGTAATTCTCACCAACATACAATCCTCTGTGGGTTTTTGTATCTTTTAACTTATGTTAAACTAATATCCTATCCTTTATTGTCATATAAACCTACCTATAATAATAAATATTTAAAAACAACCTTAATAATTTAATAATCATGAATTTAAATGTTTAAATTTTTATAAAATATCCTATTCTTTGATGTTATTTTAATGTTTAAATTTTTATAAAATTATTTTTTAACTAATACATAACTATAACTTATTATTCTATGTTGAAACTTCTCTTTAGTATCCATTTCATCAATAATATTAAAAATTTAAAATAAGTCACGTTTTATTTCATGAATAATCATAATGAATATCATCATGAATTTTTTATTTCCATTATATGTCATTAATCATTGTGAAAAACAGTATAATAATATGGGAAGAGAAACAATTTCCATTAAGTGATAAAATAAGAAGAAAATAGGGTAATATACTTAAAACCCAAAAATGCCTTGAAATATTTACCATTATCTTAATGTTATTTTAAAAAATAATATAAATAATTTCCATATGAAAAACACACATGTTTTTCTTTATAAATAAATTTAAAACCCATAGAATAAAAAAAGAATTTTTGAGAAACTAAGACAATAATATACATTACTAGTTTTAAATCTATATAAAAAATTAGATCCTACATAAATACAATGGAGAAACAATATAGTAACTTCATCCTTTTTTCCTATTATAACAAAGAACATTATCCGACGCATTGGAGAGAAATAAAGGAGATCAATATAAATATAAGATATATTGAGAACACCTTTTATTAATGAGTTATAATGGGGATCAACCCATTTTATAATATGTATCAGGATATAATATTTTTTAATATATAATTAAATCTTACAATATCATGAATAAAAATGTTATTATTTCACTTTTCATGATAAAATCTTTGAAAAACTCTTTTATACCTATATAAAATACCCATCCAGATATCAAAAAACATATTTATTTCGAAAAAATTATTCAATACCCTATTACCTAGAAAAAAGAAAAAGTTTAATTTTAGTTCAATATGATATGGAATATTATAATATAATCCAGAAACATATCTATTATGGGGGAATAAATTTTTTTCTCACTATATATGTTAATGTAGAAATTTCCGTATTGATTTCATAATGAAATTCAAGACATTCCATAAAAATATTTCTTCTAAAACCTATTGAATAAATGTTTAAAGGGACGTAAAATTTCCTTAATAAATATTTTTCTCCAAAATAAAAAAAATCAATAAATTAATTTTAAAAATATGTACATGGATGAAATATTTTTGAATAGGAAACAGTAAATGATAATTTTTAAAATAAATTCCCTTATGATGAGTCTCAATCAAGATGAACATTATTTATCATTATATATAATAAAATACAATTATTTATTGACTTTTATGAGATAAATTTTCATGTTTATTATTTATTTAATATAACATAGTACCATTTTATAAATGATAAGATAACTATTTATGTTCACATTGGATGTTTTGGATATATTAGGCTCATAATTCAAAAATGAATTCAGATGGTTAACTATAGTCAAAATGAAAAAAATTACACAATCTATATAATAATAAACATAAAAAATATAAAATATATACATGAATTATATAATTAAATCCAATAATGATAGGTTCTTTTGGAAAGTGAACTATGTTATAATAACGGAGATGGTAGGTCATATGTATACATCGATGTCGTTTCTATTTTTCAATGATAATTGTGGAGTGAATGAACGAACTAAATTAAAATTATACTATTATAATTATATAAAAAATAAAATATAATTTATTTAAACATAATTCCATAAATAATCCATGTGATGTGTTGATGAGCAATGAAACCCTTCGATTCGTGGAGGTTGTAGTCCATACATAAACATTAATGATGTTATCATTTTTAAGTGAATTTAATGTTAAGAAATTAAGTGGTAAATAATATTTTTGAATGAAAAATTTTTAATGAATATCATAAATAAAATTTAATTCCATCATTATAATGAGTTGGGAGTGGTGGAATATAATTAAAAATTATATCGGTCTATGAGGTAGTAGACATTTGTAGAAATGAATAGTGGATTCTTATCCCATTTGATGTAGAGTAAAGATTTATATAGGTTATTAAATCAATATATCAATATATAAATTCATGTTATATAATTATTTTTTTTATCTCATCATGGTTGGATAATATTTTAGTGAGGTGGAATAAAAATTAAAATGAAAACATTTGATTAAACTCTATACCAATATTTAAGAAAATAACCTCTTATTTACACTCTATGACCTGTAAGTTAAGTATTATATACAAAAAGGCCTCTATAATATGGGTATGTATGTTAAGAACAAATTTGGTTAGGTATTTTCTTAATAAAAAGCATTTTAATGTGTGAATAATTAATAATAATAGGTGACATTTTAGAATAGGGTGTCGGGCACTCTAAAAATTTATAAAAAAATTAAATTTATATAAATTTATATTGTTTAAAAATGATTAAATATTGATAACATTATAATATAAGATGAGTTTAATTATAGATATTCAGATAAAATAAAAATTGGGCGTGTTTTGATAACATTTTTACCCATAAAATTTGGTTTTAACCCACCATTAACCATTTTCACGCTAACCACCATGACTTGCTTTTTTACATCATGATGATCATTATATTTCATATAAAAGTAATAAAATAAATTAAATGGACCATTTTTGATATTTTAATCAGTAACCTAATAACTTTTATTAATATAGGTTATTTAGAAATTGAATATTATATAATAAAATACTATTTTCAAAAAATATCGAAAATTTCAATTTTAGAACTGGTCAATTTATATGACCTTAATAACATTAATAAAATAAATTAAATTGGAATAAAAAAATTTAATAGAACTCTAAAATGTTATATTTTTCTATAAAATTATCATATGAAATGAATAATTAATAATTTTATTATTTTTTATATTTTTGATATCATATTTTTATTCTTCCATTAATGAAAAAAAATTACATTAGTATTTTGTAATAATTTAATGAAATCAATTATTAGATAACGATTCTAGATAAATTTCCATGATAAAGATAAGAAATTTATTTTTCCAAATTACTCTTTATAACTGAACATATGCTTTATTTTTTCTATTTGAAAAAATTTATAATTATTAACATCATCAGATTGACATTTTGTAAATTTTTTTTATTTGTAAAATATTTTTAAGGGTATAATAACATCAAAATGAAAAAAAATTAATATAAAAAATAATTGTATTATTTGGGACAAAATATATTCATCTAATAAAAATAGAAATATTTATTCTTATTTTCTAGTCCTTATCATTTTATTTTTATCTTTAATTACCTGATTTATCCATATCCCTATTAAGAATAATTACAAACATTACTATTTAGATTTACAAAATATAAAAGAATCCTATTTTAAATATATATAAATTAATATTTTAGATATTTATTCTATATTTTAGTATTTAAAAATGTTATTTCTGAATTTAATTAAAAAAATATACCTGTAAAATGTGGAAAAAATTAATTTATCTGAAAAATTCCTTTTCAGGTATTAAATATTTTTGTACTAAATTAAAATAATAAGTAAATTTTTAATCGCATAATTGAGTTAATTTATATCAAAATTAAATAATTAATTTTTTATGAAATATAAATTAACTATACATGAAAATAAATTTCTAATAAAAATCATTAATTATCAATATTTCTTGAAAAAAAATATAAGGAAGAATTTCCAAACTTCCAAATATGATAATTTTGAAATTATGAATTTAAAAATTATTTATTTATACATAGTAAATATAAAATTTCTTAAATTTAAATATAATTTTGGTTAAAAAAAATCCTAAAAACCATTTTTAAATAAAACATGTCCTTTGAAGAATTTAATTGATTTAAAAAATTTCAGTACTTATTTCCATCGAATTAATCAATAAATTTATATTCATAAAGACCATTATCTATATTTAAAAATATATTTTTTCATATTAATAAACAACAATTCAATGTCTAGGTTATCATGGTAAAATTAAAAATAATAAAATTTCATGGTTTGTTTAAGTTCAGTATTCCATGTTATATACTGTATCAATCAAAATGTGATTCTTTAAACCGAACATGATATTAATATATATATATATATGTATAATATTCTCCTATATAAATATATATGGGTGGTGTTTAGATTAATATGAAAAGATAGTTTATTCATTTGATCTAAATAACTATAATTATTTCAATCTAATAGATAATTTCATTGTATAAGGAATTATTTGGAGAATCATTTCAATGTGTCTCTATTTTTTACTATTGAGGGAAACCAATATTTTTTATTTGTTTCATGTCTTTCAGTATAATATTTAATACCTATTTTTTATGTTATATTCATGTATTTTATTTCATTCTATAATGTCTTTTCATGTACCTGACTAGTTTTATTTCTATTTATTGTTTTATTATTGAGAAAACTATTTATTTTTATATTTTATACAATGATAATCATGTTAATATACTGGTAGTGACAATTTTTCTTACACCTTATGTATTTATGAAAAATATGAATGTATTAAAAATTAAATAATTCAAACATACAAGTTCTCACTTTTTTTGTGTATGTCTATGGGGTACGCATGTAGTTTTGTGAGTTATTATAATGAGTATATTATAATTATTGATGAAATTAATCTATTTTGTAAATTTATTTTTTATTAATTTTAAATATAATATTATTATAAATGGTGTTTAAACTGTATTCACGCTATAAAATATTGTATTATGTTCCTTTTAGAATGATTTTATTTCTTTTTGCGTTTGAATGTGATCTCTTAGTTTTATGTCCTGGGGAAAAAATATCTTCTTCCTTAAATATTATTTTAAAATTGGATGTTTTGAAATATAATATTGACCTTAAAAATGGATGGAAAATGGGTTTATAAAATGTTATCAATTTTTTTTATATAAAACATAACATAATATTATTTTGAATTCTAATTAACCTTCTAAATGGCACGATCATTAATAATAAAATAGTTGAACATCATTTTAAATAAATTTGTTATTTTAAGTGAATTGATTATATGAAATGTTTAATTCAAATATTTAACATATAATTAAATTTATTATAAGAATAATTGTTTTGTATATTCATTTTGATCCACAATATTTCTTTTATAATAAATAAATTCAATAGTAGGATAATAAATATTTTCTTAGTAAAATCTTATGGGGTATAGTACCATAGCCTCTATTGTTACTAGTTGATTCTATTTATATAGTATAGATGTTTTTAGTATATACAATAGTATTTATGACTATTAAGTAATTTGATATCTTTCATTGTGTTTTAGGACCCCATAACACCCTAAGAGGGGGGACCAGGGTGTCAATATTTTCTCTTAATTTGACTACCCTTGTTCCTGTGATAGAAGGAACTTGTAAATCATGTCACTTAGAATTAATCAGTGAATAGTCATTCACATTCAAGGATACAACACACTGATTTTACCTGGTTTGACACTACAGAATAGTCTTTGGAGTATACACCGACAATGTGTTTTTCATAACAAAATCCACTAGGCTTCCCTAGTTATTATAGAGTATAGAGTTAAGACATAATCATAATATGCTAGGAAAACAACCATTATTGTAATTATTTGAATAACAAACTACCTTCCTCCTTGAAATTTCTCTGAATCCCTATAACTGACTACATTGGGTGAAGACTTACTCATTTTGAGGAATTGTTGGTTGCATCAATATATTGGGGATTTAAGTCTTCATACCTGGATCAAATGTGACTCTACTTGCACTATCGACCTAAGATGATGTAATTGAATGAACTATTAACATAAAATAGATGTTGAACTATGTTGTTTATGAATATCTCATCCTTCATGAATCATTAGTTATGTTTTAAATAAATTATAGCAATCCTAAACCCATATAACTTCATGAATCTCCTAACCCTCATGAAGCACAAACAATTCTCAAAGAAAAAAAACCTTCATGAAGAAAAGTCCCTTTTTATTAAAACAAACACAATAGTAGATATAGTCATCAATGAGAACCCAATAATCATTAGACCTCTATTTTAGAGATACAAAAGCATAATTTATGAATAAAATAGTTTTTTATGATAAATATTATAATAAATTATTCATTTGAGATGCTCTCATCCTTCAATAATTCAAAATGATTTACCATTTTACCAAATTCATATATTTTCCAATGAGTTTTTTTAAAACCTATTTATAGGATCATTCTATTTTGAAAATCCAAAATCCTAGTAGAAATTTCAAAAACATCCATATTTATGTTCATGAATCTCCTTGTCTTTATGAATCTCCAATTAAATTTAACACATTCACAAAGATTATGATAAACATTTTAATTTTTCTATCATCCTACCATGAATTCAAGATTCTCGTTTAGGATTCCCAATATCTTTGTTATGATTTAAAATTCTTCATAATTTTGAATTTTATTTTTTGAAAGAACAAGGAAATCACATGAACTTCAACATTAAGTCAATTTACACTATAAGATAACTTTCATTGAAAACTCCAAGATCAACCCTAGTGAGAATTCACAAAAAACATAAAATAAACTCCATTTCCAACGATGAAAATTTCTAGTACAAATAGGTTTTAGGAGTCAAAAATATAAATAATGATTAAAAATTTGATGATATGATATAATATTAGTTAGACACATATTTTATCATTGGAATTCAGAGGTGTTTAAGGAATCAAATCAGAAATAGAGGTTACAAATTTTAAATGGGATTTATTTTTATGTATATAATTTTTTTTATTTTGGGTCATATATTATATATAAATTTTTGGTCTGGTAATTTATATGATGGAATTTATTAGACTAATAATCATTGGATGGATTCTAAGGGTTTTAATATCAGATTTTATAGATTCTTTATATTATTCCACAGAGACTTAGGGGAAATGATTATTTAGGTGATTGATTCCTAGGACTTCTCAAGGAATTGAAATTTAATGGTGTTTAGGTTTCTGTAGTAGTTCTATGCCATATTTATTTGGGTGTTATTTTAGTCGTAACAAAAAAATTATTGAATTAAAATATGGGACCGATGGATATTTTTTTCTTATTGATGAACCTTTATTATTTATGGATTTAGATATCACATTTATTGTTTAGATAAAGTTTCATCGGACATTTTGGATGTGGTTAAAGGTTAGATTAGTCTACTGAGTGTTCAAATTTTGTTTTTTTTTTGGAAAAATGAAGATTAAAAATATATTTAGAAATGAGGTATCCAGTGCCGGACCACTACAATCCCAAGGATCTTGGAAGAGGACATATGGGCTTGGTGCGACACCATGTAACGAATAGATGTTTACCATGTCTTTAATCGTTTATAAGCGTGTTTTTTAGTTTTGGGTTTTAATTTATTTATTCATACTATTTATTACAACATATTATACCATTTTATTTAGTTTCCCCCTTGACCTCATATTTATCACCCTACACCCACACAATTTTCATCTACATTTTAGGTGATCCCATGAGTGTTTTAAAAAATTATATGGTCTTTTATTTTATATTCCATCTATTTTTCCTCTTTTATTTCCCTATAGAAAATTACTATTAATTGGTTAAATGAATATCTATCTTACAAGAAGTATATTAAAATTATTTCATTTCCCAAGTCATTTCAAAATAAATTTTAGTGGGATATAAATGAATGATGTATTGATATTTTGTTTATGTTTTATGTAATCTTTACATATTTATATTTACAAAGGGATTATTTTATTTGGGACTCTAATTTTGGGATTTTTTAGGTGAACCCTTTTAGGGAATCTAATTAATATATGGTTGGGATGATTATTTTAATATTATAACAATTTTACATTTTATTTTTAATTTAGTTTTCTTGTGGAAATTTTAGTTTCATGGGAAATTTATCATGTATTGGAATGTATATGAATTTTAAGAACTTCTGGTGGTTCATGGAAGATTGGAACGCTCTTTAATGCTACAAGTAGGTAGTGTTTACTCACTGATTGATTCTCAGTCTAAGAAAACATTATGCATTCCAGTGGTTTAATAAAATTTATATTGAATCTTATTTATATATTAAGAATTCTTATGAATATGTTAATAATATATTATTATATAATGGGAAAAAATTCAATTGTATTTTTTCTAATTTTTCTGATAACCATCTACAAGAATGAATATATTCTAAACATAATTTGACAGTAATTTTTATTGGTCACATCAAATACCTGATATTATTTTTATGATTAAGAAATCAATTCTTGGTTCTTGGATGTAAAACGTATTATATCTATCTAGTTTGTATATCCATTTATAATAATGATTATATTTTATTTAATTTCATTTTTTATTGTAAATAAATTATTTTTCTAAAATTTATGTTTGTTACATCTGTATTATTATATTAATCATACTAGAATTTTCAATATATTTCTAAACAATATATTCATGAACCCCAATAATATTTTATAATAGGAATCACACGTTTCTACCATAAAAAGAAATGTCAAAATTCAATGAACCATACATATATTAAGGTCAATATGGAGATATATTCGTTAAGTGGTATCGATGATTATGATGTGAAATAAATGGTTTAACATTAAAAGTATTATATGTTAATATTAATAGACCTTGACCTAGAAAATATATTTTTTACTATGTTTTAAAATTTTCAATATTTAATTTAATTTGTTTCCTTTTTTAAAATTTATATAAATTATATTCCTCAATATACTCATATTGTTAATTTAATTTTTTAATAAAAATATGAATTTAATAAATTGATCCACACTTATTTTGAAACATGGTTTCATAATTAAAATTTTCCTATATCAAGTGATCAGAATAAATCAATAATTACAGAATGACTTATAAAATGTGACCATAAATCATCATAATGGAATAATGACATTTTATATGACCATATGCGTCCTTTTATAGCCTCTTTATTATCATGTTTACCACTAGTACTCTCAATAATTCTCTAATGAATTTTTAGGAGTCTTCTTAGAGGTCATTAAACTGATAAGGTTATACCCATGTCTCTTAGTTGGATAAAGATTATCATTATTAAGTTCTTATATCTCAAATTAATTTTTCTATGGGATTACCCTTTTATTAAATTATTTTTACCCTTATACATTGGTTTTATATATGGAACATTTTATTGTTCGGTTTATTGAAATGGATGATGTTCATACTGTAACAAGAATGTAATTAACTCAGAGAAATTATTATATTTGATATCATTAGTTTATGTTTTCTTGAGAATGGATTTTGTATTGGTAAATTGCATGCTTGATATATGGTGTCCCTAAATTCTTCATAAAATATTATACATGTTTAATTTTCAGAATACTATGTGTTTATGGCATGACTAGAATAACATATAGATAAAAGTTTATTTTGAAATTATAAAACATTATGCATATTTACTTTGTATATCCATTCATATTTTTTTATGAGATGGGTGGAGTCCCCAATTCTTTTATTCATATTATCCTCTCCCATAGATATGAGTTATGGCCCTGTAAAATATATAAATCATCCCTTCCGATGACATAATTGTTTTTATCTCATACTAGAATGGGATGCGTTGTATGATTTACCTATATCTAGATTGAATTTTTAATAAATCATAGCAAAAGTAAGTGACCACATGTAAGGATAATTAATTATAGAGAGTTAATAATTATATATTTTAGAAGATACAAAATACAATTCTCTTACTTGTTGCTAATATACTACTATTTCATAATTGAGGAATGATTTTTTTATACTTATTAAAATGTGTACACATGGTTTATTATATACTATATTTATTCATTTTTTGTGTTGAGACATTATTGGTGGTGACCTAATATATATTTTATACAAACACCCTTCATTGAAACTTTTATGTAAATGAAACCAATTTTTTATAATTTTTGGTATTTATAAGCCTCTGTAACTATTTGTTCTCCTATAAAACAACCTACTTTTTTCTATAGGGATGAATGATCATGTGCTTCATTACATTTTGATATTTAATATATTTTTTAAAATCATGATTTGCTCCCTACATGGATCGCAATTTGTTTTACATCTATAAAATCTTGTTTGGATTGTCACGTATTTAAGTTTTTCATATATGGTAGTAAATATATAAATGAGTAATGTTTTATTTCATTTTGATAGAGTTTTTGTATAATTATTATATTTTTTTCTAAATTTCATAATGGGTTTTATTTTATTTTTACTAAATATGTATTATAGCAAGGTAGTTCAGGATTTACCATAGATACCAACCGGGTTTTATTCCTTTGAAATGTTTTTAAATCATTCCTTAAATTCTACAATAAGGCCCACAATATAGTTTTTGTAATAACCCAGAATTTTAGAAATGGAAATTACCTTTTTATAAGTATTTCATACAGTTTATATCATAAAAAATCAAAAAATAATCACAATATAAAATTTATAAACGATTAATCAATGATATAAGATAAATTAAAGAACATTTACAATTGGAATAGAAACATGCCTATTTGAATAGTAATGTAAACAGTATGAATAGTAATTTTTCCAATATAATAGTAACATCACATATGAAAGTAATTATAAAATCGTGGTAACATATGAATGAAAATATAATATATTTATTTCCAACAATAAGTAAATATATTTTTTAAAAATGAAAAATTATGTGTTGGTTTTTTAATAGGTCATTAATACTTAATTACAATTTTATAATTAATATAATGATTTGAAAGGAAATATATTTTTGTAAAATACATTCATAAATTATTATGTTTTTTCTTATAATTATAAGTTAAATTTGTGAGACCTTGATCAATATTTCTAAGTGTCTTTAAATTATTCATAAATTTAAATTATGTATATATTTAATAAATTATGATTTTTGATAATAAATAAATTTCCCATATTTAGAAAATTATTTTCATAAAATGGACACCATTTTTTAATTGTACACATAAAAAATATAAAGTGAATTTTTATGAATTTTTTTAAGAAAATAGTAATTTTGTTGAATAGTGAAATAATGTAATTTATGGTATTTAATAAATACAGAAATTATTAAGTCATGGATGATGTTTGGATGAGTTATGAACCTATTGTTTAGGAATGGTATGATCCATTTACATTATTTATTCATGGTATTAAATACTATTGGAATACTTGAGGCAAAATAATAAACTAATGAATAAAATAATCAAGAACACCCCTACCCTCCACTAATAAATACCACCTATCACCACCTCTTATCCTTATGACTTAAAAGCCTTGAAATTTTTCCTAATTATTAAAAATATTGTTACAATGTCACTAACCCATATAAATGATCCTTTCATCTAAAAAAAGTACAATCACAATTTCACTAAAGAGGTTCTCAAGGAGAAGATGTTCAAGTGGTGAAATCCTATTTCATTTTCTTGTAATTTTATTTCAATTTATTTACATTTCTAATATTACTAAAACATACCTATATACATATAAATTATAAATATAGTATCATATATAAAATATAATGTTGTTATTTTAATAGTATATTCCTAATAAAATCCAATCTCTTCATTTTCTTCATAAAAATGAAGACATTGTCATTGATGTGTTGATTCACCTCCTTCATTGATGAAAATTTATTATTTTTAATTACCTCCTTCATGATTGTTCATAAAACTATTTTAATTTTTAATAAATAATATTATATGTATATTATAATTTTTTTTATATTCTGGAAAAAATATTAATATTTAATATTAAAAAATGAAACAAAACTATTTGTTGATAATAAAAAATTCACCATATTAAACTAACAATCACCATTAACATTATATCTAATGAATGATTACCGTATATACAAATTTTTTTAGAAGACCATATAAAGATATTTAATTATTTCAATATCATATAATTACAATTTAAAATTTTTTATTCCATTGGAAAAGAACTCTAATAATTAAACTCAAGTGAATGATTAATTAAATCCATAAAGAGAAAACTTTTGGATCAATTAAAATTGAATATTATAACTAATAAAAAAATAAATAAAAAATCCTTATATAATTATTAATAAAAAATAAATCTATAATAGGTTTGATTTAATTAATTATAGATCCAATTTGGTTATCCGAGATATTAAGTGCAAATGAAGAACACTTTCGAACAAAAGGTAAGGTATTCTCTCAGAACCTCCAAATTACCATTGGGATATGATTTATATTTATTATTAATCTAATTAATATATAAAATATTATTTTATAATTAGTCCCTATTTTTTGTATATGTTCTATAGGTAAATATCCAGATCCATTCATCCTTTTTTGAATGGGAATGAAATGTTTTATAAGATTTCATTATCAATTTTTCATGATAAGGAAGCCTAATTAAAGGGAACTTCACAATTTCTTACCCATGTGAAAGTACAATAATTATTTTTTTTAATTAACCATTATTTTTATAAAAAACAATGTTTATCCTCTAAAACTATCTATGTTCATTTCTTGTTTTATGAAAATAGTCATTACATTTTCACCATCAAAGACTCTTTCATATATTACCTTAAAAATCTATAAGGTGGATCCTTTATAATGATTCTTAAACACTATTTTTTAAATTTTTTTCACTTTAGTTAAACAAAACATATAATTATATAAGAATATATTACCTTATAAATTTTCATATATGATTTAAATCAATTTTTCATGGACACTTTTATAGTTTTTCCATTTTTATGCTCCATGACACAATTAAAATACCCATTTCATTATATGGGTAACACTTTTTTTATGTTTTACTCTTCATGTGACACACATATACATGAAAATGTTAATATGGGTGTTTCCATGTACATATCCAATGCATTAGGTAATGATTAGTCTTAGAATATGTCTTGTTGGGATAATTGGTGAAACTGATTCCTTTATCTGACATTATCTGCAATGTGCAATAGCCTTAGTAGTTATCCTTAATTTATGATTATGTCATATTGTATGATTCATCCAAATCCTTATCATTACTTCATTATATTATCACATGTTATATATTTTACGATTACATATGTTTATTTAGGTTATAGTCCTTTTTATATACTCATGTTGTTCCTTCTACTCAGGTTCTATTCTTTATGTGTATGTTAATTCCCTTTGTGGTATTTTAACCTTAATCCATTTGAGTATGTAATTCCTATGTTATCCTATCGAACTATAAGATCTATAAGATGTTCGGTCCTCATTATAGAGTCTAAATATAAGATGCTTTTATTTTTCTTTCATATTTTTTAATTATGTACCAAATCATTCAAATACACTATAATTTATGATCCTTGGTTTTTATTAGATGTATATTATGCTTAAATTCTGTAATAATATGTTCAAAAGGATATGGTATATTTAGTAGGTAATTGAGAACAAACTCATTATTTTTGAATATTATAAAAATAAAACCATAGTAATAAACATAGGGATAATTATATCACCATGGATAAATTATATTGAAACATTCATAATCACAAGGTATAATATGGTTTCTATTTTATATTTATCCATATATAGTAATTTCTTCCATTTAATATTATTATTATCATAGTATATAATCCCATATAACTATCCATTCATTTTTTTAATTAATTGACTAAAATAAGATATGTTTTTTCAATAGACAATGTGGTATGTAATGTGAGTATTTCCAAAATGAAAATCAAAATTTGTTAGGAAAATAAACTCAAAACATCATGGTATTACTTACTCTATAGGATCAAGATACGAATAATAACTTGAGTCTCTTGGAAGTCCCTCTCTATCCTATGAAAGAACAAGTTTTTGTTTAATAATTTGGGAGAAAAGGTATCCAATTATTAGTGTATCTTTTTATGTCATCAACATGGATCAATGGATTGAATCTATGGGGAAGATATTCTCTGTCCTCTAGTGTTTAAAAGATGATAAAGTCATGCTAGAGGTCTAACTTTATCATGGGTAAGAGAATAAGTGGTGGACACATCTACAAAAATTCTAAGAGGTAATTTATTCCATGGATTGGTAGGAATTCCAGAAAATATATTTCAATAAATATTTCCCCCAATTTGCTCATAAAATGATGGAAAGGGAGTTCTTATGATTAATTCAAAAGGAAGATGATTCTATTAGGGAATATGAGTCAAAATTCAAAAGTATTTCATGATATTCCTTTGGACTTGTCATTACCATTGGATTTTAGGAGGATAAATTCTTTGGAAGACTAATTTCATGTATAGAAATTTTTTTGGTGATTCGTGACTTCAAAAGATATAAAGAGGTTCTATTTTATATACCAAAGGTTGAAATAGATATTTGATACTCTCAGTTGTCTCATGGTCCTAGATATTAAATGATTAAAATAGATTTTGGTGTGGAATGATGAACAAATAAATACCATGATAGGATAAAACCCCAACACTCCATGTGTTAAAAGTTATGGAATAAGCATCTTGAGAAGTGTCTAAAGGGTACCATGCGGTGATTAAAATCTGGAAGAGAGGGGAATGAGGCTAGTAATTTTTTATGGGACAATGATAATTATATAAATTTTATGGAACAAATTATGGTCCATGTTAGCACTGAGCATTTATTTTAGAGTTGAAAATTCAGGGAACATGTGAATTATGTCATCCATTTCCATGAGAAATGAGTTTTTGGAGAAAATCAACAAAAAAATCCAAATAAACAATGTAGTGAATAGTCTTTCACTGCATTAGAGGTGGTGCCCGATAATGATGTTCTGTAATGTATTATATTTATTCATTCTCAAATTTTAAAAATACAATTTGATTATGGTTTTATGAATTCCTTCATTACATTCATGTTTTTTAGAACAATTCAAACACCACAAAAAAAATATGAAGGTTGAGTAATAAATAAGAATAAAAATATGGTGAAATTATTACATCAAGGGTATATAACTCAACCCTAGTAAATGTTTTTGGAATGAACGTCCATGATTATCTTGTCTTGTTTCATTTTATATATATTGATTCATTATTGGGAATTGATTTCCTATATATATAAAAATCCAATATCAACTATCACGAAAGTAATATCACTCTTCACAACTAAAGGTATACTCAATTATATATAACTACAAGGATACGGACAAATATTATTTAGAATAAACGTATCTTGTGTGGATGTTCTTTCTTTTTGATAATGAAAATCTTGATCCATTTATTGAGAAACAAAAGATAAAAAAGTTATTGAATACATGCCCATTCTGAGGGACTACACGGATGTGCTCATCGAATAATTTAATGGCCTTCTCCTAAAAGAGATCATGAGTTCTCAATTGACCTTATTCATATTTATCTTTCAATATCAAAGGAAACTTATTGAATTTCCACCATTGGGTAAGAGGAATTGAATATGTTGTTACAAATAAATCTATAACATTGTTTTATATGGCTTATTGTTTCACGATGGGGTGCGTCATTACCCATCATTAGGAAAAATGATGGATGAATGTTCCAATAAATTTATTATCATGAGCTCATGAAAATCATGAAAAAGAACAAGTATCTCATTTAATGGATTAATTACTTGATTAATAAACTATGTGGGGCCATGAATCTCTATAAGGAAGACCTTATCTTGGGATATATCCAATTTAAGGTGAAGAAGAATGATATTCCCATGATTACATATCTAACAAGGCATGGTCACTACGAATTCATTGTGATGGCCTGCACGAAACCAAATGCTCTAATAATTTTCACTAACTAAATAAACAGAGTCTTTAGAGATTACGTGGAAATTTTTTTTCTTGCCTTTATCGATGATATTCTGATATACTCCTAAATAAATGAGGACCATGATGCGAATTTTAATACTCTAATAAAATATCTTTAAGTAGATAAACATTACGAAAATTATAAAAAGCGTGAGTTTTTATGGAGGAAGGGTCATTTTTGGGGAATGTTATCATAGAAAAAACAATCTTTTGACCCATCGAAGATAAATAAAATATAAGAGTGACCCAAGCCAAAATCATTAATAGTGGTCCATAGTTTCTATGGTATAGATGTGTATTACCTTCAATTTGTGAATAAATTCTCATGATTTTCAAACCCAATGACTCTAAAAGGAGAATTGATTTTATGGACCATTGAATGTGAGGACTACTTCAAGGTGTCAAAAGAGTGCCTTATCACCACACAAGTACTCACACTTCCGAAAATAGAGAACTATTTATGGTATACAAAAATGCAAAAAAATATTTTTTAGGCCGTGTACTGATTAAAAATTTTAAATTGATAGACTACATCTCAAGGGAGATAAAAATTATCCCATATATGATATGGAGTCGGGAGCTGTGATATTCGAGTTGGAAATCCAGATGCATTATCTCTATAGGTTGAAGATTGAATTATATTGACTATAAGATGATAAATATATATTCACATAGAAGGATCTAAGTATGATCCAATAAATATGGTTGGAGGTCATCAATTATTATGACTATTAAATCCTCTACCATTCTGGAAAGGTTATAAAAGTGGTTGGTTCCCTAAGTATAAAATATCCAACTACATTATAAATTATGTTCATTAATAAGGATAAAATATTATTATATTTGAAAATTATGTATAAGTGAGTCATAAAGGAAAGAAAAATCATTAATCCTTTCTCAAATGATTTCTCAACCATCGCTTACAGAGAATGAAAATAGCGTTCAATGAAATGATGATGAAATTCATAATAATGTGGAATCTATAAGAAAGATGACTCCCATAGAGTTTAAAATTGATGAGGAAGGAGTTAAAATATTTGGGTCACAACTATGTGTACCATCCATCCTAGAGATAATGGAAAAGCTTCTGAATGTCTCAAAAATATCAACCTTCCATATATACCCAGAGAGAAAAAAGATGTATCATGATCTCTGAGACAACTATTATTGGGAAAATATGAAGAAGGAGATCACAGAATATATATCCAAGTGTCTAGTATGTTTGAAAGTAAATGTTGTAAGTCAAAAGTCTAATGGGAAAATGTAACCATTACCCATACCAACATGGAAATGAAGAAGCATCACCATGGAATGTTTCATTGGACTTCTGAATAAATCAATAAGAATAAATACCAACATGGAAATAGGGAATCATAACCATATAATTTTTCAATGGACATTCAAATTAATCCATAAGAAACAATGTAATATGGGTTTTGTAAGATCATCATACAATTTCTAATTACTTTATAAAAATTTAATATGACATTACACTAGATCAACATACCCAGATATACAACAAACATGTTGTAGTGTTTCATGGTGTACCTCCCTCGATTATATCTGATAAATATGTAAGATTCCCCTAGTTGTTCTGGAGAAGTCTCCTATATTCTCTATGCTCTGAGTGAAACATTAGTATGGCATATAATCCTTAAACTGAGGGCCAATCTGTACGGACTATTAAGAAAGTGGAAGACATGTTGAGGTAAGTTTATTTGGACATCAACGGAGGATGGTAGTAACATATACCTCTAGAAGTGTTATATAACATGCATGATTTCTACATGATAATATAAATTGATATATACGAATCCCTTTATGGTAAAGGAGGTTGAACACCAAAATTCTAGGATGAAGATAGTGAATGAAATCTTTTTGGACATGAAATGTTTGAATAAATGGTAAAAATGTTGAAAAATATGCAATAAAATATCTGAGAATCCAAAATTCAACAGAAGATCTATGTAAAAATCATCTATGAGACCCATAGTTAATGGTAGGATACATGGTATTCCTCGACATATGAAAATGGAACAGGATCCTACGAATTGGAATTAAATGAAATCTATGTGGTTGGTACATTGGTCCCTCCATGATGCATGATCATGTTGAAGATGGGGAATATTGAATATAACTTCCACCTACCATGTATCATGTAACCAATGTATTCCATTTATCACTCTTCAGAAAATACATACCATATCACTCACATGTACTAAATCTAGAAGTGGAATAACTAGAGACCGACCACTCATTTGAAGATCAGTCACTCAAGAACTTGTATTATAGAGATAATGATCTATGCAAAATAATTCTCACCTAGTAAATATACTATGGGGAAACTATATGTACCAAAGGGAAACATGAGATTCCTAGGAAGTGATGATGGAAAATTAGCCTAACTTTCATTCACTATAGTATGAAAAATTTATTTTTAATGGCAACATCTCATAATGTGGGATGAATTTGAAGACAAATAATTTTATCAATGGAAATTCGCTTCTTAAAATTATTTAATATATAATAAATAACAAGAGATCAAATATAAAACATAATAGGAATATTATAAATATTTAATTAATAAAATAAGAGAAATTAAGAAACATTTGTACATGTAATAGTACCATGACTATTATAATAGTTATGTTACTGGTAAGAATAGTAATTTGGCAAATAGAATATTAACATAACCATTAAATGTATAAATAAAATTTATATATATTATGATTGAATGTATGTGATATTTATAAGATGGAATAAGTAAATACATTTTTTAAAAATGATGATTTGAATGTTCATATTTCTGTAAGTCTTAAATATTTAATAACAATATTTTAAGTAATATAATGATTTAAAAAAAAAATTTATTCATAAAATGCATTCATAAATTAATAATTTTATTATAATAATTATGTAATAATTTTATGATCCCTTAATTAATTTTTAAATGTGACCTAAAATCATATATAATTTTAAATTATTATTTCGTATAAATGATGGTTTTAATTACAAAATAAATTTCTCTTATTTAAAAATTAATTTTATAAAATTAATTTTTTTTTGATTCTAAATATCGATAAATAGATATGTACAAATTTTGTGATTTTTATAAAAAAAAATACAAATTTTGGTGAATAGAGACCTATGTTAATTTACTATATTTAACAAACAGATTAATTATTACGTCATGTATGTTGTATGGCTGATATAAGAACCATTTTTTTTAAACAATTCTATTCCATTTAAAATATTTAGACATGGTAATAATTTTTTTTATTTTATATATCTTATTCAATAGAATAATGAATGAAATAAATGAAAACACACTTCTTCTACCATAATAAATTTCCCTCACCACCTCTTCTCCTTACACCTTCCAAGATTTTAAGGATGAACAATTTCAACCAAATCCTCTTCCAAAGTATCTCCATAGTTTTCTGGATCCTTTGGTAGGAAAAAAAGACAAAAACCATTTTCTTTAAGTAGTTTCCCAAGGATTAGAAGTTAAAGAGGTAAAATTCTCTTTCATTTTCTTTTAATTAATTTTACATTTCTGTTATATTCTTATCCTATACTCACATAACTATAAAAATTTACGTGAAAAATCTAGTATCATACAAATACTATAATTTCATTACAACAATGGAATATATATAATCAAATCTATTTTATTTTATTTATATCTAATAAATGAAAAAAAGCAACTATGATGTGTCAATTCACAACAATCTTGGAGGAAATTTTTTCATTTTTCATTGCAACATTAGATGACAGTCATAAAACCATTTTATGGTTAAAGTAGATTATAATATGTTTATTCATATTTTTATATGTTGGAACTAATAATTATATGTAAAATTAAATAATAAAACAAAAGTGATTACTGATACTAGAAAATTAAGCAAAATAAACCTATGTTCATCATTTATATTATATCTCATGAATCACTCTCATATATAAAGAAAAAAAATGAAATATCTGAACATTAAATTATTTATAAGTGAAAAAATATCATATAATAAAACATATGGGGTTTTGATTCCATTTCTCCAGAACTCTCATAATGAATCTCAGGGGAGCCAATCATGAAATCCATGAATCCAATGCTCCTTAAACAACAAAACTGAATATTATAACTCCTAAAAAACTATAAACGACCCTCGTAAAATTAATATAAATAAAATACTTGTAAAAATGTTTTTTTAGATAATTAATTTATTATTCTATATTGATTATCCACCACATTATGTGTTGGTGAAGAACCCATTTATAGATAAGGTATGTGACTCTCTCTAAACATCCCCAATACCATTGGGTTATGCTTTCTCTCTCTATAAAGAAATGTAAATATATATTCATATTATTTAATTATTCCATAATATATGTAAAATATTCAAGCTTATGTATCTATATCCATTCATCATTATTTGCTGGGGGTATACATGTCCTATAAAGCACCATTCTGTATTCATCCTGATAAGAATGACTAATTAAAGGGAATTTCCCACTTTATTACTCATTTTCTAGTACACTCTATAATCAATTTTGGGACACCAAAAGTTTTTTATAAATACAAAAATTCTCTAATGAAGAAATATATGGTTTAATTTCATGTTTTATTCACTAAAGTATTCATTTTTTCTATTTACAGACTCATTAATATTTTCCCTTAAACATCAATAAAGTGGCTCTTTTCTAATGTTTCTTAAACACTTATTAAGATGTATTCACTTCATTTGAACATCATTTATCAGGATTTATGTCTATAATTCCTTATTAATGTACATTTATTATTTAAATCAATACTTTCAATTATCCTTTTATGATAATCCCATTTTTTATACTCCATGACACGATTACGATGCCCATTTCTTCCAAGGGTTAACCCTAATCATTATGATTGATTCTTCGTATGGAAAACAAATGCATGAACATGTTATGTTGGGTGTGACCAAATATCACTCCAAAATATTGGGTAATGTTTAGTCTAATGAGACAACATGTTGTGCTAATTATTTAACATGATTAGTTTATGGGACTTTGTTTGTAATGTGCAATAGTCGAGGTAGTTATACATGACTCATGCTTATGTCATTTTTTATGTTGTTTCAACATTACTATCATTTCATAATTAATTGATCTCTTATTATATATTTTATAATGACATATGTTTATTAAATTTCCATTTTAGTTTTTGTCATAATTTAATGAATTTTACCCATGATCTATGATTTATTTCTATATTTATTTCCCTACTGGGGTTTTTAGATCATCTCATTTCTCTATCTATTCCCCACATTATCCTATTAAAACATAAGATCTCAAAGAAATTAATGATCTCATTAAGGAGATTGAAAATAATATGTTTCTATTTTTTTCATGATATCTAATTATGTACCAAATATTACAAATACAATATGTAATACAATCCTTGGTTTTTATTTGGTGGTTAATGATGATAAAAATCATATAATAATATGGGTAAATGTATATGGTCCTGATATTTTTCATTCCCAAGGGATCAGAGGGATCTCTTGGGATAGTAACACTCTATTTTTGGTATCGTATGTGTAACTTAATCACATTGAACACCAATATAACATGTATGACTAGATGCATGGTATGGGATAATTTATATTGAGATATAACATGGGATAATAATGATATATATAATATAAAAGAAGTTATTAATAAAATTATTCCACAAAAAAATGATAACATATTATTTAAATAAGAGATATAGTAATTTAAATTAATAAAAATATGGGAAACAATGTCGTGTACAATAATGATGGAATTTATAGTACTAGACATAATAACTATACTATAGATTTAATGTGCTAATAAACCATAAATAAATAATCATGACACCCTCATTTACAAAATTAAAACTTTATAAATGAGAACTAATAATGAATCAAGGTTCAATATATTTCTATAAGTCATCTATATTTTTAAATATCCAATGCATTCCATCTAGGAATATATTTACAGAATAATACATATTCATATTTTCCCAAATAATATATCTAATATACAAGGATGAGTATTAAATAATGATCCCTATTGAAATAATTGGAATATTATTTTTAGGTATGGTGAATCAATTTGAATAATCTCGTTTCTAGGTGAATAGATATAAATACTATTATAAAAAAATTGGATATTCAAAATACAATATAATATAACCTTTTCCAAGGAAGGACAACAGAATAAGTTAGTAATCAATTTTATAAATATAAGGATATCAATAATAAATAAAAAATGAATCTAATAAATTTTTTGATATAAAATATATTATATAAATATTTAATATAAAAATTAAAATTACTAGACATAAATATTTGATAAACATTAGGGACATAAAATTACTTTGTTGAGAAACACCCTGAAGAGAATCTCTCAAACCGAATAGTAATTTGTTCCAAAATATTATTTATTCAACTAGGGATGATGTTGAAGATAAAATATATATATAATCTCTATAATTGTTAATATATATCGCTTATTATATAATATGTATCCATAATAGGACATATAAATGTCTTATGTATTTATTTTACAATTGAAGTTTATTTCCATAAATTTGTTTGGCATTATAATGACATTTGAGGAAGGTAAAATAATACATAATGGTATTATCTCATTAATAGCACTTTAAAAGTATATAAGAGATAGGAATATATGAAAATTTGAAATTTATATATAAATGGATTCAAACGGTTATATATAGTGAGATTAAGAAATGATTTTAAAAACCCTTTCCTTGATAAGTATATTACAAATTTTTGAGGAAGTACAACATAAAGGATTAAGAGATTTATAGATAAATCAAAAGAGATAAAATGAATGTAGATCTAGATCAATGGTTATGGAATGAAAATGAATTTTAGGAAGGGTGTTTTGACTATTATATTTTAGGAGAGAGTATAATAATTATTTTTTTTGGATTTAGAAATATTTATTAAAAAACTAAATTCCTATGTCTTGAAAATGTTTTTTGAACAAGATATTTGTAATTAAACCCTTTGTTTCTGGAATTTGATAATTAATAGATTTTAAAACATTTATTTTATATTATTTTGGAAATGGTAATGAAATTTATCTGCAAAAAAATTATTTTTAAAATATCAAAATGGAATTTTAGCTTTTAAAATTCATTCAATTTTTTTTGTAATTGGTTTCATTATTTCAAAAACTATTTTTTATAAATACCCAAATATAATAATGTAAAATGAGATAGTTTATTTATTATTTGATTATATACAACTAATTGATTTCATAATATTTACTATATACTAAATCTATATTTATAATTTTTATAGTCTTTTAACGCCTCAAAAATTGTGTTTAAAAGTATAATATGCTTGATAGATTTCTTAACATGACAAACACAAATTAAAAAAATTGATATGTATTATAAAAATATTATAATTTAAATGTGACCTAGACATTGAATGGGAGGGTATGATTATAAATAAAAACATTATGAAATATATGTATAGTATCCCTAATGAATAGAAATTTATTGAATAATTATTAATAAATGAGAAGTAAATTTTTAGTGAAGATATTTATTCTCCAATAATGAATTTTCATTAAATTTTACTTTTATATAATTTTATTCAATGAAATGATAATTAATTTCATCTAATTTTGGAAATTAAATTTTCAAAAAATAACATAATTATTTAAATCAACATATCAAAAATAATATAGGGTTCAGTTTTTGAGATTTTTCTAAAATGATTGATATTTATGGGAATAGTAAAAAAATTTATTTTTTGAAAAAGATTCATTTTTTTTCATTGAAAAGATAAATTATGATCTAAATTTAATCCAAAAACAACACTAGTATAAATAAATTAGATTTAACTAAATTAAATTCAAAGGAATTAACATTATATGTGGGTATGGTATATGTTTATTTTTATGATTAAAATCTCATTTTTCCTAAAATAATGTTTTTGTGTTTTTTTCAGCTATATATATTGAAATTGTTTATTTACACTTTATGAAATTGTATCATAAAAATGGTGTTCCTTATTTATAATTATGAGTTTTAAATTTGATTAATTGTTTCAATTTATTTTATGTTATTATTAATTTTAAACTTCATAAATATTGTTCATCTTTATAAAGTTAAATCATGTAGTCAATGTTCAAAATAATATGAAAATAAATTAAGAAAACACAAAAACATGTATTTAATCTATTTTATTTGTATTGTTCGATGATACACAAAAAATAATTTAATTTAGGTCAATTTTGGGGTATTTTAATTTGAAAAGGGCATATATTACAGTGAGTAATTTAATGTAAAAAATGCCATAATCCTTATTTTAATATATATAATTTCTTGTGACATGGAATGAAAAAAATATGTTTGGTTATAAATGATTATTTTAAAACTTATAATTTAAACTTTAAACCATTAATATTGAAAAAACTTTTAATCATAGTTATGGTTAAATATGGTTAAAAAACTGTTAATCCAACATATATTGTCTAAAATGATTTAAAAACCAATAAAAATTTCACGAGGTGATTATTTTATCACAATATCAACAAAACACTAGAATAAATGGTATTTGTAACAATTTCACATAATTTAAACACATATTTTTTTCATCATATTTCATGTACATCTAAAAATGAAATTAATGATATTTTATATTTAAAAATATTTTATTTAGAGATATCATTTTTATAAAAGTCATATATTTCAGTATGATAAATGGTTATGGATGAAGGTATCATATATGATCTATTTAGGGGAAACATTTGTTTTCATGGTAACTTTATTGACTATTAATATGTAAAAACATTGATAGTGGAGTAATATTCAGAAGGGGCAACATGGATGGGGGATAAAATAATGATATAATGGTAAAAGCATCAACAAAATATGGATTTATTTTTATTTATGAGAGTTTTCATACACCACCTCTAGATATCATTTCTTTAATTATTATAGACACATGAATCTTAAAATTATTTTATATTAATTTAATACTTTAGGTAATTCACAGAGTGACCCTCTCACCATATATAAAAGGGAACATCTTCTCTTCTCTTCCTCGCACACTTTAAAAAATATAGGTTTACAAACCCCTAAAAATTTATCTAAAAAATATAGTTTACATGAATTTTCTATTCTTCCCTTCATAAAATACCATTTTAAGGGTTCGTAAGACTGATTCAAAGGAACCCTATTGAAGTAGAGGTAATCATATTTATAGACTCTTTCAAATTTCCATCATAATATGGTTCATATAAATCTATTCTAATCTTACTAAAATAATAAATAACATATAATAAATATATTTATCTTTTTTTATTATTATTGAAAACCCATTTCAGTCTCTTTTTCATCATATAAATTGAAAAAACATTGGTCCTATGTTCATATGGATTACCATCTTTACGTATCAGTGATGTTTTCACAAAAATTTTATTTGTATGATTATAATGGTGAAAGAATAGTATATTAGATATTTATAAAAAACATATTCATATATAATTAAAATATAATTTCTTCCTTTTTAGAATCCAATCCATTAGAAAATGATAACATGGATCATGCATATGCATGGACCACCACCTCTATGAGGGGACGGGGTACGTTAATCATTACTACTTTTTGTAAATCATAATTATGAATGATTTAATTAATATATATGATATATATGATATACTATAGATTATTAAATGATGAATAATTATTTACCCATATTTCATTCAATCTATTGACAAGTGAAAACCGTGTTAATGTGTATGTATGGTTTACTATGTCTCGGAATTGTGTAAGTAATTTTTATATATCTACCTTTCTATGATGAATATAAATATATAAATAATGAATATATATAATATTTATGTAATTAAATATAATATGGATATGATAGAACCATGATCAGTTTATAATGTCCATAACTACTAAGAAAACATTCTCATGAATTTTAAAATATTTAATATAAGGGAACAATCATTTAAACAAAGAATCATTAATAACTGGGTAATAAAATGTTATATGATTATCATATATGATATTATAATTTTTAAAATGATTCTAGTATAGATTTGTAATTTATTGAAATTTATTATACATGTTGTTATAGCTCTTTCTGGGAATGAAAAACATGAAGTAGGGGTTTATCATATCAAATTATCTTCTTTGGGACTTATGTTATGTTATGCCCCGATATTAAATTATGAGTAGAATATAAAAACTATTTTAAATGAAATATAATGAATATAATTATTTATCTGGATATTTAATGTTTATTTTAATTTAATTCATTCATGGTGATTTTTTTTAAAATTTTACTGATTTGTTAAGAAATTCTGATATGGTTCAAATTTTATATGAAGTTATTATGATTTCGTCGATGATGATCAATAATCAAGATATATCTCTCCAAAATATCATGAATATTTTTATTAGAATGTTATATATTGAGAATACAATTTTCTATTTCATTTTTCTCACTTTATATACTCAAGAGACTAATATAAGATTTTCAAATAAGATCAACCATATTTCTCCATTTGGTCAAAAATACGTTTTTATTTTGTTTAATTTTATTATAAATATGTTTTAATTTATGATTTTACTATTCAAATATGTTTGATTAAATTAATTTATCACAAGTTTTACTCTTTTCAAATGTTCATAAAAGGAATATTCTTATCAATTTGTATATGCAGTACTCTTGACTATTTTCCAAAAAATGTGGAATGGATATTTTTATAATATACATAGAATGAACATAATATCACACCATAATGAATAATAAATGATTAATAACATACAAAAAATGTTTCCAAATTTATTTTTAAATAAACTCATTTACATAATATTTTAATAACATTTTGTTTTAATATTTTATTTAAAAATGAAATGGGTAATTTTTTAGGAACAATTTTACTATTCTTTTTATGGAATTTTATTTCTAGGATAACTAAAACAAATTATTATTATTATTTACTGTGGATATAATATAGTGATATAATTTAATTATTTCACTTGATGTTTTATGATAATGATGAAATATTGAATTAAACTATTTTATTTGTCATGGATTAAATTATTATGAATGTTTTCCTAATAATGTGGAAAATGTCAGAATGTATGATTATGTGACTAGATTTTATTTAATATATATATATATATATATATATATCCCTCTAATAAATAGTGTAATAATTAATGTTCTATGAGATAAAAGTGAATATATGAGGTGATCTAAAGCTTGAAATAGTTTCTACATGAGGTTATACTATTCCTAGAAGAAGGTACATATGAGGTCATCTGAAGTTTGTAGTAGGTACATGTGAGGTTATCCAAATACTAACATATTATGAATACCTTTGTGGGAATCCTTGAAGTAATATTTCATGTATTATTCTTATTCTAAACTTATTCCAAAATAAACATATGACATTATATTATAGAAATGATATGTTCTACTGTCTCATTGTTTTTGTTTCCTTTAAGATTCATATCATATGACTGCCATGATTTATTAGATTATTCATTTTTATGATCTATTAATTATTAGATTTTAATTTCAAATGATAATCACATGTTCCTACACCAGTTATTATATTATTATATTGTCAAGAACATTGAATGATCCCTTGTTTACCAATACTGAGCATCTAAACTCACGGTTTATTATGTTTTATTTTCCCTCGAATATAGAGAAATATTTTATGTATGATGTGTCTATGTTGGGTTATAATTATGAAGAACTATGTAGGAGATTATTTAAATCATTAATGGACTATTATTTTATGTATTGAAGATTCCAAATATAATAAGAATTTATAGTTCTTTAATGGATAATAATGTTATGGAATTAATATTCCTATAACATGATGTATTATTTCTGTCTGAAAATTATGGTCAGATATAGTATGAATTATAGAAATTCTCACTTACCATTGGAAACTTTGATGAGAATAATTTAGACAATAATATTAGTGAAATCCTATGTATATGGTAATTTCCAATGTTTTGGTAATAAAAAGAGTGTTGTTTCCCACCAAAAATGTCAATATCTAGATACTATATGAGAATAGTTATTTGGAACAAAGAAATATAGGTTTATTGACCCCTATAAAGTAATGGTTGAGTATATATCTACCATAGGTATAGGGAAAGGATAGTGTGGCCATACTTTCCTCTTAGTTTGACTCTATTGGGTAATAATATTATTTTATTTCTCATTTTCATCATGAACTGTCAGGAAGGTTCTAATTAGACTATGATCCTGGATGACCAGTGTAATACATAATGTTTCATATGTGGAAATGAATGTGTCCGGATTTATAATTCATATAAATTTCATTAATTACATTAAATATTATTATTCATTCCATGATTTTCTATGTTATTCGATGTCTAACACTAGTATGAATCATGTTAACACTTATTGAGATGGATAACATAATGATTTAGAGATATAAAATAGGATAATGACTGATGTGAAAGATATACTTAATATGCCTAGTTTGTTATTAGGATTAACCATTTATTCCTTAACCAATATTCTCTATCACCCAATAAGAGTATCATGGAATTCACTAAGTGATTCGGTGGTGGATCCCCTAGAAGAAATAGGGCTCAATTTTATTCATTTCTAAAATGGGCAAAGTGAAATGATAATAAATGTATTAAATAAATAGAAAAATTATTTAAATATGGAAAATTAGGTCAGAGAGAAATGTACTATTGAGTAAAAATGATTATTTCAATAAAGAAAAATAAATTTCTTCATGGGGATCTATTTTTATCTCATTATCATAAATTTTTACAAACATGGTATTTTATGAGTTAATTCACTCTTATAAAGGCTAAAACCATGAACAAGAGAAGACATATTTTTTTATAATATTTTCTGTGAAATGATTGAATTATTTTTGTATCGAAATTAATGAATTATAATGAAAAGGTATATTTTAATTATTTTTATTTTTCTTATAATAATAATAATACATTTGATACACACTCGAGAGTAGTTTATAATTTAGGAATTAAAAGAGTACGTTTAATGATATTTATAGACTAGAAATCATATTTAGTTCTAAGGGTATAATATTTTGAAACACATTTTTGAGAGAATTATATCACTCAATATGATACCAATGTTGATAACATAATGATTAATTAAGATAAAGAGATGACTCTCATTGATAAATTAATTGGAATACTATTGGTGATCCTTAAATTGGTCAGTGATTCCATGTTAATATAATTTAGGTCATCATTGATGTAATTTATTTCATATTCGATTTATATGATATTCTCAATAAACTAAACATTTTTCTATGAATAAATAATGTGTGAATTTTTGGAATAATATAAATATTCAAGGAGGATTTAAGATGATTTTACTTATTAATATGCTTTATAAGAATATATGACCAACGTAATAACATGTTTTATATGTGACATTGTGAGTTACATTATGTTTAATATGGATATATATTAAAGTTTTTATTGGAAAAAATATCAACTCTTTCATATTTTTAAGTTTTTAATTTGATCAAACATATTTGGGAAGAGACTTAAATGTGATAATTTATTGATAGGATTATTCTGAACTTGAGGGATTTTTTTTGATGTTTTACGGATCAATGTTTTTTATTGGACAACTTTTTATAATTATTTTTTTATAAATATTTATAGAACGAATATGTGATTTTCTATTAGTAATTTTATGATCTATTAAACATAAAATATTATACATAAGTCAAATGAAATTCATCATGGAATTAGATATAAAGGTGAAATTCATTGAAGCACAAGAAATGGATGCCATTATACTTATCAAATGGAATTTAAATCATGTAAGTACATTTTCTCAGGTTTTCTATTGTGATAGTAAATAACACTATCAATTTTTGGAAAAGGATCACAAAATAAGTATTTTATCCACCTAACTTTATATATGATTAATCAATAATCATTTTACCCCTAATTATTTTATGATTTATTGGTCCGTAACTGTCTCATGGGCATGATATCTATCACTATACATCATTTTTTCTACATTACTTTTTCCACCATGTCATTAATTTCAGTAATCATTAATGATACCCATTTGTAATCTTTGTTATGTGTTATTTTGTATGACCTATATAAATCACATTCCATCTTTTTAATAAGATGTTTTATTTTACCATTGTATGATGTGGATTTTTAACAAAGAAAATTCCAACATTCAATGCTTTGATTATCGAGAAAAATTTCAAATTAAGATGATTCAATTTATTTATGGGGTGGATTTAACAACACAAAAAATAATTTAAAATAATAATAACCTCAATTTATTTCTTAAAATTCAACCTTGATATTTAATAAAAATGATATGTATTAAATATATATCAATATTTAATTATGACTTTATAATTTTCTTCAAATATAGGTACATATCTATTTATACTATAAATCAATGAATATTCCTATTCCCTTCTCTATTGGGGAGGCCCATTAAATTTCATTTTTGATCCTGGTGAAATTACATAATTAAATGTATAGAAGGACCATAAAATATATAAATACACTTAAACCATATGCACAAAATATTTCCTTGATATCCTATGACTTTATTCCCATGAACCAATATAAATTCCCTAACCCACATGACCCACCATGGCATTCTATATTGGGTTTCATACCACCAAGACACTTTTTTGATGCTTTGTAGAGGTAATTGCTTGTCATCATAGATGTTTATTGAACCTTGTTTCACTATGCTATATGCTTCCACCCATCTATACCATTAGATAAAGGATTTCCCATCAAAGGGATATCATGCCATTCTACTTGATTCATGGGGGCACTATGTCCCCTTTGCATTCCAAAGGCAACTTCTTATTCCGTCATTATCTAGAGACGTCCATTATGCCCACATCATCTAATCATAGAGAATATCACCAATCCCTTCCATCAAATTCACTTGTGAGTTAGATAAGAACACCACACACATAGTGGGGGGAAATATGTTTTCCCTAGATTTGATCCCAAATAACCAGGATGTAATTCCACACTGAGTACCACTAAGCTGTGGTACAGAACACAATACATGTCAAATGGTTATAATTGACACCAAGGTGGGGGCCTTGAATAATCCTAGAGGATGACACATGTTTCACATTGAGGAAATGTATTTTAATCTACATGTAGATAATATTAAAAGTGTTCTAATCTAACAAGACTTTATCCTACACTATTTCCCACGGGTAGCAAATTGGTAATAACCTGGTGCACCTCTAGACTATTTCTCATGGGTATTATGTAGGTATTGAATTTGATGTTTTGATTATGAATAACATAATTAATAAATATATGTATACTATTCTTAATAAATAAAAATTTATTGAATAATTCTGATTAAATATCAACTCCTTTTTTAGTGAAGTGATTTTAGGCTTAAAATGCATTTTTTAAAAATAATTTTTATTGCATGTATTATGTAAAAATTATAATTTATTTTGGAAATTGAAATATTTTATTTTTTAAAATTATCAATTTCCTAAAATAAACATATAAAAATTATGGTCTGCTGAATTTATGATATTCTTCTAAATTACTGAGTTTTCTGTGATGAGCGAAAAATACCAATTTTTGCAATATTTTTTATATTATATAATAATAGTCCAATTATTCATTGAATTTGATCTTAAAGTAAATAAATTATTATTTAATTAGATACATTATTATTATCTATAGTGAAATCAATATTATACATGAATTTTTAATATGAATTTTTTTAAAATACATTTTTTCAACTATTTATTTGATTAATGCATCTATGTTAAAATTTATTTATTTGAATTTGTGGAATTGAATCCTAAAAAATTGAGTTTATATATGGAATTGGGTTGATCAAATTTTTTAGACATTCCCCACTTAGTTTTGGTTATTTTTAAAATTAACCATAATAAATATTGTAACCTTAGTAAGGGTAAATGAGGTAATTAAGGTGAAAAATAATATGATAAATTTTAAAAAATAATAATAAATATATTATTTAATCAATTAGTTTAATGGGGTTTTACCATTCTCATCCATTATTATAATTAATAGAAATTAAGTGTTATATTTCACTGAAAATGACTTATATATTATCTAAGAAAATATAAATTAAAAAAATTTCATTATATTAATTTTAATATCAAAATTTATTTTTGAGATATAAAAAACACATGAATATTTCAAAATGGACATATACATGTTGAATAAATTGTTTTTAGTGATTAAATAATTACATTAAATTCCTACAAAACGTTGATATTATTCATGTTTAGGAAGTATAAAATCTACCATGTTATTTTTAAATCTGTGAAAATAATATTTTTTATTTCAGTTAATGTTTATAATGATTTTTAATAAGAATTATAACACAGTATAGATATATAAATGTTTTATATTTTAATTCCTTCACTATCTAGTTTTTTTAATTTAAAAATATGTGAAAAGTTAGTAAAATGAAATTAATAGTATTTAATTTTGAATAATATAGTTTAAAATTATATAGAAATTAAAAAAAATCAAAAGGATAATTATAATGTAAAAAGGGTTATTGGTTGATAATTTGACCAATTATTAGTCAAAGAAAACCTTAACTAATAAATGTTAATCCATAAATATTTACATAATCATTAATGTAGTTAAGGGTAAACTTTGTTATGCAATGGGTTAAAAAATATATTTAGGTGTTGAATGATATAAAAATAGAAATAAATTCTATTGGGTAATTATATTTAGGACATATCTACCTTTGAATTGTATCTATTCCCTTTTGGAATAATTTTACTTGAGTTAGACAAATATTATTTAACAATATTTCTAATTTTTCTAAAAATTACATAAAAGATATTTGTCAATAAATAATATATTATTAATGTTTTTATATAACATAAAATACTATATTTTTCTAGTTAATGTCATAAATTTTATAAAATAATATACTATCCATTTATGGTACACTTGTCTTTTTTTGGTATAATTCAAGGCCCATAACGTGTAAAAAACATTTGTAGAAATTGAAAAGTTCTGTAATGGGGGGAGGGCTAAAAAAAATAAAATTGACAAAACATCACCTAATGTTATCCAAATTATACTGTATGGAATTATTTAGGCTCATACTGACTATATATATTAAATAAATTTATTTTTCACTATATAATATAGAAAATTAATTTATAGTAACTCAATATTTTATATAATTTTTTGAGTTCCCCTCTCGACACTTATAAAGGGAACATATTCTCAAAACATCATAAACCCATTGAAATATATAAATCAGCTAAAAACTCCAAATTCTAGTTTAAACATACCAATATACAATATATATATTCTTTCCTATTAAAATAAAATTCAAATTGTCCTTATCAAGGGATCAAAATGAGGTCTACCAAAAAAGTGGTGGTCTACATTATATACTATATCAGATTTAATTCCAATTATATATCATATAAATCTATTATAAACATAATTAAAAATTAATTATATTATCATTATTATACTTAGATTTTTTATTTTTGAGGGAAAAACATTATCCATCTTCTTTAAATCGTATTACAACAGAAAACGTCACTGGTGTGTATGAACATCTTCCATCTCCACACAATACTGATTTTTTTCCTAACCTTTTTATTTTCATGATTTTAGAAAATTATATAATTAATATATATGAAATATATGAATATTATATTATCATTTTATTATAATATCACTTTTACATACATACTCTTCAATCTATTAGAAAACAATACCATCACTCATGTATACATGTGGACTACATCCTACACGAAGTGATGTGATCTGTTTTTCATTTATACATAACTCATATGGTAAAAAGGAAAGATTTATTGAATATTCATGAAATAAATTATATAATAATTATTATATAATTGTTAGTTTTTATTAATTATTCATTCATTCCATCAGTGGAAAAGATAAAATAATATCCATGTGTAGGTATGGCATACCATCTTCATAAATGGGGCATGTTATTTTCTAGTATATACCTTTAATGAATGCATATAAAAATTTATATGATTAAATGATAATAAATTTTATGACATGATTGACATTAGGTATATTATGTGATCGTTATTAATGTACAAGTACCGGACAAACCAAAGATAAATTCTCATGAAAAATCAAATATTTTACAACAAGAAAAAAATATTGTAATTAGAAATTATTATTAAAAGGGAATTGATATGATATAAATGGATCATATGTTATATTATATTTATTTATATAATTCATTTATATAATAATAATAAATTTAAATTTATTATACAATATTATGGTGTCCTTTCAATGAAATTAAAACTTGATGTTATGTGTTATAACCATAGATTGTGTTCTTTGGGACTTATGTATTGTTATGCACCTATCTTCTTGTATGTGTTATAGATAATGACTTTTTTACATATAATAATGATAATATCCTAATAATATTGATAATTAATATTTAAAATGATTTTTTCTTTAATGAGGATAATATTAAAAATTTATCAATGTGGTAAGGGATGATTTGTTGATCTCATTATTTATGATTCAGATTAAGATGATGAAACCTCATGAAAAACATAAAGAGTCCCATAAAATTATTTAATATCTTATTATTTACTGGTAATACATTTTTATCATTTATATTTGTATATTATAAACCAATGATATTAGAAGAAATTTTGTTATGGTTAATTGACTATATTTCCCTCCATAGATGAAATATTTTTTTTCAATATCCATGATTTTTAAATATTATTTCAATAATTATACACTATTATAGTTTTATTTTTTATTTCACTTTTATATATGTTTGTAATATTCAAAAATGGTTTCAATTCAATATTCTTATTATTTTCTAAATGAGTTATATTTGACTTTTTACTGATAATATTAATGGAACTTATGTTTTAAGATAAATGGAATGAACAGAATTCCTCAACATTGTAAATATTTATTGATTCAACGCTTAACATACATGTTTCTAAGGATAAAATTAAATAAAATTTCTTATTTAATGTTTTTGGTGTTATTATTTATTAATATGTTACTTAAAAATGAAATGTTAATTTTCTCCAAGATATATTTTAGTGATCTTTTTAAATTGATTTTCAACTATGATAATATCATTTGATGTTACGTAGTATTTATTGGTAATATGATCCAAATATTGATATATTTATCCTTTTTCTGGATGGATTATTACTATGATGATCAAATATCCCAAAAACATATTTTCTTCTACCTGATATATATTATGATTATTTTTTATGATCATGTGGCATGATATTAATGAGTTTATAATTGTGAGACAACTGGTTACTAAATGATATATCCCACAAATTAATTAGGTAAATATTTCTGTTATATGATCTTAATGGGTATATAAGAGGTTATGAAAATACCGACTAAGAGTACACAAGAGGTTATCCCAAACCTGAAACATGGTACACGAGTGGATATCCCTAGTCTGATGAAGGTACGAAGGAGGTTATCCCAATATTAACATGTTCAGAATGACTTGGTGGTATAATTTATATTATATATATATATATGATTATGATTATTCCAAAATTATGTAATAAACTTATGAAAAGATCAAATTCAAATGTTATGTTCTAATTGTATATGTTCTATTATTATTTTGTGATTCATGTCTTAATAAATACTAAGACATATTCCATGGAACATGTTTACACTATAATAAATCATGTAAATAACTTCATAAGGTTTATATCATGTTATCATTCCCCTTATGCTCATGTTATACTTAACAGATCATTGATATCTACATTTTTTACCTATTTTTATACATCTGATATCACACATTTTTTGTTTTTATTTTCTTTTGAATACGATGAAATGCCTTTTTTTAAGGTGGTTCTAAGAAGGTTACTTGTTACAAAGATCTATTCGGGAGATGATTTTGATCTATTATGAACCAATTTTTTATTTATCAATGTTTTTGAAGACATAAAACATTTGTAGTTTTGGTGTTTATCATAGTGTTATGTAATTAATATTCATCTAATATGATGTAATGTATGTGTATGAGAAAAATTTGTTGCTATGAGTCCACATTTATATAAAATTCATTACCCATTATTAAGAATCATATCAAATTTATGTTACACTTAGTCCGAGGTAGTAGTTTTCCTTTTTTTTATAGAAAATACATTACTCTAATGGATGAAAATTACATTGAAATTTACAAAATTATTCATGAGTAATTATGGACAATTATTTCACATGTATACATGTTAAAATTATGGATTGATTCATGAAAACTAGAATAATAGTATTTAATTAAATATCATAAAAAATGATCTCTATCATTAAATTATTCAAAAACATGTGATAATTATTCTACTGAGTAAGACTCATCATTACACAAACATTATAAATAAAAAATCCAAGTTATTATTTTTCATTCTAACCTACACACTACTTTTAATTAGAGGTTTACCATTAAAAAATCACATTTAGGTGTTTCTTAATCCCACAACTTCAATTTTCACCAACACTTCTCCAAACATCAATTAAATTTCTCTACCCTTTATTTCTATTGTTTTTTTGTTGCCCAACACATATACATACCCGTTATTTAATCTATATAAAATATATAGTGTTAATATACAAACATATATATATATTATAGATTATTTAAATTCATTACGACATATGAATCATAAATTTATTTTACATAAAACAATTATCATATATATAAAATTCATGTGGAAAAAGGTAACGAAATCTGTCTATGCCTCTAAATATTTTCCAGTGTGTTTCAAAAATAAATCCATGGAAGAAATTTAAATTTTAAAAAGGATAACAAAAAATATTATAAAAGGTTATTTTGATTTACAAAATTCAGTGACAAATAGGTCCAATTATAATCTAACCAACTCCAAAAATCATGAAACTCTCCTAAAAAAGGATCATAAATGAAAATGCAAGTTAGTTAATGGCATATTCAAGATGAAGTAAAGCACGAACATTTGGAACATATTAGAAAAGTTCATAAACTAATGGTAGATCCCAATAAATTTTATTATAAGGGAAATTTTACCCCCAACAATTTAATATATGTAAATAAAAAATTTATATTCATCTTAATAACAAATCACAGTATAGAATCCATGTGGAATGATTTTTTATTATTCTATTTGACTCTGGAGGAATATGAAAAACATTATAATAAATTATTACCATGTATCATCCTAGATTTATATGTATTTATAAACCCTTATATATTTTTTAAATACAATTATTTTGTAATAAAAAATTCTACCTCATAGACTAAGTCACAATATAGGTGTTTCTGAAAATTTTATGGATCTTGAAGCTCTCATTATTATTAAAATAGACTGAGGTGTGTAGTTGTTGAACAGTTAGTACTAACCCTATCACACAACTAAGTATATTATTGAGTGTCGTTCCTAGTAATTTTAATTATTATAGTGATGTTTGTTCACCATAAAAAAATTAATTTCTATTGTATGTGTGATTAGAACGGTTGGGGCACAATTTCCCATTATCGTGTGCCTAACTGTCTGAGGGGGTGTTACCATAGGTAGTAGGTGTGCATGGTTGGTGCACAATTTTACAACCATGTAACCAAAATCCCAACAACTTTGAAAAGGGTAAAATTAACACTATCCCATAAATCCTTATAACCCCCACCCTTTTTCTGCTTCTTTATCATGAACAAAAAATCACCCATGGGTTTCCCCTATGGCTCTCTTCCAATGATTTTAAAAATATATTAAATCCATGACCAAAATATATTTTTTGTTACATTTTATCACCCTATATAATGATATCAATGCAATTAAATAATATATTATTTTATCTCACCATTTTTTTATCATGAAGAGATAAATTATTTTTAATTGAATGGGTTCTTATCTTGTTTCTCATGTTTCTTCCATTTTGTCTTGAATATGAAGCAGATAAAAGAGGATGAGTCCTACATCAAAATAAGGTTTGTATTGTTGTAATTTTACCTTAAATTATTTTTGTATATATCATGCACTATTATTCCACATGTATGGCCTTCCATGAATCACCTATTAAATCTCAAACTAATTAAATGAATTACTACAACATAGAATTATTTAGTAATTATACTTGAAATTATATTGTTAGAGATTGTCTACCATGAATCAAACAACCCATTTGGGTGAGTGGATTTTTATGTGTCAATTATACAATTATAATGAAATAAACACCATATTTATGGGTGAGTATATTAAATTATGTTACAATACGGTTATGATTTTTAATGGTAACCCCTTTTAACTTTTTTTGGATTGACATCTCTATAAAAATTACGGAATGAATTCAAAAAAAGTGAATATTAAAACCATGTATCTTATCCCATAGATTTTTCTTATATAATTATATATTTTTCCTTATAAATGAAATTGATGTTTCAATTTAGTGAATTCTTAAATAATAAGTGTTTTTATCTAACCCATGGCCATTCAGAATGTTTACCACTAGTGGTACATGATTTCTAATTCATAATTTCATGGAATCCTCACTATGAATGTTTAATTTAATAAATTTAAAATCGAATGATACCTCTATAGGGGGATACAATCATTCATATATGGAACACCACGTATATAATAAACAGGATGATTGTTTTATATTTTACTATGGAAGATACATTGTATCCTATAAGTAATTAATTTCATGGGAATGAAGGAAAAATATAGTTGTAAATCATATTTAGTGACACTAGGATTCCAATTTAAGATTTCATTGATGGAGCCATAGGATAATGGGATAATATTATGTCTCTATTGATACCAATATTCTTTATATTGAATTCCTATGAAAGGCTTATACATCAAATAACCTAATGAATTTCTACAGATTGAAAGAACATTCATCGACTATCTTATTGTTATAAATTCATAAATGACATAAATACAAAAATGTGTTTGTTTACATAAGATTGATATTCCAAAAAATCATAACAACTTATTGATATGATTAATAATTTTAATTAGGTCAGGATAAAATTGTTATGTTCATTGGGTCCAACCCCACTTTATAAAATAATAAAAACTAAGATAAATTCCAACTTAATAAGAAGTCTGTATAATATATTGTGTATCCTAAGCGAAACCTGAGATAATAGTGGTGTTATTAATTTCATTTACTTTTTTTATTTTCAACACACTGAATCATTATATAATCACAAGTTTGATAGTATTACACACTTCTTTTGGGGGCCTACTTTGTTTTACTCCCACCATATTCGTCCCTTTATTTGGTTACTAAATGAACGTCATTGATTTAGGTATGGATATAGTAATGTTCCCAACTATGGATGCTTAAATTTTATTACTAGTATGTAGTACAAGAGTTATGGACTAAATGTTTTTTTATGATTCTATTAGAGAATATCTTGTTGTATTTTATATATTTTTATATTTCTGGTAGTTTGGTTTGAATTATTCTTTATTTTATTATTCCCCCTTTTTTATAGAATCAGACCATTATCATTATTTTGTATATGATTTTGGTTGTTGTTAATTTTTATTTCATTGTCTTAATATTCAATTCCAATATTTTTTATATACTTCTTCCTTTGGTTAATTTATTTTTATCTGTAGTCTTTCACTCTAATAATAATGGTATATTATCCACACCATAAAATATTAGACCCTCACTGCTTGTCGTTATCCTCCCATATATATTGAGGCACTCTTGAGGCAATGTATCCAACCGGGTTCAGTTACCTGTGAGTGAATCAGGTTCATGATGTTAATTTTTGTATCATATATTTCATTTCATTGTCTTAATATTTTGGTATGGTGGAAATGAGAAATGAAATTTACAGAATTTTGTAATGAGCCTATACCTAGGATTATCTATCCCATGTAAAGGTAAATTCCATAATACAAGGGAATTGACATGCTATTATGGTTTTCTCCCATTATCATTGAATTGATTTTCTTATTGGTTGAAGTAGATGAATTGTGAAATTTATTATCTTAATGAATTTTTTTTTACCTTAGTCTGTAATGGAAAGGAATCATTATTCATGAATCATTATAGGTACATGAGTATTTATATGTCAATAATCTTCCATGTGATGTTTATTTGCTATGTTAATTTCCTACTATATGTTTTCAGTTTATATACTACTTTATTTTTTATGGTATATCATATATTTTAAGGAATATGATAAATAAATATTTAATTAATATATCAACATCAACCACAATGGTTTTCTCACAAATTTCATTATGGTGGCAGCATAACAAAACAATCATCATATGTTTGAGCCATGATTCAGTACTTAAATGGAATCAAATTTTAGTTAATTGTTATTAAATAAAACCCAATTGTAATTTATGATGTGTGAACCGTTATAAATTTAAAACTGTGATCCACATAATCAAATCCTTAAATTAGGACATGTTAAATCTTGGGAGATGATGTAATGGTTTTTTTATAGATACATGAAATACCAATGGAAACTCATAATGTTTAAGACTGTGTAACTTTGGAATATTAATTTTCCTAACTGGACTATGGTGTAAATATAAAAGATGTTAAATTACAATTCATACATGAAAAGTTATCAATTTTAATCTATTGAAAACTTATAATTGATGGGGATTTCCTCTTTAACATGAAATTATCACTCTATATAATTGAATATGTTTGATTAAAACAAGGAAACATTGTAATGATTGATCCATAGTAACATGTTTATTGGGTAGTATAATATGGGTAATGATCCCTTATACATATTTTATTACTCTAAATAAATATATTCTTTAGTTACAAAGTCTTGTTTTGTTTCATGTTCTCGGAATTTTAGAGATATGACTCTTTGATAGCATCAATTATATTTCTATAATGGTGGAAAATAATATGTATCTAAAGTGTTTGGGCATTACCCACTAGTAATGCCACTAGTGATGAATATAGTTATATTTTTTTTGTACCCTCATAATTTGATGATTCTCAATGTCTAGAGGGTTTTATGAACAAGTAATTTCTATTTAGGGTTTCTCATTTCCTTCAATGAATATGTCCAAGATGGTGATAGAATTTCAGTGGTAGCATCCACCAGCATTCTCAAGGGATGGTGGATCCCAAGCTTCTTATTCATGGATATAAGCTATATTTTACATCTGCGAGCATCAAGTAAAGCATCCAAAAAAGTTGTTAAAGAATAATGATTATATTCTTCATAGATCCACCTATCATTTTTAGGATATTTTGAATTAGGAAATTCACCATTAATACATGTTTTAGAGGGGTTTCCAATATGGATATTATTATTATTTCTAAATTTAGTGGTTGAGAACCAAAAAAGCTGGGGATTTATAAATCGATAGTGGGTTATTGTATCTTTTAAAGGCTATTCATCTTGTTTAACAGAGTTGCAACATTTTTTCCCTAATCTCAAATATGATGAATTATAGAATGTGAGAATATTTGAGGTTAGGATTTGGTATTATATGAGATATTTGGTGAATTGTTTCCTTCTAACAAGGATTTATGAAATAGTGAACCATGAACTCATATCCAATCATGACATGAGATAAGATTATTGTGATGGGAATGGTGGTACTTCTCCTATTTTTGGAGGGATATCATCTAGTAGTAGAAAGTGTTACATTGGGATTTCTCACATGAGTAGAATTGTTCAGTGTCCATGTTGAGTTATATGTGTAGTATTTCATCAATTTTGTAGGACAAGATAATTGAATCCCTGATATAGACCCAGTGGACTGTTGGTTTTCTGTCAATATGGGTCATCTTCAGTAGTTTTATAGAAACATTCCTCTAGTTCTTCTTGATAGAGGGTCTACACCATCTACTCATTCTGGGTAAGGACCAGTAGATCCAAATCAAGAAAGGATCCAGAGTAATAATGATCATATGGTTCTATGTGGTTGACATGTTTGATTAATCTAGACATATGGTTTTTGGAACCAACAGATTTTTCCTACTCAGGGTAGTCAATTATTATCTTAGGATCATGGATATTACTAGTTAACTATTGTGACTAAAGGATAAGAGTTTCGGTATTTATAGTGTATAAGGTATGATATTTGTCTCATGTAATTTAGTATTTACCATGTTTTGATATAAGGAATTCTTACTATTTTATATATATCACTACAATGGAATGACATCGCATGGGATTTGAGTAAATTAGTGGGGCAATGACTCATGATAATTTGTGTTGTGTATGCTTTGAAATCATTCACTAATGTAAGGAGTTACCCATCAAGATCATCATACTATTTTTTTTGAACCATTATGTCTACGAGATGATAAACATTAACTCAACATTGAGAATAACATGTTAGTAACCTGTCACACAAATATAAATTATTATCACAGGATGGTGTTATTCATATCAACTGGGTGTATAATCAATATTCAAAGGGGTGAAGGGGATGTATCGATGAGTTGAGTAGGAAATCATCATCATGTGTTGGGTGGGGAGTCAACTCAAATTGGTAGTATTTTTATATATGATCAAGGAACAAGTGATATAGATATACACATAGTGGTGGATCATTTATGGGATATATTCAGTGAAGACATTTCTAGAATACGCCTTGATAGAGAGGGGGAGTTCACTATTGAGCATATTCTTCATAGTTTTGGTAGGGGTTATAGATGAATTTGGTTTCCTAGGTACTTCTGATTATAGCCTATCACTCTACGACCAATGGCTTCTATGAACACACTATATCGATATAAGAGGATATACTCCCATCAAGTATCTATTATTTAAGAGGTTATTAAGAGAAATATTTACCTATTCTTGAATCATATTATAGAAAAATGTTCTATGAAATTGATCAATTGGATCCTGAGGATGAGATAAATGGTTGGCTGTGTTGCTCAACCTTGTGTTAGAAAGAGGTAGAGTAACTAGGGCCATGTCTCATACAACTGGAATCAAAGTTGGTATAAGTTATCCAAAAATTGATGTATAAAACTGAGTGTAGAAATATGTTGTATTTCAATCATATACAATGAACGCTAGATTCTTTGTTGAGAGAACATTTTTTATTATTGGTTTTCTGGCACTAGTCCATCAACGAATTCAGAGGAAAATTATGTTATTTTTTATATGTTTCAGAAATTTTTAGATTTTGATAATAGTAAAACTAATGGGTATTCAGACAGGTCTTATGTATAGATACAAAAATATTCATGATTTATTTATGTCACTTATTTGTTTCATTAATATTCCATCATTTCTCATTCTATGATTCTTTATGATGATAGGTTGGATATCAATTCTCCTTTCATGTAATATCATTGTGTATATTTTACCAAAAACACAGTGGGTCTTCAAGGTTGGTTGGTTCATTGGTTCCAGTGATATGGAAGAATGAATTTCTACATGATGAAACCCGGGAGTGAGAGGATGATATATATGATAAATGCCTGGAGTTTTTTATTCAAATGTATATAAACTAACCTTAGGGAAACTCAATGATTAGTTGTTTTAAAAAGGAGACGTTGCAAGGTTTTATAGTTCTATAGAGGTAAAAAATTATTTAAAATTTATATTCCTATTCTTTTTTCATTATAATGGTTCACAACGAATAATTGAAGGGTATATGAGCATCTAGGGATCATTTAGATCCAAGTGATCCAGTTTTTAGATAAACATGATAAGGTTCCTGGTTGAATTAATCTATGTACTATCTATGCGAAAAACCTATAAAACCTAATGATGGTGGATAATAGTTACCTTAACCATGTTATAGATGTAAATGTCTATAAAAGCCTACAATTAACTATTGGTGTAATTACAATGGTTCTCACATAGTTTCTCAAAATTATTTTCCTAAACATGTTTGGGTGTGTCACCTCAGTTTGTTGGTTGACACCATTCGTGCATGGTTTAATGACCCATGTGTCCAAATGGTTCACCACTTAAAATGGTAAAATTATTATTTTCCCTTCAATCCTAAGAATACTCACCTCTTGTTTTTATTATTTTTCAAAAAAAAAATATCTGTCATGTGGTCTCCCTCATGGATATCCTCAAATTATTTTTAGGATCTCATATGTATGATCTCAGAATCAAACACTCTGTGTTGGTTTATATCCCACCTGATAAGTCTATAAATCTAAAATTTTTTATAATGGATTTACTCTTAATAATTTTTTCTATCCTCAAGTGAGATATTATTCCCTAAATTGTTTTAATTTTTCTACTTTCTCCTATTTTTTCCATTCATTATTCAATTTACTGATTACACAAGATGAAGAGTCATCTACTAACCTAAGGAAGGTGGTCTAGTAATTTTCCTGAATTTATTGATGACTACATCGTCCTCTATTAGATAGTGTCACGATCCTTCAATGTGTTACATATTAAATTTTACAGTAGTTAAATAAATCACCATATCCTTTTTTAGTTAGTAATCATACCCTAAAAATATTGGTATATGTTTCCTACATTGACAAAAAACACACATTTGGGTTCATGTATTTGATTCCTTCTCCATTGTACCTTGGTAAAAAAATAAAACACCCCAATATTTTTTGATTTTAGTATATTTCAGGACTATTCATTCTTGAATATGTATGTTATCCCCTTTGAGATTGTTTAAGGCTTTTCCCTATTAATTGTTTTTGAATGAATTAAATGAAAGGTAAATGGAAATTTTTTTTCACTTAACCCCATATTTCCTCTTAAATTATCCATGAGTTTTATATTTTAAATGAAATAAATATTTTAATTATGGAAATTGTTATCTAGTATGAATTTTTAGCAAACCCATGACCATTTAGAATATGAGAATGTGGCTGATACATGGATTTTGACATAGAATACCATGGATAGGATCAACTGGAATAACAAATTGTATAAATTATAAAACGAATTAAAACATGTATAGGGAGATAGATGGATTTCAACATGGAATGCCTAGGATGGAATCATTAGGATGGTGGGTTTATATTTTTCCATTGGTGATAATTTAGTTCCTATACAGAATCCCATAGATGGGAATGAAGGAAAAATGATGTTATACCCTTCCTTGGGTGATATATGTGTCCTGATTTAGGATTCCATGGATGGGATAAAATGATAGTGGGATAATATATTTTCTAGAGAGATACCTAAATTACATCCATGTAATTCCTTGGTTTGGTTTCATATTTCGACAAATTAAACGATGTTTCTACCATACCCACTAACATACATTGATTATATTAGTTTTGTAAATTGATAAAGGACATAAATACATAAAGGTATTGGTTTACCTTGAAAATTTATTTCCAGAAATTCCATTTCACATGATAGTCCCTTATATAATTATAATAATGTAGTTAATACAAGGTTATATCTCTCATGCATTAATATAATATTAAAAAATAATAAACACTCCGAGACTTTTTAGCTTAAGAAATAGAATGTAGTATCAAACATGTATCCCACAAGTAACCTAAGATTGAAGTGGTGTTATTTATTTCATTTACTTTTTTTCATTACCTATACACTTAATCATTATTTATTCACAGATTAGATATTATTAGACACCATTGGTGGTGAATTACTATGTTTTAGCAAGACCCAATTCGACCGCCATTTGGTACCTGAACTGTATTCTTGGATACAGATAGGGATAAAGAAATTTTCCCATATAAGGATGTAAGATTTTTACATATAGGATTTATTTTTGTAGTATACGACTAAGAAAGGGATCATAATGCAGTTGGATTTTATCTTATGGCCTTGTGTGTATTTTTTGTATTGACTTTATTTTAGTATTTATAATAATCTATTACATTAATTCCCCATTTTTTATAACATCATGATATCATAATTATCTTTTATATTACTCTCGTTATTGTTTATCAATATATCTTTTGTCTAGATGTTTTCCACTATTTACATATCACTAATTTGGATAAATTATATATTCATTTCTGATGTGATCTACTTTAATAAGTAGTGTTCAGTATCCCCAATGTTCCATCATAGACATACTCTTCTAGTTAAAATGCTTTGGAATAAGTTTTGGAATTCTTGAGGCCTTATCGACATCTAGGTTCAATAACATATGATTGAACTAGGTCCAGGACATCACACACCACTTCTAATTAAATTTAATGAAATAAAATGAAGGTAAACTGATATTGATATTAGTATTTAAAATTTAGATGATGATATATTTTTATTATATACATATCTTAAAGATTTTAATTTCATATATATAAACACTAAAGATCACCTCCATCTCAAACATGATCTTAATTTCATATATTTGACGAGGATGTTTCAAGCTACACTTCTAGATCATAACATGATAACACTACATTGTAATATGTGAATCAAGTAAATGTTGTCAAAACATTTTAGAGTAGTTTAGATTAATAATGATGTCGTGTAAATGGTTATATGTTTTACATATATAATTTTCATATTGAACCACTAAATATATGTATAGTTTTTCTAGAGCATTAAAACATGGTAGTTATTCTTCAAGAAGATGAAAAATTATGAAAATGGTGAAAAAGATATGTTTCATTGATTTGTGAATGTATAATGTATTCATTTTAGTTTTAAAATTTTCATTAAGGTAACAAGAATATAATAATATAAAATATATTTTTTTCAACAATTTGAACATATAAAAAAATATATAGAGTGTAAGAGATTAAATATTTGGCCTCAAACTACTTGGATTTAGTGATTGATCTACAGAAGATATTGATGATCAATAATAATTTATAGAGAATATAATTTTAGAATAAATATTATAGGCAGTCTAATGGTTCCCGTATAAATTAAAAAATTGATTGATTCAAAACAATAAGATGAAATTTGGTATGCCTAATTTCTAGAAGAAATCAAGAAAAAATTCTCACATATATATTGTCGTAATCACTTTTTGAAAATCAAAATTCAATATATTGTTTAGTGAATTTTCATTCAGAATATATTATACACTCACTCCATCCAAGTATTTATAATAAACCAGTATATATATATATATATGTTTGTGTGTTTGATAAGATTGATTTTTTAAACAAGAATATTATACACAACATATGAATACTCAATTAACCTTTTTATTTTCAATCAAAATATCCATATCCATTTCATGATTGATGATTTATATATCACATGATCTTCATATTACCTATCAATGTAACCATGTAATATAAAATTCATATATTTCATCAATTCCCACCTTTTTAATTACCATTGATCAAATATTTTATTCAATTAATATTATTTCTAGATACATCATATATTGATAGAATAAATGTAAATATATAATGGTTTGATAAATATGTCTCATATCAACTTATATAAAAATAATATAGTAGATTTTATTTATATATATTTATTAAAATATGGTTAACATTTTTTCTATGATAAATTGCACTCAAAAAAATGGTTCATTTTATTTTTTCACATAAACCTAAAATAATTCACCCTATTATTTGAATGTTTTCATTTATATTTTAACTATAAATTTGTTATTAATATGTTCTCCTATAGTGTATCTATTAATCATGAGTATGTTATATTTATCTGTAAATGAATAAATCATTGAAATTTTAGTATATTATTACAATATGTTTTTAAATATTTCACATTTAATAAGCAAGAAATAATATCAATTCCAAAGAAAAATTAAGAGAATGTAAAATAAAATATTTTTATACATGAATCTTCTATAGATTATCAAATATTATTTTAAATTCTTGATTATATATATATATATATATTATTTTTACATAATATTTCTGAATATTTCATTTATTAATAATATATTTAAATTATATATGTTTATATTAGGGTAAATCTTAATAATAGACCACTTGAAAAAAAGTCAGTTATATAAATAAAATATAATATCATTTTATATTTTATACTTAATTAAATTATTATATAACCATTTTAAAAAAATTCAAAACAATATCTGTATATAATTTATATATGTTCATATATTATAATGAATATTTTTAACAGACATTAGAATTGATAATTACCATGTTTATCTCACTCATTATAATAATAGTGAATAGTATATAAGAATGAATTAATAAAACAATATTTAAAAAGGATATGTTTTTATCACAAATAAACATATATATACATACACATTACCATTTTCAATGACATCATATTTATTGGTAACATATGGAATATATATCTGATGAACCATGTTTTCTAGTTTTTGTTTTTTTATCCAAGTGTGGAATTACCATTTATAATTTTCAAGACTTTAGTTATTAGAGTGATAAAATGAAGCTGAGAGTTCATATTTTTCAATTTTTTCCAAGGATTGGGGATGAACATATACCACATAAATAATACCATGACAAATTTGTTGTAATTGTGTCATTGTGAGTGGGTAAATTTGTTTAAATTTGAGGGAAATATCAAATAACACCACAAATAAGGGAATTACAATGTTGAAAGTGGTTGTGTGTGATTAAAAATATGATGTGTAAGATACAATTTTGTGGTTGAAAAAATATTAAAATTCAAAATGGAGTATTTAACCTAGAATTTCTATTCTAAAAAAGTAGAGTCCACAGTTATTGTGTTGTGTAATTAATGGTGGAAAATGGGAGGCAATTAATTCATAAAGGGATGGGTCACATCATAACAAGACTATGGAAATGGGGTCAATGTAGTAGTTTTGTTTTGTAGGCACGTATAATATTATTTCCCTCTGGACCATACCAAAATAGACCCTTAGAATATTTTTTAAATTTTATGTAGTTATTCACTTTTTAGATGAAATGATGGTGTTTCCCACATTTTTATCCCTGATCTCCCACCAATTTCAATAATAAAATCGCTTCTCCAAATTGGTACCATTAACCTTTGGGGGGGTTTATTAGATATACCTATCATAGAGAGTCATTCGTGGTATGTTTCGAGGTACCATATCAATAGTTTTGGTGTTTTTAACTATTATAGTGAGTCTCAAGTAAAGCATTGTTATATACAGTTTTACTATAGATCATGATTTATTATAATTATTTTCAATTCTAATGAAAATATTAAATTTACATTATTTTTTCTACACTATATAGGAGGTCACTAGATTCCTCAAGCATGATTCATTTTTACTTACACTGGTGTGGGTATGGTTAGACGATTGATAGTGTATCAATCCACTAATGGTTTAGACTATTCATATGGGATACTATGAGGTCATATCTTGTGAATAATTGTTCTCTATGTCATGGTTTGATAGATAATCCTTCATTGGTGACAAAGATAATACTCATCAAGACATTTCATTTTATAACACAATGAAATATTTAAGGGTTTCCCAAATATAAATACAGTATAAAACATAAGCGTGGTGTGTAAGGATATAGTGTGGTGTGGTTCATTGATTATGATATGGTTTCTGATGACCATGTTAAAAGGTGAATATTTTGGATCACTAAGTTATGATCATATTTTATTTTTCATTACCACTCACTATAGGGAAAAATCCATTGGTTTTACATATTTATATAATAAGACTAAATATGTGGATATTACCGTGGGGTTCTTAGTGATTTCCTCTATAGATGAATGAATTAATTTCGATTAAATTAACGATTAATTTAATCAATTGATGCACTATATGGATAGTCATGAGATATGGGTGATGATAAAGGTAAATGTATTAGAGATTGTGCTCATTGTTTTTGGGATTTGTTGATATATTGATATTAGGGTTGGAAAGAAGAATGATTTTCTATTTAATTTTTGGAACAAAATGCTGAAATTCGTTTTAAATGTCAATTCTAATTCATTGAATCAAATGACATGGTTACAAGTTAAAATATAATACTATCTGGCATGGTTCTGGGGGGAATGATAGTGTGAATTTTTTGTTTAACTACCATTGTTGCATCAACCCAATCCAAAATGAGTCGATGTTAGTAAAGGTGATCACCCATGGATTGATGAGGGCACTAGAGTGCATATTTTGTTTTTTTTCTAACATTTAAATTATAATATATTATTGTGCATGTGGATATTATCTACAACAGTTGTTGGTGGTGGAAAGATACATTCAAACTAAAACTCTCTATAAGAGATCAATAATACAAGTATACATTTTGGTTGTGAATCATGAAAGCATAATATCTCAATTCCATATGATTAAGAGTGTTGGATGATATGGGGATGTCGAAGTAATTTTTTTTGGAATATGTATTGGTATTTTGGAGATCACTGATGAAAAACTGATTAAATTTTATTTATTTTGGACATGTCCTTATTTTTTGACCAATGGGTGATCCTTTTATCTTTGTATGGCCCACATAGAATTGTGGATATACATTCAACAGACCATATAACATGTTTTTTATATGATACATGTCTTTTTTCTTCTTATGTAAGTCATATCTATCATAAATTAGTGTTTGGTATCCAAACCATCACCTATAATCCTTCACTAGTAGTTGTAAACCTATGGTATACATGTAGTCATGATTGCATTTAGAAAAAATATGGATCAAGTAATGTTCAGTAAATTCTCCCTGAAGAAGGAAAAAGTGAAATTAGGTAATGGTTGATATAATTGGATAATGAATGGTTTCTATTTTACTATTTAGGATAATGTTGATATATATTTTTTGATTATTTAAAATAAGGTATGGATGTCATGATGCATGTTTTTACAACATAAGTGTAATTATATGACTCTAGTAGTGTGGAGGATATGTTTATTTTACTATGTTTATACACAATATAAGGAACCACATCTCAAAGGACCATATAGTTTAGTTTCCCAAGGAGACTAAATACATACATTATTCATAGATTACATTAGAATATATGAAATATATAATAATGAGTCTCATGATAATTTTTTCTTGTTTATTATATGAAATCTATGATTTAATTCATAGATCCCTTATTCATATTTGGGGTAAATATAAACATAATAAATGGTGACTCAAAGGCTACAGAAGGGAAAGAGTAAGAGAAAGTCTTTCATAAAATATAAAAATCATGAATAATATGGATGACATTTTCAATAATAAAATATTATTTATAATATATAAAATAAAAAAGGTACTAAGTCCATGGAAAACATATCGACACAATTAATAACATGAATAATAATAACTAGTTTCAAAAATATAATATTTATAATGTCATACATCATGAACATTCCATGAGGCCCTTTTCAATGAATTTTTTTATATAGATAAGACCTATACTATATATCCAAAAAAAATTATCTTGACACCTACTAATGCATAGAGGGTCTATAAAAGACCTTTTCACATCACATACTGTGTATAATTCATTAATCATTCAAATTTGTTGAATCAAAGTCACTAATTACATTCATATTTATTAAATAGTGTAATAAATGTTAATAATTTCCTAAATTAATAAATATTACACAATCCGAATCCATCCAGAGTAATATGTTAAATAGTATCAAGATATTGAAACCATAGTAAGGCATACTATAATTAAAATAATATTAAAATAGATGATAATAAATTACATGATCCCAAGAAAATTTCTAGAGAAAAATACACATTTGAGTTAAAGAATGTAACAAAATATTTCCCATATTGTATGGAAACAGTTTTATTTAGAATAAAAAATAAAAACAATAAAGGAATATTCAATTAATTGATCAGTTACATGACTCATTTTCAAAAAGGAATGACTAAAAAATTAAAAAAATTAAAAAGTTACCATGGGTAAAAATTTCCTAATTACATCATTTACGAATAGTAGGAATATTTTTTTAAAAATATAAAGATACTATTGATATGGATGAAATGACTCTCGTCCAAGTTGAAAAACCAAGTCTATTTGCTTTAAAAGTATTACTTTGGTATCATGAGTACATAAAGAGAAGAAAATTGAATGAAAATGTTTAATTTATAAAATTAATATTTTAGAGAAGAAAATATATATGTTGTATAATTGAATGATAAAATAGTTTCACCATGGAGAGCTAATCTTATCTAATATTGTATAATGATGTGATTATGAAATAAACACATGCCAAAATCTCAACAATGAACATATTTTATTTATGTTCCTTAATAATAATTTTATGTTATTTATTTACATTACATTGATTATTTCTCATATTTATAATCCATTTTATGTAATTTGTTTACCTTCATAATATTCTTATGGTTGTTCAACCAAAAAGTAGCATGAGGTATGGGAGATGATCTCAATTTCTGTTCTTTGTGGCATATTGTAATGTTACACACCTTATTTAACATATGTGATGTATATACTACACCCTTAAAAAGCAATATCATGATTAAATAACAAATCATTACGTTTTCTATTTAAATTATAATGACACCATATATAATTATTTGACTTAAAAATTACCATTTGGTAAATAATATAATAATAAAAATTTGTTTCATTAGATTATATTACTTATTCGTTGTCCTTAATACGACATGACTATATCTATATTGAATTTTGAAAATAAAATTTATTATATCCACCAGTTTTATTATTATTTTTATTTGAATGACCTAGTAAATTCATTCGATAATTCATACATTAAAATTATGATCTTGTTATGGGTTTATCTCAAATTTTCATTTTAAACAATATTATTTATAATTCAGCTACATCGAAATAAATGATTTTATCATTTGTTATTAAACACCCTTTATTATATTCTCTTCTATTTATTCATTATTATTTCATGTAATTGTACCATTATTTTACTTTTTGGTTGTAAGAATGTTTTAGATTTTTTTTCCCAAAAATCCATATTCATTTCTCCCTTCCGCCAAAAATTCGACATCCACAAAATACATGTTTTCTGAAAAACACAATGGAAAAATGATTTTTACCATTTTGAAATGATTTAGGAAATATATTTTAGTATATTTTTATATTTAAATAAATATTTGAAATGAATCTCTATTTCCTTTTTAAAATGGATCTCGTTTGTATTTTACCAAAAATGTGAAAGGAATATTTGATTTAACATACTTGTATGCAATTTTTTTATCACCATGTATACTAAATGTTTGAAATCATCCATTTTATGTTTCAATGATATTCTTAAAAATGGAATTGTCTTAAATATTTTTGAACTTGTCGTTTTAAAATTTTATTTTCAAAATGAAAAGGTTATCTCCATCAAGAATGTTATAATGATATTTTTATTATATTTATATTCATTAATTAAAATATACCATAATTCTTACTTCAATGGGTGTATGATTTATTATTACCAACCTTATTCATTCTATGTATTTTGTATGATCATTTTGTCTAAGGAAATTATAAAGAATCAGATTATTGATTAAATATGTTGTCATTAACATTCCCTTGAAATAATAACTTACTTGTGATCATTGTACATTACATTTCTTATAAATAAATTTATTATTGAACATTTTTATGATTATTTATTAAACACTATATCATTTAAACCTAAATTATTCTACACTAAATGTTATTTGATTATCTGAAGAAATAATGATAAATATGTATTCTTTGGTCAATTAACATATTTGATTATAACACACATTGGTCATGAATTAAATATATTGTGAAATATATGAGGAATGATTTGGATATACAGATTCATGTAGGGACTACATATAGATATATATTCAATTTATCAACATGCCTCATGATAAAATTCATTTGGCTATGTTATACAGGTTTCTACGTGTAGTTTTAAAATGTCTTATGGAGTCAACTAGGCGGTAGAGGTATCATGATTATGGGAATATGATGTCCTATAATTATTCATTTTCTTCATTTATTGTATAATTATTATTAACGATGATATTTTTTTATGATATTATATCCCAATTCATTTAATTCATAGTTTTTTATTGTATTCCATGTGTTTTACATTAGATACATTTTCATATTTATTATTCCTTATCTTATCTTGATATTAATGCTATTTAAATGGAATGTGTGTTTAGTTGATTAACATTCCACAATGATTATTCCTACTGATCCATGATATCATACATTGTGCATAACCATTACTAGGAAATTGAGCTCATGCATTTTAGATTCCATAAACAAGAATCCATGAAGTGTAATATGATTAACATACAGTGATAAAATAGAGGGAATAAAGCTATTCTAAAAATACTATTTTATAAAAAAATTTCAATGTTAATTTAAGAATCATGTATGTATCTTGATATCCTAGGTTACTAAACTATTCCGTTCTTCGGGATGTGATTCCTTGTATCTTATTACAATGTGACAATGTAATAAATCATCTCCAGGATACTGAGGAAAGGGTTGTTATTGTTAGTATTGGAAGATATTTAGTAGAAAACATGGGAACTAGATTTTGGAAAATCTATATTAGCGAACATAACCATATAATAGATTTGATGATAAGTGTAGTTAAAAATAATAAGTATTTATTATGGAAGATATTATGTTTGTTTTTTTAAGAAATAAATTCTTTCCTATATATAATAAGGGTATGTGCTTCTGGTATATTGGATCCTAAGGGTAACAACTTACAAAATAGTGCACTAGGTATACCAGATCATCACCTTGTGCCTGAAAACAGTCCTTAATACGTAACTAGTTTTAGAATCTTGGGAGATATTGTTATGCTAATTTATATTTTCATTAAAACCTAGTATTGTGTACATTATAATAATGATACACTTAATGAATACATGTTTATGATTATGGGATTTTCTATGCATAAAATTCTCAATTTATGCAATTTTTTCTATAGATTTCGGATTATACATTATGTTTCAGAATTATATGATCTAATCTATTGTATGATATAATTTAGAATTTTATCACAGCATAAAGTAATGGGAATCTAATAAATACACATAATGTAAATAATTAAATTGATTATTTCTTTAATCGAAATAAGCTATTCATTAGAAGGGAACATGACCTCCAAAGATTCTCATCATATGTCACGGCCCATTCCGACCAAAGATACTCTAATGAAGGGAGAGAGATAATAACCCCCATTTCCCACCTACACACTGCCCCAAGTTAGTGACTATCATAGATTATATAAAAATCACACAATATAGGAGGAATTTAACCTATAAGAATACAAGATTTGGTGATACAATAAATCATCCAAAATGAACTCGATTACATATGTATAAAAAAACAACCCATAATAATTTTTGAAATTATAATCAAAAAAATAAATATTATAGAAAATAAATACCCAAAAAACTAGAGTAGAAACATGAAAACTGTCCAATTTTCCAAGAATATATATTCCATCACTGTATTTTATGTCCTCCTAGAATCTTGAAAATAGTTTTATATATGTAGGGAGAGAAATAAATTGTACTCATCTGTGAAACCAATTTCTCTCATGCATATGTGAATGGAGAAAACTAATGAAACTGTTTTAAATTAGTTTATCCTAACAACATTGAACTAGTTATACTAACCAAAACCCCAAGATCACCATTTTTCGCTCACCAAATAATGCAATAACAGATGTAATATTATATGAATCACATCGATGCTATTGTATGCCAAAATGATTTTTCATTGATTTTACATTATCATAACTCAAAATTGTATGTCCCCACACTCCAACCCGTTCCAAATAATATCACAACATGTCAGTTCCTTCCCGCACACACCTGGACGATCATATTACGTATCACCCCAACACACATGGGCCATCACATCACATCACATCCCAAATATTTAGTGTAACATTTGAATTATCACCCTCAGAGCCCATTCGTGCCTTCTCATATCCTAAATTTAGGAGTGAGGAAGAGAGGGTTCCATATATCCATCTTCCAATTTTGATGTCAGAAAAAACAAGCCCCCCCCCTCACATGACTATGCGTGTGTCGAAACATAGTTCATGACTATGCTGTTGTGCATATATAAATTACATGAATATTTATGGTTAATACATATATGGTTACAACACACATTCCACATCCTAATAGTTGACACGAGAATCCGAAATATCAAAAGAACATCCACTTACACTATTGAAGCTAAAAGAATGACCCCTATAAGAAAAAACAGTCACATATTTCGTAATTTATTTTTAAATAATTATTAATACATTTTCCAAATTCTTCGGTACCATCCTGATCAACATAAACATTCACTTATATTAGCATAGAAAAAGTATCTTAATATTAATACCTCAAAATTAATAAAATTATTATTCATTTTACAATATATTTCTCACCATGAAAATTAGCACAACATAGAACACAACTAGAAGAACAAAACAAAATCTGAACAACCACATCTAGTTCCACATTACATTTTAGTCATACCACACAACTACATCAAAAACCCCCATTAGTACCCAAATTCACCAATTCATCATAACAACCATCAAAGCTCAATTTTACAACTATATCTCATCAACTCCCCCTATACACATCAATTTATAGAGCATAGAAAAAAACATTTTAATATTTATAAAAGATCACCATATTCAATATCACTTCATTTATTAAGGATGTTATCACACAAGTCATTAGATATTTGTGAATCCCTTCCATTAATAGAATATATATGGGTTTCTAATTATTTATGATGATATACAATAATGGAAACCAGAGGATTCCTAATATTTTTTCTGAAGTATAATCAAGCCACCAACATACATGATATTTTTCAAGGTATTATGCCCAAAAAATCATAATATCAAATTAAATAATGTTGAATCAATAAACAGTTATAAGAACATAATTCACATTCTGTTGAACCGTTAAATTCAATTTAAACTGATGATTTTATTTCTTAATCTAGATGAAACCATGTTAATAATATATTAAAATAATAAACCCATACCTAGTGATACAAATAAGGAAAAAATAAGGAAACTAATACGTGGAAGAAAGAAGCTTTTCCCAAACTCACCCCACCAAAATAGGGAGTGTGCATATAGGAGGGAAGAACTTTGGGGGGAACTTGGAACAACTATAGTAACCTATTGAATGACTCCCAATAATGTGTCTCAATAAAAAATAATCCTAAAAGAAAAAATTAATGTTCCCCTCTATAGAATGTTCATAAATAATATTAGGCGGACTAGATATAGTTTTAGCTTACCATTAAATTTGGATCCAATTAATATAAGAGGTTAATACATTTGAAATTTATTCATTCATTTTATAAACTGAATATATGAATCATCACCTCTGGAATGAATTTAAAACCCCTTTATTAAGGTAATAATCCTATTTTTTTCAATACATATATATCAAAATTGCAAATATTAAATTTCTTTTAAAAATGGGAGAGGATTTGAATGAAGAACAATTGTAATGGATCACCATTTAAAATTCCTAGAAAAATGAAAAAATGTTGTAATGAATCACCTTTGGAATTACTCACAATTAGAAGAACATGGTATTGGGATGTTTTTTTGAAAAATGGAAATATCGTTGACTAAGTCAACAAGGGATTGACCCACTATAGGAAAATTATGGAAAATTGGAAAACTATAGGAAATAATCACCTATAGAATGACTCACCATTGTAATTTTTTTTAAAACAGAAAAAATGTTGGAAGGAATAACCATTGAAATGTTTCACAATAGGAAATTTTTATAAAAATAAAAAACTGTTATAATGACTGACCAATGAAAACAATTTCCATTTGAAATTTTTTGAAAAATGGAAAATTATTGGATTGAATCACCGTGGGAAATAGTAACTATTGATAATTTATAGAAAAAAGAAAAATGATAGAAAGACTAACCAATGAAAAGAATCATCATTTAATATTTCTTTAAAAATAGAAAATTTTTGGAATGAATCACTACTGAAAAAACTCACCATTGGAAATTTTTGGAAAAATGTTAAATAGTTGAAAAAACTCCCTATTAGAAAGACACTCTATTAGGGATTTCTACAAAATGTAAATATTTTGGAAAGACGAATGATTAGAAAGGATGCTAAATCCTAGAAACACGCCTTACATCCCTAAGACACCTAAATTATTTGAATTTTTTCAAATTAACGAAACATAAGGATGGAATGAAAGGATCCAAACAAACCCTTAAGGATGGAATGAAAGGATCCAAACAAACATCCCTCAAGATACATCTATATGATAAAATTACACCTCGAACACTACTATCAAACAAACATTCTATCCCAACGTCTTAGAAATACTAAAAAAACATACTTCTATAGGCATAAGAATCAGATAATTCCATCCCCCATGTCAGGATACGATAAACTAAAGGTAGTACTGACTTTCTCACATGGGTTTTATGACATCATATTAAAAATTTTATTGGTTATGAATCAGTTATTTCCTTTTTCACAATATGAAACAACATCACACATCACACAACAAACATAACATCATAGGGAAAAACTAATATCATAAATGAACAAGGCCTGAATAACACATCATAATGAAAACATGGAAGGGAAAAATCAAAACAACTCTGAGTTCTAGGCACACATCTGTATCTCACACTTCCATGTACTCTCATATAGGCCACCATACCTCCATAATACACAAACTATGGAAATGATTCATTATCATAATATCATCTCTCTAGGTTCTTTCATCAACATTATATTCTCCACTAATTTAACATCATCTGTGATATCTATCTGTTCACATTCATTAACAGGAGACTCATCTTGAAATCACCAATAAAGCTAAGAGATGTGGACTACATAATGTATCTTGCCTACTCAAGGCATATGTTTCAACCGATAAACCACCTCACCAATGCACCCTAACACCTCTAAGGGAATAATAAATTTAGGAAAGATGTTTGTTCCTTTTTCAAACCTCCTCATCCTATGTAAAGGGGAAACCTTCAGGAACTTGTTGTCTGAATCCTCAATATCTATTTCCCTCCACCTATGATTAAAATAAGATTTTTTTCAATCTTATTATGAATTAATGCTTTCTTGAACAAATCAAACCTTCTCTTTCTTCCTCTACGCCACATCTAGTCTATGAACTGATGCATCCACAACCTATATCCAAAAAACAGTGAATTACATGGAATCCCTTTAATGCCTCAAATGGTTCCATATAAATGGATGAGTGATATTCATTATTATAAGTGAACTCATCTAAGGTAATTGGTTGTTTACATACTAATTAAAAGTCCATGAAACATTCCCACAAATATATCTTCTATCATATTGATAGTGTGTTCAATCTCCCCCACATTCTAAGAGTGGAAAGATGTGATGAGGCATATCTATGTGCCAAAACCATGCTGCAACCCCCTCTAGAGTCATGAGGTAAAATTTTAATCTATGTCCAAGAGAATAGATGTCATGACTCCATGTGGCTATATGAAATCATCCACATAAATTTTTCTAAAAGATCAATTATCCCAAAATTTATGGTTGAAATTAAGTGATCCGGTTTCATTGAACAATCTGCAATCAACTAGATTACATCAAAACCCCCTAGATCTCTGGGAAACCTAGTGAAAAAATCCATTGATATTTAATCCCATTATTAGTTAGAAACATCCATGGGCTGCAAAAAACCTCAAGGAACCTGATGCACAGTCAGTACCTACAAGAAAATTGATAATGATTCACAAACATCGCTACTTACTATTTTATTCTAGTCCCTAAAAACTATGTCCTCAATTAATGGATGTTCGAGGAAAACTTTTGGTCTACCTCTAATAGTGAGATATGAATCATCTGAAGTAATCCAACATACATCACTATTAGAAAAAATATACTCTTGTGAAAAAATAACCATTCCCATCCAACCTATGATCGTCCCTTTGGAGGAACATCATAGTCTACATGATCACACAATACCTCTACCTCGGGGTCTCTCTAATTAGAATCCTCTATCTTATACATCAGATATAATGAAACCATCATCTAAAATAAACACCCCAACCTCCATTAACCCTTTCATTTCTGTGTATTGATACCTACTCCTTTGTCACAATCCATGAATTCATATACTCTTATAAAACATCATTTTGTGAATTTCTTCTAAATGAATAAACCCTATAATTCACATTTTATTAAGGTGTTTGATATATCAAAATAATTTTCCAAAATAAGATACATACTGCATAACTTCCACTGATTAATATCACACTAAAAAAATTCATACCTCAAACTCTTTAGATCCATAATGGCCACAATGTTCTCCACAGTGTGGTAATGTTTCCAAAAATTTTGTGAAAACAAAACTACATATTTATAAAGATAATGGGTTGGATTGTTACATTTTTTAGGGCATAACTTCCTATTCCCATAAATTTTCACAACCTTCTGCTACCTCTGAATGTACCCTAATCCCAGATATGGATCATCATAGAAAAAATCAAACAATACAGCCTCCTCAAGAAGATTAAGAACTAGATCACTAAACAACAACCCATTTTGGTAATGAAATTATGATTGGAACTAATGAGTCCACAAAACAGATTGATTCTTCTATGTTAATTATATCAAATGGTCTGAAACATTAGAGAAATTGGGCATAAACCTATGATAATAAACTAAGAGACCTTGGAAGGTATGAACATCTTCTAGATTCTTGGGTGATCCCAAATAAAAAACTATGCTAACCTTTGATAGGTCCTCTATCACACCTTATTGAGACATCACATGACCTTGAAGATTCACCTCATGTCTAAAACATAATCTTAGACAACATTATATATTGATGGTGGCGATGAAGTACCTATAAAACAGCTCAAACATGTTTTTCATGATCATGCTCTTACTTTGAGCAGATCTGTATGTCATCAATGAATACTATGAAAAAATAATACAGGAACACATATAACATGGAGTTAATAATCAACATTAACAGAACTCGTACATTTATAACACCGAAAGGAAAGACCATGAAATCAAAGTTTACAAACTTACATCTGAAGGAATTTCTTTGGATATCTCTATACTTTTTCCTTAAATAGTGATATCCAAACAACTAATCGATCATGGAGATACAACTATCTCCCCTCAACTGGTTAAAAATAACATCGATCCATGGAAGAGGATAGTGATTATGGATCATCACTTGGTTGAACCACTAGTATTATATTCACAACCATAGACTCATAGCTCCCTTTTATTGAATAACACTTAGAAATCACATGAAGAGACACTAGGTCAGAGCAAACCCCTCTGCAACATATAATTCATCTCTTTCCTAAAATCCTACAACCTCTCAGTCTACATCCATTAGGTATAAATAAAAATCATATAATCACATTTCAATATGTCTATCTTAATAACAATATTCCACTTAGGGGGTACTATCGCAGCTTTTCAATAAAAACATTTGGCAATTCGGTGACGAACATGGGAGACTCTTATATCCCTATTTATATTGATTCTATAGAATACTCATCCAAAAAATTATGAAGGGATGATAAATTAAAACTACCCATCTATAAATCCTTCTTGCCAATGAAAACCACACAATGTCTATCTATATTTAAGAACACAACTCTACTTTGGAAGCATCCAATAACAGCCGGTATAGAATACAACCAACTGATGCCAAGGATCACATCGAACAGGGATATATCTAGTAAGATAAGGTCAAAACAAGATTTATGTTTTTGCATCATTAATGGATATTCCCGACAGACATAAATAAATTGTATGGCCATAAACTGGAATATTCAACACCAAGGGAATGTGATGCTTACTTATGTCTTTTACTAGAGAATTAACTAGAGAAGGAACAAAAAAGGAGTGTGATGCTCGTAAATAAAAAACGGCAAAAATAAGGGTGCATTATAAACTGGTCATCTATAAAATAACCTCTTGCCCAACAGGTGGTGTTCCTACAACATTAAGAAACATTTAATGCCAACTCATCTACCCTTAATCCTCATCCATAACAAGATCTTCCATCTAGAAATAATCTTAGTTAGCATATTGAACCTCCAATACATGATCCACACATGGATAATGATAGGGAGTAATAGTTGGAAGATAAACTATTATTTTCTAAGACAAGTAGTATGGAAATTTATTATGATATATTTCAACTAACATTAATTATTGTTTTCTCATTTTATCCATTTTATCATTCCCCAAATGACCCAATTCAAACCAGAAAAGTCGTCATGATAAAAATACCTTTCCTAGGTATCTACCCTAAAATCAGTTCCATATCACATAGTCAATAAATAATCTCATATTCCATTCCATGGATTATGGGGGTGTTGAAATAATAATTCCTTTCCTGTTTCCCAAGCCTTTATTGTGCCCCAAGGTAAACTCGAACTATTTATATGCCATCCCATGCATTCCTCACTATTCTTAACTCCGAACTCCACCCTATCTCAAAAACATAATCTCTAATACCACAATCTCATTACCTACTATGACCAAATATTCCAAAATGAAGAGAGATACATAATAACCCCCCAGTACGGCCTTGAAAAGGCCCCAAGTTGGTAACAAGAATTTAGTGTTTAAAAATCACCTAAAATGGGAGCCATTTCCCACTATAAGAAAATAATATTAGGAGAAATAATGGATCAAAAAAAAATAACTTCAACCACACACACACATAAATATATATAATATTTAAAAAACACCTCCCATTAATGCATGTGTAAATTAAATGTAAACAGAAAAAAATTCTCGAATATAAATACCCAAAAAAACTAGATCAACGATAAACAACTATCCAATAATCCATCATTGTAAAGTTAATAATTTTCATTCAAGTCCACATGGAATCCTAAAATAATTATATAAATTGGGTGAGAATTCAACTACACATATTAGGGAAACCAAATTCCCTTATTCTTAGGAAAAAATAGAAAACTATTGCACCATTGTGGATGCAATAGAACCAAACAACTGCTAAACACATATATTAACAAAAACCCCAAATCCACTAGTGATCACTCAATAAATAAAGAATCCATGTATATAATATAATATGAATAAAATATATGATAGGGTACACCACAAAACATTTCAACTAATTTTATTCTCTAAAATCCAATTTTCATATAACTTGGCCCTTTCACCCCTTCTGAATAATATGACAACATGTCACATACCACCGAGACACTATTAGGCCATCATATCACGTGTCTCTTAAAGAAACCTGTTCAATCCCATTGCATCACAACATGACTCGAGTATAGAACATTCCAATTTAGTCTAGAATAGATCATGCTTTTCCTTCGGACCTCATCGAAGAGGGAGTAGGGATGAGCAGGTAGCTATCCATCTATCCTCCAAATGGGATGTCGGAAAAAACACCCCCACCACTTGACTATGTGGGTGACGATAAATAGTGATTGATGATATTAGGGTGAATATATAAATCATAATAATATATATGGTAAATACACATATAGTTATATCACACATTAGACATACTAAGGGCTCACATTGAGAAAAACAGAAAAGAACCTTCACTTCTTTGGAAAAAACAGGAAGTGAACCCCCATAAGAAAACACAGTCCACAATACATATTTAAATTTTATATAATCATTAATCAATTTTCTATATTCTCTATTTCCAACATATTCCATTAAAACATTCACTTTTTTATCACACAACAAGCAGCATAATAATAATTCTTTAAACATGAACAAAATTATTAGTCAATTCACTATCCATTACAAACTAGGAAACTGACACAACATGTAACACAAAAATTATCATAAAAATCATAACACCCACATCCAATTAAACCATTCATCATATCCCAAATGTATGACCCCCTCAAAAAAACCCATCACTACCCCACTACACTACCACACCATAAAAACCATCACTACCCCAGTGCATAACCATATCTCATCAACTGGCCCCACACATATCACATAACATAACACAACACAAAACATTTTTTGATATATAAAATGGTATATTTTTCAATTTTACTTCCTTAATTAAGGGTTTTATCACAAAAGTCATTAGATCCTATGAAATCTATTCTTTTAACCGAATATATATGGTTAGATTATTTTTTATGATGATATAAAAAAATAAAAAACCTTTGGTTTCAAAAGAAAGATGTTGCTGCATAATCAACCCAATAAAAAACCTGGTTTTGATTAATTCAATATTCCCATTATATCATAATATCAGTTAAAATATAATGAAATCGATAAGAATATGTTAGATCATACTCCACACTCTCGTACCCATTCAAATTAAATTTAAACTGAATTGTCATAATTCTTAATCTGGATGAAATCATGTTTATAGGAGCTCACGATAATAAACCTATCTCCCATGATACAGATAAGGAGAAATGAAGGAAACACCTACATAGAAAATTGATTCATTTCTATATCACGCTACACAAAAACAGGAGGTGAATGTACATAATGGAACTTATTAGGGAGGGAACTCAAACCCATAGTGACAACTAGTTCTATGATTCATAGGGAAGTGTCTCAAGATAATGAAATCCATAAGGAAGTAATGAAAGGTCTCTTTTTAAGAATGAATTGATCCAATACTATGGGGATTAGATTTGGTTTAAACTAACTATTAATTGAGTGTCCCATCAATCTATGCATTTTATATATTTGAAACATCTCTGGATATTTTCAAAACTATAGATTTGAATCATCATAATTGAAACAGATTTAAAAACCCTTAATTAAGGAATAGAAAAAATATTATTCAAAAATGATGTCCTGATGGAAAATTTAGAAATTTATAGAAAAATAGAAAACTTTTGGAAACAATCTCAGTTGGAAAGACTCACCGTTGAAAAAAAATACCATTGTAAATTTATGGATTAATAAAAAACTATTTGAAGGACTCTCCATTAAAATTAATCACAATTAGAAATTTTTGGACAAATGGAAAAGTATTGGAAAGACTCAATAATGGAATGACTCATCATTGGATATATTTTAAAAAATGGAAGACTATCGGACAAAATAAGTGTTTGAAAGAATCGTTATCATAAATTTAGGGGTAAATAGAAAACTATTGCAAATAATCACGATTAAAACGACTTAATGTATGAAATGTTCAGAATTAATAGAAAACTATTGGGAATATCCCTTATTGGACACACTAATTGTTTGAAATTTCTATTCAAAATAAAATTTGCTGAAGGAATCAATATTGAAAAGAGTTACTTTTGGAATTTTTTCAAAAAAGGAGAACTATTGGAAAGACTAACCAATTTAAATTACTATAATAGTAGAAAACTATGGGAATGACTCGTTTTTAGAATGTTATATAAAAATGGAAAACTATTTCAAGGACTCATAGTTTAAAATAATATCTATTGGTAATTTCTAAAAAAATGGAATTTTTTTGAAAAGACTTGCCAATGGAAATTTCTAGAAAATTGTCAAAATGATGGAAAGACACACCATTAGAAATACTCTCCCTTATAAATTTCTTAAAAATTACAAAAATTTTTGGAAATAATCACCATGGGATATTTCACGAAACGTGGAAGACATTTTGAAAGACTTGCCATTAGAAAGGTCAACTGGTCTTAAAACCACCGCAGACATCCCCAAACACCTATATTTTCATATTTTTAGCAATGTTATAAGCGATAAGATTCATTCAATTACAACATATATGGATATTTTAGTATTTTATTAATGAAAAAAAACTATATATTATATATTTGATTTATTTAAATACAATTGGAGGATATTAGAGGTAAATATATATGGTTGGAGAATTAAAGGAATGAATTTACCACATTCTATAATTATGGAAATTAGCACCTTGGTAATTCATTAATGGGAATGGGAGTTTTTTACTAGTGTTGAGATAATGTAAACCATGATCGTGACAAAAATAATACAAATTGGTTATCACTATTCCATTCATCAATTGTATGTATACAGGGCACTACAAAAATGAATTCCCTAAGCATCAAAGGAATACACCTCAAATGATGATAATGGATCATTGTTAAGATTATGATATTACTACACATAAATTTGAATCATTAATGTTATTTTGTTTTCATTTATGAATTATTTCAATTTTGTATTTAATAAATGATATCTTGGTTTTAATAATTATGAAATGTATCAGGTTTTTACTATGGTATTATTCATCACAAATTTGAAGGTGTATGTTGAATGGATCATATGACCAAGAATATTATTTATTGGAATGTTTAAATTCATTAAAAACACATTACTGAGGTAAATATGAACCTTATTAAATTATAAATCTTAAGAAAAATATCAGGGACATTGATATGATTTATATAAATTAATAAGAATTTATATTAATGAATACTATAGAATGGATTAATGATTTTATGGTAAAGGGGTTTCTGCTATAATTGATTGATTTTACACATTTTTTCGATTTGATTAATATATATAATAATATATGAATTTCTGTTATATTTTTATTTGGTAATTTTTGTTATTACTATGTTTCAAGATAATATATATTGATCCTATTCACCTGTTAGGTGTGTAACAATTGATATCCACCTTACATAGTTTTGTGGGTTAATAATTACATCATTATATAAATTTAGTGACCTTATTTCTAAATTTTAGAAGTTAATATTTTTTAAGATTCTTAGATTTTCTTATTTATGAATTTTTTTAGTTGATTTTTGAATGTGGTTTTAGATATTAACAAATTTCTTCACTATATGGATGTTTATTCATTTTAGTGAACCTCTAATATCCATTTTGTTATAATAATTACTAGTGACCAAAATTATTAATTATCGTTATATTATGGGTCTTACGGACCCTTAAATTTGAATTTTCGTTCATTAATAACATAAAAATTATTTATTTATATTAATTTAATTGATTAAGTGATTAATTAAAATTTGTCCAATGCACAGTGAAATGAAGAAATTTTTCTTAGGAGATAGAAATCCATCACGTAATTATAATTCATTATATTTTTACATAGTAAAATAATCACTTAACAAAAAGAAAAGTATGTTGATAAATTTTTTTTCTATATTACCTTCATATATGATAAATCATATAGTATTTTAAATCATAATATATCTAGGGTTTTATTTCCATTAACCATTTATTGATCATCTACATTCTTAAGATCAATGATCTATATAAATCCTCATTAATCCAAGGGTTTTATTATTCAAATCCAAATCTATATTATAATTTACCACTTATATCCTCCAACTTCTAAACCTAGTTATGGGATTATATTGTGGGAAATTTTTTTACTTCCCTTTAATTATTATCATGTGATTATTTTTTAATCCTTTTTTTATGATGTGGTTTTAATAAAATATATTTCAAAATATCGAACACTTTATTACCGATATCAATTCTAAATTTTGTGGATTATATTTATTTCTGTTGTGGATAATGTAATATAGAATATTCTAAATAGGAAAAATTTATTAGATAGTATAGGCATGCAACAATGAGCCTAAAAACCCACAAAATATATTTCATTAAATTTAATCTCTTCAATAGATTGTGGAATACACAACCCCTAGTGTAATTGTATTATAATATAATATGACACTATAAAAATTACAATAAAAATTTTGGATTGAAAATTACTATACAAGTTATAAAAATTATGGTTATATATTGACTAGAAATAAAATAAAAATAATTTAATTGGAAAAATAATTTTTTTTGAAAAAACTGTATTTTTTTCAAAAAGACAAATTAGGCATCCATTAAGAACGAAATTAGAAATTAATAATTTTCGTATTTTAAAAAAAATTATTTTACAAAATGAATATAATTTTTTAAAACATCATGTAAAAATTCACATAGGGAGAATTTTTGGGATTTTTTAAAAAAGATTCTTTCTTTTAAAAACTGAACAGTAATTATTTTTAATTGAACCATATAATTTTGTTTAAATTTTTTTGAGGTTAAATTATACCTTAAATTATTTATAATTTAAAATTAGTAAAATTATATATCAATTAAACTATTTTGGTTTATTGGAATCATTTTTATATTAATATTTGATATAAAAACATTGTAAACATTAAAACATTTTCTCTTTGAAAACCTCCATTCTCATAACATCTACTAGATTAATTTTAAATTATATTTTCACTTTATTTTACTATAATTTTGAAAATTGATTCCATATTTGTAATTATATTATTTTTTATCAAATAGGTTCAAATTTATTTTAGAACATAATGAATAGTAAAAATAATAAAAATAATTCTCCACGGCTAACGTAAAAATTTATCCACATAGATTAATCTAAAAATATAAGGGTAAAAATTAACAAAAACATGGATAAAATAAATTTTAATGGAAATATTTAGACCCTATAATGCATAATACTAAATAATTCATTCTTTGGCTTCCTTTTTTAATGTCAAATATATGGTTTATCCTTTTTAATTTCTAAAATTAAATGTGTGTCACTCATATCACTTATAAAATTCCACGTTTTATCCTCTCCTCTTCACATATTAATATAATTTTGTTTATCCGAGTGTCGCAAAAATAAATTCAAAAATTCTATCCCTGAATTATTGAATTTTTTCTAATTAGAATTTAATTATAGGAATACATTAGTTATAATTGTAAATATGTGATTTTGAGAATAGATAAAATTATAAAATCTATGTTTTTTTATTAATTTCTACTTCCACATCATTAATATCTAATTAATTTATCCTAATTTGATAGAACAAATACCCACCATATAGTGTGTAATTATTATTTTAATTCATTTAACTAAAATAATATCCACATCTATCAAATGGTTTACAAAATCATCATTATCTTATACGGATGAGTACCTCCTCACAAACTAATGACATTCACTTTTTTAATTGAAACCTCTCATTTAAGGGTATCATGTGGTATAAAAATTATATATATGATATTTATTAAATAAATAAACCAAATTATTGATTATATCATATATAATTTTTTTTCTTTTCTATATGTAAGAGATATGATAATGTCAGTCATGTGTATGGAAGAGTACTGCCTCACAAAGTGATGATTTTAATTTTTCACTGATGCTTATATAGAAGGTAACACGGATACTTATAATAATTTTTTCCCGAAAAATATAATAATTATGATATAAATGATATATTTATCCATATTTAAATATAATATATCATTTAAATTCTTAGGTTTACTCTCACATAATGATGTTAACATTGTCCGTCAATGTGTGGAATTCATCCTTCATGTTGTGATGTGGTTCTCTTGTCATCCTCATTTCACAAGGATGGTATATATATATATATATATTATATTATATATTTTTCATAATACTAATTTCATTATTTAATGAAAAATTATTACTTACCTCTTCTCTATTTATATTGTTGAAATACTGAGTAATTACTCATGTAAACATACGAACTACAGTCTCTAGATTCGTAAAGTACCTCATTTATCCTGATTGTTCATAACAATGTAATTGAGTTATAATTATGAAAAAGTTTCATGATTATAATTCTGTAGATGAAGAACATATATAATACTCAAAATAACGTGAATATTAATGGCATATAATTAATAATAAAACATGGTAGTTGACAATTGAAATAGTGAAAATAATAAATGATTATAAAATGAATGGGTGTTATGTTGTAATAAAAAGAAAATATATGATATTATTGATACTAATATGATTCTAGAATAGGTTAATAAATTTTGAAAACCACTAGACATGATCTTAAATTAGGTTCAACCAATAGAAAGCTTGAGGTAATGGAATTCATCTCAAATTCCCTTTATTTATCCATATTGTAAGGTTATACACCAAAATTATTTTATATGGGGTATATAATTTCCCTATAACATGAAATATTATGATTAATTAAAAATTTATGTAATTTAATGTTTTTATTTGAATTATTTAATATGTGGGTATTTTAATTGAAAATTTCCAATTTGTAAATAGTTTTATAACTCAATTACCTTTCATTGGGAAATATTACTTCTGCATTGTTCTTAATGTTATATTATTATGTGTTTGTTAAATTTTGAATATATTTTTTTTATATTCACATATTTTATGTTGATTTACATTTTTATAGACAATTGTTTCATTTTATAATTCCCACAACAATGTTATGAAATTTATAAGGGTTTATCTTACAATTACAATTATTCAGGATTTTTTGTGCATGAATTTCAATTAATGTAAATTATTTAATAATTGTATAATACAATCATTTAATTTAATTCTCTAATTTCTATTAATTATTTCTTTTCCTGTTATATTGAAATTTTTGACATATTTTGTCCCAAATGTTTTTTTGAAAAAAGTTGTTAAGAAAACATGATTTTATTTCTATCTTTAGTTAGAAATCGAATACATTTTAAAAGATATATTTATAAAAAAATGTTATTAAAAAATGTTTTTCCATTTCAAAATTATTTATTAAATACATTTTATCCCATTTTTACTTTTTAAGAAAAAATGAAAGAATCCTCATTTCATTATTAATATCAGTAATTTTGGATTTTTTCAAAAAAAATATGAAAGGAATATTTGTCTTAACATACAAAGTATTGATAAAATTTGTTTCCAAAATGGAAAATAATTTTTTATGATTTATTTATAATTTTCTCTAATTATATTCCAAGAATAAATTTTCAAATTTCCTTTTCAATTTTTCTTTTAAAAAAATTCAAAATAAAATTTATGTTCTCCCCAATAATCTTTTAAATATATTTCAATGATATTTGTATCGATCAATGAAAAAAATATTCTTACTGAAATGGGTATATGATAGATTTATGTAATCCTTTTTGTTTATAAATATGATTTATGATAATTTTGGTAGAGTATAACACTGGAAGTCACATTCTGGATTCATTTTTTGGAGTCATTAACATTCACTTGAAATACAAACTTACTAGTGATCATTAAACATTAAAGTACCCAAAATAACAATATTAGTTAACATGGATATATTTTTTTAATTGTATATCATTTCAAAATACAATGTTCCACAATGAATTTCATTGATTAGTTGGGGGAAATATCGATAAATCCTTACTCTTTACTCAATTCATTTATTTGATGAAAATTCACATTGTTCATGAAATAAATAAAATAATCAATATATAGGAAATTATTTAGAAATGAATATATGGGTGGTGCCGAGTGATAGATAGTATGTCATTACCTTAAAAAGTGACATGATAAAGCTTATTTGGCCAAATTAAATGGGTTTATACCTATAGTATTAATCTAACCTGTGGAAATATCTTGATTGATTATTTATAATGATTCCTTATATCATAACGACTAATAATTAAGAATTTTATACAATGATAATAAAATTATTGTTATTATCCATGAGATATTACCAATGATATTATTTATACATGGATTTCATTCTAATGTTATTTCTCAAATGGATTGTATTTTTATTTATTTACTATCCTATATTGATTATAACTTATATTATATTTCTATTCATGTTATTTATGAGTCTTTATTTATTTTCCATTCTATTTTGATTATTAGTAATGATTCATGACAACTTCAAACATAAAAATCCCTTCTAAGAATTTGAGATCACTGTTTTTTTCATGTCCCAATGATCCATGAAGTGTATTATTATTGATATGAAATGCTATTATAAAGGGAAATATTTTATTATATTAAAACATTATGTGCTATTTTATTTTTTTAATGTACCATGATAATAATATATGTCTATATATTACCATGACTATTAATCTATTCATTCCTTCAGAATGTGGTTCCTTGTATCTTATATCAATGCATTATTTTATATTGTATACAGGATACTTGGGTCAGTGTTTTTAGTATTGTATTTTACATATATTTTAATTTGATTAGAAGAAATAGATTCCATATTTTTAATCACCATAATTTATATTATCTAATAAGGTAAACATAATTTTTACCACTATAAATAGGAAGAGTTGTTAAAAATTATTATCATGGTTAGTGTAAAAACTAATTTCCACAGTGATTAAACTAAAAATATAATCATTCAAAGGACCTATAAACTCATCCAACACACATTTGATTACCATATATAGACGTTATAACCTCTATGGTTTGTAATGACAATGTTTTATGTTTCTATAATGATATAAATATTGTTGTAATTTTCAATTTTTTAAAATTGAATGCGTGTCCCCTCCACCACCTCTCCTATTTTCTTTACATATCCAAATCAATTTGGTATAGAAAATACCTCCCTAAATGAATTCCTTACTCCAGTTCCAATATCCAATATCCATTATGTTTATATTAATTCCATAAAATGAAGGATTTTGCTGTAATGATAAATAAGATGTTTGAAGAAGATGTAACATTCTAAAACAAACATTTTATTTTTTATCTTATTCCACATAAATCAAATAATATTATTTTATTATTTTATTAAACAAATATGTATATAAAATATAATTATATTTTATTATTCTATGTTCAGGACCTATATCCATCTCCACTTCGATAAATTGGGGAAAAAATATTGTTCTAGTGTTTAGTGGACTACTACCCCATTAACCAATGAATCTCATTTTCCAGAACCACCATTCTAGGATTGATATAATGATAGATTCAGCACATTTATAAAATACTTAATATATTATTATATTATGCACATATATAATTACATATAACATCATATTTTAAATTCCTTTTAAATTATGATATAATATATCATGTGTCCAGCAAACTATCTCCTCAATAAGAGATGTGATTTGTTTTTTAATTAATCATTTCACAGAATTTTATAATGATAAATTTAATGAAAATAAGTGATATTTATGAAAATATATTGAATTTGGAAATTTAATATATCACATAATTATGTACCCTTTAACATGTTAAATAAATGATAATGTCACTCGTGCGTACATATGACCTATCATCTCTAGGAAGTGATGGGATCCATTCATGATGATCAGATTTAAATAATCATTTTAGAAACCCCAACCTTAGTAGCTTGGATTTGGTAAATGAATTATTAAATTGGAATAAGTTATAATCGATTGAATCTGAAAAGAATGAATATTTTATTAATCTTGGTAAACTAGATACATATATGATCCCCTAAAAACTTTTGAATATTAATACCAAAAAATATTTTTTTTATTGAATATCATTATTACCACAAGAATATAACTTCAACTATTTCATAGTATGCTTCTTGGATTCATGGTAAAGGAAAAAAAAGTAAGCTGGGTTTCTTAGTAACTATTATGTATAATGGATTATATCATTAATAAATTAGCATAATGAACATTGAATGGTAAATAACTGAACGCATATGACATTAAGTTAGCTAATCTATTAGGATAATATAAGGAATAATCAAAATGGCATGTCAAATAACTGAGCACACATTCCATTCAATAAATAATCTTAGAATGAATTGAATTTAGAGATAATATCATTGTAATAAAATCATGTATAATAATAAATGAATTCATAATGACATAAATGATAAATTATTGGATTACATGATACCAGACATCATGATACAACTACCTTAAAGACCTTTCATAAAATGGGAAAACCTAATTGGTACAAATCTGTTGGGGGTTTTCAATTTATTTCATTCTTGTTAAAAACATCACCTCATGAGACTATCGATTCATCAATGGGTTGTCATTAATCAGGCTCCATTTTGTCTTGTATGTTCAATGAATTATTAATATATCTAATAATAAATTTAATTCAAACATAATGCTCCTTATCTCTATATATATATATATTGAATAAAAATACATATTTAACAATATTACTCGAGATAAAACAATTATATAAAATATAGAACATTTTAATTATAAATGATATGTGGTTTTAGAAATAAAAATTTCCATGATAAATAATATAGATACATTGTTGAAATTTAAATTTTAATGATCATAAGAATGAGAACAATTCATGTCAATTATATTAACAACAAAAATTGACCCTGTGAGTTAATTCTAGTACTATACTATGTCAAAATAAACATAAACCATCAATATGAATTACAACACCGAATGGTTTAAAGAAATTAAAATTCATGAAACTTTATTTTCAGTTTATATTTATATCTTGCCTTTAATAATAATTATTCTGCTTCTATGTTCTGACTTTCGAAAAATGGTCACCTATAATTGTGATCATTATGTTATTTGGAGTCTGATATAGGCAACATGATTTATTGTGAAATGAAACATACCCTTATGAATAGTAATATGAATTGTAATATGAACATATTGAATAATAAATTATATTTTGATTTTTTAATGTTATATGATACTGTGATCTTCATTAATTTTCAAGGTGATATAAAATAAGTTATAGTGATAAAGTTGTTGTTTTTGTAATAGAAGATTATTTTTAAATTTTTTTTTTCATATTTAGAATATTTTTTTTAAAAATGGAGTTCATTTTTTAATTCTACATATCAAGAAATTCGTAGGGTTATATTTTTGGTATTTTTATGAAATTATTGAATTTTTTATGAATACGAGAATACGGTAAAATACTGTGTATTAAAATTATCCATTGAATACACTAATTTTTACATAATGCTTAATGTAATACCACTTGTTTCGAACTCACATTCATCATTTAATATTTATGTTACCATAATGAAGACAATTCCCAGTATTAGAAAAAATATTAAAATAATTATTATGATAATGTAAAATCCATCCTCTCCTCCACTATAAATACCACCATCATTCCCCTATTCTGCAAACACCTGTAAAACCTTTAGAACTGTCTAATTTTTTCCAGATCCCCTCCCCTAGTATCTTCATCTTTCCTTTGACCTAATGGTCTCACAAAAAAGTTAAAACCAAAGGATTTAAGGAGTATCTCAAGGATAAAAGATCAAAAGGTAAGACTCATCTTCCTCTTTCATGGGTTTTCTTTTCAATTGCTTTTTTTTCTTATAGTCTCTTCCCATAACCTTATCCAGGAGGTATGAAATCTCAGGAATAATATATATTATATATTTTAACATGTTCATGTAAATAATTCATCATCATTCTTCCAATCATCTTCCTATTATTCTATAAATAATAATAACACTTTTCTTGAGATGACATTTACCCAAATTGTGGACGACGAGCATCAAATTTCAATTAATTACTTCATTTCTAATCATATAACCCATTTAATGGTCGAAAACGAATGTAATTTGTATGATAAACCCTATTTTATGTTTTTTAATGTACATTTAATAATTAAATTAAATTATATATTCAAACAAGTTCGTGTTTATCGAGAAACCGCCAATAATGACCTCAAAAATATCATCAATGATTTATCAAATGATTCACAATAATTTATGATAAAAAATGATTTAAAGTATCACTATATATTTTTAAAATAATTTAATTCCAAATAAATTCAATTTTTTCAATTTCATTTCCATACAACAAGAAAATCAAATACAAACTGGCCATGGAAATCGTGTAATTAACACACTAGAAACAATGATAGATACAAAACTCCTATAATTAAATGGTGAAATTATGTTATGAAATGATCATATAAGTAGTTATAAACACGAAAATGTTTAATTAAAATACTAATAACACTCTTTTAACTATTATACAAGATTTTTATATAGGTTTCATGTAAGACAAACCCGAGAGAAGAGAATTCTTAACCTGATTTCCATTATTCAGGCTAACATTCAACTTCATTATTTATGTGGTATTAATTTTGTTTTGGGATGAAATTTTTATATGATGTTTAATTATTTATATTTACAGTTTATATAAATATTCCATCCACTGAATTAAGTTTCACATCAATTATTTGATAATTTAATGGGATATTCTTTTTAAATCCGCTTTTAAAATTCTGTTCTACAGTATTCAAAAGAAATGATCTTATGAAATTATTCATGATGTATGATTGGGTTATTGTTCTTGGTAAATTTTTATGATTAACATTGGGGCCTATATCTTCGTCCAATTTATTGGATATGTTTAAGTTGGAGGTCATCCATACGGTTACACTAATTGTAACTGTGATGGTTGCACAATAAGGTTTCAATGAGGGTTACATTTTATGATAGCAATGATGGTTAAAAATTACAAGGTATCCATTATGGTTAAAAAACTATATATTTAATTCCACAAGATACGTTTAGGGTTATATTTATGTCATATAGGTTTTGTGGAAATCTCATGGAAATCTCATGTTTTCCAAAGTATGTTTATACGGGTGATAATATGTCTTTTTGAAAATGATTTCATACATTACAAGTATTCATGGACTAATGTTTTATTTCATTATTTTTGTATCCCTTACTAATATTTTAGTTCTCATTTCAAGGATTTTAATTTTTTCACATGTTATAAGGTTGTGAAAAAAATAAGGAATCCATCTAAAATGTTATGAGGATTTGTCAATGGAAACATGTTTAATTTGATATGTTTTTTATTCAAGAAGAAATGGATACTGTTTTTTGGAATATAAACTATATAAATGTGGAATGGTATGTATTTATTATATCCTAATTCTATTAAACTATAAAATTAAAAAGATACTCAATATGAATTTAAGTGAGATATTAACTAAATTAAAAGATTATGTAATATATTATGGTCAGGTACTTATAGTTGGTATCAGAGGAAGGATTAGATAACTTTATGGGTTAGGAGGATGTTAATAGAATAACATAAATAATTTTTACACTATCTTTAATATAATATGGTATTTAATTTAATGATTTAATTTTTTCTTCAACAAATATATTTTTCTTTAGAATGATGTTCTGTTAAAGAAACAGGGAAACTGATGTTAAAAGGCACCGACAAAAAGATATCATTTTAAATCTGCAGCCTAAAATGGTAGGGAATAGAACCATTTTATTTGTGATAGTAATGGCTCAACTAGCACAAGAAATACATGTTATTGTAATCCATTCAAGAGAAAAAACATATATACCACAATAGAACATGACGATAGTGGAACATTTTTTGAGGAAACATCCTCCTCCTTTCAGTGGATCTTCTGAATGAGTGGCAGCTGAATGATGGATCAATTCCCTTGAAAAGATATTTGATGTGATGGTATGTTCAGATAATCAAAACTTATGCCTTTCCATTTTTTATAGGGTGAAGTTGATCAGTGGTTTTCAATGGTCTTGAATATCAGGGATATATATGATATTTATTATTTAGAGATGGATGCATTTAAATGTATTTTCCTTGAAAACTATTTTCTTAATGTGATGTGACATAGGTTGTAGAAGAAATGACATGAATTAAAGATTAAAGAGGAAGATTTAGTGGATATGTGTTCATAAAACTCCACTCAAGTGGTGAGGAATGTCAAAATATTATTTTGGATATTGATTGAAACAACAAACACTTTTACACCGGATGAAATCCAAGGTATCAAAGGGAATTGGCCACCCGTGAATTCAAAAGTTTTGTGAAACTTGTCGGATGTGCAGAGATGATTGAGGTGAATTTTTTCTGTTGATCATGTGCACATTGAAAATAATGAGTAGAAGAGGTCCAGATGGCATGTGATGGGTAAGAATCAATCAAAGAAATTTGATGGTAAGAATGTCTAGTTTTCTGTTTGTGAAATGTGTTGAAAAAATCACCTTGTATAATTCCTTACCAAAATTGGGAAGTGAATTCTATGTGGTAAGTGTGGACATATGGTATGAGATTGCAAAGAAAATTATCCAAAGAGTAATCATGATGAACAAACTGTATAGTGTTTTAAATGTGGTGAGATGTGTTATTATTCAAATACCTTCCCAATGAAAGATTTGAATGATGCAACAAAGCTATATTATAAACAGAATGATGTACTAAGATCCATTGTGACACTATCAGCAAATTTTGGGCCAACCAATGATGTGTTATTAGGTACATTGTTCACAGCACTCCAATAATTTTTTTTATCTTTCTCATAAATACATTCCAGACATATCCTATATTTCAGAAACCATTGATTTTATTTTATGAAACACTTGTTTATTTTGGATATATTCATATCATAGCCATTGAACATAAATTTTCCACTTGTTCGTTTTAAATTTTGAAAATATGACATTCACGGTTGTGTTTAGAATGATATTTAAACTCTAATAATATTAATTTATTTTTTAGTGAATAGTAGCATATCCTTATAAATATTAACACGCCCTTATGAATAGTAAATTACTCTTATGAATATTAATATTACTCTTATTAATGGTATCCTCACCCATGAATGACTAAATAAAATTAGGCAACTTAAAATTTAAGCTGAATAATATAAGTGTTTATATTTTTCAATTAAATAATTATTTTAAATAAATATTAAAATATTCCTATTTAGATTTTTTTTTTAAAAATGGACTTCATTTTTTTTATTCTACAATCAGAAAATGTCTATGATGAATTTTTGGGATTTTTCTGAAATACATGAATTTTTTATGAATAGTAAAATATTATAATTTACAATAAATAATAAATAAAGGATTTATTGAGTCATTGATGATGATCTGCTGATGTAAGACCAATTAGATTGAAGTCCATTTCATTTAGTATTTTTATTGGTCATTGAATACTTACTATACATTGTCTTCTGAAGAAATAATAAATTAATGACTAAAAATTTATGAAAACCCACATCTCCTCCACTATAAAACCCCTCTCACTCCCTTTTCTCTATTCACATCTAAATACTTGTGCCCTGCTAATATTATGCCCAAATCTCTCCCCACGATCCCCCCTACATCCAAAATACCCTAATCTCTTCAAATTAGAAAAACATCTCCCCTTTAGAGGTTCTCAAAAGAGGAAGTCTCAAGAGGTAAATTATTTTTTCCAATTCGTTATTTTCTTTTAAATTCTTGTATTTTTGTTTCTTTTATCACCTACCTTTACCAAAATAGTTTGATAACTCTAGTAATATAAATTTACTAGAATTTTTTTATTCTAATGGGATATTTCATTATCTTCCCTCCTTTCTCCGCCAATTATTTTAAAGATATGAAAGCAATGTTTATGATGTGCCAATTTATCACATTCTAGGAGCACAATTATCTATGTATATTATTATCATTAATTTTGGCCATGATACCAGTTTTTTTATAGTTGGACCCAATTATTAAATATCTAATAAAACCTATTTTTGGTTTGGTAATCCTTTTTTTCCATATTGTCTTATGTTATAAAGAAAAACATGTTCTTTGAAATCAAACCCCATGATTAACAAAAACTGTTGTCACTATGTTTTAATATAATTATTCAACATAAATACAAGTAACCAAATAAAATTTAAAACCATTTAATCTCATTAATGTGCGCTAATATAATATAACTTCCACTCGGGATATCAACATTCATATAACATGTTAATCCAAACATGAATATAAGCAAACTGGTCATTATAACCTGGTAAACAAATGATATCGAACAATGATATTGAACCACATAACAATTACAAATGGTTAATAATGAACATAAAATTATTATACTAAACCAATTAAATATAGTATAGGTTCTGAAATTATTAATTAATATTCCTAATTTGTTTATTCGGGTCTTTAATAATAAGTGGAGAACTCCAATAGATTTAAGGTAAGGGACATCTTTACTTAATTTCCATTCATTGAGTTAAACATGAAGGTCATTAGTTTTTTATTTTACAAGAATATATGTGAAAATCTATGATTTTTTTATTATGTATATACACTTTTATTTTGGGGGTTTATGTTTTTTACACATAATTGTTTCATTGATTTTTCTACAATCTAGTGATACATTCAGGGTAAGGGATTCTCTCTCTCACTTTTGTTCAAAAATCTCCCCTATGTTGTGCTCTTTTATTTTTCATACATAATTAATGGTTATGTTTTAATAACACCCCAATACGGACTTTAAGATATATTAATAATGGGATAACCCTTTATCTCTCATTAATCCCTCGCAAGAATACACATTACCATGCCTAAATGTTTTTAAGGGGTTTTCTCATCAAACTTTCAAAACTATGGGAATATCATTTTTCAGTGCTTATTTATTATATGTGGAATAGTTGGACTATAATTTGATATATATTATCATGGTTCTCCTTATATTCATGGTATTCTGTGATTCAATTGGTGGTTATTATCTCTTGGTCGTACAACTCTATCTATTAAAACATGGTAACGAGATTTGTCTCTATTTTCACTTCATTATTACATTCTTGGTAGTGTGCACCTACTCATTCTTATGTGTTGTACCTACTGTCCATTGTATATCAATTTTCAATAAATAATATATTCCTTTAAATTTCCTTATTATCGTATCATGGATATGATTATTGTATACGTCGTATACCATTTTACATACAATATTTATTTTTAATGTTCTTTTAACTATGGAAATATTGATGATTCTGTATCCTCTATTTTATAAGGATAATGTAAAGGCATGATGATCATGTGTTGAATCTATGTATAAATAAATCATTGGACATGCAGTAGAACGTTGGACCTGCTACAACCCCTTGATTTATTGGTATGTCTCATGAGACAAATCAGTTGGCGACAAGACCATTGAGTTTGTTTCCAAAAATAAGATGGGTTTCTACCCATAGAACTAACCTGTTTTTAACAGTATTCTGATATCATGCACCAGATAAATTACATCCAATTAATAAACATTCTTATTATTCATTATTATTTATTACTATCCTTGAGGTTTTCACTAGGACATAATCTATGGATTCATTTTCATTCTCAGTTTATTAATGGTGTGAGTTTTTCATTTATTCACAATGAAATAGTGATTATATAAAAATGTTTACAATTCAGTTATTTTTAATTCATGCTTCCTCCATTTATTACCCTTACAGTGCATTTTATATCACCCCCTTTCATGGTTTTCTTTCATTAGGTCATGAGGAAGAGATCATTTATTGAGTTCTTATGGAAGTAGTTTTTTATTTTTGTTATGTATGGGGTTTTGTAAACTTTTACAATCAAATTTGAGTTACATATATGTATCTAGTTTCTTCAATACTACTAAACTGATCATTCCTTTGGGGTTTTTATTCCTACTAACCATGCCAATATCACATGGAATGCACTGACGACCAGCTAGAGGGGCCGGTGTGTTACAATTGGCATCGAAGGAAGTTTTGTAACAAACTAAGAAACTAGATTAGAAAATTTATATTAGGGAAAAAAGCCCCAAGGTAGTGTTTGAGGAAAAACATACATGAATTTCCAAGTATTTTGTTAAGGAAATGATTATGTAGATCTTTCAAGTAATACATCCATGTCTGGATACGAGCAGGTAGAGGTGGCTCTAGCATAGATGTACCTAGGAGTAAATGGCATGACAAGGAGTTTTGGGCATGACCCAAGGTATCCTGGTACACAACAACGGGCTTTTCTGCGCTCTTGGTTATGAGACTCTCTGGGGATATGCTTAGGATAATTCATACTTTCATTAGAAGACACTATGATGGATTTAAATATAAATTATTCCTCAAAGAAAACCTTTTTCCTATTATGGGAGTAGCCATGCGTAGGACATCAATTTTTGTGTAGTATTTTATTATGTTAAAATTATACATTATGATTAATACCCTAATATAGTGTGTGACATTATTTAGAAATGGAATCTAATTGAATAAAGGGAATCAATACTCATGGGCAATATAGGGATCTCCCCACTGTGCAAATCAACAAAGTCAATGTTAGAGCTGATTACATCCTGATCATATCGGGATAGCTTTTTCAGATTGTGAAAAATAACCATTCCACACCTATGTTGGATCGTTACATGTAGAAGAAGCTACCATAATTTAGTGGGACTATAAATCTAGTGTTTGTTGAGAAATGGATCAAGTCCCTTGAAAAGATATTTATTTCATTAAGATGCAATGAAAATGAAAAGGTAGTACTGGAAGTATAATGTCTCAAGGGTGACGTTGATCAATGGTGGTCCTTTATTTAGAATACCATAGATGAAGAAGAAATAGAAGATATGTAGTGGAGTAATTTTATGAAAATATTCTTTGAAAAATATTTCCATCATGGGCAATGAATTGAAATGAAGAGGAAATTCCATGACATAAGGGAAAGGGGAGAAGATTGTGTTGGAGAGTATGAGGCTACCTTCACAAGGCTAACCAGGTATGTCGTAGATTATGTATATTACTCAACAGACAAAATTTATCATTTCTTTAAATATATTAAGCCAAGTCTTCGATGGGCACTGGCTTCTCAAACATTTTCATCATATGATGAAATTGAATCAAGGGCCATCAAAACAAAGAAGGAATTTTCTAGATCAAATTTGATCAAGGGAAACAAAGATAAAAATAGGTACTCGGATTACCAAGGGAAAGGAGAAGTTCAATAAAAGAACAAGGTAATTAAGAAATTCCCATTATGTGAGTACTGTGGAAAGAATCATCTAGGGAAATTCTTTAAAGGCTTTGGAGTCTACTATAAGTGTGGAGAAAAGGGGCACCAATCTCATGAATTCAAGGGAAATAAACAATTTGACGATGTTCGATGCTATATTTGTAGAGTGATGAGACTTTATTAAAATGAGTGTCCTAAATGATAAGGAATCATGACACAAAAAAGGCCCATAGAGAAAGGGAGAGCTTATATGATTACAACCTCTGAAGTTGATGTTCCTAATGATGTGGGTCAAGTACATTAATTGATTTCTCAAACTTAGAAAATAGATTATTTGATTCTAGATCATCTCATTCATTTATATCTTACCAGTTTTCCAAGAAAATTAGACATGTCCACGTTGATTTAATTAAAGAGTTATCAGTCAAAAATCTTATGGGATCCATCATTCAAACAAAGGAATGTCAACTAGTCCCCCTCATGGAACATAAACATGCATTAGTCTCTATCCTTATCATTATACAAATTACTGAATTTGATATAATTATGGGTATTAAATGGATGAAAATTATGATGCAATGATTTATTTCTATAAGAAGGAAGTTTTAATTTTTTTAAATGTTGCACAATCCCTTATCAATAGAGTAGAAACCTCACCATCTAATTCTTATCTATATCTACCCCTAGTAGCTCTACTGAATGCAATTCTTGGAGGGGAAGACAACCCAATATCTATGGATGGGGAAGGAAATCTTCAAATTGAAGTTGGTTATATAGTGAATGTGAAAATTGATGTATTTACAAATGATTTACCTAGAAATCCTTCAAAGTGGGAGGTTGAGTTCTTTATATATTTTGTTAATAGTGTAAGTACTATATCAATGACTCCCTATTGAATGACCACTATGGAGTTAGTGGAGAAAAAGAAATAGAAAGATTTAATCGGTGGAAAAGGATTTGTTCGACCTAGTGTTTATTTATGGGGAGCCCTTGTCTTCTTTATCAAGAAGAAGGATGGATCCATGAGGCTACACATTTATTACAGATAAATCCATTCTATGACAATATCGAATAAGTAAAATTTTCCTCGTATTGATAATTTATTTGATCTACTTCATGGGGTTCAATACTTTTTGATGATTTACCTTCAATATAGATATCATCAGCTGCTTGTGAGGATGGAAGATATTCTTAAGACAACATTTCGAACCAGGTATGTGCATTATGAGTTTACTGTGATGCCTTTTGGAAGGAAAAATGAACCCTTTGTTTTCATGGATTTAATTAATAAATTTTCAAAGGAAAATGGTGATATAATTTATGTGGTATTCATTGATGATATCCTGGTGTACTCAGAAAGCTATGATGTCTATGAGGATCACATGAAATTTTTTCTAAAAACACTTAGAAGAAATAAATTATATGAGAAGTTTAGAAAGTGCGAATTCTGTATTAAATCATTTTCTTTTCTAGGCCAAATTATCTCTAAGAATGGAATCCATTTTGATCTTGCAAAGAAAAAGGAAATCTGAGATTGGTGCATGCCAATAAACATAACTGAGGTGCGTAGTTTTATTGGTTTAGCAGGTTACTATCGGCATTTCATTCTGAATTTTGCCCGACTGGATAACCTGCTAACCAAGCTCACACATAAAGGAGTAAAGTTTGAATGGATGAATGAATGTACAGAATTCATTGAATAATTTAAATGAATACTGGACAATTACACAATTTTTACTCTTCCATCTAGAAGTGACAGATTTGTAATATATAGCGATGAATCAAAGAATGGAATTGGTTGCATGCTGCTGAAAAATGGTAATGTTATTGATTATGAATCAAGATAGTTGAAGAGTCATGAGAAAAATTATCCAACTCATGATCTTGAGTTAGCAGTCGTAATCTATACTATGAAAATATGGACACATTATCTCTATGGAGAAAAATGTTAGATTTATATGGACCATAAGATTTTGAAATGAATTTCCACACAAAAAGTACACTACATGAGTCAAAGGAGATGGCTCATGTCACTCAAAGATTACAATTGTTCAATACACTACCCAGGAATGGAAAATAAGGTGGCAGATGCATTAAACCAGAAATATCCCGAACTCTTAACCTAAATGAAGATTGAAAGAGATCATATATTAATAGATCTACTGAAGATGGATTTGGGAATTGGTATGGAATGGGAAGAAACCTTCCTCTTTCTAATGGTTGCTAAACCATCTTTGTTATAAAAGATAAAAAGCTCTCAATCTGATGATGAGAATCTGCACAGGAAAATTAATGCTAATGAGGATGGAAGATTGGAAGACTACCTGTACGAGGATGGAGTTCTATAGTTTTGAAGAGGATATGTTTTCCATCAGTACCTGAGTGAAAAAGGGAACTATTGAACGATGCTCATAGCTGAAATTTCTCTATAAACTCGGGTAGCCCAATCAGGTATAGAATTTTAAAGGAATATTTTTGGAGGGATAATATGAAATCAAAAATTGTTGACTGCGTTTCAAGGTGTCTAATTTTTCAACAATTGAAGGTATAGAGACAACATCTCGTATGAGTGATGCAACCTATAACTATTTTTATGTAGACGTGGGAAAATATTACGATTGATTTTGTCACTGAACTATCATGGACACCATAAAGGAAATATGAAATATGGGTAATTGTTTATCATCTAAAAAAATCATCACATTTATGTTCTATAATAAATGATTTACCACTTGAGCACCTATAATGACATTATATTAATTAATTTGTAAGACTTAATGGTTCACCACTATCGATTGGGTTAGATCATGATCCCTGGTTTACATAAAAATTATTGAAAACTCTCCTGAAGGTTTTGAATATTGAGAATCATATGAGTAGAGCTTATCACCCCCAAACTGAATGAAAATCAAAAAGTACTATTCAATCTATGGAATACATGTTAAGATCATGCTCTATTGACATCCAAGGTATGTGGGATCATTACCTTCCTTGGTGGAATTTTCCAATAACAATTGATTCCATTCTAGTATTCAAATGGCTTCATATGAAGCATTAGATGGAAAGATATGTCACACTCCAACTTGTTGGGATGATGTTAGTGAGAGGAAACTTATAGTCCCAAAACATATAGAAGAGACCATGGAAAATTTGAAGACAATTCAATCCCATATTAAAGCATACCAAAGTTAGAAGAAGAGTTATGTTGAAATATAAATAATGGATTTGAAATTACAAGTGGGAAATCATGTCTTTCTGAAAGTATCTCCATGAAAGGGTGTCTTAAGTATCTACAAGATAGGGAAATTGATCCCCAGGTACATCTGACCGTTTGAAATTCTATAAATATTCGGAGATATTCCTTACCATTTAGCAATACCTCCATGTCTCTCCAATGATCATGATGTGTTCTACGTGACATTGTAAAAGAAATATATGCCACAATCAATGCATGTACTCACCTATGAATAAATAGAACTTGAACATGATTTTTCAAACTATGAAGAGCCTATCAGAATCCTTGACACAAGGGAAGAAGCATTGAATAATTATATGACTCCTCTAGTAATGGTTCGTTGGAAAAACTGGAATATGGAGGAAGCAACATGGTCTCTTAATGATGTTATGAAAAAGAACCACCCACAACATTTTGGTGGGGTTTATAAATAAAAAATTTCGAGGATGAAATTTGTGAAGGAGGGAATAATGTAGAACCCCAAACATTTTATGGTACTTTTCACATAAATACATTTGATTCATAGTATATATTTCACAAAGCATTGATTTTCTTTGAAGAACCACTTGGTTATTTATGAGATAGTCATATCCTAGCCATTAAACATAAATTTTCCACTTGTCTGGTTTGAATTTTGAAAATCTGACATACATGGTTTTGTTTAGGATAATATTTAGAGTATGATAGAATATACCTAATTTTTGGTGAATAGTTACATACACTTATGAATAGTATCCTACCCTTATGAATAGTAACTTCCAGTTATGAATAGTAACAACACTCTTATATATGGCATCCACAACCATGAATTTATAAATAAATTTAGGCACCTTAACAATGTAGATGAAGAATTTATGTGTTTATATATTTTGATTAAATAATGATTTTAATTAAATATTAAAATAATAAAATAGAGAAAATTATTTATGGAAAATGGACTTCATTTTTGGATTTTACATGTTGAATATTGGTTAGAGTAATTTTTGGGGATTTTTCTAGAATACCAAATTTTTTAAAAAAAATAGTAAAATGTGATAATTAACGATAAATGGTAAATAAGGGATTTATTGAGTCATTGATGACGATCTGCTGATTTATGCCCAATTCGTCAAATATACATGAATTTATTTCTGTTATTGATCATGGAATAATTTCTATTCCTTGCATTTTGAAGAAATAATAAACTAATGATTAAAAAATTATGAATACCCTCCTCTCATACCCTATAACCCCCCCCCCCTCACTCCCTCTTCTCATCACTCCTCTGAAGCCTAGTGCCATTCCAATATTCCCCCCAAATCTCTCCCCAAACTCCTCCCCCACTTCCAAAACAACCTAGCCTCTTTGATTTACCAAAACATCTCCCCTTAAGAGGTTCTTAAAGGAGGATTTCTTAAAAGGTAAATTCCTCTTTCCTATTCATTCTTCTCTTTTATGTTCTTGTCTTTTTGTTTCTTTCCACATATCCCATCACCAAATAGTATCATAACTCTAGTAACATACATGTACTAGAATGCTTTCATGCTAAATTTATATTTAATTATCTTCTCTCATTTCTCCACCATTTATTTGAATGAAATGAAAGAACTGTTTGAGATGTTCCAATTTTTCACATTCATGGACAACAGTTTATCAATTTCTATAATTATCATTAATTATTCTCTTGAAACCATTTGTGTTATGGTTGAACCAAATTATTATATATGTAAAATATCCTTTTATTGGTTTTTTAAACCCTTTTTACAAGTTGTTTTATGTTATAAAACAAAACATGTTCTTTGTAATCAAACCGACATATTAACAAAAACGGTTGTCACTGTGATTTTTTATCATAATTTGACATCACTCCAAGTGACCAAATTAAATTTAAAACCATGTAATCTCATGGATGGGAACTGATATACTATAAATTAAATTCTAGTTTCATCTTACATGTTTATCAAAACTTGAATATAAGTGAACAGGTAATTAAAACCAAGTAATCAATTGAGCTCGAATAATGAAATTGAACCTCATACCCAACTAAAACAGATATAAATGAATTTAAAATTATTATAGTAAATCAAATAAATGTATAATATTCTCTTGAATTATTAATAAATAAACCTAATTTGTATATTTAGGTCATTAATAACAAGTGGATAACACCAAAAGATTTAAGTTATGGCATATCTTAACTCAATTTTCATTTGTTGATTTAAACATCAATGTCATTGGTTTGGTATTTTCCTAGAATATATTGGTATAGAAACAATGAAATTTGATCCATGAAATTTTATATAGAGTAAAGATATGATTCTCACATAGAAAACAAATGTCAAGTATGAGTAATGATATTCTCACCAGAAAAGAAGAAGATGCAGGGTTGATTTCTATGTGCCAAAATACTACTCCATAGCAATGGATAATTTGACTGATTCCCTCATCCAGTAGTAGATAGTGGATTTCCTAGAATGATGATGAAAGGGTATTGACAAATTAAATTAAATTTCCAAGTTTATTACAAGAAGGTATGGTGTAATTACAATATTAAGAAGGGTATATATCTTCACGACCTTCGATTTGACTTGTCGGAGAGCCTAAACAGGCTTACGAATCAAAATTTATGCCACTCAGAAGAAGAATAAATTTTACAAAGGCACCTATGCGGAAGACCTATCTGTTTGACCTACGGGGTGGATCTACATGAATAATGAATTTTCACACCCCTACACGGATGACATATACGAAGGACCTACATGGATAACTTCTCTTCATCCATGTCCCATATGTGCCTATAAACAAATCACTAGGGTTCCCCATTTCATGATGGAAAAAGATGGAAGACATCCCAAAGATCCCATTGAATATCTATTTCACCATGATCCACCATATTTTCATAGGTAGCTCTCTAAAACGTGATAGAAGATGAAATTAAATGGGAAAACATGGTTCAATGTCCCATCAGGGTCTTTAACATATAGAGGTTCGTGGAGCACCTGTGTGGAGAACTTGTGTGCCGCACCTGCACGGAGTACTTCCGTGGGGTAGCTATGTAGAGCACCTACACGTGGATCCTTGGTGGAGCACCTGTACGACCCCACTAGTCCATACCGCGGGGGGCTACGCCTCGCACCCCCTAGTCGGTGTCACTGTCGAGCTGTGGTCCCGACCCTTCTGGTCGGCCCCTTCACTTTCGTCACTGTCTTGCATGTTAAATGGAGAGTGACACCGCAAACTTTTCATATCCGATCGAGGGCATTTTCCATTGCACCCTTTATGTATCCCAACCTCCAACCATGTAATACGATGATTTTTGACAATCCATAACACTCAATGAAGTTACTTTAGTTGACTTTGTCCTCTTGGTTCCTTTCACATGTTGCGAGATTGGACTCTCCTTATAGATTCCTCGAGTACCATGAGTCGATACATTCCTAAAAAAACTCCTCAAACATCATCACATGACTTCTATGCTAGGTTTATCCTCAAATGGGAATCCTCCTTATGAGTAACCCACAACAATGTCCAAATGGGAATCCTCCTTAGGAGTAAGCCCCAACAAATTCCAAATGGGATTCCTCCACAGGATTAAGCCCCAACAAATTTCAAATGGGCTTCCTCCTTATGAGTAAGCTCCAAAAAATTCCCAAAATGGCAGTCATTCAGGAATAAGGCCCTCACCATTACCCCTTCCTCATTCCATTTGGACCCTTGTCCAATTTTATGAGAACAGGGGGAAAGCCCATCGCCTCCCCCTCTTCCATGGTCGGCGTGCCCTCTTCCATCAGCGGAGGAGGAAATGTGTGTAGTGTCATTGATGAATCTTTCACATCCTCTAGTTTCTTAGACCGATCATGACCCACGTGGGCTTAGAGATACATGATGTTTAAAACATATGAACAAACAATCATGGTAAGGAAATATGATAACTCTGATTCTTGTTCATACCAGGAGACGTAGGAAGTTCGTTTAGGGCCTCAGCTCATTGGATATCCTCCTCAAGAATCCAACCCCAATTCCCCCAATGTGGGCATCTACCTTTTGAAATAAGTCCCACATTCAATCATCTATACATCAAGGCATCCTTTTCAGAATTTAATCCCAAACTAATATTTCTCAGAGGTCTATACTCTCCTATGAAAATTATCGAACTATGTGGGATTTGATTTCCATTAATATGGGATACGTAAGAAGCCTCCTTGAAGTTCAAACCCAACAATTCAAATCAACCATGTTCCCCTTGGGCCATATTACCAATAGGGTGTGATTTTAATTGGAAAACCATATATGTTCCATGTTCCTTGGGCTTCTCAAGTAGAAGTCCCACACTGTGTTTTGACTAAGCACCTTTTGCTTAGAAATCCTTATCACAATACATTAAAAGGTATGATGTTTCATATTAAGCAACACCAAACTATGAGGGTTATGATTAAATTCACAAGGATACGTAGGTATCACATTTTATGGGCATGATCCCAAGATCAAAACAAACCTTTTTCTCCCTGGATGAAAATAAATTCCCGAGTTCCCCACTGAGTGGCTTAAATACCAGTATCATCTAAACGATGATTAAATGAATCTCTAATTTGTATAATAAAGGATACCATTGATGGAAAACCTCAAATACATGCATATGTTTTCATTGTTAAAGAACCATGAATACATACAGATGTTTCTAAATCTTACACATGTTAGTAAGTGATTGTAAATTCCAAGGGATGCTTATGATATACTTGGTGAATTAATAAGGATTCATTAAAATATCATAAATTTTCAATGGGAGTCCCATAGTAGAAAATAATTTCCCCCAAAAAGGGTGTGACGTGTCAGACCTCTCATTCACTCAACCAATGCAAGTTCTTAAGTATAGTAAAGTTCATAATTAACGAACGCCCACATTTAGAAAGAAGGTCCCCTTTGGGTAAAGAACTCTTGGGAGTTTCTGGTTCAATAAACAAATCCAATGGAAACTGCTTGGAAATAGTGAATCTTAAAACTAGAACACATGTTTCAAGTAACTATGAAACAATTTAAATGAACTCTGATTGTTTTATTTCATATATCCAATTTTCTTGTGTGGTTTTATGTTTTTCACAAATAATTATTTCATTGATTATTCTACAATCTAATGATACGTTATGGGTGAGGGATTATCTCTCTCACTTTTGTTCATGAATCTTAAGTTGGTTGTGATATTTTATATTTAACACCTAATTAAGGGGAATGTATTTGAAACTCCCCCATACTTCCATTATAATATATGAATAATTGTATACCCCTTTACTTCTCATTAATCCCTCATAGGAACAGTCATTACCAAGTCGAAAAGTTTGTAAGGGGGTTTTCTCATCTCACATTAAATTCTGTTGGAATTCCATTTTTCACCTCTTATTTATTATATGTGGTATATGTGTACATACATTTGATATATATTATCATGATTCTATTTATATTCACGGTATTCTATGATTCATTTGGTGGTTATTAACATTTTTTCGTACGAATCAATCGATTACAACATGGTAATGAACTTTGCCTCTATTTTCACATTATTGTGATTGACATAGTATTGTGCACCTACTCCTTCTTATTTGGTGTACCTACTATTAATTGGAGATCACTTTTCCATTGAAATTATATTAAATTTAAAGGTTTATATTCTCATATCATGGATATGATTATTGTCTATGTTGTATACCATTTTACATACTATGGAAGTATTGATGAATCAGTATTCTATATTCTATACGGATAATGTAAAGTCATATTTCTCTTGTGTTGAATATATGTATATTTTTTTGGACATGAAGAGGTGGGTGGGGCTTCCTACAACCTCTCGATGCATTAGTTTTTCTCATGAGGAAAATCAGTTGGAGACAAAAGCCCTTCGAGTTTGTTTCCAAAAATCAGACGGGTTTCACCCCATAGAACTAAACAATTTTTAACTGTATTATGGTATCATGTGACAGATACATGACATACAATTATGAAGAATTCTATTTTTTCATTATATGTTATTACTATCCATGTGGTTTTCACTATAAAAAAATCAATGGATACAGTTTCATTCTCAGTTTATCAATTGCATGGGTTTTCATTTATTCATTATGCCATATTGATTATGTCAAATTGTTTACAATTAAGTTATTATTGATTCATGATTACTCCATTTGTAGCCCTTAAGGAGAATTTGAGATCACCCCATTTAATGATTACTTTCAATAGGTGATGAAGAGGAAATTATTCATTGAGTTCTTGTGGGTGCAGTTTTTAATTTTTGTTATGTATTGTATTTTGAATCCTTTTACAATGTAATTTGAGTAACATCTATGTATATAGTTTCTTAAATAATACAAAAAAATAATAATTCCATAGAGATTTACATTCCTTCTAACCATTCCAATATCACTAGTAATGCACCAGCTCCAGTCATGATGGGTCAGGGTGTTACATTAATTGTTTACTTGGATTTTGCATAAGTATTTAGCAGTATAGGGTCCCCGCCCGAATGGTCCGAAGGCCTTCATTTTTGTTGATTTTTGAAAAACTCCCTTTTAAGAGATGAGGGGGGACCCTTACAAGGGCCGTAGGCTCAGAGATTAAATGGCCCATAGGCGTAGGAGACACAAGACCCAAAGGTCCACTACTAAAAATGAAAGGTATACCAACGGTTTTTCAAAACATAGCAAAGTAAGCTGTGACAATAGACATATACCAATGGTTTCAAAGAAACCATTGGTATATGTGAATAAATCTACACTATACCAATGGTTTTATGTAAACCATTGGAATAGAGGTGAGATAACCTAATGGTTATGAACCATTTGGATAAACATTATCTATACTTTCACCATCGGTTCCTATGAACCGTTTGTATATGTCTCAAGTACTCACTTCTCTAACAATGGTTACAAACAGTTGGTAAAAAGTCCATACAGAACCTATACAAACGATTTAAAACCATTGGCCTAGGATTGGATATTCAATTCACATAGAAGCCTACTAATCTTTGTGCTGCTATGTGAATTGTACATCAGTAAATGCATAATCACAAAATAAGGATACATAATACAATTATCAATTATGAATAAAATACATTAGAAACTGAATACGTAAGTATATGTAATATAGAAATAAGAATACATACAAAATTGCTTTTTCTATAGCACATACACGATTGAGTTCAGAAATTAGAAGCTAATAACCCAAAATAAGGAAATTAAAAAATAAATTCAACCAAACACAAATATAATGTCCCATGGTTTGGGGCGGGTGTTTTTGAACTTAGATATGATGATAATGGATGTGTATCAATGAGATTGTGTGACTAAAGGAATATAATTGTCTTTGGATTATTAAATGTCATGTGTTTTAGAATAGGGGTAGGAGTTCCTCTCATGAGAAGTGGATTGTGTGAGGCTGGTTCATAGACCATCATGTGTTTTAGTTTTTTCAATAGAGAAAAACACAGGAGTAATTTATTTATTTTAAAATACCATGTATGTCCTCTTCGCCACTTATAGAATTTCACCGCTTATTCTCCCCTCTAAAAAATCTGTACAATTTTTTATTAAAAAATACCAAATATTATCATGTAATTAATACCATAAAAATGGAAGAGGCTTCTTTTTAGCATAAATTTATCATAGGAATTCATTTGAGAAAACCCTAAAGATGATTCTTAGAGAAGTGGTAATATTCTAAAGCTAGAATTTTTATTTTGTTTCTTCATACACATACAGAAAATATTATTGAAAAAATATTATTTAATAACATCCTTATCATAAATATATTTTTATTTTATTTCTTTAAGTGAATGATCTATTTATAACTCCTCTTCCATCAAATGGGGAACAAAATCATATATCGTATTTATGAAGAACTACGAACTAGCGAACTGATGTAACTCGTTATCCACAACCATCATTAAAAAACTGATATAATGATTGATATAATTCATTTATATTATAATTATGATATTATTATATTTATTTAGTTTTAATATAACACATTCCCTCTCACTTTACATGCATATTAAAATAATATATTCCTACTCATGTGTATGGAATATTATCGCCTCATGAAGGGATGTGATTTTTTTTCACATACACATTACATAGAACGTGATTAGGATAAATTTATCAAATATATGTGATATATATGACATTATATTAATTATTTAAATTAAATATATCAACTACTTTTTATCCCTTTATCACATTTAGGAAACAATAACGTCGCTCATGAGAATGTGTGGCCTGTAGTCTCTACGATGCAATGTGATCCATTATCCATGTTCAAATTTATATATTTACTATAAAAATATATGTAATGAAAAAAATTATATTTATAATATTATTATAATTCTGTATATGATTGGTATATATCTTTTAAATGTGAACATGAACTTTCACGATGAAACACAAATGTGAAAAAAAACTGGCACTCGAAATAATTAAAATAATTAAATATCATTAACAAAAAAATGGTAAGATGTTATATGATTAGAATATATGATTCTAGTAAGAATTAATAAGAACATGAAAATAATTATACAGGAGGTTAATGCATTTTTAACCAAAAGGATGTTAGATGTAAGGGACTTCATATAAATATCTCTTCATAGAAGCATGTTATAATGTTATACACCAAATTACATTTATATAGTGTATATAACGAGAGTTTTTCATGTAAATTATGGAATATTTCTTAGATCATGATATTTTAAATCTATATTTGAATTATTTTATATAAGTAATTTTGAAGTGAAAATTTCTAATAGGTATTGTATTTCCAAACCCGTTGTCATTTAATAGGGTTATACTACATCTTCATTGTATTTTACATTCAAAGATTATTTTTTAATGAAAATTTTCTATATTATGTTGTATTTAATTTTTTTATTTAAATATCACACACACAATTTATTAATTAATTAATCCTCACTTCAATGTTTTTATTATTCTAAGGTTTTATTTCACGATATCATTTTAATCGAGATACGTTATAAATGAAGTTAAATTAAAGGAATGTTTTTGATAATTGTCTATTAATCAAATTTAATTTTATTATTCACTAGTTATTCATGATATTTGAGAGTAATGTAACCATTTTCCCACTATTTTTCCTTACAATCATTGATAAGATGAATTTAATAAATTCTAATTTCTTTTTTCTATTCGGTTGAAAATAATTCTTCATCAAGTTCCATGATTTGTAAAAAAATTCAAAAATGTTTTTAACATTGTAAAAATGATTTATATATAAAAAATTACCAATTTTTTAATTTAATGAAAAAATTGAGTGAAATATTTATGTTGTTTTCAAAACAAGGCTCATTTGGATTTTACTGAATCAGTGAAACAAATCAAAATTTTAGCATTTACTATATGTAGAGAATTTCTTGCTATCATGAGAACTCAAAAATTCAGATATTCATTTTTACATTTAAAAATATATTTTCAACAAAAATTATTTTCATAATATTTGGTACATTTTTAATGTTAAGATGATTTTCTGAGTAAATAAATTTATTTTCGTTAATAATGATTTTGATTACATAATTATGGTATTTATATTCCATAATGAGAACAAAATATTATTTTAATTATATAAAAATAGTGATATATTGTATTGGTATCATCCTTATTCATTCTATGGACATTTTATGATAATTTTGACCATAGAATGTATTGAAATTCACTTTGTTGAAACATTTTTGGAAGTCATTAACTTCCCAATGAAATATTCACTATCCTATAATAACTTAATATTAAAGATACTTTAAATATATATATATATATTATTCATTGATATATTTCACGATTACACCATATATCATTTATATTGATGTCTTTATAAAATGAATTTTATTGATTATTTAGGGAAAAATTTAATATACAATATTCTTTACTCAATAAGAATATTTTATGATAAGGAAAACTGATCATGAAAAAAAATTGATTATTTGATATATGTGAATTGATTTGGATATATAGTGATAGTTGGGGCATGAAATTATATATCAACTTGATTAATTAGCATCCTTGTGAGGTGAATCAGTTGGATATTAATAGTTAAATGGGTTTCTAGTGTGTACATACCGATCATTTTTCACATTCTTATGACTGGTCATCACAGTAGACATATCGTGATACCATATATCATTCTATCCAATAATTAATTTTTTTTTATAATAAATCATTTATTATTATCCAAGATATTTTTAAATTGATATTATCCCTTAAATCATTTCAATATCACTTTACTAAACAAATGGAATGGTTTTTCACATATTTACCATTCTTTGTGGATTAACCCTTATCTATTCATTATAGAAAAGTTGTTAAAATGGAAGATGTGATTAGGTATTTACCTATCCATATTTTTTATTCCTTATCTATTAATGATATTTCTTTTTTTGTAAATGTAATTTTTTTCTGTTTTATTTACATTTATATAATCAGTACTCCTAATCTAATATGCGTAGTAAAGTTAGCGAGTGAAGGGAATGTTTTTTCAAATATTAATCATGACATATTAGTTATGTATTATTGTTTATAATTCATTTACTCTGGACTGATATTGTTTTACACAACACTTACTAATCATTTGACCTCATGCTTATTTTATTTTCATTCACAACAATACAGTTAGTGTACTATAAATGACATGCAAGGTTTATCGAGAAGCTATAATGAGGTTCAAAAAAATTATATTTTTATTTTAAAATTTTATGCATGAGTTGATTATGTATGTAGTTTTTTAGTACTAAAAATAATATTCATCACCTTAGGGTTTGATCACTTGTATCATATGCCAATGTAGAAATGTAACCACAAACTCTGGGTTACTAGGATCAAGGACTTCTAAAAAAATACTAAATTCAATTACATTATGTTTTATTACTATTCATTGAAAAAATATTAAAACAATCTTAGATATTCATATTATGGTATTTTTTAGGATGAATTAAAAAATAAATATTTTTCTTAATTTTAAATTTCTATAAAATTTAACTTAATATTTTAAATAACATAATTTAATACATGAAAATATAATTTGGATATAATAAATGTTTTTTCCATTGGGTTGTCTAATTTTAATTTATTATTATAATAAATAAAACTCTATAATATATAATTTATTAATATTAGAATGATTTTGTCAGGACCCGTCCTCAGGGCTCGTGTCGTGACTACCCCAAGCCTGCCTTCCATAGGCCAGGGGCCGGCAACAAGCACCAAAGGCAAATCCCTGACAAAAAAGGAAGTCATTTCCTTTTAACTTATAAAACACACACAATTTGAACACAAGTAGTAGAGAAAAAAAGCACTAAAATAGGAATGTAAGGTGTGATGAAAGTAAGTGGGCCAATATAAAAATCCAACTGAACAACAAGTACAAGTACAAGTAAAAATGGAAAACAACTCCTGGATCATCCACTGGGGAATCCTACCTTAAGGGTAGGCAAATAACTTGAACAACTCATCCCTGCAATACGTCCTGTCAAGTCCAGATCTGAGCACCCTCAATCTGTCACCCTCAGCCTCGATCACTATTGTATGTCGTCTGCATAGAACAAAATAAGGTGCGGGAGAAGCCCATGCAGAGGTGAGTATAACAATACTCATTAGGGGACCTCGAGACCCCCAAAGGTCTCCCCGAATCCACTAAGGATAAAACACTGTAGTAAGATACAATCACAAAGTATCAACCATCCCTACTTATGTATATTCCCATACATATACCTATGTTACCAGTCACAGTCCGGCTCCAACCCTCGAGCCCAAGCACAACCCATTCCACAAAAGAAGTAAATTCAAACACCACCATGATAATGGTTGAATGACATGACTATGCTCACACATGTATAAATCATTCATATTGAGATAGAGATGATCAAATGTAGTCCCTAATTCATCTAAGATGCCAGACCCACACAGGATACAAGACCAGCTAAGCAGTCAGACACACACAGGATACAGGTCCAGCTACTCTATCAGACCCACACAGGATACAGGAACTGAAGTCAGAACTATCAAACCCACGGAGGATCCCAGTATAGTAGTCACTGCTGTCGAACCCACGTATGATTCTGATAGAGTAGTCATCACATCTAGCTCTAGGGTTCCCGCACAAAGCACATTGGATTCTTGGAGGGTCCGCTCCTTGAGCCAAGTGTCGATATATAAACTATAAAGAAGTGTTGAGTTGATGTATCACATAGTTCTGTCTCATCATAAGGAACTCAACGCGAAAGACGGTCCGTCAATTGGACGGTCTGTCATGCCGAGTGGGCTGGCGGGTCAGCCCATTTAGGCGAAGACGTGTCCGGCCCGTCAAGCCAAGTAGGCTGGCGGGTCTGCCAGACCCGGCTCAGTGGATCTGACCCAGCAGGGGTTCGGCCTAGCCCGGGGGGCGCGGCCCACCTGCAGACCCAGCACACACTGCGGGCCGGTCCTGTTCGCCAGGCGGTGCCATGTGGCGCCGCCTTCTCCCCTACCCGGCCGACCATAGCCAGTCGGTTCTTCTCGGTGCACAGGGCCCACATAGTGGGCCACGGTTCTTCCCACATGGCCCTTGCGACCGTCGTGGTTCTCCAGCCCGACCGGCTGTAGCTAGTCGGTTCTCCCAGCTGAGCGGTCTGCGGATGCGGGTCGTAATCCCCTTCCACGCGGCGCCTGTGAGCGCCGCATCTTCCTCCGGGACGACTGGTCGTCCCGCAGTCCGGATCCACGGCGGCCTGCTCTGTCAGCCGCCTCCATACACCAACCATGGTGCGACGACACCACGGTCTGGCTGCTCTCCACACAGCGCGACAACGCAGCGACTGGAAGTGGCTGCGACCTTTGCCTCCAACGTTCGGTGCGACAGAACCACGCTTCTTCATCTGCTGTGGCCTTCCTGACAGTGGTTCCTCTTTCTCCACTATGGTTCTTCTCCGGTGCGGTGCAACGACACCGCGCCCATTCGGTTCTTCCTCCATCGTCAAACAACAAAAACCAACGGAGGGGCATCGAGCCTTGTTTGTTCAGCTCACGCCCTCCACATTAGGTTATATGAATTGTCCAATGACGAAAAAACACATTCATTGAAGAATAAGGGAATAATTTTATTCATTTAAAAATAAACAAATCCACCTACATTGATTCAATGTTTTTTCTTTGATGACGACATTGATTCGTTGACATAGGCATTGTTTTGTTGGCGATGACATCATTTCGTTAATGTCGGGGTGCATCCATGGATGAAGCGTCATCGTTGGTGATGTTCATCGCTGGAGGTTTCTTCCCTTTCTTGCCCCAGTTGAAAAGGAAGGAGACGCGTCATCATTCATAAGTGGACACGACATTCTTTGTCTAGAGAATAGTGTTCTTCCAAGCCAACACTACAATAATTATGCCAACCCTAAAATAAAATAAGCTCATCCCTTATTTTAATGGTTTTCATGAGTTAAAAATAATTAAAATTAATTAAGGTAGTTCACTTAATTAAATTCAATGAGTTGGCCAGAATTTTAAAGGACTCAATTAATTAAATACAAGGGTGTGTTGGCACATTAATGGGAAGTCCAAGAGTTTAAAAGAGTTTTAGGGAGAGTTGAGGGGTTTGAGCTTATGTGGGCCCTGACACATAATATCCACCCATGGGAGGTTATGTGGGGGTGGTCCCCACCTCCATCATCCCCTTGGAGGATTAAACCCCAACTTAAATAAAATTATGTCACAAAGAATTTTTATTTAATTTATTAAGAATCCCCAAAAATTAACTTCCATCCTCGATTAAACGCAACTGTGGTAAAGGTATACTTAAGAGAATACCGGTGATACAAGTTCATTGGTGTCCACGGATTTCAGTTCTAAACACCATTTCAAAAGATATAAAATCTCGCTTGTACGTTTACTGAATGTACCTGAACAAAACATTAGAAAATGATTTCGGGCACACCGGGCCTCGGAATCAGGCACCGTCAGAAGCTGTGTACTCGTAAAATTTCCATCTTTCTATGAAGAAAAAAATTACACTTGATTTCTGGGTCTTTAAATTCTCCCACCATAGGGATTTACATCTCCATAAGCTACAACACACACTAAGGGAACAAATGAGGGTACAAAGCATGCATATGAGCCTCCCGCTACAGTGTTCTCTCATGTAGGTTCCCGTGCCACCAATGAACACGCACCAGAGGAATCGACCATCCAAGAAGGACCTACTCCCATCGATCCTCAATCTCCACTAGATAATCTATGAATTCGTCCTCATCATCAATTTCCAGCTCCCCGTGGTCGATGATGTGGGACGAGACATGTAAGTATCTCCACAACTAAGATACAGGAATTAGGTTGTGCATTCGGTGCAACTAAGGTGGAAGAGACAGGCGGTAGGCCAACTCGCCTACTCTCCTGAGGACCTGGAATGGTTTATGAATCACATATATAACATTCCGCCTCGGCCAAATCACTGCATACCTCGTTGAGGTGATACCAATAGGAAGCCATGGTTGCCACCATCGAACTCCAGCCGTCTCCATCTCCTGTCAGCATAGGTCTTATGCCTACTCTGTGCAGTCTTCATACTCTCCTAGATGATCTGATCCTTTTCGTCGTAGCTTGCACCATCTCTGGTCCTACAAGTGCTGACTTCCCTGGGTCACTCTAGAATAGAGGCGATCGGTAAGGTTGGTCATACAATGGCTCATATTGTGACATCCCGATGGTGGAGTGTTTTTTGTTGTTATAAGAAAAGTCTACCAACGGTAAGTGATCTTCTAAGCTACGACCAAATTCGAGGATACATGCACAGAGCATGTCCTAGAGAGTCTGAATGGTCCTCTCAGTCTGGACATCCGTCAGAGGATGGAAGGCGGTGCTCATGTGAAGTTACGCCCCAAAAGCCTCCGCCGACCCCTTCCATAGTCAGGAAGTGAAACAGGAATCTCGATCGGAGATGATCATTGATGGCACACCAAGAAGCTGTATGATCTCCTGTACGTAGAGGCTTCTCATCTCTCTACTAAGCCCTGCTCTCTGATCGGTAGGATGTGGGCCAACTTGGTGAGTTGGTCGACAATCACCCTGATATAGTCGTGTCCTCTGAATGTTCATGGAAGTCCCATCATGAAATCCATGGATATCCCATCACACATCCACTCTGGGACCTCTAAGCGATAAATCTTCTAGAACCTGGTGCTCCATCTTCACTTGCTAACAAGTGAGGTATCATGAGACAAACTCTGCTACTGCCTTCTTCATACACGGCCACCAGTGTTGTCATCTAAGGTCCTGATACATCTTCGCCACTCCTAAATGTACTGCTATAGGGGAAGTGTGGAAATCCTTCTACACCTCCTCATATAGTGCAACTGGTACCATGATACGTCCTCTGAAGAGAATGAAGTGCTCCCCATCTTCATGAAATCCATTATGTGCCTGCCCTGAGGATATCTGAGCACGTCGCATCTCATATTCAACATCCACATGATGTGCCTCCTTGAATTGCTAAATAATTGGAGGAGTGACTATGAGAGACTATAGAAATTTTGTTCCATCTCTATCCACAAAGGATATATTCAACACCGTCGGCTACTCCTTCACCTCTCCCAGCAGCTGAATTCCTGATCTCTTTTTGAGAGAATCAGCTACAACATTCCCCTTCCCATGAATATAGACTATCTTGAAGTCATAGTCTGGGAGGAACTTGATCCATCGTCACTGTCTCAGGTTCAGGTCCTTCTGCGAGAAGATATACCTAAGACTCTAGTGGTCAGATTAGAATTTAAAATGCTCTCCAATAAGATTGTGCTGCCACATCTTCATGGTGAAGACCAATACTACTAACTCCAGTTCATGAGTAGCGTAGTTCTTCTCATGCTTTCTCAACTGTCGTGAACCATATGTGATCATTTCTCGCTCTTGCATCAGGACACACCCAAGTCTGGTCTCTGATGCGTCACAGTAAACTACGTACCCTATGCCCTCCTCCGGTAGCCTCAATATGGGCACACTGGTCAACCAATACCTCAGCTCCTGAAAGCTCTAGTATCATATATTTGACCACACGAAGGGTTTTCCCTTCTTCTTTAATACTGAAATAGGTGCTTCCACTCTGGAGAAGTCTGGAACAAATCTCCGATAGTACCCATCCAGACCTAGGAAACTCCGCACCTCTGTCACACTCCTATGTGTCTCCCAAGTATGTATTGCCTAGATCATTGCTGGATCCCCTGTAACTCCATCCTCTGAAGTGACGTGTCCTAATAAATGAACCTCTCTAATCCAAAACTGGAACTTCGAGAGCTTACCATAATGATGGTTCTCTCGGTGTGTGTCATGTACTACCTATAAATGGTATGTGTGCTCCTCTTCAGTAATCGAGAAATCAGTATGTCATTGATGAAGACTACAACAAATAGATCGAGGAAAGGCTAGAAGAGCTTGTTCATGAGTCTCATGAACACTTCTGGTGTGTTGGATACACCGAAGGGCATAACCATAAACTCGTAGTGTCTATATGAACACCTGATGTTCGTCTTCTGCACATCTTCTTCTCGAAATCTGAGTTGGTGATAGCCTGACCTGAGTTATATCTTCGAGAACCATCACGCTCCCTTGAGATGGTCAAGAGGTCTTCAATCATCGGGAGTGGGTACTTGTTCTTCACGGACACCTGATTTACGCGACAGCAGTCAACACAGAGTTGTAAGCTCCCATCTGCCTTCTTGGAGAACAAAATTGGAGATGCCCAGGGTGAAACACTGGGTCGGATAATTACATTCCCTTTCAAGTCCTCCAACTGTACCTGCAGCTCACGAAGCTTGGCGGGAGCCATCCGATATGCTGGTGTATATATCGGTTCCATCCCGGGCTACATGTCAATGTAGAAGACTAACTCTCTACAAGGAGGTAGTGCTGTTACATTTTCAGGGAAACATCCACTTACTAATCCACTACAATCGGAAAACTCTGACTCCACACATCAACCACTCTGAGGATGAGACTAGCGAACTGATGTGTGATCGGCTGCCCCCCCCTATGTAAGTCCATCTTGCATTGAAAAGAATCTCTTGTCACCGGTGAAGGTGATCCTGGTCCCATCCGTGCAGAAATGCCGCACTTTGCACCTAATACAATAAATCTGGGCATGAAATGTAGATAACCAGTCCATACCCATGATGACATCGTAAGGCCTTGATGTCGCTACCAGAATATCCCTGCCAAATCTCTCACCTCTTAGAGTAATCTCACACTGCCGACACTGGTGTGTAATCATCAAGTCTACTAGTTTAAGAGTCTCAAGCCGTAAGGATCGAGCCAACGACTCCGTCGGAATCTCTGAGCTCCTAATGAGAGCAGTGGTAAAAAAGAATGACTTTCACTTGTGTCTATAAGTACTCAGAAATGGTGGAGTAGACACAAATAGTACCTCAAATCATCTCAAGTGCACCGTGGTCGTAAGCCTCAACTGCTTGGAGGTGAGCCCGCCTATGTCCTCCAGCTCCCTATAGTCGGGGTGGACCTCCTTGTAATGGTGGTTGTAGAGCCTTGAAACGTCGTCTACCACCTGATGCTCGGTTATATCCTCTTCCATGTCTGCTTGCTCCCGGAGGACCACTATGGTCAAACCTTTGCCTATTCTTGGGAGGTCCCTCTACTGTCTGTTGCTCGTCTGCATGGCGAGTCGGGCAGTCTTGGGCCATGTTCCCCTGCCCGCCGCATGCATAGCACATACTGCTCCTCGTATAGATAGCTATGTCTCATGTTCCTCGCACAACCAAGCCTATATCCTAAGGTCTCTCACCTAATAGCCTGGTCTGCTTGGACCTCTCCGATATCTGTCTACTGTCGGCTGCAAAGTACTCTGCTACGTGTTGCCCTGCTGTTGGTCTCGCTGCTGGTGTCTTCTCAGCGAGAAAACTCTCCACTAGAAGGGATCGCTCCAGCACCCTCTCCAACGTTTGGATGATGAGGGGAATCATCAAAGCCATGACCTCATGCCGGAGTCCAAAATCGATGGTTCGTGCCTTGATGAACGGGTCCCGTACCATATCTTTGGAGTAGTGTGAGAGGTTTGTGAACCTCGCTGTGTACTGAGCTATTGTCATGATGCCCTGCTGCGGATGAAGTAACTCGTGAATCTGAACCACACAAAGGGTGGTTGGAACAAACACTGAGCGAAAGAGACTCTGAAAGTCTGTCGAGAGTAATGATGCCTTGTCATTCACCTAGAAAATTATGCTCCACCATCTACATGCTGCTGCATATAGGAGACTCGCGACAAGGATAACCATGAGGTAGGCTAGTGTCCCTACCAATATGAAAACACTCACGACATCCTCCAGCCAATACTCAGCAGCCTGTGGATCCGCCTATCCCCAAAACCTAGGTGGCCTCTGGGGATGGACCTCGTACAACACACTCAGGCGGCGTGCACTCTATTCTGCTGGAGCGGGTGGTATCAGTGGCCCAACGGCAAGTGATACCAGTAGTACCTCCGCTGTGATGGGGACCTAAATCGATGCCTCATCGCTTGGTGGGCTACCATATCATACGAAACTCAGAACCCTAGATGGATGCCTTCATGGGGACATCCTGAAAAGAAACAGGTGCGCCATGGCTAAAACAGTATACCTGGTGAGATGACACAATGTAATCACATGGAAAAAATTTTCAAAGGAAACCCACATGCAATCTGTGTTTTCATGCACTAAGTCGGTGATCAGAAGTAAGGGTCCTAGTGTATGGATACGTCGGCCGCCACACCATCACCAGTTTCCCTAAACTGATAACCACACCTAAAACACTTAACATTATTACCGATAAAAGAATCAGAGTCCTGGTACTATGGTAGAACCGACTCTTCTGATACCAATTTTTCACGAACCATCCTCGGGGCATTTGTTATGACTACCCAAAGCCCACCTTCCAAAGGAAAGGGGCTAGCGACTAGAAACAAAGGCGAATCCCTGATAAAAAGTGAAGTCATTGCATTTTAACCTATAACACAAACACAGTCTGAACACAAGCAGTAGAGGCAACAAGTACTAATATAAGAAAGTAAGGTGTGCTGAATATATGTGGACCAGTATACAAACCCAATTGAACAACAAGTACAAGTACAAGTAAAATGGGAATACAGCTCTTGGACTATCCACCGAGGAATATTACCTGAAGGGTAGGTACAGAACACGAACAACTCATCCCTACGGTACATCCCGACTAGTCCAGCTCCGAGCATCCTTTTTCCATCGCCCTCAGCCTCGATCACTACTGTCCGTCATCTGCATAGAACACAAAAAGGTGTGGGTGAAGCCCGTACAGTGGTGAGTATAAAAATACTCAGTAGGGGACCCCGAGACCCCTGAAGGTCTCCCAGAATCCACTAAGGATAAAACACAGTAGTAAGATAAATCACAAAGTATCAACTATCCCTACTTAGGTCTATTACCATTTATATACCTAAGTTACCAGTCATAGACCAGCTCCAACTCTCGAGCCCAAGAACAACCCAGTCCACACAGGAAGTAAATTGAAACACCATGATGATAATGGTAGTAAGACATGACTCAGCTAACATAGGTATACATCATTCATATAGAGATAATGATGATCATATTTGGTCACTGATTCATCTAACATGTCTGACCCACACAGAATACAGGACTAGCTAAGCTATCGGACCCACGGAGGATCCCTGTACATTAGTCATTGCTGTTGAACCCATGGAGTATTCCGGTTCAGTAATCATCATTTTTGAACCCATGTATGATTCCGGTATAGTAGTCGTTGCAGCCAGCTATTGGGTTCCCTGACACAACACGCTCGATTCCGGGAGGGTCTGATCCTCGAGGAAAGTGTCGATACATCAACTATCACGATGTCTCGATTTGATGTATCCTGTAGGTCTGTCTCATCATAAGGATCTCAACCAGATAGACGACGTGTCAATCAGACACCCGGTCTGAGAGTTATTGGCATTTCCATTCCAGGGGCCCAATTGGATTTTACGTTCGATCCAACCTGGCTGTTTTCCAAATTTTTTCAAAACACACTTAGAGTATCTCAAAAGGACCACCTCATCATGAGGGTCCCAGTGCCATAGATGGCGCGTCAATCAGACGCACGGTCTAGAAGAGATTCGCACTTCAGCAAAGACGGGCACGACCCGTCAAGCCCAATGGGCAGGTGAGTCAGCCCATTTAGGCGAAGATGGGTCCGGCCCGCCAAGCCCAGTGGAATTGCAGGTCGGCCCGAACCAACTCTGCGGGTTCGACCCAACTAGGAGTTGGCCCAGCCCGATGGGGCATGACCCACCAGCAGACCCGGCCCGCGCTGCGGGCCGGTCAGATTTGCCCAGCGGCACTACCTTCTCCCCTACTCGGCCAGCCGTAGCTGGCCGGTTCTCCCCGGCGCACAGGGCCTGTGCAGTAGGATGCAGTTCTTCCCATGGGGTGCCTTCAGGCGTTGCGTCTTCCAGTATGACAACCTGTCGTTATGCAGTCCCGCTCCATAGTAGATGGCCGCCTCCGCACCTCCCCCGCGGCGCAACAGCGCTGCGGTCCTGCTATCCTCCGTGCGGTGCGACATCGTCACGCCCCCTCCAACGTGGCCCAATGTGGCCCCGGAATATTTCTCTATAGCATGGCGCTCTGGCACCATGCTTTTTCATCTACCACGGCCCTCTCAGTCATGGTTCCCCTTTCACCACCTCGGTTCTTCTCCGGCGCGGTAGAATGGCACCACGCCCTTTCGGATCTGCCTCCATCGTCAAACAACAAGAACCGATGGAGGGGCATCTGTCTGTGTTATTTGGGCCCGCTCCCACCTCATTAGGTGATATCAATTGTCCAATGATGAACAAAAGCATTCATCGAAGAATGATGGTATAATTTTATTCATTAAAAAATAAACAAATCACACTACCCTGATTCGATGTTAGTTCGTTGACGACGACATCATTTCATTGAAATCGGGGTGCGTCTGAGGAAGAAGAGTTGTCATTGGCGACATTCTTCATGGGTTGTTTCTTCCCTTTCATGACCTAGTTGGAATGGAAGGAGGCGCGTCGTCATCCTTCGATGGAAACAACATTCTTCTTCGAGAGAATAGTGTTCTTCCAAGCCAACTCTCCAACGATTATGCCAACCCCAAAATAAAATAAGCTCATCCTTTATTTTAATGGTTTCCATGAGTTAAAAATAATTAAAATTAATTATGTTGGTTCACATAATTAAATTCATGGAGTTGGAATGAATTATAAAGGACTAAATTAATTAAAAACAAGGGTGTATTTGAACAATAATGGGAAGTCAAAGAGTTTAAAGGGGGTTCAAGGGGAGTTGAGGGGTTTGACCTCATTTGGACCCAGCCACATAATATCCTCCCATGGGAGGTTATGTGGTGGTGGGCCCCACCTCCAACTTCCCTGTGCAGGATTAAACCACCACTTGAATAAAATTATGTCACACATAATTTTTATTTAATTTATTAAGAATCCCCAAAACATAACATCTATCCTCTATAAAATGAAATTGTGGTAAAGGTCTCCTTAAGAAAATATCAGCGCTGCGAGGTCATCTATATCCTCAGATTTCAATTCTGAGCACCGGTTCAAAAGATATAAAATCTCGCACCAACTTTTTCTGAACATACCCAATCCAAACTTCAGAAATTGATTCCGGGCTCATCCGGCCTTGGAATCAAGCACCGTCAGATACTGCGAACTCGTCAAATTCCCATTTATTTAAGAAAAAAAATTCCATAGGATTTCTTGGTCTTTACACATTTGGATTGAAATTAACAAGGTTATTACATTCTTCCCTCCAATAAAAATTTTTTCCTCTGAATTTTTATAGATGTTATATTTTATACAAATGAAGGTGGATCTTCTCTATAATTTCCATAGGTTCCCATTTCACATATTCTATATTTTTATTTCTCCAAATTACCGTTACCAACATAGTCATATTATGCATGAACCATTGTTCTCTATTTTCCATTATATTATTATGTTCTTCAATGTATGATACTTTATGTTACAATTAAATTTCTTCATATTTGAGATCATGGGATGGATTTAGAATATACTGACTTAATTAAGATATATATAACACTTTATGTAATGTATAGTGTGCTACAGATATTTCTAATATGAAATTGATATTTCTTATTTTTTACAAATATATCAAAAGTTCAAATGTACCTGGGGCACAGTTTTCCATTCTCAGCAGACATGACAACACTATTCTATGGAGATTCATTTATCATAACATGACTCCCCACCTGATATTTCAAATCACAAATTTTGAATCGACATAACTATCTTTTCACCAATGACCTCTTTTTAACATAAGTCTGAATAATATTTACCTTTTTCGACATCCCTTCAGTTTGTTCTTGGAATACACACTTCCTCTAACCATATGCATCCAAATAAGTAGTTTTAAAACATATACTTTCATATAATGCTTCTTATGACAACATTTAAATACTTAAAGAATTCTATAATTATAAAACAGCTCAACCAAATGGAAATAGTGATCCTTTATAAATTTAATATCATGTTAGAACCATCAAAACATGTCTTCCAATGATAGAATTATCCTTCTAGACTTCCCATCAGATTGGGGATGAATTGATTTTATCAGGTGAAGATCGATATCAAAATCATTCTAATGAATTTTATAGATAAAGTTGAAAATCATGGATCTCAATCAAACAGAATTGAAAATAGTCAACATAATGTCCTTTAAATTCATTATTTTTGTGTCATCCAAGACATTAAATAGGAAAACTGTCTCTTATAGTAAAGAAATTTGAAATTTTAGTAAGGTGACCAACTATAAGCCTTGTTTTATAATACATTCTAGGGTACATTCTTAATCTATTTAAAACCCTTATAGTAATGTAATCCCATTTCCATATAAGAATAAGTATAGGCTTCATGACCCATCTATGATTTTATATGTTAGCCTTCACCTATTTATAAAAAAATTATCTTCCCACATAATAACAATTTTTGAATTCATATTATCCCACAAAGAATTATCAATCACATTTGAAAAAATCATTATTTTACTAGGTTGTATAATGAATATTTAGTGAAATCTATATTCTAATAATTAGAGTTTATTTTTAGGTATTTATAGAATACACAAATGCTTTTAAAAAATACATTAATTAATTATTATATATGAAGACTATGAAGATCCCGTTAGTCAAGACATTAATTTTTTTTGAGGATTATCATCATTGGGCAGTATGTTTTTTATCTTTTCAAATATAGATGGTTAGACAATAATTTAAAAAAAAGTGTGATGTTTCCCCTACATTAATATTTTCTACATCTATCAATACAATTTTGACACATATTGGATTGATGTCGGTGCTCTTGTTAGTTAGAACACTATGATTATTCTGTCACAATTCACCATCTTCATTATTTATTATTACTAGGTGGTAGTGTATTGAGATATCATTACTGTTGATTAAATCCAGTAGACACCTTTTACTCATGTTGTTCTATTTCTTTCAAAAGATGTATTTTAAGCAGTTCTTATTAACATATATATATAATTTTTTACCAAATAGAGGATGAATATATATCTATAATGTAATGATTATATCTTTAAACTAACAATAATGTTTGGGATAGTATATCATGATTCTTTAACTACCATGATGCATAGGTAATAACATTATCATTCTTCAAAAGGACACAACTAAGTCAATTATTTGAAACATCACTATATATCAGAAGTCAATCTTTTACTAATGTAGAGTTAAAATTGAACTATTCACTAGCCTCATATTTAATTCCTCTATACATTATTTACAATCCCCTATCCATATGAACAGAACCCCTTTACATGTTATCTTCCTTAAAAAATCATAAAAATGGGATACTTTTTTATGAAAAAATCAATAGTGACCTTCAATACTAATGAAATTGTATACCTTAATAATGATTATTATATTGAAAATTAATAAATTTCATTTCCATTATAATATCAACTAAAACTATATCCATGGAGACTATATGGAAATCAAAATAATTTTTTAAAGATAAAATTATCAGTAGAAAAAATTATTATATAATACATTTTCTCTATGAATATCATAAATTATCTGAAATCAGTTCTCATAGTCCTCTATGATCTTATTGTACACAATGTTATAATCACTAAATAGAAAAAAAATATCAATATATTCCATCATTAGTGGTGGGTTATAGAACATCCACATGGATGACAAACATACATTCATCAAATTTTTAAGGGTAAAAATAAAACCATATATGATTCCAAAAAAGGATGAAGGAAGTAAATCTTTAAAATAAGGATCAGGTCCACATAAAAAATTTATGCCATGAATAACACCACTCAATGATCTATCCAATTGAATGAAATCATTCATTGGATTTGGTGGTTTTTTTGTTGACCAAAAATGAAAATTAATCATTTATGGGTCAAGACAATAATTTTCATACCCCTTGAATGACCACCCCCTGAATAAAAAGTAATTTGTGGGTGAGGGTTCCCTTTTCCTTCTACAAGGAAGAAAATCATTCACAATCCCGGGAATTCTTCTTGGTTTCCTAGAAACGGAGTCCCCATAGCCCACGATGACTGGCCGACCAATTAGTAAGTTATTCCAATCTAGTATAATAATATTAGATGGAAAGATGAGGGAGGATACATAAATCTTTGAGGGAAGGTGGCATTGAAATCATTCTTAATTATAAAATCATCCAACCCTCGGAATACCAGAAATTCTCTACAGATGACCTATTAGGTATATCAAAGATATTTATTTATAAAACCATACATGTATAAACCCTATGTGAAAGTACCTTTTAATATGATTCAATGTTGAGGTAGATTCGTTGGTAGTATGAGTTGGTATTTTCTAACACCACGAATGAATAAATTTTATTTTGGATGAACACTTTTTTGGACATACCCTTTCTGAAAAACCCTTCATAGATGCTCCATTGTAGATGGAAACTTTGCATCAAACTATTCATGGAAGATACGTCATGGAAAGTATTTCAAAGTTGGTCCTTAATAGATGATATTTTGAGGATAGACATGTTTATCCAGCTCCTACGAGGCTAAAACATTTCAATGAACTCTATCCAAACGTGCCCTTAAAAACATCCCTCTGAATCCCCCTTCAAAGAAGAGCATATGTGGCGATCCCTATGTTTCCATTTTCAAAATATTTGACTCCCATTGGTTTACTACATTAGTATTACACCTCTTTACCCCCACTCGAGATATTCTTTGAGTGGTGGTCTCCACCCTCAGGTCCAGTCCCTTCACTATTATAAATGACCACCATTAAAAATAGAGTGTCAAAACAGAACATTTCATTGGTTGGTTGACACAATTATTCTTTCCACCTTATATAAACCCAATATCCACTCCTTATAACACCATGACTAGAAACGTTCCTCATGTTCCACTTGAAATTCAATCACATGACCCCTATGTTAGGTGGAACTTGAATGGGAATATCTTTCTTAAGTCCCACACTAGACATTGATAGGAATCCCTCTCCTAGTTTTCTAGACCACTAGATGTTAATTTGTACAGAACATATCATGACCAAATGACTTTTACTGTTGAAAAAATGTCTGAGATGCATGACATTAATCTTCACAAATATAGTCCCCACAACATACCATTAAATTGTGCTTCTATTGTCCCCAAACTGTGATGTTCATCTATGTTATTGTATCCCTAGATACATGAATTTAAACTACAGTATATACTATATCAAAAACATACGATGAATCCTATGAAAAACATGATATGCCTTACACATTAAGAATAAAATTATTCATCATGATATTATCACTAAATAACAAGTCATTGGAATAGATTTTGTTGGTATCCCCATACAAAACTAAATTACCTTGATTTGAGATTCCACTCATGGTTCCAAGAATCAAAAGGACTTACCTCATAGAGTAAGTCCCAAAAAAATTCAATGTTAGGTGGAAATCATACTTATCTTTTCCACGATGGGGTTCTAGAACAAGTTAGGTGATGATTACATCAATGCCCACCCTCTATCTATTTAGGCCCAAATTTCATTCACTAATGGAATAAGTGGATCATGTGATCTTCCAATACAATAATCCTTCTTGTTTCTCACTTAAAACATGACTCACATGGTTAGATAGTTTAGTGGATATCATGTCATCTACACAATCCCAAACCAAATGGGCCTCCTAAAATTTGTAACAACAACCATATTCACATCATCTGCCCCCTAAAAGGTGTAATCCCCAGCATATACAATCCAACTTGTCCCCTGATACAATGTAATCCTTGAAACCAAGCCTCAAACATCTAAGCATAATAATTCCACTAATGATTCCCAAGATTGGCCTCCTACTAAATGTAAGCCTAACCCCTTAGCAATCTATATGGGATTTGAATGCCAAATAACTAGGATGTGTAGGATAAACACGTGAGGTTAAAACATAACATCAATTTCACCTTAGTGTTATCCTAGATACATTCCTGATAGTTTCATATCCACTTCAGAGTGCACATCTATTCAGGGTCCCTCAGACCACTTCATCATAATTCATATAACAAAATTTGACTATGCACCTTTCTCTTAGACATCTGTGTCACATGTCATCAAACATTACGATTTTACCCTCTTCACATGACCATAAAAGAAGATGTTACCCATTGGTATCTCCAAAATATATGGCTTCTTATAACTATCACGATGATATGTATGGTGTATATATAATGTGTTTAATACTAATATCAAAAAAGCTTCATTATTCCTAGATGATAGAAAACGTCAGATCACCTCATCAGAGGGATTAAAACCAGCATCACCATAATGAACAACCGAATAATCTATAATCCATCCATAAAAGGATTTCATTGATACAAAACCTCATATAAATTAGTATATACCTATATATGGAAAACCTAGGATACATATAATGATTCTAGACCCATCCATGTTCATAATTGATTGTTACCTCCGGTTGATCCGTATTATTGATACATGGGAATCAACAATTGATTTGAGAACAGAACATAAATCTATGAGAGGGACCTGAAATAGGAAATAGTTACCCCTAAAATGGTTTTATGTGTGTGACTTCCCATCCTCATGAACAATGTGAGTTCTTATGTTTCATTTTCAATATTCCCTAATGAGCTCCTATTTTTGGAAAATTGGTCCACAAGTTGATGTTGATATGAGAGACATTAGGAGTTTCTGGCTCCACCAACTATACTCATTATAGACCATCTAGATGAAGTAACCTGATGAAAATGGTTGTACAAAACTCTACCCTAAAAAATAAATCATCAATCCCAATGATATATCATCGAAATTAATCAAAATTTTCATTAAATCAATAAAAATAGATGATGAATTACTCAATCCATATAGTGTTACATTAAATTTTTAATTTTTATACCTTTTAATAAATGGTGTTTTCATAATATCGTTCAAAATTACTCATAATTGATTTTTTCGTAGTTTTGTTAATAATTGAATAATATTTTTCTCTATAATGATAACATAAAATGTTATCAAGGTGAGGTAGAGGATAATTGTTCATTATTGTAATATAATTTATTTCCATACAACTAAGGGAAACCCACATTGATCTATGGTTCTTCTTAATTAATAGAATAAGGGCAGCACATTGTGAAACACTATGGTATATTGATCCATTTTCACATAAATCATGTAGTTCTTTATTCTAGTACAATAATTATATTATATCCATTCTTATGGATTTTATTAGGTAGGACTTTCATCAGGGATTAAAAAACTCCCAACCACTATTTCTAGTGGATATCAAGGTAATTACTTAGGAAATATAATAATGTATTACTATAAAATAGGAACATAATCAATTTGATGATTGATTTTCCATATATATAATATATCACCTCTTCTTCCCCGTTACTCTTATTTAGAACAGATGTTGGGGTCGATCATGATATGACTCATGTGATGATGTTTAACCTCTAATGATAGGTAATCGTAAATCCTCATCAAAAATCATAATTTACTTGTCATAAAAATATATTTTTTGGATTATAATTTGAAATCCAATCTATAAATTAGATTATATCAAATTTTAACATAGGTATACCAATAAATTATAAATAAAAATCATGTTTATCTGTTATAATGGAATCCAACTGACACATCCTTATTGTTTTTGTACTTTCATTATGATTCTTTATTAATAAATCATTTCTTAATTTTCTAGGGAAAAATCTTTTTTTCTATGGAGAATAAGGTTGATATAAAAGATCATAAAGATACATAATGAAATAATGGAGTAGAAATATTTGTGTATTTGATTAATTTACCTTGAACCACATCATAAAGAGCATTAATATCAGTTATAGTGATTGCATATACATGGCCATTCTAACCATTTTTTCAAATGAAAATTTCCTTGATGCATTGGAAAATAATTTTCATAGTTCCTCATATCCTTATAGATGATGTATTGGAGTTTTGTAGAATTTTTCCCTTAAAATAATTATCATTGTGAAATTTCTCTCTACAGTTTTAGAATACTCTTAATCAATGAAATCATGTTACAAAGTGTTTCTTTTATAATTTATTAAATGTTATAAATTCCAAAATTCTCAATGTCCCTTTATAATTATTTCCTTTTAATGAGTTCATAGATTTACTTTTTTTATTTTACATTCCATCATAGTCATATGTCATTGAGAATTATTTCACTAAGTTGATATCATGTGGGAATACATTATTGTATGATGAGAAGGATATAGGGAATATTTCTCATTTATGGAATGGACTTATCCCATCGATTTAATCCTTAATCATACTCTATGGATCCTAAACATAGTCCTCAGTATTTCAGGATAATATTATAATGTTGGATTCATAGTTATAAAAAACATGTCTTATATTTTCCTTATAATAATTAATTTTCTGCCCATATCTTCTCTCTGAAAGTGAGGGCATTTTTTTACACAAAATATCTAATAAAATACTTCCACTCCGTGATTTTTTTTCCTCATCCTCCTTAGTGTTTTTAATTAATGAACACCATTAATCCACATCCCCTATGAGATGATATATATCCATAACAACATACCCCCTTCATTGCATCAAAATGTATGAAATAGATTCCATAAGGTACATATCAATTTTATAGCTCCCAATGAATTAGTAGTATCACTAAATGAAACAGGTTTTTGATACATGATAAATTCCAACATTTTATTTCCATGTTGGAAATTAACATGATTCTCTATACGAGTAATGCACCTAGATGTAAAAAAAATTCATATTCCCCAAAATATGTATAATTTTTCTATCATTAGTCACAAATCTCAATTCATTATCTTTACCATTAGGGGAAACCCTTCATAGATTTTCTTCATTAGTATACTTTCCATTACACCCACTAATAAAAATTTCTAAATTATGGCATACACTAATTAGATCATTACATTATAAACAATATTTTTTGTAGTGAGAATCACTTAGAATTTATTAAAATCACATCATTTTCTTGAAATACATAATAAATTACACAACTACATTACCAATGACCATATTAGTCTAGTGAAATTATAAATAAGGAAAGATAGTCACTGGTACATAAGTGAGCTACATTATCTCCCACCAAGTTTCCCATGACTAGTACCCTTCTTAAACATATCATACATAATGAATATATTAAAAACATGTTGAAATGAATCATTAAAAGGGGTGATCTTAAATCCTCATCAAGGGTAAAAAAAATAAAAAAGGAAGAATAAACATGAGAATTAGGGTATGAGAAAGTGATCATGACATTATATGATCATGCACAACATAAATTATATCATAAAAATGAATCATGGAATTAATATTGCACGTAAATAAGAATTTAATCATAAGGGAATCTGTAACATAATCCATGAATTTGTTACATAAGAACAAGACATAGAATTTTGTATGACACTTAAACATGTAACATGATTCTTTATAATACAAGTCGTGTTGTAAGGTTATTCACCTAAATTATTTTACATGGTGTCTATACTATCCTATTTTCATGTATTAACATCAATACATCACAATTCATGTTATTTTATGTTTTAATCTAAATTAATTTACATTAGGGTACATGAATTAAAAATTACAATGTGGAAAATAATTTCATAACTCAATTTATTAACATTTGTTTCTATAACACCTTCATTATATTATTATTTGTATGATTATGTATATAAATAATTTTAACTATTCAATGATTTATTTCCACATGATTCATGTGGATTAACATTTTTTATAGAAAATTAATTCATTGATTAATTTTAACATCATTGTTTTTATCTTTGTAATGGTTTATTTCCCAATCTTTTTTTAAAAAAAGATTTTTTATACAAGAATTTAAATTGAATAAAAATATTTCAGCATTTTATTATAAATCAACTAATTTTTTTATCCACAAGTTATTCACAAATAATGAAATTAATAGTGGTAGTTTTTCTCTCTTTATTACATTAAATCATTGAGAAAATGTTATTAGGAAAAACAACTTTATTTCTCACTTTTTATAAAAAATCATTTTCATCCAAATCCATGTTTTCTGAAATGGCCTTAAAAAATGTTTATTTAAAAAATTATTCATTAAAGATATTTTTACCCATTTTTTGAGTTTTAAGAAATTTTTTGGAAGTAATTATCATGCATTTTTTTTAACACGGACCATTTAACCTTAATCAAAACCATAAAAATAATTCTTTTTTAATGTGTATGGCATGTATGGAATTTAGCACCAACATGACCAACCATTTTTTTAATGATTCCAATTTTAGGTTTTAAATTTAATTTTTAATGAAAATTAATATCAATATTTTTTCGTAGTTATGTTTAAAAAAATTAAATTAAAAATGGATAATTTACTTAATAATATTCTTAATGACATTTTTGTGTTATTTTTACTCTTCAAAGACAAAAAAACTATATTTTACATACACTCCACTATGAATTTTTTGTATTGGTACCATCCTTATTGTAACTCCCGGAACCCAGTTACCCAATGTCAATGTATTTTTTAATACATTGGCATGATTACAAGTAATCATGTCCTGAAGGATCGATCCGTTTATAAGTCTTGGAAAATAGATTACATATATGAACATAACATTACAATTTCTAAAATAAAAAAAATACATAAATAAGCCTTTGATAACTCCAATATTTAACAAGATTAACCTTGTAAATAAATAATAACACACTTCTTCATATCCTAGGAAAAATAAATCATAACAAAGGGGTGATATCATTTGCTCAATAAGGATAAAAATAGAGCAGAAACTATCATAAATAGGCATAAAAATTTAATCCAATATATAAGACAAAAACAAAATCATTTTAAACAAAAACTTCAACCTAATATGTAAAATATTCATCAAATAATTCTATTTACTTATTCACATGGATATACTAAAAGTTGAATAATATTATGTAATATAAATAGCTAATTTCATAATGGTGGAATTCATAATGCCTGACATCATAACCACACAATCAAGCCCTCATGCTAAGACTTCAAATAAAGATTTTATCGAGTCCCAGTTCCAAGACAGAAGTTTGTCTCAAGATACCTACTAAGGCATCGAGGAGATATAGTAGGATCCACCCATTACTTACTATGTCCAATGAATTCTTCATATGAAAATGTTGAAACAGAACATTAACATTCGTATTAAAACTTACATACGAATTGTCAATACTTTAACTATAAACCATGAATGGTATAAAAATAACACATCTACAGTAAAAAATTGCATAACTCACTCAATAAAATATGGAATATTGTATTATAATAAATTAACATCAATCATGAATAATATCCTGCAAGGGATTTTGACATAGTTGAAAATGATCAGTAAAACTATTTGAGAAAAATATCCTTTTTGTCAAAAAATTTAAAACTCATGCGTTTATAATGGAAGTCATTTAAAATGGATTTTGGAATCAATGTTTCCCATACCAATTTGAATATTTTTATTTTCAATAACACATTAAAACAATCATGTTCATATAAATAAATCCTTAAAAACATTTTTAAAACATGATCATAAATTAATAATATTTAGATAAATAATCTTTAAAACATTTAAAATTTTGATCTTGATAAAGTTTCCCTTAAAAAAAATATTCATTTTGAACACATTTTTATGAATCATGGACATGGATGTTCAAATTTTCCTAGTAAATACTTCCATATAAACATTCATGGATAATAATGAGATTGAACAATTTACCTTTACCTTGTACTTTCCTTTGGTCGTGGGGACATTTAAACTTTTGTATAATGACCATAGTATGTTATTAAATTATAACATAACCATATTCATATTTATGATATCATAGATGATTAATTTATGTCTTTATACTACACATTTAATAATAATTTCTATGTAAAAATAACTTTTTGCGTAATAATCTATTTCTTTGTTATACGTTTTTTAACATGTTATTTTTGATGGTATAACTTATAACATGATTTAATTGACTCCATAATATAAAAAATTATTTATGTATCAAATATATTCTGAATATAAGTATTTATTATAGATTGATATATGAAATAGAAAACACTGTTTATGAATACGGTAGGCCGTACGTATAAAAAACTCCATTTCTGTTTTCATATCATATTGAATAGAAGTAAGTGAATGAGATATACGTAAATACATACATACATACATAGAGACGTACATACATAAATATATATATATATATATATCCAATAGAGTTATTTTGTCATATATTACATACTTATTAATAATAAATATAATTACAATCATCGTTGAATGGTGAATGTGGAAATTAATCTCATAGAGTCATGGAGATGGTAAGCCGCACGTATGAACGAGCGATGATATAATTATATTTATTGCGAAATAGTATGTAATTGGATGGTATATTACATATACAGAATCACTAACATGTTATATTTTTATTTACATCAATTATACTCATTATTATACACATCCAAATACTGTAGTGTTAAATAACAAACAACACCACGACGTGGAGACGGTAGTCCGTACGTACGCACGTATAGTGACAATCATTCATATGATGGGTAGAATAATGAATATGATTGTACCATATTTATAATAACATCACAGTATGTAGATGGTAATGGAGTTATTATTTTGTTATGGAAAAAACTAAGAAATAAAGAAGTGTAATAAGAAAAGAACATTTGAAGATGTGATTATATTATTACCTCTTCTTCGGGTGCTTTCTTATGATTGGATTAGAAGGGCTCCCTAGATTGGATTTATGATCTATGTAATGCCACTATAAAAAATTGAGGGTAGTTGGGAGGATATTTTCTTCGGGTTTGGCCAAGCCAAATGGATTTGGATATGTGATTTTGAGAGAAAGGTATGTACCTTTTTATAAAAGAGGTGATGGTCACTTTAGAAAAATAATGAATTATTATTTTATTACAAAATAGTTTTCCATTTATAATGGCCCCAAATAGATTTATTTCGAGGATAAGGTATGTATGAGTCGAAATCATCTCATAAATTAGTTTTTAGACATGTTTTGGTCACCATATTAACTTTATCTTTTAGATTAAACTCTTAGTAAAATAGTTCTACTTTTACAATGTCTTCATGCTTTTTATAATAAATGGTTAATAAACATATTATAAAATGACAAGATAACATAAAGTTTTTCATTAATGATATATATATATAATTAAATATGTCTTTTGGCCAAAACTTTTATTTTTAGTAATATTATATCTTTTAATAATATAGTATTTGTTTAAAAAACACATTTATATCAATTTTGACACAATTTTGTATTCGGTTTTTTTAAAATTAAAAAAACAATATTACTTCTAAAAATATACATTAAATCAACCCTAAAATGTCATATTATCCTAGTAAATTCGTGGAATTCATTAAAATCAACATTTTAAATTTATTTTGATAATTATAATATCAATTATTTTAATCCTCAATTAATATGGAAATTACTACATCATCATTGTGTCATAAATAAATGTAATTTTTAATGTCACAAAATTATAAATTAAATACCATGATATAGTAAATATTAATGTTTTTATAATAAATATTTATAGTAAAATTTATCTTATTTTTAATTCTTTATTAAAAGTTATTTATTTGTTAAACATCAAATTTAACACTTTTAACTCTTCTTTAAAAAAATAATAAATGTCCTAATCTAAACAAAGTAGACCAAAATGATCATATATTACTCTAAAGGATTATTTTGGTCATACTACACCAATCCAATACCATTAGTATAAGTGTTAAGGTAATTATATTATAATTTGTATCATTAATTACCCTATTTACTTTTAATCGTGGTAAATAAAATTCAAAAGTTACTATTCACCGAAAATTATTTTCATCCTACTGAACAAAATTTTACATACTGATGTCAATTTTGTCTCTCATATTTTTAAAATTAAATTCATAGAAATGGTAAAAATAAGTTTTATGCAAATTTTCAAATGTTCTTAGAAGGAAGGTAAAATACGGTAAAAAAGGTAATACAATTTTTTATATCTAATCTTATTATAAAATTACTACAATGAATTAAATTTAACTAATATAATTATTATGTATCTATTTTTACATTAAAATATATTGAAATAAAAATAATTATTATTTAAATAATAGTTGGTTTTAAACAATAATTGAGTGTTTTTAACTATTCATAAAAATTTGATTTTTTTTTTGAAAAATACAAAAAATTCACCCAGAGCTAATTTTGATATTCTGAATCCAAAAATGTTGTCTATTTTCTCGAATTAATAACATATGAGTTTCATTAATTAATTAAAAATTAATTTCCATTTTCAAAACCAGAAAAGATGTTTTTTAGAATTAAAAACTATCAAATGATAGACATGTGTTTATGTTCAATTTAAATGTGAATTTATATCCAATTGCCTAAATTATATTAAATGATAGATATATAATCTAATTATACTTTAAAACCCCTTGAACACATAATTTAAACTATAAATTATTAAGGTTAAAAAATATTTTTTCAATTAAAATTTAGCTTTTTTCACTATTCATCTAAATTTGAATGTTATTTGAAAGGTACCAATAAAATTTCCAAACTAAATTTTTTTATCCGTATTCCAAATAAAAATTTCATTTCATTAAATTTAATATATAAAAGTTGTAAATATTCCTTTTAAAAAGGGTTTTCCATTAAAAGGCGTTAAAATTATATTTTTTTAAAAATATTTCATTTATTTGAAAAAAAAAATTTGTTCTTATATTATGTTTAAAGAACCCATAATATGGATTATAATGATATATTATGACTATAAAATTCAAAATTCAGTTAATACTATTCATAACTACTTTTTTAATGGTTATTTTGATATGTCGTGGCGTGCTCGAACTCGGTATTTCATGTAGCGCATGCTATTAAATTTTTTTAATGTGATAACTTACTATGAAATCTCGGGGTGTTATATTTTCACCTCCTTCAATAAATTGAGTCCTCTCAATTTTCAATTGTTCTTTGAAAATAAAATATTAAAAATTAAAAATAAATTTATGCAAAATGCACATTGGAAATAGGGTTAATAAAATTTATTATTAATAAGAGGGAAAAGGAAATGAAATAGTCACCACAAAATTTAGATTTTGATTAGGTGAACATTGGTTGAAATTTGAGACACATAATTCGAGGGAAAATGTAAATATTTATAGGGAGTTATTGGGGTCATCTATCACAAAAAAGTGAACAGTAAATATAAAATTGAGGGCCTCAAAGACATAAATCAATAATGACTTAAAATATTATTGGATCATCAAAACACAAGGTATTAATATAACACATTTTTTTGGGTTTCAAGATCATTTCACAAAATTTTAATAATTAATTTCTTCATAGAATAATAAAAAAATACATGACATGTAGAGTTCAATCCTTTAATTAATTTCTTCTAGAAACTCATCTTCAATCCTAAAAGATAATAGAAATAAAAAGCATTATATTTATCATAATCGTATTGGGTTACAAAAAAATTGAATTTATAATTCATCTGGTAGACCTTTTTTTAAAAACAAAATTATGCAATCCTAGATATCACGTAGGCCAATGGTAGGTGATTCACCCTTGTCGCCCTTCGGTTGCAGGTTCAAGTTTTGCGGACTTTCCAGACACGACAGGTTGTCAAACGACATCTAGGTTGTATTTTTAATAATAGTCCAAAAATAATCTTATGAAATTCTTTAACCTAAACAATAATATCCAATGTCAAACATAATCCATTTTAAACTTAGACACATCCACAATACTTCTGTTCAAACTCACATACAAAAATTTATATGTAAAGTCCAATAATATAAATTTTAATACCTTCATCGTGTATTTTCATAGAATGTGGTAATAAAATGAATCACCTCAAACCCATATTTGAATAGGTATGTAATTTCATAGTCATTCTGAAAAACAAAGAATATGAGATATACTCCTTAAATCCAAATATTTTGTAATCTCCAACAATGATGGAATAAACAAACCCTAAATTAGTTCCAAGGTAGTCAATGATATCCAATATAATTTATCCAAGTCAACAATCTCTTCTTCCAAAACCAATACCTTAGTAACATGATCGTATTAATGTTTATCATTCTTTCAATCATGTATTTTACAAAATGTTTAACGTGATATTGAGTCAATTTTCTTGTTTCCACACAATCTCAAATCCTTAATGAAATAGTACAATAGTACAATCCTTATATACTCTATAATTCTTATAACCAGTACATCATTGATACAACACTCAAATAAAATAATTCTTTAATATCAAAATAAGTACACTATTCATTCATCTCTATCTTCGGTAGTATCATTACTTTATTATTACGCAATAGCTTCATTTGTGATATACTATGATGATTGATACATTGATTCGAGTAGTGTCCAAACTCATTGAATATGATGCATTGTACATTTAAAACCTTTTTCTTACCCTTGAAATCATGTACATGGAGTAATTTTTATCCACACTTATAAAAAAACTCTCATTCCCTTCAATAATTTATCGAGGTTATTCTTTCTGTAGATATCAGAAATGGGGAAATCCTTATTTCTATTCTTTACTTTATAAATATTTCTCTCCACCAACATTTTCTTCTTTGGATTCCATTCAAATCCATAGGACTGGGAGAATTATTTACTTATCTTGTTAACATATGATATTATTTCTTCGTATGATGAGAGTACATGGAAGACTATTTCCCTTCTAAATGTTGTATTAAGACTATTAAAGATACACTCCTTTTTACTATTTGGATCATTGTATTGTTGGAGTTCTCATTCATTCTACAGGGCACTATTTCTAAACAATGACATACACTACGATAGTTTATAAATCCCAATTCATAATTCAAAACTTGTAAAATACATAACATAAATTGAACAGTTTATGCATATAATCCATAATCACAAAAAAATTCCTTGAGGAGGTATTTACTCATTTATTTTTCATAATGGTTTGCATAAATGATGTGAATTATCCTAAGTATATCCCCGAGGGGCGTCATAACCAAGAGTTCAATAAGTCTTGTTGTTATGTACCAGGATACCTCGGGTAAAGCCTGAAACTCCTTGTTGGTGTTTCCACTCCAAGGTACATTTGTGACAGAGTCGCCTCTACTTGATCGCATCCAAACAAGGATGTATTGTGAGGATAATTCACAAAATATATATATTACAAAAATTTTAGGGAGTTCTTCTATACTAATCCTCAATGGCTATCTGAGGATAATGTTTCAAAATTATAGTTTATCTAAATCTACTTCCATAGTTGTTTCTAAACTTCCTTTGATACAAACTGTAATGTCCCGACCCCAATTACCCAAATATGGTGCATTATTTTAATACATTTGCATTATTACAAGGATTAATGTCCAGAATGACCGACCAGTTCAGTAGTCTTGGAAAATAGATTACAAATATGAACATTACATAAGAAATTAAAAAATAAAACATGATATAAATAATCCTTTAATAATGCCATTATTCCTCTAGCATAACCCTGCATATCAATCATAACATACTTCTTCATATCCTAGGAATATGAAACATATGAAAGGGGTGAGCCTAGATTCTCATTAAGGATAACAATATAGCAAAAACTATCATAAATAATCATAGAAAATTTAAGGCAACGTATAAGACTAAAAAAAGTCATGTAAACATACAATTCACTATAATATCGAAAATTTTAATCAAATAATTCCATTTACATATTCATATTGATATTCTGCTAGTCAAATAATCACATTTAATATCAATAGATATTTTCATAATGATGTAATGCATAATGTCAGAGATCGTAACCTCACATTCACGACCTCATGCCAAACTAAAAATAAAGATTTCTTCAAGGCCCTATTCCAAGACACTAGTTTATCTCAAGATACCTACTGATGAATCAGGGAGCTATAGTGGGATCCACCCATTACTAACTAAGTCTAATTCATTCCTCATAGGAAAATGTTGAAACATAACATAAACATCCATATTAAAACTAGTATACAAAATGGCAATACGCTATCCATAACCCATGAATGGTTTAAAAATAGAACATCCACAATCAAACATATCATAACTCATCCAATTCAATATGGAACATTGTATTATAATAAATAAACCTCAATCAATAATAATATTTTGTAAAGGATGTTGACACAGTTGAAAATGATGATTAATACTCATTGATTGAAATATCCATTTCTGTAAAATCATTTAAAAGTCACACATTTATAATGGAAATCATTTAAAGGAGATTTTGGAATCCATGTTTACCATAACACTTAGAAACTTTTGAAATGAATTAATATTTTAAAACAATCATGTCCACATAAATAAATCCTTAAAATCATTTTTAAATAATGTACATTAAGTAAAAAGCTTGAGAGAAGTAAATCATTAAAACATTTAAAATGATGATCTTGATAATGATTATATTCCAAAAAACATATCAAATAATAATGTCTAAAACATTTTTATGAAACATTGACATGGATGATAAAAATTTCCTAGTAAATACTTACACATAAACAATCTATGATAATAATGAGATTGAGGAATTAACCCTTACCTTGTACATTCCATTGGTCAGGGGTACATTTAACCTCATATATAAGGACCATAGTATGTTATAATGTAATGACAGAATAATATTAATATTTATGATATCATACATTATTCATTTATGATTTATAATACCTATTTAATAATAATTTATATGTTAATATAACATTTAGAGTAATAATTGCTTTCTTTATTATATGTGTTTTGGCTTGTTATTCTAGATCATATAACTTATATCCTGATTTAATTTATTCCATAATATAAAAAATTTTATGTGTCATATATTATTAGTAATGTAAGTATATATAATAGATAGATATATGAAATGGAAATCACCATTTATGGAGATAGTTGGTCATAGGTATGCATAAACACAGTTTCCGTTTTCTTATCATATTAAATTGAAGTAAGTGAATGAGATAAATGTATGTTTATATATATATATATATTTGTTGTAGCATTATTATTTCATATATTTCTTACATATTAATAATATATATTTATAATTATCATTGAATGGTGAACGTGGAAATAAATCTTATCGCGTCATGGAGACGTTAAGTTGTACATACACACAGTGATGATATCATTGTATTGAGGGTGAAATAATATGTAATGAAATGGTAAATTACATATAAAGAATCGTTAACATGTTATATTTATTATTTAAATCATTTTTACTCATTATTATACCCTTCCAAATAATGAAGTGTGGAATAAAAAACTACACCACATCGTGTAGACGAGAAGTCATACGTACGCATGTATGATGACATATTCATTAATAGGATGGGTAAAATAAGGAATATAGTTGTAACATAGTTATAATATTGTCAATGTATGTATGTGGTACTGGATTTCTTAATTTTGGTATGGAAATAACAATGAATGATGAAGGAGAAGAAGACAAGAACTTTGAAAAAGGTGAGAGTCATTTTATGGAAACCTTTAAAATATTATTTTATTATAAAATCGTTTTTGGTTTATATTGGCTCCAAATATATTTAATTCTAGGATAAGTAGAAGATGTTTCTAAATTCTTTCATACAATTTTTTTATACAAGTCTAGGTCACCATATTAACCGTATCATTTAGATTGAACTCTTAGTTAAATATTTTAACTTTTACAATGTGTTCTATTATTTTTATAATACATGGTTAATAAACAAACCATAAAATGAAAATTGAACAAGAAGTGGTTCATTAATAACATATATATAATTATATAATTCCATTAGACAAACCTTATATCATTATGAATGTTATATCATTTAATAATATAGTATTTGTTTAAAAACATATTTATGTCAATTTTGACACTATTTTTATTTTGTTTTTATAATGTTCAAAAAAATGTGATTACTTAGAAAAAATAAATTAAATCAACCCTAACATGTATTATTATCCAATAAAATTCAAATAATGCATCAAAAATAAAAAATTACAATTAATTTGATATTTGTAATATCAATTATTTTAATCTTGCATTAATAAGGTAATTAGTGCATTATCATTGTTCCATAAATAAATTTAATTATTTAATGTCTAAAAATATTAAATAGAATTCTATGTTGAAGAAAATGTTTATTTGGTTCCAATTAATATTTATAGTCAAATTTATCTTTTTTAAAATCCTATAATAAAAATGGTCTAATTATTAAACAATAAATTTAACACATTTAACTCTTCTTTAAATAAAATAACAATAAATTTTCTAATCTAATGAAAGTGGAAAAAAAGGATCATATTTTATTCTTAAGGTTTATTTTTGTCTAAATACAATTATCTAATAGTGTTTGGACATGTGTGAGGGTAATTATATTATAATTTGTCCCTTTAATTATCATATTTACTTTTAACCGTGGCAAATAAAACACAAAAGTTACTATTCAAAAAATAGTATATTCATCCTATTGAACCACATTAAAATTACTGATGTCAACTGTGTCTCTAGTATTTTTGAAATTAAATTAACAGAAGAAGTAGAATTATGTTTTATGAAAATTTTCAAATATGTTTCAAAGGTGTGTAAAAGGCGTTAAAAATTATATTAAATTTTATACATCTAATCTTATTATAAAATGACTAAGTTAATTAAATTGAAAAAATATAGTTATTATGTTTCTATTTTGACTTTAAAACATATTTCAATAAAAATAATAATTATTTAAATAAAAGTCAGTTTTAAATAGTAACTTAGTGTTGTTTACTATTCATCAAAAATTGAATGATTTCAGACAAATACCAAAAAATAACCAAAAGTGTATTTTGATATTCTGAACACAAAATTGTTTTCTAGTTTACCAAATTCAAAACATATGAGTTTCATTAATTAATTAAATATTAATTCCTATTTTCAAAACCAAAAAACAATTTTTTTTAAATAAAAACTATCAAATGATTGACACATTTTTATGTACAATTTTTATGTGAATTTAGATCCAATGACCAAAATTATATTAAATGGTAAAAAACAATCAAATTATACATTAAAACCAGTGAAATTAATAATTTAACACTATTAATTATTAATATTAAAAAAAGTTATTTTCAATTAAAATTTTGTATTTTTCACTATTCAACAAAATTTGAAAGATAATAGGAAAGTACCAAAAATTTATCCCAAAAAAATTTACTTCCCTCTTCTAAAGAAGAATTCAATTTCATTAAATTATATATATATAAGTGATAAATATTTGATTTAATAAGGGTTCTCCATTAAAAGGAAGTAAAATTTCATTTTTTGAAAAATACATTGTTTATCTGAAAAAAATAAAATTGTTCTAATATTATTTCTAAGATACCCATTATATTAATTTTAATGTTATATGGAGTATATGAAATTCAAAATGTTGTTAATACTATTCATATCATCTTTTTGAATGGCTAGTTTTGTTAGTTGAGATGCACTCGAAATCGGTGTTGTGTGTAGCACGAGCTATTTAATTACATTAAAGAGATAATGTAATATAAAATCCTAGGGTGTTACAATTATACATTATATGGATGGTTATTGATAATTTTTATCAATTAAGACATTTACATTGACTTTCGTGATTCATTTTTTATTGTCATTAACTTTCCATTTAAATATTCACTTTCATGTGATAATTGGACATTAAATTCCCAATAATATCTGTATTATTTACCACAGATATATATATATATATATATATTTATATCTATATATCATTTATATATATTATTTTCTATATTTAATGTAATTAGAATATATTTGAAAATATTTATAAATTCATATTTTTATTCAATATGTATATTTGATGATAATGAACATTTATCAAGAGATTAATTGATTATTCATTGTATGGGGAATGATTTGGACAGGAATTAATGTGTGAGTGTCAAAATTATATATCACCTCGATGTATTAATATTATCATGAGAAAAATCATTTTGATATAGCTAGTTAACATGGTTTCTGGTGTATGCATACCCATAATTTTTAACTTATCTTATGAATGTTCTTGAGAGTAGAGGTATCGGGGTTTCTGAGGTCACAACATCCAATAATTTATAATTTACATCATTAATAATTAATTTATTATTATATATGATATTTCCACAATTATATTATATATGGAAACATTCCATTATCTATTTATTGTCTAAATATTATGTGTTTTCTGTTATTTACCTTTCAATTTTGGATTATTCGTTATAATTTAATGAAAGTCATGTTTTTCAGATTGCATTTGTGTTAAAATTTTTACATTGAAATATTTATTATTACATATCGATTCATGAATTTCATGTTATATAAATGGAATTTTATTCAATTATTTTACTTAAAATATTTATTATCCCTTACTTTATCCTAATAGTAATGTTATTGATTATATGGATTTTATGTTTTGACATTTCCATTACATATTGATTATTCTTTATTTACTAATATTGTTTTACTCATTATTGATTTATTTTAAAGAAAACATTCTAAGGATCTCAACTCATGCTTATTTTGTTTCCTTTCCCAAAAATCTAGTATGTGTGCTATAAATAATATGAAATTATATTCTAGGGGGAATAATGATATTTTTAAAAAAATTATGCTTCAATTTTTTGTTTTCAAATATACTATAAAACTAAAATATGTATCTTTTTTATGAATATTTATATACTATTCAGTACTTATATATTTTATAACATGTATCTTATTCCACTGTATTAAAGAAACCACCATCTTTGGGTTACGTTAGTTGGGTTATTTATAATTGGTATCAATCGAAGATTATTAGAATCTGGAGGAACTATATTAAGGAAAACATGATTATTAAACTGAACCCTATGATAGATATTGATGACAAGTATTGAAAAACATAATAATTTTTATCTATGGTAGATATTATATACTGTTTCTTAGAAATAGAGCACTATATGGATACTAAAAATGGATGTGGTTCTCAAACAGATGTTCAAAGGGATAATATATTTAAAAATTATGCGTCAAGCCTATCTCGGGTGTCATTTAGTACACAGAAATAAGCCTTGCAGTGAACCTATTAAGAAACTCTTGATTTATGTTCTTTGGATAATTAAAGTTTCATTTATATTCCATTATTATGAATTTTAATAGATGATGAGAGTGGATGATCTAGGATAAACCTATGGTTCATAAATCAAGAATAATGTTTCATGATTTAGACTTCTTAAAAATCATTATCTTTTGTTCCCACCAAGATTATTGTTGCTCACACTTTGATTTTATGATTTTAGCCAATGGTTGGAAGCTAAAAGAATAATGGTAACATTGAATATGAAGGAAAATTTAGTGACAATGATCAAACAATTGGATTATTATATGAGTGAAATATATTACAACAATGTCTAATTAGTTACCCCAACATATGATTAACATCTTACGTCATAACATACTCTCACACTCACTAATGATGAGAAATATAGGGTTTTTAATATCTGAAGTGGTGGATGTCAAGAAGGAAAGAAGAATCGATTTCTTCCATGTCATAAATTGGAAAATAAATGCGGAGCAATGTGTCTCAAATCAAGGGGAAATTTTTTTATGTGTGGAAAATAAGGTAATAGTCAAATGAGATGTCGTAGAAATATGAAGAGTTAGATGGACATAAATAAATTTCTCTAAATTTATCCATTAATAATTCTATATCATAAATGTCGGGAACCTATGAATTATTAGAATAAATTACCTATTCAATAAGCTTACCACAAGGCAATGAAAGGAAAAATGATGATGAAAAAGGGTCAATATATTTATATATTGGGATTCAATACCATTTTAGTAGAATTTTATTAACCGATGGTATTATTGTTATAAGAATCATGAAACATTTAAGAACTATAAATAATTTCAGAAAAATATATATTCTCATCAATATGTAATATATATATACTATCACCAGTTTATGATTTTCAGGTTGATCATAAGTTTAATTTCCTAAACACCGATTTTGATAAAAAAAATAGTGGTAGTATAATAAGAATAAAGATATTCATGGAATTTTCATTTGGCTACACCACCTATTCATTTTGCACATGTAGTAGTAAATAAAAATTTAGTTAAGTATGAATATGATTACATTTGTGGGAATAAGGATAATGAAATTGATAACTTCTAGGTTTGAATTATATATAAAATATAGTTAATTATTGTTTATAATAATTTGGAAACATTATAGAATATATATTAATATGGTTATAGAAAATTGAAAACCTGCTTGTTGGGTGACAACTCAACACATCCGGCAAGTCGGCACTGGCCTACGTGATAGTCTGGTGAATATATCGTCATTTTTACTTAAATAATTTATAGAAAAATATTGATGATAAGACAATAGTGTTACTATGGATTTTTATCTATTAATGTATTATATTTTTAATCTTATTCTAGAAATATTAGTTTTGGAAAATGATTAGATATATATTGATGGACTTTGACTCTTCTATTTATATTATGATCTATTAAAAGTTAATATTAGCGATTTAGAAATAAAAAATTGAATTTTTATAATAAAATAATTTATTAATAAATGAAGTGAAAATTTATAGAAGAACAATAATAGGCCAAAATTTTACTTATTAAACTGAAATATGTCATGTAATTAATATCCCAACATTTATTGTCTACATGATAATGGAATTACACGTAATTAGAAAAAATAATCCATAAAACCAAAATGTAATCATATGAAATTCATATCACATGAATTAAATAGTATTTTAAATAATAAAATTTATTTTTTTAGATATTAAAATTACTTTGATCATATAAATTCTATTGGTCAAATACCTCAATCACTCTCGATAATTATTTATGTTTTGCTTCCATGTCAATATCTTAACATGCCACCAATATTATCCTAATTCATAAAATAGTTAATTGTTATTCCATAGGAAATTCTTATTCACCATTCTCTCTTATTAATACAATGTTTTATTAACCATTTTACAAGGTCAATTTTCAACAGTGATATTTAGAAAAGTCAAACTCCTGATTACTAAGACCATTTTTTAATTTTTTGGATTCATTTTATTAATGGTGGGGAGAATGTTACATTCTAAGATATTAAAAGAAGGCATTTAGGTTAAATATCAAATATAATATACAATAAAAATATTATATAACAATATAACAAAATGATAATTTATTACAATTTTCATTATAAATTAATTCGATCTGTTCAATAACATGCGGAACACACAACATTGATTGTAAATGTACTATAATATTGTATATATTTAAAACTTGGAAATTAAGTAGTCAGTTATGAAAATTACTATATAAAGGATTAAAATTATTTATTTTGCACCGTTAAAACAAATTCATCTGATGGGTATTTATTTTAAATAATATACCAATCATTTATGAAAATTTTTTATGAATTGTTTTCTAAACAAGGGTTTAATCATGATTTTCACAAGTAATTAAAAAATAAATTAATTTTAGAAAAGATTTTATTTGATAAATGTAATTTTATTTTTGACTTAATAATTTCAAATTTTTATAAGGGTGGGGTTTTCGTATTTTCTAAAATTAATCATTTATAGATAAATAGTGTGAAATAATGATTTTTATTGAAAACATCATTTTATTTAAATAATTTAAATTTTTGGATTGAATTATAAATTGTATTTAAATTGATGTTATCAAAATTGTAAAAAATAGATCTAATTGAAGTTATTTGGAATCAAATTCTTATTTGGATTTGATATATTAACATTATACTCTAATGAGGATTTTATTTATGGAAACCAACGTTTTCATCATGTCCAAATTTATAATTTTAAATTGGATTCATATGAATTAATTAATTAGATTTTAAAAAATGGATTCCATATTTGGAATATTAATTAATGATTCTATATAACCATTTCAACATAATTGTTGAAATTTATGAATATAAAAAACATTATAAATTAATTATTTTGGTTTGGGTATAACGTATTTCATATGGGCTAAAATAAAATGATAAGGGTCAAAATGTCCTACCGACATATCAACAACCCATTTTCTAATATATTTAGACCTTATCACCATTATTTAATTCTAATGGATCGTTTTTAGGCTCTTCTAATGATAAAAACAGGGGTACGGTTTATTCTTTTAAAAATATCTAACTATGTCCTCTCCCACAATTTCAAAAGGCCACTGCCTATCCTCCCCTCTACACACTTCCCTATATTTTGGATAAAAACATATCAACCCATGTCAAATAAATATTACCAAATAAATTATATTGACTTTTTTTTTTACCATAAATCGATCTTAGAATGGATTTTGGTAAAAACCTAAAGAAGTTTCTCAAAGAAGATGTAATATTATAAAACACACATTTTTATTTTGTTTCTTATTCAACATCTTTAAAATATTATTGAAAATTATTATATAATAATTTTTTTATCTTAAATTTAATTTTACTTCATTATTTTATTTTCATTACCTATTTCCATCTCATCTCTCATCAAATGGTGAATGAACCATTTGGTCATGTTTATGATGGAATACCGGATCGCGAACCCATGTAACTCATTTCCATAACCACATTACAAAGAAGGATATAAGGATGAATACCTCTCATTTATATGATATTATGCTATTAATACATTTTTTTATTATAATATAACTTATACCTTCTTACTTTACATGCCTTTTAAATTATGATAATGCCACTTGTGTGTATGGCAGACTAACGTCTGACGACAAAATGCGATTTTTTCCCTGACACATAATATGGAATGTCATAAGGATAAATTTAATGAATATATGTGATATATATGATATTTCATTTTTTATTTAATTTAAATATACCACATAATTCCTAACCCTTTTACACATTAAAGAAATGATAATGTCACTGATGTGAATGTTTGATAAATAATCTCCACAGATAGATGTGACCCATTATCCATGATCAAATATATATATATTTTATATAAAATTTATCTAATGATAAAATAATATTTATAATATTATTATAATTTCAGAAATGATGGATATATAGCTTATAATGATGAATTGGAACTTTAATGATGAAACACACATTAGAAAACATAGTAATTAACAATCAAATTAATGAAAATAAATAAATATATTTTTAAAAAAACTAATAAGATATTATAAGATGATCATTTATGTTATTATAAGTATTAATATTAATATGTAAAAAATTACTAACATTATTAAAAATATTATAGGTTAGGTTAATTAATTTTCCACCAAAAGGAAATGAGAGGTAAGGGACTTTATCTAATTTCCCACCATTTAAGCATCTTATAACATTATGTACCTATTTTCTTTTATATGGTTTACATAATGCCCCTTTTCGTGTAATATATAGAATATTTCAAACATCAAGGTATTTTAAATATAAATTCAAATTATTTCATATAAGTTTATTTGATGTGAAAATTACCGAGAAGCTATGTATTTCCTAGGAAATTTTCCTTGCCTTAGGTTATATTACATTGTCATTGTCTTTAGAATTAAATGATTATGTGTTTAAATAAATTTGACTATATTATGTTATATTGTAACTTTTTTATTTTTATTGAAATTTCATTCACATAATCAATCAATTTATAAATTATGACTTAAATGTTTTGATCATTTTTAGTGTTTGTTTTACATTATTATTTTTAGTGGGATGAACTATAAATGAATTTCAAATGAATTAAATTATTTTTTCAATATATATTAAAGTAATTAGAGTTTCTTATTCTCTCTTAATTCAAGAAAGTTTCATGTAATATTTCCATTATCCATATCTTTGTTACCTAAAATGGATGATAAACGGAATTTAACAAAATGTAACTTCATTTATCTCTTCGGTCAAAAAAACTATTTTATCAAATTTCATGATTTTGAAAAATATATTTATTTTTTATGAATTTATAAAAATTATTTAAATGAAATTTTTTTACTGACATTTGAAATGCTCAATTTTTTATTAATGTAATATTTATGTCATTTTCAAATCAAGGCCCATTTGAATATTATCAAAAATTTGTATTGAATCAGTGTTTTCACATTTACATAAATTAGAAAATTTACCACCTTCATGAGAACTAAAACTTTCAAAGATTAATTTATATATTTAAAATTTTTTTTTCACTAAAAATTATTTTCAAAATATTTTATGAACATTTAATTTTATGTTTATTTTCAATGTAAAAAAATATTATTTTCCTCCAGAAGGATTTTAATGACATATTTATGGTATTTAAATTTAAAATTTAAATAAAGGTTTTTTTAATTATTCTATAATAGAGATATTTTGTATTTATACCATCCTTATTCATTCTATAGACATTGTATGATAATTTTGAAAAAATAATATATTTAAATTTAGTTTCATAATTAATTTTTTTGTAGTCATTAACATCATCTAGAAACATTCCCTCTATTATGACCATTGGACCTTAAATATCCCCCAAATATTTATATTATTAGTCATGGATATATTTCTTGATTAAACCAAATATCATTATATATATTGTTTTATATATTGAATTTAACTTAATTATATAGTTAAATATTTAACATTTAATATTATATACTTAATATGAATATTTGATGACAAGGAAAATTTCTCCTGAACTAAATTTATTATATAATATGTGGTGAATGGTTTGTACATTCACTGATAATTAGGAACTGAAATTATATATCCCATCAATGCATCATTATTCTCTTGAAGTGAATGAGTTGGATATTCATAGTTAAATGTTTTTCTATTGTATACGTCCTGCTAATTTTTAAAAGTTCTTACGAGTGTTCTTGACATTAAATGTATCATAATTCCAAAGAAAATGTTATCAAATAATTAATCATTTCATTCACTAATAATACATTTATTATTGTAAAATAGATTTTTGAGATGATATTAACATTAGACTCATTTATATCTTATTTTATATAATAAATATAATGAGTTTTCACATATTTACCATTCCATATAGATTACACCTCATCTATTCATTTTTGTCATGTTATTAAAATTGAATGTGTCTGTATTTATTTAACTTTCTATGTTGATAATTACTTATCTAACCATTATATTTATTTTATATAAATGGAATTTTTTTCTTTTATTTACATTTCCATATTAAGTATTCATAATATATTTATGATATTCAAGTTATTGATTGAATAGACTATGTTTTCATATATTTACCTTCCCATATCGGTTATGCCTTATTGCTTTTTCTATATTTACTCATGATAGATTCTATTTTATATAACTACTACTAATCATCTAAGATGAACCTTGTTTTTTTCTATCTAATTGATAAATGATGATTAATGTAATGGACATGTAAGGCTATTATATAAGGAATAATGATATTCTCAAAAAATTTATTCATTAAGATTTTTTTTCAAATTTAATGTGTGACTCAATTTTGTATCTTGTTTAATAAGAATTGAAAAATATTCATCCCTTTAGGCTGTGATCACTTATATCTTCTGCCAAATTAGAAATGTAACCACCATCTATGTGTAACTAGGATCAGGTTCTTTCAAAAAAAATACTGCATTCAATAACATTATGTATCTTCTACTATTCATTAGAAAATAATTGATTTACACATTTCTAGTATATTCATCATAAGATAATTTTTTTCATGATGAGTTAAAAAATAAATAAAATTTTAAAAAATTAAATTCCTCTGAATATTAAATTAAAATATTAACTAAAACAATATAATGAATGAATATTCAATTTAGATAGAATAAAATATTTTTACATTTATGTTAAAAAAATTCTAAATATTATTATAATTAATACAACTTCATAAAATTTAATTATTTAATATGAGAATGATTTAGTCTTATATTAACTGGTTTCTACATTAATCCCTTAAATAAAAAATTCCTCTTCTGAATTTTCATGGGTGTTACATTCAAAACAAATGAGGGTTTATCTTCTCTATATTCTACATAGGATCCCATTTTTCCTCTACTATCTTATTTTTTATCCAATGTACCATTACCAACCTATTGATTTGATTACAAAACACTCTTCTCAATTGTCTAAAATCTGGATAGGTTCATCAAAGTATGTTAAATTATGTTCCAATTCTGTTTATTTATATTTGATAACAATAACTTGATCAAGAATTTATTCACTTAATAAAGAGATTTGTAACACATTATATACTTTAAGGAGTCTTGGATTATTTTATAATATGTAATTAAGAGATCTAATTCTTTTCATAATATCAAATGTTCTGATGTACCTGAGGATTATTTTTCCCTTTTAAAAAACATTTCAACACTACTCCATAAAGATACATTCTTGGAAAAGTAACTCCACACATTAAATTTAAAATCATCCCTTTGGCTATAAACATAACACGCTTATAACCTATGATATATTTTAATATAGTTTTGAATATTTGATAATGTTTTCATCTTCTCTTCATTATTTTCATTTCTTTCATACTTCCTTTCACCATATTCATCCCAATAAGTTGTAGTACAAAATCTATTTCTATATAATTCTTCATATGAATCTATATAAATATTGAATGGAATCTTTTATAATAGGTAACCAACATTGGAGGGAAATATTAATCTAGTGAACAATTATTTTCCGGATAGAACCCTCTCAAAATTTCATCCAATGTTTGAATTTTCGTTTTGAACTTCCCTTAATTTTGAGGATGAGTGGTAATGCTAAAGTGAAGCTCGGTATCAACATCGTTCTCTTATATTTTCTAGAAATCGATGTAATTCAGGGATCTCAATCAAACACAGTTTAAAAATGGATACCATAATGTATTATATGTTCATTAATTTTTAGTATTAAAAGATAATAAAAATGTAAAACATCTCTTATAGAGAGTAAATGTGTAGTTATAGTTAGTTGAGAAATAATAACTCATATTGTATAATTATTTCAATTTATCCTTGTTAATTTAGTTAATAATTATATAGTAACATCATCCCATTTTCATATAATAATAGTTATAGGTTTCATGATCTATTTTTATTATATATCATGTTTTTCAACGGTCTATAAACAAAATATATTGATACATAATCTACAATTTTTAAATTCATATTATCCCACAAAAAAGTAATCCAGTTGTTATAAGTCACGATGTTACCAGGGTGTGTAATGTATTTCATGAAATGTCAATACTATAATAATTATGTTTTATTTTTACGTATATATGGAACACACAAAGTAATTCAAAATTTCATCAATCCATCTTCATATACGATGTATAATAATTTACCATCATTCATGATTTGAATTTTATTTTGATGATTCTCATCATCTGGATGTAATTTTTTTCATTTATTATAAATATGGTGTGATAATCATTTGAAAAATGAGGAATGATTACCATAACATAAAAAATATCCATATATAATTATTCCATGTTCACATATATAGGATTGATGACAGTTCTCATCTTAGTTAGAACTATATGATCAATCTATCACAATGAACTACCTATGTTATTTTCTTTTCCTGGGTTATAGTTTGTTAAGATCACATTACCCTTTAGTAGCTCAAGCCATTAACATTTACTCAAGTTGTTATCTTTCTATCAAAATATATATTTCAAAATCTTTTTATTCTTATGCATCTTCGATTTTTACCATATAGATAATGAATCTATATCTACAATATAATTATTAGAGATTCCATCTAAATATCATTGGTTAGACATTTTTTCTCATGAGTCCTTAAATATCCTGATGTGTAGGTAAAAAAATTATCATTATTCATAAGGATTCAAACCTGTACATTCTTTGACACATAATTACACATCAGGAGTCCATTATATCCTAGCATAGAGTCCAAATTGAAGCATTCAATAAACTACTATTTAATTCTTCAAAAAAAAATTAAAATACTTTATCCATATTAAAATAAAATGTTTACATGTAATATTCAATAATAGATTATCCAAATGTGAAATTCTTTATTGTAATCATAAAGAGTAACCTTCTGAACCAATAAAATAATGTACCTAAATTATGTTCATTATGATCAAATTTTTTTATTAACATTGTATTTTTAGTATCAAAATTGATATTCTACTTGGAGAAAATATATAAAATAAAACAAACTTTCTAATGATAAAATTATTAATTGAAAATTTCGTATATAATAATTTTTTTCTATGAAAATCATTAATGATATGGATTAGGTAATCATGGTCTCCATTGCTCTTAGAGTTCACAATGATATAATATATAACTATAAAAAATAATTATCTAGATATTCCTTGACTATTGATGATTCCTAAGAAAATTTCCTAGATGATAAACATACCTTTATGAAACTTGTAATGGAAAACATAAACATGATTAAGAGTCTAAGAAAATGTTTACGGAAGAGAATCCTTAAAAGGAAGGCTTATGTCTGCTTATGAAATTACGCAATGTAGATCGACATGTAGAAATGTGTCCCGTTGAATGAAATCATTCATGGGATGAGGTCATTTTTCCAACACCCACAAATTCCTCAAAAATCATTGGTGAGGTCAGACTATGATTTTCATCCTCCTTAAATGACCACCCCTGTCAATAATAAATCATTTGTTGATGAGGTTTATTTTTTCTGTAAACTGCAAATAAAATCATTTGCACGACTGGGCATTCATCGTATTATATTGCAAACAGAGGACCCATGGACCACCGTGACCATCCAAAAATGTAGAAAATTTTTCCTCTCCTCTATAAAAATATTATTGGAGGAGGTGATAGAGGATGCATAATAATTCAATGGATGTAAAAAAGGAAATCATTCGTGATGGTAAAATCACATGACCATACACATTCCCGAAATCCTCTAGGGATGACCCATTATGAATAGCAAAGAAGTCACTACATGAAACCAGATGTGGATGAACCCTATGTAGAATCCCCATTGAATAAAATTATATATGGATTAAATGTAAATAGTATCATGAGGTGTTATTTTTTAACCATGTGAATTAATATATTGCTTTTTGGATTAACCCTTGGTGGGCAGACACCTTTCAAGAAACCCTTTGTTGATTCCCCTTCTTGGAAGCTACTTCAGAGATGATCCATTGCATATAAAAAATTTCATACATCCCTTTTTAGAAGATCCCACATGAAAATTCTTTCATGTCTTCTCCTTCATATATTATTCTTTTTGGCCAGACCTATTCAGTCAGCTCCTACAATGCTAAACCTTTTAAAAATTGATATATCTACATGCATATATGAACATCCCCTTTAGGTAACCTATTAGAAACCATCCCAGAGGGGTTGTTGTCAAGACTACCCCCATCCCGCATCTAATAGACCAGTGGCCAGTGACTTTCCCCATGTAAGAATCTCCCACAAATGGGAGGCATTTTCCTCTGTACATTTAGTAATGCACACATCTCGAAGCCCAAAATGTTGAAATTTAAAATCACTATGTAAACAACAATGCATACCACTAAGATACTAACAATAGTGAATGATGGTAGAATAATGGAAATTAAATAGAGATATATTATAAGCCCACCCAAAAAAGAGTTTGGAAATGTGAATGTACATGTTCTTGAATCTCATCCATAGAAAACCCTACCTGACAGGTAGGTATAGAGACAACTATCTGTAGCCAAAATAGCACACCTCGACATTCTAGTCTCTCTAAAAACCACCTAATCTTGTTCCACCATGGAATACAACATATTATTGATCATCTACTCAATAAATTACACATGTATGAAAATCACATTCAAGGGTGAGTAAAATAGTAATCATCAGGACACCCCAAAACCACAAAGGAATACCATTACGAAATACATAAAGTACACCATAGTAGAATACATGGGGAAAACAACTAATAAATAATGGATGAATTCCATAATGGAATGATAATTTCATCTGACACATGTATACATATATAGTACGAATAGAAGGATTATCAAACAAAGTCCATAAAACACCAAATGTCTTGGAGACTAGTATTATCATTGATACACTCATTCCATAAAAGACACAGAGTCCTAATAAGACTCGTAGTGTCAGTAATACATGAAATCTCAGTATGACACATATTCTTATAAAGTCGTTTTGTCTAATAAATATACATTGTGTCAAAGTTAAATAGTATTGAATTAACTTAGTCTCAAAGTCACATAGTCTCAAGGTTGTGTAGTCTCACAGTAACGTAGTCTCTTGGTCACAACTAGCCACATGATTCAACCTGTAGCGTGATCATTCTGTTATATCCTACTCCTCATAAAATTAGGTCATATTTGAACATAAAAAACTCACTTATTATATCTCTAAAGACCCATCTTGTTTCAAGGCTCCTAGCGCTGTAAAAAACTTTTCAAAAAGACACACAGTTTGAATGTTAAAATTGTTTTTGTAAAATGGAATGAACTGGGTCTGGTTTGGGTCTGAACTATCCCACTGAACCCAATAAGTTTGTTTTGGCTTTGGCCTGACCCACTGGTGTCGACCTTCCTTACCTACTATCCTATTTCCCTCTAGACTGCGAACCGACTCCCCCATGTCCGGCCCACGCTACGGTCCAACTTTTTGTACCACACACAGTCTGCCCCAGACCGCATGCCTCCGGTGTTGACATGGAGTTTTTCTATGTTCCACATGGTCGACACGACATTGCACCTACCCCATGGCCTCACCTTAATGACTTAATATAATTTAGAACCAAGCCATGTTCCACTTTCTCTCTATATAGGGAATATCCACTATGTGTCCCCCTTGCACCATGTGGTGTTGCCACACTAATGTGCACCACCAGCCACTACCTCTGGCCCACCTACTTCTGTGGTTCTCCAATTATTATTTGATGTTCCATTTTTCGAATCAGGACTACTTCAGTGATTCTTACAGTTTGATCTTCATTTTATTTGTCATTGATTCAACTTTACATCCTTTTGGGAGACTTATTTCATTTAGATCATCCCGGCAAGTCAAGATACAACCACAAGGGACTAAGATTGATGAATGACGAGAACGGGGGAGGGAAGAAGCGGAGGAAATAACGAAAGATGGATATTATACATTGTTTGTGTCAACCATTATTTTTCCATGTTATAAGGATTAATGAAGTCTAAAACAATAACAATGTTCTTTCTCCCATTAAATCCCTGCAAACCTATCACCCATCTCACAAGAAATTAAACCGAAGATAAACCTATTTATGGATTGGTCTATGTTAATCATTGAATTCAAAAAAATGGAAATATCAAAAATAAAACAATTCCCTACCTAAATTCATCTTGTTTATGTAAGAATAATGGTCACCTATTCAACTACATGGTAATGATATTTCAAATCCAAGGTTTTTCATTCTTGATTCACCAATCCTTTGGCATAGAATGGAAATTGTCCCTTCTTTTTAGCTTAAAGGATTTCTTTGTTTATGTGATAAAACTGGATTCCTGATAATATAAAATGTTAAAATAAAACCGAATATTCACAAAAAAATAATTTTTATTAATTTATATTCATTACATTTACTTCCAAAAACCATCCTTCACAAAAGTCCCACACCGACCGATGTTAGGAATTACCTAAGGTAAACCCGCTACATTGAACAATAAAATTCCCTTGTATTTTTGATCAGGTAACACATTAAAGAGTTAATCTAATTTTTCAGAAAAAAAATTGACCACTCATTCTATTAAAAAAATAAATTTTTTTTCGTCCCACTATTTCAGGAAACCCTAGCTTCGAAATCACACATCAGGTCAGCACCTGACCTCTAAATTTTCCAAATATCTTTAAAAAAAATAATAACATAGAAATACAAGAAATTAAATTCTCCCGATCAGAGGGATTTATGTCCCTTAAAGAAAAAATATCTATTGAACAAAAAGTTGAAGGTCCTGAGAATGAATATGAGCCTCCCATTCTCATTTGTTCTACTATAGATTACTATGCTACAACTGAATGTAATCCAAAGGAATCGACGACCCATGATGGATCCCCTCCTGTCAATCCTAATTATCCATTAGCTACTCCAGAGATGTTTTCACATCATCAATGTCCAGTTCGCCCCAGTGAATGACATGTGAGGGATCATGAACATATCTTGTTAATTGTGACATCTGTAAGACACTGTGAACCCTCTCTAACTGTAGACATAGCACCAAGCTTTACTCCACCTCACCAACCCTACATAGTATTTAAAATGGCTTGATGAACCTTGATGATAGATTTCCACCCTATCCAAATCATTGTTTCCCATGTGAAGGATGGACCCAAAGTAACACATGGTGTTCCTATTGGAACTCCAATGTCCTCTAATTTCATTCATCATAAGACTTCAGATAGCAATAGATAGTCTTCATCCACAGAAGGATGACTTCAACCTACTCTATAGTAACATGAACAGACTTCGATCCCATGCTTTTTAACTCTCTTGGGTCCATCCAGAAAAGTGTTGACCTATAGGGTTACTCTTACAAGGCCTCAAATTGTGTCATACCAATGGTAAATTTGTAGATGTTGTTCTAAGAAAACATCATGAGGGGTAGCTGATCCGCCCAACTATAGCCAAAATCATTGATGCAAGAATGTAGAATGTCCTCTAGAACCTATTTGGTCTACTCAATCTGGTAATCCATCTGTGGCTGAATTTTTTTTCTCAAGAACATATTAGTCACAAAGGCCTCCTACAATCCCTCACATAACCAGGATTTATAGCGAGCCTCGAAATATAAGACTATCTTTGATATAACTCCATGTATTTGAAATATCTCTTGTACATAGAGGCATCAAAATCACTCTACTAAACTCTTATCTTGAATTACTAGGATGTGGGCCAATATTGGGAGACACTCAATGATCACACAGATATAATCATTACCCCTAGATGTACGTGGAAAACCTATCCTAAATTCCATAGATATTCCATCCCCCTTCCACTCTGTCAACACAAGATGTTGCGTCAAACCCACTAGAACCTAGTTCACATCCCTTGTTTAAAAGTTAGACATATAAGAACAAACTCTTTCAATACCTTCTTTATACCCAGCCACCAGAACAGACGTTGGAGGTGCCGATTAAACTTCTCCATACATGGATTTACCACAAAATGGGATGTATGGATCTCCCTAATGACCTCCTACCAGAATTCCACCTGTACAATTTTGCATCATTTAAACATAACAATGTGCTCCACAACATTCACATTTCCCCACAGGGGCATGCCCTCTTAACATCTGAACACGTAATGTCTCACAACTAGTATCACTAAGTTTTTTCTCCTGGACTCAATATAACATTGGAGGGGTGATGTAACATCCCAAGTAAGTAATGAATAATAGATATTTTTATCTATGTCAATTAATGATTAAGATATTGTTATAGAGGCTAAAAAGGAAAATAAATACAATCTTATGCATGGAATACACTAATATTCTTAAAAGATTGTTTTACTGCCATTTGATGGCAAATCATTTTTGAATCTATATTTTGACAATTTTATAAAGTATGTTTGTCAAAATAAACTTATTCTTTATGATTGGGACATAAAAATTTACTTTGTGTGAATTTTTGGTATTTTTCTGACAATGTTCATTTTTTAATGAATAGTGAAAAATACTGCATTTTACATTAAAACTGCTTTTTAATCTAATTTATTTATATGATTAGATTATCTTTTGAATTGTTCTTAATGTGTAATATGAATATGTGTTTACCATTTTATCCAATGGTGGTCATTGGAATCAATTTCACTTTGAAATTAGACTTAAACTGGTGTCAATCTTTTGATACTTATTGTTTTGTAAAAATACGCTATTTGCTCTGGCAGCGGGAATTAATTATTAAATTAATTAATTTGACCTATATGTGTTGAATTTTGTAAAATAGACTTCTTTTTTGAATTCGGAATATCAAATATAGCTTAGGGTGAATTTTTGGTAATTTTATGAAAAACTCCAATTTTTGATGAATAGTGAAACCACTAAGTGGTAATCAAGCAAACTGATTTTTCAGTTAAATGAAAGTTTACCAATAATGTGTATTGAATTTTGAAAATACGACATATATTGTTGACATTAAGAAGTAAAATGTGGTTCAATGAGATTATAATAATTTTTTGGTGAATAGTAACTTATTAAGTTTTTAATCGCGATTAGTGGTAACTAGGGTAGTTTAAGGTATAAATAATGCTTTAATAATATGAAATGACCTAGAAACATGTACCAACCTTATTGTTTGTGTCATGGCTGACCAAGACAAGCCAGGGGTCAACTTGGGGACCCCATGGATCCACATTTGTTGGGAAATGTCAAAAATAACTTTTTATTTGATGTAAAAGTAAAAATGACACAAACATAATATGTTTTATGAAAACAATTTTTACATGGGCTTATAAAGATCAGATTTTTGATTATAAATAGTCATTGGAAATATAAAAATATTTCCTACATCATAGTATTTTTTTTTATAATTTTTATACATTAAATAAATTAAATTATTTATGACATGATAATGATGCAGCGATGACATCATTATTTGACGATTTAAATAAAATGGAAAGATAATGTAAAATCTATAAACTACACATGTCCAAAACCAGTTGGATGAGTGGATGTCAAACTCCTATCACCTTATCCACGAATTATATCAATGTGGGACCTTTTAAAACCGAAACACATTTTCAAATAAAGTAGTATTTCTTTACTTTCCAAAAGTGCCCCTCATCTCCTCTTATAAAAGCCCCCCACCTCTACCTCATTTCACACACTCCTCAAGCCTTTGGCTCGGCCAACCCCTACCCATTTACTCTCTACACATACCTCTCCTCATCCTAGAGGATTCCCTTTGGGCAGAATCCTTTCAAAGGAAGCCTTTAGACTCAAATCAAATGGAGTTACACTTTTGAAGGTAATTCATTCTCTCATGTTCATTTGTTTTATTTTGCTTCTCCAACCCCCTAAAATCTTTTTATTTACTTCTTTTGTAACAACACCAGTATCTTAAATATACTAGGATGTTGTTATAAGATTTATTTGATCTACACTCTCACACAACTACATCAAATGGTTAATGAACATACGGTTTCCGTGGATGGCGAAATTCTGCCTCCCGAAACGATGATTGTTCAATACTCATTTAACACCTTCAAAGGTGTCCATTATGATGTCACTATTTTTATATATGATATATTATATGTTTATGGTTTCCTTTAGCTTATTTTGTTTCATTTTGGGCATACCTTTATGGTTTCCATTATGAGTAAACACGATATCTTCATTTTAGGAAGTGCGGACTACCGCCCCCTGAAAGTGATTTGATTCGTTAATACCATATGTGGGATGTGTAAAGGATAAAGTTAATGATATTATATATGTTATTATACTGTAATTATAATATACTCTTATATAATTATGATTCCATTCCAAAAAAAATACGAAATAGAAATGGAAGTAGTGTTCATGCGTACGTACGGCTTACCGTCTCCATGAACGGTGCATTTCATTTCTTACCTCTAAATGTGATGTACTATTATAAATACATGTATATTCTGAATATATATGATGTATATGTTATCCAAATCATTAATATCATTCTGGATATAACGAACCTTTGACCAAATTAACAACATGTAAGTGTAAGAAGTCTATTTTTGACTTAAGAACCAAATACCGACAAAATGATCATTATTAACATAAATGATTACATGATGTCCATAACATGGTATAAAAGGAATAATGAACTTGAAAAGGGTTCTTAAGCAAGTATATATTAACTCATGTTTATTATTCAGGAGATTAAAGAACGGTCGGGTCAAGTCGGATACGAGGTATGGGACTTCGTCTCAATCTCCTTTCTTTGAGGAATATTTTATTTTATACACAACTTTCTTTTATACGGTGTATAAACCCCTTTGAAATTTAAATTTATTCAAAAGGAATATATTTTATACGAAGCGTTTACTAAATGACAAAAGGGAATGTTTTTTTCGTACGTATGCGGCGACAACGACTTCTCCGCCGTCGTGACCGTTATTTGAGTTTCAGCTTCCTCTACAAGCCATACCTTTTTTTAAAAACGAAAAATAAATACCATGTTTTACTTTGGTATTGAAAATGGTTTTCATAATGTTTTTATTATATCAATGTGTTGTATTGATATCTCATGATTGAAATGTGAAAATGTTATGTTTCCTTTATGCATGTTTTATGTGATATGATTATGTTATGGTTCTTGGGCATTATTATGAAGATGGGTGGTTCCGTGATAAACTATGGGCGGGTGAGCCCGTTATAGCTCTCCAATGCATTGGGTAACGCGATGGAGTGAAACGTTAAGGTTTCTCCGAAGATATTTTAGGGAATATACTGTGATGGGTATTCCAAACGTAACCAAGAGGGTTAATCCCTATGTAAGAATGTTTTGAATGCCTCAAGATACCTTTATGTCCTATGATTTATATGATTTATTCATGATTTTATGATGTATGTTAAAGTGCCTATGTTTTATGGGTAAAGTATGATTTCATTCTTATGTATATATGTACCCATGTTTCCTTTCCATGTTTTTATAACCCATACTGGGATTTTTATGCTCATCCCATGTTTTTTTGAAATGTTTTCACAGGTCAAGGGAAAGGTACATGATATGATGATAGTGTCAAGGAAGTGTCAATAATGAATCCATGTTTTATTTTAAATATGTTTCCTTTTATGGGAATGAAGAATACTATCTTTATGTAACCACTTTGTTTATATGTGGAATGTAATGCAAGTTTTATGATCAAATTCTCTAAAACTCTAAACCTGAAAAGATCCTCAATGTGTAATCTTGTAATAACTCAAGATTTAAGTAAGGTTTAAGGCTGGGGCCTTATAGTTGGTATCAGAGGTCGGTTTAGATAACATTAGGAGTTATAATTCTATTAAATGATTATCCAAAAATATTTTTTTTGAAATGATCTAGCATTTAAAGATTACCATGTTGCTTTATCTAAGACATGTTTGTTCAGAATGGTTTTCCGTAGAGGAAACAGGGAAGCAGTGCTAGGAAGGCATACAGAAGGAAATAACCTTCTGAATCAGCATCCAAAAATGGTCGGAAATGGAACTGAACAGTTTGTTGCTATAATGGCGTAGTTGACTCAAGCGATAAATGGCGGTGGTATCCATACACGAGATCAGCCAGACCAACCGCAGAGGAACATGTCAGTGGTGGAACATTTCATGAGGCAACATCCACCATCATTCAGAGGATCGTCTGACCATGTGCTAGTTGAAGGGTGGATTAATGCACTGGAGAAGATTTTTGATGTCATGGGGTGTTCAGACAATCAAAAGGTTAGTATTGCTATTTACCATTTGAAGGGTGAAGCAGATCAGTGGTGGTCTATGGTTAAAAATATTCGGGACGCTGATGAGATTGATGCTCTTGACTGGGATGAATTCAAAGGTATGTTTCTTGAGAAGTATTATCCTAAGGCTGTTCGACTTACGATGGAAAAACAATTTTTGGAATTGAGACAAGAGGAAGACTCAGTGGCTGCCTATGAAGAATGGTTCACTCGATTGGCAAGGTATGCTCCAAATTTTATTCGAGACCTTGATAGTAAAATCAATCATTTTTACTCAGGATTAAAGCCAAAATATCAAAGGGCATTAGCTTCTCGAGAGTTTAAAAGTTATGAAAAGCTTGTTCGATGTGCTAAGAAGGTGGAAATGGAGTTTGTCGATGACCAAGTGTTCTATAACAACCAGCAGAAGAAGAGACCGAGGTGGCAGGATAAAGGTAAGAATTCTTCAAAAAAGTCTGATGGTAAGAGAACTAAGTTTCCAGTTTGTGATAAATGTGGCAAAAGGCATGCTGGGGAATGTCTTCTGAATTCTGGGAAGTGCTACCGATGTGGTAAGATGGGACATAAGGCTTGTGATTGCACTAAAAAGGATCAAGGTGAAGGTAAGAACAAATTTGATTTACAGTTAGTGAAATGTTATAAGTGCAATGAGATGGGTCACTATGCAAATGAGTGTCCGAAATGGAGCTTGAGTGATGGGAAGAAGTTATACTACAAGCAGAAAGGGGTGGTGAAATCCTTTGCAACTACTTCAGCAGATGTCGGGCCATCAAATGAAGTTGTATCAAGTACTTTGTTTTTTTTTCAGATTATTCCAGTGTGTTGTTTGATTCGGGGTCTACACATTCTTTCATCTCTGAAACCTTTTCTAGTAAAATGGGAATACCATCTCAAGAAATGACTCCTGAACTTTTGGTAAAAACACCTGGGGGGAATGTTGAGGCAAAAAGAATTTATAAGAATCTCCCTATCCTTATCTGTGGAAAGAACCTACTTGAAAACCTTATTGTTCGACCTCTAGTATAGTTTGATGTTATCCTGGGTATGGATTGGCTCTCTATTTACCATGCTAAGATTGACTGTAGAGCTAAAGAAGTTTCTTTTCATAAAGACTTTCAGTTTGTTTACAGGAATGAACCCTTACTTTTGATAACATATCAAGAGGCTGAGAAACTTGTAAAAGATGGAAATGAATGTTACCTTGCACACGTCGTTGAAAATAAAGGAACTGTTCAGATTAATGTTGTGCCAGTGGTAAATGAGTATCCTGATGTTTTTCCTGATGAGTTTCCTGGAATAATACCAGATTGGGAAGTTGAGTTTACTCTTGACTTAGTTCCTGATGCTAAGCCAATTTCAAAACCCCCTTAACGAATGGCACAAATTGAACTTTTAGAGTTGAAGGAGCAATTGCAAGATTTATTAGAGAAAGGTTTCATTAGACCTAGCACATCACCATGGGGTACTCCTGTTTTATTTGTTAAAAAGAAAGATGGTCTATGAGACTCTGCATTGATTATAGAGCATTGAATAATATCACTGTTAAGAACAAATATCCTTTGCCTCATATCGATGATTTGTTTGATCACCTCCAGGGAGCTCAGTTTTTTTCAAAGATTGACTTGAGATCGGGGTACCATCAGTTGAAGGTAAAGGAGGCAGATATTCCGAAGACCGCATTCCGTACGAGATATGGACAGTATGATTTTGTAGTAATGCCTTTTGGGATAACCAATGCACCTGCAGTATTCATGGACTTAATGAATAGAATTTTCCATGAGTTCTTGGATAAGTTTGTGGTGGTTTTCATTGATGATATTTTTGTGTTTTCTAAAAGTAAAGAGGAGAATGAAAAACATTTAAGGGTTAGCTTGCAAACCTGAAAAGAAAAGAAACTGTATGTGAAATTCAGCAAGTGTGAGTTTTGGTTGCAACAAATTTCATTCCTTGGTCACATTGTTTCTAAAGATGGAATAACTATTGATCCTACAAAAAAAAGTTGTGGAAGAATGGCCAAGACCCACAAATTTAACCGAGATTCGTAGCTTCTTTGGTTTGGCGGGCTATTACCGAAGGTTTGTTAGAAAATTTTCACGGTTATCTAGTCCAAGGACTAAGCTAACTCGGAAGGGTGTTAAGTTTATCTGGACAAAAGAATGTGATGATTGTTTTCAGGAATTGAAAAGAAGATTGGTGAATGCTCCAGTTTTGGCACTACCTTCCAGGAATGGTGAGTTTGTTATATACAGTGATGCTTCATTTAAAGGACTTGGTTGCGTCCTAATGGAGAATGATTTCACGATAGTTGAAAACTCATGAGGTATATTACCCTACACATGATTTGGAATTAGCTGCTGTTGTTTTTGCTTTAAAAATTTGGAGGCATCATTTGTAAGGAGTAAAGTGTGAAATATATACCAATCACAAAAGTTTAAAGTATATATTCACTCAGAAAGAGTTAAACAAGAGACAAAGGAGATGGCTAGAATTAATCAAGGATTATGATTGTACAAATCATTACCATCCGGGAAAAGCAAATAAAGTGGCTGATGCTTTGAGTCGAAAAAGTAATGCTTCATTAGCAATGTTGTGTTTGGAACGTGATCCTTTGGTTAAGGATTTAATGAACTTTGGCATAGAAGTTGTTGGTGCAGGAAGTCCTTCTGTTTTGTTTCAGGTATCAGTGAGATCTTCTCTATCAGATAGAATCATGCAAGCACAGAAGCAAGACAGTGAGTTGCAGAAAAAGGTAGAGATGGTTCAGAAAGGTAAGTTGCCTGAATTCAACATTGATAATGATTGTGTATTGAGATTTGGGAAGAGATTGTGTGTGCCTTGTGACTCACAGTTGAAGAGATATTTTTTATGTGAAGCTCATATTTCTCCGTTTTCAGTTCATCCGGGCAGTACTAAGATGTATAGAGATCTGCGGGAGTATTACTGGTGGGATGGAATAAAAAGAGACATTGCTGATTTTACTGTAAAGTGTTTGACATGTCAACAGGTTAAAGAAGAGTGGAAGTTACCGAAAGGGATGCTTCAGCCTTTACCAGTGCCAGAGTGGAAATGGGAGAATATATCCATGGACTTTGTTGTTGGATTACCGAAGACATCTCGAGGTAATAATACAATATGGGTTAATGTTGATCGCTTGACCAAATCTGCTCATTTCTTTGCTATACGAGATACTTTCTATCTTGATCAACTTTCCCGTTTGAATCTTAAAGAGATAGTCAGGTTACATGGAGTTCCTCTCTCCATTGTATTGGATCGTGATCCTAGGTTTATTTCTAACTTTTTGAAAGGCCTTCAGAAGTCGTTGGGTACTGAATTAAATTTTAGTACAGCTTTTCATCCTCAATCAGATGGGCAGTCAGAACGAACAATTCAGACATTGGAGGATATGCTACGAGCTTGTTCTATGGATTATCAGGGAAGTTGGGACCAACATCTTTCTTTGGTTGAGTTTTCTTATAATAACATCTTTCATTCCAGTATACAGATGGCACCATTCTAGGCATTATATGTGAAGCGGTGTCGAACTCCAGCTTTCTGGGATGAAGTGGGTGAAAGGAAGTTGATGGGACCAGAATTGGTAGAAGAGATGGCAGAAAATGTTCAGCTGATTCAGAAACACATGAGAACAGCTCAGAGCAGGCAGAAGAGTCATGCGGATATCCGGAGGAAGGATCTATCTTTCGAGGTAGGTGATCATGTTTTTCTCAAGGTTTCTCCTTGGAAAAGTGTGATGAGATTTGGTAAGAAAGGAAAGTTGAGTCCAAGGTTCATTGGACCATATGAAATTCTGGAGAGAGTTGGATCAGTTGCATACCGAGTGGCTTTACCTCCAAGTTTATCTCAGGTACACAATGTTTTTCATGTTTCGATGTTGAGAAAGTAAATGCCAGATCCATCTCATGTTTTGAGTCCAGAGGTAGTTCAGCTGGAAGAGAACCTATCGTATGAGGAACAACCAGTCCAGATTCTTGACCACATGGATCAAGTGTTACGGAATAAGGTGATTAAGCAGGTAAAGGTTTTGTGGAAAAACCACAGGATTGAAGAGGCAACATGGGAATCTGAAAATGCAATGAGGGATAAGTACCCCCCATTTATTTGATAAGTAAATAAATTGTGGGGACGCAATTTTCTAAAGGGGGGAAGGATGTAACATCCCAAGTAAGTAATGAATAATAGATATTTTTATCTATTTCTATTAATGATTAAGATAGTGTTATAGAGGCTTAAAATGAAAATAAATACAATCTTATGCATGGAATACACAAATATTCTTAAAAGATTGTTTTACTGCCTTTTGATGGCAAATCATTTTTGAATCTATATTTTGACAATTTTATAAACTAAGTTTGTCAAAATAAACTTATTCTTTATGATTGGGACATCAGAATTTACTTTGTGTGAATTTTTGGTATTTTTCTGACAATGTTCATTTTTAATGAATAGTGAAAAATACTGCATTTTACATTAAAACTGCTTTTTAATCTAATTTATTTATATGATTAGATTATCTTTTGAATAGTTCTTAATGTGTGATATGAATATATTTTTACCATTTTATCCAATGGTGGTCATTGGAATCAATTTCACTTTGAAATTGGACTTAAACTGGTGTCAATATTTTGATACTTATTGTTTTCTAAAAACACGCTATTTGCTCTGGCAGCGGGAATTAATTATTAAATTAATTAATTTGACTTATATGTATTGAATTTTGTAAAATAGACTTCTTTTTTGAATTCGGAATATCAAATATAGCATAGGGTGAATTTTTGGTAATTTTCTGAAAAACTCCAATTTTTTATGAATAGTGAAACCACTAAGTGGTAATCAAGCAAACTGATTTTTCAGGTAAATGAAAGTTTACAACTATTGTGTATTGAATTTTGAAAATCCTACATATATGGTTTTCATTAAGAAGTAAAATGTGGTTCAATGAGATTATAATAATTTTTTAATGAATAGTAACTTATTAAGTTTTTAATCGCGATTAGTGGTAATTAGGGTAGTTTAAGGTATAAATAATGCTTTAATAATATGAAATGACCTAGACACATGTCCCAACCTTATTTTTTCTGTCATGGCCGACTAAGACAATCCATGGGTCATCTTGGGGACCCCATGGATCTACTTTTGTTGGAAAATGACAAAAATAACTTTTTATTTAATGTAAAAGTAAAAATGACACAAACATAATATGTTTTACAAAAACAATTTTTACATGGGCTTATAAAGATCATAATTTTGATTATAAATAGTCATTAGAAATATAAAAAGATTTCCTACATCATAGTATTTTTTTAATAATTTTTAAACATTAAATATATTAAATTATTTATGACATGATAGTGATGCAGCGATGACATCATTATTTGACGATTTAAATAAAATGGAAAGATAATGTAACATATATGAACTACACATGTCCAAAACCAATTGGATGAGTGTATGTCGAACCCTTATCACCTTATCCACGAATTATATCAATGTGGGACCTTTTAAAACCGAAAAACATTTTCAAATAAAGTAATATTTCTTTTCTTTCCAAAAGTGCCCCTCCTCTCCTCTTATAAAAGCCCCCCACCTCTACCTCATTTCACACACTCCTCAAGCCTTTGGCTCGGCCAACCCCTGCCCATTTACTCTCTCCAAATCCCTATCCTCATCCTAGAGGATTCCCTTTGGGCATAATCCTTTCAAAGAAAGCCTTTAGGCTCAAATCAAATGGAGTTACACTTTTGAAGGTAATTCATTCTCTAATGTTCATTTGTTTTATTTTGATTCTCCAACCCCCTAAACTCTTTTTATTTACTTATTTTGTAACAACACCAGTATCTTCAATATACTAGGATGTTGTTATAAGATTTATTTTATCTACACTCTCACACAACTACATCAAATGATTAATGAACATACGGTTTCCGTGGATAGTGAAATTCTGCCTCCCGAAACGATGATTGTTCAATACTCATTTAACACCTTCAAAGGTGGCCATTATGATGTCACTATTTTTATATATGATATATTATATGTTTCTGTTTTCCTTAAGCTTCTGTTTTTTTTCATTTTGGTCATACCATTATGGTTTCCATTATGAGTAAACATGATATCTTCATTTTAGGAAGTGCGGACTACCGCCCCCTGAAAGTGATTTGATTCGTTAATACCATATGTGGGATGTGTAAAGGATAATGTTAATGATATTATATATGTTATTATACTGGAATTATAATATAATCTTATATAATTATGATTCCATTCCAAAAAAAATACGAAATAGAAATGGAAGTAGCGTTCATGCGTACGTACGACTTACCGTCTCCATGAACGGTGCATTTCATTTCTTACCTCTAAATGTGATGTACTATTATAAATACATGTATATTCTGAATATATATGATGTATATGTTATCCAAGTCATTAATATCATTCTTGATATAATGAAACTTTGACCAAATTAACAACATGTAAGTGTAAGAAGTCTATTTTTGACTTAAGAACCAAATACCGACAAAATGAACATTATTAACTTAAATGATTACATGATGTCCATAACATGGTATAAAAGGAATAATGAACTTGAAAAAGGTTCTTAAGAAAGTAGAGATTAACTCAAGTTTATTATTTAGGAGATTAAAGAACGGTCGGGTCAAGTCGGATACGAGGTATGGGACTCCGTCTCAATCTCCTTTCTATGAGGCATATTTTATTTTATACACAACTTTCTTTTATACGGTGTATAAACCCCTTTGACTTTTACATTTATTCAAAAGGAAACTTTTTTATATGAAGCATTTACTAAACGACAAAAGGGAATGTTTTTGTCGTACGTATGCGGTGACAACGACTTCTCCGCCGTCGTGACCGTTTTTTGAGTTTCGGCTTCCTCTACAAGCCATACCTTTTTTTAAAAAACGAAAAATAAATACCATGTTTTACTTTGGTATTGAAAATGGTTTTCATAATGTATTTATTATATCAATGTATTGTATTGATATCTCGTGATTGAAATGTGGAAATGTTATGTTTCCTTTATGCATGTTTTATGTGATATGATTATGTTATGGTTCTTGGGCATTATTATGAAGACGGGTGGTTCCGTGATAAACTAAGGGCGGGTGAGCCCGTTATAGCTCTCCAATGCATTGGGTAACGCGAAGGAGTGAAACGTTAAGGTTTCTCCGAAGAGATTTTAGGGAATATACTGTGATGGGTATTCCAAACGTATCCAAGAGGGTTACTCCCTACGTAAGAATGTTATGAATGCCTCAAGTTACCTTTATGTCCTATGATTTCTATGATTTATTCATGATTTTATGAGGTATGTTAAAGTGCCTATGTTTTATGGGTAAAGTATGATTTCATTCTTATGTATATATGTACCCATGTTTCCTTTCCATGTTTTTATAACCCATACAGAGCTTTTTATGCTCATCCCATGTTTTTTTGAAATGTTTTCACAGGTCAAGGGAAAGGTACATGATATGATGATAGTGTCAAGGAAGTGTCAATAATGAATCCATGTTTTATTTTAAATATGTTTCCTTTGATGGGAATCAAGAATACTATCTTTATGTAACCACTTTGTTTATATGTGGAATGTAATGAATGTTTTATGATCTAATTCTCTAAAACTCTAAACCTAAAAAGATCCTCAATGTGTAATCTTGTAATAACTCAAGATTTAAGTAAGGTTTAAGGCTGGGGCCTTATAGGTGAAAACCATAAATTGGAGGAATGCTCCTCCACCTCTAACCAAAAAGTATATCAATATTTCAAAAAACTAACATTATGCCTCTCTTAGTAATTATAAGCTAAATCTTCTACTAAGAACATCTAACACTATGCTACCCTTCCCAAGAGTATAGAAATTCTAAAATTCATAGTCCATGAGGAAATCTATCCATCACCTCAATATCAACATCAAATCATTATGAGATATGATAAACTTGAGACTCTTGTGGTTAGATTAAATGATAAATCACTCACCCATAAGGTAGTGTCACCACATCTTCAATGTGAAGACTACCAATGCTAACTCAATATCATTGGTTGTGTTGTTCTTCTAATGTGGTCTCAATTGGTCTGAACCATAGGCAATCACTACATTCCCATGCATCAGATGAAAATCATGCCTGGATCCTGATGCATCACAAAACACTACATACCCAACGCTCTCTACATGTAGTCTCTAGATGGGATCTCTCTTAACCCTCTATCTCTACTCCTAGAAGCACTGTTGGAACTTCTTTATCCACATGAAAGGATTCACCATCTATGTCAAAGCCATAAAAGGTGATGCTACGATATATAAGTTAGGAACACAGCATTAACAGTACCCAACCAAACCCAAAAAAACTCTGCACCTAAGTAACACTATTTGGTGGCTCCCAAGAAAGCGCCACATAAATATTCATCGGATACACTACAAATTTATCTGCTAAAAAGACGTGCTCCATAATGTTGACCTCATGAATCCAGAACTGACACTATAATAGCTTCACATAATTCTCTTTCTCTTAGTGTGTTTAGGATCATCATCAAGTGTATCGCATGCTCCTCCTCATACACATAGTAAACTAGGATTTAAAAAATGAATACCACCCCAAACCTGTCTATGTAAGGCTGGAAGATCATGTTCATCAGTCACATGAATACTGCTTGGGAATTTTTGACAACAAACAACATCACCAAGTAATAATAGTGTCCATAATGACATCTGAAATTCATCTTCAGTATATCCACATACTGGACTCGAAGCTTGTGATAACCAACTCTAGGGTCAATATTTGAGAAACAATGTGCCCCTTTCAATAGATCAAATATTCTATCGATCCTCGATAGTGGATATATGTTTTTCATGGTCACTTGGTTTAGGTTCTATAAATCCACACACAACCTCAGGCTCCCATCATTCTTCTTGTAAAAAAACTCGCACATCCCATGTAAAAAAACGGGTCTCATGAATCCATTCCTCTAGAGGTCCTCCAAATGTACCCTCAACTCATTTTTCTATTCAAGAGCCACGTATCATGAAGGTGTAGATATTGGTGTCTTCTCAGGGTACAAATCAATGAAATAGTCTATCTCCCTGTGGGTATGTAATGAAGAAACATCCTTAGGAAATATCTCATCATACTCATTCACCACTATAAGAAACTGGGGACTCATATCATCCACCAGACATAGGGTCACATTATCTAATGGATGTGTGATCATTTTCACCCTCCTATGAGTATGTACATCCTTCACTATGAACATTTCATTTTCATTAACAAAGGAATACCTAGTACCATCACAGTGGACACACCACATTTTGTGCCTGAAATAGTAAATATGAGAAAGAACTATGTATTTCTACACCATACAATGAATAATGTTAAAAGGCCTAGATACCGTGAAAAATATATCCTAACTGAAACTCTTGCCTCTAAGAGAATGGTCACACTGTCAAAACTAGTGTGTGATCATCTAATAACCTCAAATATGTGTCTTTATGCATAATAGTCGAGTCAATGGTTCAACTGAAGTAATAGTCGCAATGAAGGGATAGGAAATGATAACAATTTATGGAACATGTGTCTATAAAAACTACAACTAAGGTGGAAAATACACATATCGTACCACAAATCATCACTATATCCTCAAGTTCATAAGCCAACATCCCCTGAATTTGGCCTTTCCCTTTTCCACCATCTCCAAGAGCCTGTCGTGGACCACCTGGGGTGGTGGTGGTAATACGTCAATCCTCCCTCGATCACCTACTACCATGCATGCTCCTCTTCCATGTCCACAATCCTTCAAACCACCATGTTCTTTCCTTCGCCTATATCTTGGTAGTTCCTCAACTGTATCATGATCGGTCAAAAGATAGGTCATGAAATTTTGTGCCTAATTTCCTTAACTGCGATACATGTAACATAACATGTCCTTCAGCTAACGTGATATTCCATGGGAGACCCACATCGCTGGTCGTTTTTCCTTGGATAATCCCCTGGAGTGCCTAACCCACATGGGTTCCTGTGAAAGTTTTTGGATACCTACAACAGATGACTTAGGTACCATGGTGTCTGTCTCACACAAAAACCTAAAAGTTTGATACCTGTGTAACTCATGAAATGCACTCAACCAACCTATATCCTCAACTGGTAGTGTTGGATGTAACTACTACTCAATGGGAAGTGGTATCACTGGTAAACCACGTGAAGGTTCTATCTCCGGTATAGGCCCCTGTACCGATGCATCTTTTCCTGGTAGATCATCCTCATGATCACACAATGGAATCCTAGAAATCTGTCTGCGTGGATGCATCCTGAAATAGAACAATATTGATCATAGTAAATAGATTATACCTAGTGATCTGACTTAGGAAGGACATGAGAACACACCTAAATCCTGTATAATGCATGTACCATTTTTTCCATGAAACTAGTGCTTTCATGCATATTTTCTGAAATCATAATTTAGAGTCCTGGTACTTTGATATGCCAGTTTTCCCTGCAACACTGGATTCCAAGAAAATAAATCCTAACTCGAAACACTAAACACTATTTCCCTATACCAACCACACAAACTCTAGGAATTTAAGTAGAACTGGAGTCATCTGATACTACTATTTCATGTCCTGACATAGAGGGGAACAAGTATTGACAACCCCAAACCCACCTCTAATATTCCAGGGGATTGCAACTAGCACCGAGTAGGAATATCCCTCAAATGGGTTGAATTTTCATTAGTACATGTACACACAGACATCGATCACTAGTCCCAAAATGAGGAATTGTAAATACACTAAATAAACAATCTTGCATACAACTGAGATACCATAAACATAGTATGGTAGTAAGATAATAGAAATTCAATAATGCTAAAATATAGGCCCACCCAAAAAGGAGTCTGGAAAAGTAAAATTACAAGTTCATGCAACTCATCCACATAAAACCCTACATTAAGGGTGGGTACATCGATAGTTGTCTCTGGCCGTGGGGGCATACCTTGACTATCTGGTCTCTCAAAGAACAACATATTATTGGTCCACTCAAGACTTTTTAAAATCATTTAGGATCTTTTTGAAACACACCACATGCATGAAAATCTCATGAAGGGGGGATTAAAACAATACCCGGTAGGACACCCCGAAACCACAAAGTAATACCACAATGAAATACATGAAGTACACCACAAAACATTAAACAGAGTATATAAAAAAACACTTGAAGAATGCCAAAAATAAATAATAAGGACAAATCAAATATTTATATGTCCATAGCACAAATATTATTATTATCAGACGTAATACACAAAACATCTAGTATCGATAATACCGATATTACTGATGAGACACGATGTCCTGATGAAACACATTGTCTCAGTAAGACACGTACACTTGGTATGACACATAGTCATAGTAAGAAACATTGTCTCGGTAGGTCACATAGTCTTGTTATGTCACGTAGTTTCAGAAATTCACATAGTCTCAAAGTCATGTACTATCAAATTGCCATAGTCTCAATGTCACATAGTCTTAATGTCATGCAGTCTAAGGTATATAGCCTACCATAGGATTTCAATCGTAGGACTCTTGTTTTGGGATATCCTAGGCCAATTTACATTAGTTGATATTCACACTTACACAAAAACTAAATTATAGTATCCTATAATATCATTCATGTCTCAATGATACCAAATTTTCAAATGGATATTCAAACAAAAACAACGTTTGAAAGTTGAAGTTGTTTTCATAAAATGGTATGACCTAGGTCCGGTTTGGGTCTGATCTGACCTATCAGACATGGTTTGACAAAAACCAAACTTGGACTGGTTTGGTTCAGACTAAACCGGCTAGGTCCATTGGGCATACTGGGTTGATGGAGTGGAAGGACTCCCCTTGGTCCAGCCTGCACTACGGGCCAACTTGCTGCAGCACAAACAGTCCTCCCATACCATGTGCCTCTCGTGTTTATGCAGTTCCATTCCTCATTCTACACGTCTGTCATGCCATGGGGTCCTCTAATGTGGCATTGAGGCACGTTACACCTCACAACTGCATATGTATCCTCTTTGTCCCATCCCCCCCAGCTCGCCGCCTTGCCGCTGTTGTGGCCTCCTATGTGGACGAGACGCCCTCCACACAATGCCAATGCATCACACCACCATACATTGATGTGTGCCACAAACCCACCTGATTTTTAGGCCCATCAGTTCTTAGTCGATGGTCAATTTTTTAAAACTGGACCAGTTCAGCAATCCTCAGGTAGCGATCTTCAATTCCTTGTCAATTGATTAATCTTTCCATCACTTCATGGGTCCTATCACAACCAAATCCCCCCTAAAATAAGATCCATTAACATGAGGGTCTAATGATATTCAAATCCAAGAATGGGTTAGGGAATAAGTACAATAATTACAAGGATGGAACTTGTAATTTATTTTTTTGGCCATAATTAATCATTATTATAAGGAACAATGAAGAATAAAACAATAAAATATAGTTATAGCCCATTAAATCCATGCAATCCAATCACCCATACTGCAAGAGATTGAGCTTTAGATCTACCTGTTCATGGTTTTGTCTACGTTTGTTGAATTCAAAAAAGGGGAAAGATAAAAAAATGTCTTATATATCTTTGGTTTGATCACTTATGAAGAATGGTCAACATTTCATTTTCATCGGAAAGATCCTTTAATTAATATGTTCCCCATTCTTGATTTTCTAATATGTTGTCTTACATTGGAGATAACTCCATATCCTTTCCTCAAATGATATCGAGGGTTATTTCATATCCTTGGATTAATTATAATAATAATTATTAAAATAAAACCGAAAATGCATCAAGAATAATTATTGTTACATTATATTAATGAAATTTATGTCCAAAAAACATATTTCACTTACCTCTAGTGTCATATTATGTTTGGCCTCACCTATGAATAATAACTGCACTGAACGAAACTGCTCCCTTATATTTTTGATCCGAGAAATCATTTAAAATTTATTCTACTTTTTTTTGGAAAATTTCTCACGAATACTATTAAAAACATAGGATTAATCAATGAACTATTATGGGCACACTGGCACTGAAAACCATAAACCGTATCAATTACTAGTCTAAATTTTTTCCAAATTTGTTTATAAAAATAAAATTAGGTAAATTTGATTCATTATACACCCATTGAGGAAGACCTTATGTGGGAATCCCTATGTTCTAATTTGAAAAAAATTTCACTCCAACTTTTCCATAACACGAGTGTTGTGCCATCACACGCCCGCATGGGATAACTTCTGGGCTTCAGTCCCAACCCTTTGGCACAGTACCATCACTATCATCACCGAACCACCAAAAAAATTGACATTAGAACAAAACTATTTTTTGGGCGGGTTGAAACCGTTTTTCTATACACCATATATGGCCCAAAGTCCAATCCCATGTAAAACCATGATAAAAAACATTAACATGAGAATCCTAAAATCCCATCAACTGACCCCTATGTCACGTTGAACCAGAAAGGGTTTCTCTTGCATATGTACCACACTATACCTTACTAGAAATACTTATCCTAGTTTTCCTAACCACGTGATGTTAAATTATAGGAAACATGTCCTGACCACATGATGTTTAGATATATGAAACTCGCTAGGGACACATGACATCAAATTGTATAAATCTAGTCCCAACATCATTCTATTGAACTAGGCATCCATAGTCCCAACAACATGACATTAAAATTTTATTACATTTTCATACATATGTGACATTAAACTACAGTGTTTACTATATGAAAAACATAATATGAGTCCAAAGGAAAACATGATTCTCTCTATTCTCTAATCATAAGATTCATTATCATGGTATGATAATGAAAAAACTTTTCAAGGGAATACACCTATTTGATATCCCCATACAACCCTAAATTACCATGAGTGGATATTCTCCTCATAGATCCATGAACCAAAAGGACACCCCTCATTGGAGTAATACCCTTGCAATTACTATGAGTGGTGGAAATCTTACTTCTCATTGCCTCGCTAGGGTACGAAAAAATTTAGGATATGGGAACATGAATTTCCACCGTCCCTCCCGATAGGGAAAAATTATGTTCACTAGTGTAATAAGTGGATCATGTGATCTTAAAATATAATACATCGTCTTGTTTCTCACATCAAGTATGAATCATATGGGTATAGATATTAGTGCCAATCATGAAATTTTCTCAAACCAAACGAGACATGCCCCCTAAAAGTTGTAACCCCAACCATATTTACACCATGGTTATCCTAAATTGTCTAATACCCAATCATATCCAATCTATATGGGCCTCCTATATATTGTATGACTTGAATCCACTCATCAATCTTCTAATGTTCATATTACCAATTAATTAGATCCACATGGGCCTTATACTAGGTGTAATAAAAAACCATTAGAAAAATACAAGGGCTTGTATTCCCTACTAACTGGGATATAGAGCAAGACTACATGAGCTTAAAACCCCACACCCAAATTCAACTTAATGATATCCAAGATATATTCTTGATAAGGTCATGTCCAATTGGGAGAACACATATCATTACGGTCGCTCTGGCCACCTCAACAGATGAACCACAAAAAATTGGACTACACACCTTTCTCCTAGATGTCAATACCACTGACATCAAACTGCATGGTCTGACAATCATCACAAGACCATAAAAGGTAACAGTCACAAAACAATCCACCAGCTTTGGATACAACAATACATATGCCTATCCGACCTCCAAGATTCTGATTTGTTTGGGAAAGACTATGTTTCTCATCATTCTAGATCTATATCTGATTATACTTCCCTCTTGATTCGGTTGGGATGAAACTTATCTAGACAGTATAAATTTATTTAATCATCTATGTGGCCTAATAGGGAGGTGTTCTTTATAATAATTAAGGCTTCATGGGTGGATGAATTAAAAAATAATTCTTGGGATAATGTCTTCTACCATAATTGAATGCTCATAAGTTGAATCCATGATTGGTTGGAAAACAACCCAAAGCAGAACACCAACATGTATGATCTTATGGAGAAAATTGATAAGAATGAGGATGCCCTCCCATAGGCATGGGATGACGATATCTTTTCTATTCTTAATGAATAACACTCCATTAATTCCAAAAATATACTAGATGTTTAGAGGCTCTATCTTGAGAGATCGAGGGATTTTTGGTTAAAGTAATGGGGAAAATATAGAATATTACCATGCCTTCTTGAAAACTAATTGAAAAATGCTCAAGTAAACATAATGTTGGAGGAAGACACCTTCACCTCAGATATTTAAGTGTCTATAAATCTAGACCAGAATCACATAAATGCCCTTATGGAAGGTCCAAACACTTTCAGAAATAAGGACCATGTCATAGACACCAGTGAGGATGGATTTCATCAGATCATTCACAAATTATTTGGGATATTAGACAATGAATTCCATATGTAAATACCAAAAGAGGATGAGGGTGAAGTGGAAAACTATGGTCATAGTCAGAATAGTGTGGTAGGACTTGATAGGTTCCCTGGTGATTTCTATGTTCCAGCCTTGCATTTTTTGAAGCCTCAAGATTCTAATGCGGTGATATATTCTTTCATGGGTGACTCCTTAAACTAACGGATTTGGGATTTAGTAATTGTTCTCATTACCACATTCAAGGATCTTATGACAATCACACATTATACACCAATATGATTTTTTTCCTACAGAATTATGCCAATATTTTTATCCATAAGGTTCAGTAACATCATACCAAGTTTGGTTTCTAATGGACAAAACCATTTTGTTAAAGGTAGAAGAATACATAGGGCCATTGGTATTTCAATGTAACCAATGGGGGGACATAAATAAGTTGATGGTTGGATCCAACATGATAATTCATGTTGATATGGACAAATCCTATGACAGAATCAATTGGGGATTAATCATCTAGGTGATGAGGAAACTAGGCTTACAAGAATGGTTTTGTGATGAGTGCTTTAGAGGTTATTCTTCTAATTTTCTCTATGTCTCATTCATGGGTATGGGGTTCATTTTATTTAAAAACACCAGAGGAGTGAGAAAAGGTGATCCAATGTACCGTTATCTCTTCTTGTTCGCTCAAGAATCCCTCTCAAGGAAACTCCACCTCATCGTAGAGGAAAAAGGACTATTCCTATCACTAATAAATATGGGAGCAATTCTGTCTCCCATTTCATATTTGTAAATTTTGTTATTTTCCTTCTTAAATGTAGGTGAAACTCACTTCAAAACATTATGGTAATTATGATAATGTGTGGTAACGATTTTGTCTAGCATATCATCCCATTGAAGGGAAAGGTCCTTCTCTCAAACAAATGATCACGTAAGAGATTCCATTCTATCCCAAAGATCCAGGTAATGCATAAGAGTGAGCTGCCAATGAGATACCTTGGTGCCACCATCTCTTATGGAAGAATAAAAAAGATCTCTTTGACAACATTATCAGTCATTTAAAAAAGAAGAATTTGAAATTGGAATAATAAAATTCCTCTCTTTTGGGAGAATGTTTACCATTATCAATAGTGTTCTCACTTCAATACCCAAGAACATGATTTTGATAATCAATCCTTCTAAGGGTTGAATCAAAAGGATAGAAAATGTCATGTCGGTCGTCCATTGGGATGATAACCAATTGGGACAGTGTGATTTGGATACATGGACTTTCATCGAAAAATAGGTCGACGAGGGTTGTGTGGACCTCGATGACATTACTGAAACCATTCATTCTATGCAGGCCCACAAGGCAATGGATATTATTGTATTGTCGTCTATTTGGGTGAGGTTTATCATAGATTGTTATCGGGTGATGCTATGGATGGCCTAGTAGCTAGATAACTCTTTCAATCCTCTATAAATTTATGTATAACCACCTATAAAATCTCTAGGATCACACCGATTTTTTGTTCAGAATATGTGACATAAAATTTTTTAATTATAACTGGGCTGGTGAAAAACTCTTCTTTCTGGGGTTCCATGCTCTGACCACTACCTCCAAAGTGGAAATAAAACATTAAGGTCTTATAGAGGAAATACTCCATGAGGATCATAGATGTGATTTCATTAATATTCTCGTTTATTATGAAACATATTGTTGTTTCATCATTGGTTTGTCCTCTAGTAAGCTCTCCAGTAGTGACTATAAAGCCACATTTCATGCTCAAGGCGACAGTGGTGAGATTTCTATGATTATTTCTTGCAAGGATATCCCCATGAAGCACAAATTAAAAATCTAGAATATTCATCACTAGGCTCTTCCAATGATTGAGAATATCCACTATAATGGGGTTAGAAATATGTCACGATGTATTGCCTATAGCATCCCGCAACTAAAATCTATAGAGCATCTATTTCAGACCAGAGAATGGGAATGAATCCTTTGATAGTTCATAGGATCAAGAATAAATATAGACTATGCTGGGAGATTGTTTTAGGAGACATTTTCTAACTTGTTTCATGGCTGTGGGAATATGGAAACAAAAAGGAAAGGTCGTGCAATCACAGTGGATGCGATCTGTTGGACCCTTTGGGATTCAAGAAACAATGTGAGAGAAGGAAAAACCATTTCTTCCTCCTCTCACTAGATTAAAATGTATGACAACGTTGTAGATCCGGGACAACTCCTTCATGGTGGATATGAACCGAATTCCATCCAAAATATTCTTCTAAGAGATGTCTCCTTTGTAGGTGTGATTCACATCAATCGGAGAAGATGGGTTAAGTGGCTACAACCAAATAATGGTTTGAAGTTCAATTATGATAGATTATATAACCATGGGGAAAAGAGGTGAGGTTTCCGGGTAAGGAATCCCTATGGGCTTGTCATTCCAGGCTTCAATGCTTTCTATGGATGGGGTTTCTATCTTAGTGTGGAGATTAGATCCATGTACACTGGTTTTGCCTTGAGTTAATGCTTCAACATCATGGTGGATGAGATGGAATTTGATGCCAAAATTTCAGTGAAAATCCATCAAGGGAAGGCTAACCAACCCTGAAAGCTATCTGATTCGGTAATGCAATGCAGAAGAAAAATTATTCATGGAACCTATATTAAACATAGATGGCCTGAAGGCCATTTTGCGGTTGAAAATTGAGCATGCGAAAAAAGAAAATAAGAATATCTTCTTTTTTATAACGGTGTTAGATCCTTCTTAGAAATATGTAATCACATTATTCTCAATGATGTAATAGGTATTCACAACTTTAGGAAACCATGATTCGTGTTAGGTGTTCCCCTATGGTCTTTTTTCCCTTATACGATTTCTTTTCTCATTATAATCAATATTTAAATTTTCAGTCAGTCATGAATCCCATATTATGGTTTGATCTCGATATGAAAACATCTTACTTTGCCTTGTATTATAGAAAACACTAGAGAAACTCATCACATGTATTATAACCAACATCATCCTAATGAATGACTAAGGAATCTATAATCCATCTACAAAATGGTTCCATATATTAAAAACCTCATATACATAAATATATAGCTTCAAATGGATAACCTCATATACATATATATGATTCTAGTCCCTTGCATGTTTGTAATTAATTGTTACCTTAGTTCAATCCAAATTATAGATACTTGTGAATGTACAAAGGATTCCAAAACAAATCATAAATATATAACAATGTCCTGAACTATGACATAGTTCCCATGAAAATTTGGTGATGTGACAAACTTATCTTCATTGTGACCAATGTAAATTCTTTCATTTCATTAGTAATGTTCCCCAATGAAATACTACCGTTGGAATGTATGTACATGAGTAGTTGTTGATATGAGATCAATTGAGTGTTTCTGGACCCACGAACAATAATTTTTTTAGACCTTCTAGAAATAGTAAACTGATGTAAATGATATTACCAAACTCAACTCCCTACAATCAATCTTCTGACCAATTGGTCATTCAATAATAAAATTGTTATGTTCGTTAAATCTATAAAAAATAGAGGTATAATTATTAAATCCAAATGGAATTAAATTAATTTTTTGATGTCTACACCTCATAAATTTTAATGTTGGCATGACCCATCCGCACAATGTGTACCCCCCCTAGGGCCAAAAATTGGAGAAGATAGATAGTGACCCTAAAGATAGTCCTCCTGGAGGACCCTGGTTGGGGACTATGACCAACAGTATAATAAACATTTATATGTGAAGAATTTCCCTATAAAAGAACACATAAATTAGGGGGGTAAAAGAAAGACACCATACAACACATTCTCATACTCCAATAAAGAAGAAAACAAAAGTGATCATATGTAATTTCATGAAAGAACTGCTATAACTAAAAGGAAAACTAAAAGTAACAAAAAAGTAATGATCACAGTTACTCCAAAGCCCAAACAAATCCTAATAAACCCTAATCCAGTAGTCAAGACACTGATCTCCATCCTACTCCAACCAACCTAAAAAACATTTATATATACATAGGGTAAGTACAATAGTATACTATGTAGGATCCTCTATAGAGCCTCTCCTGATAAAGATAAAGAAATAATTCTACAGCAGAGTGAATAAAAAGTGAAACTAAAATATCTCATAAGTAGTTATGATATGTTCCCAGCCTTTCCATGGATACATAAACCATGTATCTCATACAATGGAATATAATAAGGAATATAATGTGTATCAGATTACCTCTTCCCCACTAGTTTTACACTCTTCCCCAATGATGAACATCCAGAGCATCTCTCCCTAAAAATTGTTTCCAACAGACACCGGGGTGAATCACTATGACGTGCACCTCATTTATCACACCACCAAATCTACATAACCAAAATTAATTGGTTAGTTTATGGGTACCACCATAGCTCATATAATGTGTAACATACATTGGGTATTATACGTCAATCCATTATATCCCATACACTGAGTAAGGAAACTCAATACATTACCGCCTTTACATGTTATACTTATAGTAGTCTATAAGAAAATATATCGAGAATACATGTCTTTCAAAAAACCATAATCCATTACAACCCTCTATACACATATTTGGGAATAACTATCCACTATTCATTCTAACACAAGTAACTACAAATAGAAGAGATAGGGGACAAAGAGGGTAGTCAGACATCCATTCTCTAACATGAAAAATAGTGAAACCCCTCCACAGGTCTTAGAATCCCCAAGCTGTTAGCTTCCCTAACCAACTGGGGGGAGTAGAATACAGAAAGAAAAAATGTGCATGATATAATATAACTCACAACAACACTATAGGATTATCCTATTTTTAGACTCAACTAAATCTAACATATCTAAAACTTCTATATTCCACGACTATGATGAGATATCCTATAACAACCAAACTATTAAATAAGTTACATTAAAATAATTTATTCCATTTTATGAGTTTCACTTTTCATTAATTATTTATTTAGCCATTAATTAACCATTAACCTTTCCATATTACAAAAAAATTGTGTCATAACTAATATCTATGTCCTCTAAGAATAAGAAAATAGAGTCCATGGATTCGTAGAATTAAAACCTCAGTGTTTTATCCTAGAAATATCTAACCCCATGGGATAAACATTTATTCATTTATTAAACATCATTACTTTCCATATTACTAGGTATTCTAGGAAACAATTCTTAGCTACCAAACATAAGGGGCTAAACATGTCTAGTATGTGAACAACCCATCTAGTCTTTACCACCTATAACCAGAATATAGACTCATCCAACCAAGTGAAGCTACAAATAAATATCATGTGGTATACGCCACAGGTCAATTCCTTTCTTATTGGGAGAGTAAACAAAACCATCTCCCTCAAGTAATGGGTAAAGGAAAGAAGATAAACAACAACATGGCCATCGACAAGAAACTAATTAGAATAGCCATCCAACTTCCATAAAAATGGGTAAGCATAGATTCATCTTATTCTATCATCTTGGGTGTCCTCATCGACACCCACATGTATATCATAATGAAGTACTCCATTTTAGGCATCAACAATCATGCCTCCCCACCCCTAATACCACAAGTACCATTAAGGTCATCCATCCGAGGCTCACATAACATATAGACCTCCCTATCGCACATACCACAATAGACCTCCAGGTCCATCTATCCAATTCTCATAAAACATAATAAGAAGCATGAATCAATATAGAAGCTAGGCTCATTGACTTAAATATATGGAATCTATCCTTCACTCACAAGAATCTATCACAGTTCCAAAGAATAACACATGTGGCCTTTACAATCAAATGGGAAACGCAGGTCCTACATAGTAAGTATTTTTTATCACAAAACTTGTTCTTATTCAATCGTGATTTAAGGTCCTAGGTCAATATAGATCAATCGTTTTCTTATTTCTGAGGCTTGAGGATCTCATAGGCGGCTTAAAAGATGCCTGGAGTAGCTCAGTTTCTAAAAGTTGCAAGCTGGGAATAATTTCATGTCATGTGGAGCAACATGATATGAGTGTGGGATCAATATCTTGTAATAGTCTATAATTTGAAAAATAAAATAAACTGAAGTGGAGATTCACTTTTTGGCCAAAGTTGAATTCTGGGGATTACATGACATGAAAGGGAATTATAGGACTGGTAATTCCCCAATGATGTATGTTTTAAAACATTTTCCATCCAGTCAAGTTTTCAAAACCTATGGATGTAGAACCACCCTCTTGATTTTAGGTTCCTTACAACTCCCTATTCAATATTTGTGGATACCTTCATCATGGATAGATTCATAGCTTCCATCATCAATTTATGGTGACCCGAGTTGATCCATGGTGTGTTTTTTATTTATTTTGTAGTGGTTTCTCATGTTTTTATATTTCTTCCTCTCGTATCATCTCATAATGATATGGATTTTTAATAGACATGTTTTTATAGTGTTTCTCTTTGTTGTTGTTGGTTCAGTTATGATGTGGTGTTATCAGATGGATACAGTTCTTGAAGAAGTGATCCGATATGCATTGTGTGGATTATTCTCATGCAAACAATGTCAATGAAATTTTGAGTTATAGGGTCAATTTCTTCTCTATTTATTTTTGTGAAATTGTATAGTAATCATGATTTAGACCCTTGGATCATAATAAATTTGACATAATTATTACATCAAACGAAGTAATGAATTTAAATTCATTACATAGTGATTTTTTTGTTTGTACCATGATAATATTTATCCTCCTAATTTGAAATGTAGATTGATATTTATAACTTTCATTATTTAACATGTTATTCTTGACAGAAATTTCTAAAGTTACTAAATACATAATTAATTGATATTTAATTATCTAATAGATAAAGAGGAATGTTTAATGAATTTGTTTATTTTTGTTGTAATATAATTATAATCAAATTGATTTAGTTGTTCGTGTTTGTTGAACCAATTAATGAACCTGAATCTTGATTATTCTTGTTGATAAAATATTTAACGGCATATTGAAACATTTTTTTAATTAATTTTTTTATAGCTATGGATAGATTTTATTGTACGTTTTTAGTAGTCAGAACCTTTGTTTAATGAGTCAGTAAATTTCTGATGGTATAAGAATTTACTATGTGATAAAGGATAATTCCATCATAGGGATTGATTTTCCAGTATGATTGTAAAGGACGTGTTCCTTGTTCTTTGGAGATGTGAGATCACATTGTGTGTGAATGACGAATGAATCCCTTTAATGAAATATCCATGATTCTATGTTGATTTATACTTTTCGCGATGTTTTGTGAGCCTGGGATGGATGATCCTAGAGAGATGTGGTGGTATGTGGGGAAAAGATGCTTAGATGTGACGTGTGTTTTGGATGGTTGAGTTTGGAGGGCTGTCGTTGTATGAGGGGGTAGGGAGGCCTAGTTTTTTAGGTAGTAGTTAACACATAGAGTGGAAACATGAATCAGAATATGAATGTGGGAGGTGGGTATGACACAAGAGATGATGGAATGGGTTTATGCAAGGATCACCCATTGTTATGGATGATGGTTGCATATTCAAATCAATTTCATGGATGATGTTCATGTCGTTGATTATCTGCATTCCTTTTCCCACTGTTTGAGGTCTATAGATTACATTACTCTACTTCAATGTGATGAAAAGATATGTAGGGTATTGCATGTGATTTCGGTGTTTATATTCTTGAGTTCAAATGTGTCCATGAAACTTCTATACATGGAGAGGACTCAATGGGTGGTTCACCTACTCACAATATTGAGCCCATTTTGTATGGTAGCATAGAATGTTTTCCTATAATACCAAGTAATTTGTAATGTAAAGATATTAAAAATGAATAATTGTTTAACTCATAGGGTTAGATATTGTTGGGTTGAAATGCATATGTTGTAATTATAAGATTCCATAGACTCGGTTTTCTTATTCCTGTAGAGTATGGAACATTGTGGTCATGCTAATGTAATGTAATGTGGAAATGATAATGGTTAATTAATGGTTAAATAATTAAGTTATGTTAGGTGAAACTGATGAAATGGAGTAATGTAATTTAATGTAGCTCTTTAAATGGTTCTATTCATATAAGATATTTGGTCTTAGAAGTTGAATCCGGGAGTCTGAGAGACGTTAGTTGTAGTTGAGACTAAGAAAATGATTTGATTATAGTTTGTTTGTGACCTACATTATATCTTGTAATTTTGTGTTTCTATACTATACTCCACCATATAGTTTATATAAACTAGTAACCCATGGATTTTGAACCTTGGGGGAATGTTTTACCTAATATTTTTGTGGGAGGATGGATGGAGGACTAATCACTTTGACCCCATTCTCTTATCTTGGTAGTTACTTGTGCTAGTATGCACGATAGTTAGTTTTTCACATATATGTGTGTAGTGGGTCGTAATGGGTAGTTTTTAATTCAAACACGTGTATTCTGGATATAGATTCATATTGACTAATATATGTATGATGTGTCTCAATTGTGATAGTTTGACGTTCCTTACACACTGTATGGGTTTTGATGTATTGAAATATAATAACAAATGAATGATACATGTTTTATGTACTATGGTGGCTCCAAAAAATAATTGGTTACTTATGGTTAGGTATATATGGTGGTGTGATACATGAGGTGTATATTTTGGTTCTATAGCCAGGTGTCTGTGGGCTATCCTTTTTCAAGATAATGCTCTAGACATGAAAAGTTGCATAAGAGTGGAAAACCAGTGGGGTAGCATTAGAAGGGTACCCTTGATATTCGTTATTATATGTCCTTATATGAGATACATGGGCAGAGTATCCATGGTGAGGCTAATAACATAGTATACCTTCTTATGTGATGAGTTAGATTCACATGTTATTCATTATACATTAGCATACGTTCATAATATTTTGTAAGAGAGGATCCTGGGAGTAACTTACTAAGTATAATGTTATGACCACCCTATGTGTATATAATCCATTTTTCAGGTCAGTTGTAGTAGGTTAGAGATCAGGCTGGTTACTACTAGCTTGGGTTTTAGCATGTGTTATTTGGGACCCTTGCTCCCTGGCTTCATTACATTCTTTTGGTATAAGGAGGTTTCTTTTTTTTTTGTAGTTTATTCCTGCCATTAGATATGTGAACTCTGGTTTTCATCTATATTGGAGTCTGATTAAAATTTCATTGGTGTTCTGTCTTATCTATCTCTTCTACATGTGTTCTCCGAGAGGGTAATGCCTCCGGTATAATTTGATGTTATACTGTCGGTTCTAGTAGTCAAATCAGGGCCTATTTGAGGCATGAATTGGGGGTAACTATCTCAATTATCCCATTGCTAGCCCAGGAGGGGTACACTTTGTATGGATGGTGTAATTTTAAAGACCCGCAAATTTCAAGGAAATTTTTTTTCTTAATTTTCTTTGGAATTTTACAAGAGCGCAGCTTCAGACGGCACCTGATTCCGAGGCTCGGTGTGCCCGGAATCAATTTCCGAAGTTTGGCTCGGGTACGTTCAGTGAACGGGCGAGCGGGTTTTTCTATCTTTTGAAACGGTGTCCGGAATCGAATTCTGAGGGCACCGATGAAATCGCAGCGCCGGTATTTGCTTAGAAACGCCTCTTCCGGAGTTGCGTTTGCTCAGACGTGGTTTTTAAATTTTGGGGCATTAAGTCAGAAATAAAATAAAATTTTTGCGACAACTTAATTTTATTTCACTTAAGCTGCTTGGAAGTCACTTGGAAGCCACTTGAACTGAGTTAAAGCGGATAGGGTGCTATCCGGAAATATCCTACCCCTTGTTAGGATATTTGTGGGGTGGGGCCCGCACGAGCCCCACCGTTTCCTTCGCTAAGTAACGCACCCGCGAAAACCCGTCAAAGTAACTGAAAAGTCAACCGACGCGTTTTCTTTAATTTCTTAACAAAACATTTAATTGGGCGGTTTATTTCGTGAATTAAATGGGCTGTTTCATTCGTTGAATTAATTCAACGAATTTAATGGGTCGTTACTTACGCGTTTTGCGTTTGTTGGCAAAATAATAAAATAGACAAACTTGTCTATTTTGGAGGATTTCTTTTGTTGTGCAATTCCTCTGAGCCTCCACCCTCTCCGCGAAGAACACGAAGAATGCGAAGAATGCGAAGAACGCGAAGAACGCCGGCGACCGAAATTCGACGACGCACACCGTGATCTGCGACGTCGACGAGCTCTACCCGCGACGTTCTTCGGTGACGCCTCTTCTTCCGCGTCCGATCCTCGTTCGGCAACTAAGGTGAGAATCAGATCGTTTGTTTCTCCCTTTTTAATTTCAATAACAACGGATTTAATTAATTAAATCCGTTTGTTCTAGATCCGGAGATCGTCGGCGCGACCTTTTTTCCCGCGGTGCGACGAACGTCCCTTCCGCGACGAGCGATTCCGCGACGACCTCACGTCCGACGATGACAAGGTAAGGGTTGTTGGAATATTTTTATTTCCCGTGTCTATTCTTTTAAAATTAATGAACCTGATCTCCGAACAATTTTAATTTATTTAAAATTGTTGTTGATTATTTTCTTTTCCTCCCGTTGTTTATGACTAACGCGGAGGGTGCGGGTCTAACGAACAAGACCCGGCAACCCTCCGCCGATCTTTTGTTGTGCGGATTTGGCGGACGACGACGAACCGTGCGGCAAGGGCGATCCGTTGATCCCGCAGTGAAGATCGGCCCCCGGGAGGAGCAACGCCGCAGACGGGAGGCAAAACGGGCCACCGGAGCAACTCCGGCGGCCCGCGGAAGGCGGCGGCGGCGCGGGTCGCCGGCGCGGCGGCGCCCGGCGCGCCGCCGTTGAGGAAATCCGCCACGGCTGAAGCCGTGGCAGTGGCGGCCGGTTCCGCGGCCACGCGGAACCAGGGAGGGATGCGGCGGCCCGGCCGCGTCCGCGTGACAGGCGGCCCCCCGCGGGGCCGCGTTCCACCTAAGCCGCGGGTCAAACCCGCGGCGCCCCTTCGGCCGCTCGGCCGAAGCCGAGCCGGCCGGTCCGGTCGGCCGGGCCGCGCCCAGGCCGGACCGGACCCGGCCGAGCCGGGTCGGGCCGGGTCGGGCCGACCCGGATCGGGCCGACCCGGTGCGGCCGACCCAAGGGGGGGTTCGGGCCGGGTCGCCCCGGGCCCAGAACCCCCGTTTTCGGGCCTTCTTCGGTCTTTTGCCCATATCATGGGCCTGGGACCTCCGATTGACGAACCGTCAGCGGTTACGCGATCCTTGGATCGAGACGGTTATTTTGGTATATTATACTCAAGGTTTTGAAAGACTTTGGGTACGGCCGGGTTGGTTCGTACACGAAACCAACCGGGCCCTCGGAGCGGAAACGCTCATAACTTGAGCTACGGACGTCCGAACGACGTACCGTCAGCTGTCGTAGTTTCCTCTAAGTGAGACGGAACTTTTGGCATACTCCGCTCGAGGATCGGACACAGGCGGAGTACGGTCGGGTTGGTTTTGCCCTAAAAACCAACCGGGCCCCTGGGACGAAAATGCCAATAACTCTCAGACCGGGCGTCCGATTGACGCGCCGTCTGTTGCGTTGAGATCCTGTTGTCGATACGGAACTTTTGGATACATCAACTTCGGACTACGTGTCAGTTGATGTATCAGCCTCTCGGCTCGTGGAGCGGACCCTCCTAAACGAGCTCGCTGTGTGCGGGAACCCTAGCGCTGGCTGTGACTTCGACGACAGAGCAGAGATCCTCCGTGGACTGCGACGACGGCAGAGCAGAGATCCTCCGTGGACTGCGACGACGGCAGAGCAGAGGTCCTCCGTGGACTGCGGCGACGACTGTGCAGAGATCCTCAGTGGACTGCGTCGACTACTGCACTAAGCGATCCTACGTGGATCCGTGCTACAGGTTCTGTGTGAGCCCGATCCTATGTGGGTCCTTACTACCGGTTCTGTGTGAGCCACTGCCTACAGGTTCTGTGTGAGCCCGATCCTGTGTGGGTCTTTTGCGGGGGTTAGCACCTATCGATCCTTCGTGGGTCCGACGACTTAGATGGATCAGTGATCATCTTTGACGTCATCTGAAAAAGTATACCTGGTTGAGCTGAATCTTATGTTACTCTCCTTTGTGGATTGTGTTGAACTATCCTTTGTGGATTTACTGTTTACTCTCCTTGTGGATTTGAGTCTTGCTTTCCTGCGTGGATTGAGTTGTTCTTGAGCTCATGAGCAGAGCTAGGATTGGGGACTTAGGTATATGTATGGGCATATACCTAAGTCGAGTCAGATGTTACTTCGTGATTGCATCTTTCTTTTGTGCTATATCCTTTGTGGATTTCGGGAGACCTTCGGGGGTCTCGGGTTCCTTACTGAGTAGCTTATACTCACCCCTGCACGGGCTATGCCCGCACCTTGTTGTGTTGGATGCAGACGACGGACAGCACTGATCACGGTTGGGGCGTGGAGCAGGACGGTACCTGGAGGTGGACCACTGGACGGGACGTGCTCGGAGCGGACGTGGGACCCGAGGAGCCTGGAGGCTATCTGTACCCACCCTTCAGGTGGGATTGCCAGTGGACGACACGAGGCCGCCGTCTTTTCTTCAGTTGTTGTTCCTTACTTTTTCAGTTGTACTTTCAGTTGGGCTTGTATTCCGGCCCCCTTTACTTTTCTGCACTTTGTAGTTACTTTCTGCTTGCGGACTCTATGGTGGTTGTTACTTATAAAGGCAATGCCTTCCCTGTTTACCGGGATTTTACGCCTTGGTGCTAGTCGCCAGCCCCTGGCCTATGGAAGGCGGGCTTGGGGTAATCACGGCACGGGCCCTGAGGTCGGGTCGTGACAAATTGGTATCAAAGGTGGTCGGTTCTACCGCAGACTCTGATCGTCTTTTCATTCTATATGAAGCAATAGTGTTTAGTGTATTGAGTGTGGTTATCAGTTAAGGGAGCCCAGTGTTGGTGCGGCGGCCGACGTATCCGTACACCAGGACCCTGACTCCTGATTTCCGACTTAATGCATGAAAACATTGACTGCGTGTGTGTTTCAAGTTTTCTTTGTGATTACTTGTGTCAGCTCACCAGGTATACTGATCTGCTTTATGAAAGTCTCAAGTTTTCCTTGTGATTACTTGTGCCAGCTCACCAGGTATACTGTTCTGACTGTGGTGCTCTTGTTCTCCTTTTCAGGATGGCCCCGCGACGACAGCCAGCTAGGGTTCCGAGTGTAGGGCGTGACGGCAGCCCACCGAGCGACGAGGCCTCGGGGCAGGGACCTTTGCCAGCAGTGGCACCGGCGGTAGCTTTACCCGCCGAGCCACCGATGCTACCAGTACCAGACGCTGACGATGCACATCGCCTCAGGGCACTGCATGAGTTTCAGAGCCAGCGACCACCCAGGTTTCGCGGTGAGGCGGACCCCCAGGCCGCCGAGGACTGGATAGAGGCGGTGGTACGGATCTTTAGGCTAGTGAGGACACCAGCGGATCTCATGGTGATTCTCGCGGCGAGCCTCCTGCAGGCGGCGGCAGGACGATGGTGGAGCTTGATGCTCCAGGTTCACGATGAGGCATCCTTGCTCTGGACGGACTTCGAGAGCCTCTTCCGCTCTGAGTTCGTCCCGGCCACCCTCCGAGCGGTGCGCATCCAGGAGCTTCTCCAGCTGCGCCAGGGCAGCATGACGGTCGCCCAGTACGCGGCGAGGTTCACTGACCTATCTCGCTACTCGACCGACATGGTACGGGACCCCTTCTTCCGGGCCCGGACCTTCGAGCAGGGCCTGCGATAGGAGATTCGGGCGTCGCTGATCTCCCTCAGCATTCCGACCCAGGCGGGATTGCTGGAGCGAGCCCTCCTGATCGAGAGCTTCCTGGCAGAGCCTTCTTCAGCGGCGAGACCTAGCGCAGGGCGGCAGGTAGCTGAGTCTTCGGCAGCAGGTAGCCGACGGATGACTCTCGGGTCCAGGCAGACCAGACCCCCACGCAGACGGCCTCAGGACACCGGCTCAGCAGTGCGAGGCACACAGCGGAGTGCCAGCCTTCCGAGAGGCAGGTTGTGCTACTCCTGCGGCGGGCAGGGTCACATGGCTCGTGACTGCCTGACTCGCCGACCAGAGGAGCAGCAGAAGGTGGAGGGGCCACCCAGGCAGAGGCAGAGGTTCGACCGTGGCGGTCCGCAGGGAGGAGGCGGACGAGGCAGAGGAGCTGGCCGAGTAGCGGGTGGTGGGCGACGCTTCCAGGCTCTACCCCCACCACCACCAGGAGGGCCACCTCGACCACAGGGAGCTGGCGGGCAGGGACAGGCCCAGCTCCAGGCAGTGGAGGCCTACGACCCCGACATGCCAGAGATGATTCGAGGTACGATCTGTGTCTATTCCACCCTTGCTGGAGTACTTATAGACATAGGAGCGAGTCACTCTTTCATAGCCTCTTCCCTTGTTCGGAGCTCGGAGATTCCGACTGAGCCGTTGGCTCGATCCTTACGGCTAGAGACTCCTACGGGAGCAGACTCGATGATTACGCACTGGTGCCGGCAGTGTGAGCTTACTCTAGGAGGCGAGAGCTTCGGCTGGGATCTCCTTGTATCGGCGTCGAGGCCTTGCGACGTCATCTTGGGCATGGATTGGCTATCCACGGTTCATGCCCAGATCGACTGTTTTAGGCGCAAGGTGCGATGTGTTCGCACCGACGGGAGCAGGTTTACCTTCACCGGCGAGAAGGGAACCTTTGCAGCACAGGATGGACTTCCGCGGAGGAGAGTGCAACCCATCTCTCATCAGTTGGCTAGCCTCATCCTAGGAGCAGTGGACGTGCGGAGTCCAGCTTTTCCTGCAGTGGTGGACCAGTACGTGGACGTCTTTCCCGACGACGTTCCAGGGCTACCTCCTCGTAGAGAGGTAGACTTTTACATCGACTTGTACCCCGGGACAGCCCCGATATCTACTCCAGCATATCGGATGGCCCCCGCCGAGCTTCGAGAGCTGTGGGTACAGTTGGAGGACTTGTAGAGCAAGGGGTTTATCCGACCCAGTGTTTCACCCTGGGCTTCCCCGATATTGTTCGCCAAGAAGGCGGACGGGAGCTTGCGACTGTGTGTCGACTATCGTCGCCTGAACCAGGTGACAGTGAGAAACAAGTATCTGCTGCCACGGATTGATGACCTCTTCGATCAGCTCAAGGGAGCGCGGTGGTTCTCGAAGATAGACCTCCGGTCAGGCTATCATCAGCTCAGAGTTCGAGACGAGGACGTGCAGAAGACGGCCTTCAGGTGTCGGTATGGCCATTATGAGTTCTTGGTTATGCCATTCGGCGTAACCAATGCTCCAGCAGTGTTCATGAGCCTCATGAACAGGATCTTCCAGCCATACCTCGACCGATTTGTCGTGGTCTTCATTGACGACATTTTGGTATACTCGACGACTGAGGAGGAGCATGCATACCACCTGCGAGTTGTGCTAGACACACTCCGAGAGCACCATCTTTATGGAAATCTCTCAAAGTGCCAGTTCTTGTTACGTGAGGTCCATTTCTTGGGGCACGTCATTTCTGAGGCGGGAGTTGCAGTGGATCCCGCGAAGATCGAGGCAGTGCTAGCTTGGGAGCCACCCAGGAGCGTGACGGAGGTGCGGAGCTTCTTGGGCCTAGCCGGATACTATCGGAGATTCGTGCCAGACTTCTCCAGAGTTGCTGAACCACCCTCATCTTTGACAAAGAAGGGGAAACCCTTTGTGTGGTCAGACAGATGTCAGTAGAGCTTCCAGGAGTTGAGACAGAGATTGACCAGCGCACCTATCTTGAGGTTGCCTGAGGAGGGAGTTGGATACGTAGTTTACTGCGATGCATCAGGGACTGGACTCGGGTGCGTCCTGATGCAGGAGCGGGCCGTGATCGCCTACGGATCACGTCAGTTGAGGCCACATGAGCAGAACTACGCCACTCATGACCTAGAGTTAGCAGCAGTGGTCTTCGCTCTGAAGACATGGCGGCACTATCTGATGGGCGAGCGCTTCACAGTCTTTTCTGACCACCAGAGTCTCAGGTATATCTTCTCTCAGAAGGACCTGAACCTGAGACAGCGGAGATGGCTTGAGTTCCTCCAGGACTATGACTTTGAGATAGTCTATACACCTGGGGAGGGGAACGTGGTAGCCAATGCCCTCAGCAGGAGGACGGGCATTCAGCTACTTGAGGAGGCGACGGAGCAGCTAGCCTCCTTACAGATATCCTTCGTGGATAGAGACGGAGCAGCCTTTCTTCAGTCTCTCACAGTCTCTCCTCCACTTCTACAGCGGGTCAGAGAGGCTCAGCGTGGGGACGCTGACTGTGAGACCCAGCGTGCTCTGATATCCTCAGGTCAGGCGCCTGATGGCTTCTCCCTTGGATCAGAGCACGACATCCTTTTCAGAGGACGTACCTTCGTACCAGTCGCTTTACGAGAGGAGGTGCTGAGAGAGTTTCACACTTCTCCCTTGGCGGTACATCCCGGAGTGGCGAAGATGTACCAAGATCTCAGACGACAGCACTGGTGGCTGGGCATGAAAAAGCTGTGGCAGGGTTCGTTTCACGATGCCTCACCTGCCAGCAGGTGAAGGCAGAGCATCAGGTACCAGCAGGCTTGGTACAGCCCTTGGAGGCCTCGGAGTGGAAGTGAGACGGCATATCTATGGACTTCGTGACTGGACTTCCACGCACTTCCAGAGGTCACGACTCCATTTGGGTGATTGTCGACCGACTCACCAAGTCGGCACACTTCTTACCCATCAGAGAGCAGGGCTCAGTGGAGAGCTTGGGACGTCTTTACGTCCAGGAAATCGTACGGCTTCACTGTGTTCCATCGTCTATCGTCTCCGATCGAGATGCTCGTTTCACTTCCCGGCTTTGGAAGGGGTTGCAGGAGGCGTTCGGGACGCGGCTCCATCTGAGCACAGCCTTCCACCCTCAGACGGATGGTCAGACTGAGAGGACCATACAGACACTCGAGGACATGCTCCGTGCATGTGTTCTTGACTTTGGTCGTAGCTGGGAGGACCACCTACCCTTGGTGGAGTTCGCGTACAACAACAGCTACCACTCCACCATCAGGATGGCACCATACGAGGCGTTGTACGGCAGACCCTGCAGATCACCGTTGTGCAGGACAGACCCTGGGGAGTCAGCACTCGTGGGACCAGAGATGGTCCGAGCCACGACAGAGAAGGTCCAGATCATCCAGGAGAGGATGAGGACAGCTCAGAGCCGGCAGAAGTCATATGCTGACAGGAGGCGGAGGCCACTGGAGTTAGAGGATGGCGACCACGTCTTTTTGCGTGTCTCACCTCGACGTGGTTTACGGAGATTTGGCCGAGGCGGCAAGTTGTCTCCACGCTTCATCGGGCCTTTCCAGGTCCTCAGCAGGATAGGAGAGGTGGCTTATCGCCTGGCTCTACCACCTCAGTTGAACCGGGTGCACGACGTCTTTCACGTGTCTCAGCTGAGGAGATACGTGCACGACCCGACGCACATCATCGACTTTGGGGAACTGGACGTGGACGATGGGGTGACTTTTGCGGAGGTCCCAGTGGAGATCGAGGATCGACAGGAGCGGGTCCTAAGTGGGCGGTCGATTCCTCTTGTGCGCGTCAGATGGCAGCACGGGAACCTCCAGGAGAGCACTTGGGAGCGGGAGGCTCAGATGCGTGCTCAGTACCCCCATTTGTTCCCCTAGTTTTTTATGTATCTTTACGGGGACGTAAAGCCCTGAGGTGGGAGTAATGTAAAGACCCGCAAATTTCAAGGAAATTTTTTTTCTTAATTTTCTTTGGAATTTTACAAGAGCGCAGCTTCAGACGGCACCTGATTCCGAGGCCCGGTGTGCCCGGAATCAATTTCCGAAGTTTGGCTCCGGTACGTTCAGTGAACGGACGAGCGGGTTTTTCTATCTTTTGAACCGGTGCCCGGAATCGAATTCTGAGGGCACCGATGAAATCGCAGCGCCGGTATTTGCTTAGAAACGCCTCTTCCGGAGTTGCGTTTTCTCAGACGTGGTTTTTAAATTTTGGGGCTTTAAGTCAGAAATAAAATATAATTTGTGCGACAACTTTATTTTATTTCACTTAAGCTGCTTGGAAGTCACTTGGAAGCCACTTGAACTGAGTTAAAGCGGATAGGGTGCTATCCGAAAATATCCTACCCCTTGTTAGGATATTTGTGGGGTGGGGCCCGCACGAGCCCTGCCGTTTCTTTCGCAAAGTAACGCACCCGCGAAAACCCGTCAAAGTAACTGAAAAGTCAACCGACGCGTTTTCTTTAATTTCTTAACAGACCATTTAATTGGGTGGTTTATTTCGTGAATTAAATGGGTTGTTTCATTCGTTGAATTAATTCAAATAATTTAATGGGTCGTTACTTACGCGTTTTGCGTTTGTTGGCAAAATAATAAAATAGACAAACTTGTCTATTTTGGAGGATTGCTTTTGTTGTGCAATTCCTCTGAGCCTCCACCCTCTCCACGAAGAACGCGAAGAACGCGAAGAACGCGAAGAACACGAAGAACGCCGGCGACCAGAATTCGACGACGCACACCGTGATCTGCGACGTCGACGAGCTCTACCCGCGACGTTCTTCGGCGACGCCTCTTCTTCCGCGGCCGATCCTCGTTCGGCAACTAATGTGAGAATCAGATCTTTTGTTTCTCCCTTTTTAATTTCAATAACAACGGATTTAATTAATTAAATCCGTTTGTTCTAGATCCGGAGATCGTCGGCGCGACGTTTTTTCCCGCGGTGCGACGAACGTCCCTTCCGCGACGAGCGATTCCGCGACGACCTCACGTCCGACGACGACAAGGTAAGGGTTGTTGGAATATTTTTATTTCCCGTGTCTATTCTTTTAAAATTAAAGAACCTGATCTCCTAACAATTTTAATTTATTTAAAATTGTTGTTGATTATTTTCTTTTCCTCCCGTTGTTTATGACTAACGCGGAGGGTGCGGGTCTAACGAACAAGACCCGGCAACCCTCCGCCGATCTTTTGTTGTGCGGATTTGGCGGACGACGAAGAACCGTGCAGCAAGGGCGATCCGTTGATCCCGCAGTGAAGATCGGCCCCCGGGAGGAGCAACGCCGCAGACGGGAGGCAAAACGGGCCACCAGAGCAACTCCGGCGGCCCGCGGAAGGCGGCGGCGGCGCCGGCGGCCGGAGGCGGCGGCGCCCGGCGCGCCGCCGTGGAGGAAATCCGCCGCGGCTTCAGCCGCGGCGGCGGCGGCCGGTTCCGCGGCCGCGCGGAACCGGGGAGGGACGCGGCAGCCCGGCCGCATCCGCGTGACAGGCGGCCCCCCGCGGGGCCGCGTTCCACCTAAGCCGCAGGTCAAACCCGCGGCGCCCCTTCGGCCGCTCGGCCGAAGCCGAGTCGGCCGGTCCGGTCGGCCGGGCCGCGCCCAGGCCGGACCGGACCCGCCCTAGCCGGGTCGGGCCGGGTCGGGCCGACCCGGTTCGGCCGACCCAAGGGGGGGTTCGGGCCGGGTCGCCCCGGGCCCAGAACCCCCGTTTTAGGGCCTTCTTCGGTCTTTTGCCCATATCTTGGGCCTGGGACCTCCGATTGACGAACCGTCAGCGGCTACGCGATCCTTGGATCGAGACGGTCATTTCGGTATATTATAATCAAGGTTTTGGAAGACTTTGGGTATGGCCGGGTTGGTTCGTACACGAAACCAACCGGGCCCTCAGAGCGGAAACACTCATAACTTGAGCTACGGATGTCCGAACGACGTACCGTCAGCTGTGGTAGTTTCCTCTAAGTGAGACGGAACTTTTGGCATACTCCGCCCGAGGATCGGACATAGGCGGAGTACGGTCGGGTTGGTTTTTCCCTAAAAACCAACCGGGCCCCTGGGACGAAAATGCCAATAACTCTCAGACCGGGCGTCCGATTGACGCGCCGTCTGTTTCGTTGAGATCCTATTGTCGATACGGAACTTTTGGATAAATCAACATCGGACTACGTGTCAGTTGATGTATCAGCCTCTCGGCTCGTGGAGCAGACCCTCCTAAACGAGCTCGATGTGTGCGGGAACCCTAGCGCTGGCTGTGACTTCGACGACAGTGCAGAGATCCTCCGTGGACTGCGACGACGGTAGAGCAGAGATCCTCCGTGGACTGCGACGACGGCAGAGCAGAGGTCCTCCGTGGACTGCGGCGACGACTGTGCAGAGATCCTCAGGGGACTGCGTCGACTACTGCACTCAGCGATCCTACGTGGATCAGTGCTACAGGTTCTGTGTGAGCCCGATCCTATGTGGGTCCTTACTACCGGTTCTGTGTGAGCCACTGCCTACAGGTTCTGTGTGAGCACGATCCTGTGTGGGTCTTTTGCGGGGGTTAGTACCTATCGATCCTTCGTGGGTCCGACGACTTAGATGGATCAGTGATCATCTTTGACGTCATCTGAAAAAGTATACCTGGTTGAGCTGAATCTTATGTTACTCTCCTTTGTGGATTGTGTTGAACTATCCTTTGTGGATTTACTGTTTACTCTCCTTGTGGATTTGAGTCTTGCTTTCCTGCGTGGATTGAGTTGTTCTTGAGCTCGTGAGCAGAGCTAGAATTGGGGACTTAGGTATATGTATGGGCATATACCTAAGTTGAGTCAGATGTTACTTCGTGATTGCATCTTTCTTTTGTGCTATATCCTTTGTGGATTTCGGGAGACCTTCGGGGGTCTCGGGGTCCTTACTGAGTAGCTTATACTCACCCCTGCACGGGCTATGCCCGCACCTTGTTGTGTTGGATGCAGACGACGGACAGCGCTGATCACGGTTGGGGCGTGGAGCAGGACGGTACCTGGAGGTGGACCACTGGACGGGACGTGCTCGGAGCAGACGTGGGACCCGAGGAGCCTGGAGGCTATCTGTACCCACCCTTCAGGTGGGATTGCCAGTGGACGACACGAGGCGGCCGTCTTTTCTTCAGTTGCTGTTCCTTACTTTTTCAGTTGTACTTTCAGTTGGGCTTGTATTCCGGCCCCCTTTACTTTTCTGCACTTTGTAGTTACTTTCTGCTTGCGGACTCTGTGGTGGTTGTTACTTATAAAGGCAATGCCTTCCCTGTTTACCGGGATTTTACGCCTTGGTGCTAGTCGCCAGCCCCTGGCCTATGGAAGGCGGGCTTGGGGTAGTCACGGCACGGGCCCCGAGGTCGGGTCGTGACAGTAATGCCCCAACCCTAGATACCCAGAGTCGGTTAATTATTACATAACATTGGCATGATCACAAAAGAGATCAAGTCTCGAAAGACCGATTAGTTTAGTAGCCTTGGAATAACTAGATACATTAATAAAGTTTACATTACATCATAAAATGAAAACTACAACAATATAGTCTCCATATTCCACACTCTTATCCCCTCATAGTATCCCTGTAGGACATTCATAAATTACATCTTCACATCCTAGGAAAAATAAAACATAAAAAAAGGGGCGAGCTCAAATTCCTAGTAAGGATAACAATATATCATAAACATTCATATATAAAAATAAAAATTTAAGGAAATGTATAACTAAAACAAAAGCCTTTTAAACTAGAATTTCAACATAGTATGGAAGAAATAAAATGAAATAATTCCATTTACTTATTCACATGGATATTCTACTAATCCAATAATCACATGTAATATCAATAACCACTTTCATAATGATGGAATGCATAATGCCAGACTATCATAACCACATAGCCAAGGCCTCGTGACAAAACTACAAATAATATTTTTTCAAGGCCCTGTGCCAAGACACTAGTTTGTCTCATGAGACCTACCGATGCATCGAGGAGCTATAACGGGCTCCACCCATCACATATTAAGTCCAATGCATTTCCGTATGAAATGGTTTAAACATAACGTAAACATTCGTATTAAAACTATCATATGAAATGTAAATACTTCATCTATAAACCACGAATGGTATAAAAATAACACATCCACAGTAAAACATATCACAAAACCTTCAATTCAATATAGAAGTTTTGTATCATAATAAATCAACTTCAAATAAGCTTAAAATCCATCAAAGGATGTTGACATAGATGAAATCAAAACTCCTTCTAGAGAAATATATCTTTCTATTTTGAAATTATTTAAGAGTAAAAATATATAAAATAAATAATTTTCTTTGAAAATATTCTTATAAGATTTTAAGGGAAGCTTCGACGATTTTATAATTGCATAAAATAGCCGCATCCACCGTATAAGTTAAAAAAACATTCTTACCTTAATTCTGTCAAAAATGTTAAAAAGAACCTTGTTTGGAAAATGATGGAAAGATTCCTTTATAAACCACGTATAAAAGTCAAAAAGGGTATAAATGACTTTAACCCATATTCTAGTAAATAGTAAAAAAAATTGAAATACATTTTTAAGAAACATGGATATGGATGATAAAGAAGTCCCAGTAGATTATTAATTATAAACAACCACGGATAATGAAGAGATTGCGAAATTAACCCTTAACTTGTACTTTTCCTTGGCTGGGGTAGGTTAACCTCTTATGTAATGGTGAATTAATTTTTATAATATTATACAAGAATAATATATATTAATATGATATCATATATGATCTTTTAATATTTCTTTGTTAATAATATTTTAGAATTATCGTCGTTTCGGGTGTTAACTTACTCATTTTATTTTATATGTTTTGTCATGTAAGCCATGTTTTTCATGGATAGGTTGTATCTTATTCATATCCAGAATGATATCAAGTCCTTAAAAATTATTTTTAAATCATAAAATGATAATTATACATGAATGGATACGATGGAGAATGAATCTCATCGCGTTCGTGGAGACGGTAGTCCGTACGTACGCACGAGCAACAATATCATTATTTTGATATTAAAATAATAAAAAATTGGACGGTATATAATATATAGATAATAATTATCATGTTATATTTATTATTTACAAGAATTAAAAATCATTATTATACCCATCCAAATAATAATATATTGAATAACAATTACAACACGATGTGGTGACAGTATGCCGTACATACGCACATATGGTGACATGTCATTCAAAGAATGGATAGAATAATGAATATGGTTGTACAATATTTATAATAATACTATAGTATATAGGAGATACTAGATTCATTATTTTATAATGGGAATAATAGAGAAAGAAGAATTTGAAGAAGAAATGAATTTTAAAAAGGGTGGTGGAAACAAAACCTAATCTTCGGGTTCTTCCTTTTGATTTCATAAAAAGTGCTCCATAGGTGGGCTTTATGATCAAAATAAGGCCTCTAGGTTGAATTTAGGGAAGTTTAGAGAGTACTTGGTCAGGGTTTGGCCGATCCAAATGGCTTTGAATGTGTGAATTAGTGAGAAGGGGTAGTGCCCTTTTATAAGAGTTGTGAGGGCCACATTTGGAAAATCTAGAAATATTATTTTATAATAAATTCATATTCGGTTTCTAATGGCTCCAAAGTATATTATTTAAAGTTTAAGGAAGGTATGGGTCGAAAACCACTCAACCAATATTATTTAGATAGGTTTGGGTCATTATATTAACCTTATCTTTTAGTTTTAACTCTTATTTTATTAGTTTGACACTTACCATGTCACTTTGTATTTTTATATTATATAGTTAATAAACGTAATATATACCTCCAAGAGACCCCCAAGTGGTAAATTAATGATAAAACTATCATGATATATGTCCCTTGGACGAACTGTAGATTTTTAGGAATTGAATATCAATTAATAATATAATATTTGTTTTACAAATTCTTTTATATCAATTTTGGAAGTATTTGGATAATTGATTTTTGTAAAAATCATAACATACTGATTACTTCGAAAAAAGTTAATTAAATCAATACTGACATGTCATATTAACTTATAAAATTAGTGCAATTCATAAAAATTCTCAAATTATATTTATTTGTGTATTTATAATATCAATTATTTTAATTTTTCACTATTATGGTAATTAGTGCATCATCATTTTTTCATAAATAAATTAAATAATTAATGTCTAAAAATTAAAAATAAAATATCATTATGTTGGAAATATTTTTAGCTTTCAAATGAATATTTATATTCTAATTTATCTTATGTGTAACCATGTATTAAAAATGTTTTAGTAAATAAACATTGATTTTAACTCTTTTAACTCTTCTTTAAATTAAATAATAATAAATGTCCTAATCTAATCCAAGTGGACCTAAATGATAATATTTTATTCCTAAGGTTGATTTTGGTCGAATTAATCTTATCCAAAAGAATTAAGGTATGTTTCAGGGTAATATTAATATCATTTTTACCTTTAGTTATCCTATTTACTTTTAACCGTGGTAAATAAAAGTAAAAAGTTACTATTCAGCAAAAATTATTTTCATCTCATTGAAGCACATTTTACTCCTTCATATTAACTGTGTCTCTAGGAATTTTGAAATTCCACTCACAGAAGCGGTAAAATTATGTTTTATGATAAATTCAGTTTTTTTTAACTACCACTTAGTGGTTGCACTATTCATCAAAAATGCTGTTTTTCAGAAAAATACCAAAAATTTACCCTAGGCTAATTTCGATATTCCAAATCCAAAAATGAAGTCCATTTTGAAAAATAATATTTATAATTTTAAAAAAGTGGAAATTACTATTCATAACAGCTAGTTTGATTGGTTGTGGTGTGTATGAACTCGATGTCACGTACAACACACGCAATTGCATTATTCAAAAAGAAGCATACCGTAGAAGCTTGGGGTGTTACATTCTCCCGTCCTTCAAATAATTTCATCCTTGAAATTTATAGAATACTACCGCAAGAAAAGACTCAGGTTGTTCTTCATCATAAGTTCCTTGGGTTCCCACGCTGCCTCTTCCATATTATGGTTTCTCCACAAGAATATTACCAGGCGAGTCGTCCAGTTTTACAGTAGTTGTTCTCTCGTATCAAGAATCTTGACGGGATCTTCGCAATAAGACAGATCGGGTTCCAGTTCTAATTCCTCATAGGTGAGTAAATGCATTGGGTCAGGCATGTATTTCCTCAATAAGGATATGTGGATGACATCGTGAACTTTAGAGAGATTTGGAGGCATTGCCAATCGGTAAGCTACAGCCCCAATTCTTTCTAGAATTTCGAAATGTCCGATGTACCTGAGACTCAATTTACCTTTCTTACCAAAATGGGTGACTCCCTTCCATGGAGATACCTTCAGGAAAACTTGATCACCAACGTAAAATTCCAAATCCTTCCTTCGATTATCGGCATCGCTCTTCTGCCTACATTGAGCTGCTTTGATATGGTTTTGGATTACCTTCACCTTTTCCATCGTTTCCTCTACGAGTTCTGGGCCTACAATTTTTCTTTTACCAACGTCATCTCAACATGTTGGTGTGCGACATCTCATTCTGTATAACGCTTCATATGGTGCCATATGAATACTCGAATGGAAGCTATTTTTATAGGAAAATTCTACCAAAGGTAAATATTGATCCCACATACCCTGAATGTCATGTGAGCTGGATCTCAACATGTCTTCTAAGGTTTGAATAGTTCGTTCTGATTGTCCATCTATTTGAGGGTGGTAGGTAGTGCTCAAATGAAGTTCAGTATCCAAGGCTTTCTGAAGACTTTTCCAGAATCATGAAGTAAAACGGAGATCATGATCAGAAACAATCGATAGTGGTACTCCATGAAGTCTCACAACTTCATTAATATATAGTCTGGCTAGTTATTAAAGTGGAAAATCTTCCCTTATAGCAAGATCATGTGATGACTTGGTATGATGATCAACAATAACTCATATTGCATTGTTCCTTCTAGGAGTCTTTGGTAGTCCCATGACAAAGTCTATCGTGACTTTATCCCATTTCCACTCAGGTATAGGAAGAGGTTGCACTACACTTCCAGGGTATTGCCTTCCAACTTTCACTTGTTGAAAAACCATACATCTTGACACAAAATCAGCAATCTCCCTCTTCATGTTGTCCCACCAAAAATGTTCCTTCAAATATCTATAAATTTTGGTGCTCCCATGGTGTATAGAGAAATTAGAACTATGAACATCATCCACCAATTACCTTTTTAGATTAGGTATATCGGGAATTCAAAGTCTCTTCCCAAATTTCAAAATTCCATCTTCATACACAAAGTCTCTCAATCTACCATCATTCACAGCTTTAATCTTCATTTTAAATTCATCATCATCGGTTGAGAACTCTTAGTTCTCTCTAGTAAAGATGGTTTGGAATCCATTTGAAAAAGCATTGATGTTTCACCTTCCCTGGTTATTCCCATGTCCATCTTCACTAGATCGATGAAAATTGGATCCCTTTCAATTCTCACATTGTTCAAAACTCCATGATCTTTTCTACTCAAAGCATCTGACACCTTGTTTTCCTTCCCCGAGTGGTATTGTATCGTGCAGTCGTAATCCTTGATTAATTAAAGCCATCTCCTTTGCCTCATGTTGGGTTCTTTTTGTGAGAAAATATATATCAAACTCTTGTGATCAGTATAAATTTCACATTTTTCACCATAGAGGTAGTGCCTCCATATCTTCAAAGCAAAGATCACAGCTTCTAACATGAGATCATGAGAAGGATAGTTTTTTCCATGAATTTTCGACTATCGTGATGCATAGGCAATAACCCTATCATTCTTTATAAGGACACAACCAAGTCCTTTCATCGATGCGTCACTATAAATAACGAACCCATCATTCCCTGATGGTATAGTAAATATATGAGAATTGACTAATCTTCTCTTAAGATCTTCAAAACATTCTTCACAATATTTTTTCCAAACAAATTTAACCCCTTTACATGTGATCTTTGTTAATTGGTTAGCCAACAGGGAAAAATTCTTGGACAAAACGTCGATAATGACCTGCTAATCCAAAAATTCTGCATACCTCAGTTATACTCGTAAGAGAAGGCCATTCATGGATTGCCTTGTTCGTAGAAAGATCAACATAGATTCCATCTTTAGAGACAATATGGCCAAGAAAATAAATCTCCTAAAGCCAAAATTTGCACTTGCTAAACTTCCCATATAATTCATGTCTTCTCAGAGTCTTCAGGATAATGCGCAAATGGTTTTCATGATCTTCGTAGATTTTGGAGTATACCAAAATATCATCAATAAATACCACCAAAAATTCATTGAGATATTCCATGAAAACCCAATTCATCAGATATGGAATTATAGAGGCTTCATTAGTCAATCCAAAAGGCATTACTGTAAACTCGTAATGCCCGTACCCGGTTCGAAATGCAGTCTTCGGAATGTCTTCCTTCTTCACACACAACCGATGGTATCCAGATCAAAGGTCAGTCTCTGAAATGTATTGAGATCCATGTAGTTGGTCAAATAAATCATCAATGCGAGGTAGGGGATACTTGTTCTTTATTGTTATAGCATTGATCTCCCTGTTGTCGATACATAACCTCATAGATCCATCTTTATTTTTAAAAAAAAGAACAGGGGCTCCACATGAAGAAATAGTAGGGCGAATAAATCCCTCATTACTCAATTCCTCTAGTTGTTTATTTAGTTCAACTGATTCTACAGTGTCCATTCTATAAGGGGTCTTCGATATAGGCCTTGATCCAAGAATTAAATCAATAGAAAACTCAACTTCTCGTTCTGGAGGATGTCCAGGTAAATCTTCCAGAAACACATCTATATATTCTTTTACAACAGGTACATCCTCTATTTGAACATTCCTTTCCTCAACCACAGTCATTTAATTCTCTTCCTCCCCAGTAATTTAATTTAGTTGAGCTACTGGGGGTGGATCTTGATAAGATTTAGGTGGTGACGATTCTTCTCTAAAGATAAGGTGTTCCTTATCATCATAAAAACTCGTAACCTCATTATTATTACAAAATATCATTGCATCATGGTCCGAAATCCAATCCATACCGAGGATTATATCAAACACAATAATAGGTATGATGATGAGATCAGCGGATAAAGAAAATTTATGTTCTGTAATAGGGACTGATTCAAAAAACATTGTTGCAATGATAATTCCCTTAGGAGTTTTAACAGAAAACTCATTTATTATATCAAATTGGAAATATGTAATTTTCTTAGAAAACTGCAAAGATATGAAACAACGCGATGATAAAGAATCAAATAATTCATTTTCTAAACTTGAGGAAACTATTAAATTACCTGCCGACACGTCTTTCAGAGCTTCTACCTCAGCAGTAGTGATAGCATAAGCTTATCCATGATCCCTTGGACTTTTCTGAGTTATGTTCCCTTGACGCTTAGGACATTCATTTGAATAATGTCTCATCTCCCTTAAATTGTAGCATTGGACATCGGTAGCTTCCTTCTTCCCCTTTTAATCACGATCATGGTGGCCTTTTTCACCACATTGGTAACAGACACTTGTTCCATTTATGCAAGTACTTGGGTGTTTCTTCCCACATTTACTAAAGGATGGATATTCAACTTTTCACTTCTTCCCTTTATTTCCATTCCTAGACTGATCAGCAGATCTCTTATTCTCTTGCTTTGCTTTAAAGTTATATGACTTAAAGAATTCATTCTCTGTCTTGATAGCACACGAGACAATGTCTTCATACGACGAGAAGGATTGTGAGACTAATTCTCAACGGAGAAATGTTTTTAACCCATCAATGAAACGATCAATCTTAATTCTTGGGTTACATATATAATCTCCAGCATACCATGCTAACCTAGTATTGTTTGCCTCATACTTTTTGACATTCTCATCCTCATTTTGTATCAGACTCAAAAATTGTCTTTCTATATCTGCTCGATGGTCACAAGGAAAGTATTTTTCTAAAAACATATATTTGAACTCCCTCAATTCGATATTTTATACTTCAACATATTCCTTCAAGTTTTGAATCAATGACCACCATTGATCAGCATCTCCAGTGAGGCAGTAAACTGCCATGATAACTTTTTCCCATTCACTACTCCCCAAAGCCTCAAATATTTTCTCTAGGGAATTTACCCATTGCTTAGCTACTAAGGGATTTATACTCCCATTGAACGTTGGTGGTTGTTTCCTCAAGAAGCGATATAACATTGATCCTCCACACTGTGGATCAGGGTGCTCTATACGGGTAAGGTTATTATTCATAACCAGAGGGAGTTATCCTAGTATGGTGATAAGTTGATCAGCACCAGTTGTATCACCAGCTCCACAATAATTATCTTGAGAAGGCGGGAAATCCCTACATGGTGTGCATGCATTAATACGGTTTTCATTTCTTCCACTATGTTCCATTTCTAAACAATGGCATAAACTAGATCAGTTTATGAATCAAAATACATAATTCCATACTTATGAAACACATAACATAAATTGAACTATTTATGGATATAATCCATAATCATACAAATGTTTTATTTGAGAAAGTATATACTCATAAACCCATCATAATGATTTGTAATGAAAATGAGAGTTATCCTTAGCATATCTCCCAGGAGTGTTGTAACCAAGAGTGCAGCAATGCCCGTTGTCATGCACCAGTTTTCGTTCGAGTCCATCTCAAAGCGGTGTTTTCAGTTTTTACCCCTAGGTTCATCTATGCCAGAGCCACCTCTACTGGCTCGTATCCAGACAAGGATGTATTGCTCAGAAAACTCACAAAATCCCTACAATACCAAAATTCTAGGAAGTTCTTCTATACTAATCCTCAAAGTCCATCTTAGGTCTATGTGCTCTAATCAGAGTGTATATAAATGTAGCTTCCAAGGTTTGTACTAAACTTCCTCTTATACCAACGGTAATGCCCCGACCCTTGATACCCAGAGTTAGTTCATTATTACATAACATTTTCATGATCAAAAGAAAGATCAAGTGTCGAAATACTGATTAGTTTATAGCCTTAGAATAAATAGATATATTAATAAAGTTTACATTACATCAAAAAATGAAAACTACAAAAATAGAGTCTACATAGTCCACACTCTTATCCCATAATACTATCCTTGCAGGTCATTCATAAATTACATCTTCATATCCGGGGAAAAATAAAACATAGAAAAGGGGTGAGCTCAAATGCCCAATAAGGATAAAAATATAGCGAAAACGTTCATAAATTATAATAAACGTTTAAGGCAATGTATGAATAAAAAAAGCCTTTTAAAATTGAACTTAAACAAAGTATGGAAAAAATAAAATGAAATAATTCCATTTACTTATTCACATGGATATTCTACTAATCGAATAATCACATCCATTATCAATAACCACTTTCATAATGATGGAACTCATAATGCCAGACTATCATAACCACATAGTAAAGGCCTCGTTCCAAGACTACAAATAAGATTTTGTCAAGGCCTTATGCCAGGACCCTAGTTTTTATCATGATACCTACCGACTCTTCGAGGAGCTATAGCGTGCTCCACCCGTCACATATTAAGTCCAATGCATTCCCATATGAAAAGGTTTAAACATAACATAAACATTTGTATTAAAACTAGCATATGAAATGTAAATACTTTATCCATAAATCACGAATGATATAAAAATAACACATCCACAGTCAAACATATCAAAAAACCATCAATACAATATAGAAGTTTTGTATCATAATAAATCAACATCAAATAATCTTAAAATCCATCAAAGGATGTTGGCATAGATGAAATCAAAACACTTTTTAGAGAAATATCTCTTTCTATTTTTAAATTATTTAAGAGTCATATATCTATAAAATAAACCATTTTCTTTGAAAATATTCTTATAAGATTGTAAGGGAATCTTTGATGATTTTATTATGGTGGAAAATAGCCACACCCGCCGTATATTTTAAAAAAACATTCTTACCTTAATTATTTTGAAAAGGTTAAAAAAGAACCTTGTTTGGAAAACAACGAAACGATTCCTCTATTAACCACTTATAAAAGTCAAAAAGTGAATAAATTACTTTAACTCATATTCTAGTAAATAGTAAAAAAAATGTTTTCAAAAACATTTTTATGAAATATGGATGTGGATGATAAAGAAGTCCCAGTAGATTATTATGTACAAATAACCTCGGAGAATGAAGAGATTGCGAAATAAAGCCTTAACTTGTACTTTTCCTTGGTCAAGGTAGGTTAACCTCTTGTATAATGGTGAAATAATTTTTATTAAAATATACAAGAATCATATATATTAATATGATATCATATATTATCTTTTAACATTTCATTGTTAATAATATTTTAGAATTATCGTCATTTCGGGTGTTGACTTACTCATTTTATTTTATATGTTTTGTTATGTAATCCATGTTTGTAATGGATAGGTTGTATCGTATTCAAATCCATAATGATATCAAGTCCTTAAACATTATTTTTAAATCATTAAATGATAATTATACATGAATGGATATGATGGAGAATGAATCTCATCACGTTCGTGGAGACGGTAGTCCGTACGTATGTACGAGCGACAATATCATTCTTTTGATATTAAAATAATATATAATTGGATGGTATATCAGATATAAAGAATAATTATCATGATATATTTATTATTTACATAAATTACGAATCATTATTATACCCATCAAAATAATAATATATTTAATAACAATTACACCACGACGTGGAGACAGTAAGCCGTACGTACGCACGTATGGCGACATGTCATTCAATGGATGGATAGAATACTGAATATGGTTGTACCATATTTATAATAATATTACACTATATAGGAGATACTGTATTAATTATTTTAGAATGGTAATAACAAAAAACTAAGAAGTTGAAGAAGAAATGAATTTGAAAAAGGGTGGTGAAAACATTACCTCTTCTTCGGGTTCTTCCTTTTGATTTGAAAAAAAGGGCTCCTTAGGTAGGCTTTCTGATCAAACTAATGCCTCTAGGTTTAAGTGAGGGAATTTTAGAGAGTATTTGGGAAGGGTTTGGCCGAGACAAAAGGCTTTGAATGTGTGAATTTGTGAGAATGTAAAGTGCCCTTTTATAAGAGGGTTGAGGGGCACCTTTGGAAAAGCTAGAAATATTAATTTATAATAAATTCATATTCGGTTTCTAATGGCTCCAAAGTGGATTATTTAAATTTTAAGGCAGGATGGGTCTAAAATCACTCAACCAATAGAATATAGACATGTTTGGGTCATTATATTAACCTTATCTTTTAGTTTTAACTCTTAGTTAATTAGATTGACACTTACCATGTCACATTGTATATTTATATTATATAGTTAATAAACATACTATATACCTCCAAGAGACCCCCAAGTGGTCCATTAATGATACACCTATCTCGATATAATTCTCTCGGCCGAACATTAGATTATTTGGATTTGAATATCAATTAATAATATAATCTTCGTTTTAAAAACACTTTTATATCAATTTTGGCACTATTTGGAAAATTGATTTTTGAGAAAATCATAAAAGAATGATAAATTCAAAAAACATTAATTAAATAAATACTAAATTGTCATATTTACCTAGAAAATTATTTTAATTTATAAAAAGTCTTAAATTATATTTATTTGGGTATTTATAATATCAATAATTTTAATTTTTCACTATTATGTTAATTACTCCATCATCATTGTGTCATAAATAAATTAAATTATTTAATGTCTAAAAATTATAAATAAAATATCACTATGTAGGAAATATTTTATCATTCTAATGAATATTTATAATCGAATTTAACTTTTGTGTATCCCTGTATTAAAAATGTTTTAGTAAATAAACACTGATTTTAACTTTTTTAACTCGTCGTTTAATTAAATAATAATAAATGTCATAATCTAATCCAAGTGGACCTAAATGATAACATTTTATTCCTAAGGTTGTTTTTTGGTCAAATTAAGCTTATCCAATAGAATTAGGACATGTGTAAGGGTAATATTAATATCATTTCTACCCTTAATTATCCTATTTACTTTTAACAGTGGTAAATAAAAGTAAAAATGTTACTATTCACCAAAAAATATTTTCATCTCATCGAACAACATTTTACTCCTTGTTATTAACTGTGTCTCTCGGATTTTCGAAATTCCACTCACAGAAGTGGTAAAATTATGTTTTATGATAAATTCAGTTTTTTAACTACCACTTAGTGGTTTCACTATTCATAAAAAAATGACGTTTTTTTAGAAAATACCAAAAATTCACCCTAGGCTAATTTCGATATTCCGAATCCAAAAATGAAGTCCATTTTGATAAATAAAATTTATAAATTTAAAAAAGTGGTAATTACTATTCATAACGACAAGTTTGATTGGTAGTGGTGTGTTAGAACTCGATGTTGCATACAACACACACTATTGCATTATTCAAAGAGAAGCGTACCGTAGAAGCTTGGGGTGTTACAGAGGGGTTGTGGTAGATTAGTTAAAAGGGAATGTTTTTTGGATAAGATGGAGTTCTGTGTAAGGAACAAGTGAGGATGCATGGGTTGGTAGGGAAATGGTGACAACTATGTTTAGAAAGAATTATAAACGTGGGAGGCAAGCTGAGATGCATGTATTCTTGGAACCATGTCATTGGATTCATGCACCATTAAGATTAAATCGTTTACTAAATGAAGAAGTACTTGTTGTAAGGTAGAGACCTATGAAATGACCATGCACCATTATTCTTCACACATGTGTATAAATTGGTAGAACATAGAGTAGCTTAAAATAAAATATTAAAAATATAATTATTTATGTCTTACATATTATTGGTTTAAGATATCTAGTTGTTTTTTCTTTTTCAATCATGGATCTCGGTCAATGTCTTCAACTTGTTCACACAGAATATATTTAGAAATTTGTGCCAGCAGATTGCTACAAATTAGTGGTTGATAATGATTACAATTTTAGGAGGACACTTCTAGAGTATCAAAACTATAGTCTACAAATGTATGAGGGATCTGTTTCAGCCACAGTCAGATAAGACAGGTTTGAGTAGTATGATATAACCTTCAATTTGATCATTTATCGAATGGAGAACATGGTATCATGGGTTGTGATGATTTTTTGTGGGGTATTGTGGCAGTGGTGGTTTTTATTACTCTGAGTTCATGATGGGTAAAAAATATAATTGGAGGAGTTATAAGACTAGTTCAAATGGAGGTTTATTTCTTCATCTATAATGGTTTCTAGTCACATGGAGCTGTTTACCCTTTAGTAGGGGAGATTTAGATTAAAAGAGTTTTAGATCTATTTTCTTAACCTTCTGTGATATACTTCAGACCGACTTTTGTATGAGGAGGCTAGGGATAAGAATTTAGAGAATGATTTTCATCCATAGATCCATATAAAGGTCACCATATTAATGATGAAGGAATATATTGAGGTGTTGGTGAGAGCAGAATTCACAGAGAGGATGTTATCCAGAACAAGAACATGATGAGAGGGGAGTTGTGAGGATTAATCATGAAGTATGGATATGGTTTGGGATTCCTTGTTTTCTAGATATTAGGGATTCTTATAAGCTAGAGGTATGTTCCATACCTCAATGTACCATTTCCTTGAGAGTGAGTGTGGATCTCAGACCCATTGTTATGGATCATATGCAAGTTTTTCTTCTGTAAGACAAGTTCATTAGAGGCATTAGTGCCCATCCTTTCAGAGTAGTCTATGTGTTCTAGTTGTTCCACTTCAGGTTCCTCCATTGTTACAGTTCTAGCCCAAAATGTAGTAGAAGTTTTCTCTAGTTTGGGTTCATCATAAATTAGTTGGGGTAGGAAGAGGATTTACTTAGGATGTGCCCCATAATTATAGAGTATATCATTTCCATGGATATGGACTTCATCAGGGTCTTAGAGGCCTTGGATAAAGTTATGGTCGACATCATGCTTTAGCATTTCCTGTTTTAGGTGAGAAATTAATCTTTCGAGGTAAAATTACATGTTTTTATATTTGGGTTCATGACATTTTTGATCTAGGAGAGACACACTCCATCATATCACATACCCTTGTCAATGCATTAGGACTTCAGGTAGGTATACTTTTAGATCCCTTGGTGTTGACAACTCTAGTTGGATGTCAAGATGACAATTTTGAAATATGTATGGATTATGATCTGGTGTTGGGAAGAACTTCTTATGAGGATATTTACTATGATTAAGGATTCAATTATATGACATCATCCTCATCATTGATTGGTTTTGTTTAGTGTAGGCTATCATTGATTACATCAAGAGGCTGGTTATGTTATTCGATGTGGATAAAGAGTCATCAGTGTTTGTTTGTGAGCGAGACCATAGAATTGGTTAGTGGAATGCTCCAATGTTTTCATCCTTTATGGTTGAGTTGATAATAAGTTCATCGATGATTTAGTAGTCATTTATTCCAATGGTCATAGAAGAGTACCCAAATTTCATTCCAGGGGAGGTTGTAGAATTACCCCCTCGAGAAGTGATCATGTTCAAGATCAAACTACAACAACTTTTGTCTCGTATTTAAATATATCTATATATTATATAGCCTTATATGTTGTAATTTTTGAGTATAGATCTCAATGGTCTATTTTTGTTTAGTTTTTTTAGCCAAGTTTATCACCATTGAGTTTACCCGTCTTTCCCATAAGGAAGGCTGAAGAAATTTTGAGGTTTTGTATCAAATATCATCACATGATGCAAGTGATGGAGATGATCCCCTACCCTATTCAGTGGATTAATGATTTATTCAATAAATTGAAGTGTAAAAGTTGTCTCTCAAATATATATTTTCTTTCATGTTATCATCATATATGTGTAAATGATGAGGATATACCGAATACTTCATTCCATTATTTTCATGGGAGTTAGGAATTTTTCGTGACATCGTTCGGTGAATTGAAATATATAGTTGTGTTCATGGGTTTAATGAAAATATTGTTCCATGTGTTCTGTGATAGTTTTATTGTGGTTTTCATCGATGAAATCCTTTTGAACTATGCATCTGAGGAGGAGAACGCAAAGCATATGCGTGGTGTTTTGGGAGTTATTCATGATTAGAATATGATTGGGATGTTTCTAAAGATTTAGTTTTGTGATCAAGAAGTCCATTTCATTGGGAATGTGTTATCATAGTACAGAGTAGTTGGGGAACCTTAAAATTTAGGAGTAGTTTATTCTTAGGCATCATCCAAGGTAATGGGAGATGTGGAATGGTTCATTGGTCATTTAGGCTACTACAAGAGGTTCATAGCTGATTTATATCAGGTTGAAACTCATATGACATTTTTTATCTGAAAGGATCAGGTGTTACTATGGACTGATTAGTGTCAGATATATTTTTCATATCTATAGTAGAAGTTGGTCAATGATACATTTATTTGTTTCTAGAAAGAGTTTTATTTGATGTTTTCTATGGTTCTTTACATCTTCAGTTGGGTTGTGTTTTGATGCAGTATCGATCACTCATTTCTTATGGATCATAGAAGTTCCATCCACATGAGAATAACGACGCCACCCATGATCTTGAGTTACAAGGGATGGTGTTTTCCACTGATGTTTTAGAGACATTAACTCATTTGGTATAGTTTTCTTGTCCTCACTGATCATAAGATCAGGTGGAACATTTTCTCACAATGTGACATGAACTTCTGTCAACATTGGTTGATGATGTTCTTAATGGGTTACTTCTTTGAGATTTTTCATAACCCTATAAATTACAATATTATGGTCCATTCACTATGAATGAAGTCACATAGTGATGCAGTGCATGAATCAGGTGATTCCTGGAGTGTGATTGAATAACATTTAATATTGCACCTAGATAAGGGAGAATTTGGGGGAAAATGTTTTTTTATATGATGGTGTTTTCATGTCACGTGTAGTAGGTGGAAGATTTATAGTTAGAGGATATTCAGGTGGCTATCTAGAGAAACAAAGTTGTTTGTGGGGAGGTCCATGATGGTTGGTCTTAAGATAAACAATGCTATATTCTGTTTTAGGGAAGGATTTTCATTCCTTTGGTGAAGTGTGAGATGGTTCTCAAAGAGATACATAGTTCTATTTTGGAATTACTTCCTGGTGTAGAAAAGATGTATGAATCCATGAGAGTATATTTTTGATGGCCTGGGTTGAAATGTACTGTTACAGGGTTTGGGTATCAATGTTTTTTCTTCCAGAAGGTGAAGGACGAACACCGTGTTCCCAATGGTTTTCTCAAGCCATTTTATTTTTCGCATTGGACTCAAGAGGACATATCTATGAATATTTATAACTAGTTACCATGATATTAGAGAGAATATGATTCGATATGGGTGGTATTGGATCTTCATACAATATAATCCAACTTTATAGTAATCACAGAGTCGAGCTCAGTGGGGGTTTTGTCGAGGAAGTGTCTGTAGGTGGCGGTGAGACTCCATAGAGTCCTGAGGATCATCATTTTGGATCAATAAGCTCATTTTACCTCCATGGAATGGGAAGGTCTCTAGTATGTTTAGGATACTATTTTATGCCATAGAACTTATTTTCATCCACATGTTGACAATCAAACAGTTAAGACCATCATGACTCTTGAAGATAAGTTCTGCTCTTCTGTCCTGGATTTTTTATTTTTCTGGATGAGTAACCTACCCTTGTTAGAGTTCACTTACACCAATAGTTTTTACTCAACCATCAGTACAAAATCACACAAATCGGTGTATGGATGACCTTTGTGTTCAGATTTGTTCTGGCCTGGGGTCGGAGAGATAACAATTTTCAGTTTGAAACTAGTACAGAATTCAAAAGAGTTTGTTTAGGTGATTTGAAAGTGGATGAAGGACACATAGGATTGTTAGAAATTATATTATAATCATATTAGGATGTGTATATATTGTTATTTTTGCGATCATGTGTTCCTAAAGTTGAATCCTTGTCATGGGAATTGAACATTTGGTCATAGGAGTAATCTTCCTCCCCATTTTGTTGGGACATTCATGGTGTTGTCTCATGTTGGAGTCGTGGGGTATTAGTTAACACGTCCCTTATAGATGAGTTAGATACATGATGATTTAAATGTGATATAGATCTATATTTATCGTTATTATGAATCTCATGTTATTTATTTGGGTGAGATCGATGTTGACGATGATGCGACTCTCTAGGAGCGGCACGTAGAGACCCAAGACCACCATGGGAAGGTGTTGTTTGGGAATTTTATCCCCTTGTTTCAATTCCTTCTGTGGAGTTATTGTGTGGAGGAGGAAACCAGGGAATGTTATTTCAATGTTTGCACTCGGAACCCCAAGTTTTCCTATACTAACTCTTCTCTTATATTGTTTGTTTTGGTTTTAGACATTTCCTATGTTGGGAGATGGCTTTCTATTGCGACTTATTGTGGGTTGTTATATTTTGAGGGCTATCACCCTGGGAGAGTGATTAAGAGGTGGGTGTGGTTGTTTCATTGGATTTCATTGTTCCTATATTGTAGTGGTTGAGATCTAGTAGTGGATATATCTTTGAGAGGTATCTTTCTATGTGGTTGTCCAGATGACCACATTTTCTATGTCCTCTTTATGTTGGTTTTGGATTATCGAGGATGAGAATGTTTTGTGAGGTATCTGATGTAAGGGATCAAGTCCACATGGTTTGATCTATTGCAGGTTTCTAAAGCTTGGGGTACCTGGAAGAAGCTTGGAGGAATTATTGAGGAATTTAGTTACTAGAAGATGGAATAATGGAATGATTTTACTTTATCAAGAGTTACACGATGTGAAAGTGTGTTTTACGTCACGTAATAGATCAGGGAGTTTAAAATAAAATAAAATTTAGAGATTATTATTTTAGTAAAATCCAGATTATGTGGATTAATGAATGTGAAAGGGAATTACACATCATGTAATTACCCAATGTTATATGTTTTAAACTATTTTCCAGCCACTTCGGTTGTCAAACGCTATGGCTGCAACAACTCTCTCTAGACACCAGGTGACATATCAACCCCTCTTTATCATTTTTGGGATACCTTAATCAAGGATCAATTATTTACTTTCATCTTCAATCCTTGGTGACCTTATTTGATCCATGGTGTATTTTTCCTTGGTTTTCTAGTGAGTTATTTTACTTTGATCTCATTTCCTTTCGTAACATCTCTTCATGATATGTAGTTTTTATACACATGGTTCTAATGGGGTTTCTCTTGGTTGTTAATGGTGATTATTTTCCAAGTAATCCTTTAATGGATGAAGTTCTTGTGGAATAAGTTATTAGATATCTATTTTATGGTCTGTTATCATGAGAATAACTTCGAAGACCTTTTAATGCTGGGAAATCATTACTTCCCTATTAATTTATGTAAAATCAGAGATTTATCATGATTCATCACTTTAAATCACACCAAAATTGTACTAATAATTAATTTAAAAGGATTAAAAATTTAGTATATATCTCAAATAAATTTTTTTCACTGCACTGTGATAATACATTTCTTCGTGAATTGTTAGATATTTTGATATCTAATCTTTTCTTAGTTTAGCATGTTGCTCTTGGTAGAAAATTGGTAAAGAATGTAATGTCAGAATTAATTGATTAATAATTGTATAAAACAAAAGGGTCATGTTTAATGAATCAATTTGTTATTGTTTTAAATTTATTATAATGAAATTTCTGAAAGTATAAATGTGTAATTGATTTGGTAAATTAACATGAAGCATGATGATTCATGTTGATAAAATAATTTAGGCCATGTTGAATTCATTATTTTATTAATTTTTGATAGCTTGGTATATATTGTATCTTAGTTTCCCATTATTGGAACATTTTAATAATTAATTGGTTAATTAAAGATGGTATAAGAACTGGCTATGTGATAAAAGATAAAGCCTTTGTAGGGAATACTTTTCTCATTTGATTGTAAAGGCCACATGCCTTGTACATTGGAGCCGTGAGAGCTCATTGTGTGTGAAGTTTAGATGCATTGATTTAGGGTGTAGAGTTGTGTTTCTATATTGGTTACTACAATTTGTTATGTTTTTTGATCCTGGGATCAAAAATCATTGAGGTCTGTTGTGGAATTTGGGGCAGGGAGGCTTGGATATGATGTAAACCTAAGATGGTTGAGACTGGAGGGTTGTTGTGGTATGAGGGGCAAGGAGGACCAGTTTTTGTTGATGTATTTGACAGGTGGAGTGGAGAGATGCATTGGGATATGCATTTGGGGGTTGGGGAGGACACCAAATATTACTGAATTTGTTGAATCTAGGCTTACCTATTTTTATGGATGGTAGATTCTTTAGCAAATTATTTTCAGGATTGATGATCATGACATTGTTTATCTTATTTCCATTCCCAACTGCTTGAGGAATATATTTTTGATTACTCTCCTTCAAGAGAGGTGAAGACTCATGGGGTATGCCAAATTCTTTATGTGTTTAGCTTCTCGTAGATGGATGGTTCTATGATCATGCTATAGTAAGAAAAGACTTGACAGGTAGTTCACCAACTAATCGTGTCGATCCCCTTGTGTTTGGCAGCATATTTTTTTTTTCATACAATACCTGGTAATATGGAAGGCAAATATAGTGATAAATGAATATATGTTTAACCCCAATGATTTTATCTTACTAAGATACAATGATGATGATATAATTATAAGATGTCGTGGAGACAATCTTCTTATTCCTATAGAGAATGGATCATTTTTGTGATTATAATGTAATGTAATATTGAAATACTATTTTTAAATTATTGGTTTAAAGTAAATGAATGTAAAGTGAAACTGATGAATATGACTAATATAATTTAATTTAACTCTTTCAATTGTTTTATGCATATACGATATTTGGTCTTAATAATGGTGTTCAAATGTCTGATAGATGTTAGCTTCAGTTGTGTTTAATACAACGATAATCCCATAGTTTTGTTGGCAGATATATCATATCATGTACAATTTTTGTTTTTATATGGAACTCCCCTATGTTAGTTTTGGTAAATAATACCCCATGGATTTTCAGCCCTATTGGGTGCTTTCTCCAACATCTTAGTGGGAGGATAGATGGCTAACTACCCTCATTGAACCTACTCTATTCTCTTGATAGTTACTTGTTCTGGAATGAATGTCAATTATTTTTCACAATATATGTGTGTAGAGGTCTACAATGGGTTGTGGTTTTTGAAACCCATATATTTTTTATATAGTTTCCTATGGACTGCAATAATTATAACATGTATAGGATGTGATGGATTGTGGTTCCTTACTCTGTGTATGGGTTGTGATGTCTATATGTATAATACAAGAAGTATGATTCAATTAATATAGTATATGGTGGCTTTATAACAGTGCTTGTGTTGTTACAATATGTGTTGGATGAATTTATCAAGAACTAATCTGGGCCACCCTTGATCCGGGAACCCAAGTAGGCCTGTGGTAAGACCCAAAAGGTTTTCCATATCCCCTTTAGTTGGAAAAACTTTCTAGGGCATCAATATACACTCGATATGAATACATTCCTCTAAACATGTAATATTTATTAAAATATGAATTCAATTGAGAATATGATATGGTACATCCAAGAATTGGACATACATGTAAGAAGAAATAAATAGTTTTAAATTAAAATAAACCAATCATCGAATAATCGTTTTAAAAATCCAAAAAAATAAATAAATAAATCAGATAAATTAAAAATTAAAAATTTCCTTGAATGTTATATATATAAATGATAAAAAAATAAAACAAAACAATGAAACACTATCTATACATTACTCAGATGTCCCCATCAAACCACAATACCTATATGAGAAACTAACAGAGGGATTCCCAAATATCCATTCATTATGAGAACCATAATCTAAACCTAAAAAATGAGTCTCTTGGTATACACACACTGAGTAGTGCATGCAATGTGTGATTTATAATCCCTGAAGTAGTTTAGTAAATATTTCATTCATTTTATTTTAAAAATAAATCTAGAATCACATGTTTCAAAAAATAATAATGAAAATATGATTTTATAATTTTCAAGGGAGGTAGTTCATAATAATTTTAAAATTATCATTTAATCAAGAAAAATTATTTGATCTTCGATAAAAATAGACCTTAAAATTTATTACATTATACTATCCTTTAAAATACCTCTATTTTTATTAATATAAAAACATAAGAAGAAGTTATTTAAAAATGATACTAAATATTTGAAATTATGTTATATAAGATAACACTAAATAAGTTCACTAACAACCTATATAAAAAACCACTATGTGAAAAGAAATTAATTAGATGCGAAAAAATTTCAATAAAGGGTAGAAAATAAAATATTCCACTGTATATAATTATAGTAACGGTGAAATATGAAGAAATTAAAAAATTAAAAAATATATTTTTTAAATAATTATGGGAACCTCCATGAAATTTAATGATATTATACTCGATGAATTTTGGTTTAACCATAAACCATCATATTATATTAATATCATTGTGTATAACATCACAACTTACCGTAACCTAGACTCACAAGGGGTACTCATTCACACTGTAACGATCCAATTCTAGAGGATACATTCCCCATTCATCTGTAATAGTACATAAATAATTAATCAATTTACAACTAAGTCCCCTATGTTCCCCACTATACCCATATAATTTTATGAGGAATTATATGTGAAATAACTAAAACATGATATTAATAAAATTTATGAAAACAATAAAATTATCACAATTGATCCAAAGATAATATATAATTATTACTAAGCCTATCTAATTATTAATACATAACCATCATCATCAATCAATTTAAATCATTAAATTAAATTAAAATTGATTCCATCAGGATGACGTCAAAGTATTACTCTATTTTATTCAATCCTCTATATAAATTTTTCAAAATAGTCTATGAAATCCAATGTTTAAAGATATATATTTGAAAAATACATTAAGAGATAGTATAGAATAAAATTCATCTATAAATAAATTTGGAAGGTATAAATGGGCTTTTATAATATTCCTCGGAAATGCAATTTAAAAATACCCTTTATGGAAACATTTTTAAATGAAAATTACATTTCAAAATCACTTTTTTAGTATATAATCCACATTCCATTTAAAACATCATAGGAAAACACTATAAAATACCCCTTTAATTCTATATAATTATATAATCTACAACGAGATAAGGAATAAAATTACTAAATGATTAAAAAGCCAAAATAACCAATAGAAACAAAAAAAATAATGAAAATATTTAAAAAACTTAGTATAATTCATTGAATGTGATATCCTATAAATTACACTTCAAGACCCATGAATTTTACAAGGTTAAACAAATGGAAATTTAAAATATTTATATAATATAAAACATTCATTTAAATATAACTTTATTAGCTTTTATAAAAACACAATATAAAAAATATTAATGAATTTTTTTTTGAAAAAATATAACATAATATAGATTTATTATAAATAGTGAAATGTATTGGATCAAAAACCTATGTCAGACCTAGAAGAAGATAAATATTTATATATGAAGGGATAAATAACCTAATAGAAGTAAACACATCATTTGAATAAAAAATTGAATATTAATAAAAAACCAAGTAGTGTTGGGATATCACTATCCTAAATAATAATGGAAAAGAAGAAACAAGAGGTAAGGGAATGAAGAGAGGAAAGTGACTCAAACCATGGAGTAATTTCTATGAATTGAAGAAACATGACACAAAAAATGTTGCGTTGAAAGGGATAATTTACATAGTTATCTATCTATAAGAATATTAATTGTTTGGATGGTTTTACAGGTTAGTTATAGTTAAAATAAAGTATGGTGGATAGATAAATTAATATTTTCTCTACAAATATAACATATGATGAATAGTTTTTTAGATGATGTTCAAACCATTTACCACTTACTAAGGTGAACCAAGAGTCCAACACAAAAATTAGAACAAAGTCTATAAAAATAAGAATAATTCTAAGAAAACATTTAGTCTTTACAATGTCATTTAATATGATTAGTACTAATTTTCCACTAACCATGTTCCATTCAACTTATCTTTTACCTTTTAAAATATCTAGGAAAACCGACCCAAATCTCGAGAATTGTGAAAATAACCCCTTAATGAATGTTGGAATATATGGGTTAATGTGTGGAATTATATACACTATAACACCTTATTCCCTTATTAATTCACCAAATTCCTATTAAAATACATTTACCCCAATGTCTGACATAAAAGAGATATCTATTGATAGAAATGACTCACAAAAAATCAAACCACAATATGAACAAAAATTAAAAACTAAAAATCATGAATTATAACCAAGTGGAATTATTTTAAAACATAGATATAAAATTTAGGTCCTATTATACCCCATCATACAAAATAATTCTATCACTAATCATGGTTGATGGAACAAGATTGAATTTTCCATGGGAAGACACTACTAGAAACTACCCATCCCTTTGAAGAATGGAATCCAATAATGATCATTTGACTTAATGTACAATCCATAAATCCGTAAAAAATAAATATTTCTATCTAAAATATCACAAAGAGTGAAATATAAAAAAGGATAAAAAATTATGAACAAGGGTGAATACGTGGATGCACCATAATGATGATCAGATGGACTATTACTAATATCAGTTATAAGTGAAATAATCTTTCATTCACTGATTCATAAACAAGAAGAAATTATGAGGATATTAAAAATAGTTTAATATGTGGAATGAATTTGGTACTCATGAATTGGAGGTCTTACAATAACTATATTACCACAATATGATCAATCCATAGAACCAATACATGAGAAAAATATTTTGTTCACTATCTCATTAACATGAATAACGATTGATGATAGAATAAATTATAGAATCAATGGAATAGATTCGATACTCTCAAATAGGAGGGATTTCCACACATGAGATAACTATAATATGAGAAATATAGACATTGAATCATTAACAGATTGATGACATTAAAATATTTTGATTCTGCTTAGTCATTTGATTCACTATATTCAATCCACGTTTCATCATCTTCTCTTATAATTTTAAAACATCAATAGTAATGAAAAATACAGGGTCCCGACTATTTTTTTTGTTTTACAGAGATCAGATGCCCCATGATGTAAAAATTGAACACATAAATGTATAGAGGTCAAAATAGAAATCATATAACTATTTTTAGGTTAAGAGCCCTCATAAATAGATTAACATTCATCAAGTCCTTGAACACAGACCAAGGAAAGAATGTAATTAACTACAAAAGGGTGACACACAACATCACCAACTATTCACCATAATTGTTTCCCAAAATCACATTCACCATTTTATAATTAAACTTCTTATAGAAATTACAATAAATAAATGTGTAAATATTAATTCTAACAACTACATACACTTCAGATGAAGTGGAATGAAATTTTGTTACCACCATCAACATGATCCATTAAATAAATCAAGAATAGTATTCACTCATGTGGTTTTTAGTGTTTTCAAAAAACATATGAGTCCTTTAATTTTCTATAGCAATTATATATCATTTTGAGGTATCTGATCACAATTAAACAGAAATAAAAACAAAGAATAAAATGGCATATACTATTATTATATAGTTATTACATCTATATAGATGAATATTCATTACATAAAATGTTGATTCATGAAGAAATTGTATATGTCTAGTGAATTAGGAAGCATTAACACAAAAATTACTTGTTCATAAATTATCTATATCATCTCCCACTAAGAATTTTATAACTAGAGTCCTTCATAGACACATAATTTCTATAACATTTCTTCAAATTTTAGGTAATGGAAGAAAAAATGAGAGTTATTGAATGCTTAGTAAGAGTAAAAATGGATTTATCCTTAATAATATAAACATAATAGGAGAATATGAGTGTCATACCCTGAAAAATACATTCAAATTCTATAACTTGCATATGATAGATCATATGCATGAGTCATGACATAAATATGTGAAGTTTATAAGACATGAATAATAAAATAATTAAAGAACATAATCCATGAGTGTATAATATTAGACATGGAATTTTTTATGAAAATATAAATTTTTGAACATATATAAATATAAAAATGTCACCCCACTAAATTAATTACATTAAATTAGGCCCTCACATAAACTTATGGAGATGATAAATTTTCTACATATAATCTTATGGAAAATAAATCAAGTAACATGAATGATATAAAGGACATGAGATCCCAAATAACAAATAAACTCATGGAAAGAAATTCTATGTCCACACAAAAACATATTGAAATAAAAACAATTTATATATATACAATTGTGAATATGAAATCTGGTTCACACATAACATATTTAGCTCAATAGTTATTCTTATTTACCAATAGAATTATAGGGAGATATAGATTGTAATGACTCAAACTTTTGTATTATATTTGTTTCCTAAATTTGTGTGTTATTTAATTTTATACACAAGAAAACTATTTCCTTTAATTAATGATGTGGGTATAATTAAAATCAGACCGTTGGGTTCTGACTGTTATATGACCGTTGGTCAATATGACCATTGGAAACTATAATCTTAACGATGTGTTTTTATAAATACAATTATATTGGTTAATTAATACTGAAAGAAGATTGAATGGCCTTATCCAGTAGACTCTGTCCAAATGAAGCCCATCTGTCGAAGCATGTGAAGGAGGTAACATCACTGTGCAATGATCTCGACTATGCCAAAGATGAACTTCAACATATGAAGCTTGAACAAAATCGACTAAGTGAGATGTTTAAGCTGATATAAATCACCTCTCGAGCAATGTTTCCTGAGCGACCTCAAGATTCTATCACCGTAGAACACCTTACACATAGGCCCTATACTGGTGTTATAAGGGGCTATGTAATGATACCTTATCTTCTTGGTGTAATACTTTTATGTAAATAAAATTGATATTTCTTATTATGGAAAAGTTTGTGATTTTTAAATATCTGTATAAATGTAGGATGAATTTATAGTTCCATATTACTAATGAATTTATGAAAAAATGGTATTTTAAAATATTTATGTAATCTTTAAATTATTAATAATGTGAAATGATTTTCAAAACATGGACTTCTATTGTTGTGATCAGTGGGAATTTTATAGTCTAATAAGATCAAGTTATTTTTTACTGAATAGAAAAGTTTGAATAGTAACATACCATATGTATAGTAATGAATAGTAAATTTGGAAAAAAAATCTTCACCACAGAATTTATGAATACAATTTAAACATCTTAAATGTGAAAAAATGATCATAGTATAAGTTTTGGTATTCTTCTATGTCATAAATATTTTATTTACAATTTTATAATTTATTTAATAATTTAAAATGGAAACATATTTTCATAAAATGTTATCATAAATTGTTACATTATTTTATTATTATTATACAATAATTTTATGGGAACATGATTACTTTCTTAAAGAGTTACAAAATGGGTTATAATTTTAAAGTTGTAATTTTGGAATAAATAATTATTTTATTGAATAATTAATTTAAAAATTATAGAAAACTATTTTCATAAAATGGAGTTCATTTTTTTAATTCAGAGCATTGATATTAGGTTAGGGTGAATTTTATGGATTTTTTTGAATGAACTGAATTTTCGGTGAATAGTAAAATACAATTTTTAGATTCGGTTGTTTAATGACAAAGTTAATGATGTAATAATGGTGAAAGATTTCTGTTTGACTTTTTAATAGTGAGATATGCTATGATGTGTCCCATGTTGCCAAAACCGTGGGAAAATACCATGGGAAAGCACACCGTTTTGAAAATACCATCGATGAGGAGTCCTTTGGGAATTAATATTTTTCCCTCACTTTTCCTATTAATACGAAGACATTTCCCTTGTTAATTTCAATAAAAAATCCTCATCAATGATGTTCTGGTCTCCTTAGCTCCCACGTAGTCCTCTCATGGTTCCCTCAATCCTCCCAAGGTCCCAACCTGAAGCTTTCGAAGTTACTCTTTAAATTAATGGAACCTTTCACCCTCCTCTTTTATGTCATGACTTTATTTTTGTTATTTTTTATAGTTCCAATTTATTATTAATGGGATTGTTATTATATATCTTTACTACATTCCATTTCATTTCCATATTATTATAAACCCTTTCCACTCTCATCAATTAATTTTATGAATTTTTATATCATGTCTTTTGGCTATTGAATTTTTGTAAAAGAAATCACGCTTTCTCTTTCATTGCTAGTTTCCTTTTCATGTGTTGTGTCATTAATTTGTAAATAGAATGATCTGATTTCATTTTATTATTTCCCTCTATGTAGAATGGTTTATTTATGTATGGGATACCCTTGTCCCCTCTATTTTTATTATTTTTTAAAACCATGATAATATATAGCCGTTATGCTGTTGAAATTTCACCTCCAAATTTATCTTTCCTTCTATCTTGTTTTATTTATGTGAATACCCATACCTATTTTTTCTATGGGTGTTCATAAATATACCAATAAAGATATATTTGATTATGGAATTGACATACATATAACCCTCACTCCCTTTCTGTGGGTTATAAATGATAGAATGATCTTATATTTAAGTACTTTTTAAATGTACAGATTTTGACATGAAACCCATTTCCTTGAATAAATTTGGGTTATTTTTGAAATTTCTTATTATTATCAATGTGTATCAAATTTATATAAAGACATATTATGGGTTAACCCTGATAGCTCTTCAATGCATTGGGTAAATAATTTATCTCAAGAGATTACATGTTTCAGGATACCTTGGTGAATACCCTTGGTAATTTTTATGACACCTTGGGATAAACCTTGGTGATATGTTAATGAATGTCTAAATGAAATGTTGTAGCCAAATATTCAAGGTATGATTCACGTTATTTTCATCATGATATTTCTATTCTTCCATTGCTCATGTATTTATAATTTTATCATGTTATTTTTAATATTTCTCAAGATCACATGTCAACTATTTAACTTGTTTTCCATACAGAGCCTTCTGCTCAGCCTATACATTGATGTATATCTTTAGGATTTGAGATGAAGCAATTCTACATTGGATGAACCTATGATTATTCCTTACATGTAGTTTAGAATAATTTTTTAAGTGGTTTTTATGTATTATTTTCCAAATTTCCAAGACACAAAACATTAAAGAACCTCTTTATGTAAAATGTAATGAATAGTTATGTAATAAGAAGGAGAGATTCCATAGTTGGTATCAAAGGATAGTTTAATTATTTATGGAAATTTGGATATGAATATATTAGGAAGAATCCAATATAAAAGTTTAAATGTAGGAAAAATTCCTGGTATTTTGGGGAGTATTTAGTAAGTGGTTAATCAACCAAAGACATCTATGTCCGGATACGAGCAGGTAGAGGTAGCTCTGGCACTGAGGTACCTAGGAGTGAAAACTTTGATAAGGAGTTTCAGGCTAGACCCGTGGTATCTGGGTACACGACAACAGGTCATGCTGCACTCTAGGTTATGACACTCCTAGGGGCGATCATGGATCATAGAGACAAGGTTCTATACAACAAGACTACCCACCTTGTTAGTGTGTTGTGGAGGAACCACAAATGTGAAGAAGCCACATGGGAAACGGAGGAGTCTATGAGACATAATTACCCCAACATTTTCTTATCAGTGGGTATGAGATAAAATTTTGTGAATTAAATTTCTTAAGGGGGGACGAATGTAATGACCCGAACTTTTTAATTATATTTGTTTTCTAAATTTGGGTGTTATTTTATTTTATACTCAACAAAACTATATCCTTTAATTAATGAAGTGGGTATAATTTAAATGGGACTGTTGGGTTTCAACTGTTATATGTTCGCCAATCAATATGACTATTGGAAACTTTAATCTTAACAATGTTTTTTTATAAATATAGTTATCTTGGTTAATGTATGAACCCGGTTCTTAATTTTGAGGCACAGGCTTCATCTTTTTACTTTTCCATAAGTGTTTTTGAGAAAATATGGAAAATGGGGGAAAATCCTGAATTTTGGAACTACACGCCGTGTACTTTTGGCAGTGTTGGGATGAGTACATGGGGCGTGTATCCATGCCGGCGAAGAAGGGTGTAGGAACCACTACACGCCGTGTAGTGGTAACTTACACGCTGCTTAGTCAGTCGGCAGGATTAAACAGTAAGGTGGTGGCGTCACCTCCAGCTGGGCAACTATACATGCCGTGTACTCGAGATTACATGTCGTGTACTCATGTTGACGAATAAACAGTGTGGCGGTGCCGCCAAATGAACAGTTAAATGAAAGAAGTACATGTCATGTACTCAGATGTATAGGTAGTGTACTTTGTTTTTTTGGTTTAAAACATGAAGTAGCCTCCTCATTTGGCAGAGGAGGCACTTGATCTATTATAGAGCCAAAGGAGGAGGCCGGATCTTTGAAGATCCACCGGGCGTTCGTCTGGAAACCGACTCGGCTTCTGACGATTTCTTTGGAACCACAAGGGTAAGCCCTCTCCTCTCCTGGTATCGTTCATGCCAATTCTTCTCCTAACATATGTTATTTATGTTTGAATGAGTTTTGATCTTTGTCAGATCTATGCCATTCTTGGGTGTTTCTGGAATCAGATTTCGAGTATAACGCTCGTTGACATATAAGGTAGGTGGCTTTGTGTTTAGTTTTCCAACTGTTGTGTGTTTTGTGCGTTTTTGTGCCACGAACCCATGTTGGGGTATCCTGTGGATGAGGCTGTTGCTATATTTAATACCTAGAACTCATTAGGTATTTAATTGTGATAATAAAATGCTGGTTGGGATCATTGCTTGGATCCAGAACCACCCCCGAGGTGTGTTTCTATATTTAGCCATTTGGCCAGGATACCAGAGGGTATGCCTTCAAAGTGGTAATTGTAGAATTTCCTTGAGAGGAATTTCTTGTAACTACTTGTTTACCTATTGGGCATGGCCTGGTTACATGTTTAGCCTGACTGTGTTTTTTTTGTATTTAGCCTGAGGGAATTGTTGTGATTAGCCTGAGGGAACTGCACTATTTAGCCCGAGGGCTGTAGTTATTTTCACCTTAGGGCAACCTTTCGTGCCTGAGGGCTTGACTTCTGTGCCTAAGGGAAACACTTCCTACTCTTGAAGAGAAATTTATGTTATGCCTGAGGGCTATACCTGCGGGTTGGATTCTGCTTACATAAGGGTAAGGTTTTGTTTGTCTGAGGACGTGGAATGTTTACATAGAAATGCACTGTGGTGGTTTCTAATATTTAAATGGATTAAATGGATAATGGAATGGAAATATAACTGGTAATTAGTTACCTTTGCGTACTGCTTACTTTATTGCATTTTACTACTGCACACTGTTGTTGCATGCTTACACATAGTTGGGCACGGGCCTTTGGTGGGTGCCTACTGAGATATAATTCTCACACCCTGTTTGGTTCACGCTTTTCAGCTCAAACAGATTACATTGATGCAGGTGTAGATAGGGGAAAAAGTTCCTATATAGAAAATTGATTATTTCTGAGGAGTAGGAGGGAATGGGACCGAGCCTAGGCTCGTGATGCCACTGCCAGCTGTTTTTCTTGTTTTGTTCTACTCTGTTTTCTACTGTACTATATTGATGTATAACATGTTCTGGATATTTTCATAGAACTCGAAACATGTATCATCATCACTCATATACTGTTGGTTATATCCAATAATGTAGTTATTTCAGTTGTGTATGTTTAATGCTTCCACTGTTTTTTGTATGTTTATTTTGGTATTCCACTGCGCTACACTTTGAAAAATGAGGGCATAGTTTCCCACTATCAGTCCTGGGCCCTCGCTTCTAGTCGTCATCCTTTGGCATTTGGGGAAATGCGCTTGAGGTCACGTGGTGAACCAGGCTCGGGGCACCCGTTTGGTGGCACCCAGGTCCGGGACGTTACAAAGTGGTATCAGAGGAGTTTCTTTTCATTGACATGCTATTTGGAGCCGTAGTCTAGGATAGGACGGAATGGTAGTTGGTAATAAGCTGCCCTGGGCGTATCTGAACCACGTATAGGGAAAATCCAGTCTACCTCGTATTTTGCATTATGTTGATGTTGCAATTTTATGGTTGATATGTTTTCACTGTTGGGTGACACACTTGGATTTTTCTGTTTATATTTTATCTGTGGGTGCTATTTAGTTGCATCCCGATGAGATAAGGGTATTTCGTCTCATTCATCATATAGGCACATGCTAGAAATCACATTCCATGCATAGTTTCCATGCCACGTAGGTGCATTAGAAATTGCATGTTGTTGTGATAGTTGATGTGCTAATAAATCATGCTGTTGTGATAGCTTCATGATAAATACCTAACTGTTTGGTTGAGCATGTTTATCGGATGGACGCCAAACCTTGGTTTTTGGGGAGTAAGGGCCCCCATCGACTAGAATTTGGTGGATCATTGATGTTATTGGTTATAACACAGATAAGATGTCAAACATTGATTTGTGGGGTGTATGGGCCCCCACAGGTGGGAATTTGACACTTAGGTGTTTTTTTAGTATTTTCTGGGATCCGGGGAAGTTTCTGAGTCATACTATTCGGAAAACCCAAAATACACACCGTGTAGGTCCTCATACACATCGTGTGGGTTCTTTTATTCGGGAAGAAAAATGAACTTTTTGAGTACACACAATTTACCCCGATTACACGCCGTGTAGTCTCTTCCCGTGTCGCAAACCATGTGGGTGGCGACACGGGGTTGGGAAGGGCTTGGTTAAAACACGCAGTGTTGTTTTTGTGCATGCCGTGTAGTGTGACCCGGAGTCCGGTCATGTAACTAACAACATGGGTCGGTGAACTCCTTGACAGAGCACACCGTGTCAGTTATAGACATGTCGTGTAGTGTGGCCTGGGGACTTGGAAATGTAACTAACAACACAGGCCGGTGTCACCTCTCCTTGAATACGTTGTGTACCTATGGGACATGCTGTGTAGTCTTGTCTGAGGAGAGACCATGTGGAGTTAGCTTTGTGGCTGGGAAACAGGATGGTGTACACACCGTGTGCGGGAGTAACAATCCGTGTAGTGTTAAGTCGAGTAGTCGGTCGTCTCATAGACGACACGGGCAGTTAGAAAATAACATCGTACACGCCATGTATATATTATACACGCCGAATAGTTTTGTTGAATGGAAGCTGTGTGGCTTAGCCATGTAGAAGGACACGGGCATGGGAAAGTAAGTCAAGTACACGCCGTGTAGTCAGTGTACATGTCGTGTAGTCTTATTTTGGAAATTTTGAAATTCTTTCTTCCTCTTGTTCCTTTGTGGTTCCTTCGTTTCATTCATAATAATCTTGAATCTGAGGCATTCTTTTGACCTTGTAGAGTCATGCCACATAGAATACTGCAAGTTGTTCGCCAGGAGAGTGGCAAAGATTTTACTCTGGAGATGGTGGGCCATGGGCTACCAATTGATCCACCAGCAGAGCAAGATGCGGCACCATCTGTTATACCAGACACAGGCGCGGAGGTGCAGTTCTATGAAGGCTTATTGTGGTTCATGTAGAACTTTCTGGGAGCACCACAGGCAGCCACATCTATGGCCGAGATGACGCGTATCATTCAGTAGCAGTATCCACCTACGTTTTCAAGGGATGGTGGACCACAGGCTGCAGAGTATTGGCTAGGATCGATGCAAACTATTTTCGAGTATCTTGAGACACCTCCAGGGCAGAGGGTCAAGCTCGTGACATATATGCTGCCTGATTCCTCCAAGAGATGGTGGGATGTTACCACCCAGTCAGAGCATCAAAATGACATGGTGTGGGACGATTTTTCGGCAGTCTTCTATGAATTCTTATTTCCTGAGACGCTGAGGGAAGATAGATCTCGAGAGGTCATGAATTTGCAGCAGTGCGCTATGTCAGTGATGGAATACTCTACTCGTTTTACAGATCATCAGCGTTTTGTACCTGTGTTGGTGGGTGATGAGACGTTGAGAGCCAGAAGTTTTGAGGATGGTCTTCAGTATGACATCCGAGCGCTGGTGAATGTTTTCAGGTTGCCTACTGTACAAGCGATTGTGAACCAGGCATTGATTACAGAGAGGAACATGCGGGAATCGAGTGGTGTGGGCCAGGGTGGTTCATCACTAGTTACTGGTACGATTTCTGCTATCAAGAGGAAGAGACAGAATGACTTCTCTCAGCGCAGCAGTACCAGCCAAAAAGCTTCTTCAAGTGGACCGGTCAGGTGCTACCAGTGTGGAAGAGAGGGGCACCAGAGGCCGCAATGTCCACAAGACCCAGTGGATTGCCGAGCTTGTAGAAAGATGGGCCATCTGCACCACTTTTGGAGGGCGTTTCTACTAGTTCCTAGTGAGAGGAGTTCTGTGCAGACTCCTCTTGCGGAGCAGGACCAATGGCTTCTTACCAGCCAGGGAACTGGAATACGTCAGGGTGTGTAGGCAGAGATGGTGGTCATGGTCGTTGTAGCCAGAAACCAGGATCGCAGAGGCAGCAAGGCAGGACAGCTCAGGGTATCTAAGTTGTGTCGCAGGGCCGTGGAACTGAGCAGGCATATGCGGTGCAACAGACCCAGCATGAGCAGGATCCTGGACCTTCTACAGTCAGTGGTACTATTCTAGTATCTTCTGTCTTGTCTTCAGTACTTTTTTATACTGGTCATACACGTAGTTTTATATCTGTACCAATTGTGGAGAGCCTTGGGCCCGTTGTTTCTACTTCTTCTGATATATTTATGCTAGAAACTCCGTTGGGGACTAGAACTGTTAGTGTGTGTCAGTGCAAGGAGTGCCCCCTTGAGGTTGGTGGGTGTCACTTCCTTTGGGACCTCTATGTCCTGGAGATGACTAGCTATGACGTCATTCTCAGGATGGACTAGTTGGTCCCCTTTTGAGCCTTCGTAGACTGGTACTGTCGCACGGTGCGTTTCACGTCACCAGAGGGTGGGGAGTTTCTATACAAGGGAGAGTGGGATGTTCGGGCGAGTCGAGCCAGACCAGAGCATCAAGGGTGAGGTGGAGTCACAACCCAGATTGTGAGTATATATTTGTATGATTAGGGGACTTGTCAGACGGATTTCCCTCTAGTTGTTGATCGTTTCAGAGATGTATTCCTAGATGACTTTTCAGGTCTACCTCCGGTGAGAGAGGTGGATTTCTCTATCAAGATAGTTCCAGGAGCAGCACCAGTGTCCATTCCTCCTAATATGATGGCCATGCCTGAGTTGCTGGAGCTCAAGAGGCATTTGGGGGAGCTACTGGTGAAGGGTTTTATCCGACCCAGTACTTATCATTGGGGTTCTCCAGTCCTTTTGCAAAAAAGGCGGACAGTACCCTCAGACATTGTGTGGATTATCGGAAGCTGGACCAGTTTATGGTTAAGAACCGATATCCCTTGCCGAGGATAGATGATCTGTTTGATCAGCTTCATGGAGCACGAGTGTTCTCAAAGATTGACTTGAGATCTGGATATCATCTACTGCGTGTTAGGCCATCAGATATACTGCTTACAGCTTTTCGAATTAGGTATGGTCTATATGAGTATACGGTTATGCCGTTCGGACTCACGAATGCACCAGAAGTTTTCATGGCTCTGATTAATCGTGTGTTCCATCCGTATCTTGATTCATTTTTGGTAGTATTCGTTGAAGACATATTGGTGTAATCTCACTCTCAAAATCACCATTCCACCCATCTTGATATCATTTTGAGTACACTAAGAGAGCATCGCCTATATGCAAAGCTCTCGAAGTGCCAATTTTGGATGGACCAGATTCACTTCCTTGGTCATATAATCTCAGAGGTAGGAGTTGCAGTAGACCCAGAGAAGGTGAGAGTAGTAGTTTCCTGGGAGCATCCCAAGGACGTGTTTGAGATATTAAGTTTCTTAGGGATTTCTGGTTACTACAGGCGCTTCATATAGGACTTATCCCGCTTAGCAGCACCGTTGACAGGTCTGACTAAGAAGGGTGTGAAGTTCGTCTGGTCAGATGCTTGTGAGAAAGCTTTCCAGGACTAGAAGGGAAGGTTGAAATCAGCACCGATCCTGATACTCCCAGAGCATGGGAAGAGCTATACAGTTTACTGTGATGCATCAGGGATTGGGCTGGGAGATGTTTTGATGCAGGGCGACCGATTTGTGGCGTACGGGTCTCGGCAGTTGAGGCCACATGAGAGGAATTACCCGACGCATGATCTCAAGTTGGCTGCAGTTGTTCATGCGTTGCGTTGTTGGAGACACTATCTTTTGGGAGAGAATTTTGTGGTTTTCATTGAAAACAAAAGCCTCAAGTATATCTTTACTCAGCGTGACCTGAATCTGAGGTACAGAAGGTGGTTCGAGTGCCTACAGTCCTTCGATTTTGAGCTTGCCTATACATCTGGTAAAGGTAATGCAGTAGCTGATGCACTGAGAAGGAAGACTCAGATACAGGCAGTGCAGGAGGCCAGTGGTGAGTGACAGCTTATGGCCTTGTTCTCTGAGATGCATCTAGAGGTGCATGACAGTCAGGGGCAGACATATCTTTCCTCGTTAGCTGTTATTTCTACCCTCCTGGACAGAGTGAGGATGAGGCAACTATCGAATTCAGAAGTCGTTGTTCTATGGGAGTCGGTGGCAAGTGAGGACACTCCTACCGGTAGGACGATAGGCAAAGGAAGGGTTTTGCGTTTCCATGGACGTGTTTGGGTTCCAGGGGATCTACGCGAGGATCTGATACGAGAGATTCATGCTTCATCTTGGGGAGTTCATCCCGTGGTTACCAAGATGTACCGTGACTTGAGGTGTCAGTACTGGCGGTCGGGAATGAAGAGAGTGATAGCTGGTTTTGTTACGAGGTGTTCCTCCTGTCAGCAGATGAAGGCCGAGCATCAGTGACCAGTTGGGATATTACAGCAGTTTCCCATTTAGAGTAGAAATGGGATGATGTCACGATGGATTTCTTGATGGGATTTCCAAGATCACCTTGAGGCAATAACGTTGTGTGGGTTGTTGGGGAATGACTCACAAAAGTTGCTCACTTATTTCCGATCAAGGAGACCTTCGGTGTGGATGAGATCAGAAGGTTGTATATCCGAGAGATCATACGTCTTCATGGTGTCCCTCGCTCTATCTTTTCAGATAGGGACGCCTGCTTTACGTCTCATTTTTGGCAGAGTTTCCAGAGGGCGCTAGGTACACAAGTGATTCTGAGCACAACATACCACCCTCAGACAGATGTCCAGCCAGAGCGGATGATACAGGTGCTAGAGGACATGCTGCGTGCATGCGTCCTAGACTTTGGGGGCTCTTGGGATAAGCATATACATTAGTCGATTTTTCCTATAACAATAGTTTTCAGGCGACTATTGAGATGGCACCATATGAGGCTTTATATGGTAGGCAATGTCGATCACCTTTGTGCTGGTTAGAGGTCGGTGAGACAGCTTTACTGGGGCCACAGATTGTGTAGGAGGCATCTGAGCAGGTCCAACTGATTTGGATGTGGATGGCTACCGCGCAGTCTCATCAGAAGTCTTATGCTGATCGCTGCAGAAGACCTTTGGAGTTCGTGGTCGGAGATCAGGTTTTCTTGCGTGTTTCACTGAGGATGGGACACAAACAGATCAGTAGACAGGGTAAGCATTCATTGAGGTATGTGGAACCATTTGAGATTCAAGAGAGAGTTGGGCCGGTTGCCTATCGGTTGTAGTTCATGCAGTGGTACCGAGCCATGCACGACGTCTTCCACGTGTCTCAGTTGCGTCATTACCACTCAGAACCATCTCACACCTTTCAGCCAGAGGAGGTTGAGCTTCATCATGATGCGTCCTTTGAGGAGCATCCGATCCGTATCCTTGACAGGAGCACAAAGGTTCTCCGACGCCGGTCAGTTCCTCTCGTTTGGGTACTATGGAAGCATGGCCGAGTGCAGGACGAGACCTGGGAGTGGGAGGCTGACGTCTGTGCTTAGTAGCCAGAGCTGTTCTGAACTTATTCTCACCACCCTAGGAAAAACAATTTGGGGATGAATTGCTATAATGGGGGATGTTTGTAAGAACCTGCTTCTTAATTTTGAGGTACGGGCTTCATCTTATTCCTTTTCCTTAAGTGTTTTTGAGAAAATATGGAAAATGGGGAAAAATCCTGAATTTTGGAACTACACGGCGTGTACTTATGGCCGTGTTGGGATGAGTACATGAGGTGTGTAGCCATGCCGGTGACGAAGGGTGTAAGAACCACTACACACCGTGTAGTGGTACCTTACACGCCGTGTAGTCAGTCGTCAGGCTCAAACAGTAAGGCGGTGGCGTCGCCGCCAGTTGGGCGATTGTACACGCTGTGTACAGGAGAGTACATGCCGTGTACTCATGTCGACGAATGAACAGTGTGGTGGTGCCACCAAATGAACTGTTAAATGAAATAAGTACACGCCCTATACTTAGATGTACACGTCGTGTACTTTGTTTTTTCGGCTTAAAATAGGATTTAGCCTCCTCATTTGGTAGAGGAGGCACTTGAGCCATTTTGGAGCCAAAGGAGGATGTCGAATCTTTGAAGATCCACTGGGCGTTCTTTTGGAATCTGATTCGGCTTCGGACGATTTCGTTGGAACTGCACGGGTAATCCCTCTCCTCTCCTGGTACTATTCGTGCGAATTCTTCTCCTAACATATGTTATTTAAGTTTGAATGAGTTTTGTTCTTCGTCATATTTACACCATTATTGGGAGTTTCTGGAATCGATGTTCGAGAATAACGCTCGTTGACATAAAAGGTAGGTGGCTTTGTGTTTTGTTTTCCAACTGCTGTGCGTTTTGTGTGTTTTTGTTCCATGAACCCATGTTGGGATGTCGTGTGGCTAAGGCCGTTGCTAAATTTAATACCAAAAATTTATTAGGTATTTAATTGTGATAATAAAAAGCTGGTTGGGATCATTGCTTGGATCCGGAACCACCCCCGGTGTGTGCATCTATGTCTAGCCGTTTGTCCAGGATACCCGAGGGTATGCCTTCAAAGTAGTAATTGTAGAATTTCCTTGAGAGGAATTGGTTCTTACTGCTTGATTACCTATTTGGCATGGCCCGATTACCTGTTTAGACTGAGGGCGTTTTTTTGAATTTAGCCTGAGGGCGTTGTTGTGATTAGCCTGAGGGAACTGCACTATTTAGCCCGAGGGCTATAGTTATTTTTGCCTGAGGGAAACCTTTTGTGCCTGAGGGATTGACTTCTGTGCCTGAGGGCGACACGTCCTACACCTAAGGGAAATTTCTGTTACGCCTGAGGGCTATACCTGTGGGTTGGATTCTGCTTACCTGAGGGTAAGGTTTTATTTGTCTGAGGATGTGGACTGTTTACATAGAAATGCACTATGGTGGTTTCAAATATTTAAATGGATTAAATGGATAATGGAATGGAAATATATCTGGTAATTAGTTACTTTTGAGTACAGCTTACTTTATTGCATTTTACTACTGCACACTGTTGTTTCATGCTTACACACAGTTGGGCACGAGCCTTTGGTGGGTGCCTACTGAGATATATTTCTCACACCCTATTTGGGTCATACTTTTTGGCCCAAAAAGACTATGTTGCTGCAGGTGTAGATAGGGTCAAGAGTCCCTATACATGTACTTGATTTTGCTGAGGAGTACGAGGGAATGGGACCGAGCCTAGGCTCGCGATGCTGCTGCCATCTATTTTTCTTGTTTTGTTGTACTCTGTTTTCTACTGTACTGTATTGTTGTATAACTTGTTCTGGCTGTTTTCTTAGAACATGAAACATGTAGCATCTTCACTCATATACTGTTGCTTATATCCACTTTTGTAGTTATTTCAGTTGTGTATGTTTACTGCTTCCACTATTTGTTGTATGTTTATTTTGGTATTCTGCTGCACTACACTTTGACAAATGAGGGCATAGTTTCCCCACTATCAGACTTGGGCCCTCGCTGCCAGTCGGCAGCCTCTAGCATTTGGGGAAATGTGATTGAGGTCACGTGGCGAACCGGGATCGGGGCACCTATTGCGTGGCACCCGGGTCTGGGACGTTACAGTTAATTAATTCAAAAAGAAGATTGAATGGCCTATTGGAGTAGACTTGGGCCATATAAATAAAATATGTCAGAGCATGGGAAAGAGGTTTCATCACTAGGCTTTTCTCTAGACCAATCCCAAGCCAATATTCAATATACGAAACTTGAACAGAATCTCTTATGGGAGAAGTTAAAACTTATAGAAATCACCACTCAAGGAAGGTTGTTTGAGACACCTCAATATTATATCACCAGAGCACACCTTACACTAAGGTCACATGCTGGTGTAATAAGGGGCTATGTAATGAGACCTTAGCTTCATTGTGTAATCCTTTTATATAAATAAAATTGTTATTTCTTATTGTGGAAATTTTTGAAAATTTAAAATATTTGAATAAATTTAGGATGAATTTATAGTTCCATATTACTAATGAAATTTCGGAAAAAGGGGTTTTTTAAAATATTTATGTTAACATTAAATAATTAATAATGTGAAATTTCCTTCCAAAAATGGCCTTCTTCAGTTGTAATTATTGAGAAATTTAGAGTCTACTAAGATCAACTTATTTTTTTTGTCAATAGTAAAACAAGAATAGTAACATACCGTGTGAATAGTAATGAATAGTAACAAAAAGTAAATTGGCCAAAATAAGAGAAACTTCACCCATGAATGTATAAACACAATTTAAACATCTTAAAAGTTAAAAAATGATCCTAGTATAAGTTTGGATATTTTATTATGTCATAAATATTTTTTTAAAATTTCATAATTAATTAAATAATTTAAAATGGATACATGTTTTCAAAAAAAGTAATCAGTAATTGTTAATTTATTTTATTATGGTTATACGAAAATTTTGGGGGTCCTTCATTACATTCTTAAGGAGTTACAAAATGAGTTATATTTTTAAAGTTGTATTTTTGTAATAAATAATGATTTTATTTAAAAATTTAATTAAAAATATTTCGAAAATAATTTCATAAAATAGATTTCATTTTTGAATTCTGATCATTGATATTAGGTTAGGGTGATTTTTTGGGATTTTTCTAAAATAGTTGAATTTTCAGTGAATAGTAACAATACAGTTTTGAGTTTCGGGAGTTTAATGACATCATTAATGATGTAATATTTCTTGTCTACTTATTAATAGTGGTATATGGTGTGAGGTGTCTGATATGGCCAATACCATGGTCCAATACCATAGGCAAGCGCATGGTTTGGAAAATACCACTGATGAGGTGTCCCTAGGAAATTAATAATTTCTTCCCTCACCTTTCCTATTAATATCAATCCATTTCCCTCATTAATTTAATTAAAATAATTTCCTCAATGAATTTATGGTCTCCTTACCTCGCAAAGAGTCCTCCTAAGGTTACCTTATGCCTTCGAAGGTTTCGACCTTCATGCTTTCGAAGTTACTCTTTAATGTAAAGGAACCTTTCACCCTCCTCTTTTAAGTCTTGAATTCCTTTATGTTATATCTTATAGTTCCATTATAATGTTAGAGGACTTGTTATTATATATCTTTAATACATTCCATTTAATATCTAAATGATTAGTGAGACTTTCTTATCTCATCAATTGATTTTCTTAATTTTTATGTGACGCTGTAAGGTTGCCGAATTTTCGTAAAATAAATCACGCTTTCTCTTTCATTGCATTTTTCCTTTTCATGTGGTGTGTCATTCAAATTCCCACACCATGATAATATTTCGTTATATTATGTACCTCTACTTAAAAATGGTTCATTTATTGACGGGGGACCTCTGTCCCATCTCTTTTTATTATTTTCAAAAACCATGATATATAGCCGTTATACTGGAGAAATTTTGACTCAAAATTTCCCCCTCTTTCCCTCTTGTTTTATTTATGTGAATACCCAGACCAATTTTTTTTCTAATGTTTTTCATAAATATTCCAAAAAATACATATTTGATTCTGTAATTGACATATATATAACCTTCACTCCCTTTCCAGGGGTTATAAATTACATAATGATCTTATTTTTAAGTAGTTTTTAAATGTCACAATTTTGACATGAAAACCATTTCATTTATTCCATATGGGTTACTTATGAAATGTTTTATTTTGATATATTTGGGTCACATGTAATGAAAAAAAATTTATGGGTGTGACCTGATAGTGCTCCAATGAATAGGTTAAATAATTAATCTCTAAAGATGATAAGTTTCGCGATACCTTAGTGAATAACCTTGGTAATTTTTATGACACCTCGGGGATAATCCTTGGTGATATTTCATGAATGTCTATATGAAATGTTATAGCCACATATTCAAGTTATGATTCATGTTATCTTTATCAATATATTCTTATTCATAAATTTCTCAATTCTAGATGACATTTTTCATGTTCTTATTAATATTTCTCAAGATCATATTTCAACTGTTTCACTTGTTTTATTTACAGAGCCCTCTACTAACCCTTTCCATTGATGTATGTCTCCAAGATATGAGATGAAGTAATTATAAATATGATAAACCTATAATGATTCCTTATGAGTGGTTCAGAAGAATTTTTTATTTGTCTTTCATCTATTATGTTCCAGATTTCCAAGACACTAAACATTAAATATCCTCTGTATATAAAATGTATTGAATAGTTAAGTAATAAAAAGGTGGGATTCCAAATAGGTTCCACAAATCAGATTAATAAAATAATAGATATTTTTACCATAATAACATAAAAAACTCATCATCAAAGAACACATGAATAGAAAAGTATTTTATAAAATTTTTATCAAAGTATATCCCAAGGAATAGGGAATGATTTTCACCAACATCAATTCATTATAAAGATAAACCATCCACAGATAGAGTAAAAACAATATCCTTAGATCATATCACTATTAAAGATTAATTAACTTCAATACATTTAATGTTAAGTAGAAAATGAGTTTGAAAAATCAATTGGAATAATTCTTGAGAAAAATAAAATTTTCATTTTGAAATCAATTATTTAAAAAAAAACATGTGTGCAAATATAATTGAAAACATTTTGTTTGAAAACAAGCTTCTAAAATTTTATGGATGATTAAAATAATTAAGGATAAATTCTATTGGGAAAATAAACTCGTTCCACATTAGTATGAAAACAATTTTCCACATGTTTTTCAGAAAATTCATAAAGTGCCTCATTTGGAAAATATAAAAAATTCCTTTCAAACAATTTTCAAAAAATTCAATCATAGGTAAATTTTTTTTAATAATTTTTTAAAAAATAATAATATTTTTTTTATTTTTTTTAAAACATAAATATTTATAAGAAATATTCGCCTTCAAATAAATAGACTTTAACAATAACAAATAATGACAATATTGTGAAATATACCCTTAATTCTTTTGTATCATTTTAATAATAATCTCTAAGAAATAAAAAAATTATATGGTCATGTATTTCCCTTAATATTTATCATAAAAATAATTATTGACATTAATTGGTAGTATATACACCAAATGAAAAAAAAATGTAGTGTATAATGCATTTTAACCAAATAAATAAAAGTAAGACAGAAATCCATTACCTTAGGTCCATCATTCTTTGTGTTTTAATAAACCTCCAGTATAATAAATTTATATTTATCATAAATATATAAGCGAATAATTTACATTATTATTATTTCATATATATGCATTATATATATATATATATGAATTAATACATAATGGTATAGAAAAAAAGTGAATTACTCCATTCTGGGAGATGGTATGCCAAACTTAAGCATGAATGAGGTATTCAATATTTGAATGATATAAGACAAGAAAGGTTAAAAAATTCTTCATTATGGAGTCATTATCAAATCTTTTATAAAATATATTTATATTATCAACCCTCATTATCTCCCATTAAATATAGAAATGACAAAATAATCACAACGCATTATGGAGGTGGTAGTCCACACATACGCAAGAGTGGCATTATTTTTTCCAATGGTTTGTAAGATAAGAAGTTAGATATGATACTATCATTAAGGAAGTATAAATATATTATAAATATCAAATATAATTATTCAAGTCATCCTAATTCCAATCCTTGAATGTTTGTGATTAAAAATGAATTGTATATCTACATGGAGATAGTAAGTTGGCCATACTCATCCTTGATGCATTCAGTTATTGTATAATGGGGAAGTGGATTTATAGTGTAGTGTTCATAATAATTATAACTTATAATAGTATTTACGGTAATGAAAATATTTTTTTATGAATAATATAAAAAAATTTTGAGTATGTAAAAGAATAATAAAAAAGAAAGAGATCTGTTAAGGCGATTAACTCATCTTATTTCAAACGACCTCCTTATATCTCTTATTAAATGTATTAAGGCTTATCTATTGAAATTGAATAAAAATCTATAATTTATATAAATATAATTGGATGAAAAAATTTCAAGGTATATTTGAGCTATAAGGATCAATGTATTGTAAGGTTGTGAGGAAGGAGGTTCCCTTTTATAATTATGGTATGGAGATTATGGAATTTTGTAAGATAATAAAATATAATAAGACTATTATTGATCCAAAAAATAATTAATGGTATTAATTAAATCTTATGGTAGTATATGGTATAAATTTTATCATCGAATAGAATTTGGACAAGTTTGCGTGGTAATTTAAGGCATATATTTTTTATCCTCGCAATTTACCAATTTTAATATTTACCATGGTAACATTTTTCACTCTAAAAATGTTATAATTTTAATCATAATTTAATTATTGACAAATAAAATAGTATTGGGTGTCATTTAAACAACCTATTATTCCATTTTTCCTTTTTTAATAATTTTTTTACAAATATTTAATAACATATTATTTTCATAAAATGTAGTTAATATCATTTTTGAAATTATTTAATAATTTTACTTTTGATACATGACTAACACACATATAATTTGAACCTATTATTTTTACATATCCTCAAGATATTATGGTAATATTTAAAATACATGTATATAATATTTATCGCAAATTATAATACATGTATTCATTTTAATATCATATAATTCATTTTTTAATTAAGTGAATAATTACTAAATCAGTGTTGTGTAAATATTTAAGGTAATATTTAATTCTTAAAAATATTAAATAAATTAACCTCACAATTTTAAATCCATGGGCACAAATTTTCTATTATGATTCATTTATTATTATTGTTTTCACTATGTAAACACAAAAATCATATCTAAAAATAAGAGATTGACATACTGTCACATCCATTAGTTTAAATAATACATTAATCCTTTTCATTGAGATTATTCCATTAAAAACTCAAATTATATCCTATGGTGATAATATTATACTTTTATTCATCAAAAAAGAATTATTAAGAATAATTATTTCCCTATCACTAAGTATTAAAATAGATTTCCCAGATTTACCCTTTTATTGAGGAGATAAATATTACCATGAATACTATTCATTTTTTAACAAAAATAAAAGGTGATTATTTATCCAATATGAATGTACTGATTGTATATATATAAATAATATTTTATATGATCTATTTTATAGAAGAGGAAGAATTTATTTTTAATATAAACTCTTTGAACTTAATAAATAAACATTTCATGAAAATTATGATTTTAAGAAACATAATTACCTACACAAAAATCATGTATAATGGATATTCAAATAAGGTGATTATATTATAAAAATTTAAATAATACATATTGTACATTGACATGAAATTAAAATCATATTGATACATTATATGAAATGAAAAATGATAGTTACAAATATCTTTATTTTTCACTATTTATTGAATAATCAACCTTTTTTAAATTTTTTGAAAATTTACCCCAAGGATATTATTGATATATTTATTTAAAAAAAATCTTAATTTATTAAATATATTTTCTAAAATATATTAACACAATTTTTAATATTTTCGGAAAAAGTTAATAAATATTTTTTTGAAGAAAACATATTATAGATGAACTACATATAATTACTAAAAAAATTAAGTGATTAATTTATATATTTTTTATCGAGTAGAGAATTTTTATATAATAAATAAATTAGCTGATTTAATTCATAAAATATTATTTAATAGCTAATTATTATAATTATATATTCATTTTTAAAAAATTGTAGTATGGTTCTGATAAACTTGCAGTTTCCTTTACTGGAGGCTATCGATGAAGATATATATATTTGAAAGAAATATATCATTAAATCAAGGGGTTTTAAATTATCCCAATTTAATTATTAAATTTTTTTCTTACAATTTATTATTTTTAATCTATCGATTTTCATTTGAAATTTTTTTTTGGAAACCCACATCATAACAATGGTTAATAAAAAATACTCTTGAAAAAAGAGAATAGAAATTAATAAGGTCATCAACAATTACACATAACAAGGATTGGATATAGGTGAACATAGGAGTGAAGTAAAATAATATATATGAATGATAAAACTTACTCCTAATTATTTATAAAAAGTGATAAATATCAGGTTTAAGAGAAAATTAAACTTCACAAAATTGTAAATATATAATGGGTTAATTAAAAATTTATTTATATTAATGAAAACTAAACAAAAAATATTTTTCTTTCAAGGAATTTTTCATATTTGTTATGAATTCTTTTAAAATCATGTTAAAACACTTAATAAAATTAAATTTATGGATTTATTTATATATCATTAAAATATTCTCATCTTTTGGTTTTTCTTCGATCTATTTCCATATAATCTCTTACTCCAAGATATGGATATTCATGTTGAATTTATCACCCCTCAAACACTTTTAATTAAATCATAAGACTCATAATAATTCCCTTTAGCAATTAAATATTTACCAAAAACCATAATATTTAGTATAAAATATGGTAAAGGAGACATTGACCACAAAATATATAAAAAATATCTACATAATCAATTTTATATGTATTTACCCTCAATAATTTTCTAAAACATTATCTACTGTATTCAAAACTTCAAGATAATTTTTTCTCATATCCTTTCATAGTCAACCTAAAAATAATTCCAATTTCATATAATTTCCCCTAGGAAATATTATATAACTTTATATTTTATTCAATAAGGTGAAATAATCATTTCCCTAAGGGTCACAGTTATATATTATTCTAAGAGATAATTCACACTTTATTTTTCAAAGAATATGTTATATTTGCCAAAAATATTTCCTCAAGTGTATTGGCTTCATCTTTTCACTATATGATTATCATAGGTTTATTTAATAAAAAATATTTTAAATTATTCTTGATGGATGTTAGAAATAAATATTAAGACAGATAATCTATGCTTAGAATCACTTAATACTTCAGAAAAGAATAATATTTTTAGATGACCTATTTATAAAAATCAACCTAAATTTTTCTATTCAATTGTAGAGGATATGTGGTCCCTAACTATAATGATTCTTTAAAATTATTATTATTTATTAATATTACCCTTTATCCTTTGAATTAAGATGTTTTTGTGGATTATTATCTTTTCTATTCCATGGAATAAAAAAATACTCATATAATAACAATACACATTTCATTTATAGAACCAAATTTTTGAGTTGTGCTTTTTTTGGATCCCTCTCTCCCTCTATTAATTTTGTTTACTGTCCTCCTTACACCACATAAATATTATTTTGATTGAGGTCTATACTTCACACTCCTGAATCATTTTCCTGTTCCTTCGAAACATTCACATGAGTTCTCCTTCCCACATTTTTTACTAGTAGGAATTTGAAAATATTTCATCACTCCATGTGGAAAAACCACTATATTTTCCCTAAATCTCCATATTCATTTTCTAATCACTAGAAACATTGTAGAGACCCGAATCTTAACGTACATGGACATTACATTACATTTGTGGAATACTTTGTACATAACAAAAAACACACACACAAGGATCGTAATAGTTTAGTGTCTTTGGAAACTCAGAATATAATATTCTAATCTTGGTGAAAGGTCTTCAAAATCTCCCATAAAGATCTTCCTTTTTTTTACCTAAAACCTTTCTTTATATCCTGGGGAAAAGAAAACATAAAAGGGTGAGCTCAAATGCTCAGTAAGGGTAAACAAAAGAAATATCAATCCCATCATATACATAAGCACATAACATTTGGAAATCTTAACCTGCAAAAGAGATCATAATTTCATAACATGGGGTAAATCATGGCAGTGAAATGTAATCACAATAATCATAACTTAAAACATGAAACTTTGTGTCATTCACACATAATCATAGAGAATCATTTCTTGTTAGTCAAGACTCATTTCCAAGACTATCTTAGTGGACAAAGTCCCTTTCTGAATCGAGTAACCCTCCTTTCAGTCTTGTTTCACTGAACCGGTATAACCTACCGTTCCAGCCCTGTCTATCTCATGAGATATAAAATATTTACCCAATGCATTGGAGGGAGATATAGGTCCCACCCATCTCATAATGATACCATTCTTATGTGTTCAACAAAATCATAAATCACACATCATTGCATAACCCATGTAATAAAAATGGGATTCTTAAACAACATGACATCATAAAACAATTCATATAAGATAAAGGAATTCATAAAAATAATTCCATCACAACATAATAAAATCAATTTAACAATAGGGATAGAAACAGAACTCTATATTATCTTAGATAGAAAATAATTTTGATAAAACACTTGAACTCCATTCTTGAGGAAAATATCCTTTCTACTTCAAAAACATTTTCCTTTCTTAACTTGTCATACAATTTTAAACTAAAAGAAGTTGATTAAAAATAAACTTGAAAACTTGTAAAAGAAGCTTCATGGAAATTATGTTTTAAAAATCCACTCATGCCGTATAAGTTATGAAAAACATTCTTCGAACTTTTGTCGGAAATGTCAAAAAGTACCTCGTACGAAAAAAGACAAAAGATTCCCTTCATATCTTTGAAAAATGACAAAATATTCATTTCATATCTTTTACTAAAAACTCACTGAAGGGTAAAATTGGATTTAAAAAATTTTACGTGGATGGAAATAATATTAGATATTGAGGAAACATGGATGTGGATGATAAAATACACCCTAGTAAATACCAAAGTATAAACAATCTCGACTAAAAATGAGATTGTGATATTTCCCTTACCTTAGGTCCGACTTGATTTGTAAGTGTCCGAAGCTCCTGTATAATGGTTTAAATAATGTTATTGAATTATTACAGAATCATATTCGTTGTTATGATATCATATATGGTTCACTTATGACTTTATATTACCCGTTCTTTTGTAAATTCCATGTTAAAGAGCGTTTTGGGTAAAATTGTTTCATTTGTCATCCGTGTTTTGACTTGTAATTATTCATATGATTACTTAGATCATGATTACTTAATTCCAGAACATAAAACATGATTTATATATATATATTCAGGATATACATATATATAATAAATCATTAAAGGGAAAGAAATTCACCGTTCATGGAGACGGTAGTCCGTACGTACGCATGAACGCTGTTTTTGATTCCTTGTTGAATTGAATGGAATTGAGTAGATGACGTACATATAAATATATAAATAAATCCAGTATCATTATTATGTCATATATTTCATTAGTACATATTATATATACTTTATAATCATTAATGAATGGTTAATCATTGAGAATGAATCTCATCGCATCGTGGAGATGGTAGTCCGTACGTATGCACGAGCGATGATATCGTTCCCATGGTTGTGAAATTGTGTTGAAGTGTATGTATACTATTTCAGTATCAATATAACTCTATAATAATCATATATAGTTACTCATTACACCATTATACTCATCCTTGTAAGGTGATGGTGGAAAATAGATTACACCACGGCGTGGAGACGGTATTCCGTACGTAAGCACGCACGGTGATTTCTTTTTCCGTAGGATGGATAGATGGTGAAATAGGGTTGTTTCATACTTATAATAACATATCAGTATATGAGTGATGCTGATGTTATTACTTCATAATGAAACAACTTAATAAGAAGAAGTGGAAGAAGAAATAAAGATGAAAGAATTGGTAACGGTAATTACCTCTTCTTTGAAGCGCCTATTTGAGACCTCCTCTTAGGGCACTAAAAATGGTCTTTGAGGAATACCAGAACCTCTATAATGTTTCTAGAGAAGTGGATAAGAGATTTTTGCAGGGTTTGGCCGAGCTTGAGTGCTCAAATTGGTGTGAGGAGGAGGGGGAGGAGGTGTCCTTTTATAAGGGAGGAGAGGGGCACCTTAGGAATACCTCAAAATATTATTTTATATTAATGTATAAATCGGTTTATAATGGTTCCAAAGGGTCTTATTTCGAAGATAAAGTGGGGATGGGTCTACATCCTATCAACCAATAAGATTTAGACAAGTTTAGGGTATTATTTTAACCTTATCAAATAGATTTAACTCTAAGTTAAATAATTTAACTTTTACTGTGTCTTTTTGTTTTCTTTCACTATATGGTTAATACACTTACTATAACATGCCAAACGAACCCCAGATTGTTTATTATTAATATATATATCCTTATCTATGTCATTTGTCCGAACCTTATATTTTTAGGAATAAAATAACATTTAATAATATAATATTTGATTTAAAAACTATTTTTTGTCAATTTTGACACTATTTGATATATGATTTTTGTGAAAGTCATAATAGAATTATATCTTCGAACCAAGTTTACTAATATATCATAGTAACCTATAAAATTAGTTTAAGTCATAAAAACTCTCAAATTACATTTATTTGGGCATTTATAACATCAATTCTGTCAATATTTCATTAATAAGACAATTACTGCATCATCTTTCTGTCATAATAAATGATAATTATTTAATCCCTAAAAATTCTAAATAAATTCCTACGATGTAGATAATTGTATTAGATTTCTGGAGACTATTCATGTTCGAAGTTTCATTAATTTTATCACTAGATTAAAATTATTATACATATAAGATTTAAGAAAGTGACATGATGTCACATTCTTTGGTTTTAATAATAATTAAATTATTTTCATTGAAAAATTTTAATTAAATTAATCTAATCCGACCCTTAGGTGATATGGGTCGTTTTTTAGTCATCCAATAGAATTTGGATATTTGTTAGGGTAATTTTAAAATATTATATTTACCCTTAATTACCCGATTTACCTTTAACTATGGTAAATAAAATTTACCGTAGTTACTATTCATAATTTCCAAAAATAAAAAGTATCCTATTAAAATAATTTGGAGCCACTGATTCCAAATATGGAATCCATTTTTTTAAAATTCAAAACACAGAAGTTGCAGAAATTAAATTAAAATTAATCCTGTTGTCGAATAAAAACAGGTTTTTGTTTAAAACATTGCAAAAGATTGAATTGATTTAACTTACGAATTCAAGGTAAAATAAATGCTAATGACATACATTATATTAAATGGTAAAAATATATTCTATTTATACTTTAAAACCATTCAATATTATAATTTAACCACATAAGATATTACGATGAAAAAAGTTGTTTTTAATTAAAATATAGCGTGTTTTTACTATTCATTAAAATGTGAAAGTTACTAGAATAATATGAAAATTTTATCCAAAGTAAATTTTTATTTCTTGATTCCAAATAAGAATTTTATTTTGTCAAATTTAACTTATAAACATGTCAAAAACCATATTTAATGTGGGTGCACCATCCAAAGGCGGAAAACTGCATTTTTTGAAAAATACTTATTTTACCCAAAAAATTTATTTTGTTCTTATACCATGTTCTAGAAATGTGTAAGATGAATAATAATGTTATAAAATTCAAAATTTAGTTAATAATATTCATAACGGCTAGTTTTTGACAATATTATAATAATATAACATTGTTTATTAAAACATGGTATTGCGTACAACACACGCTATCGAGGAAGGTCGCGATTGCATGTAATGCAAGCCAAGTCAGGGTTGCGTGTTGTGAAAGAATCCTTTGTTGTTTCGTATAACAGAATCCAACCATATTTAATTTATACATTTAATATATATATATATATACTCAATGTTGCGTAGAATAACTATTATCAAAATTATGTGTAACACGGTCCAAGAATAGTGTTATGTATACTGCAAGCTAATACGGTGTTGCGTATAGCGCAAGGTAATCTTGGTGTAGAATACATCAAAAGACATTAATGAAATTAAAATAATATTTTTCATAAAATCTCGGGGTGTTACATTCTACCCCCCTTAAAATTAATTTCTCCCTCGAAATTCATTGGGGTTATAAATGGTTTACTATTTGAAAGTTTCTTTGATAGAAACCCACATCGTAAAAAGGAATACCAAAACTTATCTTTAAAAAAAAGTATGAAACGTAACGGTTACCCAAATAAAGTAATCACTGGGTTTCCACATAGGTGAAAATATGGATATGGAAGAGAAATCTAACCATCATGTTCTAATGGAGAGTGGTAGAGAACATGGCTATGGAAAAGCTAGCAATCACAAAGCCATAAATTTGTGATGATCTATGGTACCATCTGATTCATCATATATAAGAGCACTAAGACAACATTTTTGGTTTTCAAGATCATTTCCCTAAAGTTGAAGAATTTGAATTAGAATAAATACTTACTTTATTTTGGTACAGTCGCACTATTGTTCGTGCCTTGAACAATTTTCACTTCATCTCTTAAATAAATGAAGTTGAATTTGTTATTCGTGAAGTGTTAGCAGATCATGTGATAGAATGACAGGTCATTCCATCTGTCTCAAACAAAAGGTTAGAAAAAATTATATACATAAGACAATCTATAGTGAGATTAATCATATATGGTTCCTAAAATGGAATTATACTTCATATATCATACTGCTTAATATAATAAAACTAGTCTCTACTAAACAGGGACTTCTTGTAGGCTAGTGGTAGGCAATAATGGCCAGTCGCACTTCGGTTGTGGGTTCGATTCCCACAGCCTTGTCCGAAGCGATGGGCTATCGCCCGTCCTGCAGGTTTTCCTTTTTCTAAAACTACATTACTATAACATCCCATCAATAATATCGAAAATCTTCTATCCTTAAACAATACTAACTTATGTCCAACATAATCCATTCTAATCTTTAGGCTTATCAATAATACTACATTCCACTCTCATAATATAGTGAAAACGATTACCAGAGATTTAATACTGTCGCTAATCCCCATATATCATACGATATGTCTTGTTGGTCACATTCCAAACATTCAAAGGCCTTAATCATGTATTCTCTTGAATACCCATTGAACCTTAGTGAAAACATGAATGCAGTTAAAAGTTAACTCTTTCCACATACCAAAATCCAAAAATTCTCTATACTCAAACCATGATATAACCTTATCCTTATATCAGTCATGAGCTCATGAATACAATCAAACACCTCATTATCTTATTATTCCTTCATTATGCTCATATCATCTATATTCCAAAAATATCTGAATAACCTTTCATGGATAGTGGTACCATTAATCATATACTTTCATAACTCAAGGAAAGACAAGAGTGTAACAATCCTTATATGTCTCTTTATTCCATAGTACCATGAGATTTCTTATACAACATTACACATGATAAACATTTAATCATTCCACTACATTCTTAAACCATTGACCGAGCTTCAACAATTCTTTCATCTCACATATCATTTGTAGTTTCTTCATCATCATCAACATAAATACTTCCTATACGACCATACTGATTATCTTCATGAGACTTTCCCTTAGGGAATTGGTTTGCATAATGCCCGTACATTCCACATTTAAAACATTTAACTATTATTGATGTCGTAGAAATACCATTATCCTCATCCATGGTGTTAACTGAACCCTTTCCTTTGCACTTACTTGCTTTGTGTCCTTCTTTTCCACACCCAAAGCATCTTCCAGTTCCTTTGAAACATTCTCCTTGATGCCTCTTCCCACATGATTTACATAGGGGAAATTGAACTTTCTTTCCTCTATGATCATCATGAAACTCCATCTTTCTCTTATTAGCCGAGTCAGGAAACTTACCAAATTTTACTTTATTGATCATATTCTGAGATTGCTGATTAGGCATAATAATGATGTTTGGACTTCCAAATCCCATTTCATTATGAAGAATATCATTCCATTTTCCATCATATCCTCCATTATCGTGAATCATCTTGTTTCTAGCCATTTTCTAAAACCCAAAAAAAAAATAGTGTGAGAGGCAAAAATCATGCTAGGGAAAACAACATAATAAAGGTGGAGTATCCTCAATATCTAACATCTTAGGTTAAATTCTATGATTTTTATCGTACTTCTAGGATTGTATCCTATACGTATACTTATCCTTAGGGACATCCCTAGACATAACTTATAAATATCTCTAGGGATCTCACTAAAGTTCTCGCATCCTAGTTTCCAAAGGTTGACTAACAATTTCCTCTGATACCAACTATAGAGACCCGAATATTAACGTACATGGACATTACATTACATTTGTGAAATACTTAGTACATAACAAAAAACACACACACAAGGATCTTAATAGTTTAGTGTCTTTGGAAACTCGGAATATAATCTTCTAATCGTGGTGAAAGATCTTCAAAATCTCCCATAAAGATCTTCCTTTTTTTTAACTAAAAACTTTCTTTATATCCTGGGGAAAAGAAAACATAAAAGGGTGAGCTCAAATGCTCAATAAGGGTAAACAAAAGAAATATCAATCACATCATATACATAAGCACATAACTTTTGGAAATCTTAACCTGCAAAAGAGATAATAATTTCATAACATGGGGTAAATCATGGCAGTGAAATGTAATCACAATAATCATAACTTAAAACATGAAACTTTGTGTCATTCACACATAATCATAGAGAATCATTTCTTGTTAGTCAAGACTCATTTCCAAGACTATCTTAGTGGACAAAGTCCCTTTCTGAATCGAGTAACCCTCGTTTCAGTCCTGTTTCACTGAACCGGTATAACCTACCATTCCAGCCCTGTCTATCTCATGAGATATAAGATCTTTACCAAATGCATTGGAGGGAGATATAGGTCCCACCCATCTCATAATGATACTATTCTTATGTGTGCCACAAAATCATAAATCATACATCATTGCATAACCCATGTAATAAAAATGGGATTCTTAAACAACATGACATCATAAAACAATTCATATAAGATAAAAGAATTCATAAAAATAATTCCATCACAACATAATAAAATCAATTTAACAATAGGGATATAAACAGAACTCTATATTATCTTAGATAGAAAATAGTTTTGATAAAACACAAGAACTCCATTCGTGAGGAAATTATCCTTTCTACTTCAAAAACATTTTCCTTTCTTAACTTGTCATACAATTTTAAACTAAAAGAAGTTCATTAAAAATAAACTTGAAAACTTGTAAAGGAAGCTTCTTGGAAATTATGTTTTAAAAATCCACTCATGCCGTATAAGTTAAGAAAAACATTCTTCGTACTTTTGTCGGAAAAGTCAAAAAGTACCTCGTACGAAAAAAGACAAAAGATTCCCTTCATATCTTTGAAAAATGAAAAAATATTCCATTCATATATTTTACTAAAAACTCACTGAAGGGTAAAATTGGATTTAAAAAATTTTACGTGGATAGAAATAATATTACATATTGAGGAAACATGGATGTGGATGATAAAATACACCCCAGTAAATACCAAAGTATAAACAATCTCAGCTAAAAATGAGATTGTGATATTTCCCTTACCTTAGGTCCGACTTGCTTTATAAGTGTCCGAAGCTCCTGTATAATGGTTTAAATAATGTTATTGACTTATTAATGAATCATATTCATTGTTATGATATCATATATGGTTCACTTATGACTTTATATTACCCATTCTTTTGTAAATTCCATGTTAAAGAGCGTTTTGGGTAAAATTGTTTCATTTGTCATCCGTGTTTTGACTTGTAATTATTCATATGTTTACTTAGATCATGATTACTTAATTCCAGAACATAAAACATGATTTATATATATATATTCAGGATATACATATATATAATAAATCATTAAAGGGAACGAAATACACCGTTTATGGAGACGGTAGTCCGTACGTACGCATGAACGCTGTTTTCGTTTCCTTATTGAATTGAATGGAATTAAGTACATGACATACATATAAATATATAAATAAATACAGTATCATTATTATTTCATATATTTCGTTAGTACATATTATATATACTTTATAATCATTCATGAATGGTTAATCATTGAGAATGAATCTCATCGCGTCGTGGAGACGGTAGTCCGTACGTACGCACGAGCGATGATATCGTTCCCATGGTCGTTAAATTGTGTTGAAGTGTATGTATACTATTTAAGTATCAATATCACTATATAATAATCATATATAGTTACTCATTACACCATTATACTCGTCCTTGTAAGGTGATGGTGGAAAATAGATTACACCACGGCGTGGAGACGGTATTCCGTACGTACGCACGCGCGGTGATTTCTTTTTCCGTAGGATGGATAGATGGTTTAATAGGGTTGTTTAATACTTATAATAACATATCAGTATATTAGTGATACTGATGTTATTACTTCATAATTAAACAACTTAAGAAGAAGAAGTGGAAGAAGAAATAAAGATGAAGGAATTGGTAACGGTAATTACCTCTTCTTTGAAGCTCCTCTTTGAGACCTCCTCTTAGGGCACTAAAATTGGTCTTTGAGGAAGACCATAACCTCTATAATGTTTCTAGGGATGTGGAGAAGTGATTTTGTCAGGGGTTGGGCGAGCGTGAGTGCTCAAATTGGTGTGAGGAGGAGGGGGAGGAGGTGTCCTTTTATAAGGGAGGAGAGGGGCACCTTAGGAATACCTCAAAATATTATTTTCTATTAATGTTAAAATCGGTTTATAATGGTTCCAAAGGGTCTTATTTATAAGCTAAAGTGGGGATGGGTCGAAATCCTATAAACCAATAGGATTTAGACAAGTTTAGGGTATTATTTTAACCTTATCAATTAGATTTAACTCTAAGTTAAATAATTTAACTTTTACCGTGTCTTTTTGTTTTCTTTCACTATATGGTTAATACACTTAATATAACAAGAAAAAAGAACCCCAAATTGTTTATTATTAATATATATATCCTTATCTAAGTCATTTGGCCGAACCTTAGATTTTTAGGAATAAAATAACAATTAATAATATAATATTTTATTTAAAAACTATTTTGTGTCAATTTTGACACTATTTGATATATGATTTTTTTGAAAGTCATAACAGAATTATATGTTCGAACCAAGTTGAATAATATATCATAGTAACCTAGAAAATTAGTGTAAGTCATAAAAAGTATCAAATTACATTTATTTGGGCATTTATAACATCAATTCTGTCAATATTTCATTAATAAGACAATTACTGCATCATCTTTCTGTCATAATAAATGATAATTATTTAATCCCTAAAAATTCTAAATAAATTCCTATGATGTAGATAATTGTATTAGATTTCTGGATACTATTCATTTTCGAAGTTTCATGATTTTTATCACTAGATTAAAATTATTATACTTATACGATTTAAGAAAGTGACATGTTGTCACATTCCTTGGTTTTAATAATAATTAAATTATTTTCATTGAAAAAATTTAATTAAATTAATCTAATCCGACCCTTAGGTGATATGGGTCGTTTTTTAGTCATCCAATAGAATTTGGACATTTTTTAGGGTAATTTTAAAATATTATATTTACCCTTAATTACCCGATTTACCTTTAACTATGGTAAATAAAATTTACCGTAGTTACTATTCATAATTCCCAAAAATAAAAAGTATCCTATTAAAATAATTTGGACCCACTGATTCCAAATATGGAATCCATTTTTTTAAAATTCAAAACACAGAAGTTGCAGAAATTAAATTAAAATTAATCCCGTTGTCGAATAAAAACGGGTTTTTGTTTAAAACATTGCAAAAGATTGAATTGATTTAACGAACGAATTCAAGGTAAGATCAATGCTAATGACATACATTATATTAAATGGTAAAAATATATTCTATTTATACTTTAAAACCATTCAATATTATAATTTAACCACATAAGATATTACGATGAAAAAAGTTGTTTTTAATTAAAATATAGCGTGTTTTTACTATTCATTAAAATGTGAAAGTTACCAGAATAATATGAAAATTTTATCCAAAGTAATTTTTTATTTCTTGATGCCAAAGAAGAATTTTATTTTGTCAAATTGAACTTATAAACATTTAAAAAACCAGATTCAAAGTGGGTGCTCCATCCAAAGGTGGCAAAACTGCATTTTTTGAAAAATACTTATTTTACCTGAAAACTTTATTTTGTTCTTATACCATGTTCTATAAATGTGTAAGATGAATAATAATGTTTTAAAATTCAAAATTTAGTTAATAATATTCATAACGGCTAGTTCATGACAATATTATAATAGTATATCATTGTTTATTAAAACCCGGTATTGCGTACAACACACGCTATCGAGGAAGGTCGCAATTGCGTGTAATGCAAGCCAAGTCAGGTTTGCGTGTTGTGAAAGAATCCTTCGTTGTTTCGTATAACAGAATCCAACCATATTTCATTTATACATTTAGTATATATATATATACTCAATGTTGTGTAGAATAACTATTATCAAAATTTTCTGTAACACGGTCCAAGAATAGTGTTGCGTATACTGAAAGCTAATACGGTGTTGTGTATAGCGCAAGGTAATCTTGGTGTAGAATACAACAAAAGACATTAATGAAATTAAAATAATATTTTTCATAAAATCTCGGGGTGTTACAACCATGAGGTATTATATCTTTCATTTACACTTTTAGTGATCATTTAATGATTTCATCATAACATTAAATGACCACCAGGGATAAGGGATTATGAATTCTATGTTTCAATCCACTAATTTATAGATACGTTTTCATTTTAGGGTAGATTATTTACCCTAATGTGTACCTTTATGGTCTTATAATAATTTCCTCATAGGCGTCGATGGATTATTCAAACATCTATATAATCTCAAGAAATTCTTTATTAATTTTTTTATGTATAATAAAATATATGTAATTAGTGAAAATATTCATTTAAACTCATATCAATCCATGGGGTTTATTTCCTCTAATTTCATCATATTCTAAATAATATCCCACATCTCATATACATCTCCTTCAAAATGATAATCTTTTAGGACCACATTTTAATGGTTTGAGAATTCAATGTTGGACAATATCTTTTCCATCACATTGACCCATTTCTTATAAACCAGTGGAACAAAATACCCATAGAATGATGGTGTTCATTTCTACATAAACTATTCAATAACCCATTTTCACTCCTTTGGGCATTAATAACATTAAAATGATCTATGTTTCCACCATTATATTGAGAAATATGAGTGAGAATAGTCACAAGATATTTTATCGCATCACTAAATCCATTTTATTTATCATGAGTAATGTTATTATATGGTCTTTCACATACATTGTTCACACGATTAATTATGCATTCATCCATTAACTAAAACCAAAAAATAACAGTGTTGGAAATGATTATCATAGTGTAAAACCACCTAATCATGAAATATCATTCATTATATGCTTATGTTTGTAAAAATACTTTTTAATATATGACAATTTTTTTTAAAATAGGACATTCCTTATCAAAACATTTATGTTGTTATCCTTTTCTCTGACCTTTCCCTAGAGTTCTTAATAATGATTTATCATCCACGTTTCCAATGGATATCTAATCCCTGATCTGATACCAACTATAATGACCCAAGAATTTTATGTATAGTTATTAAATATATGTATATGATCATTAATTTCATAACATTCCAATCAATTCCATAATTATATAGTTCTGCTATCTTTTGTAACTTTTACACACAAATAACTGGTTCATAACTGATCAATACCATCTTCCACAAGGTTATTCATACATAGATCCTTATTAGAAACAACATTTAACAACATGGAGTAATTAAACATAAGAAATCATGGGATTATATTTTCATTAATTTTAAAAACTTAGATATGAATAATCAATTCTACATAACATGAGAATAATGGTGTGACAAAAATAGAATCACATTTTGAAAATAACCTTAACAAATAATAGATCATAATATTATGTAATTTCATAAATATTTTATGATCATAACAGATAAATCATAAAACAATCAATGAGAAAAATCTCTTAGAGAATAATGGAAGACATGGACTTGTCACATAAATAAATAACTTTTTTAAAATTTATAAGTAGATAACTATTCACACATTATGTTAAGGGCATGAAATCAGACCCTCTCAAAAATGTATGGACATGAAACTAGGTCCATGCATAATTTTATAAACATGAATGGTTTGTCTATATATGATATTATAGACATAAACTATATATCTATATGGAAACATATTTGACTGATATATAAGTGAACACATTATTTGCCTACATGAAAACCTGGTACTATCACAAATATTGTGAACATGAAATCTGGTTCAATTATAAGATATTTACCTCATGAGATATCTATATTTATCCATTGCATTAGACTGACATATTGATCTGAACCATCAAATAATTAAAATCATATATAGTTTTTCCAAAGGATCATAAAACATACAATATTTGAGAACCCCAAAAGAGAAAAAAAATCATTAAAAATTAATAAATCTATAACCCATGGATAAGGGGACATATTTCACCAATATAATGTAATTCTAATCATAAGCCATCCATTGAAAGAATAAGGATTGTATCAATGGATCATATCCCAAGTAAATCTTGATTCTCCCAAATTATGTAATCTTAGATGGAAAATAACTATGAAAAATAACATGGAATAATTTTTGAGGAAAATATATTTTCAATTTTTAAATCACATTTTTTTTAAAAAAATCTCACTTATAAAAGAAGAATTTTTTTTTGAAAATTATATTATAAAATTTTAAATGATTATCCAAATCATGGAGGTATAATAATAGATGGAATACCCAATCTCATCAAAACATTTATAAAACATTCCTTCTATCTTTTTGTTGGTAAAACACAAAGTACATTGTTTAGAAAACAAAAATATTCATTTCAAAATTTTTTATAAAAATTGAAACAAGGTTAAAAATTATTTAAAACTATTGTTGTATAATACTAAAAGATTTGTTGAAATTGATTTTTTAAAACATGTACATGGAATATAAATATTCCCTAGTGGAGACATAAACATAAACCAACCCAAATAATTATATTTATGACCCCAAAACACCCAGACAGGGGAGAGGTGAATTAGGGAGTCAACTATTTCTTTTCAACTGATGGATATTATACCCATGTTAATGGGAACTTGTTAATCTTATCTGATGGGAAAGTTTAGAAAACAAACAATCACATACAATGTGAGGACACATTAATTTTACTTGGTTCACCACTAAGGGCTATGTATATGGACTATACACCAATATGTTTTCAAATGTACGAAAATCCACTAATAATAACTAGTTGTAGAGTAAAAAGATTAGAATAGTCACTCTATTCTAAGAAGACAGCCTTTACATGGATTAGGGATAACACACTGCATCCCATAGATTACTTCTGTTGGCTCCCCATATCTCCTTGCATTGGGAAGAATATGAACTTGTTTTGTCGACATGTAGGACACTTTATTGGGTTGGAATTAAATCATTCATTCTTAAATGTAGTTAGATTCTCTTTTTATGTATCATTTTCCCAGGTAGATGCAATCTTATATTCTTCATACTATTCATTCTAGATCGACTCCTCCATGAACTATCCTTCTTCCTCCACGTACTGCATTCACTTCTGATATCGGGTACCACGTCTTCAATGCGGACAAACCAATCAAACGCCAACCATATTTTACCTACCAACTTCATTCATTCACTTCCTTGCTCCATGTACCTCAAGAGAACCACCGACTAAATTCTTCCCCATCATACAAATCTTCTATGTGGTCATGTCTTCCATTTGCAGAATATAGAAAACTCTTCGAAAAAAAATTCATTAGCGTGAACCTATTTCAGACATAGAATAATTACCATATTTATGAATAACTCCAATGAAATTAACTCTTCACATCCTTATAATTAAATTATTTTTACTTATATAGGAAAATAGATCCACAAAATTATCTTGTTGGATATTTACAAAAAAATTTATACAGCACTGGGTTCACTGCATATCAACATCTCCGACCATCCATTTCCATACACAATCCACTTACCTCCAATCATCCCAATACATCGGCCTACATATTCAATAAAACAATATATTCCTCATTCTCACCAATGAAGATACATCTTGTGATCCATCTCTTCCATAAACCACTACTCCTCATTTTTTAAATGAGACACCGTCTCGTGAACTGATTACCTTCAACAAATCGTCAGCCTTCAACGCTAATCATTTTTTGTTCTGAGGACCAATCCCAAAACATGTTTTGTGGTCCGCCATTCAACGTACCATATTTTTTGATCCAAAAACTGTTCCCACAACATGGTTCTAGGTTCACTTCCTTCATCAAAACCCATCCTTTTAAAAAACTAAACACCCAATTTTAAGGCCCCAAAATTCAGAAAACCCTTGGAATCTATGCGACCTTAAACACCAAATTCATCCTATACTGTAAGATCACCTATATTGAAAAATATTTGATCAACCTAATATCGATTGAAAACAATCGCAAATAATTCTCCATTTCTAGCCAATTATATCCTTGTTTCTATCATCTTGATATTGTAAATGAAACACTTACCACTTTGGTTCTATTTGTAATATAAGCCCCAAAAAATAATGAGCTTTGGATGGAGATTATTATACCACAATTTTAAAAAAAATATTCATAAAATACAATAATGGGTAGTATATACACCAAAAAAATAAATTATTTAGTGTATTAGAAATGTGTCCCATACAGATAAAAGTGAGACAATAATCCCAAATCTTAGGTCCAAAATCCTTTAAAAGATATTCAATCACCAGTATAATTAGTTTAAATTTGTCATAAATATATTCTAGAATCATTTAAATGATTATTATATCATATATAATCATTATATATATAAATATTTGTTTTCATCCATAATTGTAGAGATAGAAAATGAATTAAACAGTTCATAGAGATGGTAGGTTGTACAAACACATGAATGATGTATTCACTTTTTGGAATATGGGACAAGTAAAAGGGAAATTATTATTTTAAAATATATAATAATTAATAAAAAAATTATATAATATTTATATATTCAAAATATCTATACTCATTATTGTCTATGTAATATACAAATAAAAAATGAATCTCACTCCTTAATGGTGGTGGTATAAGATAGGTACACATGAGAGATGTTATCATTTTCCTACTATTGGAAGGTATGAAGTCATACATTATATTAACATTTAATAATTAAAATTACGTTTTAAATAACATATATGAATATTAAACCCATTGTAAAACTGATCTATTAAATATGGGGATGTTTAAGGAACTGTATATCTACGTGGAGACGGAAAGATGTAAATATTCACGAGTGATACATTCACTTATTATTTGATGGTAAAGAGGGTGTATAGTGGTTGGATAAAAATAATAATAAAATTTAAATAAATTAATGACAAATATGTAATTATTTTATAAAAAATATATAAAATATAGAGGAATTTAATGGGGGATCATGAAGAATGTAACCAATTAAGGTGATTACCTATTCTTTAAAAAAACTCCCTTACATATCCTCTTAAGGGTATTAGAGATGGTATTTTGAGAATAAAACCCCCTCTAGAATATAGATATTGAATTTTAGAAAATAATTATTTAGGGTATGGTTGAGATATATTTCTCAATATGGTTTAAGGATGTGAGTGAGAAGGTTCCCTTTAATAATTGAGGCGAGGGGCACTTTTGAAACTCATTAATAAAATAAATTATAATAAGACTATTATATATCCAAATATATATTAATGATTATTTTTTTAATCCTAGTGTTTTATATGGATGACATTTCATCAACCAATATTATTTTGATAGGTTTACATGCTATTTTATGACTTATAGCCTGTTTAACCCCTTTATTAACCTATTTTAACATTAAAAATTGTAACATAGTTTTCACATGTAAAAGGTTATAATTTCACATAAAAGGTATTTATTTAATTATAATTTGAAGGGCGATGATATTTTTGACCATATATTATTCCCTTATACTTATTTAATTTTATTTAATGTCAGATAAATTTAAAAAATATTATTTTTATAAAAAATCATTATCATTAATTGTAACTCTCTTTATTCCATAAAAATAATCATCATCAAGAAAATACTTTTAATATGAACCAATTATTTTATAATATAAAAAAAATTCATGGTCTTTGAGAAAGATGTGGGGAATCTTATCAATCTGAAATTAAAATACTTTTATTATTTCTAATATCATTTTTTGATTTTCTTTTTCACTAATTGAATATTTAAGGAATCACCATTATGTATTTTTTAAATGTAACTATTTCATAATTAAATATTATAAAATAATTATCATCAATAATATTATTTAATTTTTCCCAAAATTTCTATAAATATTCATTTAAAACTATTTTTTATGTGAACAGTTAAAAGATATTTCAAAAAAGGGAGTAGAATTTTGACACTTTCTTTAGATTTAATAATTAACAAGTCATTTACATTGAAAACTATACATTAAAATTATATTATATTGCATTTTTATAATAATAATATTTCAATAATCTAATATGAATTTGGAAAAATAATAATGTCTTTATTGCTTAGTTTAAACCTAATTTTACATGATTTAGCATTTATTGCAGTGGTAATTTTTTCCAGGGTTACTATTATTTTTTGACCCATAATAAATGTGTCCAATTTAAATAATTTAAACCTCATTATTCAATATTTGAAATCGAAATTTTCAAAATTCAATTTATATAACTTTCAGAATTTTTTTTATAAATTCTCAAAATGAAATGAAAATTATTTTTTACAAAAAATGTGTTTTTAATCACAAAAATGATCTTCTTCAAAAATCATATACAATGATGATTCAAATATATATAATATAAATATCTATAATTAAAAAATACTTATCTTTATGTAATTTAAAATTCAAATAATAATGTTTATTTGAATGAAAAAAAATAACAGTTAAAAATTTTGTATTTTACACTATTCATTAAATAATTTACATTTCCATGAAAATACTGAATATTAACACAAATTTATTTTTTATATAATGGTTTAAAAAATCATTTCATTTATAAAATATATTTTCAAAATTTCCAAAATTTAATTATAATATTTTTTCGTAGATGGAAACAATAATTCATTTTTGTAGAGAACATGTTTTTGAAGAATAATATTACATTCCTAACAAATTTATTTACAAATTACCATTTATTTATATTAATCATATGATTTTTATATATTTCATATATTAATTTATCTAATTAAAAACATCTAATATAACTACTAGGGAATAACATTAAATATAATTATTTTAAATAAAATATTTTGATTCCCTAGTAATCACTGTTTCATGTATGAAAGTTATTGAAAAAAATAAATATATTTGGAATAAATATTTCATAAAAAATCAGAGTGTTATTGAGAAAGGGTGATCTGTAAAACTCTACATGATGTTCAAGTATGTTCAATAACCCAATTTACTTTTTATGATCCCTAAGAGATAGTAAGATAAAAAAACACCCCATGATATGACCTCTATATTAATCAATAATACTTTTCTATGAGGCATGACCAAAATAAAAAAAATGAATAAATAGACATAATTTTGGAACTATAAATACAATATAAATTATTAAAGAAAATCATAAGAAAAAAATTCACTTAAATATATTTTCCTAATTACAAAATTTATTCCCACATTTAATTGGAATTATAAAATACGTAACATAAAAAAGTAATTTCATGTTTTATATTATTCATAATTTCCTTCGTCATAAGTTGGGGAAAAGGGTGAGATTATATTCACAATTAGGGCATGCATACAACGAATGCTAAAATTGTATGAATAAAATTGAAAGAATTAATGATGGTTAATATAATTCAATATAAATATTAAAATTAACTAGAAATAGTTCCATGGATATCATACAATGTAAATTAATCTCACGGGAAAAAATAAATAATTTCATATCATGGGATGACATAATTTTTTGAATATGAAACATACCATCAAGGCTTTGGACAACACACAAGAAAACATCATCAATGAATTACTCTAAGACATATATTAAATTTATGGTTAAGGCCTCGAAAAAACCCAATATATAATTTTTCATGAGACATAATAATGATTCTACTGGATATAATGGGACCATAAATCAATTAATAAGTTTGTTTTATTCCTTAGATGAATAAATAATATAACTTAAAAACTCATTAAATGTATTTGTAAGAATAACTGACATATATAATATCAAAACGTTCCCTAATCAAGTTTATTGTAAACTATCCATAGAGATTTTTTGAAGGGAATCATTATATAATATCCTTATTATAATATTTATCAATCTAATTTCACAAAGATTAATATAATTTCATTATATTAATGGAATAATCATTGAAGAAAAAACCCTTCTAACTTTGAAAATTATTTTTTAAAAATATTTAAATATAAAAAATATTGAAGAAACCCTATAATTTGAGAAAAAAAATTTAAAATAATAAATTATTATTAAAAAGGTGAGTTTTTAGGATGTTGTGAAATTAAACTCATTTCATGTAATTTAAAAATACATTATTTTTAAACATTTCTAATATAAAAAATGATCCTTGTTTTGAAAATGACCAGAACATTTCATTAAAAAAATTTGGAAAGTAAAACCATATGAAAAACTTGTGTTAACTAATTATAGTAGTATATTAAAAATTTACTCTAACAAATTTTAAAAAAATTGATATTGAAGAAAATACTCCTCCATCAGATAAAATCATGAATAACGATGTGATTATGATAAAAACCCTTACCTTAGGGTTAGCATCCATCATGTTAGTCTAATTATCAATATAATAAAAATATATTTATTATAAATATATTTAATAACCAAATATATATATATATAGCCCTATATGATTTACATATAACCATATATCACATGTTTATTGGAAGTTATTTATTAAAATCATTGTTCTGTGTGGTAACTATATCATCTTTCTTGTATGTTTTTGTTCAATAGTTATGGTCCTTCTAATTTGACCACGGATTCACCATATACATATTAATAATTATTATATATATCATATACATTTGTTATATATATAATTAATTTCACCTATAAAATTTATTGATAGAAAAATGAGTTACACCATTCACAGAGACGGTTTATTGTATGTACGCATGAGCACTATTTTCAATTTTCAATAGATCAAAATAAGAAAGGTAATTAATAATGATATAATATAGAAAAATTATTATATCATATAAATAATATATATTGATGTGTATTATTCTTATTAGAATCAATGAATAATCGTAATGAAAAATAAATCACATTAACTCATAGAGGTGGTAGTCCACATGTATGCCTAGACGACATTATTATTCTCCAATATATTGGAATGTAAAATCCTCTTAGGATATTATAATTAAAATGATATATGTATTTCATAATTATCATATATAAATATTAATACCATAATTATAACCTTACATGATATTTGGTGATGGGAAATGAATTTCATCGCTTTGTGGATACAGTAAGCCATTCGTACACACAAGCAATACCTTCACTTCCCTATTGTTGGGAAAGTGGGTATATAATGACTATTTTAAAAGATTAATTATTTTTTGTAATATTTAGGATACTAAAACTTTTATTTTAATTCAAATATGACATATTTAGATAAGTTAATGAGGAATTAAAAAAAATTGATCTGTTACAGAAATTTATGATCCTTTGAAATAACACCATTAAATACTCTCTTAATGGTCTAAATATTATTATTTTATGATTACCAATAACTCTATAATGTGGGTATGGAATATTATAAGATATTTTTACATGGGTTTTTCAAGATATAAGGCCAAATGTTGTATATGAAATGGAAGGAGGAGGTTCTATTTTATAATTAGTGTGAGGGGAACTTCTGATATTTCATAAAACAAAAAATTATAATAATTAAATTATAAATAAAAATGAATAAAATTAATCAGGTATTAAAAAAAGGTTTTTATATGGTTCAATAATAATTAGAATATAATATTTAGTATAGTTAGTGTTGTTTTTTAAATCTTAATTGTTGTCATATTCCTTCAGATAACCTATTTTAACATTAAATATTATAACATATTTATCAATCTTAATGTTTTATAATTGTAGATATAAGATAACTATTGACTCCTAATTTCAAGAGGCATTAAAATTTACACAATATATTTCCCCTTTTAATATTTCAAATTGGTAATGATTTTAAAATAATTGAATAAAATATTATTTTTATAAATTCACATTAATGTCAATTTTAACACTATTAAATTAATATGGCATAAAATACATCAATACAAAGTTTTAATTTGAATATAATTCATTTAAACATCAATGATGTTAAATATTCATCTAAAAATTTGTGTAAGATAATAAATATGAATATTATATAAGTTTAAATATTTTTGATAAATTTTATTATATTTTTATTATTAATTAAATTAATATTTTATTAGAATTGCACACGAATTTAATTTAATTATATAATCATTAAAATTATAATTAAAAATTCATTATGAATATAATTCAATAATTAAAAAATCATTTTCATTAATTCATTTAGTTATTTAAATCCCATTTGGATATATAATAGATTTTCAAAACATAGAGATTTATATTTGTTTTTTAAATTCTTTGTTATAAATATTATATTGGTCATTTATATAGACAAGTCTCCATTAAAAATAAAAATTTCATGAATAAATAGATAAAGGAAGATTTTTATTCTTCCATTAATAATAAATAATAAATATTATATATTTATAACATAGTTTTAAACTTGATTAACACTGTTTAGCTTTTATCGAGGTAATACATTTTATCACAGTTTCTATTCAGATTGAAAAATTTGGAAAAGTGACCTATTAAATAAATTTTATCCTTTTAGTTAAAAATATAGAATCGAATTATTTAAATAGATACTAAATATTATAATAAATAAATTTAAAATAGAAATTAAATGAAAAATTAAAAAATCATTTTCTGTAAAAATGTGTTTTAATGTATAAAAATGTATATATAACAAATTGACTCATGAAATTTATTCCAATGGTCATAATTGGAAAATTAATAACATAATATAACATAATTTATTTTGAATCCCCATTAACAAAAACTAAAAATTTTAATTTATTGAAGAAAAATTATAGTCATCAATGAAATTTGTTATTTTCCTTTACTCACTAGAAAGTCAATCATTTCAATAGATTCCAAAAAAAATCACTAGTTGTAAGGGCTGCTGCTCGGCATCCAAGAGACCCAGGTTCAAAACCAGGTGGAGGCGAAATTCTGGGGTACTGTAGTGGTAATGTAGCAGGTAATGTTCGGTACTGTAGCAGCCGGTACTATTCACCGATGTGGGCTTTCGGGCCACCAGTTTGGGCCTACGGGTCTCAAGGGCCTTCGGGCCACCAAAGGCCATCGGTCCCAGGGCCACAAAGACCATGTAGTAGCCCAACCAACAAAGAGTAGGCCCTATAAGAGGATCAGAGCATGTAGTAGCCACCAGACGCAGAGCTGACCGGATTGGAAGAATGAGAGGGTATGGAAACCGCCATTGGGACCAGGCACCATGCATCTTTGCATGGGGCAATGCTATCCAATCAGCAATGCAAGGTGGGGAACTAGGAAATCAAATGATGAAGAAGCTGGGGAGGGTCAGTTCTAGTGGGTTGGGCCTACGGGCCATGTATGGGATAACCTATAGGCCTACGGGTCATGTATTGACCTTCAGGTTAGGTCAGGCCTTGTGCCTTGGGCCTAAGGGTCATGTAAGGGTTCCCCTTCATCCCTTAAAAGGGTGATTATCCATAATAGAAATAAAAAAATCAGACCTTCGGGCCATTCAGGCCAAAAAAACATCACCCAAGGATAATTTTTTATATGATTATTTAAAAAATGAATATATTTTAATCAAATAATTATAATATAAATTATATAAATTAATTAGAATATTTACTTATAAAAATCAAAGATGTTTTTTTATAAAACCTATTTTTTAAATATAAAATAACTCTTCTAGAAATTGAATACTTATTTCTAAATAATTAATCAATGAATTTATAAATTTCATAATTTAATAAATATTGTTCATACACACCCGTCAAATAGATATGTTATAACAATCATATTTTAAAAAAATTATATGTATTGGTTTGTTTATGTATGGTGTTGTGAATCTTTTATGCTATCAAACATTGTGTTCTATTAAATGTCTCGAGTAGTCACATTCTCTAGGAAAAATAAATTGTGACCTAATAATTTTAATATAAGAGTTCAAATAATTTTTTTTAATTAAAAACTCATTTATGGAAAATACACATTACACAAGGTGTTAATACAACATCATTTTGAAAATAAGGAAATGGTTTTATGAAGGTCACCAAATAACTAGGATTCCAAAAAAGAAAAAATAATTATGTAGTGGAAATATGGACAAGATAGTGAAAAATAACATCCATAGATTAATATAATGTGATAGATATCATGATATTGTGGATATTAATCATGATAGAAATGAAATTTAAGAGACCAATGATTTATCGATAAGAAAAGTAAACATATAATCTTTCTATTTCATGGTTAGTTTTTTAAAATTTTGAGGGATTATATTTACATCTAGATAAATCACATGATAAAATATGGTTACGTAATTTAGTTTTATTTAATAAGAAAATATAATCCTTTTTCAATAGATCAATTTTAACACAATCTCTTATACAATGAAATGGATATTAGAGATGAAAAATCATATTTCTGAGGAACACTAAATGAAACAAAATCACCATAATTCATTATTTTGGTATCTAAATATTCACCAAAATCAAAATGGTTAGAATTACATATCCAATGAATCCCAAATATCAACTTAACCTATTATAAAAATATTTCACCTTATGAATCATCCTAAAAATATCATAAAAAAATCAATATATCAAAATTATAAGAATTAGGTCATTATATTTCCAAAATCAAAATTTGGGAAATCCCGCAAAATTTATTATTTAATGTGCCATTTAAAAATATATTATGGTAATAACATGAATAATATTAAAACCAAAATTAAAACACACATGATTCTAAGAATAAAATATCATATTATCAAATATATTTTAGAAAACCTAAAATTTAGTAAATTCTATCATTAAATAATTTTTCAAAAATTTACCTACAATTTTAAAAGTCACCAATAGTACCCAATTATGTTATCCGTGGTCAGTATTCTGTTTATTCAAATGATACATTATTAACTAAACAACAAGAATATGTTAGGTTTTTCCTTTATCATACTCAATTAATATCATAATCTATCTTCTTACCATTAAATCACTTTTCTCGGTTATGGGTACTATTCAACTTATGTTTTCAAATCCTTAGAGAAAACCAATGCATATTAAATATTCGACATTTCATTACTCTTATAACCAGAATTTCTTTGATAAAATAATTCTAAAACATAATCATTGACTAAAAACATAAATCATGTATCCAAATACCCATGTTCTACAATCATTCCTCTTTAGTTCTAGTAACTTCATAAGCTTGACCATCGTCTATTTGTTTCATTTGATTCATATTACCTTGATGCCTGGGAAATTCATTAATTTAGTTCCCCATCTCACTGAAGGTGAATCATTCCACATTGGTATCTTCTATCCTTCCCATTCAAATATTATTGGGGTGTACATTCTATCAACACTTATAGAAAACTCACATTCCCTTCATAAAGTAATTGGGTTTTTCATCTAATAACAAAAACATATGTGGAAATATGTTATTTACTTCTTCCCGTAATATTTTTTTTTTAATTTTTCTTTTATATTAATTAATTACTAAATTTCCAAAATAAATGGAGAATTATTTCCCTTTCTTTATAGAACATGATATTTTATCCTCATATTATGATAATGCTTGTGAGGGTAGTGTGATTTAAAGGATTGGGTTTTATCAATAAGTGAAATGGATAATCTAAAACATTGAATTAAATATGTTGTTCATATAATTCATTTCTAAAATACTAAATATGTCTACATACATAGAAAAAATTTCATCTTCCTTATTTCACATACTTAATAATTTATTTTCCATAGCTACTCATTGATCATGAGGGGAACTTGTTTCCACGAAAAGTTTATTGAAATGCATTCAATAATTACCTGATGCTTCATATTCATTCTTACTTTCTTGAATTAATGACCACCATTGATCTATATCCACTAAAATATCATAAACATACATGAAAATATCCTCCCATTCATTATATCCCAATGAGGGGAATATCATTACTATGGAACTTTTCTATTCTATCATATAAATAGATTTGTAATCTCATTAAATGATGGAGTTTTGTGACTCCTAACCTAGTCTAACATTGTTACCCCTCATTTACGATCATCGTGATACTCTAAAAAAGAAAATGATAATCGTCCTTACCAAAGGAAAATGCCTCAAAATTGTTATAATTTGTTCCGATCTCATAGAAACTCTATCTCTAGCTTCATTATCTTGTCTGGGAAGGATATACCAATATGGATAACATTCATTCATACAATTTCCAATTATTCCACAATGATTTATTTATAAATAATGGAATAGAATTTATTATATCACAACATTAAGAACCAAAATGTAAAATATAAAAAATAATGAAAAAATTAACATTAACTGAAAATTTATGTATAACTAATCTCAATTTGAAAAGCTTGGTTACTTTTTAAATATTCTCAAAGTATGTCATAGTGATATATTCATCAATCAATTTATTACAAAATATACAACCCATGCATTCTAATAAATCTCTTCTAATACTAACTATAAAGAACCCAAACATGGTAGCCTTGATTCGGTGGTAACATTATTACATTAGTACTAGATATATGGAATTGTATTTTGAAGGACTAAATAGTTTATTAATCCTTTTAAACTAGAAACAAACATGATGCCAATATCATATTGGAATTATAAAATGTATTTTGTAAAATCATTATTTCATCCTCAATTTCATTATAATTAACATATTCATATCTTGGGGAAATGAAAAAGTAGGTGGCCTCAGATGCTCAATAAGGTCATGCATGCTGAAGAAGATAATAATGAATGAATAATATGGAACAAATAAATGATGTTTGAAAAATTGTATATAAATAATAACATGTTTCTAAATATCATTCTTGGATATCCAAAAAATTAATAATCACATAGAAAAAAAATAACTAATTTAATAACGAGGGAATAAATAATGTAGGACATCCTAAAACATACCATCGACACCTTAGCCAAGATATCTTAAAACATTATTGAGGACATGTGAAAATGCTTTTTAAATTTACATGATATGGACTCGACCATAGCACAATATATTGTGTCTCATGATATCTACTAATTAATCAAGTGGAAATAGTAGGTCCCTTTAGTCACTTACTACGTCCAAGGCATTTTTCATATAAAGAAATAACACTACATAAAAAATATCGATAACTGTCTGTATTTGAGGTAAAACAAACACTGAATATCAACACATTCCGCAAAAAAGACGATCACAAACCATCCATATAAATACAATGGATGGGTTCATCAGTCCTATGATCATAAAATATCCATATAATCATGTGGGATAGTATCAATAGTGTGCATCCTAAACATTACATTGAACAATGGTTGATGATATATTTGGAAATATTTAGTGAGATTACTAGAATATTTCTTGGGAAAATAACCTTTTCAAATTGAAAACAATTTTTAAATATAAAAACATTCCAAATACTGAATAAAAAAATTCTATTCAAAAGAAAACTGTAAAATTATAATGTCTCCCTAAATTCATTAAGCATTCATGATGGTGAGAAATCTTGTTTATTCCTTATAAGTTATAAAAATCACGTTTTTACATTAGACAAATTTAAGAATGTTTAAAAATAAAAAAAGGTTTTCCTTATAAAGAAATTTTTTAAAAAGGTAAAACATAAAAAGAATATTAAACTAATTAATAATTTGATGATATAAAAAAATCTTTAATATTTTTATGAAAATATGAATATTAAAGATAAGACTCCCCGAGTAGAGTCAATCCTGAATTGCAATGACATTGTAAAATAAATACTTACCCCAGTATTTACTTCCTTCATATTTATTCAATCCTCTTATGTAATATATATATATATATAATTATTATACATATATTTCATAACATTAGTAATATATATCATATCTTATATGACCTCCTTGTTTTAATATCTAGTCCTAACTAACTATGAAACTAGTCGATGGATTGTTAACCACATGGCCTCTAAGATTCCTCCACATACACAATATTTTTTTCAAATAGAATTGATGGACTAACAGTGGTATAGTGGGGGAACTATACACTAATGATATAATTTACACAATGGTATATTAATATAGAATCAATATAAAACATCGTATGAATTAATAATAAATAAACATTGAAGGATAAATAGAATTACTGGATAAGATAAGAAGTGTCTAATGAAAAATTTTATCAATGAATTCGTGTTAACAGAATATTACAAATTTCAAAGTATAATCAAGTACAATAAAAATAATAAATAATATATTAAATTTATATGAAATGAAAAAAAATTCTAAATGGTAACTCCATTTGAATCATGAGTACTAGCTTAGCATGATGCTCTAATGCTCTCATCTACAATGCACATCACATTCAATATTTCAAAGACCTATGAAAATCATATCTTATCTGGTACTGTAGTGAAGTGGAGGCCCAAACAAAAAACGAGATATACATATTAGGCCACCACCAATAGTTTCTAATAATAATCCATGCCATATGTATAAAAAATAACAGTGTGTGGGGATAAAATATCTAAAGATAAATAATCAAATAAACAAAACAGGCTAGACATAGGATTCTAAAGGAATCATTGTCGACCATACATAATTTATCTCATGTCCTAATATTATTAACTATAACCATATTTATATTATAATAAAAAATATATATATGTACACATATTTATAGGATCTATATATGGGAGGAATTGTATTGGAATGTATATGGGTACTAGGTGCTAGATGGACCTAGGGAATAACTTTGGAACCCAGGCCTAGTCAAACAAGCCAATGGACCGAGAATGGGTACAAGCCCATAATCTCATACAAATGTGATACATATGGCTCATAATTTGATAAATTGGGGTGATATTTTATGCCCTACACCCGAATCAATGTAATGTGGAATTACATTCCCATTATTTGTATAAACGTATAATAGTGGGATACATAATGCCCCCCCCACTCAACGTAATAGATAATGAAACTTTATGCTCATCATTTCTCTTAACCATTGTTCACTATGAAATTACATGGTCTAACAACAATAATAATGGGATACCTATATAAAATTTATAATTATTTAATCCAACAAATCCTTAGTTTTCACAATACCTATAAACCAAAATATAATTATGAAACATGTGTCCTGACCATTCCATCAACTTTCATTAAACTAAATTGAACTATTTAATTTAATAAATAGTGAAATACCATTTATACAAAATAAGATATTTCATGACCATTGGATTATCTAAAATGGAAGGAATATATAAATAATTAAACTTTTTATTTTTATTTCAGAGGAAAACACACCAAAAAAGGTGGCTTTTTTTGAAAACAGATATTGACATAAAAAATTATGTTGATTTAACTAATATTTTAACGCCATAAAACATAAATAACCCCACGTTATGGTTGTTTTATAGGATTTATAAGAAAATAATTATTATTTCATAACATTAGATCATCACAAAAGGATGGTGTTTTAATCACTAAGACATGAAATGCTCCTTGACACGTAAGTGAGATACCCCCAGTGATGGGTTGGGTCTTGGAGTTCAACTATAATGGGTTCTTTTTCAAATTATAATAGCTATAAAATTTAATACATTTAGTCATACCTATATAATTTCAATTATGGAGCACTACACAGGTAATTTGACATGAAAAACAATGAAATGAATTATAAATGAGAATAATTTTTTTTAAAAATCTATTGACAATATACATTATACTAATGAAGCATCACTCATCCAATGTCTAGGATTGATTTTTTATGGTTTATGATAAATCAAACAAGTAGGTAAACACCACAAAACTATGTATAATTATTTCCATCATAAATAATATAGAAGATGGAAATGAACATGTATGAGGGATTCAAGTTGATTAAAAACATTATTGGTAGTTATAACATGCCTCAGATGGTGCAAACATTGTTTCTTGACCATGTAGTGGATTTCATGCCATGAAGAGATGAGGAAGATAGCTCATGGGAGGGTGTTGTATAAATGATGGAATAGATGTAATGGGATTAAGGTTGAAAAATTATTGGAGGGAAAATGATTATTTATAGTCTCTTTAATGAGGTGCATATTATAGATACATGGTTGGACGAACCACGTGCCAACCATGCTTAAACACCTTTTTAATTTGACCCCTTGTATGGGCTATTCCCATGGTTTGACTAACTGTGTGTAGCACATGAGAAATATCCTTATGAAGAAGTCCACAACATCCACACGTTCGTGTAGATCCTCTCACATGATTATACTACACAGTATGAGTCCTCAAGGTCAGCTGGACTAGAAGCACATCTTTTCTTTGGGGGCACATAGTTTTAGACAAATAGTGGGTCCCTTCCAACATTCTCTAGATTTGAGGATTCAGGTCCAATGCTACCAAAACATAAATAAACACTAAAGCCACCACTTGATCTTCAAAAAATCATAAAAAATATATATTTTGGTTTTCCAAATATAATAATTTCACTATAAATATTGTTTTACAATACACCCCATCCAGAAAACGAAAAAATTAATATTCCCTTGGGAATTTAAAAAATCCAAAATAGGGTCATTATAGTGGCCTGAAAAAAGAAATTCACATCTCTGAGAAACCATGGAGAAAATGGTATCAAAACCCAAACTAATCTATTCATGAAGTTTCTTTTGATGGATGTGTTTCATTCCCAACTCTCACCGCACATTTATGCATCTCCATTACATATGGTTTATAAATAATTGATGATCAATCCAACACCCACACTTCATAACTGTTACATAAAGATGGATCATTCCAAACCCCACCAAACAAAAGACATGATCACTTTTTCATCTATTATAATTCACAATCACATATCACTTACCAAAATGGTTCGAACATTTAATGGTCAAATCTATGTCATGGTTTCCCTGCAATCATAATTCCCAACCAATGCGCACACTAATCATTATAATTATTCTTTTAGTGTTATCCTCTCACCAGGGAAATTGAATTAAAAATCAGGACAAAAATTGGTCATTATTTCATTGAGACTAGTTAATTCCTACAAACCCATCTAAAATTGTTTTATTGATATTTCCATGAAAGGTACTATCGACATTAACTTCTTACCATTCACAATCTTTGTTCTTGTGAGGATAGTTCATCACCCACTGCATTTAATGAACCAAGAGGGAACATTTCAAGACACCTCAATATGACTATTCAAAATAATTGTAATCTTAGATTAATGGTGTAACACCTAATTAAATAATAATTCTTCCTCCTAGGAACCTTGTATTTTTATGAAAAAGGTCACAATTTTGTTTTAATCTTTTGGTGACATATCAATCCCAATTAATAACATTAATCGTTCTTGCCTTAGCATGAACATGGTTTCATAAATGATCTAGTATTATTGGATGTTCACCCTTATAAACATGACATGACATATTAATTGAATTCTAGGGTAGCCTTAGAATCATCAACTAGATTACATGTAGCTCATTCAATGTTTTCTGTATTTTTATGTTCATATGTGAGACATCTGTAAAAAGTATAAATGGATAGTTTCATGGAATTCATTCAAGTAATACAAAATCAGAAACCCATGTACCAATCAAAACCATCCACACCTCTTCATTTCCCATGTTGTAAATGTATAACCAATATGAAGTTTTATTTCATGAGTAGAAGGGAATTTTAATTCTTCTTTAGCATGGTGTATAACTGACCCACTCTATGTGTATACTGGATGACATCAGGATAGGGAACATGATCAACACTAAGAAAATATTCCACAAAAGTATAAATTTTATTTTTTAAAATGGCTAAGGATACTTATGACATGTTAGAAACAAAGTGCTCAATACAGTTTTGAAAAAGCTATCTCCAGATATACACAAAAAAGGATACTAGAACCACCCTAGGTTAAATCTTTGGATGAAGTTTAGTTACACCTAGTGAAGCGTCATCATTAGCTTACCCTGATTCCCTCTCAACTAAGGAATGTAATTATTATTCAGGAATAACAATCATAATCCATCCATGACCAATGGCTTTCTTAAAGGGTTTTGCATTGAGGCATCCATTTTATTGAAATGACACCTCAAAAGCCTTACACAATTTAAAGCTACCAACCTCATGGTAATTCCAAAGTTGAACAGTCAAATTGAAAATTTTCCTTATTGGTTTTGTTGCTTCTAATTTGAGAGAATAAATATTTTATATAATTGATGCGATGAGATCCACTATAGTAGCTTCATTATAAACATAAGTATATAAAGAAGGGAACACAACCTATGCAGCACACTCTATTGAGTACTAATGGTGGGTCCAAGTGGTGGACAACATGATTTTAGAGGGCGTAAAACTATAGGGTGTGATATACTAGCCTCATAAAAGTGAAATTATCTTTATATATTTTTTAGATACATTTTACACTCCTCCCGAGTTTTCCCATTCACGCCATAACATCTGGTGTGAAAGTCAAATTCAACCAACCAACATTTCAGAACACCTGATCCAACTTATGACATTATATCGATCATTGTGGCAAGTCTGATTTACACTAATTCCCATGTTACTCTACTATAGTGGTGGCCAAAATATAATGTGTCACAACTAATTGATTTAGTGATTTCCACCAAACAAATATGGATCATTATAATAATTACCAACTTGATGAGTACTATATGTGTCAATCCATACGATGTTGAGATTTTCTTAGAAAAAATGGAATATTCTTGATAGTATCCATAAGCTTAACAATTTGTTGGCATCCCAATATCTAATGTCTAATAAAATTGCGCATCCCTGAGTAATATCATCCCATGAAAACATAAAACCAGATGATAACCTCATGAGTCATCCAAAATAAATTTAAGGTACCTATAATAAGAAACTAAGTGCATGACCATTTCCTAAGCATGTATAACCTGATGAAACCGAGTGTTACAATATGATCACACCCATAAAATGGCTCAAAATATAGAATGGAAACCCATCTAACTCTGGGGTTGTTTTTAGAAGCTAAGAGTCCATCATGCGACAAAAATCACCCGAACAACCCATCATGTCAAAAACACTTCAAAATCATGCGTTGGGGTTCTAATGGATTTGAGGGCATTACCTACATCAAGTTATACCCTCACATAAAAATTAATCATTGATCTGAAATCTACATAATTTTAAGAATATGTCTCTAGACTCTATTGCCTATCTTTTATGTCTGATCTATAGAAAATGATGCCTTTGATTAACCTTCTTGTTTCTATTCTAATATAGTTTATCCAAAACAACAATTAAACTACACTTACATGAGGGTCAAGCCATGAAGACCTATAAGCTATTAGAAAATTTTTTATTTAGTTATTTAGACATTTCAAGTATTATTTTTAATGAAAATATAATAAAAGTCACACAAAATGTGTATATGGTACTCTTCTTAATGAATCACATATGGAACATATTAATTTTTTATCAAATTTCCCTTCAATAATTATTTATTCACCTAAAAATATTCTCATTTAAGAAAATTTATCACATGAATTTCAGTTTAGTCATCATATATTTATTTAAAATATTTCACAATTTGTCATAGTTAATAGAAATTTCAAAACCAATCTATAGGGAAATACACTCATTAGGATGAAATTTACATTTTAGTCAAATAATTCCTCATATAAGTATAAATCAACAACTAATAAGAGGTCTTTTATAAATCAATGTTAGACTAGTAATCTAAGATTCCCCCATATTCTTAAATGAAACACCATATAAGTGGCTACATCAACATTCAGTAACCATCCCTATATAATATAACATGCCCCCATGGGGTTATGTAATTGGGAAACCAAAACAAATGTGACATATGGGGGTTACTTCATGTACAAACTATTCCACAAACCAGAGTATTTGATTTAATTATTAATGTTTCAAAACACCAGTAATGGCTTAACTCTCAAAAAACATGACCAAATTGACTGAATTTGGAGTATTTTTTCATTTCATAATTTATTCATATGGGTATTGATTCCCAAGTGATATATTTTAAATGATTTATGTTGGACACAAATTTTTATGGACATAATTTACCTAATTTTGTATTTACAGAATATTTAGCATGAATATAAAACTCATAATAATGGTTTGATTATATGGATTAACATTTCAGAATTTATCAAGTACACATAAACATTATAAAATGAAAAATCGATCCCATTTAATCATAACCAATACATTTTATCTTCTGAAACCAATGGTTAATTTATCAAACATGTCATGACTTGTTAGTTTAGGTGTCACCATTAGTATATGTGGGAAACACCATTTATGATGATGTAGACACTTTTATAACCAATTGTATATCTTAATTATAATAAATTATTATATTGTATTAAATACATTAAAATGAAAATGAAAATTATAATACAATAATAGAAAAAAAAACCTGATGTGACACTACATATGTAGGGAAACACCCAAACATGGTGCACAAATAATAATGATAAACTTGACAAAAATTTTATAGAACCTTTTAGTCTAGGAATACTTACTAAGTAAATCACACATCTTGTTACAAAAAAAATGAAAATAAGATACCCAATAAGATATTAAACAAATAATTTTAAAAAAATAACTATCATGGTATTGAATAGGAATGATAATAAACACAGAAGGTATATATAAAATTCTTTAAAATACTAGGAATGAAATATACATGGAATGGAATTTTCCACACATGTGAGTCTCTATATGCCTATAACGATGCATGTAATTCCACATACTTTCCATAATTTTCCAAGTATAAAGTATTAAAATATACTAAATCAACAAGTAGAAATGGTAAAACAAACACTAAATGTAAAATCACAATCGATTATAATAATAAACAACATGAAAAATAACCCCAACCCTGGCCACTTGGACTTTTTCCATTATATTGGTTGATCACCCCCAGACATGGTTATTTAACAGGTATCGTCTGGTTCCATATCTCTTATCTACCATAAATAAAATGTAAAAAAAGTTAAATAAATTCTCTTATACAAATTTTTAATGTCTCAGCCAAAGTAACTAGGAAACTAGTATCTAAACTAATCGAAAAATATCTTCAGATGGACCTCCACAAACACCAGAGGCTGTCGACTAGTAGCTAGTGTCTAATGATCGTATAATGGGGATACTATACACATAGTATTAGAGTTAAAATGGTATAAAAATAAAAAAATAATATTAAAATGTTGTATATGTAATAATAAAATAAAATATAGAGGATAAATATAATAACATGAAATGATAATTAGTGTACTGTGCTAAATTTTCTTCTATGCATGCATGCCCCGATAATTATATGAAATAAAAATTAAGATAAAGTATAATAGAAAAAAATAATATACAAGAAGAAAATAAAATGAAGAAGTTCCCATGGGATGAGTTCATGAGTATCCTATGTTCTACCTCTGTTATGTAGTCCGTAGCTCCCATATACAATGCCAAACACATGAAATAATTCCAGGATATAAAAACATGAGAACTTATTGGGTACACCAGTGCAATGGTGTCCTGATGATATTTTGATATATACTCATTAGGTTACTAGTAATTATTTCTAAAAATAATCCAACATAAATGTTTAAAATATTGTATTGTACAAGGTTAATATAAACTAAATGATAAATAAATAAATAAACATTAAAAGTCAAGCCCAAGTTCCTCAAAGACACTTGGAAGACTATACCTGCTTCATCCCAAGCTAGAATAATCTGAAATGTAACTATATATATAACAAATATATATATATATAATATGTATAAATGTATAGGAAATATTTACTTGAGATCACTTATAGGTATATAAATGGTCGTTAGGTGCTAGCTAGGCTGAGGTGTAACTTAGGCATCTATTACTAGTCTAAAAATACATTGGCTCTTGAGAGGGTAGAAGCATGGAATATCATATCAATGAAATACATATTTCGAATCACATGATATATTGGGGCGATATTTAATTCACTATACCCAAGGAAAGGGAATTTGGAATTTCATTCCCATCAACAAAATAAATGTATAATGGTTCGAGACATCATTGTTAACTCCCAACATAAGGGATCATGAAATCCCATGCTCAAAATGTCCCTTAATAATTTTCATAAAACATTTTATTATTCTAATAATAATAGTAGTAAGGGATTACATATATAAAATTTATAATCATTTAACCAATCATAACCTTGGGTTTCAAAATTCATATAACATTTATCATAGTTATTAAAATTGTGAAATTACTTTGCACCAAATTTTTATTTAACAAAATAAAAATATTGAATTTAATAAGAAAAGAAACACTATTTGTAAATATGATGAGATCCTATGACCATATAATTCCATTATATCCAATAAATATATAAAATATTAATATTTTAATTTTTTATTTGTAAAATAACAATCCTTAAAAGGTGGTTTTATTATAAAACCTTGCATTTTTTAAAACAGTTCTGTTAATTTTATTAAGGCATTACCTTCATAAGATATGACTAAACCCACCTGAAAAAGGTTGTTTTATAGGGGGGCTAATAAATGAATTATAATTTCAAAAGACTCCAAATGAAAATAAAGGAGTGTGTTTTAATCACATAGATAAGACATGGTCTATAAGCCATATACAAGACCCCATGAGGGTATGGTTTGAGTCTACCTAATCAGCCACTAATGGTTCGATTTAAATGAATTACATTAATGTAATTTATGAAATTTTATCGTACCTAGGTAATCTCACTTTTTTGTGGAAGCACACAAATAATTCATCTTTTTGATCAATAACATAAATATAAAAATGAAATAATTTGTGTAAAAACATATACTCCACAGACATTATATGAAGGATAGTTCACTTGTCCAATATCAAATCATTATTTGGTATACATTGGGAGAAGTAAAATAAACTAACAAATAACTAGAAAATATGGAGAATAGGGACACACCAAAATAATGACGAAGAAAGAAAAATAAAATAGGGAAGAAATAGTATTAAATGTATTACAATTAGTTATCCAATGTATTGGAATGTGGAAGAAACAGGGTCCAGATAAAGGATATGATTTCATGACTTGAATTGAAGAGGAGGATAACACAAAGAATGGTGTTTACTAAATGTAAGAGGAATAAAAGGGTAAAATAATGAAATAAGGATAGAGGGAAAATGATTTTTTTCAACCCTTTTAATGAGGTTCATGGTTTGGATTCATGGTCAGCAAAACCAAGCTCTATCTATGCTTGATGAACTATCAATGTAGTCCCCCTCACATGGCATCCAAACATGGTTTGGAAAACCATATGTAGTCTGTGAAAAACCACTTTTTCAAGAAGTCTGTAGAATATGTGAATCTATATTCTTTATCTCATATAGTTAGACCAAATTGTACAAGATCTCTAGGTCCAATGCATTATCTACACAGGTTTTCTTAGGCTCTGCACAATATCTGAAAAATCCATGCACCCATATTAGCCTCCTCTTGATTTGATGATTGAAGTATAAATATCAAAAAATATGTTGAAACAACTTAGTTAACTATCAATCCTTAAACTATGTCTAAAAACAACACATTTAAGTGTTCCAACTCTCAAAATTTCACTCAGAAGCAGTGTTTATAACTATTCATATCCAAAAATGGTAAAATAGAAATTCCCCTAGAAATTTACATGTTCCAAAAACATTGTTTGTTACACTTGTAACCTTATATCACCCATTTATTAAAAATTATTCTTTCAAATCATTTTTTCATGTGGTAATTGTATCATTTATATTGAAGGATTTTTTTATTAGTTTTAGTATATTTTACATTGATCATGGTTCCATAATATATTTAATTTTAAATATGAAATCAATAGAATATATATTAATTATATACATATTTTGATTCAATATTAAATTTATTGATTAAAAATGAATTAAAAAATTCATGGATATTGTGGGCCATATTTACTCAAAAGTATTGTTATAATTTTCTAATGGATAGAAATAAACTATTTTTATAATAATTATTCCTTAAAACATCACGACTATGTCTTTATAATCATATATTTTTATCAAATACATCTGTATTACAATCCATGTAATTTATAAATGCAAAAAATCCCATCACATCATGTAAGTGGTTGTCCACACAAACACACAATTGAGATTAAAGTATTCTAACTGATATCAGTGTAAATAGGTAGATGTGATATTATAATTAAAGAGATATAATTATTACCTAATTATCATATATAAACATCAAAATCATCTTAAACACAATCCATGAAATATGGTGGTGGAAAATGAATTGTATCTCTATGTGGTGAAGGAAATCCATACATATGCATGAGTGATGACTTAACACACCGCATTATGGGAAACATAGTTGACAATGGTTATATCAAAATCATATCATCATTTAATTATATTTAATATACTTAATATAATATTTTTGGAAAAATAAAATATATTTATATGAGCTAAATAAGAAGTAAAAAGCAGTTGACTGCTTAAGAATATTATATCTCTTTTGAAAGATCTCCATTAAATCTCCTCTTAAGGGATATATGGTTGATATTTTGGATAAGAATTACCTATATATTGTGGAAAATTAATTTTAAAAGTAATTTTGGAGGTTTTATGTAGATTTGAAAATCATTATGTGCTGTAATTTTGTGTGGGGGGGTCCCTTTTGTATTTGAGTTTGGGGAACTTTGGTAATTTCAGAAAATATTAAATCATAGTCAACAAATTCTCAATACGATTTCTTAAAAATGAAATTTTACTAAAACCTATGGTAGTATTGTGTAGAAATATCTTTCAACAATAAAATTTGGATTGGTTTTGGTGGTGTTTTGAACCTTGTATACTGGATAAAGAACTTGGTTAACCTTTTATAACATTAAAAACATGAAAAAAAAATTCACACATAATGGGTTATAATTTTACATTAAACATAACTATTTGAAAATAAATTGATAATGCTTGAATTTTTAGACCATATCTTAAACCCTATTCATCGTTTAATATATTAATTATTTTAAAGTAATTTAATAAAATTGTATTTAGATAAGTAACCATCAACTTCAATTTTGAAGCAATTCATTTAATTTGACATCAAATACATCAAGACAAAGTTATATTTATAATATAATTCATTTATAAAAGAAAAATATGTCATATTCACATATAAAAATCATCTATTTATAATAATACTATATATAATTTCACTTTTATTATTTTTAATATCATTTATTTTTTCCTATTTATTAGGTAAAAACTGAAATAGTGTTTCATAAGAATTTATGTTAATTGTATATTCAGTAATGATTCTAAATAAAAATTTAAGGGGCCAAACAATGACTCCCTAATGATTTGTCTAAGGAAAAATCAGTTCCATCAAATAGTTCCACCGAAACTGTGGCACTGGTCACGATCTCACCCTGAAACGGTGGCACCACTTATAGTGGCACCACTAAAGGTGGAACCATGACACTGGAACTATGAGGGTGCCACCATGACGGTGGCACCGTAACAGTCACATTGTCACAATCACACACTGAATTTGTGGCAACGTAATAGTTGCACCAAAAAGGTCACACCGTCATGGTCGCTCACCGAGGTGGTGGCACCGCTGATAGAGGAACCATGACAGTGGCACCATGAGGATGGCACCGTGACAGTGGAACCGTAACGGTCACATCGTCACAGTTGCACACCGAAGCTGTGGCACTGCTAACGATTTCACCATGAGGGTGGAACTATGACTCTGGCACCATAACAGTCACACTGTCAAAGTCGCACACCGAAATGGTGGCATAGTAGATGGTGGCACTATGAGGGTTGCACCGTGAAAGTGGCCCCGTGACCATGGAACCTCTTACAGTGTCTCCCCAAACGGTGTCCCAACCTAGATTTTGTTTTCCAGTTCCACTCCGCAATGTATCTTTTGACGTAAGAGAATTTTAATACCCCATTCAAATCCATTTAATGCTCTTAAATGATATCTAAAATTCCCCAAGAGTCGGGAGACTATTGACTTTCCAAAATGTGTGTCTTTTTCTAGGATTAACACCTTTTTTAGATACTTTCAAGTTCCATCCAGGTTACGTGACTTCCTATGATTAATTGAAACTGTTTAATGCACAGTTGTTTTGGCCACCTCTCTGATGAGAAATATTAATTGGCATTTCATTACATCATTTGTATTTGCAAAACCGCATGTTGAAACAATGATCATCCTTTTATTTCATTCAAAATTCATTTCCCATAACTCTATGATCTCACGTTTTTGTCACACCAGAATTTATTATTATTCTTCTTATTCTTTGCTGGCTTCATTTCTCTTCCATGGTGAGTTTGGAGTCCCCCTTTCTGAGGAAAGTGGTGTGCCTGTGCTGGAGCCTTTCGGCTCACTCTTGGAGTCCTCAGAGTTCCTCCCCTACAAGTCATGCATCCCCAATTTTTGGTGGGTTGAGAGAAACTTTGATCATTGATCATACATGTAGGGTTATTCCTTCATCTCTCATTATTGTGTATCATATGGGGTGGGTATGAAAATATTTTTATAGGTATGGATGAAACCAAGCCTTAAAAAAGATTAAAAACTGACATTTAAAGAATGAAGGGTTGTGTTTTAGGATGCATGTGTACTCTTTTACCATTTCGTATATGTTGTGAACTATATGGGATTCTTTCCATGGAAAATCAGGGCCATTGGTGGTATTTACTTGCACAATAATGGACCCATGTCTTCTATGATTATTTAATGGTTGTAACATATAAATTTTTTTATCACGTTAACTCTGTTGATTAAATGAATGTCCAGTGAAAAATAATCCTTGTTTGAACAGCCCGAAAACCCAAATGAAAATAAGAAACTCAATGTATGATTTGATATAATCTGGAAACTCCCTTTCCCAGTCTTGTTAAAATTTGTGGTTGTTCTGTTTGATTCTTGTGGGGTAACATGTGTGGGGATGGGACCCCCTATTGTGGTGCAATTGTTAGTTTGTGGATCTAAGGTTGTGTGGGGACGTATGGTGGGGCTTGGTTTTATTCTAGTAATTTAAGGGATATCACAGATCCCATTTTTTGTGACTTCACAAGATAATAGGGTGTGAATGCTTAATCTACTACCTGGTTATTTTTCATTCCTTGCCTTGTGGCTATGACTTTTATTTGGATATCAGTGAAGAATTATTAAAAATAGAACCACAGAAGGTGATAACAAGAACAAGTTCAATGGGTATTTGCATTCTGGGAATGAGTTGTGACATGGATGTGGGTGGTGTGCTTTTTATGAATGAATAGTAATGAGGGTGATTGTGTATAGGCTGGTTTTGTAACCCCTAGGTTGGGATGTGTACTTGTTTACCTATATGAATAATTTAGTTCTTATGTTTCTTATTCTCACCCCACTCAAGTTGATAACTTCACGCTGAAAACCCCTTTTTCAATGGTGGAGGGGGTATTTCCCAACACTCCTATGAGTTTCTAGTTATTAGCTCCTTTTCTGCTCCCCTTCGCCAGTAGCCCAAGACTCTTTGGGTGGGCAGTGATGACTTGAGGTCCATTATATCCCAATATTCCTTGGGTAGTGTAGTTGTGGTAGTTGTCCCAGGTGTGTTTGGGAAGGTTTTTTCCCATGTGTCTTCAGGATGTGGCCCAGCTCTCTTTGGGCATGGCATTAGTTGTTTGGTACCATGTGTCTTTGGGTGTGGTGGTAGTTGTTCTAGCATAGGTGTCTATAGGAGAGGTTATGTGTGGAGGTAGTGGCCTAGGTGTTTGTGGGACGGATGTTTGGTTATGATATCCCATGTTTGTGTGGGTGGCTTATGGTAGTGGGACTGTGGTGAGAATGGCGGGAGAGGTATGACACGTAAGATGACTTCAATAACCCGAGAGAAAGTGGTGTGGGGTACCCAAATATCGATGTCCTATTACTTTTACTTTAATTGAATTGCGTTATTTAGGGAGTGTGCCTTTGTGAGGTTGGGTGGATAGTTTCCTTGCAAGGTGCTTCGATTATCTTCTTTTTTCATAGGGCATTAGAATGTCTCCCCACTTGTGCATGAGAGAATTTTGATTTCCCTACTGACTATACATGTATACTCATCCTACATATATAAAACTAATTTCATGTTTCCTAGAGGACTTCGAGGTCCGTGAGGGACCATACTAGTTCAGACGTTGTGATGGTTGTTGTTGATGTTTATCATTTCTTTTGAATTTACCTTTGGAGTTTACTTGTATTGTATAACTTATTATTGAAACAGGCATATGGGAATGGATTGTTTAGGCTTTACTTTTACTTACTGTTTAGGGGTTTTTTGTGAATTACTTTATTATCTCCTGATCCTACTAAATAAAAAGGGCATTGCCATAAACTTTGCACATAATTCCATACCCTTGGTGCTAGTCACCGCTCCAAGACCAATAAAAGATAGGTCTTGGGGGGTCATTATCCCTTTTTCAACTTAGTGGAGGAAGGGACTGACAATCCGTTGTCCCTTCCCTCATCTTGGTGAAGGTAGGTCGTGTCAGAATGGTATCAAAGAGTAGTTTTAAAGATAGTATGGAGCACGTCGTTAGCCACAATGGGGATTTCATGGGATGGTAGGGTAATAGTGGTAGGAAATATTGGTGTGTTAAATATGACAGGGAAGACCAGCTAATACATGGGATTTTAGGCCCCTTGTGATTTGATGCAAGGACATTGGGCCTACCGAACGTCCAAGTGAGGCTACATTAATTGCAGGGTAGAGACCCTAAGAAAGGTACATACATCAAAATGACTTGTGTTTTTCTGTGTCTTGGGTATTATGGTGATTTAATATGAATAATATGTTTAATAAAAATTAAAATCAATATTTTACAGTACTTGGGATTAGGCATTCCTTGTTTACCTTGCAGCTATGGTGTCAGGACCCAACCTGGGTCGACCCTAAACTGGTCAACCGATCCAGTCCGCAACATGGCCCGAGAGGCATTCTCGATCCTCCCGGGCTGGAGACAAGCTCCTAGGCATCAATAGATGATAATTGGGAATGTTTTCTCCCTTTGATGATAAATAATATAGCAGAAAAGTAGAATAACACAACGAAAATTTACAACATAAAAAGAAGGGACGACCAACAAAAACAACCTACCCATGACCGAAAATCATCAAAACTCCAAGATTCTCTCAAAAATACAGTAAAAATTCTCACCAAAAAGAAGCAAGATCAAGTCGAACTTGACGTGAAACTATAAATAGTAAAACACTATAGGACTGAGTATTAAAACTCAGTAGGTGTACCCAAAAACTATTCCCAATAAACTATGCATAAATAAATAATTTACTACTTCAGGATTGAACTAAATTATATAAAATATGGGTTTCTACACACACACCCACATTCTTTAATAAAACATTTAATAGTCCATTGCCCTTTTTAATTAAAAAACAATTTTATTGTTTGAAAGGAACATGTGCATTGCATTTTAAAACATTTTTTTCTATCAATTTAGATATCCAAATTTTAGTTGTTAGTTAAAGGGAAAACCACACAAAACACACAACACAGAATAAGGGAAATGGACCAAAAAGTGGAACATAGGGGCCATCAACCAAACTAGATCTCTCCATTGTCTCTCATAGATAATTTAACACTAAAGACAACATGGGTCAAACGTAGGAGCTTCTGAACAATCCAGAATGTACCATTCATGTGACTCATCCGAAAAGCATGCCAACTCCCAATGACGTCATAATGACCAAACACTTGGTATCTCCCTACCTGGGCTAACTGAGGGGACCAATCCACAAGTAGTGTATAATCCGTACTAAGGGCCACTAGCCTGTGCAACAATCGTTCTCAGAAGATTCACTCACTATACCATGTTTCCATGACAAGAAATATAATAAAAAGGAAAGGGGTGTGTCAATATATTCAATCAAGTACCACCAACATCACACACAAATCATTCAGTCAATATACACCAAATATCACTCCTGAGTCACCCAATGATATTTTTTCAAAATAATCTATTTTATTAAAGTGCCTAACAGGACTTCACAAATTTTAAAGAAAATATTCATTATTCAAGGGAAAAAAACACTTGTTCAAGCATAAAAAGAAATAATTTATCAATAAAACATAACTACATTTGAGATTTATTTAATTATTTATAAATGCCAGATGGGCATTCTTTCGCTACTGGGTGTCCATTTATCATGAAAATATTTCATGTGTTTTTATCAAATAAATGGCGCTTTTACACCAAATAATCATTTAAAAATTAATTATCCTATATTATTTCACATTTATTGAAATTAATAAAATATCAAGAAATTAATAAATTCTGAATTTGAAGGCGAGTGTAGTGGGGGACCGACCTCAAGGTGGAACCAAGAAGCTCCCTCGGCTCTTGGTGCTTTCTAACTAAAAGTAGCTGCTCCTGAAGATGAAAACCAAAAACTAATTCACCTATACACATCTTCATTTATATATATATATATATAACCTTTATCCCAGGTACATATTCCCCATGCCATGAGGGAATATGCGCAAGGAGGATATACATATATACATGCCTACCCATGTATATACCTATAGGACTTTTCACTGATGACAAAAACCCACACCGCGATGAGAAAAACACCCTTCAATGATGCAAGGGAGTCCTAAGACTACCAAACGCTCCAAAAACAGCTAAATAAATTTAATTTCCCATAAAATATTATAAATTAAGAACAACACATGAAAAAAAACCTTTCATGGAAACATGTAAGACGTCCAATTTTCACCACACTCGCAACTTAATAAATCATTTACACAATTAAAAAAACATTTTTAAGATATTCAACAAAGCTTTACTATAAAAATACACCGACTCCACTCTTTAAAAATAAACACACTAAAAAATTTTCTTAAACATGGAGCCCACACCATATAAGATTTAATAAACCACTTAATTTTTTTTGAAGTGACTCTATATAGTATCGTAAGACTTTGAACACAATAGATCACCCAAAAATCCCTTTTGACACCAAACACACACCACTTACATGTCAAAACAGAATTTTCAGCCCTTTCGCACCATAACAAATCAACTTGCATGTTTATAAAACACTAAGAATGTCTCAACAAAAGATTTCATAAAATCAGAACATTCATATCACATAAATATGTTACTAAACACATTGAAAGAATATTTAGACATCAAGAAAGTCCATATTCACACAAATAAGATTAATCAAATAACATACTAAATTTATTAAAAAAGTAAATTAAAACACCAAATAATTTTTATGCACGGAACTGACTACCTTTGGTGTTGAAATTTCCAAAAACATTTGTGGAACCCCAATCGCCCCACAACCGCATAGCACGGTGATCAAAATAAACCATAAAATCCAATAATCAAATATGATACACCATAAACAAAAAAATGCAAATCAAAAACACCATTGAATATGAATCAAAATCCCAAATCAAGGGAGGAGGTTTTAACTAGAGGGAAGTGTATCATTGCAGGGAAGTGGGGCATCGAAAAATGTTCTGGCAGGAGGAGGGGATGTCGGCGTGACGGTCTGACCGTCAACGGGAGGTGTGTGGTAGTTGCAGAACGAAGGGTAGGGAATGCATGTAGGTTGTCTAGAGGGTAAGATGGTAGCATGACAGCATGTAGGAGGAGGTGCAGGTTGCGTCCATTCACACGACAAAAATAGGAGAGGAGGTGGTCTGATTTTCCGGAGGAGGGCCTCAGAAGGCGTCGGCTGGGGTTGGAGGGTGTGGGGTGATGAATGATGCATAAAGGGGTGTGATGGGTTAGAGGGAGATGGGAGGGAGAGGGAATGAAAAGAAATAAAGAATAAAATAAAAATGAAATAAAAATAAAATAAAACAAATCAAAGTAATAACGACAAATTTTAATCCAAATTATGAAACAAAAAATAATAATAAAGCCAATCTAATAGAAAAAACCAAAACCAAAATATTATTATTGTTGGGGCCGGACAATGTTCACTGTTGTGGTCATGGTCACATGGTCAAAAAAAATATACATTAATTAATTAAATTTGGTTCAAACTATAGCTCAACAAAATAATTAAAATAATATAAATCGTCAGGTCGGAGTGTGAAAATTCTCACCATCAGGAGACTTTATTCCCCCATGGAGTCCCATAAGACATGAACAAGCGAAAATTCAAACCAATATCAGAAAGATACCTAAATCAAAAACTCAATCACCTGAATATTGGGAATTCAAAACACCCATGACCTAAAACACCAATGATCACAAAAGTAGATTACCATGAAAAATAGCCAACATCGAGGAATTCACCACGAAACACAAATACAACATGGAACATCCCGACCCCAAACATAGGAATCACGAGGGCCACTCGAGATCTCTAAGAACACTCATCAAGAAACCCACTACCCGAGCTAAACAATTACCATGATCAAGGTCAGGCGTAGTGTGTCTCTACGCAATTTTAAAATTTGACTAACACCACGACACCTACATGGGTATTCCCAATTTACATTGAGCGATACAGACTGAAATCTTCATCATGATTCCACCAACACAGGCCAAATTTAACTGATTATTACTACAGTGGACCAAAATCTCCTTTGTGAGATGTTTTTGATAGATAAAACCCATAACCTAGTGAAAAAATGTACATGCACGTACCAATGACACAAGATAAGGGAATCTTAGAAATGAGTACAATTTTGATTCCTTACTGACCCACAAGGAGGTTCATAGAGCACACCAGTAGTCTTTACAAAAATACATATTCTATGAACTAGTTTACAACCTAATAGGAATAGACATAAATTACGGCCATGGAATGGAGATAAGGGCTTCGTGCCCCTCACAATAAAAATGAAGCCTCCAAAGATGATACCGCTATAGGGAATTTATGTTGTCCCATCCTGACCCAACAGACTGAAATCAGACCAATTCCATCCCACAACCTACATGTTTTGATAGTGTGCAAGATTCACCCCGAGACCATTGGATGGGGCCCTGATGTCTGAAGCATCTACCGCCTTGCAGTCACAATCTGACCACCTCTCACTGGAACTTTATCCGCTAGAAGAGTACACTACATACTTCTCCTCGTGTCCCAAGTGACCACTCCGTCAACATAACACATCAGAATTCTGGAGAATGTCATAGAGTTCTCGACTGACTACCCTAGAGATAGGTGATTGAGAGGTCTATCTGACATGCAACCTGAACTAATGGAGGGATCACTCCATGAATATTCCCCATTGTTTTACTCTCCCCATTGAATGAAGAACCTCCACTTACAATAATATGATCAATACCACCGACTATTAAGAGGTTTAAACTGATCACCTCACACCACCTATGGGGAACATATGACTAACTCATTGAAGGGTCAACACACCTTCACTATATGTGGACTGGTAATGCACCCATGTGCTTCAGCACTTTTCCTCACCTTCCCTCAGGTATAATAGTGGAATGAGGATATTCTTGAGGATAACTCATGAAATTACCCTTTGAAACAAAAACAGGACGATCGCCATCTGTTGGTATAGTCTCACTCCACCAAACATAATCGAGACAAATTACGCCTACACAACATTTGGAGATCCATAAAAACTGGAGACACTCATATTCATCCCAAAGAATTCAACGATATCCAACCGACTTCGATGTCTATAATCAATCGACACAACCGAGCAGAACCGAACTCTTTCACTCCACTGAGCATTTGGGATGATCCAATAACTAAGAGTTTCCTTTTGGAAACCCATGGGACGTTTCTAAGTGGAATAACTCGAATAAGAAACACAAAACTATCCTTTCACAAAACCAATCACCTCACCAAAAGAACATCCACATTCCGGACCCACATCCAATAAATTCAAATTTAAAACATCAATTCATTTTTATCAAAAAAAACCTGCTTGAGAAACCAAACACAATTCAATAACACTCAACAACTCTTTTGAGCCCATCGCTTCAACCTCAGACACAAAACCATTTCCCAATTTCCAAAACCATTTAAACATAAAAACCCATTTTAGAGAAAAACACTACTCTTCTGGGAATAAGAAGATGCCTTATAAATCAATCACTCACCATCGATATTACATATTGCCTCGCGAATATGAATTTTCATGACACTCAAGAACCCGTCCACAAGATCCACCAACTCTCCATTAATCACGTCGACATGCACAAGTGAGCACCCATAGGAATACCAATGAACAAGATAAGCCTATTAAGCATTCAAAACATATCATTACCAATATTATGAAGATACTTTTTTACCTAAAAATTTAAAAAAAAAATCATTAAAAATTCTCAAAGTGTTTTCTATTTTCAAAATAACTCACTTCAATTTCAAATAACCCAATACATTCTTTTAGAAATTCAGTTTCAACAATTCCAATTCCCAATTCCAAGAGAAACACACTCCAGAAATCACGCCAAACACACAACAAAATTAAATAAGAGCAACCCCAAGGTCTGCATTCCTTTTAAAATAAAACACATTAATGCCAATCCAAAAACATGAGAAAGACATCAAGAAGACTAAATCATATGGACGGAGAACTAGTGGGAATGACTAACTCAGGTACATGGTTTAGGAAACCATGCCCTAGGCAAGTTCCAACCACTAAGAGTGTCGAACCATACTCCTGGGAATCACATGGATCACTACTCCATGTGAGACCATGCACAGTACTGGTTTACTCCTACTATCATCCCCCATCCACACAGAGCATATCCAAACACATTAATCCCGAACAACCCCTGTTTACTCATCGATTAGAACGAGCAAGATTTTTCGACGCTCTTCCTGTTCCTACCACTCATGTACCGACTATCCTATCTCTGATATACCTGACACCCCGAATAACAACAACAAAACCTCCTCTGATACCATTTTTTCACAAACCAACCAGGTTCGACCCTGAACTGGTCATCCGAGACGGTTCGTGACATGGCCCAAGAGTCATTCTCGATACTCCTGGGCTAGCGACAAGTTATTGGGAATCAATATAGTACAATTGGGAATGATTTCACCCATTGAAAATAAGCAAAGAAGCGGAAAAATTAGAATAACAAAATGAAAATAAACAACACGAAAAGAAGGGACGACCAACAACAACAAACTATCCTACCCATGTCTGAAACTCCTCGCAACTCCTAGAGTCGCTCACCAATCCACAACCTACTCTCACTTCCCGCAAGAATGCTCATGTTAAACCTTCAATAGTAACTAAAAACTAGAAAACGCTATAGCCTTTAGTATTAAAAATCAGTAGGCGTGCTCAATATCAATTTCCTATGCACTACCCATAAATATAGAATTTAATAATTCCATATTTGAACTAAATTATATAAAATATGGGTTTCGACATGCACACATTAATTTCTAAAACAATTTATAGTCCATTTCCCTTTTTAATGTTAAAAAAAGGTTTAATATTTGAATGGAATATGCTCAATACATTTTAAAACATTTTTTTCAAACCATTTAGATATCCAAAATTTAGTTGTTAGTCAAAGGGAAAACCACACACAACACACAGCACACACTAAGGGAAATGGAAAAAAATGGCACCCAGGGGACAACAACCAAACTAGACCTCTCCACCATTCACCACATACAAATAAACACTAAATACAACATCGATTGAATCTAAGAGCTTGTGAACAATCCAGAACGTACCATACACGTGACTCATCTTGAAGGCATGCCGACTCTCAATGACTTCATAATTCCCAAACACTCGTTATCACCCTACCTAGCCTAAACAAGGTTCCCAATCCCCTAATAGAGTATAATTCATACCATGATCCACTATCTAGTGTGTGATCTAAACTAGTGCCACAATCGTTCTCAGAAACTTTTCTCACTATGACAAGTCCCCATGTCAACACGTATAATAAAAACAAAAGGGGTGAGTCAAAAAATTCAATCATGTAGCACCAACATCACACACAAATAATGTCGTCAATATACACCAATTATCTCCCCTGAGTCAACCTAAAGGGAGTTTTTAAAAAAAACTTATTTTATTAAAGTTTTAAACAGGCCTTCACCAATTTTAATGAAAATTTTCACTTCTCAAGGGAACCAAAACAATTATTCACTCTTCAAAATAAATCTTTTATCAGTAATCTAGAAATACATTTTAAATTCCATGAATTATGTTTAATGTATAAACATGACTTCTTTCTCTACTGGGTGTCTGTTCATCAAGAAAATATTTCAAGTGTCGTGTATAGAATAAACGAACGTTTTTACACCAAAAAATCATTTAAAAATTAATTATCTAACATTTGTTTTCCATTTCTAAAATTAATAAAATATCAATCAATTAATAAATTCTGAATTTAAAGGCCAGTGTAGTGGGGGACCTACATCATGGTGGAACCACGCCACTCACTCGGCTCTTGGCTCCTTTTAATTAAAAGTGGATGCTCTTGAAAATGGAAACCCGAAACTGCCTCACCTATACGCATACACATTTCCATATATATATATACATACCCTTTAACCTAAGTACATATTCCCCACACAATGAGGGAATATGCGCAAGGAGGATATAAATATATACATGCTTACCCAATTATGTACCTATACCTATTTGTCACTAATGACCAAAACTCACACCGCGATGAGAATAACACCCTACAATGATTCAAGGGAGTCCAATAACTACTGATGGCTCCAAACATATCTAAACCAATCTCACTTCCCACAATATAATATAAATTAAGCAAAAAACATGAAAAAACCTTTCATATAAACTTGTCACAAGGCCAATATTCATCACACTCGCAACATAATATATCATTTACATAATTAATAAAACATTTTTAAAGATATTCAACAAAGCATCAATTAAAAAACATAGTCCAACTCCCATATTTAAAATTTAACTCACACTAAAACATTTTCATACACATTGTGGGTACACCTTATAAGATTTAATAAACTTCTTAAAAATATTTTGAAGTGAGTCCAAATAGTATAGTAAGACATTGAACACATAAGATCACCTAACAATCCCTTTTGGTGCAAAACACGCACCACTAACATGTCAAAAAAGAATTTCCAGCCCCTGCGCACCCTATAAAATCAACATCATAGTTTAGAAAACATTATGAATGGCTCAACATAATATTTCATAAAATCAAAACATTCATATCACATAATCATGTTACCAAACACTTCTAATGCATATTTATAAATCAATTAAGTCCATATACGCACAAAGAAGATTAATCAAATAACATACTAAATTGATTAAACCAGTAAATTAAAACACCAAAAAATTCTCATACATGAAATCAACTACCTTTGGTGTTTAAATTTCCAAAACATTGTGTGGATCCCCAATCTCCTCACAACCACCCAACATGGAGATAAAAATAAAGCCTAAAATCCAATAATCATATCATATACACCATAAACAAACTAAAAAGAAAATCCAAAACAACAATGAATATGAATTGAACCCCCAAATCGAGGGAGGAGGGTTTACCTGGATGGAATCTGTGCCGGAGCAGGGAAGCAGGGCAGCATAAAATGCATTGGTAGGAGGAGGGGATACCGGAGAGACAGTCTGGCTATCAAAGGGAGGCGTGTGGTGGTTGTGGACTGAAGGGGAGGACATTCAATTAGGCTATCCAGCATGGAAGATTGTGGCGTGATAGCATGTAGTAGGATGTGTGGGCTACATCCGTTTGCACAATGGGAAAGAGGAGAGGATGTAGTCTAATTCACCAGAGGAGGTCCATTGAAGGAATCAACTATGGTTGTAGGGGGGTTGATGCGTGATGCATTATGTGGGTGACGGGTTGGAGGTAGATGGGAGGAAGAGGGAATGAAAATAAATAAATAAATAAATAATATAATTAATATTAAATAAAAAAAAAATAAAATAAAATAAGTAATAATTAACAAAATTAATCCCTACTATGAAACAGAAAATAATAATAAAACAAAAGTAATAGAAACAACCAATATGAAAATATTATTATTGGGGTCGGATATACTTCCCGGTAGTGCGGATGGTCGCACACTCAAAAAATGTAAATAAACAAATAAATTAAATCTGGTTCAAACTATAGCTCAAAAAAATAATTATAATAATATAAATCATTAGGCCAGGATGTGACATATGGAACCTAGATAATGACCACGAGTAGTGCGAGCGATCATGGACCATGAGGATGATCTTGCTATTTAGCAGAGGGCTGACCAAGACCAGGAGGATGCTCAGTAGTAGAGGACACTCGGTGCCTTTTAGCGGCAGACCCTCAGGATGTACGAGGGAAATGTCTTGGATATGGAGACAGAAAGTTGGATCGAGGAGACGACAATATCTTTTAACTTGATCCAGGATCCGATGGGGTACTGGGTTCCTCTGACTATAATCTAGATGCGGTGAGCAACATGTCAGTGGTTGACACTCTATCTTGGAGAGAAGAAGGAGACTGAGGATACTTGGACTGACTTTGATCAAGAGATCCAGGAAGAATTACTCTCTTATATGATGAAGGCTATGAGGAGGCAGGATCTATTATCCCATCAGTAGGGGGTATGTCAGTGAATGAGTTGGGGATCATGTTGTAGGATCTCCTTCACATTTCCTTGGAAATCATTCTAGATGAGTAATCTCAGGTGAGACATTTAGATGAGGCACTCCAACCTTCTCTATAGTATGATGTTACTCCCTTCACTCAAACAACATACTTGGAGGTCCAAAAGAAGGATGAAGGGGTAGAGAGGATGCACATGCTGGGTGGTGTGCCCTGATAGGGGAGCCAGTTGGTCTAGTCAAAGGGGAAGGCCATCAACAGTAGGCCTCCAATATCAAGGACAACTAGATTTCATCCAGTGGGGAGAAGGCCCCAGCCGTTCCAGTTTCGATCTCCCAGTCCACACCCTTTCTTTTCAGGCCTATTCCCAAGATGTTTTATCTATGGCATCCATGTGAACCTTTTGAATCAGTGCCCAGACCGAGTGTAGTACAGCGACGGTGGGCCAATTCAGTACCTACCTCAGCGACATCAATTTCTACCTAGGCCCTTTCTGCCATAGAGGTAGGGACAGTGAGCTCTCGCACCACTGAGAGAAGATGTTGCAGGAGGATGATGACCTCAGTGCGCTCCTCAGGGACCTCAAACAGGGAATGGTTGGTGGAGGTGGATAATAGCCTAGGGGAAAGGGAACCTGGTGTTGGTAGTTGCACGCCATAGAGGCATCTGTTCTAGTAGGGCCGGAATTATTATGAGGTACGATCATATTGTTTTGTACTCTTGCATGCACATTTTTTGAATCAGAATATTCACAGTCCTTTTTTTCCCAATTCTAGCCCATTCTTTTGTTCTATACATTAAGAAAGTTTTCGTACACCTAGTTTTGAGTATGCCAGTCAGAGTTCAGACCAGCTTATCCCGTGTTTGTCGAGAATATAGACTGATGTTGAGACCACATCAGTCTAGTGGGGTACATCTTTTCCGTATATATTGCCATATTATTTCATTCTAGGAATCGATTGGCCATTCTATGTATGTTCTGTTATCAAATTCTTCTGAAGAATGATTGAATCTTTAGATTTGGGTGGACTACTTGTGACCGTCATCCGTGAGAGGGGTTACAAGGAGGGTAGCTGGTGAGTGGATCAACTTCTTTGTTAGTTGAGATATAATAAGAGTCAAAGGATACAGAGATGGTGGATTTATTTGGGATTTTCATTGAGTTCATGGACATCTTCCCCGAGGAGGTGGTGACTCTACCCCCTCGATGTGAAATTAAGTTCAGGATAGACATGCAACCTGGTGCCCATCTGATTTTGATGCTTCCATATCAGATAGTGCCTTCTGAGTTGTGAGGGTTATGGATTCATATTGATGATCTGATGAATAAGGGTTTTGTTCGACCTAGCCTGTCACAATGGGGAACTCTGATCTTGTTCGCGAATAATGCAGAGGGTGGTCTTAGGCTGTGCATTGACAACCGGAGGCTGAATTAGGTAACAGTAAAAAAAATTTACCCTCTCCCAAGGATAGATGACTTCTTTGACCAATTGAAGGGTTCATGATGGTTCTCCATGATATAACTACATTCAGGATATCACTAATTGAGGAGAAGGCGGGTGACATCTTGGAGAATGCCTTAAGGAGTAGATATGGGCAATTTGAGTTCATAGTTATGCCATTTGGCAATACGAACATACCAACCGTGTTCATGGGGCTCATGAAGTATATAGTTTAGGAATAACTGGACTTTCTAGTAGTTTTTTTTATTTAAGACATCTTGATCTACTCAAGATTAGAGGATGATCACGTTGAGCATCAAAGGATGGTTTTAGAGGTCCTCTGACATCACCTACCTTACTGGAAGTTTTCCAATTGAAAGATATGGATGCGAGAAGTATACATCAGTCAAAACATGGTGTCTGATCGGGGATTAGCAGTGGACCCATCAAAGGTTGAGGAAATTTTTTCTTTGGTGGCATCCAAGAATTTGATGGAGGTTCATAGTTTCATTGGCCTTGCAGGTAACTACCGGATATTTCTGCCCACCTTCTCCCGAGTCGTAACACCTTTGACAACCTTTACCAAGAATCACCAGGCTTTCATGTGGAATGGGCGGTGTGAGGTAGCCTTAATTTACCTAAATGGAAAGTAGATTAGTGCCTCAGTACTATGGTTTCCAGAAAAAGGAGTGATGTTTTATGTATTCTGTGAAGATTTAGGCCAAGGATTGTGGTGTGTACTGATGAAACCACAGGGGGAGATCTCTTATGATTCTTGGTAGTTACATCCCCTTGTGCGTAACTATTCCTACCATGATATGGAGCTTCTAGGGGTCAGGTTTGCACTAAAGTTATGGTGGAATTACTTCACTGGAGAGTACTTTGTGGTCTTCACGGATCACAATAGTTTGAGATATATCTTCTCCCATTGGGGGATGAACTTGCAGAATCATAGGTGGATGGAGTTTATTCAGGACTTCAAATTCAAAATCTGTTACACTAAAGGTAATGGGAATGTGGTGGATGATTCCTTGAATAGGAATTCATATAAGGATGTTGTTTGATAGTCCGCATATCCTTAGAAGGTAAGGGAGGAGTTGGATTCCCAACATCTGGATGCATGGTTAGAAGATAGAAGTGGTTGTCTGTACAATATGACAGTGCAGTCCACTCTATTGTAGTAGATATAAATGTCTCAGTGGGGGGGGACATAGAGGATGAAGTGATGCATTATCATGTAAGCTAGGGTGATGTTCTAGGAGGTTAGTTAGAAAACAGGTATAATCAGATGATGTTTCATGGGATGTTGTCTGTTCCAATGGAAATGCATAAGAGAGTTCTTGATGAGCTCCAAAACTAACTGCTGGTGGTGCACCCAAGAGTTTCCATAAATGTACCAGGGCTTGAGGGGTTAGTTTTGGTGGGCCGGGGTTAAGTGGGAACTCATATAGTTTTTGGCGATGTGCCTCATATGTCAGCCGGTGAAGACTAAACATCACATCCCAAGGGGTCTGTTACAATATTTAGATGTCTCCGAGTGGAAGTGGAACAATATCTTGATGGATTTTTTCACAAGACTACCAAGATTAAATGGGGCTACGATTCCATCTAGGTAGTGGTGGACAGGCTGATGAAATAAGCTCACTTCCTGGAAATCACGTAGTCGAGTGCGGTGGATTCCCTATCACAACAGTGTGTGGATGAAGTGTTGTGGTTACATTGATTTATGAGGTCCATAATCTATGATTGGGATACCCAGTTTACCTCACAGCTCTATAAATATTTTCAATATGATTTTGGTGCCTAGCTATTCCTCAGCCTAGCCTTCTACCCCAAGACAGATGGGCAGAAAGAGCGCATCATCTAGATGTTGGAAGATATTCTACGGGCATGTGTTTTGGACTTTTGGAGATGTTGGGTACGACACTTGCCTTTGGAATATTTTTCATAAAATATTATCTATCACTCTAACATTGGTAGGGTTTTGTTAGAAGATTTGTATGGGTGGTCTTGTTTCACACCTTTGTGCTTGGAAGAGGTCGGGGAAGCATATGTTCTTCGCCCGGAAGTGGTGTGAAGCACAACGGAGAAGGTTCAGCTTATAAAAGAGAGGATGAAGGTGGACCAGGACTGAAAAAAGTCGTATGCTGATAATAGGAGGAGACCCTTGTGGTTTGAGGTTGGGGAACATGTTTTCTTGATGGTCTCCCCTCAGTGTGTATAGAGAAGGATCAGTCGGGGGAGTAAGCTTTCTCCCATGTTTTTCAGACCCTTTGAGGTGTTGTGGTGGGTCGATGAAGTGGATTATCATCTAGCTCTACCACTACCGCTACTAAGAATGAAAAAAGTCTTCCATGTCTCTCAGCTCCATATGTATCTACACGATGATCCACACGTCCTCGACTAGGGTAAGCTGGATATCATGGAAGACTAGACGTTTGTAGAATGACCAGTGATGATCAAAGGATGTGAGGAGAAGGTGCTCTCTGGATGAACCATTTCTACAGCTCGTGAGTTATGAATTCATGGTGGCCTTGAGGAGAGTAATTGATAATAGAAGGCACAGATGTGCACCTAGTACCCATATCTGTTTTGAGTTTTTTCTTGTTTTTATTCTTTCATGTTTGTGATGTAGCGCATGACTTTGTTAACTATGAAATGTGTTTTTTCCTTATTATTTGAATGTGTGTGACGATTATTGACTTCAGAGAAGGTAGGACCCAATCCCTAATCAAGACACATTTTGGTGGATGTGATTAAACCAATGCAGTTGAGTTAGTGCCACCCAAAGCAAATAGTATCATGATATGGGGGAAAGGACTCACTAATCCATATTTTAGAAAAGTGGTACCTTTAAATGTTATGTGGTTACTTGAGGGAGAGGTGTTCGTATATGTCAAGAATGTTTTCTATTGATATGTATCTTTCAAGGTGGTTATTAAGAAGCCACTTTTTCTTCAGTTCTAGTGTTGATTCTCTAGGGAGAGAATTGTTTGAGAGGTATATGATGTAATGGCCAAGACAATGACTCATTAAAGTGTTTTCAAAATAACATGATTCCGTTAAATGGTTCCACCGAAATGGTGGCACCGGTCATGGTCTCAAACCTACATGTTGGAACCTTTTATAGTGGCACCAAGACTGTGGCACCGTGATGCCAACACCGTGATGTTCACACCATAACAGTCGCACCACCACTATCACACACCAAAGCAGTGGAACCGCTGACGGCCGCACTACATCACTGGCACCATGAGGGTGGAACCATGATGGTGGAACTGTAATGGTCACACCATCATAGTCACACACAAATGATGTGGCACCGCTGATGGTGGAACCCTGAAGGTGGAACTGTAACGAACCCATGACTTACTAAAACATGTTCCTCTTCCTCGGTGTCACACCTTTCCCGTACATTGCAGTTCTGCCCCTATTATGAGTTTTACTCGGATTAATGGAAATTGTTTAACACATAGCTGTTATGGCCACCTCTCCGATGAAAATTATTAAATGAAAATTAATTCCATAGTGTGTAACTTCCCAGCCTCATGTCGAAACCAAAAACCGCCTTTTCGGTCCTTCAAAATTCATATCCCGTAACTCCATGATCTCAACTTTTTATCGCACAAGAATTAATTCTTCTAATTCTTCTTCATCATGGTTGTTCTTTTTTCCCTTCCCAGGTTTCTTTGGATTCCCCCTTTCTATAGAATGTTCTGCAGCTATGTTAGAGCCTTTCTTCTCACACTTGGAGTCTTCAGAGTTCCTCCCCTACAAGTCATGCATCCCTAATTCTTTGCATGTGGAAAGAATCTCTAGTCATTGATCATATGAGAAGGTTTATTCCATTATATATCTTTACTATGTATCATATGGGGTGGGTATGATAATGTTTCTGCAGGTATAGATGAAACCAAACCTTAATGAGGATAATAAACAGACATATAATAAATTAAGGGATGTGTTTGACGATGTAGATATACTCTTTTTCCCTTTATTATATGTTGTGAACTATATGAGCTTGTGTCCACTAAAAATTATGGCCATTAGTAGTGTTTCCTTTCGTACTAAGGGACCCCTTTCTTATGTGATGATTTAATGGATGTAACATGGAAATTGGTTAAGCAAGTAAACTCTGTTGATTAAAATAATGTTCAGTGAACAAGAAACATTGTTTGAACAATCCGGTTAACCAAAAGAAAAGATGAAACTCAATGAATGGTGTGATAGAATCTAGAAAATCCCTTTATTTGTATTGGTAATAACTGTGGTTGTTCAGTATGATTCTGTTGGGGTGACATGGATGGGGATTTGATCCCCTGTTGTGGTGTAGTTGTTGGTTTTTTTATCGAAGGCCATGTTGGGCTGTATGGTGGGGCTTGGTTTGGTTCCAGTACTTTGAGGGATCTCACATATTCCTTTTGTCGTTGTGACATTATAGGGGAACCAGGTGTGAATGATTAAACTACTGCATGGTTGTTTTTCCATTCATTTCTTATGGTTATGCCTGTTAGTTGGCTATTAGTGAAGAATTAATGAAAATAGAACCACTCGAATATGAAAAAAGAAAGGGTTCAACGGAGAATTGTTTTCAAGGAATGAGTTTTGACTTGGGTGGGGTGGGATGCTTTTTATGAATGAATAGTAATGAGAGTGTTTGTGTATAGGCTGGTTTTGGAACCCCACGGTTGGTATGTGTTCTTGTTTATATATATATAATTTAGTTCCTATTTATGTTATTATGACCCCACCCATGTTGAGAACTTCTTGTCGAACACCCCTATTTAAATGGGGGAGGGTGTTTTTCCTATCACTCCTATGAGTGGCTGGTTATTAGCTCCTCTTCTGCTCACATTCCAGAGTATCCCATGACTCTTCGGGTAGGCTATGATGACCTGAGGTCCATTATAGCCCAAGATTCATCAGGAATGGTTTTTGTAGTGGTTGTACCAACTGTGTGTGTGGGTACGTTGTTTCCAAAGTGATTTTTGGATGAGCCCCAGGAGTCTTCGGGCATGGAAGCAGTTTTTTGGGCCCAGGTGCCTTCATGCATGGGGGTAATTGTTCTGGCCTTGGTGTCTGCGGGTGTTGTTATGTGTGGTTGTTATGTCCAAGGTGTTTGCGGGTGGGATGTGTGGTTATGGTAGCCCAGGTGTTTGCAGGAAGGGTATGGTTGTGGAACTGCAGTGAGAATGGAAGGAGAGGTCTGACACGTAGGATGACTTCACTAACATGTGGGAAAGTGGTGTGGGTTCTCAAATATCGACATGTTATTACTATTACATTATATGACTTGAGTTATTTTGGGATTGTTCCTTGGGGATGTTTGGTGGATAGTTTTCTTGTTAGGTGCTTTAGTTATATTCTTTTTCTCACAGGGAATTAGAATGCATTCCCACTTGTGCCTGAGAGATTTTGGATTTCCCTTCTGAGTATACCGGTATACTCACCCTACATATATAAAACTTCATTATGGTTTCCAGGAGGACGTCAAGGACCGTGCATGACCATAATAGCTCAGTCTTTGGGATGGTTGGTGTTGCTGTTTTTCAGTTCATTGGTATTTACCATTGGTATTTTTTTGTATTGTTGCACTTATTATTGAAACATGAATATGGGAATGGATTATTTGGGCTTTACATTTGATTCCATTTTTGGCGTTGTTTGGGACATACAATTTTATCTCCCTGTCCTATTAAATAAAAAGGGTAATGGTTTATATTTTTTACGAAATTTCATAATATTTGTGCTACTCGCCACTCCAGGACCTTTTGAAGGTATGTCATGAGGGTCATTAACCCTTTTCAACTTAAAAGAAGAAGGTTGGACAATATATTGTCCCTTTCTTCATCTCGGTGAAGGTGGTTCATGACAAATTATCATCATGAAAATATTTTTATTATAAAACTAAATTCTTATTCATTTTCACTGTTGGCATGATTTTTTCCCAACATGCATACATTATAGATATTAAAACTAATGGAGTGACATTTGGTATATTTTATTGTTTTAAATAATATATTTTTCAGTTTTATAGAATTGTTTCTAATAAAAATATTAAATTTGATAATATAGTGATAATGTTTGAATATAATTCATCAAATAACAATTAATATGAAATTTTACAACCTTGTCACATAGTTTTAACCTAAATTATCCTGAAATACATTTTATGGAGATGAATGCTTTTAGAATAGTTAATATTAATTTTGATGAAAAATTAAAGTGAATAATTTTCCAAATTTATACATCATTATTGTAAATCTAAAATCCATTTTATCAAATTCAATACTAATAAGTTACGTAATTTAAATTAAAAGGAAAATAATAATTATATGAAAAATAATCTTTGAGAAAAATTATTTTTATGTATATAAATGTGTATATGCCAAATTCAATCATGAAATAGATCCTAGTGAAAATATTTTATTATTATTATTATAAGATATAAAATATTATTTTAAAATCACTTTAAAACAAACAGACCTTTTTAAATTCTTAAAAAAAATTAGATGTTAATTAAAATTTGTATTTTATACTATTCACTAGAATATCAATATTTTTAGAAAACTAAAACATAAAACCATAGACAATTAAGATAGGAGTATTAAAAAATGGACATTAATTTTATAAAAAAAATTATATATTATCCAGTAACAAATGATAATATATTTGAATAAAAATCAATTGGAAATATTTTTTAGATACATTTTATTTGTGAAACCTAAAATAACATCACATAAAATTGTTTAATTTTTTTTCTAGTTCCTTATCAATGATTTTTTGAGTGGGTCCATTATATATATTACAAAAAGGTTAATATTTTAATACCCACGAATTCCAAGACTACATTTGGACATGTATATTTAATTTATAATATTTAATGGTTTATTAAAGTTCAATGCTTCAAGTCATCTATGCTATTAAATAATTTGTACTTTCAAAATCATAGGGGGTGTAACCAGGATGAAATAAAACACTGTAAAATTTACAAATACTAATTAAAAATAAATATATCATAAATACAAACAAACTACCCAAGTGAAAAATGGATTCTATTTATTTTTTTTTAACGTCAGTTAATACATGATGTTATTTCATGTGACAATATAAATAAGTTTTTAACAGAGTTTAATAAGAATATATGTTATAAATACATTTTGGAGATGATTCTCTATGTTGGATAACAAAAAAAATTGAAAAAGACTATGATATAATGTTTTTTCAAATCATTTATATAAAAACCCATGTGAATGAGTCTACAAATTATGTTTTATCACATCAGTTCTATAAAAACCACGGTGGAAACCTGTTTTCAACTTTGTTTTTTTAGAAAAAATGATATGATAAAATATATTTTTAAAAAAAAATCACATTGAATATAAAATAACAACTGTTTAAAATAATAATTTTAAAAAATATATTCATTCTTCCTTGGAAATAGTATAATATTATACCATAAAATAATTTTTATAAAAATAGTGGTCGAAATATAATACAATGGAAGAAATTTAGTAGAATAAACATTTACTATTTAAACATTAAACATTTCATTATATATTAAAAAAAGTGAAACTCAATCCAACCTGTGAAACAATTCACCCATTCACATTATAAGTGCTTTTTCTCTAGTTCAGGATAAGGCTAAGGTTCTAAATAAATAATGGAGGTAGTATAAAGATCATAACTTTTAATATGAATGAAAATAATAAACCATGACAACCCTGCTTTTTAATACAAACATAAACATGATTTATTACATAAAACTTCACTTGATACAAAAAAGAATATCGAGAGGTTTAGTGTCTTTGGGGCTTAGGATCATTACATAAAAACTTGAAACATGAAGAACCACATATTTATTGAAAAAACCCTTTACATGACCACTACATTCCCTCATACTTTTCATTGCATGGGATAACCTGACGACATGCATAAGAAAAGGGTGAGTTATAAACCCAATAAGGGAATAAACATGGAATAACATGAGGAGTAAAATAAATTTTAGACATTTTTCATTTCAATAGAGCACAAGAGAAACATGAACATAGAGGTGTGGTAAAGCATGATAATCATAACATGGAAATGTGGAAACAACACATAACATGGAATTAGCATGAGCCAATGCCAATTGCATATGGAGCATGAGTAAATCCACATTGCACATGAAGAATGAGTAAACCCTTGTTGCACTTGAATTAGAATGATTAACCACTAATTGCACATGAATTATCATGATACTATACTTTACCCAATGCATTGGAGCGCTATAAGGGCACACCCTTCTTAATCATTTCATTTCATGCATAAGTGTGCCACATGGATCATAAAACATGAATTCATAAAACATAATTATATATTCCATGATTAAGGAATGTGGAATTCATAAATGACACTTTATAATCAATAATTAAATGTGCATAATGGTGAATACCCTTTATGGAGAAATGGGCATGGTATTCACTAATCAATGGCATTGGCTTAAAAAATCGGTGCGATTTTGGCAGCGTAACAGCGTGACATAAGAATTAATAAAAAATGGTTGATGAGAGATAAAGGTGTTACTCATCAAATTTACATTTAATTGACAGTAAAGAGGTCATTTATATACATGTCCCAACAATTTTAATGGAATTTTGATTCATGATACAAAATTCTTTCTTGAATGTAAATGAGGAGAGAGAAGTTCCTTTCGGAATTTCAACATAGTAACGGGTGTACATGGGAGGAATTTAATGAGAGAGAAGGGGGTCTCCCATAATTCAAACATAAAGAGTGTAGTATGAGGGAGCTGAGAAACCATACCCCAACATTCATAATTTAAATTAAAAGGGCAAAACTACTTAATGAAAATTGGACAAAAATGAGTAAGGAAGAAATAAACCTTACTTGGATGTGTGCTTACTAAGACTAGAGAGAGGCTTCTGAGAGGCTTATTGGGAGCTTGGGGAAACATTGGAGGATTCTAGAGAGATTAGGGAAGAGGTTGGATGAATTCCCAAGGCTTTGAGTGAGGGGGAAGTGGGAGCCTGGGTGGGTTTATATCTGAAAGATGAGGGAATTTTTTTTTATTTAGGTTTGGGACCCCTTATATAAAATTAATCCAAAACCAAAAACATCCCATGGTTTTGGCCCATGGTTTTTGGAAAAGGGAAGAGTAAAATAATATTTTATAAATCCAATGTATGATTTTCTTAATATAATAGGGTTGCTTATGTGGAGATGAGTCACACTCCAATGGAAAATAATGTAAAAATACCAGATATTTAATAAGTTTTTAGGGGTCCATTAATGCTTTGAAAAGTAGGTAAAAAACCCAAACTCACATTATTTTAATGGTAAAACATATATTGGCCGAACATAATGCTTATAGTGTTTTATTACATCACTATTGGGTCATTATGATGTCATAAAACACATTATATATTTATACGGTATTTAATTTTTACCCAAAAATTTGACTATCTAAGAAAATTATGAAAAATTCACCATTGGATAATTTCGACATTCTGATTCCAAAAATAACATTTATTTTATCTAAATAATTTTCTAAATATGTTAATTTTTACTTTTAAAATAAAAACCGACATTTATCGAAAATTCACGGGTTTTGAAAAAAATGGATTTCAAACCTTAATAAAAATTTTAATTGCATTCAAACAATTATATGATAATTATTATATAATTAAATTAATTTAATAATAATAATAATAATAATATTTTATTAAAATATTATTTAATTCAAAAATCCCTTAATTTAATAAAATATATTTCTTAATTAAATAATAACAAAAAACACTATTTGTACTTTAAAAACTATTTACAATGTATCAGAAATGAAAAGGAGGTATATTCATTATTATATACAAAAAATAATAATATACATGAACATAGTACTAGAGATTTGTTACATAACCCCTTAAAACAGCCGCATAATACCTAAGGGTATGGTGTGCGATGGTGACATACTCTTGGGGTGGCTCAGATAACATCGCTCAAGTGGTAATTTCTATCAACTTCCACTTCTCCCGTAGATGGTCCCGTTCGAGCTTGACATGATGAAGCTAAGCTTGGGATTGTTCAAGAGCAAAGCCCAAGGATGCCACCTCTTTTCTGAGCTCCGATAAATGGGCTTCGTATGGAGCAATTATACTAGATGAGGCCATCTCTTCTTTTGTCTGAGTAAATTGGATTTGATAAAATCCTATATTTATACTAATCATGTGATCACTGTTCAATGGATATATTAGCAACGGTCACAATTCATTACATAAAGAAGTTGAAATTTAATATAAACATAAAGAGACAATTAATTAGATCAAGAAGGATTTCCATTAATGAATCTTTGGGTCGTTACAATATTCGCCCCTTAAGAAATTCCGCCCTCAAAATTTTCCTTTCTCCATACTAAAACAGAAGTGGGTAACTCAACGTCATCATTTCCTTTGATTCCCAAGTAGCTTCTTCAAAATTGTGGTTTCTCCACAACACCTTGATGAGGGCCATTGTCTTATATTTTATAACTTTTTCTCTATGATCTAAGATCATCACTGGTTTCTCCTCATAAGAAATATCATCTTCCAATTGTACCACCTCAGAAGAGAGTACATGTGAAGGGTCCGGTATGTACTTCCTTAAGAGGGGTACATTAAAGACATCATGTACTTTGGCCATGGTAGTTGGACGTTCTAGTCGATAGGCCACATCCCCAACAAGATCAAGAATCTCTAGGGGGCTGATGTACCTTGGAAATAACTTCCCTTTCTTTACAAACCTCATGACATTCTTCCACAGAGATATGCGTAGAAAAACTATGTCTCCAACATTAAACTGAAGGTCTCGTCAACAATTATCTGCATAACTCTTTTGTCGACTCTAGGCTGCCTTGATATGCTGCTCAATGGTTTTCACCTTCTCCACAATTTCTTCGACCATTTCTAGTCCAAGCAGCTTACGTTCACCGACCTCATCCCAACAAGCCTGTGTTCAGCACCTTTTCCCATATAGGGCTTCATGTGGTGCCATTCGGATTATTGAGTGGAAACTGTTGTTGTAGGAGAATTCAACCAGTGGAAGATATTGATCACATCCCCCTTCAATGTTTATTGATCATTATCTCAACATGTCCTCATGTGTTTGGATAGTCTGCTCGGATTGGCCATCATTTTGAGGATGATATGCCGTACTGAAGTTCAATTCAGTATTCAGAGCATGATGAAGTCTCTTCCAAAACATAGAGGTGAATCTTGGATCTCGGTCAGACACAATATATAGTGGTACTCAATGAAACCTTACCACTTCCCTGATATATATCTATTCTAGTTGATCCAATGAGAAATCCTCCTGAATAGAAATGATGTGTGTAGTCTTTGTAAGACGATCCACCACAACCCATATCGCATTGTTTCCTTTAGATATCATCGAATGTCCAATTAAAAATTCCATGGTGATGTTCTCCCATTTCTATTATGTTATGGGAAATGGATCCATCACCCCCTTAGACTTCTGCCTCTCTTCCTTCACATACTGGAACACCAGGAACTTTGACGTATATTCAGTGATCACTTTCTTCATATTATCCCACAAAAAGTTTTCTCAGAGATCTCGATACATCTTTTTGCTCCCTGGGTGAAGAGAGAAATTTAAACTATGTTCATCATCCAAAAGTTCCTTCTTCAGATCTAGACTCGATGGAACACATAGTCTTTTCCCATATCGCACGATGCCTTCTTTATTAACATTAAACTCCTAGGATTTCAGTTTTTTGATATCTTCCACTTTTTCTTGAATTCCCACATCATCCTTTTGAGAATCCTTTAACCTTTCCAAAACAGACGGTTGAGTAATCATTTGTGAAATGATTTATGATGTTCCCATATTTATGATTCCCATGACCATCTTCATCAAGTCAAAGAAGATTGGAACCGTCTCAATTATCATCATTGAGAGAATCTCTAAGTCCTTTCTACATAGGGCATCTGCCACCTTTTTTTCTTTCCCAGGGTGGTAATGTATTGAACAGTCATAATCCTAAATGAGCTCTATCCATCTTCTCTGGCACATATTATGCTCCTTCTACGTGAATATATATTTAAGATTCTTGTGGACAGTATATATCTCACACTTGTCCCCATAGAGATAATGTCGCCAGATTTTCAAGGCAAGGATCACTGCTGCCAACTTTAGATCATGTGTTGGATAGTTTCTCTGATGGATTTTCAACACCCTTGAGGCATATGATATCACTTTATCATTCTTCATCATCACACAACCTATTCCATTCTTCTGAGCATCACTAAATGCCACAAAAAGTTCCCCACTTGTAGGTAAAGCGAGAACGAGCACAGTGATAAGCCTCATTTTCATCTCCCTAAAGATTTCTTCACATTAATAACTCCAATAAAACATTACTCTTTTCTGAGTTAGCTTGGTAAGAGGGTTGGAAAATCATGACAAATTCCACCCAAATCGTTGATAATATCCAGCTAACCCCAAGAAGCTACAGATATTCGCTACCGATGTTGGCCTCAGCCATCCCTTAATTGCATATTTTTTGGAGGGATCCACAAATATCCCATTTATTGTGGTGAAATGGCCCATGAATGAGACCTCATTCAACCAGAACTCACACTTTCTATAGTTTGCATAGAGTTTATCCTTGCACAAAGTCTCTAGTGCAGTTCTTAAATTCTCCTCATGATCCTCCTTGGTTTTGGAGTGTATTAGAATATCATCTATAAAGACTACCAAAAATTTGTCGAGGTAATCTCTAAGGACTCTGTTCATCATGTCCATGAAGATTTCTGGAGCATTAGTGAGTCCGAAAGGAATTACTATGAATTCATAGTTCCCGTATCTTGTGAAAAAAGCAGTCTTGGGGATATCTTCATTCTTCACCCTTAATTGATAATATCATGACCACAAGTCCACCTTAGAGAAGAATTTTGGTCCACACAGCTGATCGAACAAGTCATCAATTCATGAGAGAGGGTACGTTTTCTTTATTGTGATTTTGTTGAGCTCACGATAATCGATGAAAAGGCTCATTGACCCATCCTTCTTCTTGACGAAGAGGATGGGTGCACCCCATGGTGAAGCACTTGGGAATATAAACCATTTATCAAGATTTTCATGTAGTTGTTTCTTCAGTTATTCATGCTCTACAACATCCATTCTATATGGAGTCTTGGATATTTGAAATGCCCCGGGTATCAGTTCAATTTGGAATTCAACATCTCTTCTAGGAGGAAGACAAGGCAGTTCCTTGAGAAACACTTTTGTGAATTCCCTCACAATAGGAATTTCATCAAGGATGGTTTCTCCTTTGGACTCAATAATCTGAGCCAGATACGCATGCTCATAGGGAAGTAATATACATTCTTGAGATGATGGAGCTAAAGGAGATTCATCTTCCTCCTTACACTTGTAATGAATCGGGGGTTGATTCTCCATATAGAGTGTGATTTACCTCTCCCGACAATTTATGTTGTCTCTATATAAGGAATGCCAATCAATGGCATGAATTGCATCAAATTCCACCAGAGTGTGTATGACAAGGTTCACCGAGAAATTCAATCCACATATTAAAACAGGGAAGGACTTATATTCATGGGATTCAATGATTTCCCCATTTTCCTTACTCAACGACATCTTCACTTCAATGATTTATGGTGGTTATGGGATTATTCTACTAATCTTTCGAGATATAAAAGAATTCGTAGAACCCGAATCAAAAATTATGTTTGCTATTCTTGAATAAATAACTAGAGTACGTGTCACCACTTCATTTTCGGGGTTCACTTTGATAGAAGTGATGGAAAAAGCTCTTCCTTGCTGCCTTGGAGGTTGTTGGTTTCCTCTGAAAACCCTTCGATTAGGGCACTGAATTTCAAGATGCCCTGGTTCTTTGCATTTGTAGCAATGAAAAACATGTTGAGGTTCGAACGGAGAGTTCCTCTCATCTGTCGTAGTCGTGGGTCTTTCTTGCCGACAGTTAATAGCTATGTTCCCTTATCTTCCACACCTGAAGCATTTCCTCATCCCCTTAATGCAATTTACAGGGTTCTCCTTTCAGCACTTTTGGAAAGTGGGGTTCTGGACCTTCATAGCACCGTTGGATTTATCCATCGGACCATCAGCATTGAAGTCCACCTTACACTTCATATCCACTTGATACCCTTGGGATTCTCTGATCTCCATTTCGACCATAAGGGAACATCAGACAATTTCCTCATAGCAGTCAAAGTCAAGGATCACCAATGCTTTCCCTAGGCTAGGCTTCCTCCCACCAAAGAAGCGGTCAACTTTTCATTCTGCCGTAACGATAAAGCCGGAAGCGTATCGTGCAAGTCTTGTGAAGTTTTCCTCATACACTCCAACATATTCTTCAACTTTTGGATATAGGTAAAGGAATTCCCCTACTATCTTAAGCCATAGGGTGCGCGGAAAATATTTATCGAAAAACATGTTCCAAATATCCATTTATTCTAACACCTCGATCTCCTCCTCAGGCTTTGTATTTTTGATCATCATCTACCATTGATCAGCTTCACCCTCCATATGATAAGCTTCTAGGAGAACCATATCTTGTTCAGAACATTGAAGGATGGAGAAGATATTTTCAATGGAGTTGATCCATTGTTCAATTATGGTGGGATCAAATGATCCACTAAAAGTAGGAGGCCTTTGAATCATGAAGATCTTGATAGCGAGTTGTTCTTTCCTGGGGGGGGGGGTTGAACGTTCTTCTTGACCCTTGTTTTTTTTTTCAAAACTTGAGTTAGCTAAGAGAGAAGCATGACAAATTTTGCAATTCTCGCTCCCATTGTATTGGGCATCTCATTACTATAGTCATCACACTGATATTCACCACAGTTGTTAGCTAGAGTCCTCCTATTACCGGCCATTGGTGGGAATAAAAGGAAAGTTAATAGTAACAAATAAAGGTTAATCCAAAGACAAAAGATGATGACTTATAAATAATCTTTTATTTCCTTACCTCATGAGTCAATAGGCTTCAATCTAGGATTTTCATGATCTACTTTCTAACATATATTCATAGGGGATTTTTTTAAATCCCCTTAATAAGGGTTCATACTAAGTTTGTGAATTTATCAAAACATATCCCCTGGGAGTGTCATAACCAAGAGTTCTGAATGTCTCGTTATCGTGCACCAATTCTAGTTCGAGTCTAGCTCAAAGAGGTGTTTTCGGATTTTACCCCTAGGATACATCTGTGCCAGAGCCGCCGCTACCTGCTCGTATCCATACAGGGATGTATTTGTTTGATAAACCAATTAATCAGTACTTACCAAAACTTAGGGATGTTTTTATTATACTTATTCTTGTCTCTATGGATTTACAAGGGTTTTATAATCCTAATCCCAAAAATAACTAAACCTATCCTCTGATACCAACTATGACAACCCTTATTTTTAATACAAACTTAAACATGATTTCTTACATAATACTTCACTTGATACAACAAAGAAGATCAATTGGTTTATTGTCATTGCGGATTAGGATCATTACATAAAAACTTGAAACATGAAATACAACATCTTTATTGAAATCAAAATTTACATTACCACTACATTCCATCGTACTTAGCATTGCATGGGATAACCTGAGGACATGCATAAGAAAAGGGTGAGCTATAAAGCCTAGTAAGGTAATACACATGGAATAACATGAGGAGTACAATAAATGATATACATTATGCATATCAATATAGAATAAGAGAAACCTGAACATAAAGTCATGATGAATCATGATAATCATAACATGGAAATGTGGCAACAACACTTAACATGGAATTAGCTTGAGCCAAGGCCCATTGCAAATGGAGAATGAGTAAATCCTCATTGCACATGAAGCATGAGTAAACCCTCATTGAACATGAGTTATCATGAGTCAACACACATTTCACATGACATATCATGATACTATACTTTACCCGATGCATTGGACCACTATAAGGGCACACCCTTCATAAACATTTCATTTCATACATAAGTGTGCCACATGGATCATAAAACATGGATTCATAATACATAATCATTTATTCCATGATAGAGAATGTGGAATTAATACATGAAACATTATAATCAATAATTACATGTGAATAAATGTGAATACCCTTGATGGAGAAATGGGCATGGTATTCACTACACAATGGCATTGGTTTAGAAAATCTATGCGATTTTGGTAGCGTAACAGCGTGACATAAGAATTCAAAAAAAAATGGTTGATGAGTGATAAAGGGGTTAGTTATCATATTTACATGTTATGGACAGTAAGGAGGTAATATAGATACACGTACCAACAATTGTATTGTAATTTATATTCAGGATACAAAAGTATTTCTTGAATGTAAATGAGGAGAGAGAAGTTCCTTTTGGAATTTCGGAATAGTAAAGGGTGTACATGGAAGAAATTTAATGAGAAAGAAATTGGTATCCCATCATTAAAACATAAATAGGTCAGTATGAGGGAGGTTAAAAACCACACCCCATCATTCACAATTGAAACTAAAAGGGCAAAACAACTTAAAGAAAATTGGACAAAAATGAGAAAGGAAGAAAAAAACTTACTTGGAAGTGTTCTTCCAAAGGCAAGAGAGAGCCTTGTGAGAGGATTCATGGGAGCTTGGGGCACCTTGGGAGGGTTCTAGATAGAGTAGGGAAAAGTTTGGAAGAACTCCAAAGTCTTTTAGTGAGGAGGAAGTGGGATCTTGGGTGGGTTTATATAGGAATGGTGAGGGAATTTATTATTATATAGGTTTGGGACCCCTTACATTAAATTAATCCAAACCACAACCCATACCATGGTTTTTTGACCATTGTTAATGGAAAAGGGAAGAGGAAAACAATATTTTATAAGGTCAAATTCTGAGCTTCTTAAAATAATAGGGTTGCTTATGCAGAGGTGAGTCACACACCCATGGAAAATAATTTAAAAAGACAAGATGTTTAATAAGATTTGAGGGGTCCATTAATGATTTAAAAAGTAGGTCAAACAAACCTAAAATCAAAATATTTTATTGTTAAAATAGATATTGACCGAACATAATGCTTATAGTATTTTATTACATCACTATTGGGTCATTATGATGTCATAAAACACATTATATATTTAAACGGTATTCAATTTTTACCCAAAAATTTGACTGTATCAGAAAATTATGAAAAATACACCATTGGATAATTTTGATATCATTATTCTAGAAATAACATTTATTTTATATAAATAATTTTCTAAAAATGCTAATTTTCACTTTTAAAATAAAAACTGACATTTATAGAAAATTCACGGGTTTTGACAAAAATGGTTTTCAAACCTTAATAAGAATTATATTTTCATTAATACAATAATATGATCATTTATATATTATAAAATTAATTTAATAATAATATTAATAATATTTTATTAAAATATTTTTTAATTCAAAAATACCTTAATTTAATAAAATAGATTTCTTAATTAAATAATAACTAAAAACATTATTTGTACTTTAAAAACTATTTACAATGTATCAGAAATGACAAGGAGTTATATTCATTATTATATACAGAAAAAAGTCTACATGAACATAGTACTAGCGATTTGTTACGTAAGCCCTTAAAACAACTGCATATGACCTAAGGGTAAGGTGTGCGATTATGACAGACTCTTGGGGTGGCTCAGATAACATCGATTGAGTGGTAATTTATATCAACTTCCACTTCTCCCATAGGCGGTCCCATTCGTGCTTTACATGATGAATTTCAGCTTGGGCTTGGTCAAGGGAGAGGCCCAAGGATGCCACCTCTTTTCTGAGCTCCGGAAAATGGGCTTTGTTTGGAGGAATTCTACTGGATAAGGCCATCGCTTCTTTGGTATGAGTAAAATGGATTCGTTAAAGTCCTATATTTTTACTAATCCTGTGATCACTATTCAATGGCTATATTTGAAACGGTCAAATTTCTTAACATAAAGAAGTGGACATTTTATATGATCATAAAGAGACATTTAATTAGAACAATAAGTATTTACATTAATGATACTTTGGTTCGTTTCATAAACAATTAGTGGAAATCATTATAACAAAATCTAACCTTCTAGAACATTGTAAAAAATCCAGTTGAAATTATTTCAAACATCAATCTAAGAGCATAATATCCAAATTCATTTAGTCTTTCCACTTGATGAAACTACTTTTTTAGAAACATAAAATTAAATATAATATTTTTTACTTATATCCAAAATATATTTATTATGAATGAATAGTACCCTTCTCTAAATCATATTTGATCTTGGTGAATTTTATTTCTTATGATCATTATAAAGTAATACCATGCACCATATGGAAATAATATAAATGATATTAATTTTACTTCAATTATAATGTACACATGTATTAAAATAATTAAACTAAAATTCCTGATGCAATAATAATATTTCCTCACACTTCACTAATGATTACGAATATCCAGTAATATGTGTTCTCTTATAGAAAATAATAACCAACATCCAATTGCCTCTAATTTTAAAAATAATTATATGAAGTTATTTTTTTAAGATATTATGAAACTTTATAAGATATATGTTTCATAATATCGAAGAAAAAGAGGCATCTAACAATGAATAATTATATTCATTGATGTCTTTCGGGAATATATTCTATTATTTCTAAATTATTCATTTTCATATCTATGGGTAAAATAAATTTTCTATCTTTAAATCCATAGAATATTCTAATATCATGCTTTATAAAAAATTTATACATATATCTAATACAAAATAAATACAATTATAATGATTGTATAAACTAAATAAACTTAAATTTATTCATTAATCATATTATATGGAAAATTCCTGATTCATGTTGACTCGCAACCCCTCTCTAGTTACAATCTCTATGATAAGTTTTTTTAAGGATCATTGTCATTTCTTGCCCAAAAATGCCAGCATCCATTACAATCTCCTAAACCTTAAAGATACAATTCTAATTTGTAAGTAAACTATGAAGACTATAAGAAGTATTATATAATGTATTAACTAAACTTATCTATTATTGTATATATTTTATGACATTAACTATAATATAGTAGTGAAAAAATATATGCATATATAAATATTAAACATTAAAACAATTTATTTTAATATATGATAAAGAATATAATACAAAAATACCTCAATGGTTAGTTTTAAATAAGTATAGAATGAGAAATTAACAATTGATTGATTCTTTTTCCAACTGTAATGACCTCATCTATAAGAAATAGTATTTCTATTGAACTATCATTAATACCCTGTAGCATGACGATACGATTCTCTATATCTATCTATAAATGATGAATGTTATGGAATATATAATATATCATCCCATATTAAAGAATATGATGATGGGTATCATCAATATATATCTAAAAATAAATATGAATTTTTGGTGGAGGTGGTGTAGGAGTTGGATAAGTATATGAAGGAGGAGTGGGATCTGAAGGTGTAGGTGGTGTGGGATTAGTAGTCATAAAATTTCTTCACCTTTCTATAATAATAAAATTCACTGATGCTCAAATCATGTCATCCATCAACACATGAATATCATGAACTATAAATTTGAAAACCTCTATTTTTATTTTACAAATATAATCCATTGATGAAGCTTTAAAATGAGGAAATACAACATATACAATTGCTGGGCATCTATGTATGCAACTCAAGTGTTTGGTATTTACCAATGAAATAACTAAAATATTATTCATCCTCAAAGTTATAATGGTCCTATATATTCTCTTCTCATTAAGGGATTCCAATATTAAATATTTGAAAATATAAACAATGAATCATAATATATAATATTCAATTTATCATAAATATATAAAAAAATTAAACATCTTATAATCATATAAACTGTAACCGTTGACTATTACATAGGATATTATCTCATATTCCTCATCAAACCCCTCATCCATTATTCTTATATAGTTGGGGGGAATTATGATCAGCCTCTTTAGAGCGTCAATACTTAGGTCACTATTTTTTAGAATTTGTAGCTACCATTTATTGTCATAATAATATATACCCCGCATGAGATAGTGTACAATGTAATAAATTTGATTATTGGATATTTTGATAATATCTTGTAGATTTCTATAAATTAAGAATAAATAAATCATTAATATGATCATCAATATAAAAAATGTTAAAATTTCACATTCCAAACATTCTTCTTGTTGTCTACATTCAAAAAAGATAATCCTTATATCTACATCTATAAATAGATACATATCACATGGATTTTGATTTTGTCTTTTCCAAAAAACGAAATATGATGTCGTGGTTGATTTAAAATCTGTAAATATTCTTATTTACAATGATAGATACTTCATCCTTACTCCTCTAATATTATGTATATCAAATTTCTTCTTATAATCAATTGAAAATATATATATTAGTTTAAAACATTAATGATAACATAAAAAAATAAAAAAAATATTTCTTAAATTGTCTCCCATATTTGACAATTTTCATTTTCAAAAAAAAAAAACAAATCTCAAATAAAAAATAAAAATATTAACATTGGCTTTGACCTCTATTGCAATAAATGTCTTTAAATTATTCGAATTTGGATCCCTGGGAATATCATTATAATTATTTTCAACTAGTTTCCAATGGTGCAGGCGATTGGAAACTGATAATTTTTTAAAATGTGTGTTGCCATGTTTACCAACCCTCAAAATAATTTTCCCTTGTGGAAGTAGATGGATACTCTATAGAATGATGAAGAGGATCATTAAAAAGAGTATGTTTATTGTCCTCCAAAAAATTACATTCATTGACCACCATAGTATTATGTGGTGTGTTAAATGTTTGACCTTCAATTATTCTTCAAATCAATGAAATAAAAATTCTAGTAAAAACATACAAATTAAACTATTATATACAAATGTAAATAAAAAATGAAAAATGATCAATGAATAAGTAAAATAAATTGAAAAAAATTTTATTCATATTTTTTAAATTTAACCACATTTATAAAAACATTAATGATAGAGGAAATAAAATAATAAAATTAAAATATTAAAAAAAATCTTTGAATAATAGACAAATTATAGAAAATTATTTAAATCAAACTATAAAATATAAAAGTTAATAAAAATTTATAAAATATACTACTAAAATAAAACTAAACTAATCAGATTTACATTATTTAATTATATAGTTTTTAATTGAATTCTAATTTTAAAATTAATGATAGAAGAGATAAAATAAATGAATTTAAAAAATTCAAATATAGTGGGTGAATTGTAAAAATTCAGAAACATATTAGACAAATTTTTATTCGAAAAATCATATTTTATTAAATATTATATTTAATTAAATTTATATATTTTTATTTCAAATATTTGAATAAAATTATTTTTATTCGAAAAAAATCAATATACAGTTAATTTATTTTAGGAAAAACATGGCATAATAAATAGTGATAAACTAATTTAAAAAATACTTATCATATGTAATATGCATTTTAATATAGTGAAAATTTTTATATCTATAATATTATTACATTTGAAAAGTAAACTAGATATAAATACATGAATACTATAAAATAAAGAAATTGTTAAAGGATTATTTTTTTGAATCTTCATCATCATGAATTTTAAACATAAAAAAACAATATCGATGATGTTTTCATCAATATTATATGTTAATCATTCCATGGAAGGGGGGATCTAAAATTATTCATCATCTTCATCTTGTTTTTCATTAAAAAATTTCTATTTTTTCTTTTAACGTTTAAAGACCCCCAGAAATATATTTGATCTAGAACATAAAAACTTGTTTTGAATGAGTTTCCATTATAAAATGATCATCTATATGTTCCAGTCTATTCAAGGTATCGAGTTTCTATCAAAATTCATTGTGTCTAACACTATTTTTCATGATAACAAATTAGTAGATAAATAATGGAGTTAAAAATTTAATGTAATCAATATCCAGTATATTCATAAATGACTCCATATTATACACTTTATGTAGATATTTGATTTGTTTGTAACAACCCTTGTACTCATAATGTAATGCCCCAGCCACAGTTACCCAGATTCAATGCATTATTACATAACATTGGCATGATCACAAGAAAGATCAAATCTCGAAAGACCGATTAGTTTAGTAGCCTTGGAAACACTAGATATATTCATAATGTTTTACATTACATCATAAAATGAAAACTACAACAATATAGTTTCCATAGACCACACTCTTATCCCCTCATACTATCCATGCAGGTCATTCATAAATTACTTCATCACATCCTGGGAAAAATAAAACATAGAAAATGGGTGAGCTCAAATGCCCAGTAAGGATAACAATATAGCAGAAACATTCATAAATAAGAATAAACATTTAAGGCAATGTATAACTAAATCAAAAGCATTTTAAAATTGAACTTCAACATAGTATGACAAAAATAAAATGGAATAATTCCATTTACTTATTTACATGAAAATTCTACTAATCGAATAATCACATGCAATATCAATAACTAGTTTCATAATGATGAAATGCATAATGCCAGACTATCATAACCACATAGCCAAGGCCTCATTCAAATACTACAAATAAGATTTTTCCAGGGCCTTGTGCCAAGACACTAGTTTGTCTCATGAGACCTTCCGATGCATCAAGGAGCTAAAGGGGGCTTCCCCCGTCACATATTAAGTCCAATGCATTCCTCATATGAACAGGTTTAAACATAACATAAACATTCGTATTAAAAATAGAATATGAAATGTAAATACTTTCTCTATAAACCATGAATGGTATAAAAATAACACATCCAATTTCAAACAAATCACAAAACATTCAATACAAAATTTAAGTTTTGTATCATAATAAATCCACTTCAAATAAGCTTAAAATCCATCAAAGGATGATGACATAGATGAAATCAAAACTATGTGAGAGAAATATCCATTTTTTTAAATCATTTAAAAGTCAAATAACTATAAAATAAAACATTCACTTTGAAAATTTTCTTATAATCTTGTAAGGTAAGCTTCGAAGATTTTACAACAGCAGAAAATAGCCACACCCGCCGTATAATTTAAAAAACCATTCTTACCTTAATTTTGTCGAAAATGTTAAAAATCACCTTGTTTGGAAAACGACGGAAAGATTCCTTTATAAAACTCTTATAAAAAGTCAAACAAGGGTATAAATGACTTTAACCCATATTCTTAAAAATAGTAAAAATGTTTTGAAATAAATTTTTAAGAAACATGGATGTGGATGATAAAGAAATCCCAGTAGATCATTACATATAAATAACCTCAGATAATGAAGAGATTGCGAAATAAACCCTTACTTTGTACTTTTCCTTGGTTGGGGGTAGGTTAACCTCATGTATAATGGTGAAATAATTGTTATTAAATTATACAAGAATTATATACATTAATATGATATCATATATGATCTTTTAACATTGATTTGTTAATAATATCTTAGTATTATCGTTGTTTCAGTTGTTAACATACTCGTTTAATTTTATATGATTTGTTACGTAAGTCGTGTTTGTAATGGATAGGTTGTATATTATTCATATCCAGAAGTATATCATGTCCTTAAAAATTATTTTTAAATCACCAAATGATAATTATAATTGAATGGATACGATGGAGAATGAATCTCATCGCATTCGTGGAGACGGTAGTCCGTACGTACGCACAAGCGACAGTATCATTCTTTGGATATTTAAATAATATTTAATTGGATTTTATATCATATATAAAGAATCATTATCATGTTATATTTATTATTTACATGAATTCAACATCATTATTATACCCATCCTAATAATAATTTATTGAATAACAATTACACCACGACGTGGAGACGGTAAGCCGTACGTACGCACGCATGGTGACATGTCATTCAAAGTACGGATAGAATGCGGAATATGGTTGTACCATATTTATAATAATATTACAGTATATAGGAGATACTGGATTCATTATTTTAGAATTGGAATAACAAAGAAAGAAGAAGTGGAATGAGAAAGGAACTTGAAAAGGGGTGGTGAAAACATTACCTCTTCTTCGGGTTCTTCCTTTTGATTTGATCAAAAGGGCTCCATAGGTTGGATATATGACTAATGGAATGACTCTAGGTTGTATTTAGGGAAGTTGATAGAGTATTTGGGCAGGGTTTGGCCAATCCAAAAGGCTTTTATGGTGTGAATTAATGAGAAGGGGGAGTTCCCTTTTATAGGAGGGGTGAGGGGCACCTTTGGAAAAGCTAGAAATATTATTTTATAATAAATTCATATTCGGTTTATAATGGCTCCAAAGTGTATTATATAAATGTTAATGTGGGGATAGGTTGAAAACCACTCAACAAATAGGATTTATATAGGTTTTTGTTACAATATTTACCTTATCCTTAAGTATTAACTCTTAGTTAATTAATTTCACTTTTACAATGTCTCTTTTTATTTTTATATTATATGGTTGATAAACATACTATATACATCCAATAGACCCCCAAGTGGTCCATTAATGATACAAATATCATTATATACGTCTCTTGGCCGAACTATAGATTTTTAGGAATTTAATATCAATTAATAATATAATATTTGTTTTAAAAACTCTTTTATGTCAATTTTGACACTATTCAATAATTGATTTTTGTAAAAATAATAACAGAATTATTACTTAGAAAAAAGTAATTAAATCAATACAGACATGTCATATTATCCTAAAAAATTATTTTTATTTATTAAAAAGTCTGAAATTACATTTATTTGCGTATTTATAATATTAATTATTCTAATTTTTCACTATTATGGTAATTTCTGCATCATCACTGTGTCACAAATAAATTAAATTATTTAATGTTTAAAAATTATAAATAAAATATAATTATGTATTAAATATCATTATATTTCTAATGAATATTTACAATAGAATTTATCTTATTTTTAACACTATATTAAAAATGTTTTAGTAAATAAACCTTGATTTTAACTCTTTTAACTCTTCTTTGAATTAAATAATAATAAATATCCTAATCTGATCCAAGTGGAACTAAATGATAATATTTTATTCATAAGGTTTTTTTTGGTCGAGATACCCTTATCCAATAGAATTAGGACATGTGTTAGGGTAATATTAATATTATTTTTATCCTTAATTACCCTATTTACTTTTAACCATGGTAAATAAAAGTAAAAAGTTACTATTCACCAAAAATTATTTTCATCTCATTGAACCATATTTTACTCCTTGATATTAACCGTGTCTCTTGAATTTTCAAAATTCCACTTATAGAAGTGGTAAAATTATGTTTTATGAAAAATTCAGTTTTTTAATTATCACTTAGTAGTTTCACTATTCATAAAAAATGATGTTTTTCAGAAAAATACCAAAAATTAAACCTAGGCTAATTTTGATATTCCGATTCCAAAAATGAAGTCAACTTTGAAAAATATAATTTTTAAATTAAAAAAGTGGGTATTACTATTCATAATGACTAGTTTGATTGGTTGTGGTGTGTTAGAACTCGATGTTGCATACAACACACGCTATTGCATTATTCAAAGAGAAGCATACCGTAGAAGATTGGGGTGTTGAATTCTCCCCTACTTAAAATAATATCGTCCTAGAAATTTCAAGAATACTACCTCATGAAAAGACTCGGGTGGTTCTTCATCATATTTCCTCAAGTTCCCACGTTTTGTCTTCCATCTTATGGTATCTCCACAAGACTTTTACCAGACGAGTCGTCTTGTTTCTCAGTACATGATCTCTCGTATCAAGAATCTTGACAGGCTCTTTGCAATAAGACAGATCGGGTTCCAGTTCTAATTCCTCATAGGTGAGTACATGCGTTGGGTCAGGCATGTATTTCCTCAATAGTGATACGTGGAACACATCGTGAACATTAGAGAGACGTGGCGGCATTGCAATACAGTAAGCTACAACCCCAATTTGTTCTAGAATTTCTAAAGGTCTGATGTACTTGGGATTCCATTTACTATTCTTACCAAAACGTATGACTCCCTTCCATGTAGATACCTTCAAGAAAATATGATCACCGACTTGAAATTCCAAATCCTTCCTTCGATTATCCACATAGCTCTTCTGCCTACTTTGAGCTGCTTTGATATGGTTTTGGATTACCTTCACATTTTCCATCGTTTCCTCCACCAATTATGGGCCTAAAAGTTTTCTTTCACCAATGTCATCCCAACAGGTTGGTGTGTGAAATCTCTTTCCGTATAACGCTTCATATAGTGCCATCCGAATACTTGAATGGAAGCTATTGTTATAGGAAATTTCTACCAGATGTAAATATTGATCCCACATACCCTGAAAGTCAAGTGAGCAGGATCTCAACATGTCTTCTAAGTTTTGAATAGTTCATTATGATTCTCCATCTGTTTGAGGGAGGTAGGTAGTGCTCAAATGAAGTTCAGTATCCAAGGCTTTCTGAAGACTTTTCCAGAATCGTGAAGTAGAACGGGGATAACGATCAGAAACAATCGATAGGGGTACTCCATGAAGTCTCACAACTTCATCAATATATAGTCTTTCTAGACGTTCCAGTGGTAGATCTTCTCTTATAAAAAGAAAATGTGATGACTTGGTAAGATGATCAACAATAACCCATATTGCATCGTTCCTTCTAGGAGTCTTTGGTAGTCCCATGACAAAGTCCATCATGATATTATCCCATTTCCACTCAGTTATGGGAAGAGGTTGCAATACTCCACCAGCCTGTTGCCTTCCAGCTTTCACTTGTTGACAAACCATACATCTTGACACAAAATCAGCAATCTCCCTCTTCATGTTGTCCCACCAAAAATGTTCCGTCAAATCTCTATACATTTTGGTGCTCCCATGGTGTATAGAAAAATTGGAACTATGAGCATCACCCAGAAATTCCCTTTTTAGATCAGGTATATCGGGAACGCAAAGTCTCTTCCCAAATTTAAAAATTCCATCTTCATACACAAAGTCTCTCAATCTCCCATCATTCACAGCTTTAATCTTCTTTTGAAATTCTTCATCATCGGTCTGAGAACTCTTAATCCTTTCTAGTAAAGATGGTTTGGCAACCATTTGAAAAAGAATTGATGTTTCACCTTCCCTAGTTCTTCCCATGTCCATATTCACTAGATCCATGAAAATTGGATCCCTTTTAATTCTCATATTGTTCAAAACTCAATGATCTTTTCTGCTCAAAGCATATACCACCTTGTTTTCCTTCCCTGGGTGGTAGTGCGTCGTGAAATCATAATCCTTGATTAATTCAAGCCATCTCCTTTGCCTCATGTTGAGTTCATTTTGTGAGAAAATATACTTCACACTCTTGTGATCAGTATAAATATCACAATTTTCACAACAGAGGTAGTACCTCCATATATTTAAGGAAATGATCACAGCTGCTAACTTGAGATCATGAGTAGGATAGTTTTGTTCATGAATTTTCAACTGTCATGATGCATAGGCAATAACCCTATCATTCTGGATAAGGACACAACCAAGTCCTTTCTTTGATACATTACTATAAATAACGAACCCATCATTCCCCGATGGTAGAGTCAATATAGGAGAAATGACTAATATTCTCTTCAGTTCATCGAAACATTCTTCACACTCTTTTGTCCAAACAAAATTTAACCCCTTTACGTGTGAGATTCATTAATGGGTTAACCAATTGGGAAAAAATTTGGACAAAACGTCGATAATAACATCCCAAACCAATAAAACTGCGTACCTCAGTTATACTCGTAGGTGATGGAAATTCTTGGGTTGCCTTGGTCTTAGAAGGATCAACAAAGATTCCATCTATAGAGACTATATGGCCCTGAAAAAAAATCTCCCTAAGCTAGAATTCACACTTTCTAAACTTCCCATATAATTCATGTCCTCTCAGAGTCTTCAGGATAATGGGGAAATTGTTTTCATGATCTTCGAAGCTTTTGGAGTATACAAAGATATCATCAATAAATACCACCACAAATTCATCGAGATATTCCTTGAAAACTCTTTTCAAAAGATCCATGAATACAGAGGGTGCATTAGTCAATCCAAAAGGCATTACTGTAAACTCATAATGCTCGTATCTGGATCAAAATGTTGTATTAGGATGTCTTCCTTCTTCACACATAACTGATGGTATCCAGATCGAAGGTCAATCTTTGAAAAGTATTGAGATCCATGCAGTTGGTCAAATAAATCATCAATGTGAGGTAGGGGGTACTTGTTCTTTATTGTTATAGCATTGATATCCCTGTAGTCGATACATAACCTCATATATCCATCATTATTTTTAACAAAAATTATAGGGCTCCCCCTGGAGAAACACTAGGGATAATAAATCCCTTATTACTCAATTCATCTAGTTGTTTCTTTAGTTCATCTAATTCCACAGTGGTGATTATTTAAGGGGTCTTCGATATAGGCCTTGATTCAAGAATTAAACCAATGGAAAACTCAACTTCTCATTCTGGAGGATGTCTAGGTAAATCTTTTGGAAACACATCTACATATTCTTTCACAATAGGTATATCCTCTATTTGAACATTACTTTCCTCACCCATAGTCATTCCATTCTCTTCCTCCCCAATAATTAATTTATTTGAGCTACTGTGGGTGGATCTAGATAAGAATTAGGTGGTGGCGATTATGCTCTAATGATAAGGTGTTCCTTATCATCATCAACTAAAATCATAACCTCCTTATTATTATAATAAATCTTCACATAGTGGTATGAAAGCCAATCCCAACCAAGGATTATATCAAACTCAATCATAGGTATGATGATGAGATCAGAAGATAAAAAACATTTATGTGCTCTAATGGGGACTGATTCAAAAAACATTATTGCAATGATACTTCCCTTATGTGTTTTAACTTACAACTCCCTTATTAAATCAAATTGTAAATATCTAATTTTCATAGAAAACTGGGAAGATATGAAACAATGTGATGATCAAGAATCAAATAATGCATTTTCTAAACTTGAGGAAACCATTAAATTACCTGCCACCCAGTCTTTCGGAGCTTATACCTCAGCAGTACTGATAGCATAAGCTTGGCCTTGAACCCTTGGCCTTTTATGAGGTAAGTTCCCATGAAGCTTAGGACATTCATTTTAATAATGTCCCACCTCCCTGCAATTATAGCATTGGACATCGGTAGCTTCCTTCTTCCCCTTGCAATCACGAGTTTAGTGGACTATTTCACCACACTTGTAACAGACTCCCGTTCGTTTTAAGAAAGTACCGGGGTGTTTCTTCCCACATTTACTATAGGATGGATATTCAACATTTCCATTCTTCCCTTTATTTCCATTCCTTGATTGATCAGAAGATCTCTTCTTCTCTTACTTTGCTTTAAAGTCTTATGACATAGAGAATTCTTTCTCTATCTTGATAGCACATGATACAATGTCTTCGTACGACGCGAAGGATTGTGAGAATAATGCTTGACGGAGAAATGGTTTTAACCCATCAAATAAATAATCAATCTTACTTCTTGGGTTACGTATATATTCTCAAGCATACCTTGCTAACCTTGTAAAGATAGCCTCATACTTTGCAACATTCTCATCCTCCTTTTGTATCAGACTCAAAAATTTTCATTCGATATCTGCTCGATGGTCATGAGGAATGTATTTTTCTTAGAATAGTTATTTGAACTCCCTCCATTCCATATTTGATACTTAATCATCTTCCTTCATGTTTTGAATCAATGACCACCATTGATCAGCATCTCCAGTGAGGCCGTAAACTGCCATGATAACTTTTTCCCTTTCACTACTCCCCAAATCCTGAAATATTTTCTCTAGGGAATTTATCCATTGCTCAGCTACTAAAGGATTTGTACTCCCATTGAATGTTGGTGGTTTCTTCCTCATGATGTGATCTAACATTGATCCTCCATGATATGAATCGGGGTTCTCCCCATGGGTAAAGATATTATTTATAACCAGAGTGAGTTGTCCCAGTATGGTGATTAGCTGATCGACACAAGTTTCATCACCAGCTCCACTATAATAATCATGAGCAGGAGGTGAATCCCTACATGGAGTGTGTGCATTGATATGGTTTCCATTTCTTCCACTAGGTACCATTTCTATACAATGGCATAAACTAGATCAATTTATGAATCAAAATACATAATTCCATACTTATAAAACACTTAACATAAATTGAACTATTTATGGATATAATCCTTAATCATAAAAATGTTTTCTTTGAGGAATTATATACTCATAAACCCTTCATAATGATTTGTAAATAAAATTAGAGTTATCTTAAGCATATCCCCCAGGAGTGTCATAACCAAGAGTGCAGCAAGGCCCGTTGTCGTGCAGCAGTTCTCGTTCGAGTCCAGCTCAAAGCGGTGTTTTCGGGTTTTACCCCTAGGTACAACCGTTCCAGAGCTGCCTCTACCTGCATGTATCCAGACATGGATGTATTTCTTGGAAAACTCACAAAATCACTACAATACCAAAATTATATGAAGTTCTACTATACTAATTATCGAAGTCCATCTTAGGTCTATGTTCTCTATTCAGAGTTTATCTAAATCTAGCTTCCATGGTTTATACTAAACTTCCTCTGATACCAACTATAACACCCCGACCCCAGTTACCCCGAGTCAGTGCATTATTACATAACATTGGCATGGTGACAAGAAAGATCAATTATCGAAAGAACGTCTAGTTTAGTAGCCTTAGAAACAGTAGATATATTCATAAAGTTTTACATTACATCATAAAATGAAAACTACTATAATATAGTCTCCATAGTCCACACTCTTATCCCCTCATAATATCCTGACAGGTCATTCATAAATTACTTCTTCATATCCTGGGAGAAATAAAACATAGAAAAGGGGTGAGATCAAATGCTTAGTAAGGATAACAATATATCAGAAAAATTCATAAATAAGAATAAACATTTATGGGAATGTATAACTAAAACAAAATCCTTTTAAACATGAACTTCAACATAGTATGACAAAAATAAAATGAAATAATTCCATTTACTTATTTACATGGATATTCAACTAATCGAATAATCACTTGCAATATCAATAACCACTTTCATAATGATGGAATGAATAATGTCAGACTATCATAACCACATAGCCAATCCCTCGTGCTAAGACTACAAATAAGATTTTCCCAAGGCCTCGTTCCAAGACACTAGTTTGTCTCATGAGACCTACAGATGCATCACAGAGCTATAGCAGGCTCCACCCGTCACATATTAAGTCCAATGCTTTCCTCATACGAACATGTTTAAACATAACATAAACATTCGTATTAAAACTAGCATACAAAATGCCAATACTTTCTCCATAGACCATGAATGGTATAAAAATAACACATCCACAGACAAACAAATCACAAAACCTTCAATACAATATGGAAGTTTTTTATCATAATAAATCAACTTCAAATAAGCTTAAAATTTATCAATCGATGTTGAAAAAGATGAAATCAAAAATATTTGACAGAAATATCCCTTTTTTTGAAATCATTTAAAAGTCACATAATTATAAAATAAAACATTTAATTTGAATATTTTCTTATAAACTTGTAAGGGAATATTTGAATATTTTATAATGGCAGAAAATATCCACACCCTCTGTATAAGCTAAAAAAACATTCTTACCTTAATTCTATTGAAAAGGTTAAAAAACCCCATGTTTGGAAATGGACGGAAATATTCCTTTATAAACCTCTTATGAAAAGTCAAAAAAAGGTATAAATGACTTTAACCCATATTATTGTAAATATTATAAATGTTTTGAATTATATTTTTAAGAAACATGGATGTGGATGATAAAGAAATCCCAGTAGATTATTACGTATAAATAACCTCGGATAATGAAGAGATTGCGAAATAAACCCTTACCTTGTACTTTTCCTTGGCTGAGGGTAGGTTAACCTCTAGTATAATGGTGAAATAATTGTTATTAAATTATACAAGAATCATATACATTAATATGATATCATATATGATCTTTTAACAATGATTTGTTAATAATATCTTAGTATTATCGTTGATTCGGGTATTGACTTTCTTGTTTTCTTTTATATGTTTTGTTACGTAAGTCGTGTTTTTCATGGGTAGGTTGTATCTTATGAATATCCATAATGATATAGAGTCCATAAAAATTAATTTTAAATCATCAAATGATAATTATACTGGAATGGATACGATGGAGAATGAATCTCATCCCGTTCGTGGTGACGGTAGTCCGTACGTACGCACGAGCGGCAATATCATTCTTTTGATATTTAAATAATATATAATTGGATGGTATATCATATATAAATAATAATAATCATGTTAAATTTATTATTTACATGAATTACACATCATTATTATACCCATCCAAATAATAATTTATTGAATAACAATTAAACCACGACGTGGAGACGGTAAGCCGTACGTACGCACGTATGGTGACAAGTCATTCAAAGGATGGATAAAATGCTGAATATGGTTGTACCATATTTATAATAATATTAAAATATATAGGAGATACTGTATTCATTATTTTAGAATGGGAATAACAATGAAAGAAGAAGTGGAAGAAGAAAGCAACATGAAAAGGGGTGGTGAAAACATTACCTCTTCTTCGGGTTCTTCCTTTTGATTTTATAAAAAGGGCTCCATAGGTTATATTTATGACTAATGGAATGACTCTAGGTTGTATTTAGGGATGTTCATAGAGTATTTGGGCAGGTTTTGGCCGAACCAAAAGGCTTTTATTATGTGAATTAATGAGAATGGGGAGTTACCTTTTATAAGAGGGGTGAGGGGCACCTTTGGAAAAGCTCGAAATATTATTTTATATTAAATTCATTTTTTGTTTCTAATGGCTCCAAAGTGTATTATTAAAATTTTAAGGTGGTTATATGTCAAAAAACACTCAAAAAATATGATTTAGACAGGTTTGGGTTAAAATATTAACCTTATCTTTAAGTATTAACTTTTAGTTAATTAGTTTCACTTTTACAATGTCTCTTTGTATTTTTATATTATATGGTTAATAAACATACTATATAGATCCAAGATACCCCCTAGTGTTCCATTAATGATACACCTATTAGGATATATGTCTCTTGGAAGAACCATATATTTTTAGGATTTTAATATCAATTAATGATATAATATTTGTTTTAAAAACTCTTTTATGTCAATTTTGACACTATTCAATAATTGATTTTTGTAAATATCATAACAGAATGATTACTTCGAAAACATTTAAATACATAAATCCTCACATGTCATATTATCATATAAAATAATTGGTATTTATAAAAAGTCTCAAATTAAATTTATTTGGGTATTTATAATATCAATTATTCTAATTTTTCACTATTATGGTATTTGCTGCATCATCATTGTGTCATAAATAAATTAAATTATTTAATGTCTAAAAATACAAAATAAAAAATAATTAAGTATGAAATATTTCTAGCTTTCTAATGAATATTTAAAATCGAATTCATATTATGTTTAACCTTATATTAAAAATGTTTTAGTAAATAATCCTTGATTTTAACTCTTTTAACTCTTCTTTGAATGAAATAATAATAAATGTCCTAATCTGATCCAAGTGGACCTAAATGATAATATAATATCCCTAACGTTGTTTTTGGTCGATATACAATTTTCCAATAGAATTAGTAAATGTGTTAGTATAATATTAATATCATTTTTGACATTAATTACCCTATTTACTTTTAACCATGGAAGAAAAAAGTAAAACGTTACTATTCACCAAAAAAATATTTTCGTCTCATTGAACCACATTTTACTACATTATATTAACCGCGTCTCTCGGATTTTTGAAATTCCACTCACAGAGGCGGCAAAATTTTGTTTTATGAAAAATTCAGTTTTTTGAACTACCACTTAGTGGTTTCACTATTCATCAAAAAATGAAGTTTTTCAGAAAAATACCAAAAATTCACCCTAGGCTAATTTCGATATTCCGAATCCAAAAATGAAGTCCATTTTGAAAAATAAAATTTATAAATTTCAAAAAGTGGGTATTACTATTTATAACGACTAGTTTGATTGATTATTGTGTGTTAGAACTCGATGTTGCGTACAACACACGCTACTGCATTATTCAAATAGAAGCATACCATAGAATCTTGGGGAGTTACACATAAAATAATTTGCTTTCATGGGGGAATTAAATAGTAAAAATAAATAAAAATGTAGATTTAAATAAGTGGTATTTATAAAAATTAATGAATCAGTAAAAATAGAATAATAACTTAGCCTATGAATTTAGAAATAATATTTAAGTATCGAACAAGTAAAAACAAGATATATTTATTTGATGGAAGAAGTAAATATTTTTTTCGTAAATAATAAAATAAGTATTGTTATTTTTGTGTAATGTAAATAATTATTTACATTTTTTAAATAGAATAATGATATAAAATAAAATTTTCCTTCATAAAATAGATTTATAATTGAATATTTTGTTGTCTTATTATTATATTTTTATTTTATGAACTTTTATTAATTTTTCATAGGTTCATAAAATCAGTTATTATATTAATATCAATATTTTTTAACTAAATGATGATTTTAATTAAAAATTAAATTTCTCATATCCATAAAATTCTTTTCAACAAATGGATATCATTTTATTAATTCCACCTATCAAAAAATCGTTATGATGATTTTTTTGGATTTTAAAAAATAGTTGAATTTTTTGGGAATCCTAAAATGCAGTATTTTTCGGTATGAGAATAATTTATTAATTAATGAGTAAGGGATGATGTAAGGATGGTTTAAACTATATTGGTTTGAAATAACATGTACTAGTTACTATATATAGTAACAATAATCCACCCTATTCAATGCCTTGTGCCAAAATAATAAACAAAAGAATATAATAATTAAAAAACAATGCTCACCTCCACTATAAATACCACATCATATCCTTACAAATCAAATCCTTTGATAAATTTTCAAATTCATAAAAATACTCTTCCAAATCCCTAACCCCATTTCCATGATCAAATGTTCATAGCAGAATACAAAATACAATTTCTATAAGGTGGTTCTCATAGAGGATAATTCAACAGGTAAAATACTCTTTCATTTTATTTTCTTTTAAACTTATTTTATTTTCGTATTCTCTCATGTCCTTCCCTCATCCAAGTGACATTATAACCACAATAATTTACATATACTATAATTTTATTATTTTAATGTAATACCCATCATCAAACCATTCATCTTCACTTATTATTCTAAAAATTAAAGCATCATCCATGATTTTTATATTTGTAGTTATCATGGTTGATGTGGTTTCAGTTTCCTTTGCTACCATCAAGGATGGTCATAGAATCATTATTATGGTTAAAAAATATTTTAATATCGGTATTATAACTTTATTTGTCACGACCCGACCCAACGGGGCTCGAGCCGCAACTCCCCAAGCCCGCCTCCAATAGGACAGGGGCTGGCGACCAGCGCCGAGTAGGCTATCACACACATGGGAGGCATTAGCCTAAGGTACCTGTACACACGCACCCACAAACACCTCCATGCAGCAGTGCAGAGATATAGAAACTGAAAAGTAAATGCATGCATACAGTCTATCCCAAACCAGAGTGCAACAGCAAAAGTACAAGGGCAAAACAGGGCCCACCAAAAGAAAACTACAAAGCGCGTCCAACCTGCTCCGAAGAAGGGGAACGCTGCCAAAAACACCCGCCGGAAAACTCCCTCGGCACAGCTCCGGTAAACACCCCGGTCAACCCGCTCACTAAGCTCCGCCTGCTCCGGGTCCTCCTGGGACTCCGTCAAAAGGCCTGTGGTCTGCACAAGACACAAACATGTGCGGGCAATGCCCGTGCAGGGGTGAGTATAAACATACTCAGTAGGCACCCCAAAAACCCAAAACCCAAGGGAGCAACTGAAAGACAACAGTCCGCTCAACCCAGCCAGAGGGAACCCAGACGAGAGAGAAACTCCATCTCGTGACCATCCTCGGCTAAAAACAACTAGTCAGCTCAGCTCAGCTCAGGTGTACGCCCATACATACACCTTGAACAATCCAGATATACACAGCTCACGCCACAAAGCCACAAGAGGTACCGACCTCGTCACCAGCAACTGTCCACAACAAGGAGAGTACACCACGAACACTGTCATACCAGATGACACTCATCCGAGAGATACACTCCATCGGGATACTCGCAAACATCTCAGACGCTCGCCCGAGAGACCACGCTCGTCGGATAGCTTCACTGAGGAAACATCACTGTAGCAACATAACCACCAAACTCTTCGGAGAGGGGATCGTCGCTAGGGTCCGCTGGGGGGATACCAAGACCCACTCCGGTATACGTAGCTCACAGATAGGGGATCACTCCCAGGGTCCGCTGGGGGATACCACGACCCGATCTGGCATATGTAGTTCTCACAGATAGGGGATCACACCCAGGATCCGCTGGGGGATGCCACAACCCGATCTGTCGCTCGGCAGAAGCTCCACACTCAGATAGAGGATCGTCGTCCATATAAAGATGGTCACGACGATACCGGAACCCTATCTGGTATAACTCACGATGTAGGGGATCGAACCGACGATGCCGCAACCCTACCGAAACCACGCGCTGAGTAGGGGATCGCATAACCAACGATACCGCAACCCTACCGACACCAAGCGCTGAGTAGGGGATCGTATAACCAACGATGCCGCAACCCTACTATAAACATCATGCTGAGTAGGGGATCGTAAACCCGACCATGCCACAACCCTACTATGCACGACCCACCGCGTAGGGGATCATATTCCCGATGATGCCACAAACCCTACGGGGGTTAACCTGCTAGATAGGGGATCGCCGCCCGTGAAATAGGTGGTCACAGCGATACCAAGAACCCGATCTAGGGTAAAGATGCTAGAGGATCCACTTCGGGCCCACCGGAGGGATACCACAACTCTAACAGTTTAAACATCCCAACGAGAGGATCACAAACCCACACGAAGGTTGTGATGCCACACGAACCCTCGTGGGAACGAACCAAGGGAGAACCCTCAACCACTGCTGGTCCAAACGTCGCTAACCCGAGCGACCCGCCACAACGCCACACTGCGCACCTCCTAGGCCAAAACCGAAGCCACCATCGCGTTCCACGCGGAAAAACTCGCAGGATAGGCTGCTTACTCGCCCGAAACGGAGCACCGGTGAAAAAGGCACTATTCACCGTAGCTAGCTCGCGCGGGGCCCACACGACGATCCCGAAACCCATCGAGCGGACCATACCACGATGATCCCCTCGGAAAAAAAGGCGGAATCGACTACTCACTCGCCCAAAACGGACACCCGGTGAAAAAGGTACTATTCACCGAAGGCCGGCTCGGGTGGGGCCCTCGCCTGGATTCCGAAACTCATCGAACGGATCGCACCATTGCGATCCTCTCGGAAAAACACACATGATCGACTATTCATCTGCCAAAATCGGACTCCTGGTGCAAAAGCTGCGTTTCTCCGCAAACGCCAAAACCCGGCCTCGTGGGGCCCGCACCCCGTTCGCAAACCCAACACCCGGAAACCATCTCAAAAAGTCCGTCGTACCATCAGGGTCTCAACGCCACTGACGGCACGTCAATCGGACGCTCCGGGTAGAAGTTACAACGGCCCGAAGTCGTAAAATAATAAAATAATATTATTTTAGACGACGTTTCTAGCTCCCGGGCCACGATTCCGAACCTTTAAACTCTCGAACCCACACCGGAGGGTTCGCCTCGTCGTCAGGGACACGTCGCCGCAAACGGCACGCGAATCCGACCCCCGAGGTGCAAGATACGGGGGTTTAAAGACCCCCGTATGCGACAAAAGGCCGGACCGGCCCCGACCGGCCGGTCCGGCCGGCCTGGACCGGCCGCCGCCGCCGGCCCGCCCTGGCCGGCGGCGCTCCGCCGCGCGCCACCGCGGCTCCGCCGAGGGCCGCCGCGCTGGGCGGCCGGCCGCCGCGGCTCCGCCGCGCGCCGGCGGATCTTCCGCGGACCGCCGGGGTCACCCCGGTGGTCCGTTTTGCGATCCGGAGGCGCCTACGCGACCCTCGGGACCCGATCTACACTGCTACGGCTTCAATTTGCAGAAAAACGCAGCAAAAACGGGATCGGGGATTAAAACTCAAACCGCCTACCTCGCGGGCGAAACGCCGACATTCTGCCTCAGATCCGCGCTCCCGAGCTTCCGCTGCGCGCTCCTGGAACGTCCGCCGTCGAATTCTGAGCTCGTGGGCGCTCCGTTTGCTCGATTCGGCAGAGTGGCGGCGAAGAACGACGAAGAACGGCGAAGAACGATAAAAGGGGGGGGGGGGGGGGCGCTGATATTTATATCAGCGGCCCGCCGGCGCCAAACCCGCCTCGGACCCGACGCCCGATGCGAACAAAAGTAAGGTCACCCCTAGGGTAAACGCGCCGTTCTGAACGCAACGGCGGTCTCAGATTTTCCATCCGAGACTCCGTTCAGAAGTTATTCGAGCCGACGCTCGCACACCAACTTGCCACTTATTTACGGAAACGCCCCTGGTGGCGTTTCTCACCGCAGGCCCGCGCCCGCAAAGATTACACCCCGCCTAGGGTAAACGGCACGTTCCGGACGCAACCGTGCCCTCAGATTCCCGTTCTGAGCTACCGTTTAGGAGATATCACACCCCCGCCACGTGCATAGTATAAAAAAACTTAATAATTTTATAAAATTAATTCCGGGCACACCGGGCCTCAGAATCGCACGCCGTCTTCGCGCCCAGCTCTGGAATTATTCGTAGAAATATTCCAAAGTCTGACAGGGCCAAAAACCTGAGTCGCTACATTATTAATGTTATGGAGATAACTTATAGACATAACATTAAATAAAATTATATAAATTCATGATATATGTAACCCCCCCCCCAAATAAATTAAATCATTTTTGTTAATGTTTTATTTAATTAATCACCATGCAATAAAAAATGATATATTATTTTACTAAAAATTATGGTAACATATTAATACAATATCATTCCACTTATTTATTTTTTATTTTATTTGACAAGAAAATCCATAATGAACCAACCATTAAACAATGAAATAAATTCAACTGAAATAATTAAAATAATATAATATAATTAATAAAGGAATGAGAAGTTGTTATAAAATGATCATATATGGTTTTATAAATATGAAAATAATTTTTTAATAAACATTTAATTCTCTTTAAAATATTATACTGGAGGTTTGAACATGTTTTACAAAATTGAATCCTTATGTAAAGGACATTTCGTTAAAAATCCATGTTAATTTTTTTATTTTTACAAAATTCAAATGGAATGTTTTTAGGATGGAAGTATTATTGTTCCATAATCATTTTTTGGTTCATGGGAATTTTTTATGATGAAATATGAACTAGGATATCACCCCAATGCATTGGATATTTTTATGTAGGATGTTGACATTAATGATTATTCCATGTGTAACTATTATGGTTACTTAATAAGGTAGTTGTTATGGTTAAATTGTATGGTATCAGTGATTGTTAAAAATTATATGTTTCCAATAGGGGTTAAAATATTATCTATCTTTTGAATGAAATCTATTCCACAAGTTACCTAAATGGTTTTTTTTATTCTTTCAGTGTTTTGTAAAAATATTATCTATTCAGAAAATAGTATATAATAATTTATTAGAGTGAAGTATACCTTATTGAAAAAAAATCATATATATTCATGGAATAATTGCTATCTTTCTTATTTTTATGGGAGTTACTAATATTTTTTATCTCAACCAAATTTCTGATTAATTTTTCATATGTTTTATGGTTTGTTATGAGGAAGGAAGAATCCAAGATGAATGTTGTGATAATTTTTCAGTAAATAAAATCACATTTTTTTAATAATATTGTATTATGAAAAATAGATATAGTTTCAATAGGATCAATTTTTTTTGATTTTGGGTTGTTATGTATGTGTTATAACATACTTATCGAAAACTATAAAATAAAAACATCTTTGGGAATGTAAGAGAGTAAATCCTAGATGAATTAACTAGATTATTTAATGTTTAATGCTATATACCAATAGATGGTAGTATTAAATGGTTTAGATATATTTAGTGATTATGATGATATTAATAGGATACCATAAACTATTTTTACCTTATTTATTGATCGAAATGATATATAATTGTAAGATTAACATGTTGTTTTAGCTAATATATGTCTTTTCAGAATGTTTTTACACATAAGTAATTTTGAAGACGAGGTTAGAAGGCACAAAGAGAATAATATATTTCAGAATACACAACATGGAATGGTGTTAATTGTAAATGAGTAGTTTTTTAAATTCATTTATTAGTTGAAATTGTCTATAAGGGGTAGTGTCATTCGTGAAAGAGAATATCCAAATCTACCATAAAGAAACATGAACATAGTAGAACATTTTATGAGGCAACACCATTCTATTTTTAGTGGATCTTCTGAACCAGTGGTGGCTGAAAGGAAGATTAAATCCATTGAAAATATATTAATTTTCATTAGGTGTTCATACATACAAATGGATAGTCCTGGTATTTATTATTTTTAAATTGAAACCTACATGTTGGGTTAATTGTCAAGATTATCTAGGAAAGAGAAGTGGTTAATTCCTTGGAATGGGATGAATTAAAGAATCTTTTCCTTGAATAATATATTCCTAATGTTTTTTGACATATATTGGAAAATAAATTCCATGAATTGAATTTAATGGATGAATATTCAATAGTCATGTATGAAGAAAACAACAGTCGATTGGCTTGGTACGCATCAACTCTTTTTTCGAATCATGATAGTAAAAGAAACTAATTTTACATAGTATTGAAGCCAATATAACAAAGGGAATTTCATTCCCATGAATTCAAAAGATATAAGAAATTTTTTTCATGTGTTTAGAGTATCAAAATTGAGTTTTTAATGATCCTTTGTATTTTGACAAAAAAATACTATAAAAGGACTGGATAGAATGGAATGGTAATGAATCAATCAAATAAATCTGAACGTAAGAAAGTCTAGTTTCTTGTATGTGGGAAGTGTGGTAAAATCATAATGGGGAATTCGTTAACAAATATGGGATGTTTATGAAATGTGGTATGATTAGAAATATGGCTCTATATTTTAAATTAAATGATCATATGTTTAATTCTAATAAGAAAACTACAATGTGCCTTAATTTTTTAGAGAATGGGAATTATGCAACTACCAGCCAAAAGAATGATCTAAATGACAGGAAACAATAATACTTTAAGAAGAATGGTATAGTTAAATCCATTGTAACTACTTTAGTAGGTGTTGGGATATTAAAGGAAGTTGTATCAGGTAAATTGTTGGTTTAACCAAATTTTGAAATTGATATGTTTGATATAGGAAAACACATTCCTTTACTTATGAGAAATTTTATGTTAAACTGGAAATTTAACCTCATTAAATGAATTGAGAACATATGGTAAAAAATATGGGGGAATAATTATGCAAAAAGGAATTATAAGAATAATACAGTTTTTCTTTGAGGAAATAAATTTCCATCAAACCATGGTATTTTCCCCTAGAACTATTTAATATTATTATGGTTATGGATTGTCTTTCTATTTTTCGAGATAAGACTGTTTGTTGATATAAAGAAGTTGTTTTGCAGAAATAAATTCCATTTTATACAATAATGAACCCAAACCATTGGTAAAATATCATGAAGGTGATAAACTATTGAATGATGAAAATAGATGTTATCATTAACATTTTTTGAAAAAAATTGAACTGTTCATATTAATGATGTGCCAGGGGTTAATGTTAAACTATGTTTTTTTCTTAATGATTTTACAAGAATTATAATTTATGTGGAAGAAAAATTTATAGTTGATAGATTTCCTAGTGATAATCCAATTTCAAAACCCCCTTATCAAATAAATCAAGTCAATATTTTATAAATGAAATGGATGATACATGAGTCTCTTGATAAATGATTCATTCATCCTATCTCTTCACCATGGGGTGATCCTATTTTTTTAGTTGAAAAGAAATATTTTTACATGATACTTTTCATTTATTATATGTATTTGAATAACATTAATATTAATAATAAGTATTCAGTGTCTCATATCTGTGAGTTTTTTATCAGATCTTGTGAGCATTGTATTTTTTCAAGATCTACTTGTGCTCTAGGTACCATCAACTAAAGGTGGAAGAGGATGAAATCCTAGAAACACCTATTCCTATTATATATTAATGTTATGTGTTTGATGTTATGCACATTGGTTTGGAAAATTCCCATGTTGTATTTAGGGATCTTATGAATAGAATATTTCATGTATATTTGGATAACTTATTTTTTTTCTAATTTTTGATGACATTTTGGTTTTTTTAAAATGTAATAGGGTTCGTACAAAACATATAGGGGTTTTTATAAAAACCCTTTAAGAAATGAATAAATATGTGAAATTTAGAAAAAATCATTTATGGTTGAAACAAATTTCTTTTCTTTGGAACATAATAAATAAGGTTCGCATAAACTATGATCCTGTCAAATCAAAAATGATTATTTAATGGAAAAGACAAAAAAATGAAACTAAGATTCATAGTTTTCTTGGATTTTCAAATTATTACTGATAATCATTACAAAAAATTATACAATTATAATTCCCGCTAACCAAGTTTACATGAAAATGGAAAAAAATTCTCTGGATAGAATATTGTGATGTTTATTTTCACGAAATTACCAGAATATTGGTGAATGATCTTGTTTGGTCTCTCCCATCAAGGAATAAATAGTTTTTCATCTATAATAACGCTTCATTGATAACACTTAGGTGCGTTCTAATATTAAATGATCATGTAATTTCTTATAAATGAATAAAAATGAAACAATATGAGTTTAATTATCCAATATGTGATATTGGAATTTGAAGTTGAGGTTTTTTATTTAAACATTTGGAGACATTATTTTTATGGAGCCAAATGTGAAATAAGTACAACTCGTAAAAGTTTAAAGTATATATTCATTCAAAAGGAATTTAAAATGGTGTTGAAAATATGGATTGAACCAATAAAGAATTATGATTTCGTTATTAATTACCATCCTATAAAATACAACATATTATAAGATTCCTTTAGATGAAAACCCCATGCTACTTTAATAATGTTATGTTTGGAACTGACCCCTTGATTAATGATTTTATGAATTTCAGATTGAATGTTATTATAGAACGATTTTTTTTGGTTTTTTCTACTGTAAGTGTAATACATTATATTATAAATAAATAAAAAAGTGAATAAGGAACACTGTGAGTTGTATAAAAGTAAGAATTTGTTAAAAAGATACGTTTCCATATTTCAAAATTGATAATGATTGTTTTCTGAGATGTCATAAGAGATTATGCGTTCCTTGTGATTCATAGTTAAAGAAATAATTAATAAGTGAAGCTAGAAGATATTCATTTTTATTTCATCTTGGAAGCCCTAGGTTATACAGATATGTTCAGGAGTAATACTGGTGGGGTGGAGTGAAATGATATATTTTATAATTTTACAATAAAATGTTTGAATTGTCAACAAGTTATTGTAGAGTGAAAACTACAAATGGGGATTCTTAATCCATTTTCAGTTCCATAGTGGAAATGGGAATATATATATATATTGATTTAATGGTGGGACTTCCAAATACATTCTTAGGCAACCATGTGATTGGTGTTTTTGTTGATCGACTGTCTGAATCATCAAATTGTTTCCCATTCGAGATACTATGTCTTTGGGTCAACATTCTCAGCTGTACCTCAAGGAGATATTCAGGTTACATGGAGTTGATATCTATATTGTATTATACTATGATCCCATGTTCACTTTTAACTACTGGGAAGGACTTTAGAAATCATTGGGAACAAATTAAATTTTATCACATACTTTCATCACCAATTTGATGGAAATATCGAGTGAACAATTCATATATTTTAAGACATGAAACGTGATTGTCCAATGGAATACTAGGGAATTTAGGATCATCATCCATTTATTTTTGCGCTTTTTATAAAAATATTTTTCATTAAAGTATTATAATGGCACAATTAGAGGTATTATTGGAACAGTGGTGTCGAACTCCATCATTTCAGGATGAAGTCAGGGAATGAAAGTTGATGGGAATATAATTAGTTGTCAAAGTGGCTGAGAAAGTAAATATGCACCAGAAACAGATGAGGATAAGTCATAAGAGGATGACAATTTCTGTAGAAAACCAAAGGAATGATCTATCATTTGATGTATTTTATCTTTTCTTTCTCATAGATTTCCCATGGAATATTGTGATGTGTTTTTAGTGAGATGGGGAATCTATGTCCACAATTAATTTTAACATATTAACTTCATACGAAATTTTGGTCAATTTCTTATTTGGTGGCTATGTCTATGAGTTTATCATAGGTACATAAATTTTTTAGGTTTCCATGATAAGAATGTGTCTTCCATATTTATCTCATGTTCTTAGCCTAGTGATTTTTCAATTGGTAAATATCCTTTCATATGAGGAAAATCCTATTCAAATTCTTGAATGTAGAGAGCATATATTGTGGAATATCTTAATTCACCATGAGAATATTGTTTGGGGGAATCTAAATTGTTAAAGAAAAAACATCAGAATCATTAAAGGCAATGAGGTAAAGGTATCCTCACTTATTCAATAAGTGATCATAAATTGTGAGGATAGAATTTAAAAAAAGGGGAGAATATAAAAACCTAGATACTTATAAAATACATATTTTTATTCTCTAATTAAATAGAAAAATTACTTACAAATTATAATGAAATTAGTGGTACATAAAATATTAATAAATCATTAATAATATAATTGTAACCTCACCTATGAAATTTTAAATAAAATTCATTAATGTTATTTATGAAAACATGTTATATTTATATCACGGAATAAGTAAACACTTATCTTTTACCTGATAAATTATGTGTGGCTATTTTTGTAAAATTTATATTATTATTTACAATTTTATAATTAATAAAGTTATTTTTAAGAAAATATACCTTCATAAAATAGATTCATAAATAAATATTATATTTTCTTATGATGAAATAATAATTTTATGGGACCCATATTAATTTATCAAATAGTGATAAAAGAAATTGTAATATTTAAATAATTATTTCTAGAATAAATAATGATTTTATTTATAAATTAAATTTATCATATTTAGAAAAATATTTTCAAAAAATGGAGTTCATTTTTAAATTCTACACAACGTGAAATGGTTAGGGAGAATTTTTAGGATCTTTCTGAAATAGTTGATATTTTGGTGTATAGTGAAATATGTTAATTTACTGTATATACTATATTCGGGATTTATTTAGTCATAGATGTTATATGGATGATGTAAGCACCATTTTTTATAAATCACGTGCACTGGTTACTATATTTAGTCACAATAATAAAAACTATTCATATTCATTACTCAAAATAAAAAACAAATAAATATAATAATAAAAAACACCGCTGACCTCCATTATAATTACTATGACCTGCCACCTCTTCTCATGTGACCTTTATGTCCTTGAAGCATGTCCATATTATGCCCAATACCCTTCCCAATCCTCACACAAACCTTTATGTAAATTGTTTCTCAAAAAATACCAAATCCAATTTCTATAATGAGGTTCTCAAGGATGAGCATTCTAGAGGTAAAATCCCCTTTCATTTTCTATTATTTTGATTTTCAATTTTATTTATTTTTTATTCTCTCCTCACATTACCTCATCCACGAGAAATGATAAATACAATATCTTATATATATTATAATTATATAGTGTTAATGTAATATCCATCATCAACCCACTACTCTTGTCTTATTATTTTCAAAACAAAAACATTATCCATGATGTGTCTCTTTACCATTATCATGGATGATGTGTTTTCATTTTCCATTACCACCATCATGGTTGAACATAAAACCATTATAATTGTAATTTTTTTATAATTTATATGTTATAACTTTTTAAATTTTATAGTACTATCTTATATACCTAACATTAAATAAAATGTTACAATATCGTGATTGTCGTAAAAACCATGAAAATAAATTAAATCATTTTCATTAATGTTTTATCTAAAGAATAGCCATTATATGTAACACCCCAACCCCAGTTACCCAGAGTGAGTTCATTATTACATAACATTGGTATGATCACATGAGATCAATTCTCGAAAGATCGATTATTTTAGTAGACTTTGAAGTACTAGATACCTACATAAGTTTTACATTACACATGAAAATAAAAACAACAAAAATTTTTTATCCCCTATGAACATGCTTATATCCCTTAGCCTATCCCTTTAGGTTAACCATGAAATACATCTTCACATCCTGGGAAAAATAAAACATGTAAATGGGTGAGCTCAGATGCCCAGTAAGGATATCAATATAGCAGAATCATTCATAGATAAGAATTTAAATTTATGGCAATGTATAAGACTAAAAAATATGCCTTTTATACATAAACATATGCATAATATGGATATATAAATAATATAATTCAATTTAATTATTCACATCAATATTCTACTGGCCTAATAATCATATGAAATAACAATTTCCAATTTCATATTGATGGAATGCATAAGGCCAGGCTTTAAAACCACATACTCTTGACCTCGTGCGAGGACTACAAAAAATATTTTGCCAAGGCCTTATGTGGAGACACTAGTTTGTCTCATGAGACCTACTGATGCATCGAGGATCTATAGCAGGATCCACCCATCACTTACTATGTCCAATGCATTCCTCATATGAAAAGGTTTATATATAACATAAAAATTCATAATAAAACATGAATATAGAATGTTAATACTTTAACCCTAAACCAATAATATTATAAAAATAAGACATCACATTCTGACATATCACAAAACCATCAATATAATAAGTAATATTTAACCATAATAAATCAACTTCAAACAAGTGTAAAATCCATCAATGGATGTTGACATTGAGAAATCAAAACTATTTGTGGGAAATATATCTTCCTATTTTGAAATCAATTTAAATTCACATAATTATAAAAGAAAAAATTTAATTTAAAAATACTCTAATAATCCTTTATGGGATGCTTTGAAGGTGTTATAACAGCGTAAAATAGCTGCACCCACTGTATAAGTTTAAAAAACATTCTTACATTAATTTGTCGAAAATTTCATAAAGTGCCTTATTTGAAAAATGATTGAATGATTCCATTAAATCCATTTTATAAAATGTAAAATGAGGGTATAAATAATTTTAACCCATAGTCTCATAAATAATAAAAAATGTTTTGAATTACATTTTTAAGAAACATGGATGTTTATGATAAAGAGGTCCCAGTAGATACTCATGTATAAACAAGAACCACATACATAAATATGATATCATATATGATCTTTTATTATTTCATTGTTGACAATATTTTAGTAGTATCATTGTTTCAGGTGTTAATTGATTTATTTCCCATTATATACATTGTTATATAAGCCATGTTTGTTATAAATATGATATATTGGATTTATATACAGTATGATATTACGTTATTCAACTATATTTTTATTTATATAAGGAAAATAATTCTTGAATGGTTATGATAGGAAATGAATTTTATCGCATTCGTGGAGACGGTAATCCGTACGTACGCACGAGCGAAAATATCATTCTATAGATGGTGAAATTATATGTAAATGGATGGTATAACATATATAAATAATATTTATCATTTTATATTTCATATTTAGATCATTTATACTCATTATTATGACCATCCAAATAAGGAAGTGTTTCAATAACGAACTACACCACGACATGGAGACAGTAAGCTGTTCGTAAGCACGTAGGGTGACTTTTCATGCATATGTTGAGTAGAATACTGAATATGGTTGTACCATATTTATAATTACCTAAGATTATGTAAATGGTATTGTAGTTATTTTTTTGGTAATGAAAAAACAATCAAAGAGAATTTGGAAGAAGAAACTAACTTTGAAAGAGGTGATGGAATCCTTGCCTCTTTTTCAGGTGCTTCCTTTTTATTTGAACAAAAGAGCACCATAGGTTGTCATTATGATCAATTTAATACCACTAGGTGAATATGAGGGATTTTGGGATGATATTTGAGTAGGTTTTGGTCAAGCCAAATGGATTTTGAGGTGTGAAATTAATAGAAGGGGATTCCCCCTTTTATAAAAGATGTGAGAGTCAATTTAGGAAAGCCTTGAAATATTATTTTATTATACCATCATAATCAGTTTATAATGGATAAAAAATATATTTAGAGTATAAGGTGGGGATGAGATGGAAAAATATCAACCGATAGGTTTATACCAGTTTAGGTCACCATATTAACCATATCTTTAAGATTTAACTCGTGGTTAAATAGTTTAACATTTAAAATGTCGCCTTGAATTTTTATATTATATGGTTCATAAACATTCCATAAAATTCCATGATATCTCCAAGTGGTTAATTAATTACATATCTATTATTATATAAGTATTTTTTTCTGATCCTTAGGTTTTTATTACTATTATATCATTTAATAATATAGTATTTGTTTTAAGAAAACTCATTTATGTCGCTTTGGACACTATTTGGTATTTTGATTTTGAAAAAGTCATAGAAAAATTATAACTTTGAAAAATATTTATTTAATCCACCCTAACATGAAATATTTAGATATAAAATTAGTTAAAATTATTATAAGTTTCAATTTATTTTAATTTGGATAATTATAAAAACAGTTGTTTTAATCATTCATTAATAAGGTAATTAGTGCATCATTCTTATGTCATAAATAAATTTAATTATATAATGTGTAAATTTTTTAAATAAAGTACCATTATATAAGAAATATATTTAGATTTCGAATGAATATTTATAGTCGAATTTATCTTAGGTGTAGCCCTATATTAAAAATATTTTAGTTATGAAAATTCGAATTTAACACTTTTAACTCTTCTATAAATAAACTAACAATAAATTTCATAATCTAATCCACGTAGACCAAAAGGATAATATTTTATTCATAAAGTTCATTTTGGTCTATATACACTTATTTAATAGAATTTGTAATTGTGTTAGGGTTATAATAATATAATTTTTACTTTTAATTTACCAATTTACTTTTAACCGTGGTAAATAAAAGTAAAAAATTACTATTCAACCAAAATTATTTTCATCTTATTGAACCACATTTTACATACTGATATCAACTTTGTCTCTCGTAATTTTATATTTAATTCACAGAATTTGTAAAATTATGTTTTATGAAAATTTTCAAATGTGCCTAGAAGATGGATAAAAGACGTTAAAAAGATGAATAAAATTTTATATATCCTATCTTATTTTAAAATGACTCCAATAAATTACATTAAAATGATATGGGTATTATTTATCTATTTTTCCATAAAATAAATTTAAATAAAATTAATAATTATTAAAAGAAAAATTTGGTTTTAAACAGTAACATAGTTTTTTTCACTATTCATCAAAAACTGAATGTTTTCAGAAAAATACAAAAAATTCACTCTAACATAATTTTGATATTACAATTCAAAAAATGAGGTCCGTTTTGAAATATAAAATTTATTGAATTTTAAAATGTGGGTATTACTATTCATAATGACATGTTTGATTTTTCTTGGTGTGTTAAAAGTCTATGTTTCATAAAAAGATAGCTATTGGATTATTCAAAGGGAAACGTACTATGGAAGCTTAAGGTGTTACATTCTCCTCTTAAAATAATTTCACCCTTGAAATTTCTATAATATTACTGCATTAAAATTATTCTAGTGATTCTTTATCATAAGTTCCTTGGGTTCCTATGTTGCCTCTTCCATCTTATAATTTCTCCATAGCACCTTCACCATACGAGTGGTCCGGTTTCTCAACACTTGTTCTCTAGTATCAAGAATTCTCATAGGCTCTTTTCCAAAAGAAAGGTTGGGTTCTAAGTCAATTTCTTCATTGATGAGTACATGTGTTGGGTGAGGCATGTATTTTATCAACAGTGATACGTGGAACACATCAAGATCATTGGAGAGACATGGCGACATTGCTAAACCATATGCTACAACTCTAATTCATTCGAGAATTTCAAAATGTCTGATGTACCTCCCACATAATTTACCCTTCTAACTGAATTGTATAACACCCTTCCATGGAGATAACTACAAGAAAACATGATCTCCTACTTGAAATTACAAATATTTCCATCGGTTATCGACATATCTCTTTTTCCTACCTTGAGATACTTTGATGTGTGTTAGGATAACCTCCAACTTTTCCATTATTTCCTCAACATGTTATGGGCCTATGAGTTTTATTTCACAACCATCATCCCAACAAGTTGGTTCGCGACATCTCTTTCCATATAATACTTCATATGGTGCCATTTGAATACTTTAATGGAAGCTATTGTTATAGGAAAATTCTACAATAGGTAAATTTCAATCCCACATACCTTGAAAGTCATGTGAGAAATATCTCAACATTTCTTCTATGGTTTGAATATTCTGTTCCGATTTTCCATTAGTTTGAGATTTGTATGTATTACTCAAACAAAGTTCAGTATATGGGGCCTTCTGAATACTTTTCTAGATTCTTGATGTAAAATAAGGATCACTATTAGAAATAATCGATAGCGGTACTCCATGATGTCTTAAAACATCAATAATATATAGTCTTACTAAACACTCAAGAGGTAAATCTTCACTTATAGCAAGAAAATAAGCTGACTTGGTAAGACAATCCAAAAGGACCTATATTACATCATTCTTCCTAGGAGCCTTTGGTAGTCCCATGACAATGTCTATCATAATATCATCCCATTTCTACTCAGGTATCTGAAGAGTTTTCATGACTCCTCTGTGATGTTGTCTTCCAGGTTTCACTTGTTGAAAAACCATACATATTGACACATAATCAGTAAAATAACTATTCGATTTGTTCCACCAAACATGTTTTTTTTCAAATCTCTATTCATTTTAGTGATAAAATGATTTATAGAGAAATTGGAGCTATGAGCATCATCCAATTTTCTATTTTTAGACCAGGTATATCGGAAATATAAGGTTTCTTCCCAAATTTCAAAATCACATACTCATATAAAAAGGTGATCAATCTACCATCATTTAGAGCTTTAATTTTTTTTTGAAACTTATCATAATCAGTATGAGAACTTTTTATCCATTATAATAAAGATAGTTTAGCTACCATTTGAATAAGTATTGATGATTCACCTTCCATGATTATTACCAAATCCATATTTACTAGATCCATGAACATAAGATCCCTTTAACACTCATCTTGTTCAAAACTCTATGATCCTTTCTACTCAAGGCATCTGAGAAATTATTTTCCCTCCCCAAGAGGTCGTGTATAGTGAAATTATAATTCGTTAGTAGTTCAAGCCATTTTCTATGCCTCATGTTGAGTTATTTATAAGAGAAAATATACTTCACGCTCTTTTGATCAGTATATATCTCATATTTTTTACCACATAAATATTATATTAACATCTTCAAAGAAAATATTATAACTGCTAAATCAATATCATTGGTGGGATATTTATGTTCATGTATTTTTAGGTGACATGATGCATAGGCAATAACTCTATCATTTTGTGTAAGGACACAACCAAGTCCTTTCATTGATGCCTCACTATAAATTAATAACCCACCATTCCCCGATGGTAGGGTCAAGATAGAAGCATTGACTAATATTCTCTTAATTTATTCAAAACATTATTCAAACTCTATTTTGCAAATAATTTAGACCCATTTACTTGTAAGCTCATTTAATGGGTTTTCTAATCGGGAAAAATTCTGGGAGGCATGCCAATAATAACCTACTAAACCAATAAAACTATGTACCACAGTTATACTCATCAGTGTAGGCCATTCTTGTATTACTCTTGTATTGTATGGATCAACAGTGATTCCACCACTAAATACAACAGGTCCAAGAAAATAATTTTCCTAAATCCAGAAATCACACTTGCTAAACATCCAATATAATTCATTTCTTCTGAGGTTTTTCAGAATAGTGCACAAGTGATTTTCATGATATTTGTATATTTTCATGTATACCAAGATATCATCAATAAATAACCCTAAAAATTCATCAAGATATTCCTTGAAAAATGTATTAATTAGATCCATGAAAACAGAGGGTGCATTTGTCAGTTTAAAATTCATTATTGTAAACTCGTAATGCCTGTACCTGGTGCGAAATGTTGTTTTCAGAAGGACTTCATTCTTCACAAACACCTGATGATATCCTCATCGAAGGCCAATATTTGAACAATATTGATCCCCATGAATTTGTTCAAATAAATCATCAATGTAGGTAAGGGATACTTTCGCTTTATTGTTATATAATTTATTTCCCTGTTATCAATGCACTACCTCATAGATCCATCTTTCTTCTAAACAAAAATAATAAGGGACCCATATAGAAACACTAGAGCGAATAAATTTTTTATTACCCAATTACTCTAGTTGTTTCTTATGTTCCACTAATTCCACATTGGCCATTCTATAAGGGTTATTCAATATGGTCCATGAACAAGGAATTAAATCAACGAAAAAATCAATTTCTCATTCGGGAGGATGTCTAGGTAAATCATCTGGAAACACATCAACATTTTCTTGTACCATAGGTATATAATCTATTCAAACAGTATTTTCCTCACCCATTGTTATGTTGTTATCTTCCTCCCTAGTAATTGAATTAAGATGAGCTACAGGGGGTGGATCTAGATAAGAATCATGTGGTGACCTTCCTTCTCTAATGATAATGTACTATGAATTATCATCGAAAATTGTAACCCCCTTCTTCTTACAATAAAATTTCACTTCATTGTATGAAAGCCAATTCCTACCAAGGATTATATCAAATTAAATCATGGTTATGATGATGAGATCAGCAGATAAAAAACATTTATATACCCTAATGGGAATTGATTCACAAACCATTATTGTAATGATACTCCCCGTACTATTTTTTACTGAAACACCCTTGTTAAATCAAATTTTAAATATTTAATTTTCATAGCAATATGGTATCATATGAAACAATGCGATGATCCAAAATAAAGTAAATTATTCAAAATACTTGAGGAAACTATTAAATTACCTGCCACCATATATTTCGGAGCTTCAACCTCAACATTAGAGATCACATAAAATAGGTCTTGCTCCCTTGGCTTTTTCTAAGGTACGTTTCCTTGGCGCTTGGGAGAAAAATATTCAAAATGCCCCATTTCTCTAAAATTTAAGCATTCAACATTGATATCCTCTTTCATTCCCTTGCAATGACATGCTTGGTGGCATTTTTCACCACACTTGTTACCTAATCACATTCCCTTCAAGAATGTACCAGGGGTTTCATCCCATACTTATCATAGGATGGATAATCATCTTTTTTCTTTATTCCCATTATTTCAATTTCCAAAGTGATTAACGGATCTATTCTTCTCTTACTTTGCTTTAAAATCACAAGACATAAATAATTCATTTTCTGTCTTGATAGCACATGAGGCACTATCTTTGTATGACGAGGAGGATTGCGATACTTATGCTTGATGGAGAAATGGTTTTATCCATTAGAAGAATCAATAATTCTTACTCATTTGGTTATGTATATAATATGTTGTATTCCTTGATAACCTTGTAATATTAGCCACATACTTTGGGACATTATCATCCTCCTTTTTTCTCAGACATAAAAAATGTCTTTCAATATCCGCTCGATGGTCACGAGGAAAGTATTTTTCTTAGAAAATATCTTCAAACTCCCACCATTCGATATTTGATACTTCTTCATCCACCTTTATTTTTTTAATTAATGACCACCATTGATACACATCTCTTGTGCAGTGATAAATAACCATGATAAATTTTACCCTTTCACAAATCCACGAAGCATGAAATGTTAACTCTAAAGAACTGATAGATTGTGTAGATAAAACTGGATTTTTAGTCCCATTTAATTTTGGTTCTTGTTTCCTCATGAACTGGTCTAACATTAATCATCTATGTTGCGAATCAGGGTGCTCCATAATGGTATGGTCATTATTCATAACCTGGGTGAGTTGTCCCATTATGGTGATAAGCTGATCAGCACTAGTTGCATCACATGATCCACTATAATTATCTTGGGTAGCAGGGCGATCCCTACAAGGATTACGTGCGTTGATACAGTTTCAATTCCTTCCATTAGGCGTCGTTTCTAAACAATGTCATACAATAAATTAGTTTATGAATCGCAATACATAATTCCGAACATGTAAAACACTTAACATAAATTGAACAATTTATGGTTATAATCTGTAATCATAAAAATGTTTTCCATGAGGAGGTTTATACTTATAAATCCATCATAATGGATTGTAACAAAAATTTTAATTAACCTAAGCATATCCCCTGGATGTTTCATAACCATGAGTGCAACAATTCCCATTATCGTGTACCAGGATACCCCGGGTCAAGCTCGAAACTCCTTGTTGATGTTTTCACTCCTAGCTACATCTGTCCATGATCCTCCTCTTCCTGCTCATATTTATACATCGATGAATTGTTTGGAAAATGAAAAAAATCTCTACATTACCAAAATTATATGATGCTCTTATATACTAATCCTAAATGACTATTTTACAGTAATGTTCTTTAATCAGATTTTTCCTAAATCTAGCTTCCAAGGCTTGTACTTAACATTATCTGATACCAACTGTAACACCCTGACCCCAGTTACTTAGAGTTAGTTGATTATTACATAACATTGTCTTGATCACAAGATATCAAGTCTCAAAAGGTCTATTAGATTAGTAGACTCGTAAGTACTAGATACATACATAAGTTTTACATTACATAATGAAATAAAAAAAATCAAGAGCATTTTATCCCATTTGAACACACTTATATACCTTAGCATATCCCTATAAGTCAACCATAAAATACTACTTCACATCGTAGAAACAAGAAAACATAGAAAGGGGTGTGCTCAGATGCTCATTAAGGATACCAATATAGAGGAAACATTTATAAGTAAGAATAAACATTTATGGAAATGTATAAGACTAAAACATAAGCGTTTTAAACATAAACATCAATATAATATAGACAATATAAATAAAATAATTCTATTTAATTATTCACATGGATATTCTACATGTCGAATGATCACATGCAATATCAATAGCCAGTTTCATATTGATGGAATGCATAATCCCATACTTCATAACCACATAGTCAAGGCCTCATGAGAAGAATACAAATAATATTTGGTCATGTCTTTGTTCCAAGACACTAGTTTGTCTCATGAGACCTATCGATGAATTTAGGAGTTATAGATAGCTCCTCCCGTCACTTATTATATCCAATGAATTATCATATAAAAGTATTAAACATAACACAAACATTCATATTAAAACTAGAATACCAAATGTTAATACATTTACAATAAACCATGAATGGTATAAAAATTACACATCCATATTCTAACATTACAAAAAACTATCAATAAAATATGGAAGATTTTATCATAATAAATCAATCTCAAACATATGTAAAATCTATCAAAGGATGTTTACATAGATTTTTATCAAAACTATTTGATAAAAATGTACCTTTCTATTATGAAATCATTTTAATGTCACATGATTATAAAATAGAACATTTATTTTTAAAATAATCTTATATTCTTGTAAGGGAAACTTTTAATGTGTTATAATAGTGGAAAATAGCTGCACTCGCAATATATGTTAAAAAACATTCATACCTTAATTTGTTGAAATGGTCATAAAGTAACTTGTTTGAAAAAAAATAGAAATATTACTTTAAAATCATTATTAAAAAGTAAAATAAGTGTATAAATGACTTTAACCCATAACCTCATAAATAGTAAAAAGGATTTGAAATAAATTTTTATGAAACACGGATGTGGATGATAATGAGGTCCCAAAAGATACTCATATATAAACAACCTTGGACAATGAAGAAATTGAAGAATTAACCCTTACCTTGATCTTTTACTTGGTCAATGTAACACCCTGATATTTTATGAAAAATATTCTTTTAATGTCTTGTGCTACACCAGGATTACCTTGTGCTATACGCAACACCATATTAGCTTGTAGTATACGCAACAGTATTCTTGGATCGTGTTACACACAATTTTGATAATAGTTATTCTACGCAACATTGAGTATATATATATATATATATATTCAATGTATAAATGAAATATGGTTGTATTCTGTTATACGAATCAACGAAAGATTCTTGCGCAACACGCAACCCTGACTTGGCTTGCATTACACGCTATCGCGACCTTCCTCGATAGTGTGTGTTGTACGCAATACTAGGTTTTACTAAACAACGATATATAATTATAATATTGTTATGAACTAGCCCTTATGAATAGTGTTAACTATATTTTGAATTTTATAACATTATTATTCATCTTACACATTTCTAGAACATGGTATAAGAACAAAATAAATTTTTCGGGTAAAATAAGTATTTTTCAAAAAATGTTATTTTGCCGCCTTTTGATGGCGCACCCATTTTAAATCTAGTTTTTTGACATGTTTATAAGTTTAATTTGACAAAATAAAATTCTTCTTTTGAATAAGGATATAAAAATTTACATTAGATAATGTTTTGATATTTTTCCGATAACTTTCATATTTTAATGAATAGTAAAAACACGCTATATTTTAATTGAAAACAACTTTTTTCATCGTAATATATTATGTGGTTAAATTATAATAATGAATGGTTTTAAAGTATAAATAGAATATATTTTTACCATTTAATATAATTTATGTCATTAGAATTTATTTTACCTTGAATTCGTAGGTTAAATCAATTCAATCTTTTGCAATGTTTTAAAGAAAAACCCGTTTTCTTTCGACAATGGGATTAATTTTAATTTAATTTCTGCAACTTTTTTGTATTGAATTTGGAAAAATGGATTCCATATATGGAATAATTGGATCAAAATTATGTTAATAAGCTACTTTTTATTTTTGGGACTTATGAATAGTAACTACGGCAAATTTAATTTACCATAGTTAAAGGTAAATCAGGTAATTAAGGGTAACTATAATACTTTAAAATTACCCTAAAAATGTTAAAATTATATTGGATGACTAAAAGTAGACCCATATCACCTAAGGGGCGGATTATATTCATTTAATTAAATTTTTTCAGTAAAACTAATTTAATTATTATTAAAACCAAAGAATGTGACAACATGTCACTTTCTTAAATCTTATAAGTATAATAATTTTAATATAGTGATAAAATTCATGAAACATAGAACATGAATAGTATCAAGAAATATAATACAATTATAGACATCATAGGAATTTATTTAGAAATTTTAGGGATTAAATAATTATCATTTATTATGACACAAAGATGATGTAGTAATTGTCTTATTAATGAAATATTGACATAATTGATGTTATAAATGCCCAAATAAATGTAATTTAAGAATTTTTATGACTTACACTAATTTTCTAGATTAATATGACATGTTATTGTTGATTTAAGTACCTTGGATAGAACTTATCATTCTGTTATAAATTTCATAAAAATCATGTACCAAATAGTGTCAAAATTGACATAAATTAGTTTTTAAAACAAATATTATATTATTAATTGTTATTTTATTCCTAAAAATATACGGATCGGAAAAATGACTTAGATAAGATTATAGATATTAATAATAATAAACTTGGGGTTCTTTTTTCTTGATATAGTATGTTTATTAACCATATAGTGTAAGAAAACAAAAAGACACGGTAAAAGTTAAATTATTTAACTTAGAGTTAAATCTAATTGATAAGGTTAAAATAATAACCTAAACTTTTCTAAATCCTATTGGATGAGATTATTTTTACCCATACCCACTTTAGATTCAAAATAAGACCCTTTGGAACCATTATAAACCGAATTTGACCTCAATATAAAATAATAATTTGAGATTTTTCTTAAGGTCCCCCTCTCCTCCCTTATAAAAGGGCACCTCCTCTCTCTCCTCCTCAAACCAATTTGAGCATTCAAACTCGGCCAAAACCTACAAAAATATATTCTCCACTTCCCTATTATCATCCTAGAGGTCCTGGTCTTCTTCGAAGACCATTTTTAGTGCCCTAAAAGAAGGTCTCAAAGAAGCACTTCGAAGAAGAGGTAATGTCCGTTACCGATTATTTCATCTTTATTTCTTCTTCCACATCTTCTTATTTAGTTGTTTCATTATGATGTAATAACATCAGTATAAATCATATACTGATATGTTATTATAAGTATGAAACAACCCTATTTCACCATCTATCCATCCTATGGAAAAAGAAATCACTGCACGTGCGTACGTACGGAATACTGTCTCCACACCGTGGTGTAATCTATTTTCCACCACAACCTTGCTTGGATGGGTATAATGGTGTAAATAATGACTATATATGACTATTATAAAGTGATACTAATTATGAAATAGTATAAACACGCTCCAATACAATTCCACGATCATAGGAACGATATCATGACTCGTGCGTACGTACGGAATACCGTCTCCACGATTTGATGCGACTCGTTCTACATGATCATCATTTAATAATTATTATATAAATGAATTGAATAAATTAATATGATATATATTACACTAATACCATTCTTTAAATGAGTTATCTATAACCTAAAGATAAGAATAATAATTTATTCGACAAAACACGCATAATAACAAAAAGTTATAAACACCCGAATAACAAGTAGCAGTGAAATATTACTACTAAGAAGCCAAGAAAATGACCATATATGATATAATAAAAATAAGTATGATTCTATAATAATTAAATAACATTATTTAAATCATTATACAGAATATTCGGACACTTACAAAGCAAAACGGACCTAAGGTAAGGGAAATATCACAATCTCATTTTTATCCGAGATTATTTATACTTTAGTATTTACTAGGGTGTATATTATCATCCACATCCATGTTTCCTAAATATGTAATATTATTTCCATTCACCTACAATTTTTTAAATCCAATTTTACCCTTCTGTAAATTTTTAGTAAAATATATGAAGGGAATCTTTTGTCGTTTTTCGTACATGGTACTTTTGGACATTTCCGACAAAAGTATGATAAGAATGTTTTTTTAACTTATACGGCATGAATGGATTTTTAAAAAATTATTTCCAAGAATCTTCCTTTACAAGTCTTCAAGTTTATTTGTAATCAACATCTTTTAGTTTAAAATTGTATGACATGTTAAGAAAGGAAAAGTGTTTTTGAAGTAGAAAGGATATTTTCCTCAAGAATGAAGTTCATGTGTTTTATCAAAATTATTTTCCATCTAAGATAATAAAGGGTTCTGTTTTTATCCCTATTATTACATTGATTTGATTATGTTGTGATGGAATTATTTTTATGAATTCCTTTATCATATATGAATTGTTTTATGATGTCATGATGTTTAAGATTCCCATTTTTATTACATGGGTTATGATACAATGTATGGTTTATGATTTTGTGGCACACATAAGAATGGTATCATTATGAGATGAGTGGGACCTATATCTCCCTCTAATGCATTGGGTAAATATTTTATATCTCATTAGATAGACATGGATGGAACGGTAGGTTATACCGGTTCAGTGAAACAGGACTGAAATGAGGGTGACTCGGTTCAAAAATGGACTTTGTCCACTAAGATAGTCATGGAAATGAGTCATGACAAATAAGATATGATTTTATATGAATATGTGTGTATGCCACAAAGTTTCATGTTTCAAGTTATGATTATTGTGATTACATTTCACTGCCATGATTTATCCCATGTAATGAAATTGTGATCTCTTTTACATGTTAAGATTTCCAAAATGTTATGTTCTTATGAATATGATGTGATTGATATTTCATTTGTTTACCCTTAATGAGAATTTGAGCTCACCCTTTTATGTTTTCTTTTCCCAGGATATAAAGAAAGGTTTTAGGTAAAAAAAGAAGATCTTTATGGGAGATGTTGAAGATCTTTCACCAGGATTAGAAGATTATATTCCGAGTTTCCAAAGACATTAAACTATTACGATTCTTGTGTGTGTTTTTGTTATGTACTAAGTATTCCGCAAAAGTAATGTAATGTCCATGTATGTCACGCTTCGGGTCTTTACAGTTGGTATCATAGAAAAGGTTTAGTCAACCTTTGGAAACTAGGATGTGAGAACGTTAGTGAGATCCCTAAAGATATTTCTAAGGTATGTCTAGGGATGTCCCTAAGGATAAGTATACGTATAGGATATAGTCCTAGAACTACGGTAACGATCTTAGAATTTAACCTAAGATGTTAGATATTGAGGGTACTCCCCCTTTACTATGTTGTTTTCTCTAGCATGATTTTTTCCTCTCACAAGATTCTTTTTGTGTTTTAGTTAATGGAGGGAACCAGAGAGAATTCGATTAACATTGAATCAAATGGATAAATTGGTGACTATGAGCAACAAAATTGTGTAATTCCTAGAGAGAAAGATATTGTGATTATTCTGAATCAGTCATCGCGATATATTATTAACAAGGTTAAATTTAGTGGTATGCCTAATTCATCAAAGAAGAGGAAGATAAACTATTATTCATGTTCGCATGTTGAGGAACATAAAGAAAAGAATATTGATATTTCTAAAGAAGGGAAGAAGAACCTTGAGGAATTCCTCAAATGGAGGGATCGATGTTATTTGTGAGGGGAAAAGGGTCATAGAGTGACAGACTTTTATGGAGTTCAATGTCTTATTTGCGGAGACCATGGGCATTACCCAACTCAATTCCATGACCTAAAAAGTTACTTCTAAATAAAGGAAAGACTTATTCCAGGACAATCATTGAAGTGGATGAACTGAAGTGTTTATGTATTGGTATTCATGAATAATGTTTTTGAGGTACTTTTATGGTGTATTGAAATATTTATGTATTGGTCTATTGTGGTTTTCAATAATTTAATGTACTGGTAACCATGAAAAGTGATTCAAATATTTTAGAAAGTAGATTATATGCGCATAATGAAGGGATAAGGAGAAAATGAAATGTTTGACAATATTCATGAGCTAATGATTGATATAAGGACTAAGTGATATCATGGTTTGAGTATATAGAATTTTGAGGATTTTGGTATGTGGAAGGAGTTAACCTTTAACATCACTCATGTTTTCAATAAGGTTCAATGGGTATTCAAGAGAGTACAATATTAACACCTTTGAATGTTTGGAATGTGACCAACAAGATATATCTTGTGATATATGGGGATCAACGATGATATTAAATCTTTGAGAGTGGACTGCAGTATTATGGATAAGCCTAAATATTGAAATGGATTATGTTGGACATAAGTTAGTATTATTTGTTTTTTGATATTATTTATGGGATGTTATATTAATATAGTTTTAGAGAAAGGAAAACCTGCATGACGGGCGATAACCCATCACGTCGGACAAGGCTGTGGGAATTGAACACACAACCGAAGTACGACTGGCCTTTATCGCCTACCACTGGCCTACAGGAAGTCCCTGGTTAGTATAAACTAGTTTTATTTTGTTAAGCGGTATGATATATGAATTATAAGTTCATTTTTGGAACCATATATGATTAATCTAACCATAATATAGACTTATAACTTTTGCTAACTTTTTGTTTGAATGAGATGGAATGACCCATCATTCTGTCACATGATCTGCTAACACATCACGAATAACAAATTCAACTTCATTTCTTTAAGGGATGAAGTGGAAATTGTTCAATTCACGAACAACGGTGAGATTTCACCAAAATCATGCAAGTATTTCTTTTAATTCATCAACTTTAGGGAAATGATATTGAAAACCAAAAATGTTGTCCTAGTTCCCTTATATCCGATTAATCAGATGGCACCTTAGATCATCACAAATCAATAGCTTTCTGATTGTTGGCTTTTTCATAGCCATGTTCTCTACCACTCTCCATCAGAACATGATTGTTAGATTTTTCTTCCATATCCATATTTTCACCTATGTTCTCCTACGTGGAAACCCCATGATGTGTTAATTTCGGTAACCGTTACATTTCATACTTTAGTTTTTAAAATCCATGTTTTTGTATTCCTTTTTATGATGTGGGTTTCTATTAAACAATCTTTCGAGTAGTAAAACATTTATAACCCCGACGAATTTCGAGGGACAAATTCATTTAAAGGGGGGTAGAATGTAACACCCCGAGATTTTATGAAAAATATTCTTTTAATGTCTTGTGCTACACCAAGATTACCTTGTGCTATACGTAACACCGTATTAGCTTGCAGTATACGCAACACTATTCTTGGACCGTGTTACACACAATTTTGATAATAGTTATTCTACGAAACATTGAGTATATATATATATATATATTAAATGTATAAATAAAATATGGTTGGATTCTATTATAAGAAACAACAAAGGATTCTTTCACAACACGCAACCCTGACTTGGGTTGCATTACATGCAATCGCAACCTTCCTCGATAGTGTGAGTTGTACACAATACTGGGTTTTACTAAACAACGATATATTATTATAATATTGTTATGAACTAGCCGTTAAGAATAGTTTTAACTAAATTTTTTATTTTATTACATTATTATTCATCTTACACATTTCTATAACATGGTATAAAAACAAAATAAATTTTTCGGGTAAAATAAATATTTTTCAAAAAATGTCATTTTGCCGCCTTTTGATGGCGCACCCACTTTAAATATAGTTTTTTGACATGTTTATATGTTCAATTTGACAAAATAAAATTCTTCTTTTGAATAAGGATATGAAAATTTACATTAGATAAATTTTTGATATTTTTTCGATAACTTTCATATTTTAATGAATAGTAAAAACCCGCTATATTTTAATTAAAAACAGCTTTTTTCATCATAATATATTATGTGGTTAAATTATAATATTGAATGGTTTTAAAGTATAAATAGAATATATTTTTACCATTTAATATAATGTATGTCATTAGCATTGATTTTACCATGAATTCGTAGGTTAAATCAATTCAATCTTTTGCAATGTTTTAAAGAAAAACCTGTTTTCTTTCGACAATGGGATTAATTTTAATTTAACATCTGCAACTTTTCTGTATTGAATATGGAAAAATGGATTCCATATTTGGAATCAGTGGATCCAAATTATGTTAATAAGCTACTTTTTATTTTTGGGAATTATGAATAGTAACTACGGTAATTTTATTTACCATAGTTAAAGGTAAATCAGGTAATTAAGGGTAAATATAATATTTTAAAATTACCCTAAAAAAATGTTAAAATCCTATTGGATGACTAAAAGTAGACCCATATCACCTAAGGGTCGGATTAGATTCATTTAATTAAATTTGTTCAATGAAAATAATTTAATTGTTATTAAAACCAAAGAATGTGACAACATGTCACTTTCTTAAATCTTATAAGTATAATAATTTTAATCTTCTGATAAACTTCATGAAACATCGAACATGAAGAGTATAAAGAAATAAAATACAATTATCTACATCATAGGAATATATTTAGAATTTTTAGGTATTAAATAATTATTATTTATTATGACACAAAGATGATGCAATAATTGTCTTTTTAATGAAATATTGACATAATTGATGTTATAAATGCCCAAATAAATGTAATTTGAGACTTTTTATGACATAAACTAATTTTATAGGTTAATATGACATGTTATTGTAGATTTATGTAACTTTTTTCTAACTTATCATTCTGTTATAAATTTCATAAAAATCATGTACCAAATAGTGTAAAAATTGACATAAATTAGTTTTTTAAAAAAATATTATATTATTAATTGTTATTTTATTCCAAAAAATCTATGGTTCGACAAAATGAATTATATAAGATTATATATATTAATAATAAACAACTTGGGGTTCGTTTGGCTTGATATAGTAAGTTTATTAACCATATAGTGTAAGAAAACAAAAAGACGCGGTAAAAGTTAAATTATTTAACTTAGAGTTAAATATACTTGATAAGGTTAAATTAATAACCTAAACTTGTCTAAATCCTAATGGATGAGAGGATTTCGACCCATCCCCACTTTAGCTTCGAAATAAGACCATTTCGAACCATTATAAACCGAATTTGACCTTAATATAAAATAATATTTTGAGATTTTCCAAAGGTGCCCCTCTCCTCCTTTATAAAAGGGCACCTCCTCCCTCTCCTCCTCACACCAATTTGAGCATTCTTGCTCGGCCAAAACCTTCCAAAATCTCGTTTCCCCTTCCCTAGTATCATCCTAGAGGTCCTGGTCTTCTTCAAAGGACAATTTTAGTGTCCTAAAAGAAGGTCTCAAAGAAGCACTTCAAAGAAGAGGTAATGTCCGTTACCGATTATTTCATCTTTATTTCTTCTTCCACTTCTTATTATTAAGTTTTTTCATTATGAATTAATAACATCAGTATCACTCATATACTGATATTTTATTATAAGTATGAAACAACCCTATTTCATCATCTATCCATCCTACGGAAAAAGAAATCACCGCGCATGCGTACGTACGGAATACCGTCTCCATGCCGTGGTGTAATCTATTTTCCACCACCACCTTACTTGGAGGGGTAGAATGGTGTAAATAATGACTATATACGACTATTATAAAGTGATACTGATTCTGAAATAGTATACATACACTCCAATACAATTCCACGATCATAGCAACGATATCATCACTCGTGCGTACGTACGGAATACCGTCTCCACGATGTGATGCGACTCGTTCTACATTATCTTCATTTCATAATGATTATATAAATGAATTGAATGAATGAATATGATATATATTACACTAATAAAATTCTGAAAATGAGGTATCTATAACCTAAAGATAATAATAAGAATTTATTCGACAAAACACGCATAAGGATAAAAAGTTATAAACACCTGAATAACAAGTAGCAATGAAATATTACTACTAAGAAGCTAAGAAAATGACCATATATGATATCATAAAAATATGTATGATTCTTTAATAACTCAATAACATTATTTAAATCATTATGCAGTAGGTTCGGACACTTACGAAGCAAAACGGACCTAAGGTAAAGGAAATATCACAGTCTCATTTTTATCCGTGATTGTTTTTACTTTAGTATTTACTGGGGTGTATTTTATCATCCACATCCATGTTTCCTCAATATGTAATATTATTTCCATTCACCTACAATTGTTTAAATCCAATTTTAATCTTTGGTGAGTTTTTAGTAAAAGATATGAAGGGAATCTTTTGTCGTTTTTCGCACGAGGTACTTTTTGACTTTTCCGACAAAAGTACGAGAAGAATGTTTTTTTAACTTATACGGGATGAATGGATTTTTAAAACATTATTTCCAAGAAGCTTCCTTTACAAGTTTTCATGTTTTTTTTTAATCAACTTCTTTTAGTTTAAAACTATATGACATGTTAAGAAAGGAAAAGTGTTTTTGAAGTAGAAAGGATATTTTCCTCAAGAATGAAGTTCAAGTGTTTTATCAAAATTATTTTCCATCTAAGATAATAAAGGGTTCTATTTTTATCCCTATTATTACATTTATTTGATTATGTTGTGATGGAATTATTTTTATTACTTCCTTTATCGTATATGAATTGTTTTATGATTTCATGATGTTTATGATTCCTATTTTTATTACATGGGTTATGCTACGATGTATGGTATATGATTTTGTGGCACACATAAGAATGGTATCATTATGAGATGGGTGGGACCTATATCTCCCTCCAATTCATTGGGTAAAGATTAAATATCTCATGAGATCGACATGGCTGGAATGGTAGGTTATACCGGTTCAGTGAAATAGGACAGAAACGAGGGTGACTCGGTTCAGAAATGGACTTTGTCCACTAAGATAGTCTTGGAAATGAGTCTTGACTAATAAGATATGATTCTCTATGATTATGTGTGTATGCCACAAAGTTTCATGTTTTATGTTATGATTATTGTTATTAAATTTCACTGCCATGATTTATCCCATGTTAAGAAATTATGATCTCTTTTGCAGGTTAAGATTTCCAAAATGTTATGTTCTTATGAATATGATGTGATTGATATTTCTTTTGTTTACCCTTACTGATCATTTGAGCTCACCCTTTTATGTTTTCTTTTCCCCAGGATACAATGAAAGGTTTTAGGTAAAAAAAAGGAAGATCTTTATGGGAGATGTTGAAGATCTTTCATCACGATTAGAAGATTATATTCCGAGTTTCCAAAGACATTAAACTATTACGATCTTTGGGTGTGTTTTTGTTATGTACTAAGTATTCCACAAAAGTAATGTAGTGTCCATGTACGTCAAGCTTTGGGTATTTACAGTCAAGGGTATGCTAAACTACTTCATAATAAGTTAAATAATTTTTATTAAATTAAACAAGAACCACATACATAAATATGATAACTTATATGATCTTTTGATATTTCATTGTTAATAATATTTCAGTAGTATCATTATTTTGGGTGCTAACTGGTTCATTTCCCTTTATATGCTTTGTTAGGTTAGCCATGTTTGTTATGGATTTGATGTATTTGATTAATATACCGAATTATATAATGTTCTTAAACATTATTTTCAATTATAAAATTGAAATTATTCATTAATGGTTATGAAGGAAATTGATTTCATTGCATTCATGGAGATAGTAATCCGTACATACGCATGAGCGCCAATGTTATTATATTTATGTTGAAATTATATATAATTAGATGTCATATCATGTATAAAGAATCATTAAAATTTTTTATTTATTGTTTACATTAGTTATTCTCATTATTATACCCATCCAAATAATTTAGTGTTTGTATAACAAACTACACCACGACGTTGAAACAGTAAGTCATACGTATACACGTATTGTGACATTTCATTCATAAGATGGATAGAATATTGAATATTTTTGTACAATATCTATAATAACATAATAGTGTGATGAAGGTACTTTAGTTATTATTTTTGTATTTAAACAACAAAGAAAGATAATGTGGAATAATAAAAGAACCATGAAAGAGGTGATGAAATTATTACCCCTTCTTCGGGTAATTCAATTTGATTAGATCAAAAGGGATCCCAAGATTAGATTTTTGATCATTGTAATGACTTTAGGCTTAATTAAGAGAATTTGGGAGTATATTTGAGCAGGGGATGGCCAATCCAAATGTATTTGTTGGTGTGAAATCAATAGAAGTGTAAGTACCCTTTTATAAGAGAGGTGAGGGTTACTTTTGGAAAACCGTGAAATATTATATTATTTTACATTCATATTCAGTTTATAATGGCTCAAAAATTATTTATATATAGTCTATTGTGGGTAAGGGTCTAAAAAATCACTAACAATAGGTTTTAGATAGGTTTAGGTCACCATATTAACCAAATATGTTAGATTTAACCCTTGGTTAAATAGATTAACATTTACCATGTCTCCTGGTATTTATAAATTATATGGTCAATAAACATACCATAAAATGTCATTAGAACCCCAAGTGGTTAATTAATGTCATATATATTATTAGATAAGTATTTTAGATGAACCATACATTTTTAGGACTATTATATCATTTAATAATATAATATTTTAAAAAAACTAATTTATGTCAATTTTGACACTAATTGTTATTTGGATTTTGTGAAAGTCATAACAAATTTATAACATCAAACCAAATTTATTTTATCAACTGAAAATATCATATTAATATAAATATGTTTAATTCATCATATTATTTAATTTATATTTATTTCGATTTTTATTATATCAATTATTTTGATCATTCATTAATAATGCAATTACTGCATCATCATTGATCCATAAATAAATTTAATTATTTAATGTCTAAAAATTATAATTAAAATACCATTATTTAGGAAAGAATTTGATATTTATAATGAATATTTATTGTCTAATTTATCATATGTGAAACCCTATATTAAAAATTATTTAGTTATGAAAATTTGAATTTAACACTTTTAACTCTTCATTAAATAAATTAATAATAAATTAAAAAATCTAAGAAAAGTTGACCAAAAGGATCATATTTTATTTATAAGGATGATTTTTGTCTAAATAAACTTATCCAATAGAATCAGTACATGTTTTAGGGTAATAATAATACCATTTTTAACTTTAAATACACTATTTACTTTTAACAGTGGTAAATTAAATTCAAAAGTTACTATTCACCAAAAAATATTTTCATCTTATTGAACCATGTTTTACATAATGATATCAAGTGAATATCTATGACTTTTGAAATTGAATTCATAGAAAATATAACATTACATTTAATGGAAAGTTTGCAAATGTGTGTAGTAGGTTGGTAAAAGTCGTTATAAAGTTCAATAAATTTTCATTCTTCTAATCTTATTATAAAATGACTATAATGAATTAAATTTAACTAATATAGGTATTATGTATATAGTTTTAAATAAATTAAATTTAAATAAAACAAATAATTATTTAAATAAAAAGTCAATTTTAAATAATAACGCATTGTTTTCACTATATATAAAAAAATTGAAAATTTTCAAGAAAATTACTAAAAATTCACCCTAAGATAATTTTGATATTAGGAATCAAAAAATGAAATGAATTTTAAAAAATAAAATTTAAAAAATTTAAAAACTTTAAAAAATTGGGTATTACTGTTCATAACGGCTAGTTTGATTGGTCGTGGTGTGTTAAAACTCCAAGTTGCATACAATGAAAGCTATTGCATTATACAAAGAGAAACGTATTGTGGAAGCATGGGGTGTTACATAATATCATAAAAAATGATTTATGGTATAATTAGAAATTATTCAAACATATTAAAACCATTTCATTCAATTTCAGTTGTTTTCGTCAATTTGACATAAAGTCCATAATGAAACAACCATGAAAACCATGAAATAAATACACTCAAAACATTGAAAATAACAAAATATTATAAAACAATGGGTGGAAATATGTTATAAAAAGATAATAAAATGAATTATAAACATTTATATAGTTATTTAATTAATTTAAAACACTCTTTAGAAGAATATTCATGTCTTTCAGACATGATTAATAGAATTCAAACCTTTGGTAAGGGCCATTTATTTAAAAACACAGTTTTAAATATATATTTTTACAAAATTAAAAAGAAATGTTTTTAAGATGAAAGTATTAATGTTTTAGGATTATTTTCCTGTTCTTGTACATCCTTTATGATGAATAGTGGGTTCATGTCAGCCCTCAAATGTATTTGATATGTTAATGTGGAAGTTGACATCAATGATTATTCCATGTCTAACGCCCTGGTCCTAGTTACCCTGAATCAGTGCATTATTATATAACATTTTCATGACACAAGGAATCATGATACAAAAGACAGAACATTTTAGTATCATTGGAAGTACTAGATACATATATTCGTTTTTCATTACATCATGAAATAAAAAAACAACATTGTGTCCCCTTTGATCAATCTTATATCCCATAGCCTATTCCTGCAGGTTAATTGTAATATACTTCTTTGCATCCTAGGAAAAATAAAACATAAGAAATGGGTGGGATCAAATGCTCAATAAGGATAAAAATATTGTGGAAACTGTTATAAATAAGAATAAACATTTAAGGAAATTTATAAGACTAGAACAAAATCTTTTTAAACATAATCTTCAGTAAAATATGGAAAAGATAAATAAAATAATGCCATTTAATTTTTCATATGGATATTCTTCGAGTCGAACAATCACATGTAATATCAATATCCAATTTCAATGTGATGGAATGCATAATGTTATACATCATAACCACATAGTCAAGGCTTTGCGCCAAGACTACAAATAATATTTTGTCTAAGCCTTATGCCAAGACAGTAGTTTGCCTCCATGAGACCTACTGATGCATTGAGGATCTGTAGCAGGATCCACCCATCAATTAATATTACTAATGCATTCCTCATATGAAAAGGTTTAGACATAACAAAAACATTTTTATTAAAACTAGCAAATGAAATTTCAATACATTATCCATAAACCATGAATGGTATAAAAATAACATATCCATAGTCAAACATATCACAAAACATTCAACACATTATGAAATATTTATGTCATAATTAATTAACCTATATCAAGAATAATATCTCATAAATGATGTTGACATAGTTGAAAATGATCAGAAAAAATCTTTTCGAGAACTATCCATTTTTCATGAAAACAATTAAAAGTCTCACAATTTATCAATAAGTTGTTTAAAATAGATTTTTGAATCAAAGTGTGCCATACCAATTTGAAACATTTAAAAATAATTGAAATTTTAATATATTAATGTACATATAAATAAATCCTTAAATCTATTTTTAAAACATGGACATTAATGAGAAATATTTAAAAGAATAAAATTTTAAAACATTTAAAATGATATTTCAGTTAGAGTTCCTAATGAATTGAGAGAAACTTTAATACAAATAATTTAGGTAATAAAAACTATATAATGTCATGAGAATAAATGGATTAATGATATAATAAGTCAAATTACATTATACACACCAAATAATAGTGAATTGTCGCATAACAACAAAAAGGTCTCAATGGAATTTATTTTGAGATGAATTCCATTAAAAAGAACATATCCTTAGGTTAAGGATAAATCAATGACATAATTATGTGTGAAAAATATTAATACAGTCAATATTATTGGATATTCTGTGTAAATAAATCAGAGGATATTCACATATATTCTTGTAAAAGAAACACCAGTTACTTGGATGTTTAACTAAATGAATATAAATTGAGTTATAATTACTTTTGTCTAGTTTATATCGATGACTTGATAAATTATAAATGGAGGAATTATGTGTATCAAAACAATATCTACACAAAGGGGAGTGGAAATTACTACATAAGTAAATAAATTGTGATTTCATACATAATCTTGGAGTAAATTAATCAATGAAGTTTGTGTAAAACTGAATGAGTTGAAATTGAAGTTTGAAATAACCTTAATGATTTGGTATCTTACAAAACATACACCATATGAAAGACGGATCATATAATAATTATTTAAATACCCATAAATTATATTATATTATGAAAAAATACAATCAGGGGTAGTACATACACTACAGAAATGGTAATGGTGACAAATATTGCACGAATCATTCTAGAATAAAAGTGAGATGTTACCCTGAAACATGTACTTTACCTTGGTAGAGTATAATTTAACCTCCTATATTATAGTTAAATCACTATTATTAAATTATACAAGAACTATATACATAAATATGATATCATATATCATCCTCTAATATTGCTATGTCAATAATATTTTAGTAGTATCATCGTTTCGAGCGTTAACTGATCTGTTTTCCATTATATTATAGGTTTTGTAAGACATGTTTGTTATGAATAGTATTTATTTTATTCATTTCCAGAATGAAATTAAGTTCTTAAAAATTATTTCTAATCATAAAATTAATATTATTCATGAATGATTACGATGGGGAATGAATCGCATCACGTCTGTGGAGATGGTAATCCGTACATATGCATGAGTGACAATATCAAAATATTGATGGTAAAATAGTATGTAATTGGATGGTATATCATATATACATAATAATTAACATGTTATATTTATTATATTAATCTTTTATACTCATAATTATACCCATACAAAAAATGAGGTGTTTGACGTGGAGACGGTAAATCGTACGTATGAATGTATGGTAACACTGTCATTCATATGAGAAATAGATTAATAAATATGGTTGTACAATTACTATAATAACATCATGGTATATATAAGATATTTGTGTTTTTATTTTTGAAAGGAAACAAAAATTAAAGAGGAAGTGGAAGAAGAAAAGAACAAGAAAAAGGTGATAAAATATTTACCTCTTCTTTGGGTTCTTCATTTTGATTTGATTAAAAGGGCTATATAGGTTGGCTTTCTAACCAACATAAGACCTATAGAATGAAAGAAAGAATGTTGGGAGGATATTTTTGTAGGGGCTGTCTAAGCTAAATTGTAATGACCCAATATATCTATGTAATGTTTTTTTAATTAAATTGGAATTTTATGAGTCCATGAAAACTGACGGCGCATGATTCCGAGGCCCGGTGTGCCTAGAATGAATTTATGAACTTTTTTTCAGGTACGTTCAGTAAATGTATGAGTGGGTTTTGTTACCTTTTGAACTGGTTCTTGGAATTGAAATCTGAGGGAATCTTTGAACTCGTAACGCCAATATTAGCTTAAGGGGACCTTCTCCTCAACCACGGTAGGTCGAGTTTGAAATATAGAATTTTGAATTTTCTGGATTGAATAAAATAAAATATACTTGTGTAGCATTTTATTATATTTGGAACACCTATGTGGATGTTGATAGGTGGGTACCACCATAATTAAAAATCTGATGTAAGGTAACAGTGGTGGCGACCACCCGGATTAACCTCCCATATGGTTTTGGTGGTGGGGACCACCCGAGACATAAAACCACTTGAACCCCTTTGAACTCCCTCTTAATGTAGAGAATCCTCTAGAGCTCCCCAACTAAATTAGGCCAACTCTCCCCTTTGATTAATTAAGACAACCCTTTAATTAAATAATTAAGCTATTTTGAAATAATTCCAACAAACATAATAGATATCTTGTTCTATTATGTGTGCTTCATTAATTTTTGTGGACGAGGTGAGAGAATAAGTAATGGGAGAAAGATCTCCAACAAATAACGCCAACATGGAAAACCTCCAATGACGAATGAACCAACGATCGAGAAAACATCAATGTCACCAATGTCCGTCTATCCCTAACGACATCGTCTCCTTCCTCATGGCCTCCGTCAATGATCCTTCATGTTAGGGGTTTATTTATGGGTGATTATCACTTCCCATGTTCTTCCCTTCTAAACTAAGAACGCGGATCAAATATCACAAACTAGTTGTTCCACATATGTTTTCTTTTGCCATATTAGGAATATAGAATGACAAAGGTTGTGGGGATTGATGTTTTTTTAAATATCTTCCATAAATGTTATTGATACAAATTTGTGATCAATTTGATACCGCTCTAACGCAGAGGGTGTGGTCTAAAAAAAACATGGCATAACTCGTCCGCTGTTCTTCTTTTGTTTGTTCTTCACGATGGTGATGGAGACTAGTGTCGGTGTTTGGTAGCTGTGGAACCGGAGAATGACAGCTAGCACCACCGCCGGCTACGACGAATAACCCGGAACCGCCCCATGGTTATCGTGATGTCGGCGGCCACCACCACTCTCTGCCCTCTCGCCATTCATGGCGCAACCATCTTGTGGCCCCGCCGCACCGCTCGTGGCCCTGTCACGCTATCGGCAGCCCCATCGTACTACCCCGCGTCCATCGCCTCTCTACTTCCATCGCCTCCCATCAGCCTCGCTTCCCATGGCCCCTTCGACCCATTACACTCTTTTGGCCATGACTTTTGCACCAGATGCACGTTTGACTAACCATCGATGGAATTGGAAAACTTGGAAAGAGAAGGTCCCTTTTGTATTCCCCAATATAGTTTTGGATAAATTTGGGTAATTTTAGGGTTGGATCGAACATGAATCCAACAGGGCCCTTGGGCCTAAAAGGCTAATAACTTTTAGACCAGCCGTCTAATTGATGCACAATCTATTGCATTGAGAACACTATGACATGGCATCCTTTTTGGATGATTCTTCATGAGAAATAGTGGCAGTTGGAGTACCGACTAGTGGATTGTGGAGAAGACCCTCTATGAGATGAACTAGCCTAGTGCAGGAACCCAATAGCTAGCTGTGATGTGATGAATGAAGAGAGATCCTGTGTGGGTCAGCACCTAGTGATCCTGTGTGGGTCTGCACCTAAAGATCCTGTGTGGGTCAGCACCTAGTGATCTTGTGCGGGTTAGCATCTTGAGATCTTATGCGGGTCAGCACCGAGCAATCTATTGTGGGTCATCCCCAAGCGATCATGTGTGTTTCAACACCTAGCGATCATGTATGCATCAACAGAAGAATCTCTTAATATATTAATATGAATTATTAGTTACATATAATCATCTCTACTATTGTACTTATGTTACACCTAGTGTGAGATGAGTCTGTACCATGTGGTTCTTTCCTTCATGGTAATACCTTGATGGTATTCTTCTATGTGGCGTGCTAGTGTGGTACATGCCTTCATGGTATTACTTTCTTTGTATAATAGATGATCTTTGTTCCTTGAGTTTGACTTTGTGTTTTCCTCGTGATTGAGATGGGTTTACATTATTACATAGGTATATGTATTGGAATATACCTATGTAGGGATGTCAGTTGATTTCATATAGTGTGGCTTATCCTTGGTGAATTTTTTGAGACCTTGAGGGTGTTGGGGTTCCTATTGAGTATCATTATACTCACCCCTACACGGGCTATTCCATAACCTCTTTGTGTTTGGTGCAGATGATGGACATCGCCGACTATGGAAGAGAGTACCAGGACTGGAGGTAGTTCGGAGGTGGACCTTAGACGAGCTATAACGCCATGATGGCTGTTCGAGAGTTGTACCTACCCTATAGGTAGGATCCTCGGCAAGTGGTATCATGAGATGTTCCAGTTTACTTGTACTTTCAGTTTGTTGTACCTTCCAGTTGGGCTTATATTCTGGCCCCTTTTTCAAACTGTACTCACTAGGATTACAATTCAGTATACTTGAGTACATATCTTGATTTGTTATGGGTTTCCTTTTCTTATAAGTTATAAAGGAAATTCCTTCCCAGTTTTAATGAAAATTCATTCGGTGGTAGTCTCCAGTCCCAAGACTCCAGAAGGCGAGCTTTGGGAAGTCACGACATGGGCCTCAGGTGACGTGTCATAAAAAATTGGATTTAGAGTAGTTGATTATACTGTAGAACATTGTACTTTTATATTTCTATTAAAGACAATATAGATAAGTGTAGTGAGTATGATTATCAGTTTAGGGAATCCAGTGTTGGTGCGGTGGCTGATGTATCCATACACTAGGACAAGGAATTTTGATTTCTGACTCAGTGCACAAAAACACTCACTGTGTGTGTGTTTTGAAGATATTTCGTTTTGAACTATTTGAGTCAGCTCACCTAGTATAATGTATTGAATGCGGATCACCTATTTCATTTCAGGATGCCTCCACACAGATATCCATCTAGGATTCCTGGTACAGTACGCACTGATATCCCACTGAGTGATGATGCCTTGGTGTAGGGACCTCTTGTAGTAGAGGCACCAATGGAGGCAGCAGTGGTACTATTAACTGTTGGTCCACTGATGCCACCTTCCCCGGTTGAAGAGTGCACACACTGTTTGAGCGTGTTTCATGAGTTCCAGTGCGAGAGGCCACCTAAAATTAGGGGAGAGATGAACCCATGGGCGGCTGAGGATTGGCTGCAGGACATGATGAGAGTCTATCGACTGGTGGGGACACCAGCCGATCTCATGGTAATCCTTGCAGCTAGATTTCTATAGGCAGCAATAGGCAGATGGTGGAGCATGATTCTACTGGATCATGATAAGGTGACGATTCTCTGGGAAGACTTTGAGAGCCTGTTTGGGGAAGATTTTGTTACAGTGAATCTTCACGCAGTGCGCATACAAGAGCTACTTCAACTACAGCAGGGCAGCATGACTATGGATCACTACTCAACGAGGTTCACTGGCCTCTCACGCTACTCCATTGAAATGGTTTATCACCCATTCATCAGGGCCCGGACAGTCGAGTAGGGACTCTGGGGGGGGGGGAGATCGGGGTTTCGAGGATCTCACTCAGCATCCTGACATTATCACGGTGTTTGGGAGAGCCCTCTTAGTAGAGAGTTTTCTTGCTGAGTAATCACCTACAGTGAAACCCACTACCAATAAAATAAAAGTAGAGTCTTCTACAGCTGTCAGCAATCAAATGACATAATTTTCCAAGATGACTAGACATAAAGGTGGACGACCGCATGATTCGGGTTTGGTTGTGCGAGACACCCGAGGAAGAGCGAGTCATGCGAGGGGCGGGAAGTCCTACACGTGTGGAGGGTAGGGTAACATGGCTTGTGATTGTTCTAATAGCTGTATGGATGATCAAATGACGGTTGAAGGACCACCCAGGCAATGATAGAGGTTCAACTGAGGAGGTCTTCAGGGAGCAGGTAGATGTGGCGGAGGAGTTGGCTGTGCAACTGGTGGTGGGTGTCGATTTGAGATATTACCTCCACCACCACCAGGTGGTCCACCCTGACCATAGGGAGTAGGTGGATAGGGGAAACCTCACCTCTAGGTAGCTGAGGCCTATGATCACGGCACTCTGGAAATGATACAAGGTATGATCTGTGCTTACTCCACCATAGATACAGTACTTATAGACACATGTTCCAGTCATTCATTTATTTCCACTGCCCTTATTCAGAGCTCGAAGATTCTGAAAGATCTATTGGCTCTATCCTTACAGCTAGATACTCCTACTAGAGCGGATTGGATTATTACGCCCTGGTGTCGGTAGTGTGAGTTTACACTAGGAGGTGAGAGCTCCGGCTGGGATCTCCTAGTAGCAGTGTCGAGTCCTTATGACATTATATTGGGTATAGACTCGTTATCTACAGTCCCTGCTCATATTGACTGTATTAGGCACAATGTGAAGTGTTTCCACATGGATGGGACTAGGTTTACCTTCACCAGTGATAAGTGAGCATTTGTAGCAGATGATGGACTTACCCGGAGGAGGGTGCAGCTGATCACTCATCAGATGCATAGCCGTACCCTCAGAGCGGTTGATGTGGAGTGTCCGGGCTATCCTGTAGTGGTGGACCAATATGCCAATGTCTTCCCTGATGATGTTCCTAGTCAACCTTATCATAGATATGTGTACTTTTACATTAACACGTACCACGAGACGGAACTGATATCTACACCAGCCTATCTAATGGCTCCCGCAGAGCTTCTTGAGTTGCGGGTATAACTGGAGGACTTACAGGGGAAATGGTTCATTCGGACCAGTTTTTCTCCTTGGGTAGGCCTGAATTTTGTTCACTAATAAGGTGGATGGGATCTGGAGAATTTATGATGTCTATCGGTGCCTATACTAGGTGACCGTTAAGAACAAGTACCCACTTCCAAGGACTGATGACCTCTTTGATCAACGGAAGGGACCACAATGGATCTCAACGATAGACCCCAGATCTGGTTATTGCCATCTCAGGGTACGAGATGAGGATGATCAGAAGAAAACATTCAGATGTCGGTAATACCATTACATGTTCTTGGTTATTCTATTCGAGGTAACCAACGCTCTAGTAGTGTTCATAGGACTCAACAACCTAATTTCTCACTCATACCTTGATTGATTTGTCGTAGTATTTATCAAAAAAAATCTGATCTACTCGACTACTAAGGACAGACATGCATATCACTTACAGGTATTACTGGACACACTCCAAGAGCATCAACTTTATGATATGTTCTTAAAGTTCCAATTTTGGAACCAAGAGGTTTATATTCTAGGACATGTCATCTCAGATGCTGGAGTTGCATTGGATCCAGTAAAGATTGAGGTGGTACTTTCTTGGTAGCCACACAAGAGTGTGATGGAGAATCGGAGTTTTCTTGGTTTGGCTGGATACTACTGAAGGTTTCTTCCAGATTTATCTAGAGTAATAGAACCTCTATCAACATTGAAGGAGAAGAATAAACCCTTCGTGTGGTCAGAGAGATGCCAACCGTGTTTTCAGCAGCTGAGGAAGAGGCTGACTAGTGCCCCCATATTGAGGCTTCCAGAAGAGGGCGTAGGGTACGTAGTCTCCTGTGATGCATCAGGGACCAAACTAGTATGTGTCCTGATACAGGAGCGAGAAGTGATCGCATATTGTTCTCGACAGCTGAGACAACATGAGCAGAACAATGCTACCCATGACTTGGAGTTAGCAATAGTGGTCTTCAACAAGAAGATGTGGTGACATTACATGATGGGTGAGCAGTTTATGGGATTCTCATATGAAAATAATCATAGTTATATACTCTCTCATAAGGACCTGAACCTGAGACATCAATGTTGGCTCCAGTTCCTCCCGGACTATGGCTTCGAGACAGTCTATACACCTAGGAAGGGGAACGTTGTAGCAGATGCACTCAGCAAGAGATCTGGTATACAACTTCTCGGTGAGGTGACTAAGTAGTTGGTCGCTTTACAGATATCCAAGGTGGATAGAAATAGAGCAGCATTCCTTTAGATTCTTACAGTCACTCCCCCACATCATCAGCGAGTCAGGGAGGTGCAGCGTGGGGACACTAACTACGAGCCTCGAGGTGCTCAGATATCCAACAGGCAGGCACCTAATGGATTTAATGAAGGTGGGGATTACGTCATCCTTTTTAGAGGATGTACAATGGTACCATTTTTACTTTGGAAGTAAGTGTTGATAGAGTTCCACACAACCCCTCTAGGGCTACATCCAGGAGTGGTGAAGATGTACCAGGAACTCCGAAGATAGCACTAGTGGCCAGAATGAAGAAAGCTATTGCAGAGTTTGTCTCACACTTCCTCACTTATCAGCAAGTGAAAGCGGAACATCCGGTACCAACAGGCTTGGATCAGCCTTTAGAGGTCCCAGAGTGGAAGTTGGATGGGATATCCGGGGACATCGTGACAGGACTTCAACGTACATTTACGGGACATTACTCTATCTAGTTGATCATCGACCGACTCACCAAGATAGCCCACTTCTTATCGATCAGAGATAAGGGTTCAGTAGAGAGTTTTGGATGCCTCTTTATGTTAGAGATTGTGTAGCTAAATGGAATACCCTCGATGATTATCTATGATAGTGATGAATGTTTTACATCCCGGATATGTAAGGGGGTGTAGAAGGATTTCAGGATGCAGCTTCACTTGAGCACTGCCTATCATCCTCAGACGGATGGTCATACTAATCAGAACATTCAGACTCTCGAGGACATGCTACATGATTGCGTCCTCCACATCGGTCGCAGTTGGGAGGATCACTTACCTTTGGAAGAGTTTGAATACAATAATAGATATCACTCCACCATTGGGATGGAACCTTTTTTGGAATTTTATGCCAGACCTTTTACATCACCTTTGGGGATAGAATAACCTAGGGGAGTCAAAACTCGTGTGACCAGAGATGGTATGGGCTACTGGAGAGAAAGTGTAGATCACTCAAGAGCGAATGAAGACTGCACAGAGTAGGAAAAATTGTTTTCTCGACCAGAGACGGAGACCTCTAGAGTTCATGGATAGTGACCACACATTTCTATGATTCTCACCCATACAAGGTTTACAGAGATTTGGTCGAGGCGACATGTAGTCTCCGAGATTAATCAGACCTTTTTAGCTCCTCAGCAGAGTTGGAAAGCAGGAATATTGCATAGCCCTTCCACCTTAATTGCACCGGGTGTACGATGAATTTCATGTATCCCAGCTGAGGAGATATGTGGACATCCCTTCCCATCTCATCGACCATGGAGATCTAGAAATAGACAATGGGGTGGAATTTTTTGAGGTTCCAGTTTAGATTGAGGATCAACAGGAGCGGGTCCTTCGTGGGAGGTCAATACCTCTAGTGCGCATTCGTTGGATGCACAGAAACCTCCAGAAGAGTACGAGGGAGGAGGAGGATCAGATTCATTCTCAGTACCCCACATTGTTTTCCTAGTTTTGGGATGTTGATTTTGGGGATGAAAATCCCAATGCTATGGAGAATGTAAAGACCCGTAATTTCCATGTATTTTTTTTAAATAAATGGTAATTTTACGAGTCCGTGAAAACTAACGGCGTGAGAATCCAAGGCTCAGTGTTCCCGGAATAAATTTTTGAACTTCTTTTTTCTAGTACGTTTAGTAAATGTATGAACAGGTTTTTTAACTTTTTAACCGCTATTCGGAATTAAAATTCAAGGGCACCGTTGAACTCGTAGTGCTGTTATTCGTTTAAGGGGACCTTCACCTCAATCGTAGTAGGTCGAGGGTGAAATATATAATTTGTAATTTTATGGAAAGAATAAAATAAAATAAAATTGTGTAAAATTTTATTTTATTTGGAAGTACCATTGGATGATGAGAGGTGGAGGCCACCACAATTAAACCTCTCATGTGAGGTTATAACGGTGGGGACTACCAGGATTAATCCCCCATGTGGTTATGGTGGTGGGGACCACCCGAGACTTAAAACCCCTTGAACCCCTTTGAAATCCCTCTTAACGGGGAGAAACCTATTGATCTCCCACACTTAATTATACCAACTCCCCCCTTTAATTAATTAAGCTAACCCATCAATTAATTAATTAAGCTATTTTGAAATTATTCCAACAAACATAGTAGATATATATTTTTATTATGTGGGATACCTTTCATTTTGGTGGAATTGGGGAGAGAAAAACTATTTGGAGAAAGTTATTCAACGAAAAACGCCAACGAGGAACATTACCAACGAAGAACGAACTGAAGATCGAGGAAACACCGACGTTACTGATGTCCCTCTATCCACAACAACATCGTCTCCTTCCTCTCAGACTCCATCAACAATACTTCGAGGTAGGAGTTTATTTATGAGTGACTATCAGATCCCATGTTGATCCCTTCTAAACTAAGAACCTGGATCAATTCTCATAAACTATTTGTTCCACATATGTTTTCTTTTGCGAGATTGGGAATTGTGATTGTCGAAGGTTGAGGAGATCGATGTTTTTAAATATCATCCATAAAAAAAATTTATTCTAATTTGTAAACCACTTGATACCACTCTAATGCGGAGGGTGAAAGCCAAAAAACATGGCCTGACCCTTCCATCATTCTTATTTTTTGTGTTCTTCATGATGGTGATGGCGACCAATGCCGGCGTTTGGCACCGGTGGAACACGAGAACGGCAGTCAACACCACTGCTGCCCATGATGAAGACAACGGCACTGCCCTGCAGCCACCACGCCACTCGTGGCTGCCGCCGCCCCTCGTCGTCGTGTCGTCTACGGTTCCGCCATCCCACGGCCCCGTCGTGCCACCCATGTCCCTTTCAGGCCTTCCACAGCCCACCGCGCTGCCTCGCAGCCTCCCCACCCGTGGCAACCCATGCCACCCGCGACCTTGCTGCCCGGGGCCTCGCCACGCCTCCTGTGGCCCCGCCATCCACAACACCCCCATTCTGCCCCGCGACTTCGCCTCCCTCGAGGCCTCGCAGCCCCCGCGCCACCTAGGTCGGGCCGACCAACGCGGGCCGAGCTAGGCTAGACCTAGCGGGTTGAACCAGGTTGATCTATACCGTGTCAGCCCAGGCCGGGCGGGCCCGGTCTATCGAACGCGTTAGACCGGACCCGGACCGACATCGACCCATTACACTCTTTTGGCCAAAACATTTGCACCGGATGTCCATTTGATGAATCGTCAGTGGCGATAGAATCCTTAGACTGAGACGGTCTAATTGGTATACCCCATTGGAGTTTTGGATAAATTTGGTGAATGTTTGGGTTGGATAAAGCACGAATCTAACCAGGCCCTAGGGACTAAAAGGCAAAAAACTCTCAGACCGGGCCTCCAATTAATGCATAGTATATTTTTTTGAGACCCCTAATACGTGGAGGTACTTTTGGACAATTCTTATTGATACTTCATGGAACTTTGAGTATCGACCAAATGCTTGTGGAGAGGACACTCCCGGAGACAAGCAAGCCTACTTCGGGAATCCAGTAGCTGGCTGTGACGTGAAGAAGGAAGAGCGATCATGTGTGGATCCGCGCCTAGCAATCCTGTGTGGGTCAGCATCGAGCGATCCTGTGTGGGTGAGAATCTAACATTATTATGGGGGTCATCACTTAGCGATCCTATGTGGGTCAGCAGCTAGCAACCCTGTGTGGGTCATCACCGAGCGATCTTGTGTGGGTTAGCACCACGCGATCCTGTGTGGGTCAGCACCGAGTGATCTTGTGTGGGTCAGCAGCAAAACTTCTTAATCTATTAATATGAATTAGTAGTTAAATATAATCATCTCTACTATTTTACTTAATTTATACATGGTGTGATATGAGTCAATTCCTTGTGGTACTTTCCGTCGTGGTAATACCATGGTGGTATTCTTCTGTGTGGTGTACCTGTGTGGTACTTTCCTTCATAGAATTCCTTCCTTTTGTGGAATAGATGAGATTTGGTCTTTGAGTTGAAATCTATGTTTTCTTCATGATTGAGATGGATTAACTAGATATCTTAGATATATTTATGGACATATACCTAAGTAGGGATTTCAATTGATTTCATGTTGTGTGGTTTATCATTTGTGGATTTTGTGAGACCTTGAGGGACTCGGCGTCCCTACTGAGTATCATTGTACTCTCCCCTACATAGGCTATGACCACACCTGATTGTTTTTGTGGAAGAAGACATACATTACAGACTGTGGGAAAAATTACTAGGACTGGAGGTATCTCGTAGGTGGACCTTAGACCAGGCTTACCACAGAGACGATCGTTCGAGAGGTGTACATACCCTACATGTAGGATCCTTGGTGGGTGAATGCAGGAGGTGTTCCAGTTTACTTGTACTTGTATTTTCTTGTAATTTTTAGTTGGTCTTGTATTGGGCCCCTTTTTTTATTGTACTCACTCCATTTACTATTCAGTTTACTTGAGCTCATATCTTGTTGTTTTCTTGGTTGCGTTTGATTACATGTTATAAAGGCAATGTCTTCCTAGTTTTCGAGAAAACACCTCGGTTCTAGTCACCATCCCCTAGCCTATGGATGGCAGGCTTTGTGAAGTCATGGTACGGGCTTCGGCAGGTGGGTTGTGACATAAATGGTATTAGAGGTGTGAAATTAAGAGAAGGGGATCTAACCTGTTATACGAGAGGTGAGTGTCACATTAGGAAAAGCTTGAAATATAATTTTTTAATAAAATAATTTATTGGTTTCTAATTGATATAAAATGATTTATTTTTAGGCTAATGTGGGGATGGGTCGATAACCTCTCATGCAGTATGTTTTAGATAGGTCTAGGTCACCATATTAACCTTATCATTATGATTTAACTCTTAGTTAAATAGTTTGACATATACCATGTCTGTTTGTATTTTTATATTAAATTGTTAATAAACATACTATAAGAAGCCATGTGAACCCCAAGTGGTTCATTATTATAAAATGTAACCTTATCTATGTCCTCTGGCTGATCCTTATATTTTTAAGAATATTTTATCAATTAATAATATAGGTTTTGTTTTAAAAACTGAATTATGTCAATTTTGAAAATATTTAGTATTTGTTATTTGAGAAAATCATAACAACATGATTACATATAAAATGAGTTATTTAATCACACTAACATGTCGTATTAACCTATAAAATTATTGGAATTCATAAAAAGTCACAAATTAAATTTATTTGGATATTTATAATATCAATAATTCCAATCTTTCGTCAATAAGGTTATTACTGAATCATCATTGTGTCATAAATAAATTTAATTATTCAATGTATAAAAAATATAAATAAAATACCATTATTAAGGAAATCAATTTATCTATCTAATTAATATTTATAGTTGAATTTATCTTACGTATAATACTATATTAAAAATGGTTTATTTATTAAACTTTGAATTTAACACTTTTAAGATTTCTTTAAATAAAATAATAATAAATCTTCCAATCTAATCCCAATGGACCAAAAGGATCATATTTTATTCCTATGGTTGTTTTTGGTTGAATTACACATATCCAATAGAACTAAAACATGTGTTAGGGTAATTATAAAATCATTTTTACCCTTAATTACCCTATTTACTTTTAACCGTGGTAAATAAAATACAAAAGTTACTATTGAAAAAAAAGTTCATCTTGTTGAAGAAAATTTTAATTACTGATGTCAACTGTGTCTCTCATAATTTTGAAATTAAACCTACAGAATAGGTAAAATTATGTTTTATGCAAATTTGTAAATGCTTCTAGAAGTTGGGTAAAAGACGTTAAAAAGTTTCAATAAAATTTTATACATCTAATTTTATTATAAAATTACTCTAATGAATTACATTGAACTTCTATAGTTATTATATATCTATTTTAACTGAAAATAATATTAAATAAAATATATAATTATTTAAATAAAACGTCGTTTTTAAACTATGACATAGTGTTTTTAACTATTCATAAAAAATTGAATGTTTTCAGAAAAATACAGAAAATTTAACTTAAGATAATTTTGATATTATGAATTAAAAATTGAATTATATTTTACCAAATTCAATACATAAAAGATTAATTAAATAATTTAATATTAATTCCCGTTGTGAAAACCGAAAAGATGGTTTTTTTAAAAGTAAAAACATCAAAAATTGTCATGTGTTTATGTAAAATTTAAATGTGAAATTACATATAATGACCTAAGTTTTGTTAAATGACAAAAATATAATCTAATTATAATTATAAACTATTCAAATGTCTAATTTAACACTATAAATTATTGCGATTAAAAATGTTTTTTTATATTAAAATTTAGTATTTTTCTGTATTCATTAAAGTATAAAATTTATCAGAAAAGTACCAAAAATTTATCAAAATAAATTTTTGTGTCCTGATTATAAAGTATAATTTAATTTTATTAAATTTAATACATAAAATTGTCTAATATTGGTTTTATAAAGGGTTTTCCATTAAACGGTTGGAAAATTGAAATTTTTTTAAAATGATTCTTTTATCAGAAAAAATTTATTTGTTCTTATATTATGTCTAAGAAACACATAATATGGATTATAAAATTATATTGGGTATTTAAAATTCAAAATTTAGTTAATACTATTCCTATCTACTTTTTAAATGGCTAGTTTGGTAATTCGTGGTGTGCTCGAACTCGGTGTTGTGTATAGCGCAAGCTATTTAATTTCCTTAATGAAAATAACATACTATGAAATCTTGGGGTGTTACGTTCTTCCCCACTTTTGGAAATTATGTCAAAATTTTAAAATTGGTCTTGGGAACTTCATTAAAAGTCCCACATCGGAAAAAAAGTCAAAAAAAAGATCACATTAAATAAATGAAAGAGAAGTAAAAAGGCCACCTGAGATAACCCATACTAAGATTACATATTGAAAAACATAGATATGGAAGATAAACTGAGTGTTAAGTTTTGATGGAGAGGGATAGAAAACATGATCAGGAAAAGTTAACAACAAGAAAACCACAAACGTGTGATGTGATAAATGTTAATTATTTTCCCAATAGGAAAAGTAAACGGACTATAGTTTTTTGTTTTGTGTTCTATTTCATAAAGATGAGGAATTTATTTATGAGACTGACTAATAACATAAAGAACTATACTTACACATTAGTATAGTTTTATCCTTTATTAATTTTCAACTAGTAACTCATATTTTTTTTCCAATGATGAGTATTCATGATGACATGGTCACACCTGAAGTGCTAGAATAAACATTTAGAGAATCACATTATCAAAAAGGATAAACTATATATTTCTCTTGTTTTTAGAGATTAACCAAAACCAAAATTGTTAGTAAATGATTAGATGATCCCCAAAAAGTATAATCCACGAATGAAAGAAATACTAATCATAATTTCTAAAATTAATCCTAGAATACCCCAATTTCAATAAATACCATTCAATAAACAATTGTTCTTAAAATCATTCAATACAATCCAAACTGATATTGAAAACAAAAACATAGAATAATTTTATTACATAGTTTTTCACGTTAAATATTATATCCAATTAACATCAAATACTCTTATAGACACATACTTAAAATTAATTAACCTAATCACATATTCTCTATGATAGGTTATTCATTTCAATAAATAACCCAACTCACTATAAATCCACAATAAAAACATTGATAAGAATCCACCATTACTTATTAAATGAAATCCCACAGTATTCTATTTTAGATATGCTTATAGTCTTCCCAACAGAGTGAATGTCATCCAAAATAACATTTATCACATAATCACCAAATCATTTTCCTATACTAAGGATATCCATTTGTTATGAAAAAAGATCCCAAATCAACATATTATTGATCAAAAATCATTTATCTATAAATAATTAGTCACACTAACTAGGGACTTCACGTAGTCCAGTGGTATGTGATAAATTCCAATCAAAATCTGGTTGGGGGTTTGATTCATGAAGCTTAGTCTGACGCAATGGGTTGTCACGCAGTCAGCATATTTTTCTTTTTGAAAAACATAATTTCATAACATTCCCAAAATGAGAGAAATTCCTCTAAAAAACTATAACATAATTTCATCACAAATGTTATCTCATACCTCTCATTTTCATCCCAAAATTTAATAACTAGTAATTCCCTCAAATTCAAGTATCATAAACCCAAATGGTTATTTATAACTACATCAACAATAGAAAAGATAATTATTCCTGAAATAGCAGTTTCACATCACAAACTGCAAGGCTACACATACAATACAAATGTCTTCCAAAGTAATCCCAGCAAAAAAGATCACAAATACTTTTAAACATTTTTTCGTCCATTTATTTTCACATAGGTTCTTCCTTGAACAAGAGGTTTTCATATAGCATAGATAAATCAATTGGGTAATGACCAGGTCCCCTATATTTACATAAAATGACTGTAAATGGATTCTTAGGATCATTTTTAGTTTCATCCATAGTACTCTTCATTTTTTGTCAACAATTATTTACATTATGTCCTTATTTTCCACACATAAATCTTTTCATTGATCCATTGAGACACATTCCTAGGTTTCTCCTTCCACATTTCCTGCATGATGGAAATTGAGATTTATTTTCGACATTGACTCCACTACTGGATCTCTTATCATTCGCCGCCTTTCTCTTCATTATTGAGTCTTGGAGTTGGTTAATATATATGTAGTTGGTCATATTTTTATAAAACGGATTCGACAAGAACATGATATCTTTTATGCCTATCAACATTCCAATTCATTACTCATTTCCACCAATGTGCCCACTTTTTACATCATGTTAAATGTTACTATGACTACCTTGGAATCCAGCCATTGACTAACTCAAGAAAGCATAGTGTGAGCCATAAAATCATTTAGAGAATATCATAACACCTTATTTTATATCTAAAACACCTTAGTATTAACCCACGTTATTTATTATCATAATATAATAAAATACATCAAATTGGTTTGTAATGAAAATGTCAAGTATACTAAGCATGTCCACCATGAGTGTCGTAACCATGAGAGTAGCAAGGCTCGTTGTACTATTGCTGGATACCCAATGTCAATCCCTAATCTACTTGTCGAAGTATTCACTTTTAGGTACATCTGTGCCGAAGCCCCCTCTACCTGCTCGTATCCAGATATGGATAAATTTCATGGAAAACACACATAATATTTACATTACAAATTTTTTTGGATGTTCTTCTATACTAATTCTCAAAGTCTATCTTAGGGTAACGTTTTCTAATCAATGTATTTCTAATTATAGCTTTCATGTTTTGCATTAAAATTTCTATGATAAGAAATATAACATCCCAACCCCTATTGTCTAGTGTCGGTGCATTATTACATAACATTAGAATGATACAAGGAATCATGTCCCGAAATACCGATTAGTTTAGTATCCTTGGAAGTACTAGATACATACATAAGTTTTAAATGACATCATGAAATAAAAAAATAAGATTGTGTCCCCTTTGAACAATTTTATATCTCTTAGCTTATTCCTGAATGTTAAACGTAATATACCTCATTGAATCTTGGGAAAAATAAAACATCAGAAAGGGGTAATAACCAATGCTTAGTAAGGATAAAAATATAAATGAAACATTCATAAATAAGAATAAACATTTAAGGGAATGTATAAGAATAAAACACAAGCCTTTTAATCATAAACATCAGTATAATATCGAATAGATATATTAAATAATTCCATTTACTAATACACATGGATATTCTACTAGTCTCATAATCACATGTAATATCAATATCCAATTTCATAATGATGGAATGCATAATTCTAGACCTCATAACCACACAGTCAATATCTAGTGCCTAGACTTCAAATGAGATTTTGTCAAGGCTTTGTGAAAAGACACTAGTTTGTCTCATGAAACCTGTTGATGCCTTGAGGAGCTACAGTGGTATCCACCGATAACATACTAAGTCTAATTCATTCCTCATATGAAAAGTTTTAAACATTACTTAAACATTCGTATTAAAACTAGCATATGATATGTCAATACGTTATCTATAAACCATGAATTGTATAAAAATAACTCATCCACAATCAATCATATCACAATAACTTCAATACAAAATCAAATATTTCTATCATAATAAATCATCCTCGATCAAGAATAATATCCTAGAAATTTTTTTGACATAATTGACAATGATCTGTAAAAATCTTTTAGAGAAAAATCATTTTCTTCTTGAAAACATTTAAAAGTCTCACTATTTATCAAGAAGATATTTAAAATAGATTTTTGAATCGATGTTTCCCATATCACATTGAAATATTTAAAATTAATATAATTTTTAAAACATTAATATCTATATAAATAAATCATTAAAACCATTTTTAAAACATGGACATTGATGACAATGATTTAGGATAATAAAATTTTAAAACATTAAAAATGATATTTTAGTTAGTGTTCCTAAAAAAATGAGGGACACATGAATGAAAATAATTTAGTTAATAAAAACATTATAATATCATGATAATAAAGGGATTTATGATATAACTTGTCAATGTACATTATATACACCAAATAAAAGTGAATTGGCACATGACAACAAAGAAGTCTCAATGGAATTTAAGTTGTGATGAATTCCTTTATAAAGACCAAATCATTAGGTTAAGGATAAATAAATGAAATAATTATGTGTGAAAATATAAATACACATAATATGATTGGATATTATGTATAAATAAATCAGAGGACATAAATACATATTCCTATAAAAACAAAATCAATGACTTGGATGTTTAACCCAATGAATAGAAATTGAGTTAAAATTATGTATGCCATGTTTACATCGATGACTCGAAAATATATCAATGGAGTGATTATGTCTATAAAAAGTGTACCCATACAATGGGGAGTTTAAATTACTACATAATTATATAAGTAGTGATTACACACATAATCTGAGAGTAATGCAATCAATGAAGTTTGCGTAAAACCGAATGAGGGGAAATTCAAATTTGAAAATCCCTTACCGATTTGGTATCATACGAAACATACACCCCAAGAAATAAGGATCATCCAATTATGATGTAAATAACCATAAATTAAATTATATTACGCAAATAATACAATCATGGGAAGTACATACACCACACGAAAGTTAATAGCGGCAAATATTGCATGAATCTCACGGGATTAAAAGTGAGATGAAAACCCCTTACCTTGTACTTTTCCTTAGTCTAGTGTACGTTATCATCCTATATAATAGTTAAATAATCTTTTTTAAATTATACAAGAACTATATACATAAATATTATATCATATATGATCCTTTAATATTTCATTGATAATAATATTATAGTAGTATCATCATTTTAGGTGTTAAGTGATCTGTTTTCCTTTATATTCTTGGATATGTAAGCCATGACTATTATTGATAGGATTTAATTTATTCATATCCATAATTATATTAAGTTTTTAAATAATACTTTTAATCATAAAATTAGAATTATTGTTGAATGATTATGATCGGGAATGAATATCATCATATTCGTGGAGACTGTAATCTATACGTACACACGAGCAAAAATATCATTATATTGATGGTGAAATCATATTTAATTGGATGGTATATAATATATAAATAATACTTGACATGTTATATTTATTTTTTACAATAGTTATACTCATTATTATACCCATCCAAATACTGAAGTGTTTGAATAATAAACTACACCACAACATGAAGACGGTAAATCATACTTACATGCGTTTGGTGACTTTGTCATTCATAAGACGGATTGAATAATAAATATGGTTGTAACATTTTTATAATAAAATCAAAATATATATCAGATACTAGAATTTTTATTTTATAGGGGAAACAACAAATAATGTGGATGTGGAAGGAAAGAATTACTTGAAAGAGGTGAGGAAATATTTACCTCTTGTTCGGGTTCATCCTTTCGATTTGATCAAAAGGGAAACATAGGTTGGATTTCTGACCAAGTAAGGCCTCTGAGATGAAGGGAGAAAAGTTTTTATGATATTTGGGTAGGGTTTGGCCAAGAGAAATTGCTTTGGAGGTTTGAAATTAAGATAAGGGAATGTAACCTTTTATAAGAGAGGTGAGGGTCACTTTATGAAATGCTTGAAATTTTATTTTATAATAAAATTATTTTATGATTATAATGGCTCCAAAATGATTTATATTGTGGTTAAAATAGGTATGGGTTTAATAACATTCAACCAATAGGTTTTAGATAGGTTTAGATCACCATATTGACCTTTTCTTTTGGACATAACTCTTAGTTAAATAGTTGGACATTTACAATGTCTCTTTGTAGTTTTATATTATATGGTTTATAAAATTACGATAAGAAGCCAAGAAAACCCCAAGTGGTTCATTAGGAATATATATAACTCTATCTATTTCCTTTTTTTGAGCCTTAGATATTTATGAATATGATATCAATTAATAATATAGTATTTGTTATAAAAACTCAACTATGTGAATTTTGACAATTTTTATTATTTGGTTTATGTGAAAATCATTAAAGCATAATTACATTGAAAAAAACTATTTATTCACCATAACATGTCATATTAACCTATAAAATTAGTCTAATTCATCAAAAGTCTCATATTACATTTATTTTGATATTTATAATATCAATTATTTTTATCCTTCATTAATAAGGTAATTGCTGCATCATTATTGTTTCATAAATAAATTTAATTATTTAATATATAAAAATTATAAATAAGGTACGATTATGTAGGAAATTTTTTTTTATTCCTAATTAATATTTATGGTCGAATTTATCTTATGCATAATCTTATATTAAAAACGGTTTAGTTATTAATCTTTAAATTTAACACTTTCAACTCTACTTTAAATAAAAATAATAATAAATGTCATAATCTAATCCATGTGGTCCAAAATGATCATATTTTATTTATAAGGATTTTTTTGGTTGAATTAAAATTATCCATAAGAATAAGGACATGTGTTAAGGTAATTATAATATCATTTTTACCCTTAATTACCCTATTTACTTCTAATCGGGTAAAATACAAGTAAAAAGTTACTAATCATCAAAAATTATTTTCATCTTATTGAACCACTTTTAACATATCTATGTCAACTATGTCTCTCCAATTATGAAATTAAACTCACCGAAACGGTAAAATGTTGTTTTATGCAAATTTCTATATGCTCATAGAAGCTGTGTAAAAGACGGTAAGAAGTTCAATAAAATTTTATACATCCAATTTTATTATAAAATGACTCCAATGAATTACATTGAACATATATAGATATTATATATATTTTTACATAAAATTAATTTAAATAGAATAAATAATTTTTTAATTAAAACGTTAGTTTAGAACTATAACGCATTGTTATTCTTTATTCATAAAAAAATGAATGTTTTTTGAAAAATACCAAAAATTACCCCAAGAAAATTTTGATATTCCGAATTCAAAAATGAATTCTATTTTAACAAATTATATACATAGAAGATGAATTCATTAATTTAAATTTAATTATTGTTGTCAAAACCGAAACGAGGGTTTTTTTTAAAAGTAAAAACTATTAAAAGACTGGCATGTGTTTATGTCAAATTTAAATGTGAAATTACTTATAATGAAATATATTATATTAAATGATAAATAAATAATATAATTATACTTCAAAACCATTCAAATGAAAAATTTATCACTGTAAATTATTTTGATTAAAAAAGTTGTTTTCAATAAAAATTTAGTTTTTTTCAGTATTAACTAAAAAATGAATGTTATCAAAAAAGTATGAAAAATTTATCCACAATAAATTTTTGTGTCCCGATTCGAAATAAGAATTTAATTTAATTACATTGAATATATAAAACTGTCAAAAATTGGTTTTAAAAAGGAGTTTCCATTAAAATGTGGTAAAATCTCAATGTTTGATATATACTTGTTTTATATGAAAAAATGAATTTGTTCTTATATTATATCTAATAAACACATAATCTGGATTATAAAATTATATGAGGTATATAAAATTAAAATTTCAGTTAATACTCTTCATAAAAACTTTTGGAATGACTAGTTTGGTAAGTCGTGGTGCACTCGAACACGGTGTTCTGTATAGCGCAAGCTATTGAATTAATTTAATGAAAATAACTTACTATGAAATATGGGGTGTTAAATTCATCCCCCTTTTTGTAAATTACATTCTCAAAATTTTAAAATTGGGATTTGGAACTTCATTGAAAGTCCCACATCAGAAAAATAGTCAATAGAACTATCACTGTATAAGAATGAATGATAAGTACAAAGGTCACCTTATATAACCCATACTAGGATACCATGTAGGAAAACATGGATATTGAAGATAAAATAAGTGTCATGTTCTGATAGAGAGTGATAAAAACATGATTAGCTATTGTTAACAACAAGAAAACCACAAACATGTAATGGGATAAACGATCATTTGTTTCCTAATAAGGAAAGTAAATAGACAACTTTTTGTTGTTTAAAGTTCTTTTTCATAAATATGGGGAATTTATTTTTTAGATTGACTATGAAGATAAAGAGATATACTTTCTTTTAAGTAGAGTTTTGTCCTTTAATAAATTTCTACCAGTAACTCATATTTTTTTTTCAAATGATGAGTATTCAAGATGACTTTGTCACACTTGAAGCTCTAGAATAAACTTTTAGAGAATCACATTATCAGAAATGATAAATTATATATTTCCCTTGTCATTAGAGATTAACTAAAACAAAAATGGTTAGTACATGATCAGATGATCCCTAGAAAGGATAATCCTTTAGAGAAAGATATACTAATATTAATTTCTAAAATTAAACAAACAATACCCTAATTTCAATAAATACCATTATATAAACAATTGTCCTTAAAAGCATTTAATATAATCTAAATTAACATTGAAACCCAAAAATTCAAAGAATTTTATTACATAGTCCTCCACGTTAAATTGTATCTCCAAATAACATTGACTACTCTTTTACACACATAAAAAATAAGTAATTAACCTAATTACATATTCTCTCTCATAGGTTAAACATTTCCATAAATAACCCAAATTTCAATAAATCAACAATTGAAACATATATAAGAATCCACCATTAATCCTCAAATGAAATATCATAGTATTCTATTTTCCTTAGGCATATAGAGTTCCCCACAGAGAGAATGTCTTCCAAAATAACATTTATCACTCAGTCACCAGATAATTTTCCTATACTAAGGATATCCATTTGATAATATATAAGATCCAAAATCAATATATTATTGATCGACAAAATCATTTAAATAAAAAGAATTATTTACACTAAATAGGGACTTCACGTAGTCTGATGGTAGTCGATAAATCCCCATCACTCTCTTTGTGGGTTCGATTCCCGCCACATTGTCCGACATGACTTGTTGTCACACGATCTACGTGTTGTCCTTTTTCAAAAAAAATATTTTAAAACATTCCCAAAATTATATAAATTCCTCAAAATAACCCAAACATAATTTCATCGTAAATGTTATCTCATACCACTCATTTTCCTCCCAAAATTTAATAACTTGTAATTTCCAAAAATTCATGTATCGTATAAACCCAAAAAGTTATATATAACTATATCAACAATATAATAGACAATTATTCCTAAAAAGCATTTTCACAGAAAAAACTGAAGGGTTACACATACAAGAGAAATGTCTTCCAATGTAATCCCATCAAAAAAGAGCACTAATAATTTTAATCTTTTCCCCATCAATTTATTTTCACATAGGTTCTTCTGTGACTAAGTGGTTTCCTAGAGAATAAAGAATTCACTTGTGTAATGCCGAAGTTCCCAACATTTACATAAAATGACAATAAATTCATTCTTGGGATCACTTTTATTTTCTTCTGTCGTAGTCTTTATTTTTCCTCAGGAATTTTTTACTTAATTTCCTTCATTCCCACACATAAAGCATTTCTTTGTTTCATTGAGAAACTTTCCTAGGTGTCTCTTTCCACATTTCCTGAATGATGGAATAAGAGATTTATTTTCTCCATGGTCTCCACTGCTGGAGCTCTTATAATTTACCACCTTTCACTTCTTTGTTGAGTCCTGGAGTTGGACAATATATATGTTGTTGATCATATTATTAGAAAACTGATTCAGCATGCACATGATATCTTTTACACCTATCAACACTTCATTGCGTTGCTCATTTCCACTACCATTCCCACCTTGTACATCATGTTCAATGTTACTATTCCTGCCTTGGAATCCAGCCATTGAATAACACAATAAAGCATAGTGTGAGTCCTAAAAACATTTAGAAAATATCATAACACATTATTTTCAATCTGAAATAAATTAGGATTAAAAATGGTTATTTATTCTCATCTTATATTAAAATCCATCAAAGAGGTTTGTAAAGAAAATGTGATTTATCTAAAGAATAACTCATGGGAGTGTCATAACCAAGAGTGCAGCAAGGCCATTTTTCATGTACCAAGATACCCTGGGTCAATCCTGAAACTCAATGTCATATTTTTCACTCCTAGGTACATTTGTGCCAAAGCCACCTCTACATGCTAATATCTATACAGGGATATATTTCTTCGAAAACACACATAATATTTACATTACAAAATTTTTGTATGATCTTCTATACTAATCCTCAATGTCTATCTTAGGGTAGTGTTTTATAATCAGTGTTTTTTTAAATCTATCATACATGGTTTTTACTATACATCCACTCATAACAACTGTATCACCCTGACCCTAGTTACATAGAATCAATGCATTATTACATAACATTGACAAGATACAAGGAATCATATCTTGAAAGACCAATTAGATTAGTAGCCTTAGAAGTACTAGATACATATATATGTTTTACATTACATCATGAAATAAAAAATAATTGTGTCCCCTTTGAAAAATCATACATCCTTTAGCCTATTTCTACATGTTAATTGTAATATAATTATTTTCATCCTAGGAATAATAAAACATAAGAAAGGGGTGAGATCAAATGCTTAGTAAGGAAAAAATATATCGGAAACACTCATAAATAAAAATAACCATTTAAGGAAATGTATAATGCTTGAACACAAGCCTGTTAAACTTAAACATTAGGATAATATGGAAATGATAAATCACGTAATTCCATTTAATTATTGACATGGATTTTCTACAAGCCAAATAATCAGATGTAATATCAATATCCAATTTCAGAATGATGTAATGCATAATTCCAGACATCATAACCACATAATCAAGGCCTTGTGCCAAGACTAAAAATGTGATTTTGTCAAGGCCGGGTTCCAAGACACTGGTTTGTCTCATGAGACCTACCGATTCATCGAGGAGCTATAGAGGGCTTCACCCATTACATACTATGTCTAATTCATTCCTCATATAAAGGCATTAAACAAAACATAAACATTCATATTAAATATAGAATATTAAATTTCAATACATTATCCATAAACCATGAATGGTATAAAAATAACACATCCTTAGTCAAACATATCACAAAAACATCAATACTTTATGAACGATTTGTATCATAACAAATAAAACTCGATCATGAATAATATCCCATAAAGGATGTTGACATAGTTTAAAATGATCAGTAAATATATTGGGGAGAAATATCCCTTTATCTTGAAAACATTTAAAAGTCTCACTATTTTTAATGATGTTGTTTAAAATAGATTTTTGAATCAATGTGTCCCATAACAAATTGAATCTTTTAAAAGGAATTCAAATTTTAAAACATTAATTTCATCATAAATAAATCCTTAAAACATTTTTAAAAGCATATAAGTTAATGAGGATGATTTAAAAGATTTTTTTAAAAATATATAAAATGATATTTTAGTTACAATTCCTAACCAAATGAGAGACACTTGAATACAAATAATTTAGGTAATAAAAACATTTTAATATCTACAGAATAAAGAAATTCATGATATGATTGGTAAAAGTACATTATATAAACCAAATAAAATTGATTTGGTGTATAACAAAAAATAATTTTCAATGGAATTTAAGTTGACATGCATTCCTTTATAAAGACTGTATCCTTAGGTTAAGGATAAATCAATGAAATAATTATGTGCGAAAAATATAAATACACTCAATAGGATTGGATGTTCAGTTTAAATCAATTAGAGGACACTCACATGTATTCTTGTAAAAATAGCACCAATGACTTGGATTTTTATCCCAATGAATAGAAATTGAGTTAAAATTACTTTTTTCAAGTTTATATAGATGAATTAAGAATTTTTCAATGGATTGATTTTGTGTATCAAAATTATATCCCCACAAAGGAATTTGGAAATTACTAGATATGTAAATAAATAATTTTTTCACAAATAATCTTGTAGTAAAGTAATCAATGATGTTTGCGTAAAACCGAATGAGTGGAAATTGAAATTGTAAATTCCTCTACAAATTTAGTAACATACGAATTCTACACCCCATGAAAGAAGGATCATCCAATGATGATGAAGATAACCATAAATTGAAGTATATTATGAAAACAATACAATCATGGGAATTACATACACCACACAAATGTTAATAATAGAAAATATAGCATGAATCTCATGGGAAAAAAGGGTAATGAAAACCCCTTACCTTGTACATTTCCTTGGTCGAGTGTACATTAACCTCCTATATAATAGTTAAATAATTTTCATTAAATTATAAAAGAACTAAATACATAATTATTATATCATATATGATCCTTTAATATTGCAGTGTTAATAATATTTTAGTATTATCATCATTTAGGGTGTTAACTGAGTTGTTTTCCATTATATGGTCAGTTAAGTAAGACATGTTTGTTATTGATAAGATTTATTTTATTCATATGCAGAATTAGATTAAGTTCTTATACATTATTTTTAATCATAAAATGAATATTATTCTTTATTTATTATGATGTGGAAGAAATCTAATCGTGTTCATTAAGATGGTAATCCGTACGTACACAGGAATGACAATATCATTAACTCGATGGTGAAATATTATGTAATTGGATTGTATATCATATATACAGTATCATTAACATGTTATATTTATTATTTACGTTAGTTATAATTATTATTATACCCATCCAAATAATTATGCGTTTGAATAAAAAACTACACCACGACATAGAGATGGTAAGTCGTACGTACACACGAATGCTAAGTTTTTCATTCATACGATGGATATAATAATAAATATAGTTGTACAATTTTTATAATAACATCATATTATATAGAGGATACTGGATTTATTATTTTAGAATTGAAATAATAATGGAAGAGGTAGTGGAATTTGAAAATAACTTGAAAGAGGTGAGGAAATATTTAGACTACTAAAAATTGAATAGAAAAAATAACACACCTTCATGATAGTAATTCTCATACATATGGTAAATATTTTGTGAAATTAACTATTTATGAGTTGTTTCATTTTGATAGGGAAATTATAAGTATTCATACCTATCAAATTGAAATATTTTATTGACACAAAAATTATTACATTGAAAGAAAAAAGGTATGGGGATTTATTACCATAGTGATACTGAAAAAACCCTTATTCCCTCTGACATGTATAATGTATTACAATCTGAAGGTAGGTATTTTCTATTTCATTTATGAGTGGTAGAAAACTCAAAAATAATTCCCATTAATTGTATGTCTAATAGAATATTCATCACATATTTAGTTTTTCTTTGATATCAAATTATGTTCCCATAAATTTTTCATATATATTCATCTCCACAAGCATGAAATCAAACTTATGTTTGAAATGCTTATATCTACAATATAGTAGATCAAAAATTACATACAATTCATTCTAAATATTAATATTAATAATATATATTCTATTGTACTCTTGAATGTTGAATATATGTATTCACCCACTCAAAATATTGATTGGGGTAAAAAAGGTATGGATTAATATTATTTTCATGTAATCCATTGAACTCCAATTTAAATCATCAATAAGAGTGATCCATATAAAATCCTTCAATACATCATGTGTACTTTTTTTTCCACATTGTAGTTAGAAATAGGATGTTTATTGTTTACAAATTGGAAAAGCTTCATTCCCATTAACATTTCATCCAAAAAATATCCATATACTTAGAAATCATTTATAATGAATATAATCAATGCATTTAGTTATAATTGTTCAATTTTATTTGAGACATAATCCCTAAAAATTTATCTTGAAAAAAATTCAGATCATCAATAAATTGTTACAATCAAACATCCATATCATTTAATGGATGTTTTAAAAGAGAGATTATTAAACTCAACATGACATATTTTTGATTCATACAAAATTTTTGAGAAAAAAAATAAATTTGATATAAAAGAATCATTGAACTATGTGTGCTACAAATTATTCTATATGGATTCATTCCATCTATGAAGATACTAGTTCATGTTATTTTTACCATCATTTTTTAATATTGGAAACCATTGATAAATTTTTATTCACTATGGACAATAATCTTTCTCATGTAATTTTACATAACATGTCTACTAATTTCCGCGACTTATTAACCATTGTCATCATCTAAATGTGAAAAATAAAAATTCAAATGATGAATTTTATGAAGACACCAAAAAGATTAGTTGTAGTATCTATAATTTTTAAATTAACTTGTGATTTTTTATCCAACGTATATCACAACATCTGATATTTTGGGAACTTTGATATAAATTTTTATTCATACCGATAAATAAAATAGTAATTTTGGAATTCATTTTTTTTCTTGTACCCCTCACCCATCAGACATAAATTTTCCATTTTTTTATAATGTGAATATATAATTATGTTGTCTTTAAAATTTATCACTTCTAACCGCTATATAAACATTCCAAAACACTTATTAGTCCATCAAATTTTCACCATCATGTTAATCAATATTAACACTATAGATAAAATCCTAAATTTCATACAACTAAGATACAATGATTATTCAGCATTACTATATAGACGATGAGTTTTTGATTATTTATCAATTGAATCTACTAAAAATAATAGGAATCATTTCTTAAATTTCATTAGACGTGTCATCTAGAAAATCAATTTCATATGTAGATCCATAATTCATCCTAGTTTAAACAAGACAAATGTAAGTGATCTAATTGAGATTAAAACCATAAAAAATTATATTAACTTTTATATCTCCACATTTTAACAACACTATATTTAAGATTTTTATTAATGGAATGAAAAACATGTAATCGTTGGGAAATTTTCAGTTATAAGATTCAATGAAACCCTCAAAACCATAATCATAGTCATCAATTTTATAAAAGTACAGTAAAAAAACCTTGACTGATTATTATTTATAAAAATCATCAATTATTTAAAATAAGTTGATTATATTTTCAAATTTATATTTATCATTAACAGTAACAAATAAAATTAAAAATATCAAAAAAATAAAAAATATTTCATAAACAATAATAGAATGTTAATCAAATTAAGATATCATCAATTAATAATAATTCACAAGTCATAATCAAAATAAAAAATGTCATCATTCAAAAAATATATAATATGTTATAATAATAATAACATAAAATACAAGTAGCGAATATAGTGTGACCTTAATTGAAAATATGAAGAGAAATTCCAAATTCAAATAACTTGGACTAAAAAATATATAAAATGCTAATAAAAACCCATATATTGATATTGTAATCAGAATGATTTAGAATGTGACACCAATAGGAATACAAGGTAAGTGGAATCTAGTCGTGGGAGATAGTAGATGGCGGTCATTGATGCCCACTAATAGAAAAACATACATCAATAGAATATCAGATGTCAAAATAAAATAAAAAATACACCGGATTAATTTTATAAATAATTAATAAATAAAATCATGATATTGATCATGGAACCAAGATGACAGATAAAGAGACACTGAAAGGAAGAATGTTGAAGTGTTGGTTTGAAATGGGTGATAGTGGATGCACACTTGTGTGGATGGTAACTCAAATATAAAGAATTGTCAATAAAAAATTTGAACCAAAAATAAAAATAAAAATACATTGAATGAATATAAATTGAAAGAAATAAACATACAGAGTATATTGAAAAAGGAACTAAAATTAATGATATGGTGACACACAGAAGAAAAATGTGAATGTTGTGGCCAACAACGGGTAATGGTGTATGGCAAATAATGTTGGGTAAAAATGAATGGTATTCAATTAAAATGATCAAAAAAATATTTGAGATATTATATAGAAGAATTTAAATATTTGATGCCATATATAAAAAATGGTAAGGAGTATGGTTTTCAATGAGAAAGAAAACTAATGTCCATCGCATGGTAGAATGAAATTTAAATGAATGAACTCGACAACATATTAATGTTTTAAAAATTTCTAACATAATTTATCTGATAACCAAAAAATAAATTATTAAACATAACATTCTATATTGAGTTACTAATTTAAAAAAATATGTTGTGTCATTTTCCAAGTCATTTATTAAATACCATATGTAAAACATAACCCTTTTCACAATGTTTGTAGAAAACAAGTAATGAAAATTTGTCTCTGTTAATATTAAAGTTGTTTTACTACTAAATGACATGAAGATATTATTTTACATGACTATTATTGGGGAACATAGGTTAAAAATATTAATGCTTTATTTACAATAATTTTTATAAGTAATTGATGTGTAGAAAGTGTCAGGAAAATTTAATTTTATACGAGTGTTAGAATCAAAATAGCTATAAAACATATTTCAAATAGGGGTTAGGGAAATAAACTATTTTCTGTATGGTTTTTTAGACTATGTTCCCACCATGAAACAGCCACTAAGAGTTTCTCAACACCAAGAAAACTTGATCAGAATATATTAAAAAACCCGAAGATAAAAATTGATGTCTAGTCTGACACCAATTTTCACTCCAAAATCCAAAAATATCTCTAAACCGTCCACCTGAAATCAATATAAATTAGGAAAAACACGGTTGAAACAAAAATATAGCATATATTAATATAGAAATATAAAAATTTGTTACCCAAATCCTAAAAACAAATGGAAGAACATGTCACATCATGAGTGGTGGTGATTATGAACCCACTCATGACAAAGATTTCTTTTCGGGATGATCACGTTTTTGTTCTATCAGACTTCAAAAATAGATAGGGAACTCTAATAATTTTTTTTATTAAACTACTTTGGTCCACCCAAGATCCATAAACCTAAAATAGACCATGTAATGTCCTGAAGAGAGTTCACGATCCCCCTGGAATTGATATATTTTCCATTCTATTAAAACACACTTCACGTGATTGATTTTCCTTATACAATTATTATGGAACATGTAATATAAATACCCCATGAATAAGGAATAGTTCCCCCAGATATCAGAATTAAATGAATAAAGAAATAATTTTTTTAAATTTAAAAAAATTAAACAATACACAATAAAATTAAACATTAATCTTAATAAAAACATAAAACCAATATAAAACATATACAAAATGAAACTAACCTACTTGATATATAAAAGATACTAAATAACACCAAAATTGAAATCATGATCTCTAGTTGAAATTGATATCACAATTAAGCAACTAAAAATCTATGATAGACTAATATAGTGAATTTCACTAGCTAATATTCCTGAGAACGTGAACTTAATCATGTAAAAAATTAACACAAATTCTATAAAAACAGAGTGGTGAATGTAGCGTGTGAGTTAACAGAACATTTTAATTTCACTAAATATCCCATGAATTTATTTTTTAATGTAATTCTACAAACACCAATTTGAAATATATTATTTAAAATAGGTATTTATCAATTTCAAAATTAAAAATACCTAAAAAATTTTAAAATCAATTTAAACCCCAGAATAATTTATATGAATCATTAAAAAATATTCCATAGATATTTCCACTTAAAACCATTCATTGAAATTAAAATTTAATTTTCTGATAAAAATATATGATGAAATGAATTAATGAATAACAAATTGAAATGGAATTACCCTTACATCAAACCCATAAATATATAAATCTCTATCCAATATAAAACAACAGTATGTAAAACTAAAATAATTAGCAATAAAAAAATCTCATTAATGGGAGAGTTATAAAATATGTGTCACCAACCAAGATGGTTCATCATCCAATTTAGTTCTCTATGGAATCTTTGGAAAGGTTTGGTAGTCATTCACGATCCCCATGGGCGGGAAATAGGTGCCCGGGTATCAACATTACATCATGTGAATTAATTACTCAAATTTAAAAACATAAAACATCCTAGTATTTAAATGAAAAGAAATTGAAAAACTATATCCAAACAAACCAAAAACAATTTTAAGATTTTATTTACATGTTTTATACAAAACCCAAAAATGATACAACAAAAAACACCATCCCAAAAATAATAAACCATGATTAGAGGAGCATCACCCTCTAGTCAACTCCATAACACCACCACGCTATAGGAGATCTCCAGCAACCTGAACCACCATCTCCAAAATCTTTTACCTTACCTGTATCAATCATAACCATGTCTATATACACCGAAGTTTTTAAGTAGGGTGTGATCCTACGACCAGTAAAATTCCACCAAATAATTGATTCCATGAAATAAACAGTATAAGATAAATAACACACATCTTTTCTATAACAAGAGTGGAAGAATTTTAGGGAAAACATTGTTTAAGAAAAAAAGCACACTTATTATTGATATAACACACTGGTATGCCATATGATAATGGTACATGTGATATCACCAAATATCACTAGTCATGGGAAAAATACTCTAGGAACTAGATATCAAAGGGACACTATGTACCTCTCATATTGGTGAAACATGTCTTAGAAACCACAACAAATATATTTATCATGCATGAGCCACTATGAGGGGACACCCTAATGGCCTAGTAGTCACTGATCGTCATCAATATATAGTTATTGTTGTCATCGTCAATCCTGATAAGTAAAATCGGGCCAAATATACTTCCATTTCACTAGTATACTAGTCATATTCCACCCAATTAGTCACCCGTGATACCCCATTTTGCTAAAACAATTTCCATTTTCACATAACACACCAATTTTACATTACAATAAAAAAATGTAATATGCACCCAAAATGTTATCACATTCACTCCAAAATCAATTTATTAAAATTGTATGAATACAAAAATGTTTTCCAAACAATATTCACAATACATGCATAATTTAATAAATAATTTGTACATATTTTTAAACACCACTATGTGACACAAAAAAGGTTAACATATATAATAATCCCCATTTCATATATTAAAATAAATTTCAAACCTAATGCACATCAACCCCATTCAAAAACCACTTTTACATCACAAATATTAGACATAAAACACTTTAAAATAATCAAAAAATCATAAATAAATTATAGTGACCCTATCCTTATACACATATCATTACATGGTTTTAATAGTATTAAATAATCATATTACAATCCAGGGATTGTAATGTATAGTTTCTAGGAAGACTGGGAACATAAAAATTAAAACATTGGAATAAATAAAACATTTATTTATTTATTATTCATTAATAGCTCCAAACTTATATTGTGCTCATAAATATTCATAGGATAACTTAGGTATAACAGAAACAACAGGATGAGGTAAAATCCATGTAATGGAATAAGCATTATAATAAAGCATTATCACGTGGGTTAGAAGGCATTGAATAAGGATATAAAAAGACATGGAACATGATGAATCATAATAAATAAACATGAGATCATATAAACATTGAGTCATAATTATTTTGCATCAAATTAAGAGAGGACAATATCATGAGTCAAGGCTCCTTGCACATAGAGGAGCACAAGTGATGGTTATCCACTAAAATTGTTGGACATTGTAGCACGAGTAAGGGATAAACACCAAGACCACTGAACATCACCTCTCATGAGACTGAACATTACCGAATACATCGGAGCACTAATAGGACACACCCATTATGAATTTTTCGTCCATATTATTTCCACATATAGAATCATAGAAAATAAATCATACATAAACATAAGGATACCCATGAAAAGAAATGGGTATTATAATCATGTCATAAATCCTAATAGATGGTTTTATCATACAAGTGTCCATGAAATAATTGTATTAAAAATAGATATACATTTATAAGTTAAAATATGTACATTTCATGGTAATTTATTTCCGTTATATGTGAAAACATGTAAGAGAAATATTTAAGAAATGTTTTCATTAATACATATTAGTACAGTTTAATGGAAAATACTAAATATCCTTTAAAATAGAAAATTGAATATTATTTTATATAAAACCAGAAGTGAAAAAAAGGTACTCATAATAAAGATATAGATTTTATAAAAACAACAGGGTCTTATAATTGATGATATATTTCACTTGAAACTGGGTATGAATTTGGGATGTTCCCATAAAATGGGTGTGCTTATCAGGAATCATTTAGGAGGGAATAATTTAAAAACATGTATATCACTGAAAGAGAAAGATGATTGGATCCTTATACTTGAAATTTTATTATATACATGGATATTGAAATATATTCGTAAAAAATAGATAACACCATTTAGTTAAAAAGAATGATAGAATAACTAGAAGAAATAATGATGGTTCAGGTATAGTCCTTTACCTTACGTCGGATGGTATCCTTAGCCTTATATTAATGTCCTAGATAACCAAATTACATTGATTAATTAATATTTCCAGAAACTATTATATATGAAAATGATTTTTTATAGCCTTATTAAATTCACTAATAACCTTTTTTCATGGGTTATAAGGTTCAATTTCATTGTTTTGGAGTGTTTTTTTCCTTCGATTTCCTGATTGGATTACTTATATACTAGTTAAAAAAATAGGAAATATGATAATGGATTTCTAGAATTTATGTTGTATATTATTAGTGAAAAGACATAAGATTATGTGGTCAGAAATTTTATTTGGTTGTTTGTAGTGATGATTATTAATTATATAAAACTTTATTGATAACCGTTTTGGTTAAATGGTGGGTTTTCTATCAAATCGAACACATTATTCATTATAGATTAATATCATGTGTTCAAAACATTCTATAACATTAAATTAAACATAATAAACATATTATATTCTTGTTATATGATCAAAATGGATTCATTGCCTGAATTGAAGAAGGTAATAGAAATATTAAACTCATCATCCTGTATTTTGATAAATTAACACATCTCGGATAGTGTTTTAATTTCTAGTATATAAGTGGAGGGGAGAGGAGAGATTATGAATAATTAGTATATTATGATAACAAAATTATAGTACATTTATGCTACTAGAGATATTAGATAATTGGGATTAATATAGGTGAGGAAAGGAAATGATAGGAAGGAACTTCATAAAATATGAAATAAAAAAAAATGAGTTTACCTCTTGAAAATAACTTATGTGATAGACTCTTTAGGGAAGGAAATTTGGTCTTCTGAAGAGACCAATGGCTTCATGATGTGGGATGTGGGATTAGGGAGATATTTTATTATAATTTAGGCAAGTCACAGGGATTGATAGGAGTGAAGAGAAGAGGTAAAGAAGAGTGGTGTTTATAGTGGATGAGAGGGGGGTTTTGCCATTATTTTAATCATTAGTTTATTATTCTCTTCTCATGACTGTGAATATTATTGAGTCTTGTGGCTAAAAGAGTAATATGTGAATGTTAGTATGATTTAATGGTCATTTACATCATCTATGACTCATGCCTGATGGTGAAATTCATGTTTTATCAGTAATTATAAATTATAATATTTTAATTCTCAAAAAAAATCACGTGTTTAAGAAAAATCCAAAAAATTCACCAAAATAATTTTCTTGATGTGTAAAATCTAGAAATGTACTCTATTTTGTGAAAATTATTTTAGAACCATGTAAAATTAATTTTTAAAACAAATCATTATTTTCTTGAAATGTATATATTTTAAATTGTAACTGATTTTATAATACATTGAAAAATTAAGTAAGGTATCATAAAATTATCCTCTAATCATAAGACATAAAAAATATAATTTATGAATACATTTTATGGAAATAAATTATATTTTTTAATTAATAAATTTTTAACAAATTTTTATTTAAATATTTATCACTTACAAAAATGCCTACACTATCGTACTATTATTATAAGATAGATAAATTTCATTTATTCTTTCATTGGTAAGGTTACTACTACTTTGATGATTTACTACTCATAATGGTAACTTTACTGTTCATAAAGGTCTGTTACTATTCACCCAAAATTATGTTTTTCTTTTCAGAATCCAAATATCTTACTGATCAAGACCATGTATGTCATAATTTTTGAAATATAAAAACAGAAGTGAAAATATTGTGTTTAAATGTCTCATAGAACATAGTGGTTAAATTTGTTGTGATGTTATGTGATTATATAGAATAATTATAAGAAACTAATTTTCATTAATTAAATTTTGTGTCAATACATTCTATGAAATCTCTCCGTCAAAATTTTGTTTTACAAACATTTATAAAAATTGGAGTGGGTACATTTCCTTCATTTCCACATCTAGTAACCGTGTTTCACCTTCATACTTATGGTTCTTCCATAATACATTTACCAAGTGAGTAGTCTTGTTAAGTAGAACATTATCTATATGATCAAAGTTCTTCACTATCTAATCCACGTAAGAAAGATCATTATCCAGTTGTACCACCTATGGAAACAATTCATGTTAAGGATATAGTATATACTTTCTTAAGACGGATAGATAGAAAACATCGTGTAAATTAAACATGGTAGTTAAAAGTGATACTCTATAGGCCAGAGGTACAACATGATTCGGAATCTCAAAGGGGATGATTTACATAGAAAGTAGCTTTAATTTTTCCAAAACCTCATGACCGTCTTCCATGGAGATATGTGGAGGAATACCATCTCTCCAACATTGAACTCATGGTCTCATCGACAATTTTCCTCACAACTCTTCTGCCGACTTCAGGATTCCCTAATGTATTGTCAAACAAATTTCACCTTCTCCACCATTTCATAGACCATTTCAAGTCCTTGCATCTTATGATCACCAACATCATCCCAACATTCCAGTGTTCTATACCTTTTCCCATATAGGGATATATATGGTGCCATTCAGATTCTGGAGTGGAAACTATTTCTGTAGGAGTATTAAACCAGTGGAAGATGTTGGTCCCACCCTCTTTTGAATTCTATATAACACGATCTCCAAATGTATTCCAGAGTCTAAATAGTTCGCTTAGATTTTCCATCATTTTGACGAATATAGGCTGTACAAAAGATCAGTTAATTTCTTGGACCATGTTGAAGACTTTTCCAGAACATCAAGGTGAATCTATGATCTCTATCAGATACAATAGATTGTTTTACTCAATGCTATCATACCACCTATTTGATATATATTTTTGAAATTTGATCTAATGAGAAGTCGTATTGAATTTAAATAAAGTGATTTCCCTTGTAAAATGATCCACAATGACCTTTATAACATTTATTCCACTGGATTTCCTTGTAAGTCCAGGGAAACAATCCATAGTGATGTTCTCCCACTTCCATGTTGGTATGGATTATTGTTACATCATCCCCTTACACTTTTGTCTTCCAGCCTTAACTTTTTGATATACAAGGGACATCAATGTATAATCAAGAAATCTACTTTATTATATTGTCCCACCGAAAGTTCACATGGGGATCTCGATACATTTCTATGATCCCTTGGTGAATATAGAAGGTAGAGCTATGTACGTCATTCCAAAGATCCTTTTTTATCTTGATCGAATGGCACACATAATCATGACCAAAATCTTATAACACCTTCCTCATTAATATTGAACTCAGAGGAATTCCCATTTCTTATAGGTTTTACCCTATTCCGAATTCCCACATATTTTCTTTGAGAATCCTATACTTTCTCTATGAGGGATGGTTGATAACTCTTTTGAGAATGTATTGATGATGATCCTATCTTAATAATTACCGTCTACATCCTCTACAAATCTATGATGATTAGATCCTATACAATTCTCATCATTCATAATGATACAGGATCATTTATAATTAGATCATATACCACCATATTTGACTTATCAGGATGGTAGTCGATTGAGCATTAATAATCCATGATGATCTCTAACCATATTTATTGTCTTTTATTATGATACTTCTATGTGAGTAATATTTGGGACTCTTGTGATCAATATATATCTCACACTTCTCCCCATAGATATAATGCCGCCATATTTTCAATTCAAAGATCACAACCTCCAACTCCTGATTTTGTGTATGACAGTTTTTATCATTTATTTTCAGGTGCTATGAGGTCTAGGCTATCACATTAGCATTTAATTATCTACACACATCCTAATACCTTAATTGAAAAATCACTGTACCCCAAAAAGAATTATCCACTTTTTTGTAGTGTGACTACTGGTAGAGTGATGATCCTCTTCGTGGGCTCTTTAATGCTTTCCTCACATTCTTGTATTCTTATGAACTTCACTCCCATCAATGTCAACCTTTTCCTTGGGCTTGAAAATCATGAAGAAGTTTTTTAAAAATCATCGATAATACTCATCTAGACCTATAAATATATGGATCTCTATTACATATATTTGTATGGGCCATTCATCAATTTCCAATGTCTTGGAATGGTCTACAGATATCCCTTTTATGGTGATTACATTCCCCAAGAATGATATGTCCCCCATCTAGAACTATCCTTTACAATATTTTTCCTATAATTTCTCCCATAACAAATTCACCAGCATAGTTTTTAAATTCTCCCCATATTCCTTCTATATTTTTGAGTATATCAAAATATCAACGGTATAGACAACTAAATTTTTTTCAAGGAAATCTCAAATGACTGTACTCATTAGATCAATGAAAATTTCAGGAGTATTATTGAGTCCGAAGGGAATCACTATGAACTCATAGTGTCCATACATAATTTTAAATCCAATCATGGTAATAGCTTCTTTCATCACCTTTAATTGGTGATATACCGACTGAAGTTCCATCTTAGAGAAATAACATTCCCCTTGAAGCTAATAAATCAAGTCATATATCTGAGATAGGGGATAATTGTTTTTATTGTGATTTTATTGAGCTCATGATAATCAATGAAGAGTAGCATTGATCCATTCTTTATCTTGACAAAAAGGATTGGCGCACCCCATGGTGAATCACTAAGGCGTAAAAACCCCTTCTACGAATTCTCTTATAACATCTTGTTTACCTATTCAAGCTCTACGATTTCTATTTTATATGATGTATTTGATATATGTAGGGATCCATGATTAAGTTCAATTTGTAACTCAACCTATCGATCATGAGAAAGAACATACAATTGTTCATGGAATAACTTTGTGTAATCCCTCATAATGAAAATATCTTCAATATGTATCATCTCCTTTGGCTCATTAAATTCATCTAGACAAGATTTCTCAAAAGGAAATAATATCCACACTTGATACAATGATTCTGAAATAGATTATTCTTCCTTCTTAAAAGTTTAATGAATTGAAGGATGCTTCAAGATGTGAAGATTGATCACCCTTTTAGGATAGTTAATGTTTCCTTTATATAAAGGTAGCCAATCCATGCCCAATATAACATCTAAATCCACTAAATAATGTATGAAAATATTTTCTTGGTGGTTAAGTCTATAAAAATTTACCAGGGAAGAGTTATAACCCATGGATGAAAAAAAATCCATTAAATATTATAATTGATAACTTATCCTCTAAATTTTGAGGTGGTGTTTGAATATTTCTACTAAACATGCAAGATATGGTAGAATTCATAAAACCTGAATCAAATAGTATGTTCTATATTCATGAATAAATAACAAGGGTAGATGTCACCACATCATTGCGTAGATCCACCTCATATTTATTGATAGAATAATCCCTTCATATTTTCCATGGAGATCATTGTTGATTTCCTTTGACAAAATTTGGATTATGGAAATTGTTCACATAATTCCCATGTTCCATGAAGCTAAAACACTGCATTATCGGACGAGTGCCGATTTAGACCTTCCTTTATTCTTACAAATTAGCGGGATTCTTCTTATCCCTATGGTATTTCTTTCCTAGGTATCCCATCTTCCCACATTTGAAGCAATTCATGGTTCCCTTTAGACATTTCCAAGGATGCTTCTTCCCAGATTTTGGACATGTGGCATATTCCATCTTCTTTCCATGATGGGATTTATTTTCTAAACCACTCATATTAGACTCCATATTATATTTTTTTTTCATCAGACCCCTAAGACCATTGATTATCTCCGAACTTCATTTCAAAATTGAGGGCACATCAAACAATATCCTCATTACTATCAATGTCGCGAATCACCAATTATTTTTTATAGACTTTTCTATAGTCCTCTAAAAAAGAAGACCACCTTTATTTAGTTTTCCATGACAAATCTAGAGGTTTATGATGCAATCCATGTGATTTTTGATTCTTATACCCAAATGGACTCATCTTCCTTCTACTTAAGTCTATGGAACTCCCTTTCTATGTTAAGGTGGAGGGTTTTGGGGAAATATTTATTGAATTTTTTCCTTGAATTCCTCATAATCCCTGGAATCAATTTACTCATGGGAATTTCTATTCTTGAATAGTGTCTACCACTAATCAACTTCCCCATAAAAATTATAGACCACTAGTATGAATTTCTATGCATCTGAGCACTATAATAAAATTAATATGTTTTGAATGTTGTTAATCCATAGTTCCACTTGGAGGGATCAAAAGATCCACTAAACATGGGAGGCCTTTTTCACATGAAGGATTAAATGGAAACTTGATCTTTCCGTGGATGAGTAGGGTGTTCCACATGATTCAAGTAATTATTCATAACATGAGAAAACTAGGAAAATACATTCATGATGTTTTGAGATCCCATTACCATCATATTTTTGCATATCATTATGGAAATATTCACATTTTCTATCTCATTGATTGTTGTAACATGATCTTCTATTTTATTCCATTAACAATGAAAAATAATTTACAATTATGGGACTTGAATACATAGCTAATAATCTTAAAAAAAAGAAACATTAAATTTTAATGGATAAAATATTAAAGGAATATTATAACCTAAGATATGATTTTCAGGGATTCAATCAAGGTTATCATTGATTAAGTTATAAACTTATATTCATATGGGATCATTTTTTCCTTAATAATGGTTTGTAATGATCATATTAATTTACCAAGGAATATCAGTTGGGACGGTCAAGCCTGAAGTGCACTAAGGCATGTTGTCCTGCACTAGCTCTCGTTCAAGTCAATCTAAACGAGGTTTTTTCATGTTTTACTCGTATATACACATGTTCCCAAGATACACTCACTTAATCATATCCACACAGGGTTGTATTTTCTTGATAAACCACTTACACTACACTTACCGAAATTTAGGGATGTTATATTATACTTATTCTCATCCTTTATGTTCATACTAAAGTTCTTTAATCCTGATATCCAAGAATAACTGAACCTTTCCTCTGATAAAATTATAGTGACCATATACTTTTACACATATCATTACATGATTTTAATCACAAAAAATAATCATATTACAAGAAAATGATCATAATGTCTCATGTATTGGAAGACTAGGTTCATAAAACCTAAAACATGGGACTAAATAAAACATTTATTTATTTCGTATTCATAAAGAGCTACTAACTTCTATTGTGGTCATACTTCTTCATAGGATAACCTAGGGATACCATAAATAAAATAATGAGCTAGATTCCTAGTAAGGGAAGAATCATAATAATAAAGCATTAGCACATTGGTTAGAAGGCGTGGCATAAGGATATACAAAGGAATGGAGACTATGAAATCATAACATAAACAAATGGAGGCAAAATAATGTGGTAGAAAAATAAAACATTCCTTTTCCTTGAGTCATGTCTCATTGAACATATAGGAGCACAAGTTAATGTTATCCACCAATATCGTTGCACATAGTACCACGAGTCAAGGATAACCGCAAAGAACATTTCACATAAAATATCATCATCCTCTACTTTACCCAATTCATTGGTGCACTGTCTATGAACACCAATCATTACATGTTCATGAATATTATTTCTACTTATAGAAACATACATAATCAATCAGGCATAAATATAATGGTATCCATGGAAAGAAATAATTAACATAATCATATCATAAAGTATAATAGATTGTTGTATCATAAAAGTTTCCATGAATGAATGGAAATAAAGCATACATGGACATTGTTATTGGAAAATAGGAAAATATCATTGTAATTCATGTTCAACAGAAGTCAAAACATGTTAGAAGAGTATTCATGAAATTTTAGAATTCAAATATTTTGGAACAGTTTGAAGGAAAATACTAAATAGCCTTTAATAAAGAAAAGGTAATAATATATTATATAAAACAATAGTGAACAAAGATGTTTTTCATAATAAAAATAATTATTTTTTAAAAACAATTATGTATTATGAAAAATTATAGAGTGCACTTGATGTTGGGTTAGAATTCAAATAGTTCCTTTAAAACAGGCTTGTTTACCAGGAATAATATTGGAGGGAATCATTTTAATAATGTTTACCAATGAAAGAGAATGATGAATGGATCATGATACATGAGTTTGGATGATATAAACATAACTTTTAATATGTACATAAAAATAATATATAACATTATTTGGGTAAAAATAAAGACTGAACAACCCAAAGGAATAATGAAAGCTCAGATTGAGTCTGTTACATTAAGTTTGATGGGGTCCTTAACTTGACCATAATGTTCAAGATAACCAAATAAAATTAATTAATTATCATTTACATAGTAACTTATTTATTCAATAAATTTATTATATCATTATTATGTTCATTGATGATATTTTTTGATGGGTTATGATGTTTAATTTCACTGTTAGAGAGTGTTTGTTTCCTTGGTTTCTGTGATTGGTTTAGTCATATAAATGTATGGATAAACATGAGAGATGAGAATGTTTTTACATAAAAGAATTTGTATGTTATTAGTGAACCTCCTAAATATTTAATGGTATTAAAATTCATTTGGTTTTTTAGAGTGAAGATGGATCATTATCTAAAACAATGACGATAACCCTCTTTGATAAATTGTGGTTTTTTGATAACATTGTACACATTTTTCTTCATAAATTAATATGTAGTGTACAATAAATTCCAGAACATTACAGTACACCTAATACATATTTTATATTCAGTTTATACCATCAAAATGGTTTCATTACTAGAATTGAGAAGGGTAATATAAATTGAAAACCTCTCGTCCTTGAATATAATAAATTAACACATCTCGGATTGTGATTTAATTTCTAGTATAAGTGGATGGGAAAGAGATATGATGATTATTTATTCAATTATAATAAAAAAATTTCAGTAAATTCAATTTACTATACTTATCATATAATTTGGATGAATTTAGAGTTAGGAAGAAAATTTATGAAAGGAACATGAAAGAAAATAAATGAAATGAAAATAGGAGTTTACCTCATGAATATAACTTCCATGAGAACTTCTTAAGGGGAGAGGATTTGGACTTTGGGAGAGAAAAATGAATTTTGGACTTCATATAGGGGATTTGGGAGAGATTTTAGAAAAATGTGGAAAAAGAACAAGGATTTAGAAGAGTGGAGAAAGAGGTGAAAATAAGAGGTATTTATAGTAGAGGAGATGAGGGGTTCCCATTATTTTAAAAAATAACGGAATATATTTTCTAAAGACTATGAATATTCTAGATTCATATGAAAAAAATATTAATAAATGCATATGAGTTCAAATCAATAGCCATTTACATCATTTATGACTCAATCATGATGCGTAAATTTATGTTTTAACAATAATTGTAATTAATCATATTTTACTATTCACAAAAAATTCATGTATTTCAAAAAAATCTGAAATATTCATCTGAACAATTTTTTGATGTGTAGTATTAAAAAATGAACTCATTTTTATGAAAATAATTTTATAAATATAGGAAATTTAATTATTAAATTACAACTAATTTTATATTACTTTGAAATAATAACTAATGAATAATTAAATTATCCTATAATTATAAGACATAAAAACAATAATTTATGATTATATATTATATAAATAAACTTTATTTTATAATTATTAATTTATTAATAAATTTTTATTTATATTATTATCACTTGTAAAATACCCAACACTATCATACTGTCACATATAAGATGGATAAATGTTTTTATAATTTCATTATTACAGTTAGTATTTACCTGGATTATTTAAAATTCAAAAGGCTTATATTACTATTAATAATAGTAACATTACTATTCATAAGTGTTAGTTACTATTTACCAAAAAATAATTTTGACTTATCAGACTCCAATAATCTTACTGATCACAACCATTTATGTCAAATTATTTGAAATTCAAATCAAATATGTGACAATATTATGTTTAAAGGTCACATAGAACTTATTAGTTCATTTTGTTATGATTTCATGTGATTATATGAGATAATTATAATAAGTTACTTTCCATTTATTAAACAATGGGTAGTTACATAATTTCTGGAACAATTTTTAAACAAATAATCACCTACCTCTAGTGTAGAAATCCATGAACCGCAGTGCAAATATCTAACCACACATCAACCACACAACAAGAAAGAAAGACTGAACCCTAAACTTTAATATTAAACCATGAAACTCTAGATCAAACCCTATAAATGAAGCCCTAGGCATTAGATAAGAGGAACCCCACGATAAGGGAAAGGAAACCCTAGAATGTGGGATGAAAAAAAGGAAGACACTCACATTCATGATTAATCATGATGATATACCACCTAATATACCACAAAATTGGAGGTAAATTGGTGCAAGAGGAAGAGTCTGAGGGTTATAGGGTCCTGTGTCCTAAGAGGTAGATAAGAGTGGTGAATTTGGGGTTAAATATCAGATAGAAAAAAAAGGTAATTTTCAAATTTTTAATGAGATGTAGAAGGAACACTACTAGTTCACATGGTTTTACAAACCCTATGGTGACTATTCCACAATATTTTCCCAAGGATAACGTACCTCATACCAACTTACAAGGTCTTACTATTAATACACTGGCCTTGCAGTAACTATTTCCTCAAACAGCCAGTGACGACATGACTACATTGGATGAGGTGCATGACCTTGTGGTGGTTATACGTTGGCTACTTCCTTAACCTATAGCTACTACATAGTTACCTAAGTATGGTGCATGGTCACTACTATCTATGCCCCAAACATGAGAATGGGTCTGTTCACCCAAAAATACCATTTTTTTCTCCAAACATTAAAATAAATATAATGGAAATTGTTTGGCTGATAAAATAAGGAGATAATTCCTAAAAATAAAACCACGAATGTGAATATATACCCCATAATGAAAACATTCCATCCTTGGAAATTAAATTTGAATATTTATTGGAAAAAAGTAAATATTCATGTTCAGCCCATATCTTTTGTCCACCATGTCTCATGTGTATCATTACCATGCTTCCAAAGGATACAGACTAATGGAATAGACGTCCAATGAAGAACATTCTCGTGAAAATCTCTTATCTATATTGGTCATTCCAACAGAGATAGATCAGGCTCCAACACCAACTCTTCCCAATTCAGCACATTAGATATTTCTGGATTATACTTCATCAATTATGATACGTAAAAAACATCAGGGATCGACATAAAATGAGTTGTAAAGTCCAACCTGTGTTCCACCATTCCAATTTTCTTGGTGATTTCATAAGAACCAGCATATATCGGTGTTATCTTCCCCTGATTTCCCAAATTGAGATTTCCTAAGAAAAGTTCCACATTCAAGAACTCCTCATCACCCATAGAATGCTCAATATCTCAGTGCCTCTGACTGGTAAAAGACTTGTGACGTATATGAGCTGTTAATAAACACTACCTGATATGCTTTCCCTTATCTGATGTCTATTTTACTATGCTCAGTCCCAATAATGAGGTCTTACCAACCACAACCCAACATAATGGATTCTAAAAAGGATTCCTATAGAGCACCCCATAATTATCCATTCTAATAGAGAATTGGTTACTTTTATTATATGAAAAGTTTACAAACCCTAAATGGATATCTCAAGATACTCTAAAACCCAAAACACATTTACAAAACATGTCCTTCAGAATTTTATTTTCCTGCTATATTTTACCATCTATTTGAGAATGGTATGCCGTAATCATCTTAATATATGACCCCAATGCCTTTTTTATTCCATTATATAACCTCAAGTTAAATAGGGGGTCTCTATAAAAAACTGTCTAAGAATGAACACCATGGATCCATACTACCTCATGAACATACATTTAGCCCATCACATCCTGTTTCAAGGAATCATTGGATCAGAATTAAATGGGATGATTTGGTCAAATGGTCAATTATCATCAGAATAGAATTCCTTCCCCAGGGTGTATGAGGCAATCCAACAATGAAATAAATTTAAATCTTGTACCAATTATAAGTAGTAATGGGTAATTTATAAAGACAACCAGGGTGCCATTGATGCTCTACATTCACCTACTAATATGTATAACACCTTGATAAGAAATTACCTATGTCCCGCCTCAAACATGGCCACCAAAAATATCAATAGAGATCATAATATATCTTAGTTTCTCTAGGATTAATGACCTACTGAGACTTCTAGCTATCTTACATCAACACCTTCCTTAGAGACAATGAAACAAAAAAATGGATATTCAAACAGATGATTTTTTGGGAGATAATAACCAACCACAAGGTGTCTCCCCACCATGGAGGAATTGTGTGGACTGGTGGCAGAACTCATCATTAGGATGCTCTTGTAGATTCATTCCTAGATGATATGGGGCCAACTTAAAACTGGCCAAGAAATAACCTCCACTATGCTTTTTTCTCTCCAATTTCTTCCAGGAAAAAATCCCCATTTAAGGCCCCTCATTTCTGAGTTCTTAAATGTATACACCAGGACCTTCCTCTTCAATCTGTCATCCACCAGAAAACCCTTTCCTTGGGTATATAAAATATCATTTATTATACCCTATAGATATTCGATCCAATTGTGCCGACTCATATTCTAATCCTTTAGGGAGATGATATAGGCCAAAAATTTATTATCAAAATAGACCAAAAATATCTCCACAAAAATATAATGATGCCACATATTCAAGGAATACATCATCAATTCTAACTCAAATTCAAAGGTCGGGTAATTATTTTCATGTAGTATTAGTTGGTGAGAACCATATGCCACCAAATGATCATCTAGTATCATCACACACTGAATACCCATACATGAAGAACCACAATAAACCACGTACCCCTTTTATAATTTTGGAAATATCATCAGGGGTTCCATTGTCAACCACCACATCATTTCTTCCAAATATTCCTGACATTCTAAGCTCCATTAAAGATTTACCCCTTTTTGAGTGAGCACTATCATGGATAAAGAAAGTCAAGAGAAATATCGTACAAAATACCTATAATAACCCACCATTCCAAATAAACTCATAATCTCGAACAAATTCTTTGGCTGATCCCATGTCATAGCTACACATATCTTCTCCGGGTCCACAGAAACCCTATTCTCTGATATTACATTTCCTAGAATCATAAACTCCTGGATCCCGAAACTGTACTTTGAAAACATTGAATGAAGATGATGATCTTGCAAAGATTCTAACATGATCCTCAAAAAACTATCATGGACTTCCTCAAACCCAAAAGGAACTAGGATGTCATCCATAAAAACAATAATGAAGTAGTAAAAATATTCATGGAAATACCTATTCATGAGATCCATGAAGACCACTTGTGCATTCGTCTTTCGGAAAGACTTTACCAGGTACTCCATGTCAGATTTCCTTCTTCAAGAAGCCATTTTTGGAATATCTTCCTCTTTTACCATAACTTGGTGGTAACCCAAAATCATGTCAATCTTGTAGAACCACCTTTCGCCTTTCACCTAGTCAAAGAAATCATTAATTCCAGGAAATTGATACTATTTCATAATGTTTACCTTATTCAACTTCTGGTATTTGATTCAAATCTACATTGATCAATCATCATTCTTCATGAAAAAGAGTGGGGTGGACCATGGAGAGAAACTTAGTTGAATCAACAATTTTGATTACGAATCACCTAGTTGTATCTTATGTTAACTCATCTTGGTTGGGGTTGTGCGATATAAGGGAAGAGATATAGGTTGTGTTCCCAATTCAAAATATATTGAAAACATCACATACCACACTATGGTTAAACTTAAAAAAATAATTCGGAAATACCTTTGGGAACTCATCGGGTACTTAAGGTAATCCACCCTCAAGGGTGTCACCATTATCCACCAGCACGAGTGAATATAATTGAAAATCATGCATTTCCAATTCTGGGAGTGAAGGTCCTTCATGACCCAACTAATGATCCCATTCCCCAAGAAAATCAGGTGACATGAAACATACTCACTGCCGATAATAGTCAATGTCCACTTAAAATCACCCCATCCAATCCATGCTATGGATTACATCAAAAAGGTCCATAACCAAGACTAGGAGATACCATTATAGTTTAACCTTTTACATGAAGATCACACATGAGAAAAACCTAAGACCATTTCCCTTCTTCTTACCTAATAGTGTTACAAACTCCATCGAAATAGAAATCAGATCAGTTGAAAAATTAAACAAGTTTACAATGTGGGATGACATTAATGGAACAGATGCAACAGTATAAAAACTACTGCTATAGAAGATGAAATCATAATGGTACCTCTAAAAGTCGAGGGTCCTGCATCTGATCCCACTTGTGATTGATCCACAATATGAAGACGCCTATTTTTTTCCAAGTTTGAAAATGAACACTGACATGTGGTTCTACTCTAAACAGACTCTAACCAGAATAAGATATAGTCCATCTGTCATTACCACCAAATTGTTATCCCATTGCTATTGATGGTTTTGATTGAGATGATATTCCTCAAAATGCTACAGATCCTTCCCCACATTGATATGGTGGCATCATCTTGAAAAAAATTTGTTGGTTCCCCATAAATCCACTCCAATGGAATGTATTAATAGGACATGTAAATGTAGGCCATATTTTCCCTCCCTTATAGATCTGATGTCATACTACCAACCTAGAATCAGAGGCCACAGATGAAGACTGCCTTGAAAGATGGCCTAAATTACTACTTCCATTTTTACCCATCTCATCTTTATTACTCTCATATCTGATGAATTGCCATATCCCACTGCTAACAAAGCCCTAGTGGAACCATAAATTCCCATGTGATTATAGTCCACTATAGAAACTCGATCAACCACATCCACATGGTTCTTCATATTGAATATACAAACTGGAGAATAGATATCTGATCGCAGACCCCTTTTGAACCTTTAAGCCTTCATCTGCTTGTCAGAAGTAATTTTGGGTGCATACCGAACTAGCTCAAAAAACGGTTAGCATACTCCATTACTATTTTCACCCATAAACATGATTCATTAAATATTGTGGTTTAGTATAATACAAGGCCTAAGGAAAATATAAGTCATTTAATACTACCTTAATTTCTTTCCAGGTCATCTACTAATTATTTCCAACTTGAATCACTATGTCCCACCACCATCAACTTCAACTGTCAAGAAGAAACGAGGGTCATTTTACACTAAACTCTTTGAGAGTGTCTAAGAATTCGAACATGTGATCTATATTCTCAATCCAATTTCTCATTTAGTTATTGTCTATGGTATGTCACAATGAGAGAGTATTTTTCAATAGAAACACATGGTCTATTCCCTTAATAGTACTACGTTTACAGTCCCTAACTAGAGTAAGAATAGGACATTATCTTTGTCTTAGAGACTAAACAGCCCAGACCACAACTTAAACCAACCTATGATCAAACGATAAGGGAAAACTCTATCTGATTTCATCCCATGGTTGGAGTAGAATTTTACCAAAAGTAATGTTTTCAAAAAGATAAACAGTCAAAAGGAAAACCATTAACAGAATATATCTGATAAATTATAGTAATAACATCAAATATAAATAATTCAAACTGGTCACATCAACCTAATGACCAAACCACTTTACCCCTACCCAATTTCCACACACAGTGTGCAGCATGCACGTCCCATCTAGGGGAGACATCAAGTAGATATCCCAACATCCAATAGTTACTTGAGGTTTTTCATGAGGTGTGATGGCCAATAACCCTACTTAATATCAAAACTCTGAGCCCAAACAACCATAGTTCATATCTATCCAGACTCATCTAATATAACCTGACCCAAAGGTTCCAACCTCCTATGATACAATATTTTTACAAACCATGCTAGATTTTCATTCGAACTAGATCCTAACATTGTTTATAGAAATGCTAAATGGGAATTCCAAATCCCCATTTGCTGGAAACAAGTTCTCTAGAAACAAAATTACATCATGGGAATTATTTTAAAAAAATAAAAACATTAAACAACCCACAATATAAATGAACGTAAACTAAAAAAACTATATCAAAACAGTACAAAAAAATTTATATATTTGAGTAACATTGTTTATACAAAAACCCACAAATGCTACAAATTAACAGGAAAAAAAACTATCCCAAAATGAAGTCACCATCAGAAAAGGATCATCTCTCTAAAGAAATATCCACAACACCGTACCAACGATGTCCTCTTGCAACTCAAAACACCATCTCCAAAATCCATTCCCTTCAATTTTTCAAACATAACCAAGTCTACTTACATCAAAGGCGGTATGTAGTGTGTGGTCCTAATCCCATTAGGATTCCTCGCCAAAATAGTTTCCTTGAAATAAATATTATATGATAAATAATTTAAATGTTTTATAAATAAGGGGTGAAGGCATTTCAAGGAAAATAACTTTCAAGGAAAACAACTTTGAAAGAAATCATTATTTCTTTTCACGTAACAAAGAGGTATTCCATATGCCTATAATATCTACAATATCACTAAAGAGAACTAGTCATGTGAAAATAATATATTCATTATCTATTAATGGGACACTAGGTACCTCACATCTTAGTGAAACATGTCCTAGAAACCATGAATACCAACATTCTCGTGCACAAATCCATTGGAGGAAACATCCCAATTGCCTAGTGGCCTCTGATCACCATCAATATTTAGTTATTGTTGTTACCGTCAATCCTTTTATGTGAAACCAGGTCGAAGCCACAATCATATCACTAGAATACTAGTACATATTTTCCCACCTAGTTACCCAATCTTCCCCTTTCTTCTCAAAAACGTTCCATGTTTACATACTACACCACATTCACATTACACTCCATAAAATGCATAATACACACAAAATACCCTCACTTGAACACCCAAAACCCTTTTTAGAATCATACATAGTTCAAAATGTTTTCCAAATATGATTCTTATCACCTAAATAATTTAATAAATTATTTGAAAATTTTATAAAACACTACCATATAAAAAAATAAAGGTTTACATATTGAATACACCACATTTCGTATATAAAAATAACTTACAATCCTCATAAACATCAACACATTCCAAAAACAACATTTTCACCACACATATTATCATAGAACATTTTAAATGACTCAAGAAATAATAAATAATTTGTCAAACAATGGTGAAGCATGGAATCAGATACATCGGGTGTAAAAATCCATTAAAACTGGTGAAAATCTTCAGCCACACCTCAAACACACCATAAGAAATCAAAATCAAACATTAAACCTAGATATTAAAAAACATTATGATTGAACCCAAAAAATGACACCCTAGCTACTATAGAAGAGGAACACAGTGAGAAAGGAAATAAAACCATTGAATAGGGGAAGAAATCAAGGGAAAACTCACTTACTTGAAGAATCGTAAATATATCTCCCAAAAATTCACATGTAAATTGATGTTCCAAGGGGAAAGGTGAATGGATGGAGGATTTTTGGGCTGAAAATCATGAGAGAGAGAGAGAATTGGGGTAAATTTGGGGTTAAATATGAGAAGGTAAAAAAGGGAAATTTTACATCTTCAATGAGTTGGACAGGGCATACTGTTAGTCCGTACAGTTTGAGAAACCATCCACTTACCATGCCATATGATCTTTGCTGGGAGAAACTACCACACTATCACCTTTCATTGTCTGACTGACTATGTTCTAAACATGCGATAACTGCTTCCTCTAATGTCTATTTACCACATGACTACCTAGGCTGAGGAGAACGACCGTGCGATGGCCATGTGGTTTTTAATTCCATGAACTACATCTGTCACATGATGACCTGGGCATGGTGCACAATTAAATCTAATAGATTCCAATTTTTATTATAGGATCTATTCACCCAAAATTTCTATTTTTCTCTCTAAACATCAAAATAAATCATAGGAATAATGGTAGGAAAAAACCAAAGAATATATATACATGAAAATAAAATCAAGGATGTGTCAATATATAATGGTAAATAAAATTTCTAATTGTAATTCTGAATATAATTATAAAAAATAGTATGAAATAGTAAAAATGGGTTTCATACTCATGGGGAACTCTTAAAAATATATTGACATGAGCATAGTTATAATCAAGAGGAACTGTCAAATGGCCTACAAATGGTGTTCCTAAATATTAACCTCTTAGAATACGATTAACGCGCTTTATTGGGGTAACTCCATTAATTCACCCATGTCTAATTCACGAGGATACATGTTCACATCATTATAATCAATATAGATACCATCTCTCAATCACCAATTTTGAAAACTAGGCTCCTCGTGATTATTTGAGAAGAGGTCGAGGAAGGATTTGTAACATAACCAATTATCTTTAACAATAATCCTCAAGGTAAAATATGAAAATAGAACACATCAACCAATCCTCTTACAGATTAGCCAATAATACCCTCTACAAAATGATGTATAACCATCATAATAAATCACATTCATGCACTAAATAAAAATAAAAATTGATAACATGTTTTTAGTTCATGGGTTCATTACAATTAATTCATTCCACATTAGATAATGTCCCTAATACGATTTTCATTCAAATAATTGTAATAATATTTTGATTAAATAAATTGAGTGACATTTTAAAATCCTTTCAATTAAAAAACACTTTCAAAGGTGGGGAAAATAACATAAAATTATAATATGGAAATCCCTTTTTAAAATCCCACAATTAAAACCATTTTGATATCAAAAATACATTAAAAATATTCATTGAATTATATAAAACAATATCGATATAAGTTGTCCCTTGAAACCCAAAAGTGTTCACATTTTACTACATGAAATCCAATAACCCACAAAACATCAATGAATAAAAATGATAAAACATTACACACTAACCATAAGCATGAATAATTAATAGACAACATATAATATTATTCAACATCATTTGAAATCAATTTAATGTCAAATCACAAAACAAATCCACTAATGAGGTCCATGAGTTTTCTCATATAAAATTTCTATAAATTAGAAGAATCTTTTAGAGTACAAATTAACGTGAAATATTGCAATAATAATATTATAATTAATTTAAATAAAAAATATCAAATTTAAAAACTTTAAAAAACATAAAAATAATATGTATTTCTTGGGAAAATGGAATGGAATATATATAACTATATATATCAATATCAGAAGAATAAAATCCGTAAATATGAACAGTGAAAACCATCGAGAGTAAAATTCACATAATGTAAATAATAAAAACAATCCATAAGAAACAAAATCCCTAACTGGGTTTGTAAAATATACTATAAAATTAATATAAAAATTAATATAGTTGAAGTAAATTTATGGATTATTGGAAATGAATTCAAATGTAACTGTAATAACCAGGAATCTGTAGAGAAGTAAAAAAATGGTTGATACAATATAATATTATAGTGGCATCCCAGGAGAAGTCTCGTCATTATATTTGAGATAACGGGTGTTAATGACTTAAAATTAGAATCAGTACATAAGAGATTTCAGTTTTTATGAAAAATCATTGCATGATATATAGTTAGGATGCATGAATTTTCAAACCATGGTCCAAATGTTCACCCATTAATGAGGATCACCAAATAGCCTACATATATTTGAATGGGTTGGCTTCAAACCATACATATCTATATGAATTCCTATGAGTAAATATACAATCATATCAAGTATAGGTCACATTGTTAGTACTAACCATGTGTCAATAATGATCTATGCACCAACGAATTAAAATATGAAAATTTTATTGAAAACCATATTAAAGAGTAGGAATGAGAGTTCAAACAACATAAAATAAAATAATAATGAATGTGGAGGTCAAGGTGTGATGGAAGCGTAATTATCTATGGGATCTGTGATTTCTGTTTTTTCTTTTTGGATAACAAATAGGTTATGAACTTAATAGAATATAGTATTTTATGTTATTATGGTTTTGGACTCTTATCCTATATAGGAATGTGGCTGTAGTCATGAAAAAAAATTACATTGGAATCATAGGACATGTATGATAATATTTTTTATTTTTATTTGGGTTCTATTTGGGGCTTTGATATTTAAATTCTCAACAAAAAAAATATAGTGTATTCCGTTATTGTATAACAGAGGAATAATAAAAATCTAAACTGAGTTTTTGTTATTAGTGTTATTAGACAATAAGATATTGTATGTGTGTGGAGTTTATTATAAGTTACCCTAACATGACAATGTGGGGCCATGAGAGTAGATAGCCTGGGGATTTATTTTATTTAGCGTTGTTTAAGAGCTCATGATATGTGCATTTGGGTACATCATTTCTAGTTTTTCATAAATGGATAGTTCTTAATATATCGATAATAGTATTTGGTTCTCAATGGTATTCCACGTCAAAGACCTTTTTTTGGAGAATTAAGATAGAGAAGATATGTTTCCATTGAGATATGGGCTAGTTGGGGTCCCTGATGGTGGGGATGAGCATGAGCTACATACAAAGATTTGGAGGGAGTCTAGCTAGTCAGAGTATCTATTTGGGCATGGAAAACTATTTTTTATTATATAAGGGAGAATTTAATATGGGTCATTCTGAATTTTTCTTATAAAACTATATTATTTGAAATATATATAGAATAACTGACACATCAGTTTCAATTTTAAAATCCTACACTATTACATGAAATGTTTGAATCCATTAATTTTGTTGTTAGATCAATTTTATGTAAATGAAACTCAACTTCATTAATAATTCTTTAGATAAAATGGTGATATAAAGACATAAATACCCAGAAGAACATTATAATGATTCTGGTATGTTCATGTAATGGTATGTGGAATTAGATAATGAAGTAGAAGGACATCATGGATTTGTTTTTAGATACTTCTTTCATGGATTACTATTGGAGGACCATCTTGTTAGTTCATACTCTTAGTTATTACAGACACATAAGTAATGTATTATGTTTTACTTTTGTCATGTTTTTTGTAAAATTTTAACGAGTTTAGGGTATTAAACATACATGGTGAGGTAGTTTAAAGATATCCTTTAGTATTTTATTAGAGTAATAGAGAATATCTATATGTTGACATCGTTTTTTAAGGTGGTGAAGTGGGAATGTAACTTTTAGTGTAATTTAAAACATAAGAGTGTAAATTGTGAGACAATGGTGTTTTGTGTATAGTGAAAAATATATTTAAGAATCTAGAAGAAATAATATATAGAGATCTACTAGGGGATTCAATGTAGGGGACCAAAATTGCAACCAAAGACAGGGTTTTCAATGAGGTGTTACCGTTGTCATAAACTATGGCATGTGTTGGACTACTGATTCCAACCTCTAAATTAGTGTCATGAATGTGGAAAGAGGGGTATTTCAAAATATATTATTATATAATTTCACATTATAATTTTTTATTATTTCCTAGTAAATGATATGGGTATCTTGAAATATTTGTGCAGTGACTAATATTGAGTCTGATTACCCTAAGAGGAGTGTAATTATGGAGTAAGGATGCATTTTTGTTACACATGATTTAGCTAACACTGTTAGAGACATGTGTGGTACCTTAATAGTTATAGGTACACCATAATAATACGAGACTTTTTTTCAAAAAAATGGATACATTTACATGGTTTTTATTTTTTTAAAATGAAATATGTTGTGTTTTATTAATGTATTGGTATCGATAAATATGAATTATTATTCATGATAGATGTTAAATGAATCGAATTTGATATTTTTTAGGTATAATACCATTATTACTTAGATTCACATAGTTATTTCATGGGTTGAGGTTTGTTAATCATATGGTGGGGAGTTCTTTGAAGTGTATTTGTGTTTTTTAGTCTTTTTTATCCAATTTAAATATATTAGGTAAACATTGTATTGAAATTTTGAGAGTGTAGTATGTGAGGAACTTATGTTTTTGTTAAGAATAGTCACTATGTGTATGATAAACACTCACTGAAAAACTATCACATTGGGGGGAGTTATTGAGGGCATGCGAATTTGGGTATAGTGATTTGACACATTGATTTTCCAACCATGTATATTTTTTCATGATTAAGGTGTTATAGTTTTTTATAGAAGTCTAGAAGGTTGAGTTTTTGTATTTTCATCCATAATTATTGTGGAAATTCTAAAACATATAAAATAACATGCTGTTTCCTTGGGAATTCTAGAAAGGGGAGTGGGTTATTAAGATTACATTTAGGGGAAAGAAGCTTGCCATGCACTAGAAAACCAAATTTAATGTGACGAGTGGATATGTAAGAGTAAATATTTCTTACATGATGTATTTTTTATGGTTTGGTAGTAAATTATATAATTAGGTTTCCGGTATCACAACAAATGCATATACATGGTGAGTTTTAAAGAAAGGTAGTGTGTTGTTTTATGAATGGTGGATGAGGGTAGTAAATTAATAATGAAAGGGTAGGGTTACTACACAGAATGACCCAATGAATGGGTGTCGAGGGAGTTTTTGGTTTTTTTTGTAGGGAATTATGCCACACTAGTGTGATCTATAGCACAATAGTCCATTTTACTATATTTTTCAGTTTCAATATATAATTTAATTTTTGATTTTGTTGAGATATTGATCCTTATACTACCCTAAAAATGAAGATCTTCTCAAGATCGTTATCTAATTCTTCATCTAATCTTAATTGAGATCTATAAATTTTTTCTTTGGTTCCATGAGTAACATATTACAAGGATTCTTCAATAGTAAATCTACAGAGTCCATTATCATCTGTTCCATTTTGTGTTGTTATTGTGGTGTGTTTTTCTAAAAATATCCATTTTAGGGACTTTTCTATGTTTTCTCATTTTCATTATACCATAGTAAAATAATTATATATCATTTATCATTTATGATGTCACTAATACTTGGTTGGTTGTTCATAGATTCATCTTATGTTCTACTTGAGTTTATGTTTCATCAGATTTTATGGAATGGGAAATGCCATGTTTTAAATTTATTATAGAAGAACATTTAATTGTTCCTTTTGTTTTGGATTATATGAAGGGATAATGTGTTGAAAATGATAAGTTGGACCATTTCTATTTATTTCTTATCTAGTTTGGTTACATGAGGTTTAGTTATAAAATTCTCAGTTGATATTTTGAGTTGAATTTGTTATGGTTGTCTTAATTTGGTTCTTTGGGAATAATATGGGCGTTTCATGTGGGTATATAGACTGATGATATTCACTAAACTTGATGTTGTAGATAATGGCCAATATTTTTCTAGGTGATTGGGGTTTAATTAGTTATTTATTTAATTTATTGGTCATTTACTCTGATTGTGGGTTTTATAACTCTGGGTTAGTGTGCGGATAATAAATGTCCCAAGAAGTGGTGTTGACCCCATGTTTCTTTGGGTAATCCAATGTAATGAAAATATTCTGTGTAATGGGGTAGACCATTGATTGAGATGAGGGATAGACTGTTGTTACAAACCATTGATATGGGTGGTTATTCAAGTCACTGGATAGATTAATTTTCTCATCATGGTTGGGATTATTTGGTTTATTGATCCAGTATTTAGAATCTGGAAATATTGATAAAGAGACTTTTAGAATAAAATACTGATGTTCAATTAGGTAATGAATGGTTATGGATTGGATTGGTTGGGTTAATTATCTACTGGATTATATCACCTTTTGTCATGGTATTGTTTGGAGGGTCATAGGCCCTTATAATATGATTAACTAGGAGTGAGTCATCCAACTCCAATACTGGTCAATGTTTGAACAGGTTTTCACCCATGGATTGATGAGCATGGGGTGGATGAGGTTATAGATTTATAGTTTATGTTCTATAATATTACTTATACAGAACATTGTAGATATTATTTACGAACATTGTTTTTTAGTGTCCTACTAAGTTCATACTCTCACCTTGATTATGACCTATGGGATAGGTGAATACATTTTGGTACATGAAAAAATAATGGGTAAGGTGTAAAAATATAAATTTTAGTAGAGTTGGTAGTTCTATAGATTAAATTGATGAATGTTGTATGATATTATAGATAGTCAGGGAAGAGCATTTATTCCATTATATTTTGTTTTTAATTGTTTTAGACTAGTATGAATGTGATCAGCCATTGCGCGATCCATTTTCATTTTTTATATCCTACTTGGAATTTTGGGTGTACATTGACAGAGATTATATTATTTCTTCCATTTTATTTTATGATTATTATTTTGATCTATTTTTTTATCATACTTTTTGAATTAGTTATCAAACATTTAGGGTATTATCTTCCCAATATCTCCTCTTAGGCCCTCCCTGCTAGTTTCCAAACTCAAGCATATGCGTAGGTGAACATGATGTCAGTGGAACTCTAGCTTGGGTGTCACTTAGTCTATTCTAGTCAATGCCTCTATATTATCATTATTTTAGATGATATCATAGTAATTCATAATTTAATGAAATAATTAATTGATGTAGATGAACATAATAAAACTTATTTATATATGAATTCCAAGAATTTATCCAATTACATTATAAAATGGGCCTAAATTTATTAACAATTCATATGGTTTGAAAAAACAATCTTCATAGTTATTAATATAACCCATCAAAATCCATCTAAACCATTCTCTAAAATTATATTGAATATATGTAATTTTAAAATATTTTACATATAAGAACCAGTAATATATATATATATATATATATATATGCCAATGGATTAATATATATTATATACCCTTTATAATTTTTAGGGAAAATATATTTTATATTACATTTTCTATAATCAATGTAGACGAATTCATAAAATATGTTATCATAATTTCTCCCAGGAGTGATATTTTTATCTCCATATGTGTTCTTACTAATGAATTTATGAAAAAAAATTATAAAACAACCATTAAATTAAATAATTTTATTATAAGGGATACTAAAATTACCTTATGATTAAAGGATTACAATAATAAATAATTCACATTCAAAATGAATAAATCATATATAAATGTTAAATTATATTAAATAAATGTAAAATATATAAAAAATGACTTTGATCAGAAAAAATAAAACGAATAAAACTAACATACATTAACCAATGATAACAGTTACTAATGTGTTTCTATAATGTATATAATAATAAATAAATCTATATAATGTCTTTATATACTATGGATTTTGATTTTTTATAATCTCTATTTTTTTGTTTCATAATCAATAAATATGAGAACAAAACCTATTAATTATAACCCCCAAAAAATGATATTAATTAACAATATCTATGAATTTTTTTTCATATTAATAATCCATGTCTTGTACAATCACATCAATACAAAATTAATTGAATAAAATTTTCTCAAATATTCTATGTATAATACATATAATAATATTAAGCTTCATAAAAATCAGTTATATAAACAAATTGTATAACATAACAATTTTCCATTATAATTTAAGATATTTATAATTATGTAAAATAACTAAAATAGAAAAACATATATTCTATCAATATAAAACCCCATATTATGATATGTAAAAATCATTATCTTTATATAAATTAGAATTAGGGAAAATGTTAATAATGAGATCATACTGACACCCATAGTTTGAAGAAAAGTACATAGTTATTGTCATGTATTTAAGGATACTCATGAAAACAACAAAGTTACTATCACATGGGTATTCATGGTATCGTTTCTTTAAACATAAATAATAATTAACATTGAATCGATTATATAAAATTTGATTCATAGTAGATCATATAGAAAAAAATCTAATATCTTACTCAAGTATTCTGTTTCAACATTTCTCTAATGAATGTATAACTTCATAATGTTATTTTTTGGTAATATTATTAAATATGAGTTGATATAATTAACTATGATAGAAATTTTTTCGGCATTATTAATATTTCTATTTATTACATAAATTTTTTTATCTAAAAATATATATTTCTACTATGTATGAAATAAATCCACCACATTTCCTTTATCATGACACAATTTATATAAATTTTAAAAGTTTGGGATGTGGTATTAGGTAATTAAAGAAGATTCTATATGAAATACCATAGTTTTTATTAAACACCCAGTAGCACAATAATATACAAAGATGATCATAATTATTATTAATAAATTCAACAACATTGGAACCTTCATTACAGAAAACAATTTAACTTGAGAAATATATTTATTCAATGTAAATGTTATTTTTATTTTTCATATCTTATGAATCCTCAAAAAGATCATGTTGTATCACAAATATATCATTGAATTTATTTCCATGAAAAATAAAAGTTTTGATATACATTATATATATATATATATTATTCTTAATTATATACAATATTTTGAATAATTTATCTTTTTTGAATCACAAATGTTATAAAATTTAATATTTGTTTCCAATACTATTAATTTATTCAAAACATTTATCCACAATATGTTATTTATTGAATGGAAACATTCATTACACATCAAAATAAAAATATATAAGCCACATAGACCATATAGAATAAAAACATTAATGTGTATCAAAAATGATAAAAAATATGCATGTTTATATAATAAATTACATAATTGTTTTATTTGAATTTATTAATTTCAAAACATATCACACTATTTATTTTATAGGAAAATTTATTATAGTATGATGAACCCTAATCATATACAATAAAAATATTCTATGATATATTATAATGATAAAAACCTTTGTTTTTATATAATATATAATAAATATTATAATTAAAATTTTATGCATCAGTTTATTGAAATTTACAAATTGTGCATACTCTTGAAAAATTATGTCACATTAAAAGAATAATTTGGATTCCTCATATAACATATACCATGTTTTATGATTTTATATTTCATATAGGAACACTCTTATGTGTCTATGGTAAACATTCAAGAGAATAACCATAAAATAATGTTTGGAAGAAATCATCGATCATATGAATAACAAATAAAATCATTTATATGTTTGCAGGGAAGTATGTTTTCATAAAATGATATTAAAATTTATTTAATAATCATATAAATATTTTACTCACAAGATATATATTATAGAAATACCCTAACAATTTTAAAATATTTTTCATTTTGGAATATACAGATAATTTCAAGGTTTTCTTATTTATGTTTTATTTGGTCCCAAACAGGTAAGATAAACATGGGGTGAGTCAATGTATGTTAATTTCTCCTGAACCTTCTAATTATTTTATTCTATATTTATAAAAACACTCATCCCATCTCCTTCAATGAATGTAGAATATTTTTTCCTGTAAATGTAGAAAGAAGTAATTTTTATGTATTTCATCTATTCTAGGTTATGTATAAGGAGCATACAATTATGATGAGATAATATACTCAATTTACTAATTACATGGAATGTTATAATTCCGATTAGTCTCATTGAAACTTAAGGTTACAACCCTCACATGGGTGAAATATCATTTACCACATTTACATAGTTTTGTAGATGCTTTTTTAATCAATGGATTGTTCTTCCATGAATAAAGACTTATATTTTGAGCAATAATAGTATATAAATCATCTCCCACATCATCCATTTTATGAATATCCATAAAGTTACATGATATATCCTAGAAATAATCTTTTGTCATCTCTCTTTTTCCCTCTAAATATTTCAAGGATTATATTACCCTCCTTTTATTTTAAAAATGATCATTTTATTCCAATTATTTAGAATTATTTATCAATGATAATAAGAAAATCCCCTTCACACACATATTTTAGAGCTTAAATTTTATAGATAATTACAGAAAAAATAATCCATAATTGTTATATATATTATCATTAACCTCCATAAATTAATATTTTACAAAATCCCTATAATATTGAATATTTTCATTATAGAAATGAGTTTTCACTTAGACCCATCATGACATGGCCTATTGTGTGATGACATAATATCATTATCCATTTGAAATAATTAAATATGATTTTTTCTCAAATTATTACAACACTATAGAGTTATGGCCATACTTTTATCATTATTTCCTTGACATATAAAAAACATATATGAAATATGAGAATTTTTTGTGTATCAACAATTTATATATATATATGATTGGAAAAACATTTATAATTTAATCTAGGCTAAATGTTGAAATGTTTTTTTCCTATATAACACAATATTTTTATAGCCTTTACATCATGACATAGATGGATCATTCATGATGTGATAAAAAAAATTTCATGATAATAACCAATAATCCTTCCCGTAATTAGATTGTGTAACATCATATTTATGGGAGCATTCCAATATGATATTTTAGCACCACCAGTTATAGAAAACTGAATGAGTATTTATATATTTTTAGTATAAAAAATATTTAGGTTGTGTTTAAACAGTTTGAAGGATCATTAGAATAATTTTTTTACTTTTCTAGAGATGCATGGTTTGAAATGGTTAGTAAAACCATGAAACCCACATGGAAATTAAGAAGATTAAATAATGGGATCTAGGAAGTGGCATGGTTGGGAAAGATGTATGGTCAAATCCGGAGATGGCATAGGAGAAACCATGACATGAAAGATATACTGGAATAGTAGGGTAGGTGAATCTTTTTTCGGACCATATGAGCCAAATTTATAAAGTAAGTTGAGGATGTGGCTCATTCAATGTTTTCATATGGTTTTTCTGACTGAGCACATCAACCATGCATTGTTAAAAAATAGATCCAGGTTTTTGGGTTTCACAAATCCTACCAATTTAATCTTTTTCACTTATATAGTTCATTTAATGAATTTTTATCTCTCCCTAGGATATAGAACCAATTACGTTCAATCAAGGAGGGATTCCAAGGTTAATATAATTACGTTAGTGTAAAAGTGATTGTTCTTCATCAATTTCTTTAGATTTAATCTTCACACCTCTACTGAAAATATCAATCTAATCCATTGGAGGTATATCTATGTTTTTTGATGTCATTATTGATGATATATGATGATTTTGAATGAAGAGAACAAGATATATATTCAGTTTTTGAGGAGAAATGATTAATTTTTTAGAGTTTTGGGTCATTATTATTTTTCACCTATGTTTGAGAGGTAGGTAGAGAAACACTCAAATCCTCATCATTATAAATTTATAAATTGATTTTAAATTGAATTAATTTCATGAATTTATAGAGAAAAATGATGTTTAATTTGGTGTCAAACCTCTTTAGTGATGGTTTCCCTAAATGAATGAATTGGATAGTTGGGTAGAAAACTATCTTGGTTATAATTTTAAAATTATTTTTTTCTAAATTATAGATTTTATTTGTTACATGGAAAATAGTTTGTGAAAATTATTTAACAAATGATATTTTATTTATTTTTTCAATAAAACTGATTTTTTATTGAAATGAATTTTCATTGGTTTTATAATACAAGTTTTATGTCTGTTCATTTTCATTGGTGTGGACCTAGATAAGGGGAATGTACCATTGGAGAACAATGATGTATTCCTATAGTAGGTGTATGTTCTATTAGTTTGTTTGCGTATTTTTTACCTTATGAAAAAATAATAGATCTATGAGTGAATTCTCATGAGTATGGAACTATCAGCTATATATTCATGTTTGGATGTGTGGATGTCTGGAATGGTTATACCAAAATGGACTTGGGAAAGGGTTTTTATTTTTTATTTCATCCCATAGAAAATATATAGTCCTGGAAAACAATTATGAATTTAATATAAACAAAATTCATTTTTATGACAGTTTTATATAAATGATTTATAATTTTCTATAATAGTTGAATAAGTAGGGAAGTCATTGGAGAAATATTACTGATTTTTTATACTCAACCATTTTTGTTAATATTTGTGGGGTTTCAAATGTTTTCTATCGAGACATAGGTATAGATAAGTTAACTCAAATGTTTTGTGATATATCATGATTCCTTGGTCATGGCTTATTGATATGGAGGGTGAATATTTTTTGAAGATTATAGAGGATATATATAGCATCTTGTAGATTATTTATCTTTGGTTTCTTCTTGTACACTAATATATGGTTATTATTTTAGTAAATATTTTTATTTTTTCCGTATACTCATGAATCAAATAGTGTTTGTTTGGGTTTTTGTTGTGGTTTGGTCATTTAGTCATCAAATGAATAATCATCCCCCAATAGTTTTTCAGAAATTGGAATCTATTTCCAGCATTTGGTCTCTTGGTGATGTCACCTAAGGCCTAGTATCACTTTCACCTCTTCCCACGATAATCGGTGAGAGGTGGGTTGTTAAAGATGGTATTAGTTTTCTCTATCAAAGAGATTGAAATAAATTATTCTTTTTTCATTAAGTTGGGTGGTATCAAGGAATCAAATCATAAACATATGAAGTTTAGAGAATAAAAAGTCATAGCTACCCAATTTATATTGAACATCATTTTAACAAGGAGTATGGTTATGTGAGTGTTTTAAGACACTTATTGGAGATACCACATCATCATCATGGATTTATCCATTTATAAGGGAATGTCATGAATTGATAAAAATTCATTCCCACAAGGATTCAATAATTCATTTTGAGTAATGAATATTTATTTTTTTTGGTAAAAAATGATTTCTTAAAATATTTTAAAATGGCTTTATTTTCAATATAATGGTGGAATTTTAAAAAATTGCATTACATGGAAAAAATTAAATTTCTGAATTCCTTGTTTAAAAATCGTTGATTTGGTAAATTTGAGAATATTATGCCATAAGTTTCTAGAAATTTAGAATAAATTTATTTTTATTTGAAAATACAGGATTTAACCTAGTAGGTGTCTAATAAAATAACCAGAAGAATATTTTGATAATGTGCTTGGACCTCAACCATAGGTGAACAAATATTCGGTTCAGTTCATTTTTAAGGATTTTCAATCCATGGATATAGGGAACATAAATAATTAACCGATGTTTTTGGATCATTCAATTCAGTTATAAAAGAATAATCTACCAATCCTTTGATGTGATTTGGAATCATAAAATACTGATGTGTGGAAAAGTTGGATAAATCAAATCATCAGTTTCATTTGAAAAGAAGATAAGCTGAAGATGAAATTAGAAATTTATATATTTCAAAATCAATCATGCCAATAGAAGGATTTAAAAATTCATTTTAAATTGTTCCATTTAATTTCAGGAAGGTTTTTTGAAGATTTTATCCACAAATAATTCTATTCTCACATGTTCCAGATTTATAAGACAATAGACTTCTTCAGCATGAAGCAGGAGAGTCTCCTAGTGATATATTATGTAGATAAATTTATAAATATTGTCTTCTTCTCACTTGAATTTGTTATGAGTGAATACTCAAAGGTACATATTTTTTAATCTATTTTGAGGCCATATATTCAATAAAAAGCCATGTTATTATGGGATTATGAGGAGATTGTATATGGAGTGAATGTGTAATAAAGAGATATATCATGTAATATAGTTGTAGGAAGTATCATGATACATATGGGAATTGGTTGAAACTGTAATTCTGGGAATAATTGGAAGAGGGAAACCTATATCCCATATAATTACCTAAATTACAATGAATAGAATTCCACTTTTTCATTTAATTTAGTGCCTTATGCTTATAAGAAACACATGAACTTTTATTTAATTACAACAAATTGAATTTAAATTAACATTATGTATCCTTACAATTGAAGATATTGTTGTTGAATAATGATCACATGACAACTATAAATATAGGGTTTTAACAAATCCATTGGACATAGACAGAGGAAGTGGTTGCCTCAACCTTTAGCATCGTAATATATAAATCCCATTTATCACAGATTCTGAGGGAGATATCTATTTTTTTATTTTCCTTAGAATAATAACAAGTTGGAATCCAACCACTTAATCATGAGAGAAACCATATTCAGGTTAAGTTCAAGCTCATCGAGATCACGAACCAAACCACGTTCACTAAACAACCCCAAGAATGCCTCACTTTTGCACACATTACTCACATGGCATTTTCTAGTGTATTAAGGGGATACATATCAAGACCCTTGTAATAGGATTATGTAAATTAATTTTTACAGAATAATGAATATGTTTTCATCTTATTATTGTAACTTTATAAATGATTTTTATTCAAAAAAGAAGAAATTGTATTTTTGGGTAATATTAAAATTCAATTAATGAATTTATGAAATAATGGGTTTCTGAAATAAATAATATTTTAATAATATATTATTGTTAAATAATAATTATTATATATAAATGATCATATAAATTTTATGAAGATAAATGTAATTTTTTATTAGGGTTTGAATACTATTTTTGACAAAAACCTTTCTTTTTCAATAAATTTTGTTTTATATTTTTAAAGTGAAATTAAAAATATTTAAAAAATTATTTATATAAAATAAAAATTATTCTTTTAATCAAGACATTTGAATTATCCAATGGGTATTTTTTCGTAAATTTCTGAGATATTCAAATTTTTGAGTAGAAAATTAATACCCAATAAATATACATGGGGTTTTATTACATCATAATGACCCAATAGTGATGTAATAAATACTCTAAAAGGTATAATAAAAAATATTTTTTTATTTTAAAATTATTTTATTTTATATATTTTTTATTTATTTAAAAATCCTCAATGAATCATTGAAGACATATAATATATTTTATGATTCTAAAATCCATTATTTGAAATTGGGGATCATCTCATTGAAATCAAGGAAATTATTTTATTACCGTAGAAAAATGGGAATATAAAATAATTTAAGACAATCCTTTTTGGATGAAACCATTGGTAAAAACCATGTGATGGTTTTTATTTTTGAGTACTGTATTATGTAGTCTCCAAAACAAAAATAATAAACTAGTCCCCCTCTTTCCTTTATAAAAACACCCAATCCCTGATATATCTTCATTCAATCTCTTTTAAGAACATCCAGATTCTTCCCTCTACTCTTTTTATTACTCTAAAAGAACCCCAATATTTTAGTAAGAATCTCCCAATCCTTTGGGGAAACACATTCATTTAAGGGATCCTCACCAATGCCTCTTTCTTTTAATTCAAGAACCTTCATTGAAATTAGTCTTTATAATTTATATTCATAATATTTTAATTAGTTTATTAAATTTTACGTGCTATATAAATAATGTAATTTCCATGATATACCGTTTATACTATCAAAATTTTAACCTTACTTAAGTCGTTAGTATACCGAAATTCCATAAGGGGGCCTCATTCTCTACACTCCACTTTTATCCAGCACTCCTTTTAATGTAATGTATTACACATTACAATTAATTATTTCAGGATATGTTATTAAATATCACCATACAATTCAAATTATATATGAATGATTTATATCCCCTATCACTATCATGTATACCTCCTATGAACTGTTATGAACACCCGATACCATTCTGAAATTTTATAAGAATTATTTCATTTCTTCTATTTATTTATGTTTATTTTTTATTATACACCTTGAATATCCAATTCCCTAGGTTTGGAAATGACTTTACACGTCCCCCTTACTATCATTTTCTTGTCTATATGATGAGATTCCCCATTCTCACTCAACAACCCAATTTATTAAATTTACCATAACATTGTTTTTCCGTCGAACTTTCATAGTGATTTCCATGGAAAAATGACCATGTAATGAAAACCATACCCAATTTTTATATCTAGGTTATTCATCTTTAAGAAAATATACTTAATTATTTGGGACATAAAATTATGTTTCCGACATTCCTCGATCATGAAATAAATTATTATGTTGAATGAATCCATGTTGTATAATTTATGTCGCAAACTTAAGAATGAAAATAAAATGACTATGAAGAGTGTACTCAGAAATCACTCCAATGCATTTTGTAATGTTTACTATCATGATACGTTATGTGAAATAGTCTTGGAATATATCCTTGAATCATGTTCCTCCATGTCCAATGAGCCATGTCGCATTCCCCTCCATGTAAAATGATCCTTTTCTCATGATCCTCCATGTGCAATGAGCATTGTCTCATACTCTTATATGTGCAATGAGGCTTGACTCAATATTATCTCTTGTTTTATGTTGTCGACACATTTACATGTTATAATTATCAAGTGATATCATGAATTGTTATTAATTTTCCTTTTAATTTCCATTTATATGTGTATTTTATGATATGTATTATCTTTTTCATGTAATGCATTGTTTATTTCCCTAACTAGGATTTAAATATCAACCCTTTATTTTGTTGACCCTAGGATATCCCATGTCGTTTTAAGATCATTAAAATATTATGATCATGTCAAGGAAAATTTCAATGAATGTTTTTTATCCAATATTTAATATGTTATATTTTGTACCTATTTCCAAAAGACACTAGAACTCTTGATCTTTTAAGATGTATTAGTTATAGGTGTATGTGATAAATCATGTTTACATGTTAAATAAATATTAGGTTTTTTATTGTTTTTATCAGAGTATAGGATTTGTTATATTTGTGGATAGAATTAAAGAACCATAATGAATACCCACACAAGTAAGACTATGTTTAAGAAAACATCCATAATTTTTGGAAAGTATAGAGTAAGTGTTTTATCAATAAAATACATCCATGTCTATATACTACATGTTTGCGTTGTTTTGGAATAGAGATACCTAATATTAACAACTCTGAAATGGTGTTCCGTTCCATACCTAGGGTAACCTGGTATATGATAATGGGCCTTAATTTTCACCAAGATTGAACCTCCCGAGGAATATGATTTAGTAAATTCATAATCTATATATAAACCAATATTATGGAAGCAAAAAAAATTCCCATATGAATGTACGTTATGAGATAAATCATGGATAATATATATTATATCCTAGAAATTCTTATGTTAAGGATATAAATTTAATTTATATGTTATCCCTTTAATATCATTAGATTCCCCATTATGTGTTTACTTTTATGACACTCAACCATTCTTATCATTTAATTATTCTACCTAATGGCTGGAAATAGGAGGAATCATTTTTTAACCAATGCGAAGGGTAGTGCGATGATTTACCCCAATGAGATACCTACTTTAATGGGATATGGAATCTAAAATGTAGTAAAAATAATTCTTCAACAAACTTATGTTCCAAATAGAAATGTGGACCAGGAGGAGCACCTAAAACCACTAATATATAACTACCCGCAATCAAGAGTGTCATGTGATAAAGGCCTCCTACATTTAATGGATCATAAGATATCTTAATCATGGAACAATGGATCAACTCCATTGAAAAAAAATATCTAACCATCAATGTTCTGAACAAGAGAAGGTTATTATGTCTATCTATCATAAGGAGGGAGAAGTCGATCAGTGGTGAACATAGATCAATATTATGAAGACAATAAAATATGACCAAACAATGGTGTTGAAGGAATTGGGGAAATAAATTTTGATAAATATTTTCCTCGCACTCTACATTATAAAATATAACGGTATTTCCTTGAACTCGAGAAAAAAAGATGAAGAATATATTGGGATGTACAAGGAAAACATCAGATGACTTGAACAATACACCTAGAGTATTTTCATCACCCTGAAATGAATGGACGACCTCTTATTTTGTTGGATGAAACCTAGTCTACAAAAACCCCATTGATCTATGACATTGATAGTTGTGATGAAATTGTATGATTTTCCCTCAATGTCATAATGGAGATCTGATAATCCAATGGTTATTATATAGATAATAAGTGAAAAGTGGATATCAATTCTAGAGGACTGATGGATAAATCAAACAGTGCTATGAAATTTCAGCATCCCACTTATCAAGGGTGCATGATCATGCACCCTAGAAATTAACTGAAGCGAATAAGGTAATGATTTTTGTGTGTAATGTATATATACCAAGATAATAATTGATGATAGGAGAAACCCTCTATTTTGGCAGAATGAAGGATTTCTCCAATCAACCCTTACTTAATTATCCATTTCTAAAACTGCAAGGAATTAAGGAACTTTATGAATCAATTCCCTATCCCAAGGGTATTTGGAGGCAACAAACAACCTCCAGGGAAACAACAAGAATATTTTTCCACCACTACTGTCAAATTGAATCCTAATAATGATGTGGTGAAAGTTGAAATAGTTATTCATTCATCAATAGAAAACTTATTATTTGATTTGTGTTCTATATATTCCTTAGTATCATTAAAGATTATTATAACTATTCAAACACTACCACAAAGTGTGGATGTTGACATGTTAGTGAAAATGGAAATTCGGTAAATTATTGAGTCCCCAGTATATAACTCATCTGTGTCAATGTTTGTTGAATGAAATTAGTAGTTAACCTTTTCATTCTTCCCATAGGGGGATTTGATACAAATATAGGCATGTATGGTCATTCCATATATAGATCCATCATAAATTGTCATGAGAGGGAAATCATTCTGCATATGGAGAATTAAACCCAAATTCAATACAAGTGAATGGATGAGGTTGAATTTTCTTTAGAACCATTATCTCCTGCATGGATATTTATTTCCCTATAAAAAATAATATCTAGCTCAAATTATTGAGTCTAAGGAAAAAATATTCACTGTACACATGCTTATTATGATGGAATACAATGATGTGTTTCTCGAGGAATTACCTGGTCTTCCCCTAGCCCATAAGATGAATTTTCAATCGATTTTATGCCTACGATGATTCCAATTTCCAAGACTCCATTTAGGATGGATGTTTTTTAAACATTAGGAAATGATGAAACAAAAATATTATAATCTAGATAAAGGATTCATGCACCAAAGTGATTCAACATGGGTGCACTAGTTCTCTTCATCTCGAATAAGGATAGGTCAATGAGGCTTTGTATTGATTATTGTGAGATCTATAAGATCACTATAAAGAACAATTATACTTTTCCAGGAATTGTTGACTTATTTTATCTACTATGTGATGAAAAATACTTCTACAAGGTGTATTTTTAGTTGGGATATTAAAATTTATTGTTGAATAATGAGTATATCCCCAAAACTACTTTTTGTACATTATACAGGAACTAGGAGTTCATATTGATTCCATTTCGACTCACAAATGATCCAAAAATATTCATGGGATTGTGGAACATATTCTTTAGATAGTATATCAAAGAAATCAGGGAAGTATTTATAGTTGATATTCTAATATATTCCAAAACCAAGGAGGGACATGAGGGGAATATTATAAATTTTCTAAAGACATTCTGAAAGGTTAAGCTCTATTTAATGTACAGAAAGTGTGAGTTCTAGTAGAAAGAAGTCTCATTCATGAGGGAATATCATCATAAAAAATGGGATATCTGAGGATTCTATAAGGACAAAAGTTTTTGAAGGATTGTAGGGGCCAACTTATATGAAATATATTCATAGTTTCCTTGTGGTTGCTAGATATTGATTTTGATATTTGAGAAATTTCTCATGATTTTCAATCACTCTTACAAAGCTAACTTGTAAGGGAGTCAAATTTTCGGGGAATGATGATGTGAATAAATATTAAGGGATTTAAAAATCAGGCTAATCATGGCCCATGTTATCACAGTACCCACAAGTGGGTAACCTTTTTAAATTTTTAGTAAATTTTCAAAGAAGAGATTATGTTGTTTATTGGTGAAAAATGAAAAACTCCTAGATTATTCTTTAACGTAGTTCAAAATTCTTGTAAAAAAATATATCACACATGATCTAGAGTTGGATGTTGTGATCATCACTTTTAACATTTTGTGGAATTTTCTATTTGGAGAGGATTTTGAAATATATAGAGGTCACAAAAGTCATAAAGATATATTCATAATGAAAGATCTGAAAATTCACCAACAATGATGGTTAAATATCATCAAGGATTATGACTGCTCAATCCACTATGACCCTAGAAAAGAAAAGAATGTGATGGATTCTTTAAGATAGGTATCCAACAATTCTATCATCAATGAGAATTGAGAAGGATTTGATATTCCTTGATTGGAATAGGATAGACATAAGAATCATAACTGAAGGAATATCATCAATATTTTCACAAATAATTTTTCAATAGTCTCTTCAATAAAGGTTAAAGGATGCTCAATGAGATGATGTGGGAATTCAGATGTAAGTAGAATCCTTATGAAAAGGAAAATACTCAGTGTTAATGAAGTGTAATTGTGATATTTAGTTCATGACTATGTGTTCCAACAAAAAAAGTTAATTAAAAAACTATTGGATGATTCAAATAGATAAAATTTCACCACTCATCAAGGAAACTCAAAGATGTATCAAGAACCCCAACAGAACTATTGGTGAGATGAAATGAAGAATAAGATCCCTAAATATACATCAGTTCACATGGTATTTTAGTTTGTGAATGATGAATGGAATAATTCAAACGTGATAATGCCAGCATTACCCATAACAACATAGAAATGGGGAAACATTACGATGGAATTTGTAACTGAAATATCAAATACTTCCAAAGGAAATAGTGTTATTTGGGTTGTTTTTTAATTCCCTTACAAATATGCAACACTTCATTGCAATTTTATATAATTTTTAACAGAATGTACTAGCACAAATATGAATTAGTGAATTCATCAATCTTCACAGAGTACCACTGTCAATTAGGTCCTATCATCATCCTTGATTCACCTATAAGTTTTTGGAACATCACCGTCATGATTTAAACACAGAGAGGAACATTGGAATGTATTGTCACCTTAAACTGATGGCACTTATGAGTGTACTATCCAAGCACGCGAGGGAATGAAGATATCCTTCTCAATGGAATTCAAAGGAAAATGGGACCAACATCTTCTTTTGACAGAGTTACCTTACAATAATCATTTCCACTCAAGAATATAAATGTCACTTTATGAAGCCCTTTATTGGAATATGTACAGAAGACCGACATGTTGGGTTGAAGTTGGGGATCAAAATCTTCTAGGTCCTGAAAATTTATATGAAATAGTAGAGAAATTTATTACCTTTCTACTGTACATAAAATTTAATCAGATTCAATTGATGTGCTATGATGAAGATTGTGGATGAGATATATTGTTTGATGTTGGAGATATGGTATTCATCCACATATCTTCATGGAATTGAGAAATGAGATTTAGGAAGAAGGGAATCCTCAGTCCAAGATACATCATCCCTTTTGAGATACATGATCACATTAGAGAAGTGGCATATAGACTCTCACTCCCAAAAAACCTATGTCAAGTACATGATGTATTACATTTATCTCTCTTACGAAAGTAAATACCAGACCCACCACATGTACTCAATACATAGTTGGTACCATTGTATAATGACTTCTCCTATTTAGAGTAGCTGGTTAAGATCTTGTATAATAGAGAAAATGTTCAATGAAATAAGACGATTCAGCTCATTAAAGTGTTTTGGATAAACAATGATTGTGAATAAGAAACCTAGGAACTAGAGGAGGTGATGAAGTTGAGTTTCCCTAATATATTTAGTAGGGGAAATGAAATCATAGAGGGTGAAATTTCTAATGTGGGGAAGATTGTAATGACCCAACCTATTATAAATAAAATTCCCCTTTTTTATATAATTAAATTTATTATGGTTAGAGAAAAACATGCACTTATATTTTTCTATTATATCCAACTGGATTTAAATGGTTTTATTAATCTTTACCGTCAAAAAAATAGTCATTGAACAATGATCGCTTGACTTGTATAAATATAGGGTTTTAAGAAATCCATTGGGCATACACAATGGATTTTATGACCTAAACCAATAGAATCATACCCAATGAAGACCATTTATCATAGCTTCTATGTGAGGTAGAATTTTGGGAGTTTTACCTAGATGAAGACCATGATGATATACAATATCTTATGCATGAATGAAACAATATAAGGGAGAAGTTAAAGCTCATCAAGATCACGACCTACAACATGTTCACTGAACATCTCCATGAAATCCCCACCATCATGTAGCTTAATCTTAGGGCATATGCTAGTGTATTAAAGCGGTATGTATGAATGAAATAACCAAAGGAATATGTACTTTGTTTTTTATATAATAATGTATATATTATCGTCTTATTATTCTTACTTTATAAATGATTTATATTTTTGATTCAGGAAAGGTAAAAATGTGTTTTTGGTTAATATTCAAATTCAATTAATGAATTTTTGAAATAAAATATTTTAGAAAAAAAAATATATTAATATAATATTACTATTAAATAATTTTTGTTTAATATATATTATCATAGAATATTTATGAAGTAAAATGTAATTTTTTTATTGGGGTTTGAAAACTATTACACTCGAAAACCTATTATATTTAATAAATATACATTTTTATTTTAAAAGGGAAAATTAAAATATTTAAAATACTATTTAGATAAATTTAATATTATTTTAGGAGTAAATATTTCAAAATTATTCAATTGTTAATATATCAAAATTTTCTAAGATAACCAATATTTGGGAAGAAAATTAAATACTGTATAAATATACTTTTTTGAATTATGACATCATAATATCTTGATAGTGATGTAATAATCACAATAAAAGGTATCCTAATCCAGATATAATATTCTTCATTTAGTGTAATGTAATTTTATATTTATTTTATTTATTTTATAAAGCCCTAAAACATTCATGAAGTCTAATAATATATTTTATGATTTTAAAATCATTTCTTGGAGAGTGTGACTCACCTCCATATATTAAATGAAATTATTTATTTATCATAGGCACTTGGAATTATAAAATAATTCAAAACACTCCCCTTTAGATGAAAAAACTGTCAAAACCCATGGTATGGATAATGGTTTTGAGTATTTTATTATGTAGTGTCCAAAACCAAAATAATAAAGAAATCCCCTTCTTTTCCTATATAAGACCATCCAATATCCCTTTTCCCTTAACATAAACCATATTTATCTATATACAAACACTTATTTATACTTATTAGTGTCCTCCCAAGGCACACCCAAGATCCCAAGATCCTCTACCAATCCATTGGGGTCACACATTCAAGTAAGGGATCCTTACTGTCCTCTCTTTCCATTAATTCAGGAACCTTCATTGAAATTAGTACTATTAATTTTAATTTCTAATATTTTTATTCATTTAATATCATTACCTTACTGTACAATTAATATTTTTTGAATGAATGAAGATTTATACTCTCTCATTTTGATCCTTACCTAAGTCGTTACTATGCCGAAGTTATATAAGGGAACCTCATTCTCAACTCTCCTCTTTTCTCAAGAACTCCTTCTACGGTTATGTCATTTAATTTCAAAATTATTATTTTGGGATATGTTATTCCATATCCCCTTTACTATAATTTTTTTTATAAATTCTGAGATCCATTGACCCTATTATTTATCCCTGATTTGAACCTTTATGAAAACCCACTATAGGTATGAAATGTTATAAAGATTCTTTACGTTCTCCTCTCCCTTTATGTTTCATTTTTATGTTAGACCTTTTGTATCCATTTAAATATATTGGGACATGCATTCCATGTCCCCCTTTTTATACATTTAATGTGTAATTGATGATAAACCTCTTTCACTCTCATCATCCCATTTTATGAATTTTATTGTATCTTTGTTTTGTTGCAGAAATTTCACCATGATTTTTCAATACTATAATAATTGTGTAGTTAATACCATCCCACTTTTTATATCAAGATTATACACATTTATGCACATATTAATATATATATTTGGGACTTACATGTATGTATTCCACATTCATTGATAATGGAGTAAATTATTATGTAGAATGAATATATATTGTGTGATATATGTGGAACACTTAAGAATGATAATGAAATGATTATGAATGGTGTTACCTAATATCACTCCAATTTATTGGGTAATGATTTTTATCATGATACCTCATGTTAAACTGTATTAGTTGGTAGCCATAACTCATGATCCTCCATGTGAAATGATCCTTGACTAATTCTTAGGTCATGTTGTTTGTGGTTACCACATTTTCCATGTTATAATTATCATTTTATATCATTCCTTATAATTTGATTTCCTTGTATTAACCATTTATATGCCTATTTTCTAACATGTATTGGATTCTTTATACTTTTCCTTTTTATTTACCTCACCGGGACTTATAGCTCACCCCTTTATTATGTTTTCCTCATGATATCCTTGGTAGATTTATGATCATTGGAATATTATGATAATTTGAATTATGTTTTCAATATGTTTTTCTATCAAATGTTCATTATGTAATGTTTTGTTCCTATTTCCCAAATACATCATACATCATGATCTTCTGAGTTGTAGTAAGTTTAATTTTATATAATAATTCAATTTTATATGTTTTATAGAGTATGTATGTTATTTACAATGTGGGGTATAACTAAAAATCACAATTTGGGATCAGTGAATCTTCTTCTAAAACAAATTTTAGACACAGTTGTTTTCAATGTGGTTACTCTAAGGTAATGAAGTTATCCAATAAGAATATTTAGTTTCATAACATGTATGAGACACAACACAAATTAAAATAATGGAATATAATAATTAGAGACATTATATTATGATTACTATTTTAAATAAATTCATTCCATGAAATGTTGAGTTATCTTGTGTTAAACACAACAAATACTTTCTTTAATTTCTTGTGTAACAAGAAGGATTGAGTTTCATAAAGCCACACGATAATGTTAAAATATTATTATTTAATATAATAATATATAAAATTGTTGTCAAATTAGATGTTACATATAGTATTAAGTAATTTATGAAAATATATGGTTTATCTAAATATGAATTGAATTCATTATTTACAAACTAATTAGATATTAAAACAATAACCAATTTAGTATAAAAAATAATGTTTTTATAGAGAAATATTATTTATGCTGAAAGAGATGTTTAATACATGTAAATTAAATTATTAAAATAAATTAAGTGAATTAAATTAAATTTATATTAGATATTTAATAAATTATTTTTTAATTTCATTCAACAAATTTTATAGACATAAGATGAGAACAAATCCAATTTTGTACATAAAAACTTATAGTTATTTAAATGCAATTTTACTTCCATTTAACGGAAAACCTATTTTAAATGCAATGTTATGAAATTTTTTATATATAAAATGTAAAAATTATCATTATTTTTTTAATATAAACATCAAAATTAGTTTATGGTAAATTTTTGGTATTTTTCAGTGAAGCATCATTCTTTGATGAATTTTAAAAAATTCTGAATTTTAATTCAAAATTCGTTTTCATCTGATTTATTTATAAGGTAAAATTATTTTTTTAATTAATTTTAGAACATTATTATATAAATTTTATATCAATTAATCCAATTTATTTGATTACAACCAATTTCAATTTGAATTTGGATATAAATAAAAGGAAATCTTTTGATCATTTTTACTTTAAGACCTCGAATTATCATCCCATCCGGTGGATTAAATTTAAATTAATGTGTACCACATATATGATTTAAATGTTAATGATTAAATTAAATATTTTAAATAATAATAATTTTATTTTCTACTAATTTTATATTATTTTTTTGTCACAAAATATAATTGAATGTTATTAAATTTAATTAAAGTGAATAATTGAAAATTTAGATTATCAAGGGACTAAACTTCTATCTTAAGAGCCAAAATAACCTATAAAATTGTCTAAAATCCAATTTCTATCCAAATGTTTACCATTTACATCCTTTACTCGCATATGTATTATTATTAGAGTCACTTTTCATAGTAAAATTTGGGTCATATTCCCTTTTCAAACAAATTCATGAATACCACCCCTCCTCCACTATAAAAAAGAAATCTCCCCACTTTCTTACTCACACCTATAAATAAAAAATAGTTCTACCAAAATCTACCAAAATAGATATTAAAAATCCCTACCATAATACTACAAGAATCAACTTCTGTATAAATCAAACCATGGAATCCCTCTACTGAAAACCAAAATGAGTTACCTGAGTAAGAGGTAATATCCATCATCAAGCTCTTTTGTTTTATTTTCATTATCCAAACACTAAATAATTATTATATAACAAATATGTAATGGAATAATTATACTTAATATACTTATATTTTTTAATTATAATTGGTCTACCTACACTTACACACACATCCATCTAATGAGTAATGAACTTATAGTTTGTGTACTGTGAATTACTGCTGTACAAAACGATGATTGTTTACCTTTTCATTACTACCTATCATGATTGTGAATTATGATAGAAACACTACTTATATATAATATATGTTATATATATAACGTCTATATGATTTATTAATTATTATATTAAACAAACATTTATGCATTCCATATTATGTGGATACGATAATATCATTTATTCGAGTTGGAATACTGCCTCCTCAAAGAAATGTGATTCGTTTACACTAAAATAGGATATTTAAAGGACTGTTTTAATAAAACTATGTAAAAAATATGAAATAGATATTATACTGGAATTATAAAAACATATATACCATTTATTTATTATTTTTTAAGTATGTCAATGAAATTAAATTAGAGTTCATGCATACATAGGGAATCTCATCTCCAAGAATGGTGCTTTTCAATTAAAATTTACAAATATTATGGATTATTGTATATACGTATATATACTGAATATATATTATAATAACATCATGGATAAAATTATTGATATGATGAAATAATAATCTGTGTAATAAGAACAAAAAATGACTAGTCGAAACATACATGACAAATTGGTCAATTAATACATAAAATCATGAAGATAATAAATAATTGTTAATAAATGGGTAAAATGTTATTATAAGAAGATAATATAGATATTATAAAAATAAATATGGTTCTATAAAAGTTATTAATGTGTTTAAAATCATTATACCCGAGTGTGAGGGATGTTCACCTGAAAGGAAACCAAATTTAAGGGTTTTTCATCTCACATTTTATTTATGTGGGATAAATGTCATTTTCAACACTTAAATATTTTTATTGGGGTATATACTGACCATTTTGATATATTTTGCCATGAATTATTTTATCATCGTGGAATTTTTTTTATATTCAATTTTAATTAGTTCTTTTATGGGGATTTGATTTTAAATTTACCATGTTGTATTGAATTTCATATCCCAATTCCTTTATATTGAGTTACATTACATCCATTTTGTCCTTTATATTCCATTATTGTGTGTGTAATACCTTTTTAATATCTATTTTTTTTATTTCCTATTTCATTATATTGATTTAAATTTCAAATAAAGTTATATCCATTGATTGATTATCACATAAATAGTTTAGTCTTTTCAATGGTATAATTCATAATAAATTTTTTTGGGATTATTTAAAATTGATTTTAGCTAGGGGAAATTATTTGATAATTTTCTGATACACCCTTTAATATAAATTGCCAATTATTATTCATGTCCTTTTCCATGTAATAGAACCATTTTTCAACTATTTGGTACATTAAATGGTTTATATTTTTTTTAAGAAAACCCAACATCATTTCCCTCTTTAGTCAAATAACATGTTTTCTTCTAAAACCCCTATATTATGAAATGGTTTTAAAATACAATTAACCTTTGAAAAATAATTTCACAAAGAAACAATAACCCTTTTACTTTATTTTTTTTTCAAATGATTCTTCTTGTCTCTTTCTGAAAGAGGATTTTTTCAAACCTTATACCATGAAAAACTAATGTTCTTGTACCTTGAATGTTAGGTACTGATTTACCAGCCATCATTTTCCTGAAGACTCTATTTCAAAATAAAAAATTTACTTTTTACTTATTTTTTTATAATTTGTTTTCAATGAATTTTGTTTCAAAAAATTTAAAATCAAAAAGATATATTCAAAAAGAGAATTAAGTTATTCTTTTATTTTATCAACGACAATGACCCATAATTTTACCCCACCTGGGATATTTTGCATGGATACCATAAATATAATTACTTTTAAATGATTATGTTTTATTTTTTCAATGATAATATTAACAATATGTTCCTTGAATCCTTTTTCTATCCCCATTAAAATATAAAATTTCCTATTATCATTTCACAATGAATTTCCCTAATTATCCATATAATTTATCATGGATATGTTTTTTACCTAAACCATATATCATTTTTATACATGGTGTTTACATTATCATTTTATGTCATGAATATTTTAATACTCAAGATAATATCTGATTCGTTTGATTTATGTGGAATTAGGATTCAATTTTTTCAAACTCGATTGGGACACATTGGAATGTTTAATGGTTATTTTCTCCCCGAAAAATTAATGACCATTCAATGGTATCTCTATTCATTAATGTTACTAACCATTATTGTTATTTATCCCCCACATCGGAATTATTGATAAATATTCATGTTTTATTTGATATAGAAATTTGATGAGGTATATTCTCTATTAATTATATCTATTATTTGATATGATGAATTATTTAGACAGAAAATTATGGGTGGGACCCAGAAATTATATATCCCCTTGATGAATCAACGTGTTCTCATGATAAAAATAATTTTTGAAAATAATATGGGTTTCAACCTATACTTTCAAGACATATTCTTATAGTTCTTGATAGTATAGGTTCTCATGTTCCACATACATGACATCCAATAATTAATCCTTTCATTAATTTTTATTTAGTATTTATTATCTATGATATTTTAAATATGAAAAATCCTATGAATGAATTTCATTCTCAGATTATTGATAAAGATAAATATGTTTTCAGTTTATTTCCTTTCAATATTGAATTTTACTAATCTTATTATTTTAATGGAATTTATTTCTAGTTATTTACCTATCTATATTTTTTTATAAAAGTCCTTTTTAGTTAATTAATTTCATGGAATTTTTCTTCTTCCATTACCATTCCATATTGACTGTTATCATTGAATCATTATTACGTCATCTATATTTACCCTTACTAATAATTTAAGACCACCGTTATTTTTTCTGCTTTCCCTATGATTCCATGAATTTTACTGAGAGAGATATTAATGTATTTTCTCGATGAAATAATGTAATTATCCTAGAGTGAAATGAAATTATGTTTTAATTAGTGTATTAGTTTCCAAAATACAATTCATGTATGTATCTGGTTTACTAATAATACTGAACTCTTCAGTCCATTGGGAAATGATTTATTTTATAGTATGTCTATGTTATGGTAGGATTACACCACCTCATTGATTTTTGGGGACGGGTTGATATAGTTGGTATTAGAGAATGTTTAGTAAAAACCTTGGGAACTAGATTTATGATGTTCTAGATTATAGAACAATCTCATAATCTAGACATTGATGACAATTATAGAAGAATATTATATAATTTTAGTAAGGTAGATATTATGTATGTATTCCTAGAAATACAACCTTGTCTTCATACTAAATGTCGATGTGGTACTGGTACAAATATACCTTCAGGTAATAACTCTCACGAGATGTGTTAGTCCTGACTCGAGCATAAGCAGGTACAATAAAATGGTCCTTACTACACACCTAGATTAAAACTACTTGGCGATATTCTTAGGATAATTAAAATTTTCATTAGATAAAATTATGAAGGATTTGAAAATGTTATGGAAAAGAATAAACAAGGATAGATAAATTTGTATTAGATTGAAAAAAATGTGTGAAGATATATACATTATAAAAATTATTGTATTTTTTTCAATTATGATAAATGATGCTCAAACTGTGGTTTTTTGCTTTTAGTAAATTCTTCCTTCTAAGTGATAAATCATTTTCTAGGAAAAGCATTTTGGAGAAATAAATGGATGATGTGTATTTTTATTGAGTATAGAATCTAAACCATTTTTAAAAGGCTATTTAATGACTAAATTTCAAGGATGTCAATCACATTTTTTTAAAATTTCTATTAATATGGTTTTTGAAAATGAAACCCTATATGTCGAGTGAAACCCCATCAAATCTGGCAAGGACATGGGACTTGAATCCATGACTGGAGGATGATATGGGTTTAATTCCAACCATTTTACTACACAATATCCTTTTTAATATGACATTGTTTTTTGTTGAAAAACTTAATGAATAAATGATAATGATGAAGTAGTACAATAATTTTTTAGGTTTAGAGATTTTTATATTAATTTTTTTTTGATTTTGATAATAGTTAGGGACAAATAGTAATACTTTTCACTCGTATATAGGCCTTATGATCAAATAAATTTGTATTTTAGTACATCGGGTATCAAAGTTAATTTTTGGATATTTATTTCTTCATTTAATGAATGAATAAAAAATTTATCAAAATAAAAAAAGAATTATTTTTATATACATATCGTATGTTAGTATATTTATATATTTTTATAAGTAGTAAATTATTTACTCATTATTATGAACATGATAATTTGTTTTCCTTAATACCTTATTTTTTTAAGACAACATCTTCCAAATCATAAAAGATTTATGAATTTCAGGCCCTAAACCTTCCATTGATCACACAATAATTTATGAATGATGACCACAATCACTATATAATTTTTTATTGATGGCCACAATCACTCCCTAAGAATATTTATTCCTTCCCTCTATGTCCGTATCTATACATTCCACTATTGTTCTCCTACTTAGAGACATATTTATATGTTAGTCCCTGTGACCTTTATACATCCCATTCTCTATTTTATAGAGGACATATTATGAAACATTTTCATTAATAGAGGTTTAATAATTGGAAATATCAAATAAATTATTACCATGGCTGTGATTAAAATGAAATAGTGATATTTAATTATGTTGGGGAGAATTCTATATCCCAAAATTATAAAATATGAATATTGTCCTCGATAAAAATTATGACAAAAAACACCAATAATTAATGGAATATAATATCCTAATATAGTGTTATATTATTATTATAGAAAATATATTAAATTAAAGTTATTATATGTTATCTTTCAAAACATGAAATAAATACTTTCTTTTATAGCCTGAGTTACACATAATACAAAGTTTTACAGAGAAAAAATATATTGTAAAAATGTTATTATTCAATATAATAAGACATAACCTAGTCGTTAAATTACCTGTTATGAAAAGTATTAAATATAATATGAAAATATATGTCTTTCAAAAATATTAAATTAATTAATTGGTTTAAAAATTAATTAGATATTAATATACTAATAAATAAAATATAAACAACATTCTTTTATATAAAATAATTTTAATGCACGCAAAGCTATTTTATCCAAATAAATTAAATTAATTTGAATAAGTGGGTGATATTAATGAAATATATATATTATATGCTATATAATATTTTTTGGACATTCATCTAATTTATTTATGATTATTAATATGAGAAAAAAACAATTTTCTGTATAAAAACCAATATTTTTATAAATGCACTTTTACCAACATTTAATGGGGAAAATTGTTTTACTACAATTTTTCAATATTTTATCAATTTAATATGTCATGATAAACATTATGTTTTAATTATAAACCTCAAAATTAGTTTGGGTAATATTTATTAACTTTCATGTCATGTTTCATTTTTTTTATTAAGAGTGAAAAAAAATGGAATTTAATTCCAAACTTCCTTTTAGTATGATTAATATATAATGTTCCATTATATTTCTAATTAGTTTTAAAACACAATTCATTTTATTTTAAATAAATTAATCCAATTTAGTTCATTGGATTCAATTTAAAATTTAAATTGGATATTTAAACATAGAGAATGTTCAGATGTTAAACATTAATGACATGTAGTGTCATCTTATTAGTTAAATTAAATTTAAGTCAAACTATACCACTAATGCGATGATATTTTAGAGAAATAGATTCAATATTTTGAATAAGATAAATTTAAAATTTATAAAACTACTACCTTTTTATTTGATTAAAATGATAAGTGAATTTCATTAAAATAAATTATAGTGATTATTGGAACAATTAGCTTAACAATGTAATTAACCTCAAAGATAAAGGCCCATCCGGCCAAAAAACCATCTCCAAAATCAAATGAAGGGACATATGTATACCATATCCTGCATTTTAAATAATTTTATCCATTACTAGTGATAATATTTATGGGAAAAACTTTTGTCGAATTCTTATTTAAAAAATTTAAAAATGTCACACCTTCTCCACTGTAAAAAGGCCCTCACCCCTACCACTTCCCCACACATATTGTGACACTATATATCTAAACAATGATACAAAATAGCTTATTTAAATTCATAAATTCATCATATAAGTATCTTATTGGGTAGAAAACAAAACTGAAAACCCCATTGGGGAAAACCAAAAAGTGTTACCCTAATTAGAGTTAACATCCTTCCTCAAACTCTTTCGTTTTATTTTCATTTCCCCCACTGAAAAATTCTTATATCATTCTTATATAACAAAATAAGTATTAAAAATAAAAATATATTGTTTTAATATAATGGTTTTACATACACATTTACAAAATTCCATCTAATGTGTAAAGAACTTATCATTCATTTTTGGTGAACAACCATCTCACAAAATGATGATTGTTACTTTTTTACTTTACTGCCTCTCATAGTTGGGAGTAAAGAAGGAAAACTTTATATATATGATATTATATATATATAATTTATTTATTCTGATTTAATTTTTATATAATGCATATCATCATGTGTTACATATTATGGTGATGCGATGATATCGTTTGTGGATGTGTGGACTACCAACACTTCAAAGTGATGTGATTCGTTCACACTATACGTGAGACCTTAATATGATGGATTCAATAAAACTGGGTAAAATATATAATATAGGAATGATACTAGAATTATAATATATATATATATCATTTTCCTTTCAATCATGTAAATACATCAGTGAAATAAATTTTGTGTTCATGTGTACGTACGAATTACCATCACCATGATCATTGCATTCCATTTCCTAACTCCAAATATTAATCATTATTATAAAAAAAATATAATTACCACATATTTATAAAATAATTTTTATATTAGGGATATGATTAAATCATGATCTATGTAATAGGAACAAATAATAACAAGTCCAAACGTACTCAAAAATCATGACAATTAACACCGGAAATTGTGAAGTTAACGAAAGATTGTTTAAAAATATTAATAATATATGATAAGGAGAACATATATGATATCATAAATATTAATATGGTTTTTTAATAAGAAATTAACTTTCTTATAAACAGTATACAAGTGGATACATGGCATTCACACAAAAGGAATCAGATGGTATGGGTTTTTCTTCTAACTTTATACATCTATGAGATAAATATTGTATTCACCACATACAACATTCTTGTGGTGTATCAAACACTGAATTGGATATATAATATCATGATTTATTTTATATTCATGGAATTTTGTGTTTGAATATTAATTAATTGTATTATGGGGATTTGAATTAAAATTTACCAAGTGGTAAATAATTAGAATTCCTGATTTATTTTCATAGGGTTATATTACTTATTAGTTGTCATTAATATTAAAATATTTTTTTATTCACCTTTTACTATATATTTTTTAATTCTCATATTATTTGTTTGAATATAAATTTGACAATGATAATCTATTGATTTATTGATTCACACATCAACATTATGGTCTTTTCTGGTATTTACATCATTATTTGATTTTGTTGGGGATTATTTACACATGAATTTACATCAAGGAAAATTATTTTTTACTATCTAATTTACTCTGGAATTATGTTATATTCATTTTATTCATGAAGGTATCCATATAACATCCCACCTTTTTTTTACATAACATTTGATTACATTTTACATACAGAGGATCATTAAAGTCTAGTGCCTTGGAAATCCGGAACATAATACATGAAAACTGCATAAATATTCTCCTAAACCACTTTTAAGGATTAATAAAAGGTTATTAATTTGTATACTTACTTCATATCATATCCTGGAGATAGAAATCAAAGGAAAGGGTGAGCAGAAGGCCCAGTAAAGTTAAACAAGGGAATCAATGTACTTGTGATATCAATAAGAACTTGAATAAAAACATAAAGACATGAGAAATGAAAGAATAGGAATATAATAATTAAAATAAAATGAATCATATCATGAATATGTAGATACAAAATTTCATTTAGACATTCATGAACATATCACCAAGGTCCATCCCCAAGGTTTCATAAAAATTACCAAGGTCATTCACCAAGGTTTCTTAAAAGTTTTCATCTCTAGAGATTAATTCATTACCCAATGCATTAGAGTGAAATCAAGGAACACCCTTAATATTTCTTTAAATTCTTGTGATCCACAGAGATCATAATCATCCATTTCATAAATAACCCAAATGGAATCAAAGAAATGGGTTTCATGTCAAAATTATGACGTTTAAAAAAGTACTAAAAATAATATCATTATGTCATTTATAACCCATGGAAAGGGAGTGAGGGTTATATGTATTTAAATTATAGATTCAAATATATAATATTTATACATTTATTAATGCCTATGTAAACGAAATAAGTCTTGGTATTCACATAAATAAACAATATATTTTCTTGAGAGAAAGAGATATAAAATTTGAGACGAAATTTCTGCAGCATAACCACTATATAACATTGTTTCATAAATCATTGAAAAGAGATGGAAAAATGATCACCTACTCATAAATAACTCACAATACAGTTTGGGTACTTAATAAGATCATTTTATGGGTATTTTAATGACATACCACATGAAAAGGAAACATGAAAGAAAAGAGAAGATGCGATTTCATTTAGGAGAAATTCGGCAGCCTAACGACATCACCTAAAAATTCCGAAAACAAATTGATGAGAGCGGAAAAGGTCTATGAACAATTAGTCATGAAATGGAACGAAATTAGAACATATAATATCATATCCTCAAAATAATGAGATAGAAATTATAAGACACAACATAATGGAATTCATGACTTAAAAGAGCAGGGTGAAAGGACCCCTTACCTTAAAGAGTAACATCAAAATCATGAATGTTGGGACCTTGGGAGGATTGAGGGCACCTTGGGAGGACTCCTTGGGAGGTAAAAAATCCATAAAATCTTTAGGGATGATTTGGAAATGAAATAAATGAGGTAAAGGCTTGGTATTTATAGGAGAAGTGAAGGGACATAACATTAATTCCCAAAGGACACCTCATCGGAGGTATTGGAAAAACCATGGGCTTGCTCATGGTATTTGTCCATGGTATTGGCCACATAGGAAACCTCATACCTTTTCTTACTATTCATAAGTCTACCAGAATTATTTCATAATTATTACATCCTTAATGATTTCCTTAAACACCTAAAACTCAAAAACTGTATTTTCACAATTCACTGAATATTCAACATTGTCAGAAAAATCCCAAAATTTCACCATAACCAAATATCGATGCTCTGATTTCAAAAATGAACTCCATTTTATGAAAATAATTTTTAAAATATCTTTAATTTAATTTTTAAATAAAAAGAAATCATTGAAAATTCAATTATTTCAGAAAAATTATAAAATTCACCTTAACCAAATATCGATTCTATGATTTCAAAAATGAACTCCATTTAATGAAAATAATATTATAAATAATTTTAATTTAATTTTTAAATATAAATAACTATTCACCTAAATAAACTAATACTTATCCAATAATTTCTGAAATAGTTATTTACCTATTTTATTGAATCGTATTAACTAATCAGGGTGCATAGATTATATTAATACATTCTTAAGTGAAGTTACATAATATATTTGGTCACATTAATTGTCATAAGAATAATATAACTATTCTTAATTTACTATTCGCCAAAAATTATGTTGATCTTATTAGACTCTAAATTGCATACTGAACACACCTGTAGAAGAAATTATTTTGAAAATTATTACACATTATTAATAATTTAAGGATAAAATAAAACTTTAAAAATATCATGATTCTAGAATTCATTAATAATATGCATCGAATATTTCTCCGGACATTTGAAAATTCACAAACTTCACCATAAGAAGACATGATAATTTTTATTTAAAACAATGGATTACACAAGGCAGTTATGGTCTTGTTACATAACCCCTTATAAAACCAACATAAGACCTAAGAGGAAGGTTTTCTAGGGTGAGAGAATTTTGGGGCGGCTCAGCCATCATTGCCCGAGTAATGATTTCTATTATCTTTAAATTCTCATGATGTCGATTTTGTTCCAGCTTCAGAAGATGAAGTTCAACTTTGGTTTGGTCCAGAGCAAAGCCCAAAGGTGGTACCTCCTTCTTGAGTTCCGTCAGATGGGCTTCGATCGGCCCGAGACTTGTAGATGGGGTCATTGAATCCTATTTATATATTAATTAATCAAGATCACTTTTATTTATAGAAAATAATCGCAACATTTACTTTCCAAAAGTCATATCGATCAACAATAATATAATAGTCGAAACCCAACAGTCTTATTTTAATTATACTCATTTTGTTAAATGAAATAGTTTTTATGAGTATAAAATAAAATAGCACACAATGTTGTGAAACAAAATTTATTCAAAATTTCACATCATTAAAATATTCCCCCTTAAGAAATTGTTTCCTCACAATTTTAAATTTGGACTTGGAAATTTCGTTGAAAGTCCTACATTTGAAAAAGAGTTAGTAAAACTATTACATTAAAATAATGAAAGGTAAGTACAAAGGTCACCCGAGTTAATCCATACTAGGATTTTATGTAGGAATACATGGATATGGATGAGAAAACAAAGGGCCAATTTCCGATGGAGAGTGATAGAAACATTATTAAAAAAAATTAACCACTAGAAGATAACAAACTTAAGATGTATTTAATGTTCACTGATTAAATAGTAGGAAACGTAAACCAACAACTTTTGTTTCACGTTCCTTTTCATAATTTTGAGGAATTCCTTTACTACATAGAATAAAAACATAAGGAAATATACTTACCTTCAAGTAGAGTTTAATCCCCTAATAAGATTCCACCAAGACTAATATTTTCAACCAATTCAAAAATACAAGGTCTCATCAAAAGCACAAGAATCATATTCTAGAGAATCGCATAATCCACAGAAGAATAAATATAGTTTCCCTTATCTTTAGTCATCAACTAAAACGAAAATGGTTTGTACAAGATCATGTAATCCCCAAAAAAGATAATCCTTTATAAAAAGAAATATGACCATTAATCTCTAAAATTCAACAAAAGTACCCAATGTTCTAGAAAGACCATTCAATACACAACCATCCATAAAATTCTTCATAATAATCCAAACTATGATTGGAACCAAAAACTTGGAAGGATTTAATCACATAGTATTCCCTAATAAATATTAACATTTATCTCCAAATAAATAAATTACTATTAAAGTCTCATACTAAAGTATAATTAACCTATTCAAATATTCTCTATTCTAGGTTCATCATTTTCCAGAAATAACCCAAATCACTATATGTTCACAATAAATACCTAAATTCTTACAAAAAAATCAACCATTCATCCTCATATTAAATCCTGAAGTATTTAATATTCCTTAGCCATAATGTACTCCATAAGATAAAAAATCTTCCAAAATAACCTTTATTATTTAATCACCAAATCATTTTCCTATAAAAATAATATCCATTTGATAAAACATAAGTTTCCAAAATAAACTTATTCTTGATCCATAAAAATAACAGGTGCATTAGTCAGTATGAAGGGAATAACAACAAACTCATAATGCCCATATCTTGACTACAAAGTTGCATTGATCCCATTCAGTTCTCTATAATCAATGCAAAGTTGCATTGATCCATCCTTCTTCTTCACAAAGAAAATGGGTTCTTCCTAAGGAAACACACTTGGTCGGATAAACCCTTTCTCTAAAAGATCTCAGAGTTGTTTCTTTAATTCCTCTAGCTCTACATTTTATATCCTATAAGGGATCTTTGATATCAGATGAGATCCAGGTACGAGTTCAATGGAGAACTATAGCTCTCTTTTATAGGGATGTCTAGGTAAGTCCTCTAGAAATATGTCAACATATTCCTAGATGATGGGGACATTTTCAAAAAGAATAAATTTTTTTGTGAAAAAATTATCTCATTTACGAATCATTTTTCTAAAATGGTTTTCATGACTTAAAACTTCATGATTAGAAAATTACATTTTTCTATAATTCATTCATAATGATTCATAAAAAGCATTCGATTAACCAAACATATCCCCCGGAACTGTCATAACCAATAGTGCAGCAAGGCCCGTTTTCGTGTACCAGTTCATGTTCGAGTCTAGCTCAAAGAGGTGTTTTTTGGTTTAACCCCTATGTACATCTCTGCTAGATCCACCTCTACCTGCTCATATCTAGACTGGGATGTATTTTCTTGATAAACCACTTACTCAATACCCACCAAAATACTAGTAAGATTTCCTATATTTAATCATTTTAATAGGGTTCTTCCTAAATTTTTCATATCCTAATTTCCATAAATAACTACACTATCCTTTGATACTATCTATAACATCCTGCCTTTTTATTACATAACTTTTCATTACATTTTACATACAGAGGACATTTAAAATCTAGTGTGTTGGAAATCAGGAACATAATACATGAAAGAAACATAAAAATTCTTCTAAACAACCTGTAAGGCTTCATCAAAGGTTCATCATTTTTATATTTACTACATCTCTTATCCTAGAGATAGACATCATAGGAAAGGGTGAGTAGAAGGCCCAGTAAGGGTAAACAAGGGAATCAATGTACATGTGATATCAATAAGAACATGAATAAAAACATAAAGACATGAGAAAAGAAATAATAGGAATACTATAATAAAAACAAAATGAATCATAACTTGAATATGCCTCTAAAACATTTCATTTAGACATTCATGAACATATCACAAAGGTCCATCCACAAGGTGTCATAAAAATTACCAAGGTTATTCACCAAGGTATCGTAAAACTTGTCATCTCTAGAGATTAAATTTTTACACAATGAGTAGAAGTGATATCATGGATCAACATTAATATGTATTTACATTCATGGGATACAGATAGATCATAATCAAACATTACATAAATAACCCAAATGGAATCAAAGTAATGGATTTCATGTCAAAATCGTGACATTTTAAAAAGAGCTTAAAAATAAAATCATTATGTCATTTATAACCCATGGAAAGGGAGTGAAGGTAATATATATGTCAATAAATGAATCAAATATATCATATTTATACATTTATAAACACCCATGGAAACGAAATAAGTCTCGGTATTCACATAAATAAACAATATAATTTCTTGAGAAAAAGAGATAGAAATTGTTTTGACGAAATTTATGCAGCATAATGGCTATATAACATGGATTTAGAAAACATAAAAAAGAGAGGGGAAAAGGTAAACCCACTCCTAAATAACTCATAATATAATATGGGTACTTAATGAGATCATGGAATGGGTATTTGAAAAACATACCACATGAAAAGGTAACATGAAATAAAAGAGAAGATGTGATTTCTTTTACGAAACATTCGGCAGCCTAATAGCGTCACTTAAAAATTTAGAAAAAGTATTGATGAGAGTGGAAAAAGAATTTCAAAAATTATACCTAAAATGGAATGAAATTATAACATATAAGATCATATCCTCAACATAAATAGATAAAAATTATAAGACAGAACATAAAGGAAGTCATGACTTAAAAGAGGATGGTGAACGGATCCCTTACCTTGAAGAGTAACTTCGAACACTTGAAGTTCGGGACTTTGGCAGGCTTGAGGGCACCTTGATAGGAGTTATTGAGAGGTAAAGAGACCAGAACTTCATTTTGGATGATTTTGAAATAAAATATATGAGGTAAAGGCTTGGTATCTATAGGAGATGTGAGGGGACAAATCATTAATTGCCAAGGGACACCTCATCGGTGGTATTGGAAAAACCACGGGATTTCCCATGGTATTTCCCATGGTATTGGCCACTTGGGACACCTCATACCATATCTTACTATTCATAAGTCTACCATAATTATTTCATAATTATTACATCCTTAATGACGTCATTAAACAACCGAAACTCAAAAACTGTATTTTCACTATTCACTGAAAATTCAACTTTCTCAGAAAAATCCCAAAATTTCAGCTTAAACAATTATCAATGATCTGATTTCAAAAATGAACTCCATTTTATGAAAATAATTTTCTAAATATTTTTAATGTAATTTTTAAATAAAAAACACTATTCACTGAAAATTCAACTGTTTTAGAAAAATCCCAAAAATTCACCTTAAACAAATATCGATGCTCTGATTTCAAAAATGAACTCCATTTTGTGAAACTGATTTTCTAAATATTTTTAATTTAATTTTTAAATAAAAAATTATTTTCACATGAAGAAACCAATACTTAACCAAAAATTTCTGAAACAGTTATTTACCTATTTTATTGAATCACATTACTTAATCAAGGTGTTTATATTATATTAATTCTTTATTATGTGAAGTTACATAATCCATTTGGTCACATTACTAATAATAAGAATAAAATAACTATTCATAATTTACTATTCTCCAAAAATTAAGTTGATCTTGTTAGACTCTATATTTCATACAAAACACAGCTGTAGAAGACCATTTTTTGAAAATCATTATACATTATTAATTATTTAAGGTTTAAAAAAATATTTTAAAATATCCTTTTTCTAGAATTCATCAATAATATACATACTATATTTATCCGAATATTTAAAAATTCACAAATTTCAACATAAGAAGACATCATAATTTTTAATTAAAACAAAGGATTACACAAAGCAGTTAGGGTCTCGTTACATAACCCCTTAAAACACCAGCATAAAACCTAAGAGTAAGGTGTGATAGGGTGATAGAATCATGGGGCGGCTCAGACAACATTGCCAGAGTATTGATTTTAATCAGCTTTAATTTCTCGTGAAGACGATTCTGTTCCAGCTTCACACGATGAAGATCAGCTTGGGTTTGGTCCAAAGAAAAGCCCAAAGGTGCTACCTACTTCTCGAGTTCTGTCAAATGGGCTTCGATCAGCCCGAGACTGCTGTATGGGGTCATCAAATATTCTTTCTATATTAATTAATCAAGATCACTTGTATTTATAGACAATAATTGCAACATTTAGCTTCCAACGATCATATTGATCAATGGTCATATAATAGTCGAAACCCAATGGTCTTATTTTAATTATACTCATTTTATTAAATTAAATAGATTAGTTGAGTGTAAAATAAAATAACACACAAACCTAGGAAAAAAATTTATTCAAAATTTTGGGTCGTTACAATCCAGGTAAGAGTCCCCTTTCCTAATCATTGGTACATAAACTGTTTTAAAAAATGTTTTTAAGAAAACCCGGCTTCATTTATCTATTTTTTCAAAAAACTTGTTTTCTTATAAAACTGCAATATTCTAAAATTGTTTTAAATAATGTTTTTATCTATTCCAGAATAATTCATTAAGGTCATATATACCTTTTTATTTGAAAATTTATTTCAAAAGAATATTCTTGTCACATACCAAAAGTTTATTTTCTATCCTTTTAGCATGATAAAAGAAATATCACTTTACATTTTAATACATATACAAATCTACATGTCATCATTCAATCAAATATTCCATTTAAATTTTAAATGTATAAATTTTAATGAATATTTTAAAATAAAATTTCCATGAAAATGTATTTAAAATAATTTTTCACAGAAAAAGAATATTTTCCTCAAGAATTTTTTATAGGTTCTTCTTGTTTTCTAAAACAACAACCCTTCATTTTACACCACTTGGGATGTTTTTTATTTATGTCATCCTTATTATTAATCTATATGGTTTATGTTTGATTTCAAAAATGAGATTATTGACATTGATGTACATGACTCCTCTTTCATGCCCCCTTAGAAATTTTAAATTTCTAATAATCATTTCAAATATAATTTCCCCTAATTATACATATACTTTATCATGGATATTTTATTTTATTAACAATATATAATTTTTAAATACAATGTTTACATTGACAATTTATATCAATAATCTTCTTATTCGCATGATATTCTATGTTTCATTTAATAAATGGGAAATTATGATTCAAATGTATCAAAGTGGTATAGGAAAGTTTGGAAGAATTAAAAAAATCAACAATGTTTTAATGATCTTTCGACGGTATCCCCATTTATCAACATCAGAACCTTTTTTTGTTACTTATCCACCATTAAGGAATTATTGATAAATATGTATCTTTTATTCAATAATGATATTAGATAAGGAATGTTGTTATAAATTAAATCGATTACTCGATATGAGGAAGGATTACTATATGCATTAAAGGGATCACCCCATACCTTATATATCCTATCAACTCATCGACATGTTCTCATGAGAAAAATAAGATTCACAAATTAAATATGATTTTACCAATATTTTAAACAATCTTTTGAACTGTCATGATGGAATAATTCATCATTTTCCTTATACATGACATCTGATAATTAATAATTTCCTTCATTTTGATTTGATATTTAATATCCCTGATTTTTCCACATTGACATAGTATATGGAGACATTTTGGATCTATTTATGGATTATGTGGAATGTGTTTTAAATCTCATACCATTCCATTTTTAATTTCCATTATCTAGTAATTTTATTAGAATTTTTTGTAGTTTTTTACCTTGAAATTTTTCTTACAAACTTCCTTCTTATTATATTTATTTTATGAAATGTTTCATTAGTTATGAAATTTCCATATAGACCATTATCATTAATTAATTATTTTTTCAGCTATATTTAACTATATTATCATTTATTATCTCCTTAATTTTTTTTCATTTACCTTTGATTTTCAAAAGTGTACTAATAATGATATTCAAGGATAATATAGATGGTATACAATTATTATCCTCCAGGTAAGAAAATTGTTTTAGTTATTGTATTAATTTTTAAAACAAGAATAATATGTGTATCTGGTTTACCCAGACTACTAAAGATTATGTTCATTTGTGATGTGATTTAGTTTTATCTTATGCCAAAATAATGGTATAATGGCTGTGGCACAAGGCTTTCTGGTGTCATATCACTATAGTTCTTTTGATCACATGAAGCGTAGTTATACAACACCACATATAATATGTTGAAATTAAAAATTAATATAGAATCTCCATCTCTTTTCCCACGGTGCACCATTGTTGGTTGTGGGGGATGTATATCTTGTTTTGTAAACATCATTTTTTTATATGGGAGGGAATATGAATAGATCACATTTGAAAAACTAATGAATCCATCATGATTCATGGAATACCATGACTCCTAAAATATTAAAATATAAATTGGGTAATAAAGAGTATAGTGCATCAAATTAGAAATAGTATGGAGTTGAGAAAGTGATCAGGGGTGATCAATTTAGACCTCTGATTGGGGCATGTGTTACCATTTTAAATTATATGATTATTCATGATTTGTTTTAAATCTTTCAATCCAATTTTTTTATTTCCTCTCGTGATATTGATATTTTGGATTTTGATGATGATATAACTCCATCTATTTTGAAACATCAAACAAGTCTATGGAAAAGTGAATTTGGAGCCTTTATATGCAAATATTTTTCTACAAAAATTGATGGGGGTAAATTGATATTTTATTTATCTATGCTTCATATAGATTCTGTAATATAATCTTGAGTATGAATTTGATTACAATGTTCAATGATCTCATTGTTTTTTATTCCAAAATGTATAGTTAGTGGATGTCATTGAACATCTCTTTATTGGTGATCAGAAAGAAAAGCTAGATGTATTCTAATTTTTGGAACTAGTTGTTTGAACTATCTCATTCTAGTTGATATTTTTGAACATGGAATCTATGGATGATATCTATAATATATATTTTAATAGAATAGTATATTAACTTACTGATGTCTTTTTATGAAAATGCCTCTTGGTTTATGCCCACATGAGAAGTGGATTTTACGAGTGATCTCTGATAAGGACTTGTCCAACATCACTTCTGTTTTGTCATATATAACCAATAGAATTATGGGAATCAAAATTCTAGTCAGAAGAGTTGTAATGAAACCAGATCATTCATTGTAGCCCATATCTATGGGTAACACCAGTTTTTATTGTAAAAAAGGACGATATGAATCTAAGTAATTGTATATTTTTTTATGATTAACCATGTTATGATAAGGAAATGGTTTCCTCATCCATCAATTTATTATCAGTTCAAACAATTTAAGGGATCCTAGTGGTTCTATAAAATTGAGTTTCCATCAAGATATTAAAAACTCTAGGTTTTGAAGGATGAGATTTCAAATATAGCATTCTGAAGGAGATATGGGAATTATGAGTATGTTGTTATTCCTTTTGGTATTATGAATACATGATTAGTCTTCTATGGAATTGATGAATTATGTATTTCAAATGTATCATGATTTCTTTATAGTGATTTTTTAGGATTATATAATGGTGTATTCATTATCAAAGTAGGATTATGAAAAACACATTACTATAGTGTTGAGACTCTATTAAGATCATTATCTTTATGAAAAATATCCAATGTAATATTTTTTGATATAGGGGATAATTTTCCATTGCCATGTTTTGTCAAAAAACTTATGTTTCTATGGATCCATAAAATATATAGGCTATGAATTCTTTGAATATACTAAATAGTGTGTTTGAGATATGTTGTTTCATTGGTTTGTATGGTTATTAGAGATGTTTTATCGTGAATTATCAGTATTAGCTTCATGAATTACATATTTGGAAAGGAAAAAATATTCAAATTAGTGGAATGATTAAAGAAAAAAATAATTTTAAGAGTTTATTGTTTTTATTACATCATCATTGGTCTTGATATTTCTATAATAAAAGGTTTTGTGGTGCATTTTCATGCTTTGAGTTCTAGGTTGGGGTGTGCTCTCATTCCGGGAAATAAAGTCATTTTTATGGATCCTAATAGATAAGGATTTATTAAAAGAAATTCTGAACACATGATTTTAAAATTAACTGATATAGTCCATGATTGCAGGACCTTGAATCATTGCCTATTTGGAGATAAATTTATCATGTTTATGGATCATAAGATCCTAAAACACATTTTCTCATAATGATATTTGAATATAATGTAATGAATATGGATTTAATACCATCAAATGTTCAACATCGACATAATTTATTCAATAGGAAAATATAATTCAGTAGAGGTTTCATTCAGTATGACTTACTGTAATTATTTTTGAAAAAGTGGATTTGGATTCGGGGTAGTTGATGATGGATATTACCGGAATGAACATATATTGTGAAGACTGAGATAATGTTACAATTTTCATTTAGGTTTCTTTTGTTCCTAATTGGGTATCAAAGTTAAATGAGGCATAGACATATGAATTTTAATGTATACCTATGAGGTTGAAAGTCAATGGTTGGGAGACCATTGAGGGATGGAAGCTAGATTTTTTTTTCCAGTGTTGTAGTTTTGATATCATATGGTCATAACATTGGATTTTTATAGAAATTATTTTCATGGTTACCACCATTTGAGATGGTATGTCCATCATATAATAACAAACATGTATAAATAAATAAAATCAATATTTTAGTAAGTGACTATAAAAATGAAAGTATCCGAGTTTATTTCAAAATTCATCACCTATCAATTAGGTAATGAAGAGTAGTAGTTTCTTGTAGGTAGGTTTCAATCTATAATAATTTCCTAGTGCAAATGGGGTTAGATAATTATGAATTTTATAATAGCTCTACCAATGGGGGGTTTGAATGCATGATTTCATATGGGTGATAGTGAATTGACTCACCATGTCGGCCTATTTAATACCTATTATTAAATCATATATGGTTCATTACATGTAATATATATATATATAAGTTTTAAAGAAAAATGTTTTATCATTGTCAGTTATACTAGACTAAGATCTAGGTTTTACATCATGTTTTTTGAAATCCTTATAGAAATTCTTTGGGACTCAGTTGACTATGAGCATGTCGTATCCTTATCAAATGCATGGAAAATATAAGATGATGGTTCAAAAGTTTAAGAAAATATTATAGATTATTTAATGGAATTTCGTGGCACATGGGAGGAGAACATATCATTAGTGGTGTTCTCATATAACAACAGTTTGCAGGCCTCGATACATGTGGCTCATTTTGAATCATTTCATGGGAATCTTTTTAATTATTCACCATGTTATGTGGAAATAGGTAATACATCTATGCATGGACGAATACTATTGAAAAATTAACTATTTGAATATCAAATTAATCTGAATGGGATTGGTTATAGCTCAAAATCATTAGAAATTATATGCAGGTCATCTCCAATGACCTTTTTTGTTCAAGTAGAGTCATCATGTATTCTGTAGAATCTCTCTAAGTCTTGGGTATCGTCATTTTGTTATGTAAGGAATGTTATAACTTCAAAAAATATTCCCTTTTTAGGTACATGAATTAGATGGTGTGTTTTTATAACAGATGTATTTTCTACCATGATCCAGTTCGATGAATTATTTGTTTCGTGTATGTTAATTTAAAAAGTATCAACCTGATACTAACCGTGTTATATGATGGGATATCATTTTCCATGAGCTGTATTATATGTTAGTTCTTGTGAGTATATAGAATATGGATAGTAAATACAAATTCTTTCATCATAAAATTATCTATCTCTTATGGTTTATATGGAAGCATGGTCAGATTCAAAATGAAACATGGGAGTGTGAGAAGGAAATTCTTTATCAATAGCACAAAATATTTTAGTCCAAAAGTGGTTTCCTTCTTTTTGGGGATGTAATTGAAAATGGAGGGGTGAATGTAACACCCCCTATGTCAGGTATTGGACCCTAAATTTTTGTATTTTATCTATATAAATAATTGTGTTAATTTTTTGGAGGTTTCAAGGACCATTTGTATATTTTCATGGTTTCTCTAGTGGTATATATTCTAACCATTGTTTGTAAAAACCATGAAACAAATCCATGAAATAGTGAAGACGAAATAGTGGGAGACGTAAAGGTTCATGGTTTTGCCAACCCATCTGGATTCCTAGGATAAACCACCAAAGGATTAAAAGAGGATAATAATACTGTTGTCCAGCATTATGTCAAACCATGTTAGCCAACCAATCATGGCGTGTTTGGGGGATGTTTCTCATGCACAGTTAGTGCAGAGTTTAAGCAATAGTGCACCCTAACCAAGAACTGTTTAATGTTGTATCTAGTTTTTTAAGATCTCACTTGTTATACCTCTTTAAAACCTCATTACCCCCAAAAAATATCATTTCCCAAATTCCAATTATTCCCAATGATGTGGAGAAAATTCCGTTCGTTCTAGTTTTGATTACAATGTGATCTGAAGTGCATTTTGAGGCTATATTTTTTTGGCATGTGATCGTTCATTATAGTTTTCATTAGATTGATTCTTCTTATATCTCTTGTAATGATAAATCTAATACGGCGGGGACAGTTATATGTTTCTTGTATTTCAATCACGATGATATATTATTGTTTTTTATTTAAGGGGGAAAATATATTGATTTATCGGTATCTCTTATCGGTAGCTCTTATCGGTAGCTCTTATCGGTAGTTCTTATCGGTAGCTCTTATCGGTAGCTCTTATCAGTAGCTCTTATCGGCAGCTCTTATCGGTAGCTCTTATCAGCAGCTTGATGAACTTAGTTCCATCGGTAGCTCTTGGATGTCGGTAGCTTTATGCATCGGTAGCTCTGGATATTATGCATATCGGTAGCTCTCTGTCTATCGGTATCTCTGGCTGTCGGTAGCTCTGTGTCTATCGGTAGCTCTTATGCATCGGTAACTCTGACTATTATGCATATCGGTAGCTCTAGCTGTCGGTAGCTATCCGTCTATCGATAGCTCTGTTCAGGTCAGTGATACTTACACTTGACTATCTTATGAAAAACACATCTAATTCACATAGAATAATTTCAAAACTTATATAAACATGGATAATCGAGATTAACATAAATCAGAAATTATGTTAACATTATTATTAACTTGATCATCGATTTGAAAGAATTAAAGTGTAGATCAACAGTAATTGTGAATATCTTAATATATGAACACATAATTGGGATTGTCAAAACATATGAATACAATATTGGGATTATCAAAACATATGAGGTCAATAATCTCCCCCTTTTTGATAATCACAACTTATGATATGGCCATTTTAAAATAGTTAGCATATAGTATGAGATAGTATAACATTAATATGAAAATTTCTCAAAGAAAACAATATCATAGGAAAGAGGAAATAGTATCAAAGGCTCCTCCTTTGATCATATTTCTCCCCTTTTATATTTCTCCTCTTTTCACCCCTTTTGAGAATATTTCTCTCCCTTTTTTTATAGTTCTCCCACTTTTTGATAATCAAAAAGTGGGAAACCAAACATAGAAAACTAAGAAACTAAGATAGTGAAAAGAAAGGCATTTTTATTAGATCAGTAAAAAAATTACATAAACAGAATAGAAGAAAAAAAAATGATTCCTATCAAACAAACTTGACACTTTATCAAGACACATCTTCAATGTGAGATTTTCCCTTAGGATCAGAAGAGAATTCAGGTGTTGAAGAAACCGAGGACTTTGGAATTCCGGAAATGATCAGAGGAGGCTGAGCAACTGATACAGTGTCGGGCCTGTATTGGGAAGTCCTTTGAGTGATCATATGTGTGAGACTTCTTATGGCTTGAGCAGGAGTCGTCAGAACTGGATAAGCAGTAGAGGAAGAGGCAGGCAAAGCAGGAGGTACAATGACTAGTCTGGCATCCACATGCATGAAGGGCAGCAACAGGTTTCTGAAATCCATTACAATGCTTCCTCCTCTCTCAATTGCAGACACAAAATCATCTCTATTTTCAATGAATTTATCCAAAGCAGGAGTAAGCTCCCTGAGCTTACTAACCTGCTCTCTGAGGGCCTGAGACACTGGAGGTAACTTTAGTTTCTCAAGAAGAAGGTTGAAATGGATGGTTAGTTGTTTCTTGGTATAATCCTTCTCAAAATAAGTATCCACTTTATTCTTGATTGCCTCTTGACAAGCAGAGGCCTCTCTCATGTAGTCCTGGAAGATTTTCATTATTTCTATGGCTGAATCCCTGGTAGACAGCACAACTTGACTTAATTCTGATTAGTTCACAGAGCCACTAGTTGAAATAGAACCAAGCTCCTCCTTCATCAGAGCACGAAATTGATTCGGATCATTTGCAGGTTTTGGAACTAGAGGACCAACAGAGAAGGATACAGTTTCATTGAAGCTTTTGGTCAACCCACTAATCAGATTTTCCATTTGAGAGTCCTAATTTTTTACATGATCCTTTATAGATGTTTTGAATGCTTCAAACACCGAGACCATCTGACTTAAAACACTCTTCACATAAGCTAAATCCTTTTCATCTTGAGATTTTTAACTCATGAAAGAGTCTAAGGAAACAACAGATATCCGTAGAGCTTCAAGATCTGCTTCTAGCCTAGAAGTTTGAGTGTGGCTCTCCTTGACTTCTTCCATTATCTCACCCACAAAAGTTGACAGATTGCAACCAAGATAAAGCTCAAAAGACCTTTCTAACATCTTCATTTCCTCACCAAAATAGAGCTTCATCTCAGCAATAGAGGCACTGAAGGATTCCTTCAGCTCATTCTTTAGGGATTCGAGGTCGGACTATGTAAAAAAATCAGTAGGAGAAACTGTAGTAGATACTCTTTCAAGAGCTAAACTGACTACAGAGTCAGCCATGACAGATTGAATCGAGGATACTAAAAAAGATTCCATTGTCTTTACTTCTTCTACAAAAATGACTTTGATATTTTCTTTCAGCACATCTAAATCATGTACTCGGACCATATCAGCAGGTAATAACTCAGGATTGATGTCATAGCTGATCTTTAGTCTATTCAAAGATACTTCATTATCCGAATCAGGATAATCCAAACCAAAGTCTATAAAACCTAGGTCTTCTACCCAGTCTTTAGACTCGATAGTCACTGTAACATTTCCAAACATGGTGTGATGCTCCCCTCAATGGGTGCATTCTCATATATAGCAACTACATTCAATGCTGGTCATTCTTCATCAGAATCTTACACAACGACTTCCATCTCTGCAGCAGCAAGATGATTTTCGGGAATAGATACAACATCTCATCTTTCTCTTTCTTCATCCATAGAAGGTACAACGGAGCTTCCAATAACTGGACTCAGACTCAATTCAGCAGAATCAAATGATTCAGAGACATTCTTTTCATCCTCTACATGCTTAGAGACTGACTGGTCTTCCTCATTAGCAGGTGTCTCCACTTCTCCTAGCAATTCCTTTTCTAAAGATAAACTTTTTGCAATAGGGATTAGAGGCAAGTCAGGATCTCCTCCATCATCCATAAGAGTTTCTTCCTCTTCATCTTTTGATTCATCACTGTACTCAGGTTCCCCTTCATCAGGTCCTAGACCTGGATCTCTTTTATCCTTTGGCCTTGAAAAATAATCCACAGGATTAAATTTATCATATAACTTTTGGTCATCATTGACCCATTCTCCTCTCCACGGATTCCAAATAATCTTCATATATTGGCAAACTGTATTAGTGATACAAAAGTTGCTCTTCACTACAACTGTCTCATCTTGAGACTCAGCTATCCCTTTCACTTTGATCATTACAGAAATCATCTTAGCAAAGAATAGGGCATTTGTCTTTGATTTCGGCCTTGTCATATCTTCCATTTGACTCATCACCAATCTACACAAATTGACTTTGACATCATGTCTCAAAAGATTTTGGAGATAGATATCCTGATATCTCAAATTAGCAAAGTCTCCTCTCCTTGGTATCAACACATGTTGAACAAACATGAACAGTAATATGTTCTCTCCATCCATTTCTACAGCAACCACTTGCCTTGGAGTTCCATCACCAGTCAGTTATTTCAACGCGGTCTCATGATCAAAAATGTCACTGGTAGGTGCCATTGCTCTTGATACATATCCAGACACACCTTCATGAGGAACTTTTAAGCAATCATCCCATTCCACTGATGAAAATGATATCACTTTACCATTTACAAACGAAGATACTCGGTTTTCATTCTCTAACTTGTCGAAGCATACGAACTCGTAAAACTGTTTTACCAACATTGGGTAGTAGGGACCATTGTTATTTGAAAAGCAGTCTACCCATCTCTAAGATTTCAGAACATCGAGCACCAAGGACTTGTTGGGCAGTAACCAGTCTACACACAGCTCTTTTTTTATCACAATAGCTCTATTTTGCAGATGAGGATTTACTGGTCTCATTCCTAACTTAGTTCTAAAAGCACTACTCACTTCTGGCTCGGACTTCTGACTTTTTGCTTTAGGCTCAACACAGTCGTCTCGGATGAAAGGAGTTTTGGTTTTTTCCATCGCTGGTTCGAGGGATCTCAGGTTCGTAGAGGGTTCAGGTTCTAAGGTTCAAAGGTAAAAGGTTTTGGGTTCGGTGGAGTGAGAAGCGGCTTAGACTTAGTTTTATCATTTAGGAATCATAAGTTAAATGAATAAAAATAAAATAAAAAAATGGTTCAGATTCTTGGTGGTAGACAAAGAGATTTAAAACAGTGCTTTATCGGTGAGGATTTTATTATTGGTGAGGATTTCTATCGGTTAAGATTAAACATCCCTAGCTCGTGCCTAATGTAACATAACCTATCCACACTTAAGGGTTTAGTGAAAATGTCAGCCAATTGATGTTCAGTGCCAATAAATTCAAGAGAAATATCAACCTTTTGATAATGATCTCTCAGAAAATGATGCCTTACATCAATGTGTTTAGTTCTTGAGTGAGATACAGGGTTCTTCGAGATGTTTATTGCACTAGTGTTATCACAGTTAATCGAAACATGCTTAAAATCATATCCATTGTCCAAGAGAGTGTGTCTCATCCACAGAATTATTGTACAGCAACTACCAGCAGCTGTATACTCTGCTTCGGCAGTGGATAGAGCTACGTAATTCTTCTTTTTAATAAACCAAGAAACTAAGGATTTTCCTAATAAATGACATGTTCCTGAAGTTCTTTTTCTGTCTAATTTAAAACCAGCAAAGTCAGCATCAGAATAACTCATTAACTCAAAGTATTGTCCTTTTGGATAAAATAAACCAAGGTTAACAGTATATTTGAGATTCTTGAAAATTCTTTTAACAGCAAGCAAATGAGATTCATTCGATTTTGCTTGAAATCGTGCACACATACATACACTGAACATAATATCTAGTCGACTAGCAGTATGATAATGTAAACTACCAATCATACCCCTATAATTGGTTTGATCCACTGGTTTCCCAGTTTCATCTGTATCCAATTTACAAATTGTACTCATAGGAGTTTCACTCTCCTTAATACTATCCAAACCAAAACGTTTTAAAAGATCCTTTGTATATTTACTTTGATTCAAAATAATACCATTTTCATTTTGAAATACTTGAAATCCAAGAAAGTATTTTTGTTCTCCCATTAAACTCATTTAAAATTCATTTTGCATACTTTTTGAAAAATAAGTACATAAGGAATGTTTAGACGATCCAAAAATAATATCATCAAAATAGATTTGTACAACTAAAACATATTTAGAAATTATTTTAATAAAAAGAGTTGTATTAGCAATCGCTTTAGTAAATTTTTTAGAAATAATAAAGTTGCTGAGTCTATCATACCAAGCTCTTGGAGCTTGTTTTAAGCCATATAAATCTTTAGAAAGTTTAAAAACATGATTTGGAAGATGGGGGTTTGTAAATCCAGGAGGTTGTTCTACAAAAACATCTTCAATTATGAAACCATTTAGAAATGCACTTTTGACATCAATTTTATATAACTTGAAATTTAGATGTGCAACATATGCAAGTAAAATCCTAATGGCTTCTAGTCTAGCTACAGGTGCAAAGGTCTCCTCATAGTCTATGCCTTCTTCTTGACTATATCCTTGTGCAACTAGCCTAGCTTTGTTTCTAACTATGTTTCCTAATTCATCAACTTTTTTTCTAAAAACCCATTTAGTGCCTATTGTTAGTGTGTCCTTAGGTCTGTCAACTAATTCCTAGACTTTGTTTCTTTCAAATTGATTGAACTCTTCTTGCATAGCCATTACCCAGAATTCATCAACGATAGCATCATTAATATTTTTGGGTTCTAGCTGGGAGAGAAAAGCTTGATGTTCAACCTGATTTCTTAGAGAAGCTCTAGTATGTGTTCCTCTATGAAGATTACCAACAACCGCATCCAAAGGATGATTCTTTAGAATTATTGTTGATCTAGTAAAGGTAGGACTAGACACTTCAGGTTCATCAGTAGGTTCGGGTTCGACCGAAACAGATTCTGGAAAAAGTCCAGAACTGGAAGTTTTTATAACAGGTTCTTTGGATTTATCATTAAGGTCCAGAACAGACAAATCGTCTTCAAGATTCTCAAGAGAGGTTTTAGGCTCATGTGGATCGGTTTCATCGAATTTGATGTGAACAGATTCTTCCACACATTTGGATTTCTTATTGAACACTCTATAAGCTTTACTTGAAGTAGAGTAACCCAAAAAAATTCTTTCATCACTTTTAGAAACAAACTTGTCCAGATTATCCTTTGTGTTAAGAATAAAGGCTTTTCAACCAAAAACTCTGAAGTAATTAACCTTAGACTTCCTATTTTTCCACAACTCATATGGGGTTTTCTTAAGAACAGGTCTGATCAAGACTCTATTGATAACATAAAAAGATGTATTTACAGCTTCAGCCCAAAAGTAAATAGTAATTTCATATTTATTGAGTATGGTTCTAGATATTTCTTGAAGGGTTCTGTTTCTCATTTCTACTACGCCATTCTGCTGAGGTGTCCGAGGATCTGAAAAGTTATGGGTGTAGCCATTGTGTAAGCAATAAGATTCAAAGTATTGATTTTCAAACTCAAAACCATGATAACTTCTCAGGGTCTTAATTTTGAGTCCACTAAGATTTTCTACAGACTTGGAGTATTTAACAAAGGAAGAACATGCTTCACTTTTGTGAGCTAAGAAATATACCCAAGTATATCTAGAGAAGTCATCTACTAGAACATAGACATAGTGCTTCCCATTTAAACTAGAAACTCTTGATGGTCCAAACTAATCCATGTGAACCAACTTAAGTGGTTGAGAAGTTGAGACTTCATTCTTTGATTTAGAAGAAACTTTGTGTTGTTTTCCCTTTTGACAGGGATTACATACTTTGTCATTTGGGAATTCTAATTTAGGTAAGTCTCTAACTAAGTTTTTCCTAACCAGTTTTCTAAGTGAGTGAATGTTGCAGTGTCCTAATCTTCTGTGCCATAGACAAGATTCTTTATGAAAAGCATTCAAACAAGGAATATTTTGTTTAGCTAAAGAATTTAAATCAACAACATAAACATTTTCATTCCTTAGAGTAGAAAATACTAAATCATTTTTGGAGTTAAAAACATCACAGGAATCATTTTCAAACTTGACATTGAAACCATCATCACATAATTGAGATATACTAAGAAAGTTATATTTAAGTCCATCAACGAATAAAACATTAGAAATTAATACTGAGTCAATGTTACAAATCTGGCCTAGGCCGATGATTTTTCCTTTAGAGTTGTCACCAAAGGTGACATGACCTCCATAAACCTTTATTAAGCTCTTGAAGCAATAATAATCTCCAGTCATGTGACTTGAGCAGCCACTGTCTAAATACCATATCTTCTTGTGACAACTCTTCAAGCAGGTCTCCAATAAAACAGATTTAAACAGGAAATGACTTTGGTACCCAGATTTTCTTAGGTCCAGATAGGTTAACAATCAGGGCTTTAGGTACCCAGATTTGTTTTATTGGTTTCATAGAATTAACAGAAGTAACAAATTTTGAAAGATAAACTATATTTGGTCTATAACCATATGAATATCCTGCTGAAGCATATGAATTTCCAAAACTGGAACTAGCAATATTTTTTTCAGACTTAGGAATAAATCGGGTTCTGGTGAACTGTCTCTGTCCAGGTTGGTATCCTAAACTAGTAGCATATCTAGGTGAAACTTGCTTTCCTAGAATTTGAGTTCGAGCATCCTTTCCATTTGTGAATTTTTCTAATTCCTTTCTAAGTTTCTCATTTGAAAGTTTTAGTTCTGTATTTTCCATTAATATTTGAGCATTCTTTTCCTTTTCTATATCAAGATCAGATTTATGCTTAACACTTAAAGCATACTGTTTCTTTAAACCTTTGTATTTGTCTTTAAGCTCATTACAGGTTTCTTCTAACATATCCCAGTATTCAAATAGTTCAGATTTTTACACGTTTTCCGAATCAAAATAATCTCCAGTATAATATGAATTTAAAACAAGAGTGTCAGATGTTACCTCAGAAGTATTTGTCATGAAACACATGTTGGCTCGATTCCTTTCAGAGTCTGAAGATTCGGCTTCACTTGTGCTGTCTTCTGAAGCACTCCAGGTAGCCATCATGGATTTCTTGTAAATTTTGTCTTTGTAATCATATTTCTTTTTTAATTTTAACTTTGGACAGTCTGCTTTGATATGTCCTTTTCACTTGCATTCGTAGCAGACAACTTCATCTGTCCTGTCAGCTTTCTTCCAATCCTTTTTCCATTTGCCTTTTTGATCATACTTTCCTTTGTAATTTGTTTTCCTAAATAATTTCTTTTTCCTATAAAACTTCTTGAATCTTTTGGCTATCTAAGCCATTTCTGCATCACTGTAATACTATGAGTTTTAACTTGTTGAACTCTCATCCTCCATTTTTATTTTCTCCTTCTCCTTACTCTTCAAAGCAGTAGACTTGAAAGCTACAGATTTTCTTTTCGGTTCATCATCTTCTTCTTTGTTTACCTTGAGATCTTCTTCATACATCATCTATTTTCCAATAATCTCTTTGACAGGTAGAGCAGAAATGTCACATGATACTCTGATTTAGACAGATGTGCCTCTCCATAAGTCTGGTAGACATCTCAAGATTCTCATAATTTGTTCCTTTGTTGGAAAAACTTTTTCGAGTGAATTCATCATGTTGACTATCTCATTAAACCTAAGATACATGTCAGAAATAGGTTCATTAGTCTTCATTTTAAAATTATGATACTTAATAGTATAAGTATTCAATCTCATTTCTTTACCATTATTTGTTCCTTCATGAGAAACAGCCAAGGTATCCCAAATTTCAAAAACAGTTTGTAGGCAGAAATTCTGTTGAATTCTTCTTCTCCTAGAGCACAGTACTGAGCATTCATAGCTTTACAATTATTATTGTAAGCAACCTTTATAAGTTCATCCCATGTAGATCTATCAGTAGTGTCAATTTTGTATTCAGATTCAATAGCACTCCAAATATCAAAACTCATGATTTCTAGATCAATTTTCTTTTTAAGTTTCCACTTAGAATATTTATTTCCATTAAAGAAAGGTGGCTGGTTAGTAGCAGCACCCTCAAGTCTATTATCCATTATAAACAAAATTTAAATAGATAAAAATTTAGAAATAACAAAAAATTTAAGAACTTTAAAATACCACTAAAATCACAGTTGAGAAGCAGAGAGTAAATAATTTTTTTTGCAAAACACACAACCTTTGATTCCAAATGTTGGTCGGAGTGGACAATCAAGAGGGGGGTGAATTGAGTTCCAATTAAAATTTCTGCTAAAAACAATTTCTATTAAAATCCCCCAATTTCAAAAACAAATTGAACTGTAGTAAATTTATACAGATTATAAAGGTTCAATTAGTTTCTCAAATATTGATTAATTCTCAGTTAACTTATTCTTATGATTAAATTAACTTTTGACACTAACTTACTGGTTTATAATAAATATAAACACTTGCGTGTTTAACTATGAAAGTAGCTTTGAAAATAAATTATATTTCAAAGTAATAGCAGCGGAATATGAAATAAATGTTTATAGTATGGATATAAGTTTTAACTAAAAACACAAGAGTTAACCAAGAGGTTCAGTCTCAAGCCGAGACTTAGTCCTCTCAAAATTTATATAAAGTGATCCACACCCTAGATCTGGGTTAACAACAGTGATCACACTATTCAGGTCAAGAGACCTCTACCACAGTTATATGTGGGATAACAAACAACAGCTCAAAGCTGTCCAGGTCACACTCGACCTCTACCACTATCCACAGTTGGAAATAAAAGAAGTAAAGATTGTGAGTGAGGATTTACAAATCCTCTAGTTCAGGTTTAGGAGACAGTGTGTGTGTGATAATTAATAGGCTACACATACTGCTCATAATGAAAATACTAAATCACATAGAGCAAGATAAAGAGATTAGAATGGCTCTAGTGATTGCAGTGCAGCTCTGGACTCCTTTGGATTTGATCAGAAGTGGTTCTGAGTCCTTCTCTGGTATTTGAATGAAAAATAGAGTATCGTTTCTTCTTTCAGTACTTCCAGGTTCAGCTTGGTTATCGACTCAGAAAATGAAGTGTTCTGTGTAGTTCTTCTTTAGCATATATTGCTCGATGTATGCTCTGTGTTCTGGAGTCTGGTAGTAGTAGTCTTGTGTGTGCAAGTTCTCCGGTTGTTCTTGGCACGTTTTGAGCTTGATCGCAAGTGTGTTCCCATGTTTTCAATCTCGTCAAGTCTCTTGTCTTCATTCACTGATACATACACGTTGTCTTTATGCCTTTTGCTGAGAAGCAGGAATGATTATCCTTTTCAATCGTACTTGGTACAGTTTCCTGAAATGGCAACAGAAATCATTTAAAAACATTACATGCATCAAAAGTAACAAATGTAGCCGTTAGTGTAATAAACAAATAGTGTCGAGGATATAGGATTTGACTCGGTAGTTAATTATAGGTAGCCGTTTGATTGTAGAAGTGTACGGTTGACTCTGTATAGGATCTTCAATTGGTAGCTCTTCAAACTCTTATCGGTTTATCGGTTTATCGGTAGCTCGATGAACTTAGTTCCATCGGTTACTCTATCTCTTATCGGTAGCTCTTATCGGTAGCTCTTATCAGTAGCTCTTATCGGTAGCTCTTATCAGTAGCTCTTATCGGTAGCTCTTATCAGTAGCTCTTATCGGTAGCTCTTATCGGAAGCTCTTATCGGTAGCTCTTATCGGAAGCTCGAAGAACTTAGTTCCATCGGTTTCTCTTGGCTGTCGGTATCTTTATGCATCGGTAGCTCGATGAACTTAGTTCCATCGGTTACTCTATCTCTTATCGGTAGCTCTTATCAGTAGCTCTTATCGGTAGCTCTTATCAGTAGCTCTTATCGGTAGCTCTTATCAGTAGCTCTTATCGGTAGCTCTTATCAGTAGCTCTTATCGGTAGCTCTTATCGGAAGCTCTTATCGGTAGCTCTTATCGGCAGCTCGATGAACTTAGTTCCATCGGTTGCTCTTGGGTGTCGGTAGATTTATGCATCGGTAGCTCTGTCTATTATGCATATCAGTAGCTCTCTGTCTATCAGTAGCTCTGGCTGTCGGTAGCTCTGTGTCTATCGGTAGCTCTTATGCATCGGTAGCTCTGGCTATTATGCATATCGGTAGCTCTAGCTGTCGGTAGCTATCCGTCTATCGATAGCTCTGTTCAGGTCAGTGATACTTACACTTGACTGTCTTATGAAAAACACATCTAATTCACTTAGAATCATTTTAAAACTTATATAAACATGGATAATCGAGATTAACATAAATCAGAAATTATTATAACATTATTATTAACTTGATCATCGATTTGAAAGAATTAAAGTGTAGATCAACAGTAATTGTGAATATCATAATATATGAACACATAATTGGGATTTTCAAAACATATGAATACAATATTGGGATTATCAAAACATATGAGGTCAACAGTTACATTTGTACATGTATAGATGTTACTTTTTGAGACACAGATAAAGGTATGGTATATCAGTTCCTTAGTTATGTTTCATAATAAAATGGTTATGGAATGTTAATTTGGATCATGGATCTTGTTGGGATTTTTTTTGGTGTACCTAAATCCTATGAGTTTTTTGGTTGTTTCTTGTGTTATGATAACTTATTTTTATTTAGTTATACATTGTTTTTTATTTTTGCCTTTTTCTCGTGAATCATATTGTGGTTGTTTGATTATTATTTTTAGTTTGGTTATTTTATCTTCAAAGGTAAAGTCATCCCGAAACTATTTTTAGGACATTGAAGTTTATTTCTAGCTATTAGTGTCTTGGGAATTTCTCACAATGCCCGTTAGCACCTCCGCCTCTTCCCAAGCCAATGTGTGGGGGCTAGGTTGTTATAGATATGTCATCTCCCATCAAGTCACATACCACGAAATGTTAATCATATATAGTTCTATATAACATAACTTCATTAATCTTGGTGTATTCAATAAAAATATAACTAAAAAAAATTGAGATAATGTAATGTATTTATTATAACATGAAATGTTGTTTTTTCAGTCTAATATTTGATCTATAGAATTAGAATCATAAACTATTTATAAACACCTACAACCTTAATTTTAAAATTCATTAGATAGTATCCACCACTTGATGAAATATAATTTTTTTTGAATAAAAAATTATAAATTCATGGGGAGGTATTTTCTACTAATCTCCCCATTTTGGTTTGTTGAAATATATTTTACACATCCCTAACAAAAAACGTAATCATTAATTACTTAAAAACTACCAAAAATCAATCCATAATGCATTATAATAATTTATTGGCCTTTCATCTATTATAATATCACTTTAGTCATCATCTTCACGTGAAACATAAGTTAAATAATAATTTCAACATCAGAAACCATCATTAATTCCGTAGCCTTTTTAAACAAATATAAATTAAAAAACAATAAAACATTATATTAACATCACATATTATAATAAAATTATTTTGTGTTCAAATACATATTAGGAAAACTACCCCATAATATAAATTTATATACATTCCCCTAATGAAGTTTTTATTTTTAGAGTCCTTATCGACATTAAAAACATGGTAAACATCCACTATAGAAAATATTTAAAAAAAACATAGAATCACACCTTCAGTAATTTCCCCTAGATCCAATGAAGTGTATTCCCCTTTACGAATGATCCCAATGAACAGTTATAAAAATGTTTACAACCGACGAATAAAAAATGAAATTAATATTCCATGAGTGAAATCATATATTATGCCCTAATTTTTTATTAATTTTTTTCATAATACATATGAAATATTCAATAACATGTGTTTCATGAAACAGTGATGTTTTAATGAACCATAATGCACTGTTAATATTATTTTTTAAACATGACCATTATAACATTGGAGATATACTAGATGATATGAATATAAACGACCAAATTTTTTAAATTATCATTAATTTGTATATATTTATATATAGAAAATGTTAATAATGAAGTACTAATTTTTTAATGTATTTAAATTCTTAAAAAATAATTATTATCAAAAAAATGATTTCACTTATTTTTTTTAATAAATAATAAAATTTTTATTTTCACCATTTATAAAATTTATTTTTGAACATTAAAATAATTTTTTGAATCACCATTTCCAAATTAACATCAAGTAGAGTTTTTTTTGAATCCTCTAAAAAGATTAAATTTTTTATGAATATGGAAAATATTGGTGTTTATTTAAAAATTTTCATTTTGTTCAAAAATATATAAGATTTTAATTTTTTAAAAATGGTTTTAAAATTGAAATTAAATTATTTAAATTATAATAATCTAATATATCTAATAGTCATGAATTTCATATTTAATTCTAACTGAAAAACAGTTTATAATTTTCATAATATTTTCGTTGAAATTTCTCTTTTTCATCGCATTTGTTAGTTTATTTTTAAATTAAATATTTCATCATATATGAATGTAATTTTTAGAAATTGAATTTGTATTCGGAAAAATAATAATAATTATTATTATATAAAAATTTCACCTTAATTTATTGTTAAAATTATCATCAAAGAGTTGTAAAAATTAATTAAGGAATTTAACGTTAAAATAGTTTATTTGGGGGTTAAAATAAAAATATACAATTTGAAATGACATATAAAATTGACCAAAACCCATATTATAGTTCTATATATACCTTATAACCTCCTTTTTTAATATTGTTTCATTTTGGAGTCTTTTATATTGTAAGAAACATGGGTACAAATTATTCTTATGAAAACATCGATGCGTGTCCTCTCCCACGCTTATAAAAGGCCACCCCCACTCCTATCATCTCAACAATTCCAAAATAATTTGTTTCAAAAGATACATATAAAAATATATTAATTAAATATCTTCACACATCTTATAGTCAATAGATTGATTATTAATCCCGCAAATAATGAGTTAGATACAAACCTAATGAAGCTCTTCGAAGAAGAGGTAAAATCATTAATATGTTTTTGTATTATTCCATTTTCCACCTATATAAAATCTTATTCACCTATTCATATATAATATTACAAATTTATACCATATAATATGAGGTTATTATTTTATTTTAGTTACCTAATAATTTTTTCTCTTCCATCGAATGTGAAACAAAACTAGTGATCTTGTGTCAAAAGGATTAAGCCTCACGATCCGATTCTATTTGTTTTCAATCATCACCTTGTATGGTTACATATATTGTGGGATTTAATGTTTATATATGATATTTATTATATATGATATTTATTTTTAATTATAATACCACATATAACTTATTACATTCCATTTTTTGGGTACATGATATTGTTCCCATGTGTACAGTTGGCTATCGCCTCACAAAGTGTTGTGATTCATTCTTCACATGCGCATTACATAGAATGTAATAAGGATAAATTTAATTAAAATATGTGATATATATATATAATTATTATAATACTAAAATATATAATTTTAATTATTTAATTTCATCCATTGATATATTTTAAATAACATTCATTCGTATGTACGACCTACCGTCTCCACAAGTAGTTTAATTCATTTTCTATGTCCAACATATTTCTATTAGTATAAATTAGCATATAATGAAAATATATATGATATTAATTACATGGATAATATTATGTATATTATGGTACCATGATAAAATTAAAAGCATTGAAAATACCAAATTAAAACATACATGAAAGTCCATTCAATTTTTACTACAACCATGTTTTAAAAAAAGTATTTTTAATAAATAGGTAATATAAGGTCATTGGTAAATCATATAAATATTTTAATATATAATTATTTTAATATAATATATTAATAATAAAACTATATTTATTATATAGGTGGTTTATAAATGAACAATTGATGTCCAGAGGTAAGATAAGGGATTTTTTTCTCAAATTTCCTTTTTTGGGATATATGTTATGTTATGAACCTTTCATCTATTAGGAGGAATATATAAAGACCCTTTGAAATTTCATATAATTAATTTCCTTATAATCATGATATTTAATGTTTCATTTAATTTTTTTATTTCAATGGGCTTATGATTCAAAAGAAAAAAAAACTCATAAAGGTTTTATGTTACAATCTCATTGTTTTTTCAGATTGTTAATGATTGTGCATACTATTATAATATATTATGAAATATATCTATATAAAAACATTTAATTTCTCATAATATGGATATTTTATAAATGTACATGATTTTCCATCATTTTCACCTCTTTATGTACAATACATTTCAAAATACTTTCGTAAATGAATATATATTTTATTTATCACATCGATCGAAATCCAATTTCATATTTATCTATGTTTTATAAAAAACTGTTTTCAAGAATGTCTTATTGTACCTCTATATATTTTTAAGTGATTTTTAGTTTTTTTTCCTTTAAAAAAATTAAATGTAATATTCATGTCATTTTGCAAACCTGTAATATTTGGTTGTTACCATAAATGTTAAAATAATATTTTTTTGAATGTGAATGACTTGAATGAAATTTTACACCATCATGAAAAATAAATTATTTACATAATATTTTATAATTTTTATTTTTTTACATCCTGATAAATGCTTTTATATAATATTTTCTGTATTTCTAATTTTAAATAGGTGATTTTCAAGGAAATTTTATTTTCCACAAGAAATGTTCCATGTTATTTTTTTATCAAAATCAGTTTCCATATAAGATGACATCCATTAATGGTAATTAAAAATTAATATAATTATTATCCTATGATTCCATATTCATTATTTCTATGGTTGTTTTTCATCTACAATTAATTATTTTTGGGAAACACATTTTTATTCATGGGTTATGTTAAGATGAATGTTTTATGATCTTTTGGCACAAAAAATGTATGGGTTATGTGATTGTTGGGACCTATATACACCTCCAATACATTGAGTAATTATTTGTTTTAATAGGTATTAAATGGTATATGGTAGGTTATCCCAAGATTGAAATACAGTATATATGAGGTCATCATAATCTATAGAGAGGGAACATGGGTGGTTATCCCATGCCTGATGTTTATACATGAGTGGTTGACAAAACCTAAAAAGATATGAATATCATGGTGGATAATTTTTTTATATATTATTATATATGTTTATGTGTCTTTTAAAAATATTTATCGTATGTAAATATTATGATCTCATGTCTCATGTACTATGGTTTTTTTATTAATTATTTCTTATAAACATCCATTATTTTTTAATGAAATTTACTGAGGATATGTGATATGTAGGGCGTGGTTTAAATTTTTTATTCTAATTTTCTCATTCCATTATTTTTTACTGTTCATATGTGATCATTTTATATCCCTTTTTTACCCTAATCGAGCATTAGATGTTACCGAATCTTCAATTTACTTGATTGATGTTATGATGAATGGTTTGAAGTACGATATGTATAAGAATTATTCTATAAGGGATGGTATTAATGGAATATAGTGAATCTATTTGAATATATAATATGATTTTGTATCATGTATCTAAGTGCACTAAATCATAATGATGGTCAACTAAATTTTTATTAAAATAATTGAATATACACCAAAAAATATGTAATATTTCTGTATGTAAATACTTGGTCACTATAGTTGGAATAAATAGAATGGTTATGTTAACATTTGGAAATTAGAAAGAGATGATTTAGTGTGAAATACAAAGATAAGTTTATTTATTGGAAAATAATGTTGAATTTTCATGAATTTTCAAGGTATTGGTTTCTAATAATTTAAAACCCTCTCTGGATACTACGTGTTGGTGTGGCTCTTACATAATTTTACCTATGGTTAATAAATACAATGAGGGTTTATTGATATTGATATTATTTTCACCCGGTGAATGATGATGATCCCTATTGAAATCCTAGTTGGAAACTCCTTGTGTATATGTTCTTAAATCCAAGAAACTCTTTTTGAATAATAATTAAGTATTTCAATACTAACCATGAATTACCTAGGTTAAGATTATGGTTTAAAATATTTAAATGAAGGTGTCATGATTTAGACACCTTGTATGTGATATTTTCTTATTAGGTGGTTTCCCATAATTATTATTGTTTTATACACTATATTTTTTTACTCAATGGATGAAACCTAATGAAAATGTTATAATATAGAATGAAACAAAAAAATCAATGGTTTACCTCCATAGAAACCAAATGTTTTAGGTGATAGAATAAAAAATAATGTTTCTCTGATCACCAAACATTCTCAATAAGTGAATCATTCTAAACATCCAAATAGAAAAATAGGGTAAATGATTTCTGAAGACCCCTATGAGGAAAGGTCCAAATACTTTTAGTGGTAATTCTGATCCACTAATTATGAAGTACTATATTGAAACTGTTGAAATGATATTTTCTATTATCTTTTGTTTAGAGCTTTAAAATGTCGTTTTTTCCATCTATCATTAGGAAGGTGAATCAAATAATTAATGGGAGATTAACATTAACAATAGGCATCAAGATGATGTTGAATCCATGCAGTGGGATGAGTTTATTTGATTTTTTTTTTCAGAATGTACGTTACTCTTATTTGTCATATGAAAATAGAGGTGTAATTCAATATTGTAAAACAGAATGTGGATGAATCTATTGGTAACTATGATTTAAATTGTAAATCACATATAAGGAACCCTTTTTGTATTTTCATTCAACAATAATGTAAGGTTTATTGATTCATGAAAGGATTAAAAACCATGTCTACAAAGTTCGTTATCTATAAGTGACTTCAATGGATATGATGAAATAATTTTTTTTATATAAAGTTGAAAATGGAGATTGTATTTAGCCATCAATATCATGATTTGTAAAATAAATGAATATAGGAATATAAAGTAAATTATAAATACATTGGATAGATGAATATGATATTTTATTTATACTCAACTTGATAAAGGAAACATGGAGGAAATTTTCTTAAGGGGGCTACTACATGTTTTAAATGTGTAAAGGAAGTCATAGATCATCATAATTCTTTTTGTTATGTGAATATGTTTTCTATGATATTAATGAAGATAAATATCCACATAATAAACCTCTCATATTCTAGTGCTTCAAATTAATAGATTTTCAATAATATTTTGACATGTTATGAAATATGGTTTTTAATGAACTGATTGACAACCCTAACCACTTATGTCAAGAGACAAGGTTATGTATAATGAAATATCTATTTCTTATAAGGGTAAATATATCAATGCGGTGAAAGGTACACATACCATCCACTCTAGAACTGTAAATTCCTATTGGACATTGGATCTACCATATATTTTATATATGACTAATTTTTTAGTAGAATCAATATTTCCACCAATGATTAGATGATTAATTAAAAATTAAAACTAATAATGGTATAATTATTACATCGTAGGACTATGACACTTCTCTAGTTGATCTTATCAAGAATGATCCTCATACCACATTATTTTCTATCTAGATGGGTTTTATGTCATCTTAGACATATATCGGATTTATCTATATAAATCCCACTTAAATTAAAAATTTAGGTAAGATAAATTATGATATTAAAATCCAACTTATGATCATCTATCAGTGGAACAATAAATATGAACATCCTATGAATTTCACAACCATTTCATGTGTATTTATTCCCATTCAAAAACTATATTTATCTCATGTGATTGGTGTTAAATGAATCACAAAAGATAATCTTATTTAGGATGATTTTATTGATTTATATTAAGAATATTTTCATAATCTCCCCCCAAAACATGAAGTTATGTTTTTTTAATGAACTAATACTTGGTGCCCCAAAAATATCAAAGTATACTTATAGATTGGTCCTGATTGAGTTGCAGGAGTTGAGGTCGTAACAATAAGAGAAAATTTAAATGTAATTTATGATTATCATCTCTGTAGAGCTCAATAATTATTTAATATCGTACAATATCCTAGATATAATTAATTGAGGATCAAGATATATGACATATCTAATAATGTATTCCACACAAGATATGGAAACACTGATTTTATAGTGATTCCATTTATCTTATAGATTCTCCACTCTATCACTATGGATTTAGTGAGGAGATTCTTTAGAGATTACCGCTATCATTTTTTGGAAGACTTTCAAGATGATATACTTATAGATTCAATGATCCGGGATGAGCATGAGAAAATTTTAAGATTGTGATGATCATCCTATGGAAGGTTAATATGTATGAATAAATTTATAAATAGAATTTTTTCTACTAGAGGTATCATTTTTAGGTAAAATATTCTCCCGAAATGATATATCTAAGGATAAATTATATACCAATTTTATTTTTTTTTTGGTCCACACCATCCACTACGACTAATATCTGATATTTTTTTATGGATGTTTTTTTTAGAATTTATTATAAATATCTAATACACTAACAAATTTATCATTGAGGGAACTATGTTCACTTGATAGATTATTGTGAGGTAAATATCATGTAATTAATGAAAATATTAGTTATTGGACATGTTCATACATTATAGTATAGTGGATTAGGGTTTTAGTCTATAGAGATGCATCCATGAAGCTATTGGGATGAATTCTCATAGAAAATGAAATAGATATAGATTATTCCTTATTTAAATTAAAGGTTCATTGGAAAATTACATAATACAAGATTTTGAGTTACATGGGGTAATTTTCTACATTAATGATGTTGTTTAATAATTTTTATAAGTAATAGTATGATATATATATAAATATATATTGACAAAAAATAGTTAAATTAAATATTCAATGAGAATTTTTTAGCATGCCTAAGAGAACATGGTTAGAGCTGATTATCCATTATGATTCCTTGATACATTGTATCTTTAAAAAGGTGAATAAGGTGGTTAATGCTTTGATTCAACATTATCTTCAAATATTATCCACAATGAGGATAAAAAATTATTCAATACTTATTTATTTTGAAAGGATGGATCCTGAAATCATGAAGTAAAGGGATTAATATTATCTTTCTAAAATAACTATTCAATCGTATATCCAAATTATGATTAAATAGGAGGAGAAGGAAGATGTTGAGCTGCATGAGACGAAGAGAGATTTTTATATGTTTAATCTATATTATGTTGAAATGAAATGTTTTAGAGATATATTATATGATCCATCCAAACCCAATTTAAAGATGGATCTTTTAGAATAAGGGATTAAATATTCCTTCTATATTAGACCAATGTGTAAGAAGTTGTATGGATATTTGATTGAATGTAACTGGTGGGATAGAATGTAAAAATATATCATAGAGTTTTTATATCGATTCATTGTATGTTTGTTAGTTAATGCTTAGATAAATATGTTCCAGGGGTTGTTAAAACAATTACATATACTTGAATGTAAATGGGAAAACATCCCCATTGATTTTTTCATTGGACTCCCCAATACATATAAATGGAATAATGAAATATATTTTGTTCTCGATCACTATAAAAACAAATAACACTTCAAATCTATTTGTTATTAATTATATTTGGATATGTTTTTTAGGATATACATTTTGTATGTTGTATGTTTACATGGAGTACCACATTTTATTACATATGATATGGATTCATGGTTTGCCTATCAGTTTTTGTGATTTATATATAAATACCATGATATTGAATTGGGTTTTGGAATTTCATGTCATACTCAGATAGATAATAAGTTTGACATAAAAAAGTAAAACCAGTAGGATATATTCAGTAGCTTTTTAATTGATTTGAAAGGTGTTTGGGATCACACCATCCAATATATGAATTTTTTTTAAAAAATATCATTCAATCAGGAATTCATAGGGCTCCTTATGAAGACCTATATATAAATATGTATTGAAATACAATGTATTGGTATGAGTTTAGATAAATAAATAAATCAAAAACTAGATACAAGTGATATAATGGATCTGAAGGTTAAACCTATTCATCATCAAATAATGGTATCACAAATTCAGCAGAAATGCTATGGTGAAATTTACAAATGTGATTGGAAATGTTTTGTGAAAGAGACGATTTTTTTTATATATTTCTTCATTTAAAAATGTAATGATATTTGGAAATAATATAAAAATAGTCCTATGTATATTGGTTCCCCGGAAATTCTTGATTGTGTCAAGACTGTAATGTATCGTTTAGTTCTTCTACCAAACCTCTCTATGGTTCTCAATTTTTTCCATGTATTTATCTCAATGAAGAACAAACATGATCCTATACATGTGCGGAATATTGAGTCCATAACCCTAGATCATTACCTTTTTATGAGGACCAAATTGTGGTGATTTTATATTGAATGTAGAATGTGCTAAAAAATAAGACCACCAACTTGGTGAATGTTTCGTGGAGAAACCTCCTTCCAGACGATGCTACATGGTAACCTATGGATTTGGGGATATGGATGTTTCCTCATTTTTTTCCATCTAGGTGATGAGTTTCTAGTGAAAATTTTAATTTAATGATTGTAGAATATTATACCCTTCATTTATATAAAATTTATCTTCTGTATGGAAATTTAATTTCTTTGATATCTTGTGTTACACACAAGACCCATGTTTTAATCAACCTTGATACATTGTTAATATTAATATTTATAAAGGACTACTTATAAGATATTTTTATGAAATTTTCAATCAAGTAATTTATCACCTAGATAAATTCAATATAGAATCCCTTAGATTGTCTCTCTACGAAGTTTCACTTTGTGTTTCAAGAATGAAATTTTAGTTTTGTTTGTTTTTTCAAGAAGAAAAATGTGCTAATTTTATAAATAGTTATAATTCAAAATATAAATATAAACTAATGTGAAATAATATATAAGATCAATACAAAAAATTGGTAGGAAATAAAATTGGTTTGGAATCAAAAAGTAAAAATTAGAAATAGAAAAACATCAACCTCTTTGAAACTCACCTATTATTTATTTAGAAATATTTCCCCATTAAATATATCAATTCCCACCCAAGCACCCCCATGTGAACACCCAAATTTTTATAGATATCTTATCAAAACCTTAAAATGATTTCATTATATTAAATTTCTCTATTAACTTGAATACCTCCACGTAATGAAGCCTAATTGAAATCATAATAATGAATGAGAAGACCCCAACAAAGAAAATTAAAATGTGAAGTCAATTATTTTCATTCTTAGATTGAAAAAACTTATGAAAACATTTGATGAAAATATATTGATGACATAAACTACCCGCATTCATTCAAAAAAATATATTCAAGGGAAAGTGAAAAGGCAATTATATAATAAACCAAAACTCCAAAGCAAGTGTCTGGATGTTATGTTAATCAACAACCTCTTGGTTCTCAACATCACATTACATGAGAAGCCCCCAATTATCCATTTTTGTATAAATGTACAACATAATAATCAATATCTCTATATAATCCTTTCAAATTTTTCTTTCGCTAACTCCCCTCAGAATGAAGAAGAGATGGAAATACAAAAGAAAGGGGGGCGGGATAAATTATTTCCAATTTTTTTCATCAATAGTTTACATTGTTGTCCCCATTCCTACAAAAATCGTCCTCTTATGTCATTCTACAATTTTTTTTTTAAAATTTAATACCCAATCAACATGTAAATACTCCAATAATACTGGCACATCAGGAAAGGATATTAATTAAATAAATAAGATATCTTTTTCTGTCCGAAGAGACCTTCCATCTTCCTCTAGTTTTAATCATTCAAACAACACCTTAAAGGGGATTTTTTTCATTGAAACTAATGATTAATCCATTCCATTGAATCCAATTTCCAATATAATTGAAATAAATATATTTAAGAAACATTATCCTAAGTTATGGCTATTGAATGAGGTCAGTTTTATCCTGTTGCCTATCAATGTTTTCCACAATGAATGATTTATTTGGGAATCTAGAAGGTCGAATCAACACTTTTCATAGTTGACAAATATCAATCACATGAACATAAAAATCCCAAAAAAGTAATCCCACAATTGAGACCCATATGGAATATGTTATCCTAGAAATATAGAAGTGAATTAAAAAAGGTAAAATTCTATAATTTTTTAATTTTCAATTTCATGTTAAAAAATTTCATAATATCTAAAATTGAAGATATTTTTCACAAAATGAAAAATTGGTGGTTTTAAAATAAATGAGATATGCATGGAAAACATTGGAAATAATAACATTATATATTATTACAACCCAGCCTCTAAAATTGTATGTTTAAATAAAAATTTTTTTTTGAAAAAATTGATTACTATAGATATATATAAAGAACACCTATGAAGAAATTTTTTTTTGTAATGTCTTTATTTGCTTCAAAAATAAATTTTTTCCAAAAAGTGGGTTTTATTACTTTTTTATAAAATAATAAAATTATTTGTTTACAATTTAAAAAAATAATTTGAAAAAAATTAACATCATTTTTATAATAATAATTTAAAAAATATTATATGGTGAATCTTTTAATTTTTTTTGGAAATTTTTTTTATATATAAAAAAAAACTAATTATTATTGAATATTTCATTTTCATTTATACGAGTCTATATGGTTTTATATTTTCGAAAATTGTCATAAATGTATCGTTTTATTAATAATATTATAAGTTATTTATTATAGATTAGTATAATCATGTTCATATTTAACTTTTAATGAAAACATTTCAAACCTTTGAAAATTTTATCTTTCCCAAACTACATTTTAATCACCTCGGTAATTTTAATTTTAAATTAAAATTTTATAATTATATGGAAAGAATTTGGAAATATCTATTAAATATTTTTAATCATAAAAATTATTATTATATAATATTGTGAAATTATTATTTTTTTAGAAATTAAAAACAAAAATTATAAAAATTAATTATCATGTTTTAAGTTATACCATATTTATGAGGGGTTAAAATTCACATATTGGTGTTAAATTATTATAAAAAAAATTCCAAAAGCAATGTTCTACTCATTTTCCACCTTATCACCTCTTGATGTTGAGAATTACACATTTTGAGGCATTTTGGCTGGTGAAAACCCTATGTACGCTGTATTCATTCGAAAAATTCAATTTGTATCACTTCCACCACTTATTAATGTTCGACACCAATCCTCTCTACATAACACTTGAAACCTAATTTTATTCATACATAAACTAAGAAAATATTATTTACATCCCATAAGATATCCTGGAGGACTTATTTTTATTATTATACACACTTAATATGTATTTATGAATAAATATAACGAGTCTCCCTAATGTATTTGTAATATTATTAAACTTGTGATTTTGTTTTATTTCATATTCCAACTCCTGAAAATATTCTTCAACCATGATTATATAATAAGACCACTGTCTCAATTTTTACTCGATGATAATATGTTAATTTAATTTTCTAATTATATAACGAAATCCATTAAATATGGAATATAACAATAGATTGCGTGTATGAGACACTGCCTCCCCATGAAACCAAATTTATTTGTTTTCCATCACCACTCCTCATGGATGGATATAATGATGGATTAAATATTTATATATATATATATATTCTTTTTATGATTTTAATTTACATCTATAATTATAACTTCATATATATAGTATTACATTACATTTTATGGGATTATAATTACATCGCTCATCTATACGACGGACTACCATCTCATGAAAAAAATGTGATTTGTTCTTCCCATACTCTATTCATGGAATGTAATAAAGATATGATTAATCAACATATGATATATATATATATATATATATAATTATTATGTAAAGGTAATATATTATTTACCATTCCTTCATTTCATCCATCAAGGTAATGGAAATAATTATCACGTGTACGTATGGTCCAACATATCTATGAAGGACATATCTTATTTTAAGACTCTAACTTTTATGAATTAATTTAAATAACTATATAGTAAATATATATTTTATATTTATACAATTGTTATAATTTTAGTGGTGATGAAACCATGATCAATGTAAAAGGACTAAAATTAAAAAATCAAATTATATAAGAAAAACACATCCATTATTACCCGAAACTAGATTTTGACAAGTAATGGTAAATTAATGGATAATAAAAGGTGATATGTAAATAAAATATGTTATGATATATATAATTTTGATTATATATTAAATTTATAATAGAATTATATTTATTAATTTGGATTTTTCATCATGTATAGGGGAATTCCAGACGTAAGGTAACTGGTTATGGTCTCAAATTACTTTCTTTGTGATATATGTTTTATCATAAACCTATCTTATTTTTTAAGTACTTATACATAAACAATGACATTTTATTTCATGTGCTTATTTATCCTTTTGATATTTATATTTTAATTCAATGTTATTATTTGACAGGGTTTTGGATTTTAAAGATACCTAAGTGGTAAATGTTTTATGTTATAATGCAATTTTATTAAAGAATGTTTATGATCATGAATATAATGATGAAATATTATCATCATTCAGTCAATAAAAACATGACATTTATTATAAAATTTCAATTTCCTAAAAATAAATTTTTTACCTAGAGTTTATTCATTTTTTGGACTAATGATTTCACAATAACAGTTTTCATGAATAACAACATTATTACAACCTTCTGTTGAATCCCATTTTTCTTTTATAACCATATTTTCCAAAAATAGTAATTCATTTTATAATGATCATATATTAATTATTAAATAGATTTTTACTATTTATTTGAATTTTTTTTTAAAAAATATGTCATCTTCATGACAATTCCCATTTGGCTCTTACGGAAATTGTGAAAAGAATATTTGTTTTTAGTATGTACGACATGAATTGGATTTTCTGTTTTCATGACAAATTAGGTTTTTTAATATCAATTTATATTTTTTTAGTGATACATTAAATTAAATTTATTTACATAATATTGTAAGTATGTCTAGTTTTATAAATTTTATTTTCAATGAATTGTAATTTTCCATAAGAAATATTATAAGTTCCATTATTATCAAAATAATTTTCCCTAAAAATTGACATAATTTGATGTTACAAAATATTAATTGAATTTATAATTTTATGAAAAGATCTACAACCTTTACCTAGTTGGATTATGTGTATGATAAATAGATTTGTATGAAACTAATTTCAATTCATGGGTTATGATATGGTAAATGTATTTTTAAATTATTGAAAAAAATTTATTTATTTTGTGACACGTGGGACTTACATCTCCCTCCAATTCATTGGGGAATTATTAATGTTATAAGAGATTATAGGGAACATGGGAGGTTATCACTTTGATTAAATAGGGTATGGGATATGTTATCCATATCTCGATAGCGGGTAAACATGATGTTATCCAAATCCAAAAGTAGGTACATGGGTAGTTAGTCCAATCCTGAAAATATATAAATATCTTGTTGTAAAACACTAAAAGGGGATTTAATATGATTATGTATATTTATCATTTATATACTCTATTCCATCATTATGATCTAATGTCTCATGGTCTTGGATTACTTTATGATTCATATCATATGAGATTTCATGATTTTCACATTGACTCGTGTTTATGATATATGAAATTCAATTTTTGTTTTTAAATCTATTATTCTCGTCATCTCAAACTCTTATTGTTATTTAATTCTTATGTGAACATTTATTTCTCTCTTGTCTACCCATACTGTGCATATGAGGTAACCATTTCTTGTGTTTTTATTCCCAAGTTTATGATGAATGGTTTTATGTTTAGTGTGTTTAAGAAGAATAATATGTGAAATGATCATTATTAGGGATGTTAAAGATCATTCAAGAATATTAAATATTGTGTATCTTACATCCAAATATACTAAACCTTTATTGTCAGCAAGTGAGTTTTCATGACATATATTTCATATTCATTTAAAAATATTTAATATTTATGTACTTAAATCATGGATATCTATATATTACCTTACTAAAAATGACATATTAATGATACTACATGTTTGATATACGAGTGGAATGAAAATAAATATATGATATTGGAGGACCTAACTCAAAGCTATTGTTGTGGATGGAGGTAGTTTGACTCAATGTTCCTACAAATGCTTTTAAAAAGGTCGTTATATATCACCTTTATCATTATATATGAAATATGGATTTGAATAAAAAATTAAAAAACACACCACATTTCCCAATATTATTATTGAAAAAGTAATATGTGGTATTTATTTGTTTATCATAGAAGGATGGATAAAAATTTTTCTAATCATGATTTCACATGAATTATCATATCTAATTGTAATTGGATATTAGAAATAAATTCCAAAATCCATATGAATTTTTTGTATTTATTAATTTTGTACCATCTTTAGTAGCATCAATGTATCTAGAATCCATAGTGCTAAAAGGGATGTAATATTGATTCTATTTTATCCAAAAAGTAAAAAATTTCCATGAGAAAAAGTAAAAGCTTATGAATATTTTCTATCATTCAGGAAAAAATACAAAGGAAAATTTATAAATAATAAAAGAAAAATTTGATATATTGTATGGTAAAATAAACAATAATTTTCTAGAGTTTTGGCAATATATTTTATCATATTCTAAAAAATTCATGTGTATTTCATTGAGATTACATTGGTATTATGTGTCTTGCGGGGTCATAAACATGCTATTAGGTATTCCATACAAATTTATAATATTCTATTATTAAATTTGTTATATTTTCCAGCATATACCTCTTTTACACCATCATATCCTATAAATATCATCTATATAAAGACCGGTGTTACTGTTTCCATAAAACGCACTATGGAAAACCTTCTAAAACCTTATAGGAAAATATTTATTGAGAAATTAATGTCATATTATTTATTTATCACATTTTATGTCAATTAAAATTTTAAAATACACAGTTTTGGAAAAAATGAACTCATACATCATAAATTACATAAAAAATTCAATTATCATTCATCAAATGATCCATATTTATTCATTGATGTGAATTAGAACTCTTGTCTTTTAATCATTATCTTGATTAATAATGGGATTGTGTTAAACTACTCTTCAATAGAATCCAAACATTCTCAACCATTGGTCAAGCCTAGAATTACATGTTCTTAGTGATTGTTTTATCTTGTAAAAAATATATTCAACCGTGAAATTTTTCTTCCGTCATCATCAATAAGAATACATAATTGTTTATATATATATATATTCCTCAATTAATCGTTTATCTAATTTTATTTTATTTCCATTTAGACGACCTTGAATATAATTTAGACTATAATGGAAAATAATATTTTACTTTTTTCTAGCCTAGACAATAGGGTTAATTTATGATTGGCAGAGATTCATTTCATATAAAAATATACATTACAATCCAGAACTTACTTATTTATAATCACTTTTCCTTATTTTAATTTTTTTTATGCAAACCCCATTTGGTTAAGGAAAAATTTATAGATAATTTTTTTTAAAAAATTACTAAGACTATTCCACTATAATGTGGTTTATCTATTCATGAATAACATTGATCCAACTGTCATCCATAACATCTTAATCAAAATTATTTATCATAAAATGAGATATGAATGATGTTTTTCATTGAGACTTCAACCACTCTATATTCACCAGAGAAATTTTGAATCATATTATGATCTCATAATCTATTTGAATCCTATTATTTTACTTCATAAAAACTAATTATCATTATTCCTTGAACTAATCATGTATTTATTCCAAAAAATAATCATCATGACCAATGTTATCACCATATGCTACTCTCTTCATCATTACATTCCTCTAAATTAGATGAATGATTTCTGAAATATTCATCTCACTCTAAACAATAATGATATATTGTATTTAAAATTTTTTTGAAATTTTTTTTAAATAATTTATATTCCTTATTCACCAGTTATTTTCATAAAAGTATATCATTATCTAAATGTATTCCAAACATCTAGATACCCTTCACCTTGATGAGAATTAATCAATTAATTCTGAAGAGTTTAAATTATCTCCCAAAAGGATTCTTATCAATGTAGATATCATCTGTATTTTTCTTTACCTAACCAAAAAAAATATTGATTATAAATATTTTATAATTTCATTACCATTTCATTACAACACATATATTCTACAAATTTTTTGATCAGTACCATTTGTGAAATGATTTTAAGGATCTGGTTCCTCCTCTCAACAATAATATTTTGTTTCATAATTTGTACCACTCATACTGGTTGCCTTAACCTATGAATCCTGAGATATTAGTATACATGGTTATTGAAAATAAATATTCAATAATAAGATAGTATTTTTGTACATTTCCATCCAATAATATTCTATTACAATCTCAAATAATGTGTAGTTAAATTGTGTACATCATATTCATGATTCATCACCATCATACATGAGAGTATACTAAAATCATTAATGGATATAATATACTATCTCTTTAAATTAATTGATCATTATTTTATCAGAAAAAAATATCAAAATTCACTAACAAAATAAACCATGTTGAATTCATTTCCTATATGATATAACTCTATCGAATTATTTTTCCATTTTTAAATTTGGAACACTTACATGTAAAATAAGTCGAATGATTAAGAGTATCCCAGTCTTCCTCATTATTTAAAAAAATTTACATAAATTATAGCTATATTGACCGGAAATATTATGTTATAACCTATTCTAAAACTCTATATATTTAAATGAAATTAATTAATATATACTGATAGGAAAGATATTCCCCATTTTCTTCTTCCTTTGAATCTTTATTTCACCGTCCTTTCCATTATCAATTGAAGAATTAATGTTTATATTGATTACATGCCCCTAACAACCCAATTGAGATACGCATAAAATATTAATTCCAATTCCTTTAACTACCATAGAATCTATGCATACCATGATTTTTCAGTAATTTTAGAATTCATATAACCTATGATTTTGAAAACATCATTATATAAAAATTGAAAAAGTACATTCATTTTCTTACTCAATACTCAATAAAAGATTCATTTTTTATATCATGTTGGATGTGTATAGGTTTTCAAGGATTTAAACTCTCATTTATTTTAAAATTACATAAACAATATTAAATTTCTCAAACATTTTCAGTTGATTCACATTCATTTCTTCACCAACATTGTTGTTGAATAAGATTTCAAAACCTATATCACCATTAGATAAATAAAATATTATAAGGATTAAAATTTTATATATAGTTTCATAAAATAAGATTAATACTCCAACTACTAAAAATCTTTCTCTGAGGTATTAATTGTTATTAAAAAAAATTGTAATGAGAAATTCATGCATTCAACCCTGTACCCAGGGAAAATATCATTGAAAAATTATAGAGTAAATGAATTTTTTATCCTGTATATACATTTATTTTGAATATTTAATTAAATATTATGTATGAAACACACTATATAATTATTCCCTATCATTAATATGTAATAATAGTATTTATGGTTTTTTATTCCATGTATTTCACTCTCAAATGGTGACATTTTTTGTCTTTTAAAAGTCACCCAAATAATAATTACGTCAATGCTTGTGATTGAGGGGGTTAGTATTGAAATCCACCAACACATTCTATATAAAACTATATAATGTTTTCCATAATTATTTCGGATTTTATTTTTGTGGTGAATCTTCTAAATTATTTGTTAGATATCAATTATTTACATTCATTTCTCTGGATTTCATGAAATCTATTTTGCAAATGTCATCCTAGGATTCATGAGTCACTAATAATAGTCATTATTTCACATAGAATTTTGATTTCTCTATTGATATCTATAGTTTCCTTCACTGAAAACTATATTTTTCTATTAATGATATCAATAATTCTAGAATTATCTTCCATTTTATGTCTATACTCAACCTCTTTCTTTAGGATATCTTGATTTATCGAATTGAGAAGTTTAATAACCACCATCAACTAATATTTATTCATTTTTAATACTGTATAAGATCAATATAAACCCAATGAAATTATTCGGATTAATTTTTAATACTTTCCTAAGATGAATTTATTCAAGGGGAGGCTCGAAATCAATATTGATGTCTATAACTCCCTAAAATTTAACATCATCACCATAATACTTTTACAATATTTTTTTATATAAAAAACACTAGTTATACATTAAAAAGGTCATTTAAATTCTCAATCTATTTAACTTATTTATCCTCAAAGATAACATCACCGTGTGAATGGATGTTATTTGGTAAAGATTCTATTTGATAAAGTCCGATTTTTTTTCAAATTGTTCACTGTTTTTTCATATATATATTTTTGTTATTTATTTTCTTGTTAGATACATAGAGATATTGATAGGAGTTTATAAACGTTTCAAAAAAAAATATTAATCATTGAATTAAATTTTCCTTTTCCAATGATCATGATTGAGTTGTGGAAAGTAAAAATACACCATGTTTTTTTTCATTGGAATCATCCACCACCAAAACATTCCTCAATTCCTAAAACAACTCATCAGATAAATTTCTTTATTGGGAGATTCATAATCAATATTTATCATCTTTAGAGAAATTAGATTGATAGGATGTTTACCATGTGTAACGTCTATTATATTTATTTTCTTAATAATGAATATGTTCACATTGAATCATAATGTAAATATTCTATTGAATATCTTATTGGTCATGATATCATTAATACTATAATTAATATTTGAATATACATAAATATCAAATTCACCCAATAATATAATACATCACTAGATTCATTAGTAAACATCCCCAATTTAATTATAGGTGTTTGAAAAGGGGGGAAAACGGAGAGCGCACGATGACCGATTCGACTCCAATCCTCTCAGATGAACATCAATTTGAGTTCTGGTTTTGATTACACTAAATGGATTCGTTTAATACTGAATGGGAGAGACCCCCTCTTCCACAAAAAAAAGAGTGAGAATGCTTTAGGTTCGAACCCTCATAAAAATAAGGGTATATATTTCGCGGAAGCTCTTGCGGGGTATCCTCATCATGAATAAACCTAGATTATGCCACCAATGGTCAAAAGAACTGGAGACAGAGAAATAATTATTACTGCAGATTCTGAAGATGTCAACCAGCACTTGGAGGTTTGAAAACATTCTGTGCTTGGCCGCATTTCTTATGAAAAGGTTACTAATCCTTGGTCTTATTCAGATCTGAAATAGAGGATTTCAACTTGTGGGAATTCCTATTGCTGGCGCCTAATTCCAATTGGAAAAGGCTTCTTTCATATTATTTTTTAGAAATAGGATGACTTGAATAAGGTCTGGTGTAACAGATCTCTCAATTTTAAACCTCGATTATTTCGTCCCTCTGAATGGGATCCACATTTCAATCCTTATACACAGAAGTAGTCAATTTCCCAGGTCTGGACAAAGATTCATGGCCTTCCATGGATTTATTGGCACCCAAAAATCATGAATGATATTGCTTCAGGAATTGGCACTACTATGAAGATTGATCAAAGAATAGTCAATGAGTATCTTGGCTTCTTTTCTAGTGTTCTTATTGAAATTTATATGGAATCACTTTCTCCTAAACGTGTTTTACTGGATGTTAATGATCATTATATTGATCTCTCTTTAGAATATGAAAACCATCCTAATTTCTATGAGCATTACAGGATATTTGGTCACTGTATTTATCAGTGTCATTTTGATCAAATGATCACAAAGCCTACATCAAGAGAGTATGCCTATAATGATGCTCCTAGCAAGAAATATTTCCCTCCTAAATTGTATGTTGAAAATTACTCCATTATTGTCATGCATGTTATACCTGAACAAACTACAGGTTCCAGAAAAGCCTGGGCTGACATGTCTATAGAGAAAGGCCATCCTAATTCACTAGAAAACAGACTGGCTCCTAGAGACCCTATACAATCACATGACCACAAAAGTGACCAGCTAGATAGGCTTGAGTTCTCAAATGAAATCTTCAAAACTATTCTTAACTTGAAATATGATGATTTCCCTCTGGATCTGAACAATTCAAGAATCTATGAAGTGCTGGATTTTTTTCAATCTGATCATCGAAATATCTCACACTCCATTGATAAATATCTTGATACTTCCTTGATTGAAAATTGATCCATTAAATGGTATGTGGGATCATATCCAGAGGAACTCTTTGTGAGTAGGCCAAGATGCCTCATCTTTGTCTGAAGATAATCACAAACAAGATATTGATGCCCCATTCCTATCCAAGCAGATTTCTACAGAGAATGGTTTTCAAATCTGTATAGAACTGCACATGGAAGCAAATCATAGAGAACATGTACTTAACAGAGCCTTAAATCCTAGTGAAATCATTCCAAAAAGACCTGCTACATAAGGAGTGGGTGACATACTGTATAATCTCACACAAGATGTTGATAACTCACTCATGTCGAAGAACACTTCTACCGAGGATGGCTCTCAGATTTGTACTGAACTATATCATGAAGCGAATCCTAGTGATGATGTACATAACATAACCTCTAATCCTGCTGAAATAACTCCAGAAAGACCTACCACTTCAGGATCCCATAAAATCATTGAGCCAAGAAGATCACAAAGAATCAAGGTGGGTGCCAACCTTCAAAAAAGGGGCTCAACCCCACTCCAAGTTTAGAATGAGGATTATCTTCTAGAACTGTTAGGGAATAGCCAACTCTGGAACTATGAGTTCACTTCGGCTTCTTCTGATTAAACATAATCTTGATGTTATTAAACTTTCTGAACCTAAGAAAAAGGATATCAGTTTTGTTTCTCTTCTTGATAAACTCAGTTACACACTGTTCAGCTTTGTACATGATGATCATCATGATCGGTTATGGTTCATGGTGCATAGCAGGGTTGTCAATCTCACCCTTGTTTCTATTCGAGGTCAAATTATTACCTGTAAGTTTACTATCCAGAGTCAAAATTTATTCTTCTCAACGGTCTATGCCTCCTATAACTATCTCTTTATAAGGGAATTATGGCAACACATCTCCAATCTGTCACACATCATTGATGATTCCTGGCTGATTATAGGTGATTTTAATGCCATTCTCAATGCTGATTAAAGGCTTGGAAAGTATTCTACCATTTCTGATATGGATGATTTTAGACTATGTGTCGAAAGATCAAATCTGATTGAGGATAATCTACTCGGTGCCAAATACCCCTGGTATAGAATGAATTTTAATGGAATGAGAGCTAGTAAAATTGATCGTGCCTTTGTTAATGACAAAGCACTGGATAATTGGAGGACAATATCTTGTGTGACTCTTACCAAACATAATTCTGACCATAATCGATTCATGACTAATTTCATTGGAATATGTGAGAGACGTCCTCTCCCATTTAGGTTCAATAATGTGTGGAATACCCTTCTTGAATGCTCCACTTTGGTCAAGGATACTTCGTGCATCGGGAAAAGAAACCATCCTTTATCTTGTGTTTTCAAACATCGATCTCTCAATATTAAGATGAATCATTGGAGAAAAAAATATTCAGCCACCTTGATCAGTAAATTTATTCTCTCGAAAATACACTTCATGGCATCCAAAAATCAATGACTAATACTGATTTCTCATGCATGGATTGACAAGAATCTACGATCTTCTCAGATCAAAAAAATCTTATTTTCCTTAGATTAAATATTCAAAAGGAGATACATAAAGTTTGGTGGTTTACGAATGGTGATCGAAATACTTAGATTTTTAATTCCCTACAAAGGAGTAAAATGGAAATTAGGACACTCTCTCTTCTTAAAGATGGAGATGTTACTCTTCAAGATCATCAAAGTCTCTCGAATCAAATTGTTTTCTTCAATATGAACCTCTATAATGGACCTAACCGAAATCGTGAAATCCTTTATAGAATCATCCCTTCTCTTTTTAGTGACGATGATAACTCAATGCTGATAAGACCACCCACTGACATTGAAATAAGTAATTATGTACTCAGAAGTAAGAAAGACAGCTCTCTCGGGCCGGATGGATTCACCAATCACTTCTTCCAATTTTATTGGGATATTATGCAAGAAGATGTTTGTAGGTTGATCAAGAACTTATTTTCTGAACTATCACAAATTCATGGAATCAATGCACAATTTATTTCCTTAATCCCAAAAGTGGACAATGCTAGTGATATCAGTCAATTCAGACCTATTTTTCTTATCATCACCATAAAATAAAATCCTTGCTAAAATCCTGGCTAACAGGCTGCCCTGCATCTCTGATAAAATCATTTCCTAGAATTATATTGGGTATGTAAAAGTCAGAATGATTCAAGACTGTCTTTCAAATGCATCTGAATGTGTGAACCTTCTTCAAAAACCATCATTTGGAGGGATTATTATCCTCAAATTGGATATCAAAAAGGCATTTGACATAATTGATTGGGATTTCATCTATAACATTATGCACTAGTTTGGGTTTCACCTGATCTTTATATAGTGGAATTATAATTTGATTAGATGTGATTATATATCCATCCTAATCAATAGATCACCTGAAGGTTACTTCAAGTGTTCTAGTGGAGTAATGTAGGGAGACCCTTTGTCTGTAATTATCATTGCCATTGCAGACGATTACCTTAGTTGACTGATCACTTACAGTTTTGAAAATGGGAATCTTAATGTTCTTCATGATAAATGTGGTGTCTATGCACCCCCATATCTCCTTTTTGTAGATTAAATTATCATTTCTAATCAGGGAGACGAAAGAAATATTCAGAATCTCAAATCCATCCTAAATCACTATGATGTTGTCTCTGGACAGATGGTTAGCTGGAAAAATTCATTTATTTTCTTTGGAAAAAATATTTCAGATTCTAGGAAACATTGTATGCTATATAATATGGGCATTAGAGAGGGTTTTCTTCTATTCAAATATCTTGGAGTTCTAATGTTCTTTGGCGGGACACGCTCCACCTACTTTTCTGATGTGGTTAGTCATGTTAGGAGAACTCTCTCCAATTGGAAAGGAAAAGCTCTATCCATGGCATGAACAATTTTCTCAGTCACACATGTGGTCATTTCCAAACATGTTTACTTATTCATGGTGTACTCCTGGACTTATTCTTCAATCATGAATCTCAATTCCCTTATGAGGAATTTTTTTTGGAGTGGTAGCACTCTTGAAAAGAAAATTATCACTGCCTCATTGAACTAAATGTTGTTTACCCCACTCTATGGGGGGTCTAGGGTTTAAGAATATTGAGCTCTTTAATCAATCTCTTCAGGATAAATTTATTTGGACGCTCATTAATGGAAAATCAAGATCTCTTAATTTTCTCTGAGTTAGAACACTTACTAGATTAACTTCTGGATAGTTAACTTATATGCAACCCATGTTTGGCCTAGTTTGAATTTTTTTCAAAAGATCACTACTAACTCCCATTGGTTGGTGAATCCCTCATCAAAGCTTAAATTCAGGAAATATATCTAGTAAGTAACTTATTTAATTGATAGTATAAATTATGAAACTATGGATGTTGATTAAGAAGCCTCTATTTGTGACCAGCTTGAGCAGACCTGCAATTTGCCTACCCACGTTGTTCAAATTATCAATTCTTATGAATTCCTTAATTCAGATGATATCATGGTTTGGGATCCAAGTGCAAATAAACTACTAAATTATAAATGATTTTACAATAATTTAATACAGGGAAATTCTTCCAATGTTTTCTAGCAATTCAGCAAATGGATCCAGCCTTATTGGTTCCACTTATTTGGAGAATAAACCTACAAAAGGTGCCAATCAGCCGAAATCTCAAAAATGTTGGTATCACTCTATTCTCAAGATGTGATTTGTACCACCAATATAGGGATGACTTGGATCATTTATTCCTTTACTTTAAAACTGATTATTCACTCTAAATCATTATATTTTATCTCATTGGCTTCTCGATACCTCACGCCAACAACATTGCAGAATTTCTTCACTTAATTACAGCAGAATTTTTTTCAAGCAGATTCATACTCTATTCATTGTTGCTTGTGATGAAACTTTTCACACTCCGTGGAGGGGAATAAATAGAACCAGTCATGAAAATTACACTTTCAATAATAAGGCTACCATTTTACATATTCTAGCAGTGATTCGATGTGAAAATACGTTCCACACTGAACAATGCAATAACATTATCAAAGACGTTGCAATCTTGAGAAGGATTCATCTTCCATGTAACATTCCAAAACCTATGGGTAATATGGAAATTTTTTGGACTCCCCATTTTCAAGTTGGATAAAATGAAACCGTGATGGTGCCTCAAAGGGCAACCCTGGACCAGATGGATGTGGTATTGCTTTCCGTGATCACAATCGCGACTTCTTGATGGATTTTATGGCCCTTGTGCTCATTCCACTGCCCTTGAATCTAAGATTTTGGCACTTATTAATGCAGTGGAGATTTTTCATCAATGAAATTGGAGTAATATCTGGTTTAAAAGTGACTCCTCTACTATTGTACATGATGTTAGAAGGATTCAGGGCCATCTTGCCTAGAATCTTACTCTGAAATGGATCAAATGTCTTGACGCTCTTGCCTCAAAGAACATTATCATTACACATGTTTACCATGAATCCAACTCTCTTTCTAATAGACATTCAAATAAAGGTATTCTGGAAGCCTCTGGTGTGCATGTGACCACAGTTGCTTATGATTTTCTCAGTATACTCCATAGAGAGAAATGTAAAATTCCCTCCTTTAGACTCCTTTAACCTTTTTTTGTTTAATTAAGGCATTAATGCTTGATTTTTAAAAAACATCCCCATTCCCTTATACAAGATGTAATGATCAGATAATTATTTATTCAATAACATTGAAACACCTTTATAGATGTAGAAAAACTCCTCCATTATAAATTTTGAGGATTTACATGATATCATGTTTTTAGATATTCCATTGGAAAATTAACCTCTTAAGAAATGATTTGCAAGCAATAAACAATAAATTTATTCTATTACCTTCCTAACAAATCAATTAATTCATTATTTACTAACCCTAATTTTATAGAATCCATATATATGACCATGTAAAAATATTTTTTTTTTCATATATGATTCATATATAATTTAAAAAAATTATCATGAAAGTTCATAATTTCTTTTTAATTACTAATATCTACCATAGATTACATAAAGATATCACTCCCATAACTAAAAATTATACTCATATTCCAGTTATTGGTCCCAAATATTGTAGATACACTAAGAGGGGAGGTTCCAAAATAAGGAATCTTAATTTAAAATAAAACATCATATGAATATGTTCATTGATAAAAGGAAAAACTATTTCTTCCCCAAACCCCATAATGAATATATATATCAAAAATAATTGAAAGATATATATTAGTGATCTATTTTTGGGACATCATTACTGGAATACATCTTTGTATCATACAATGATTGTTTATAATTTAACAAAATAACTAAGGGCCACTAAATTTTATAATATTAGATATCCCATTGAAACCCAATGTTTACAACCATAATTATCTATAAAATTTCATTGACTATCCTCTCTTAAAAATATCACCACTTCCCAAAGTGATTCTATAATATTCCATGAACTAATATTTGAGTTTACTCCAGATATGGTGCAATGATTAAATTAATATCTACTAATGTGACTAATATCAATGACATTAAAATATATAAATTAAACCCCATAATTACCCCTTCTGTATTTTTCCTCTAGTAATTTTCAATAACTTCCTTCCCATTTTTTTTAAAACTAATATTAGTCTTTATTATATAGAGAAATGAAATATCTATTAAAAACATGAGAAGCACCAAATTTTCATTAATTTTTAATCAATTTATATTGATAGTTATAGTAAAATTAATCCAAATTCATTACATAGAGTCTATTTTTTTATACCATTAGAGAAATATGAAGAACATTTTGGAAGTTAATATTTAATCTAGTATGGGATTCTAGGGCCTAATTAGGCTGGTTATTAAAATAATAAAAATGTTAAATATATTATATCACTTGCAGATGATTATACTAAAAAATTGAATAACTCTTGAATATGGAATAATTTTTTAAACATAAGAAGTACATATAATTTTTAATGTAGGTTTTACCCTACGTATGATATAGTCTTTGTAATTATAAACAATTCAGTTAAAAAATATATATTGGGGAAAAAATTATTAAATAAATTATTTTATTAATTTATTATACAATTAATTTACTCGACCAAGATCCCCTCTATTTAAACCAAGTTATGTTTAAATCTTATTGTTATCTACATAACCCTAAGGATTTGGAGATAACTAATTGAATAAATAATTAAAAAATAATGACCATATCATGGATTGATTATTAGTACTAAAAAGTCATTATTCTCCTATAGAGTTAATATATTTGATCCATGTAAGCAATCAACACAAACATGATGTAGGTGTTTTGTTTTATTTTAATTTAATCCCAATTTGATTATCCAATGATGAAATAGAATCAATAATTCTAATAAATTATAGCACGGTTTGACCATTAATTTATGGAAATTATTTTATATTACTCAAATTGGGAATGGATCATGTTTGATTACATACATTATTTGAATATTATTTTTAAAAAAAATTGAGTACATCCCATGAAATGATTAGGGTCTATTCATCAGGTTTATATTTTGTGGTTTTTTCTTTATTATTCAATTTTTCATCATCTATATATTATTTGGATGATATTTCATTAGATACAATAAAACTGATCATTGTGGAGCCAATCTATGTGGAAATGTACCATATAATCAGGTTTAGTTTCCATATCTGAATCATGGTTGAGGAATGATCTTTTATGATGTGATATATTAGATACATCATTAATGAATAATAAATCTATGGTAAATTGTATTTGAATTCAGAGATACAAAGATATGTAGTTGAATAATGAGTAGATTAGGTTTCAATAATACATCCACGAATATTTTTTTTGTAAATAGAAATGCCAATATTTACGTTCTATAGAGGTTTATATTATGGAATAGGAGGCTATGGTGGTGTAGGAAATAATAACTAAATTGAATTGTGTTTCAAGATTATCCTGACATATAGAACAAGAAAATCAAATAATACACTACTTGTAGTCACCTTTCTATGACAACTAGGGTTCTACAACGAGTTAAATATAACACACCGCGATGTCCCTTAAAAATACAATGTGAGATAGAATTGGTGAATCCATGTGACGCCTATAGGTAGAGGGGAACATGTTGGACTAAGGTACAAGTGAAAAAACACATATAGATTACACAAACATGTCCAGATAACTGAAGAAATTCTAGAGAACATGGGAATCCATAGAGTAAAAAGTATTGGGGATAGAGTACATGATGATGGGATACAATAAATTTTCATGGGATAATACACTCATGAATTGTTCAATATACATGGGTAGAACTGAACCAGATGATACATGTTTTTTTTACCCAGTACATGTTGTGTAATTTTTCTAGGATTGTTTGAGGACCCCGTTATGATTAGTTTAGATGAGTATATTTAGCGTCTGTTATCATAGTCATTCTATATAAGGTTATATGTTGCACAACATATTAATAATAGGATACATGGCCACCTCAATGAAATTTTTCACAAATAGAGTCTGGAATCCATATGTTTGTCTAAGGGAGTGATTCCCAATCATTTTCAAACAATGTTTGGTCAGGATTCTTGTTACTCTACCAAGATGTGTTATCTTCATCCTATATTATTTAGTATAGGTATGGAAAATAATCACATGTATCCCCTATGTTCGATCCCATATCTTTGTATTAATATCTTTAGACTTTCAGTATGTAGTTATTGGGGGAGATTCTCAATGAGGCTGAATTATCAGATGCGCTCCATCAGTCATATAAATTCTTGAGGAATGAGTTCTTCTAAAAAATAACAACATTGAGGCCATGGGATGATCCAAGGTTGGTTGTATTCTTGTTGCCTTGCATGGAGGCTCGGTATATATCTTATTTATATTCATGATTTTATTATTATTTATCATATTGTATATAACATACAATCATGTTGATGAGATAAATTCTCTCTCTTGATCCATTATGTTGTTCACTTTTAGGGTGTCCTTCATGGTATGTTATACTCACCCCCACATGGTATCTACCTTGATATTTCATGTATTATTCATATGAAACTCCTTATGATAGGGTCCTAGGATTTCAATGTGTATGGGAATCATAGTTGAGAAATGCAGACCATGGCTACATCCAAGAGTTAAATTTGATAGTTGTCCACTCCAACATAGTAGCGTGGGCAATTTTCTAATTTAAAAGAGCTTGTATTTATCCATATGTACCTTCTCATACATTTTGAAGACAATGATGTGGGAAATATATATATTTATAAGTTTTTTTATGAATTGTATCATACCATTCAACATTGTATTAGTTGTTAGAGATGGGAGTCTGTTTATAGATAACTATGGAAAATGACTCCCATATTTTTTATTATCATTCTTGAAAACAATTAAAATTACCATTCTTATTGGTGGTATGATAGGTGATTCACATTCAAATCACTATTATTTAGGTCACCATAAGTGTGTCAGGTCATGGTATTGGGGTATTAGTGGGGTTTATAGTAAAATGGGGATTATCATGCAGTGAGGTTTGTTTTAGGATTTATGAAAAAAAAATTTGGAGTGTCTCGAGTTTTCCTCTCAAGTTAGGGAACCCATTTTTGGTGAAATGACTATCATATAAATTCACTATAACTTTGATAACTAGTCATTGAGTAGGTACATGTAGGTAGTGATTTCAGGGAAAAATATAGCAAATGAATAATATAGGAATCAGTTGTGGTTTCTATATCCTTATGGAGTATGATTTCCTGATTTACTCCATAACCGTAGTACATTTTGAGTATTTATGATTCCTACATGATGATATATAACATAAATTCAATAAGAGGATCATTATTTTGATCCTCCTAGTGAAAAGGATTTAGATCATTGACCAGTGTTAGAGGACGTAACTCTGTGTGGTTTTTTATCTTACATCCACCCATCAAATAGCAGGTTTCACTTATACTAAAAAGATATGATGTTTATGATATGGGATCACGTCTAGTGATTTAGGGAAATTTAACCCTTGGGTTTCTAGGTTATATTGACCCTTAGGATAAACAATACTTACATTAGGTAGTTGGGGGATATTTTATCCTATTTACTACTACTCTTGGTTAGTTGGTTGTCCTAGTGGTGATCCATCTTAATGGATCCATGGGATGATGGTTGAGTCTGGGGACTCAGACCTAGGATAAGGAATCTCTATATTACCAAAAGATCATATGTATCTATATCATGTATTCTTATTTGGATACATTGTGATTAGTGTGAATCCATGTTATTTAGGTTCTTTAGAAGTGTATTTTGACAGTAGTAGAGTATTCATCTAGGTTCATTAAAATTTAATTATACTCCATTGATTTAGATAAGGATGTATTCTTCTATAAAAGAGACATTGATATTTTCCTCTATATAATTATCATGGTTGATATGATATCTATTTGAATCCCTACTTTTATCGGATTTCTCAGGTGAGCTATCATGGTAGATAGGTTCATTTGAGTGTATTGACTAACAGTTCATGCTAGAAGTGGGAACCAAGGATCTATGAATAAAATTTCTATTAAATGAAAATAGACACATGGATCTAATTATTCAATGAATTTCATGATATATTCTCAAGAAATAGGGTATAATGTTCATAGATCTAAATATAATTACATAATTTCTATGTAGAGGTGGTGTTTCTCCTATGACTGATAGTGATATCTCATGAAAAAATTTCTAGCCCACCATGAAAAAGTGATGTAGATCGTAAATGTTCCACCTAGCTAGAGTAAGAACCTATATAATGTTGTTTCTTGGTGTGGTAGTCATTTCATATTATTTTTACAATAGTTGTATTTGTTTGATGATTTGATCATCTTTCATTACCATTCCTAGGTGGAACATTCTAGGGTTAGGGATTTGTTTTAAAGGTATGAGGATAGCTGTATGTAGTGGGTCATATAACCTGGAGGATCATTGGATTATTTATAGATTAATTCATTTCCTATCAACTATATATATATTTTTTATAGAACTAGGTCTAGTGAAATCTTTTCTTACAAATACCTTCTTTGAGAAATAGATTTTACTATTGAGACTATGGTCCATCATTTACTATTAGAGACCTTTATTGTAGGTGATTTAGTGATAAAAATTATTACATTCATGTGACCAGAATCTTGTTTGGATGAGCTACCATGGAGATATTTTCATGGAGGCATTGAGTATGTATGATATCATACATATTATGGACTAGTTTTACATATTTTATTCCCAAGAATATTATTTTAGGGAGAGAATAAGATGTTTCTAGGTTAATGGGTATATATTTTAAACAATTTATTATAAGAAACCCAAGGTGTAATATAATGGGATTATATAAAAGAGGATACATCTATTAACTCAAAAATTGTCTATTATTACTTGTGGTTTATTCAATCTTATATGCTTTTAGCTTACTATACCTGTGGGAGAGTAAGAGGGCCTCTTCTCAAAGGATGTGTCTGGATTACCTCTACACTGGGAGATCACCATATATATATAATTTCATGGAATTAATGTATATATATCAATTCCAACATATTAGAAAATACATGTATACATTTAAATAGAAAAAAACAGTTAGTTGTGTTTCTGAGGAATAGTTGTGTCAGACCTAGTGTTTCACCTAGGGAAGAGCTATTGTTATTTACTATGAAGGTATATGGGATATTGATGTTGTGAATGGAATATTGTTACATAAATCAGGTGAAATTAAATATTGAGTATACAATACTGAGAAATAAAAACCACTTAAACTAGATCACGGTTTCTATGTGGTTCTAAAAAATCGGCCTCATTTCAAGCTATCACTATCCGTAAGATTAAGATGATGATATACTAAATATATAATTCAAATGTCACTAATATCAAAATGTTCTATTGTTGATTCCATTTTTTATTTGATTTCATCAATAGTGTTCATATAGAGACCCTTTATTTTCATACATTAACATTACATATCTTTTTTAGTACACGTAAAATGTTATACAAAAGGACTCCCAAATACTGTATAATTTATGATACTTTGGAAACATGGACTCAGAATCACTATTACATGAGAGAGCTACATTACCTCACACTAGGTTCTCCAAGAATATCACCCCTTATATTAAACGAATATATGAAATATATCTTCATAACATGTGGAAGGAAACATAAAAATTGGTGAGCTTAGATGCTCAGTAAGGGTAAATAAGAGATACATAAAAATTGGTGAGCATAAAAGAATATATGAAATATATCAAAATGTTCTATTGTTGATTCCATTTTTTTATTGGAGGAGATTCTCAATGAGGCTGAATTCTCAGATGTGCTCCATTAGTCATATAAATTCTTGAGGAATGAGTTCTTCTAAAAAATAACAACATTGAGGCCATGGGATGATCCAAGGTTGGTTGTATTCTTGTTGCCTTGCATGGAGGCTCGGTATATATCTTATTTATATTCATGATTTTATTATTATTTATCATATTGAATATAACATAAAATCATTTTGATGAGATATATTCTCTCTCTTGATCCATTATGTTGTTAACTTTTAGGGTGTCCTTCATGGTATGTTATACTCACCCCCACATGGTCTCTACCATGATATTTCATGTATTATTCATATGAAACGCCTTATGATAGGGTCCTAGGATTTCAATGTGTATGGGAATCATAGTTGAGAAATGCAGACCATGGCTACATCCAAGAGTTAAATTTGATAGTTGTCCACTCCAACATAGTAGCGTGGGCAATTTTCTAATATCAAAGAGCTTGTATTTATCCATATGTACCTTCTCATACATTTTGAAGACAATGATGTGGGAAATATATATATTTATAAGTTTTTTTATGAATTGTATCATACCATTCAACATTGTATTAGTTGTTAGAGATGGGAGTCTGTTTATAGATAACTATGGAAAATGACTCCATTATTTTTGATTATCATTCTTGAAAACAATTAAAATTACCATTCTTATTGGTGGTATGATAGGTTATTCACATTCAAATCACTATTATTTAGGTCACCATAAGTGTGTCAGGTCATGGTATTGGGGTATTAGTGGGGTTTATAGTAAAATGGGGATTATCATGCAGTGAGGTTTGTTTTAGGATTTATGAAAAAAATATTGGAGTGTCTCGAGTTTTCCTCTCAAGTTAGGGAACCCATTTTTGGTGAAATGACTATCATATAAATTCACTATAACTTTGATAACTAGTCATTGAGTAGGTACAAGTAGGTAGTGATTTCAGGAAAAAATATAGAAAATGAATAATATATGAATCAGTTGTGGTTTCTATATCCTTATGGAGTATGATTTCCGGATTTACTCCATAACCATAGTACATTTTGAGTATTTATGATTCCTACATGATGATATATAACATAGATTCAATAAAAGGATCATTATTTTGATCCTCCTAGTGAAAAGGATTTAGATCATTGACCAGTGTTAGAGGACGTAACTCTGAGTGGTTTTTTATCTTACATCCACCCATCAAATAACAGGTTTCACTTATACTAAAAAGAGATGATGTTTATGATATGGGATCACGTCTAGTGATTTAGGGAAATTTAACCCTTGGGTTTCTAGGTTATATTGACCCTTAGGAGAAACAATACTTACATTAGGTAGTTGGGGGATATTTTATCTTATTTACTACTACTCTTGGTTAGTTGGTTGTCCTAGTGGTGATCCATCTTAATGGATCCATGGGATGATGGTTGAGTCTGGGGACTCTGACCTAGGATAAGGAATCTATCTATTACAAAAAGATCATATGTATCTATATCGTGTATTCTTATTTGGATACATTGTGATTAGTGTGAATCCATGTTATTTAGGTGCTTCAGAAGTGTATTTTGACAGTAGTAGAGTATTCATCTAGGCTCATTAAAATTTAATTATACTCCATTAATTTAGATTAGGATGTATTCTTCTATAAAACAGACATTGATATTTTCCTCTATATAATTATCATGGTTGATATGATATCTATTTGAATCCCTACTTTTATCGGATTTCTCAGGTGAGCTATCGTGGTAGATAGGTTCATTTGAGTGTATTGACTAACAGTTCATGCTAGAAGTGGGAACCAAGGATCTATGAATAAAATTTATATTAAATGAAAATAGACACATGGATCTAATTATTCAATGAATTTCATGATATATTCTCAAGAAATAGGGTATAATGTTCATAGATCTGAATATAATTACATAACATCTATGTAGAGGTGGTGTTTCTCCTATGACTGATAGTGATATCTCATGAAAAATTTTCTAGCCCACCATGAAATAGTGATGTATATCGTAAATGTTCCACCTAGCTAGAGTAAGAACCTATATAATGTTGTTTCTTGGTGTGGTAGTCATTTCATATTATTTGTACAATAGTTGTATTTGTTTGATGATTTGATCATCTTTCATTACCATTCCTAGGTGGCACATTCTAGGGTTAGGGATTTGTTGTAAATGTATGAGGATATATGTATGTAGTGGGTCATATAACCTGGAGGATCATTGGATTGTTTATAGATTAATTCATTTCCTATCAACTATATATATATTTTTTATAGAACTAGGTCTGAGGAAATCTTTTCTTACAAATACCTTCTTTGAGAAATAGATTTTACTATTGAGACTATGGTCCATCATTTACTATTAGAGACCTTTATTGTTGGTGATTTAGTGATAAAAATTATTACATTCATGTGACCAGAATCTTGTTTGGATGAGCTACCATGGAGATATTTTCATGGAGGCATTGAGTATGTATGATATCATACATAGTATGGACTAGTTTTACATATTTTATTCCCAAAAATATTATTTTAGGAAGAGGATAAAATGTTTCTAGGTTAATGGGTATATATTTTAAACAATTTATTATAAGTAAACCAAGGTGTAATATAATGGGATTATACAAAAGAGGATACATCTATTAACTCAAAAATTGTCTATTATTACTTGTGGTTTATTCAATCTTATATGCTTTTAGCTTACTATACCTGTGGGAGAGTAAGAGGGCCTCTTCTCAAAGGATGTGTCTAGATTACCTCTACACTGGGAGATCACCATATATATATAATTTCATGGAATTAATGTATATATATCAATTCCAACATATTAGAAAATACATTTATACATTTAAATAGAAAAAAACAGTTAGTTGTGTTTCTGAGGAATAGTTGTGTCAGACCTAGTGTTTCACCTAGGGAAGAGCTATTGTTATTTACTAGGAAGGTATATGGGATATTGATATTGTGAATGGAATATTGTTACATAAATCAGGTGTAAGTAAATATTTAGTATACAATACTGAGAAATAAAAACCACTTAAACTAGATCAAGGTTTCTATGTGGTTCTAAAAAATCGGCCTCATTTCAAGCTATCACTATCCGTAAGATTAAGATGACGATATACTAAATAGAGAATTCAAATGTCACTAATATCAAAATGTTCTATTTTTGATTCCATTTTTTTATTTGATTTCATCAATAGTGTTCATATAGAGACCCTTTATTTTCATACATTAACTTTACATATCTTTTTTAGTACACATAAAATGTTATACAAAAGGACTCCCAAATACTATATTATTTATGATACTTTGGAAACATGGACTCAGAATCACTGTTAAATGAGAGAGCTACATTACCTCACACCAGGTTCTCCAAGAATATCACCCCTCTTATTAAAAGAATATATGAAATATATCTTCATAACATGTGGAAGGAAACATAAAAATTGGTGAGCTTAGATGCTCAGTAAGGGTAAATAAGAGATACATGTAATCATAAACATTATCATATGGGTGTGATAACGTGACCATACATTAGAAAATATCTCTATGTATATTGAAGATCAAAAATATGAATAATTTCATAAATCATGGATGTTCATAAGAAATTAATCATAAGGAAATAAAGAACATAATCCATGAAATTATAACATTTGAAAAATATGTGGAATTTTTGTAGACACATAATCATAAAAAATTATTTCCATAATAGACAAGTATTTTTTTCCAAGGTAATCTCCGTAGAATGGGTTCCCTCCCCATTCAATCATGGTAGTCATGGTTCACTCCCATGGCCATATTAGTAGAATGAGTTCAATCCTCATAACATCTTGGGAGACTTAGTTCACTCCCATGGCCATCATAGTTGCGTGATTTAAATCAACATACCATCTAGATAGTCATGGTCCACTGCCATGGCTATATTAGTTGTCAAGCTTCATTCTAAATAACATCATAGACTATCTAATGAGATATAAATATTTCCCAATTCATTAGAGGCAGATATAGATCTCACCCTTCTCATAATAAAATTATACAATCATATTCCAAAAAAACATTTTCCATCATAACATGACCAATGATATTAAATAAGTATCATAAACATGTAATCATATCATAACCTATAAAAAAATATATGTTTAATAATCATTTCATCAAAATCATAACTTGTGAAAACAATTATTATAAAATAGTATATAACATGTCAACGAGAAATGGGTATTAAAAACAAATAACCCATAAAATTGAAACAGGTTTCCCAAATATCATACCATAAAAACATAAACCATTTAAATAAATAATAATAATCGAATCATTGAATCATTTCCCTAAAAAAAATTGTATCATCAATAGATTTCCTCTTAGATGTAAAATAATTTTGAAATATCATTAGAACACATTTCTTAAGTAAAATATCCATTATTCTTTGAAAATTTCTTTTCAATGAATAAAAACATTTGAAAACAACTTCCTTTGAAAATAATTTGAAAACATAGAAGGAATGATTGAAATCATTTTGAAAAATAAATTCCGTTAAAATGCATAAAATATGTTGGAAGAAATTTTTAAAACCATTTTCCTTGAAAAATTATAAAATAATCTTAAAAATTTATAAAAGATTATTCATTGAAAATATTTTTCAAATTTATAAATAAATATTTATAAACAATTTAAAACGATTTTTAAACATAAAATATTTTTGAAAACATGATTCATTGGAAATAAAATTGTAAGGAAAAATGTAAAGAATATTATGATAAATAATTCTTAACAAAAAGGCCTTTTTAATCTATTAAAAGAATCATAAATGGAATGATGGTCATGATGAAGGGTAAAACTATACATATCGAACATTTATTATTCCCTATAAAAGCTTTTCAAATCTGCTTCAACTAGAAAATGGGAAAAAGATTCAATGTTTTGATAAAATTTGATTAAAAAGTTAAAAAATAGATAAAAAATAATTTTACATATCATAGGACAATATTAGATTATTCTGGGAATGCTTTCTTAGAAAAAATGATTTTTAAGGAACACCGATTTCTGACCAAAGAGTGAGGTAAGGTCAGGATTTCATAAAAATGCTTTCTTAATCATTATAAGTACCAAAGAGTGGTAAAATGGTACCAATATATGAATATATAATTAATAAATATATAGTATGTAAATTAATAAATTCCTTGGAGATATGGATTATATTATTTAATCAATGGAGGCATAATCATAAAAAATATTATTAAACAATAGGATAGCCTCAATAAACACATCCCACTTGGTATGTTTGAATTATAATCACCATGTAAGAAAAATAAATTATATTTATATTATTAAATAATGAAGAAAAATTAAATTCAAGATATAGCATTTTAATTGTAAACATATTCACCTCATTAAAGTATACAGGTTCGTAATAAAACATGTTTCTCATAGGAGGCAAGGTGGGAAAATATTATGTTACTGATTTGATAACTTATTAACCATAAAATACATGAAATATAGATCGAAAAATTTAAATATAAATATAAATAATTATTATTTATGTAATTAGATAGTAAATTCATGTAGATTATATAAACTACACAAATGAAATTAGTGGCTAATAAGGCATTTATCTCAATGAAATAAAAAGTGAGATAGATTCCCTTACCATGTGTCTTTACTCTAATCATACTAGTTAAAATCATCCGTATTGTAAATATAATTTAATTTAAAAATCATCATAGAACTATATTATTATATATAAAATACCATATATGGTTTTATTATGACTTTATATTACACTCTTATTAATAATTCTATAATAAGGTTATGCTTTGGGTAATATTCTCTTTGTTTTTTTTATTCGTCTTAATTTATTATATAATGGACCTTATAAATATATAATTATTTAAATAATGTAAAAAATGATGTAAATTTGATTTTTATTTATTGTATGTATATTATAATATTCTGGTATATTTAATTATGACATTTAATACACCATACAATGAGATGGTTGGAAATATGTATGCATGAACATGTTTCTTTTTTTTAATATTGAATGTAAAAAAGTAAATGAAATATATTTATATATAATATAATTTAAGTATAATAATTGTTGAATATATTTCATATATTTTCACTAAAACCATCTTTAATACATTTTATGTATTATGTGAATGAATCGCATTGCTTTGAGTGGGCGGTAGTGCACATTTCCTCAAATGAAATTATCATATTTACACAAAATAGAAAGAATAAATATATGTGGTGTAAAAGAATTAATGAATCATAAATAAATAATAAGTATCATATATTTAATATATAAATATATTTTACATCATAAATAACATCCATAAATTGTAGTAAAGGAAAAAATGAACAATCATCATTTCGTGAGGTGGTAGTTCAACGTACACATAAACAGTAAGTTCATACCCATTAGAAAGAAGTTTGTAAAAGTTTAGATCAAACCATTATATTTAAAAATTTTCATTTTATTTTGGATACTATTGTTTGTTTACAATCATTGAATTATTATATTTTATAGGGTGTAGAATGAAAATAATATAAAGGACCTTGAGGAAGGATGTTACCTCTTCACTGGGTAACTCCTTTTGGTTTTCACCAAAGGGATACATTGGATTACTTTTATAAAAATGGATTATTCAATTAATAATTTATAGAGGTTTTTAATTGGATTGGTTATATCTTTTCTTATATTATATTCCTTAGTGGTGTAAAAAAGTGGGAGTACATGACGCCTTTTTATAGTGGAGGAGGAGTGGCACTCTTGTAAAAAAAATTAAACTGAATTACAGACAAATTTTTTCCATTGAATGGGGATCCACACATGGTAAAAAATCAATTCATGTGATTATAGGGTCATATTTTATTCATAAAATAGATTTTAGAAACATTTCCTAGTTCATGTATCCCATTAAGATTAATGATTCATCCTTAGTAATGATTAGTTTTACCATAATCGATGTAAATAATTTTTATTAATTTCACAAATATTTGGGGTCAATAAATATTTTACCATTTTAGAAATTTCAAATTATGATTTTTCCAAATATGAAATCCTTTTTATCAAATTCTAGTAACATAAGTTGTAGAAATTAATTAAAATTTTATCCCATAGATGGAACAACAATTAATGTTTTTAACATATAGAGGTTTAGAATATTAGAAGGTTTTATTGTTCATTTAAAAGTTAAATTGATTCCAATGAACAAAATTTTATTAATTGATTAAAAATTTTATCGAATTAATCATTAAAAATATTTTAAAATATAATTTTACCTTTAATATAACATAGATGAAAAAGTAGTTTTGAATTAAAATTCATTATTTTCAATTTTCATCAAAAAATGAAACTTCATAGAAAACAAAATTACCAAAACACAATTATTATGTTTATATTTTGAATGAAAAGTTTATTTTTACAAATAATATTTTTAAATTTTCCAAAAAATTTATTGAAAATAGGTTCTCCATTAAATGGCGATAACAAATCATTTCTAAAAATATTGGTTTTTATGTATAATATTTGGTCTGTTCTCATATTATGCATATAAAATAAATAGATGAATATAAAAAATATTTTTTATTATATAACATATAAATTTAACTAATATCATTCAGTAGTATTAATTATATTAATATATTAAGATAAATTTTCATTTTCACAATAAAATAGTCTTTTATAAATTCATTTTAATTATACTCATATGGTTTATATATTCATCTCTGATTAACATGTAACCAATGAATTAAACTGTATAAATTAACAAGTTAGTTAATCCTATAATATTCAATTTCACGGTTATGATTTATCTTATTAAATATTAAAATTTTACTAATATGTTATTTTTGGAAAACACATCGTCTTGCGTGTTACAGAAGCTATTGAGGAATGTCAGTCTTCTATGTAATGTAAGCTAAAATCGGTGTTCATTATGGAGAGGGATAAACTTTTTGTTGTTTCTAGTTAATTATTAATAGGGTTTTTCATATAACTCAATCCATACATATGACATTAATTTAAAATATACTATTTTCAGTTATGTGTGAAATGAAAAATAATAAAAGGATCAAATTAATTCAAAAAAACAATTCACAAAATCTCACGGTGTAACATTCTACCCCCAACCCATAAAATGAATACCATCTTAAAAAATTTCATACGTTATCAAAGGATTAATACAATAAATATCCTTTCATAAAAACCAATTTCATAATGATGAATACTAAAACATCCATTCAAAAGGGATTGTTGGAATGGTAATGGTTACCCAAAGTAACTTATAAATAGATTCCGACATAGGATAACATATGGGGGAAGTTATAACATGAACATGGAAGATAAATCTAACCACCATGGTCTGATGGAGAGTTGTAGAGAACATGATTAGGAGAAATTTAAAAATCAAAAATCCATAAATCTATAATGAGCAACATGTCCATTTGAATCATTGAAAACAATGGTACTTGGACAACATTATTGGATTCAGGATAATTTTTCCAAAATATGAATAATTTTAATTAAAATATATACTCATATGATTTTTCAAAAATATTCCCTTCATTTAACCTTGATAAACATCCACTTCTTCTCTCATTCCATGAAATGAAAATGAATTTTTCATTATTGAAGCATTAATAGATTATGATATCCCTGATAAGTTATCACTTATCCTTTCACCCAACATCATCACAATGTTGTTATAATAGGTCATCCAATATTCATAGATCCTCATGTGGTGGTATAATAAATTAATCCCAAAATAACATCCAATGTTTAAATTATACTTTTTATAAATTTTTATCCTTATTACCCTTCTATGAGATGAAAATACATAACATTAGAAAGAAGGTCACCAAATTAGCATAAAATTTCTCACCAATATATCACAACGTATCTCTTGGTTGTTATATTCTATACATGTGAATACCCCCATCTCGTATTCTCTTGAAACATAGTAATAACATGAATTACCATAAATCCTTTCAGAAAATATGAATTCTTCCTCATTAACAATATTACTATATATATTTATTAAATAAGATATGTTTTAAACATCATTCATAATGACATTAAACACTTTTTCATCAAATACTTAATTGGTTTTATGTTCATTTATAGTTTATTGTAAACATTATCCAGTACAATCATCTATTTATCCAAGCTAAAAAATTTCAGTATATCTTGAACACATTATGTGTTACCATTCCTTAATCAAAATATCCCCTTTTTATTAAATAAATTTTACGATCAAACCAAATCATTGAACACAATATTGTAATTCTTTAGTTCAATAAAAAACCCAAAAATATGTATATTTTTCACCATTCATATGACTTAATTGTTGAATTAAAATACATTAAAACCACAATTATCCCACTTCATCTAAAAGCGATAAATATGTTACCACAAACATTAAATAAATACATATTTCCTTCCACATTTAATCAGTATTCTCATCATCATCACAAATATAAATTTTACTTTCTTGACCATGATGATTTTCTTTAGAAGCATCCCACTTGGGACATTGATTTGAATAATTAATACTCATTACAGACAAAAAACATTTTTCCATCACTGATTTCATAGGGATTCCAATATTCCCATCCACTTATTTAACTAAAATAATTCTTTTTACTTTCCAATCACTTTATTTTAGTCCTTCATGTACATAGTCAAAACACATTCCTTTCCCCCAAATACATTCACTTTAGTCATTACTTCCACATCCTTGACATATAGAAAACCAAAAATTATTTCTACAATGGTCTCCATTACCTAAAATATCAGAAAACTATGTCTTTATATTCCTGGGTGAGTCTGAAAGTTTGTTAAGGTACTCATTGTTAATCATGTTCCATGAAAACTAAATGGGCATGATCACTAAATCCATCACTCTAATGATCTTCTAATTTGTCTTATCATCAAAAAATTATCCATCATATTAAATATTAAATTAGTTCCTTTTTCTTCCCATTATTAACTAAAAGTATAAATCATAGTATGAGGATCACTTATCATAATGTAAAACCACATAATTGTGGATAAATAATTAGTTATTGGGTGTCTAAATTAGGACACCTCCAGTTAATCCTATGTTATTTATATCCAACTTCAATTTAAATACTTCATGATTTTTGTGAAGAGTTTTTTAATTCCAAAATCATACCCCTTAAGAGTATTAAACAATCTCTTCAGTAAGGACCGTTATCATGTACCAAGTTACACCAAGTAAGGCACGACACACCATTTAAATGTTATTACTCCTAGGTACATCTATTCCAAATCCCCATAAAAATTTAGTATCTAGATAATATGTATTTATTAGAAACTAATAATTAAATCCTTTACTAAAATTTAAATATAGTTTCTTAAAAAAATTTCATCCTTATACTTATCCTTAGATCATCTATATACATATCCTTATAAATAATACTAGGGATCTCAATAAAGTTTTATCTTCATAGTTTCCAATGTTTAATTAATAATTTTATCTAATTCTAACTATAAAAACCCTCACTTTTACCAAATTTACATTAGATAACTTTTTGGAAAACAAAAAAACTATACAAGTGGACACCCACAAGTTATATTAGTTCAGTGACTTTGGAAACATGGACACGTAAACACTTGTACATAAATGAGCTACATTATCTCCCACTATTTTCTCCAAGACTATAACCCCTATAAGACATATAAACATGAAAAACATCTTTATAACCTAGGGAAGGAAACATTTATAATGTTGAGTTTTGATGCTCAGAAAGTGTAAAAGGGTACATGTAAGCATAAACCTATGAAAAAGGGGTATATGAATGTGGTCATAACATTAGATGTACACAGTCAATTAATAAAAGATCATAAACATGAATCATGGAATAAATCGTAGTAATTCATAATAAATGAATCATAAGGTAATAAATAACATATGTTATGAAATTATATCCTAGGATTAAGATATGGAATTTTGGATGACACATAATTATAGAAAATTATTTCTATAGTTTTTAATTCATTGATCCCAATGACATCTTAGTAGAATGGGTTCACTTCACATACAAAATTTATAGTCACGGTTCACTCTCATGATCATATTAGTAGAATGACTTCAGAACTCATACTATCATGGTAGTCTGGGTTCACCCCTATAGTCATCTTGGTTGTACTATATCAGTCCTAATAACATCTTGGTAGTCATGGATCACGCCCATGGACATCCAAGTAGTTAAGTTTAAATCGCAAGACTATATTAGTCTATCTAATGAGATATAAATCATTAACCAATGAATTATATAGATATATAGTTCCCAACCATCTCATAATTAAATCATACATTCATGTGCAACAGAATCATAAACATTCATAATGTAACCCATGAAATTAAATGGTTATCATAAACCTGTAATCATTTGATAACCTATAAAAAAGGATAATGTTTCAATAATTTTTTCATCCAAATAATAAACAAAAAATAGAATTATGTTAAAAATAATATAACCCGTTAAAGAGGAATGGGTTTTGAAATAATATAAAATATGTAATATAAATGGGTTTCAAAAATATCATTCCATCAAAATTAAAACCATTCAAATAATGAATATGAATGGATACATGGAATAATTTACACATAAAGTCTTGAGTGACCCCATAATATATCATCATAGATGGAATTTGATTTTGAAATATCATTCAAAAACATTTCTTGATGAAAATATACTTTTTTTAAACATTTATTTTAAAACATAAAATATATTGAAAAAACAATTCTTTCAAAATTTTTGAAAACATAGAAAGAAGGCTTGAAATCAATTTGAAATATTTTTTCACTAGATATTTTAAAAGAAAATTGAAAAAATTTTGAAAAAATTTTGACATTAAAAATTATATAATAAGCTTCATATCATTTAAAAAAAAATCCATTCAAATAACTTGGAAACCATTTAAATAATATTTAAAAATAAATTAAGTAATTTTTTAAAATAAATCATTTTGTTAAACATCTTTAGTTGATAAAAACATTGAAATTATAATTTCCAAAATATTAGGAAAAAAATTTATTTAATAAAAATAAATTTTTATTCTTGTAATGGGAGCATCAATTGAATTATATTCATGGTGGTGGGTAAATCTGTACATGCCGAACAATTCTATTTTCATCATAAACTGCTTGGAATGCATCCACCATAAAATGAATAGACAATTGTTTTTTATAATAATTTTTTACATTAAATAATGGGTAAATATGGATTTTAAATATCATTATATCTTACTATATTATATTTGGGAACCATTATTAAAAAGCATGGGTTTGAAGGAAAACATATTTCTGATCGACAAGAAAGGTAATGTCGAACATTCATAAAAACAATTTCATAATCATTATATATGTCAGAGTTATAAAATGATACAAATAAATTAATAAATCCACAATAAATTTAGTATATGTTATTTCATGAATTCTATTGAGATACGTATCAAAATATTTCATTAATGGAAGATTAATCATAAACAATTTCGAAAAATTATGAGATTACCACCATAAACTCTTATAAGTTGGTAATATTAAATTAAAATCAATATGTAAGAAAATAAAATTATATTGTGATTAAAATATCATGGATAATAATTTGATTAATTATATAATATTGAAATTGGAAACATATACACCTCATTAAATAATATCTGATAAAAATAAAACATGTGTCTCAAAGAATGAAAATTTTGACAAAATTACTTTTTTAATATAAAAACATTTAAACCTAAAAATCATGAAATAAATATCCGAAAATGGATATCTAAATACGTATTAATTTTTGTATAAAATAATATAATACAATCATGGAAATTATATACACATCAAAACATAAACAATTTGTGAAGAAGACATGGATGTCACAGAAATAAAAAGTAAGATGAAATTCCCTTACCTTGTGTCTTGACTCTCACAGTACTCATTCTATCCACTTTTATAAAAAATATATTATTTTTTAAAATATATCACATAACCATCTAATTATATCTAATATAATTAATTTTTTTATTATGAATTTATATTTCCCACTTATTAACAATTCTATTTTATGGTTATGCTTCGGTTAATATTTGGACTGTTTTTCACATGTTTTTTATTATTTTATATCATTAGTATTGATAAATATATCATGATTGAATGGTTTTTAAAAATTATATCAATATAATTTGAATTATTTAAAATATAATTATAATAATATATAGATTATGTACATATAAAATTCATTACATCGTTCATGGAGACTGTAGGCCAAATGTATTCACGAATGTTTTTTCTATTTTTTATTTGTGTAACTGAAGGTAAAAAAATGAAATATATGTATATTTAATATCATTATAGTATCATTAATATGTCATATATTATATATATGTTCACTAAATTCATCCTTATGACATTTCATGTAGTGTTTGAATGAATCACATCACTTTGAGAGGGTGGAAGTCCACGCTTCCAAAAATAGAATGATCGTGTTTACAGAAAATGGAATGTAGAAAGATATATGTTTTAAAATAATAAAATAAGATTAAATAAATAATAAGTATCATATATATCATATATATAAACAACAGTTCTATTATAAATCTTATCCACGAATGGTGGAAAAGGAAGAAAACAAACACTCATCATTATGCTAAGTCGGTGTTCACCGTACACACAAACCGTACGCTCGTACCAATTAGATGAAGGTGTGTAAGATTTTTCATCACACACATAGTATAAAAACTTCTCATTGTGTTTTGAATACTATTATTTTAATAATATTGAAATAATGAGAGTGTATTGGGTGGTAAATGAAAAAAATGTGCTTTAGGAAGGATGTTACCTATACTTTGGGTAACTCTTTTTGGTTTTACCAAAGCAATTTCATGTATTTCCTTATTCAAAATTGGAGGATTAAAACAATATAATATGGGTTTTGGGTAGTTTATTGTGAAAAAATATTCTGAACCTATGTAGTTTGGTAGGTGTGAATATGTGGTAGGACACGGGGCCTTTTATATTGGAGTAGGAGTGGCAGTCCTATAAATTTTTGGAAAGAGAGTTCTACTAACGTTTTTACGTTGAAAGAATATAAAATAATTATCAAATGTATATAAAATGTATTATAAGGTTTATATATGTCCATGCAATGGATTTTAGTGAAGTATATTGGTCATTTATTCCCTTATGTTATACGGTTTAGTTCTTTATTATGCTTAATTTTACCTTAATCGACATAACTAATTTTAATTACATTCACTAATATTCTTGCTAAAAAACTATTTTGACCTTATTAGACATAATATATTATTCTTATTAAAAATATAGAATCCATTTTTCAAATTAAACCCATATATGTGGATGAAATCAATTATAATTTAATCCCATAGTGGAGACGACAATGCTGGTTTTTAATTAAAAATGTTCAAACATTTGTTATGTTTTTGTATTATATTTCATTGTAAATTTGATTAAAATGGTATAATTTAGATTAATTGAATAAAAATTGATATAATTAATGTTTAAACCTAATTTAAAAGAAAATTTAAACTTATAAATATGTTATATTAAAATGAATTTTTGAATTAAATTTAAGTATTTTCACTATTCATCAAAAAATGAAACATCAAATAAAAAGACAAAATTAACACTATTATAATATTTATGTTTATATTTATAATATGAAGTTAATTTTTTACGTATTATATTTATAAAATTGGAAAATTTCAAATTTAAAATTGGTTATCCATTAAACAGAGGAAAAATTGATTTTAGAACAATATAGGTTTTTATTGATAATTTTGGGTCTGTTTTGATATAATGTATATATAATACATTAGATCCAGATCAAAAATAATTTTCTTAATATATAAAATATATATTTAATTAATATCATTATATAGTATTATTTACTTTATCATAATAAGATAAAACATTATTTTCACATACATATTGTAATTTGTAAAATCATTCCCTTTATATTAATTTTGTTATTATCTTCATTTTTAAAAAATAGTTAACCAATGTATTAAATATATCTATTAATAATTTATTTAATCATATAATATTAAATTTAATAGCATTTTTATATCTTATTAAACAATAAAATATTAATAATATTTATTTTTCGGTAACGCTCGGTCATTCATGTTACACAAGCCATCAAGAAAATTCATTCCAATAGGTAATGTAAGTGAAACATGTTGTTCTGTGTGGAGAAATATGAAATTTATGTATTTTTTAATTAATTAATAACTAGGTTTTTCAAATAAAACAAGCCTTACATAGTGAATTAATATAAAATAAACAATTTTTAGTGGTGCATTAAATAAAAAATATCCAAATCATTTATGTAATTCAAAAAAATTTAATTAAAAAAATCTCTAGGTGTAATAGTTCATGTGACCCAAGAACTATATCTTATACACATTCAAATATATATTAATGTTATTTATCATTATTCAAAACCTATAGCACTTGGAATCTAAGGAGGAGCATGAAAGACATCATGGTTTTGTTGTGTACATACTCAAACAAAACCATCAATATAGGAATTTATTCAATTGTTGGTTAGGGATTTTATTAGTCCACTTACAATGTCACGTCATCTTACAAGCATGTGTTTTAGTGGTCCCTTCAATAGATGAGGTATCAGTTTCATGGGGTCCTCTCAATTGTGTGTCTTTATTGAAAATATTCCATGGGATAACATGATATTACATGAGATTCAAGAATGATTTCTATAGGTTATTAACACCATTAAATTATAGAACCTGAAAGTGGAAGCCATTCATGTGAATGGATTGGTTCTAACTTTCTTTTTAATATATTTAGTTTATTTTGATGAGTTCCCCATCATTAGGCTTCTATATGAGGGTGTTGAGTATGTGAAGTTTTTTTTCCTTAAAAACTATGCAAATATTTATTCTAATGTCATTGTATGATTTGATAGCTGATTGGTATTCATAATTGATAGACCATGAGTATAACTAAATATAGCACAATCCATAAATATTAGTGATTGTATTCTTCCTAAATATGTAGTTACACTACATTATAGGTGATAATTTTATCATCTATTCTAACCATAATAGCCTGAAGTATATATTTTCACTGAAAATTTTAATCTTTTGATAGATGACATAGATGATTTTCCATTGTGATTATTTCATCAAGAGTTTTTATACTCCTCAAAAGAGAGATATAGTATAATATTTCATCATTAGGTTGTCTTGTTCATATTTGTGGAGTGAGGTGTTGGAGTGGCTGGCCTAACTATAGATTTATTTAGGGTATGAGGTTATTGAATCTTACTTCAAATCAAAAGTTGGTATCTCTATTCTTATTCATTATCATATGGATGATCATCATGGAGATTCCATATGCGAGTGATTACATGTTCATATTTCCCATATACGTTCTACTAATGGATGTTTGGATGGTAGGGAGTGCATCACCCGTTTCCAGGAATTGAATATGGTAATGATGATGCTGAAATTGGATGTTTTTAGATATTTATATATATCCCCCATAGCTATAGTTATATATATGGAAAACATGTACTCATACATTCGGAATAAATACTTTCAGGCATGGATAAAGAGTAGTAATGAAGAGATTGTATCTCAAAGCCTAACAAGTCAATAGGTGTAGACTTATCCCCAGGTTCCAATAGTATTTTCTTAAGAATTTATATTTTGGAGTGTATGTGGGGTGGTATATCTATATACATTGTGAAGGGGATTCCATGATAGTCATGTGGACCCAATTCTACCTGGGTGTTCATATATTAACTCAACATGTCACCACATATCCTATCCATTCCATATAAGAGTTTAGTTGAGTTAATTGGACACCATTTTATATAATAGATAGTATGGAATCATGAATATCCCTTGATGAACATTTCATAAAAATTATTCACGCTTCACTTCGTGATTTTGGAGTGAAATGTGGGAGGCCTTTGGGAGTTTAATTCATATATTTATGACATTTCACCCTCTAACATATATCCAAAAAAACATGACCATTCTGCTTTAGGGAGATATTATTTTGTCTTGGATGATGGATTGTGTATGTTTTTTGGGATGATCACTTACATTTTGTTGAGTTTTCATATAACAATAGTTAAACTACGCTATCAGCATGACACAGGTAGATAAATTTTACGGGAGACCCTAATTTTAAGTACTCTATCTGACTTAACTAGTGGGTTCCGTACACTTGGGACCCAAGTTAGTTAAACAAATAATAGAGAAGGTATTCACCATTCATGAGTGTATTTTCGATGCACAGTTCCATCAGAAGTTTATAAAAAATGAAAATAGACATTTTATGTGTTCTATGAAGGATAACATGTTTTCTCAAATATCTTACGTCATTTGGGATTTAAGGTGCCTTCCATGATTCCATGTCATCTCTATGGTTCATTGATCTATTATAGATACTGTATAGGATCAACAAGGTGGGGTACCACTTGTCCCTACCAACATAGTTAGACTCGATACATGATGTGATCCTTAAGTGGTAGTAGAGAATGTTTCTTCATCAACTATGAAGTTTTTTCAACTAGCATGAACTAGTGATTAAGGATTGATCTAAATTAATTAAGTACACATTTTAGTTTAATTATCTATTAGATTATATAATTCATTTAAGTAGATTACCTTGGTTAGTATGTGATGGAAACACTATAATCATTTGATAATCTCTTATGAGAGAGAACCTGAAGTGATCTCAATTCCCTCACATTATTGAGTAGGTTATTAGGGTGGAAATATAGTAGTTGGGGATGGTGGGAATACAATTACTTTTTTTGATTCTTGAAAAACATAAGAATTTTTAAAATAATATATTTTAAGCTATTTAATAAGTTAATGTGTGATTCTGGGGCCTCAGGAGGCCCATTATTGGTATAATAAAAATATTAATTATCTTATGTCAGAAGGAAACAATTTTTGGGAAATAATATAATAACTCATGAACATGTTATTAGATATGAAATTTGAGACATTATTAAATCCAAAGTATGTGTTTTAACCAATAAATGATAGAATATTTAGGCATGGGTATGAAATGGTTTAAGAGACCTCATCTATGAAAAATAGAAAATAAATTTTATAATTAATTTATTAGTTATTTAATTATTGTGACCTAACTCCCATATATTTAATCCTACATTTTGGAAAATCCGAGGGAAATATTCATAACACTAGGGATTTATAGAGAGAGCATGGTAGAGAGATTTTATGAATACTTACAAGATCATAGATTGATGATCGAGATAAATAATTTAATATTCCTTGATAATGTTCCCCAATATCACTAATTTAAGTGTTGTAGATCCATTATTTTTGAAAAAACAATCCATAAAAAGAGGTATTTAATTTATTGTCATTTTATTTAATCACTTATTTATTATCACATATTGAATGTGAATCAATCATTCTAAAAAAGTGATTCATGGTTTGACTATTGAATAACAGGTATAGATTTATCATCCTAGATTTTTTAATTGATAATGTTTGATTATTTCATTAATTTGGTTGTAATGTTTCAACATATTGAGGACAAACCAAAACAATACAAAACATTGTTCCAAACATTTATTCCTTTTTATTCTCTACCCATATTTTTCATTTCATCATTTTCAGTATTATATTTGGTTTATGGTTCAAACAATTCTCTAAAATTAACTAATGAACAATAAATTTTTGGAAAAAAATATTGATTACATGGTTTTAGATTCATAATAAAAAATTATGGAGGTGTGATGTGAGTAAATGAAATATCATATACAGATTAGATTTTTTTTTGTTGTTGGGTTTGGAATTCAGTGATGGAGAATGATAAGGATGGTATTTGGGTAGATTGGATTACTAGAATCCAACCATGGATATTATTTTGGGATTATTAAACTCTTTATCTATGATATATGTGTAATTTCATGGTATAATTAAAAGATTTAAGAGTGTGGGTGAATTTGTTTGAATATAATTGAGCTCCTAGAAAATCCTATCATACACTGCATGTACTTTAATGAACACATGCGTTATAGTGCCCTTACATTGACTAAAATGTTTCACATATATTTGAAAATGACATGTTTTATGGGCCTCCCACATTCCATATAACATAGAACATATATATTATTATGTATCCTAGGAGTACATGGGTAAAAGAATTATATGGATAAATTGGTACATACATGGTTAGAGTATCTAAACTTAGTCAGAGAACCTGTGCATAATTGTAGTACTTGGGCATGTTCTAGGGTATATGAATATGGGATAAAGTAAACTAGAATGGTAAAGAGAACTTTGGTAGACCTATTCCAAAAAGTATACATAATTTATATACTATACACCTAGTTTATTTACTCATAAATTTCATGCCCATGTTATCTTTAATGAATATGAGTATATGAAGGTTGTATTCCCTTAGTCCATCTATATGGGTATACATTGATCATTCCATACTGGTAATAATATTATTGATACCATCTATGGTATTAGTTTAAAAAATATTCAAAAGTTCATCCATGTGTCATGGATCGTTATCCTCAATCATTTCTTCCATATTTTTGGGAAAATAATACCATAACCAAATATCTGGTCATTCATTCCACATTTTATTCAGATTACTTAGGGTATGGTCTATAATCAATTATATGACCTTGGTAAGATTACCTATAATTGTATTTATATCATCATAGTTCAAGTGCGTACTTATTTATTTTGATTCCTAATTATAGTCACATATGCAATGAATTCCATTAACGTTAGAAAGACTCATGGAGTGAGTCCTCTTGAATGAGAATTACCATGAATCCTTAGTTGGATCAAAGGATATAAATATTTTTGTTACCTAATATGGAGACTTGGTGTTAATCTTGGTTATATATGGGTTATTACTGTTATTATTCATATTTTGATAGACATACCTTTGTTATGAAGAGTTGATTTAAATCTCTTAATGCTTTAGGTCTTCTAATTTTTTGGTGTCCCACTACGTTTGTTACTCTCCCCTAAATGGGATCATACCACATATTTTTGTCTTATAAAAAGAATTTTATATAAATCAGATTCCTAGTTTGACCTCGATTTGGTAAAATATAGCTATCCTATAAATAATGTGGTTAGTTCCAAGATTTTTCATTGACAACAGTCACCTCCTCCTTTATCAGTAAGACACAATTACAGTCTTGGGGGGATTTTATTTTTCCTTATATTCTCTCAAACGACATGGGTCATAATCTAATGAGATATATTGACATATGAATTCATTATTTTTAATATGATATACCATACCTTTCTACATTATTTAGGGGATGGAGATTGGAGTGTTTCTATTGGTACCTTAGGTTAAATCCTCACTTGTCTATGTTATGCCTAATTAGAATTAGTGACCATGAAATTTATTATTGGAGGTGTGAATGGGGTTTCAAACTCAACTAAATCTATAAACGTAGGACCCAGATATTCAACTTAAGATATTTCATCTAAATATGATTCGACCCATATAAATTTTGATAATAAAAAAATACCAAAAGATATAAAAATTAAATTCTAGAAAAACTATTAAATATGTTCCATTCAATGAATGTACTATTGCATCATGATGGAATCCCCATGCCACTATAAAAAAATAAAATTTGATTAATAGTGATTTTTTTCCATTCCCATTTTATGGTGAACATCATTTCTACATAATTTTATTCACCTCTATGAATAATGATACAGATTTTTTTAACTTTTTGGCATTTTGGTCCTTTTGGAAAATATATGTATCCAGAAATTAAAATCATAATCCATGTTACAACATTAAATGTTCTCATTATTATAGAATACAATATAATCATGACCATCACATCATGTTTTAGGGAAACCATTTAGGACATGATATTCAGATTTCTTATGTGATATTAGTCCACAAATCTTTTATACATAAGATAGTGAGTCCAAGAATTTACACAGGGTTTATATTTCTATATAACCCTGAATTTAAATTGATATTTGTAACAACCTATCCCAAATCTCACATTCCAAGCCATGTTTCCATGTAACCTTATTCATGCCTCCCCGTATACATGAGGATTCCATCTATTGGGAAGGGCATAAGGTAAGATAAGGATACTATTACAATACTAATCATTAACATCATAAGATAATATAATAGAATTATGAAACGAAAACCCAATAGAAGGTATAATGAAAATATTATATAAGAGATTCCATGAAAAATCAATTCAGTATTATTAAAATGGGAAACCATTATAAAATATTGACATATTAATCCAAAAAATATAAATAAAATAATTTTTTTATGGTACACAACCTATATCTATCCTAGTATTTTGTCCATATCCTAGATAAATTCTCATTAAAAAACCTTTCATAGGGCCCTTGACCTTCATTAGGTTATTATTCCTGATGTATTCATGTTAAAAAAGGTTCTCATAAAGTGTGTAAATATAAATCCAATAAGTGACCCCCAATGCATCTTTCACATATGTACACAAGTATATGGATGTTTATGACATGACGTAATGTAAATTCTCACCCAATAGTACAATACAACATGAACTAAGAAATCACGTACTAACAAGGCTTCTATAAACCCTTGTGGTACCTTCTTAATTGATATACTATATGAATAAAAAATATATTCATCTCTAGGAATTTTATAATTTTATTTAACTTCATCTACCTTTAAGGAAAAATTTCATACCCCATTAAGGAATAACTCCACCCCCACATGAATGGGAATTTATCTCCCATGTCACATGAATAGATGCATTCCTTTGATGGTACTAATAAATGTAACACCCATGTAATGGAATCTCTCTCACATGTTAGGATGTTCCCCATCAGCAGATCCCACTAACATACATGGGAACTATTACAATGTATTATTGAATACATTTTAAAAATAATTTTACGTGGTGGTCATAGCCATTCTATGTAGGCCCATTTTAAATGTGAAATTTCTTCCAAAACATTCCTATCAAGGATTTGGATCAATATATCAATGCCTCTTATCAAACTGAACACTGAAACATAGATTATAATGGCTCTGTACAAAAAATATAAGGGATGAAATATAATGTAATAATATATAAAATAAATAAATTCCACAAGCATGTAAATATTAAACAATAAATTAATGACATGACAACATACAACATATCATATAAGCAGTCCACGATTATAACATACTACCAAATAAATACCAACAATTAAAATAACACATAAGACATCCTAAATAGGGTCTAATGTTTCACCATATATATATTAAGAGTAAAAAATAAACAAATGGTTACAACATATTAAAATGAAAATAAAAACCTTCGAAATCATTTCAAAATATTGGCCTTTGATTAAAAATAATTTATACCTTCTTCACATCAAATCCATAATCCGTGGATTATCCAAATAATGTAACATAGATCATTACCACAAACCAAAGTAAACTAGAAATATTCCTGATTAAAAATTATTGGTTCACATTATTTATAATCATAACAAGTGGTCATTCCAAAAGATGAAATCCACATTTGCATACCAAAATTGATTTATCATTAATTGAATTTATTGGACTGATCAAGGATAGTCCACCGATATTTTAGATTCATTAAAGACATATAAATAGTGATATAATTATCCAATAGATCTTTGTGAGGATAAATTGATATAGATAATATGGGTTATATATAGAATAAATTCCAGTGAACAAAAGGTAAATTACAAAATTATGTATGTATCTCAATTCAGAAAATGTTTGAGAACGTTCTATAATTCATTATTCTACGAGGAAATGAAGGGGACATCTAGATCAAATTGGGTGTGATCTTTAAAGGGGAATATCCATTTTAGGGTCTATTCAAACATATGATTAGTTAAACTATCAGATCAGTGAAAAATTTTGATATTTTAATTAATGATACATGAATCATGGTTCCCATGAATGATAATGTTACTATAAAGAATTCCATGCATTCGGAATTAGTCATAGGATAGATGATGGTATATGTAGAAATGTGGTCCCTACTAACATCACCACCAATCTTCTTATACCATTAAATAGCTATCCATTAGTCATGTTTTACTTATAAAACAACCCACTATGGCTTCCAAACTATATATTCATTTTTGGAACCCTTTTCCCCCAAAGAAACATGACCATGTGAAGAAAAACAATACATAATACATAATTATTTAAAAACAATAGTAACCTAAAATTTGAGTAAGTAAAACTTCTCCCACTTTAATTACTTCTCATCTGAATGAATTTTATCTAGCTATCTCGACCAAGAATCACATTCCACTGTGTTGTAATTTCAGAATCACTCTACCATGACACCTCTTAAATATATGAATTCTATCAAAAGAGATTGATGAGTGGAACTGTCACCCAAAATAATGCTTTCTCACTCTAATCTATAATATGCAACAAATTTTCATCAAAAAATTTGTTTGGTAGTAGCTCAATATCTATGTAGTTTATCGCATGAGAAAAATAGGGAATTTAGCTCAAATTTGAAAAACATGACACAATAACACATTAATATATTTTATCGATGGAGATATATATTATAATCCTCTATCTTGATATACATGGTATTTTAAAATGTCCCAAAGAATCTTGGAATTAATTTATTTATATTTATGAAAATGTAAACTCCCATATTGAGGAGTAAACTATATGAAAACTCGGTCATCCATAATGAAATCTAACGGTCTTATCATCCTTTCATCATATGACCACTACCTACACCGATAACTGACTAACTAATTCAATACCTATTTCACTGTATTGTATGTCTCAAGTATTATGCCCATTCACAAAACTATTGCCTCACATGCTTCAAGAAAACACAGAGTCATGAAGTAGAATAGACAATAAAGAGCATCAACAGGAATAATATGGATTTATGACTAAAAATTATTTTTTTACTAAAAATAAACCATTAAAGATGATCATACTAGGATCCACCAAGGTAATGAATATATTCATTGAAAATATTCTCAAAAAACCCATTTCAATATTTCTAAACATCCATCAATATGTGGATTATACATTGCACTTAGTCATAGATAGGTAATAAAAGCATTCTCTAATCCATTAAAAAATTATTTAAGATATGAATATATTTCTAGAAAAATGTCAAATAGAGTATCATGAGGGTTTATAATTTATTTCACAGAATGTATTTATAACTTATCCATAATAAGGGATTCTATAATTAGTATTAAATGATAATTCTTCATAATAATATCGACTACTAGCCAAATGTAATCATAGATTCTCATGGACCTTGGTAAACCCATCAAAAATAAGGAAATACACATTGATGATGAATCAAACATTGAATTTTATTCGTGACCATTACCCTCGGGTATGTAATGCATCATTAGAAAAAACTATTGATTCATCACTTTTATATGAAAAACAATTGATGGTTGATGTCATGATACATTTTAACTGAACATGGATGAAATTCTGACATTAAAGAATGATATTCTCCCATCATCTCATACTGCAAAAAATTTGGAACTACAAACCACTCATGAATGTCGATAACACATTTATCAACAAGTGATTTCCATTTAATTTTATCATCCCATTACTAGACTTGACATATCATTATTTATATAGGAACTAGCTACTACTTTTTATTTTCATGAACCACTAATGAATATGTGAAAACCAATGGTGGTTGTCTCATAAATATATGGCCCTATAATTAATCTATAATCCACTTATACATCATACTCATTTAACAGCATCACTTTGGTAAAGGAAACACTACAAGATCTTTTTCCTCTAATGATTTCCGACTAATTGTATCAGAAGATACATTAACATTTCTTGCAGCATACTCTATCAAAATTATGAATGTATTCAGATAATCCTCCCAGTAACCCTGTTTCTAATCATTTTTCTTCATTTTCAAATGTCGGTTTATAGGTTCCCGGTACCCCACTACATGATTCCAATACATCCACTTTAACAATTAAAAAATAACATCAAAACCAATGGAAATTTCCATGAAACCACGAACCAGGGAACAAGAACATCAGAAATGTTGGCCAAACCTCAAAAAGGGTTACCTTGAACGTCCCCTGACGCGACCATCGACACCAGCCCAAATCCTCCCTTCCGCAAACTCCACCAGGATTCACCCAACCTTCAAGCGAAATGAAATGGACCTCTTGGAAGAATCCATACACAATGGATGTCAAAGAAACCAAAATGAAGATGACTAGATCCGGATGTTGTTAGCACCTTGATCCGTAGACAGCTTAGAAGTTCGACCTTGCCCTTAAACCACATTCTGCCTTAAACATCATCGCAAAACCATCCCGCACATCCCAACTAGCCAACATTCCATACCAATACAAAAAAATCATCAAACACTCAAATTGAAATTGTAATAAGTACAGTTGAACACTAGCGTAGAAATCACCATACCAGAAATCATACAAATGAAAACATTAAGCAAATTCAGAATCAAAAGCACCCAAAAATCCAGATACCCTCGCGAGCAGAAAAACCAATGTTCTAGCCTTTGATTCTCAGACCTCAACTCCTCATATCACTATGATTCCCAACTGCAGAATCTCACAACATGAAATGTGGAACCAGAACCCAATCTACATCAACACCGTAGCCAAATCACACATTCAACAGAAGTTCACAAACTAGACCATCACCGTCTCCACTCACTTAAGTGACAGATGTGAAGAAAAAGTCGAAGAACCAACCATTCAACCAACATCAAACCTCTTCCTAAGAATGAATCATCAAATATGAGACCAATGCCATCTTGGGACCAAACCTGAATTCCAAACCAAGATTGACTGCAAAAAACCTAAAATAGAAAAAAATCACCAAAATGCTGGAAGGAAGAGCGCCGAAAGTCGGATCCTGTCGCCACCATCCAAGACGCCCGCGAAGTCCATGACGATCCACCCGACATAATGACGGAAGACGCGGAGGCATACTCAGGCTGTAGATGCTGGATCTTGGCCTCCGACCGACACCGTGCTTCCTTGAAAATCCTTATCTGGTGAAGGGGGATAGGGAGAGGAGAGGACAACAGTGATGCGAGGTTGAGTCCACAAAGTCATCGACGCCACTGCAACTGAGGATCTGCTGCCACAGCCTCACCGAGAATGAGGGAGGAGACGTCGCGCCAAACCTAGATAAAGGAGGCTGCGATGAGGAAAAGGATTACCCAAAGAGCGCCCCTTATGGGCTCAACCTCTCAGTAAATCTACCTTAGGGTTAGGTCCCTCTAAGATAATAAAAATCATTAGTACTTATTGTCTATGAAACTGATAAACGTGGTACCAAAAATATTTTTCTAATAACAATTAATTATGTAGACCACATATACCAAGTATATCCACGGTCTCATAATGTACTTATCATGGCGTTAAAATTTATATTTCCCATAATTATCAACTTAATCTCACAGTATCAACATTACTACTGACCAGAATCATGAATAATCAATGTACATTATGTATCAAATATTCATTTCTAGATGAATAAAAAATAGTGTTTTAGTCAATCTCCCCTCTATCTATACAAATACCAATTCACTCTTATCATACCACTCACACATCAATAATTTTTAATTAGATCTAGTCTTGGATCTTCCAATCATGAGATAACCAAGATAGAGTATCAATAGTATGACAAAGGCCTGCGTAAATTATTATTCCAAAACACAAAACTGGGTCATGTAAAAAAAAATATCATCAACCTTATTTGGGTATTTTGTAAAAAAAATCCTTAAATTAGAATAGCCATTAAAAATAACCTCATTGATATAGATATTGAAATTAGACATTTTCAGAATAAATTTGTTGACCATGAAATGTAATATGATCAATCGAAATGTATTGAGCATTCAAATATGAAGTCTTGGAATACATCATCATATCTTCCATAAAAAAATGAAAGAGTCAATATATTGATGTAAAATCATATTCTAGATGGTCATAAACACTACTAGAAAATTTTTTTCTCCCAAAATGAATAAAAATAAACTCGTATAGTTCCTTTGTACAAATAAACATAGTCTTTGGAATATTATTCTCTCTAAATGATAATGAATTATAACCTTAAAAAGTTCTATCTTGGAGAAAAACTATGCTCCACATAACTGATGAAACAAATCATCATCCTATATAATGGGTACCTATTCATCATTATTACCTCATTTATCTGTATTTAGTTCACATAGACTAACATATAGCAATACAACTTCCTATAAACTATCAATAAAGAACCCTAAGTGGACTTCCTGATCTTATAAAGATAGTTTTATCAACTCCTATAACTGATACACACTTATCTCAACCCAATATATTCTATATGATAAGGATGAATCAATATTCGTTATGATTGATGCCCAATTTTATTATCTTCATCAATTAATTCACCTAGTGAAAGACATTATATTTTTTCTGAAAAACCATTTGATAATGATCATAAACAAGAGGGAATATAGAGGGGGATAATATTTATTCTTTACATAGAGCGAATCATAAAACATTCACAATGATCACATTAATCTGACTAATGTTCTTCCCCATCCTACCTGCTTTGAGATTCCAGTCACTGATAAACATGAACCAATCTCTTTTTCTCATAGATAAAGATACATTTCTATTAGTATAGTTAGTATTCTCATAAAAAATGGTCAATAAATCCATTATGAATATCACATCTAAACTATTCATATCTAGGATCATGAAGTCCTATAGGTGTTCTTAGCCATAAATAACAAAAGGAAACCCAATACATCTCTAGAAATGGTATATTTTTTCCCAAATGATGTATTAAGAGAGATTAACATATAAGAAAATATAACCAGTAAATCTAGACCAAAAAGAAATTTTGTAGATATAAATGAATGGGAAGTACCAGTATCAAATAAATCAGTTTATATTTTATAGGTTTAGAAATTGTAACTTTAACAATTGAAGGATACTACACACTTGTGGGTGGAGACTCATCAGTCCCATAAATTTTTCATGTCTCTAGAAAAAGTATATTAATTCACCAATAATTGTGGCCCATAGGTATGTTTATTATTAAGTCCCCATCAGCACCTTAAATTTTTTTCCTTCATTTATGATGTGATTTATTAGTAAATAAATAATAAATATTTCCCATATTCCCACACCAATGAAATGTCATCGGTGAAATCACACACTATGTAATAATATTTCCCTTCAGTTTACAATTGTAGCACATTTTCATCCATCCTCTAATTGAGGGTGTAAATGAATACATAGTCTAATAGGCATGTATAGAACCCTATTGGACATGCTAATCATTTCACTTACTGCTATAATTAGTGGAGCCAACTGATGAACATTAATTTTTAATCATCAACGAACTATATTTGGGAAGATGAAATGATGGGATATCCTCCTATTTCATCTAGTCAAAATTTATGGTCTGAAAAATAACAAATGGATTTAATTAGGTCAAATCCCTAAACCTAAAGTATGTGGTTAGGATGAATTCCAATCTTGAGAATTTTTTTACTTCTATTCCACATTCCTAACTATAATAAGAGAAAAATGTAACAACTATATGAAACATTATGAGTAATAATAAACTGAAATATTGCATTTATAATGAACCATATACTCTTGATATTGATCGATCGTCAATTTTTAGGGTTTGATCTCCTAAAATATTAACTCATTTATGGTTTTCCATATAGTGACCTCAAGCATACCTTCATGATGCATCACACTTCACTACCTTCTAGTGGGTCCCGGAAGCATAAATAATGCATTCCTAAAATTCCAATCTCAAAGTGTTCCCAGTATGTTATATACACCCTCAATAATATTAATATTGTCCTTAGTATATTAAATACTACATGTTCCCTATAGTGTAGGTGGATGATGGAGCTGATAATCATCAGAATAATCAAACATCATCATATGCTCCCCTCCACCCTACGAAGATGTATTACGCAAGAACTTATGCTTGGGAATGTTTATAGAGTAAGCTACTAGATTAGATGATAGATAATTCTTGCGTCGATACATCTAATTACATTGTGGTTGGCTGGGAAAGTGATCTTGAAAATTATAAATTTGTTTTCACTAATGAGTAATTTTACATAAATTCCAGAATAATGTTTACAATTACAATAAAAACAAACATACAACAAAAACATTTGATGTTGAATTGAAAAAAAGGTATATATATTGGAATACCTATACTTAGAGATATCTGCACACTACGTATAACCCTCCCAGTTCTATAGAAGTCTCTATCCAACTCCTTCCCACCTACACATTAGTCACAATATTATCTATATAATAAATAATAGAAACAAAATTTTATGTAATCCATGCCTCCATTTATATATATATCATAAAATTTAAGAATAAAGATATATCACTCAATAGTTAGTAATAATGAATTAATTTCATTATATAGCCACTAAAACGCAATCAGTAGATGCATATAATACATTTGATCATACGTTCCCATTTATGAAATATGAGTTCACTCAAATAGGAAAAAATGAAAAAAATACCATCAATAGAAACATAATTGTCCATTACACTTGATCTCACCATATACATTAGAATTATCAAACCTAATTTCCACAAAACATATATCCTTTAATCCATAATGTAAGAACCCAGATCTTCATTTCATGTATGCTTTTCCCTTTTCTGGAGTTCTTAAGAAAAATGGATTTTCAGGAAAATTTCGAAGTACACGCCGCGTACTTTATGAGTACAGGCTGTGTACTCTTCTTCGGCTCAAAGCTGTCTACTCGCCATGCCCAAGCCGCACACATGGTGTGTAGGGGTGACGTGGAGTCCGTTTCTGGAAGATTATGGAAAAACCTATTAAACATCATGTACTTTAAAATTACACATCGTGTACTTTTCTTTTTTTCAAAAAACGCACAAGGGCCACGCCTGACAGACAGAACACACCCCTTTTGCAGGTTCTTCATCCGAGAGCAACCGGTATTTCCAGATCTTCCCCAAGCCCCCGCCTCTCTGTCCATTCTCTGATTTGAGCACGGTCGATTGCGTTGGAAGCGTAGCGGTGTGTTCTTCTTTTTAATGGAGCCTTGTTTTCCAATTCTTCCTCTTTCTCAAGGTATCTAAGGTTAAATGTTTTGTAAATTTTCTTAGATCTACCGCATTATAGGGGGAATTAGCTGTTATGGTTCATGTATATCGATCTACTAGGATCGAGGTAGGTGCTTTGTTCCTTGCCATTCAACGTCTCTGAGTTTTATGTGTGAATTTCCACCGATACCCGTGAACAGGGTATTGCGTGATTACCATTTTTCCCTTGTTGTTTTCATGCCTTGCATGTATGCTTGTGTAGAGGTAATTTGACCATTTTAGTGGATAAATTGTTGTTCTTGGTTGTATTTCTCATTCTTCATTCTATTTACGACCATTGGGTCTTGATTGCCTTTGGCTGTTACACCTGTTTCATCCCTTGCGGTTATAAGTTGAAGTGAAACTCATGACATGCTTGTTGCCTTGTAGACTGTTTAGCCAAGTAGCTCTATAGGTGTACTTTGGTCACCCAAGTATCTCTATAAGGTGTACTTTGTCCTTATAGCATTATTATGCACTGACTATCACGGGGATGAGGGAACCTGGTGCTATAGACTATAAGGGATAGACCGAGTGAGCTTCACAAAGAGTCTTAGACATAATAGACTATAAGGGATGGACCGAGTGAGCTCCCAGAGAGTCTTGGATATTATAGACTACAGGAGGGTAGACTGAGTGAGCTTCCTCAGAGATACTTACCTTGTTTGAATATTTTTATAACCTTCCCAGGTTAGAGGAGGAATTGACCGAGTGAGCTTCCTCAGAGAGCCTGTGGTATACCTGAGGATATAGGAGGAATTGACCGAGATAGCTTCCTCAGAGAGTCTCTAGACATTGGGGATAAGAGCGTTAGACCACACGATCTTCCTCAAGAGATTCCCTGACTACCCTAGACTATAAGGGGAATTGAGCGAGTGAGCTTTCCCAGGGAGTCTCATAAATTAGTAATGACCAAACCAGAGGGGTTAGGCTGACTGCACTGCCCAGAGGGTTGTGGTACATCTTGTATAGGACCAGAGGAGATGGCTGCGAGTACTTACCAACAAGTTTATGGCTTATTAGCTGTTTTTTCACTGTTTTTGATTGGTTGTGGATTGTTTCATACTATGTATCATCCTGTTTTACTGCCTATTTTTACTGCATATTACTTTCTGTTGATGTTTACTGCTTATTGTACTTTTACCTACCATATACTCACTGACTGTTAGGCACAGATCTTCGGGTGAATGCCTACTGGGATTTTATCTCACACCCTATTTGGGCCATGCTTTTGGGCCCAATAAGTCTATGTTGTTGCAGGTATAGACAAGGGAAAGCGCCCTTCAACTTCTTTAACTTGGTTTCTTGGAGCGGGGTAGCATGGGACCAAGCATTGGCTTGCGATGCTAAGGAGCTGTTTAATTTTTTTTATGCTTGTTTGGTACTGTAGTGTTTTCCAGTATTGTGACTTTTTTGGATGCATTCCTAGTTATGTATCATGCATCATTTCATAAATATACATATGTGCTCTAGTTTTTTGATTTAGTATTCCACTATTTTTATTTTTGGTTATTACTGCTTCTACAATTGTTGGTTTATTTTTCATCCACTGTGCAGTTTCTAATGAGGTCATTATTTCCCCACTATCACACCAAAGGCCCTCGCTGCTAGTTGGAATCCTCTGGCATTTGGGGAAATGCGCTTGAGGCCATGTGACCAACCAGGTACGGGGCGCCTCTAGGTGGCATCTAGAACAGGGACGTTACAAACTGGTATCAAAGCAATTCTTTCCTCTTGAATTACTATTTGGAGACTTTAGTCAGGGATAGGATGGATTTGGTACTCTGTAATAAGTTGTTCCCAGGATTAGCTAACCCCTGTACAGGAAAAATCCATACTACCTCGTTTATTGCAGTTTTCTGGTTTTGAGATATTACAGTTGATATGATTTCACCTAGAGTGATTCACATGATTTGTACTATTATTGTTTTGATATTACAGTTCTATTTCTTTTGCAACCGATGAGGTGAGGGTATGCCATCTCATGCATCATATAGGAACTTGTAGAAATCACATTCCATGCATTCTTTCCATGCCATTTAGGGTTCATTAGCGATTTCATGCTGTTGTGATAGACGTTATGTAGATTATGCATGCTGGTGTGATAGATGTTTGATAGAATCTCTCCTACTTGTTAGAGAATTTTTTGTATTGTTCTTTGTTTAAATGAATGCCAAATTTTGATTATTGAGGTATTATGGGACCTCTTGAATCGAAAATTGGTGGGTCATGATCCAGTTTTCTCTTGTGCATGACTGTAGGGGATGCCATGATTTGATTCGCGGGGAGTATGGGCCCTCACAGATCAGAATTTGGCAACTCTTTACCTTGTTTTCTGTGTTTCTGGGCTTCTGTGTAGTTTCTGAGCTACTGCCCAGAAAACCCAAGAATACACGGTGTGTAATTTTTGGTTACACGCCATGTAGTTTTTATGTCCTGTTACTGACTGTGTGTGTAGGTACACTGTTTTGTGAAAATAACGTCAGGAGAACGCCGTGTACGGTATGTACATGCCGTGTAGTGTAGAGCCTTGTACCCGGATGTGTCACTAACAACATTGGTCGGGGAATCTCGAGTAGAACACGTCGTGTTGTAAAGGAAAACACCTTGTAGTTCTGTCTAGGTACTTGGCCGTTTCATGAACCACACAGTTCGATGTGACCTTCTCATATACACGTTGTGTCCCTAGGGAACACGCCTTGTAGTATGAGGTTAGTTTGAACTGTGTGAGTTAGCCATGTAAAGTGACACGGGAAGGGGAATAGTCTTCATGTACACGCCGTGTATTGGGTCAACACACCGTGTAGTTTGAGGTGTTATAAGAACTGTAGGGCAGGGGTACACTCCCATTTCAGTGGGTTAAGAGGACATGTTGTGTAGTTTTTATACAGACCATGTAGTCGTGTTTTGTAACCTTGTGTGTTTTTATTCCCCTGTTCCTGTTTTTTACTCTTGTGTTCTCTATCCTTGTTTTCTGATCTAAGGTATACTTTTGATCTTTCAGAGCTATGCCTCTGAGATGTCCTCCAGTTGTACGTCTGTCGTCAGGCAGTGATCAGACGCCATATATGGCTGATCAGGGACTTCCTACCAATCATCCAGTTAAGCCATCCTTGGCACCGGCTGCCATACGCATTGTAGGCACCGAGGGACAGTTCAGGGAGGACTTCTTGAGGATGATACAAACCTTCTAGGGAGTGCCGCCTCATACCCCGTCGATGGCTATGTTGACGTGGGTTTTCCAGCAGCAGCATCCTTCTACTTTATCAGGGGATGGAGGACCTCAGGATGCAGAGTCATGGATAGAGGCCACACTGACCATCTTTGAGCACCAAGATATCCCTCCAGTGAAAAGGGTAAATATGGATACTTATATGCTCTGGGACACCACCAAGAGGTGGTGGAGGTGATCTCATGGTAAGGGCGTCATTAGGATATGTTTTGTGATGAGTTTTGAGGCACCTTCTATGACGACTTCTACCCAAATACCTTGAGGGCCGATCGAGCCTGGGCGTTTATGAGTCTCCAGCATGGTACTCTCTCTGTTATGGATTACTCATCTTATTTCACGGAGCTGCAGCATTTCACACCAATCCCAACAGGTGATGAGTTGTTCCTTATTAAGAAGTTCCTGGACGGTCTTCAGCTTTTCTGTTACATCTTCTCACTTTCAGCTGGTGGTAGGGGTTCCTCTATGACCCCACGTTCTAGATATGCTTCACTAGTTTCCCAGCAGTAAGGGAACATGAGTTCTTCTTCCCATTCAGGCCAAGGTGGAGGTCACGGTCATGGTGGTCAGTCACCAGGTCATCAGCGACAGCAGAGTGGATCAGCTCAGAGTGGTCAGCCAGGGGCGCAGGGCCATGGCGCAGGCCAGTCTTTTGCCCTCGAGTAGTCCTATCAGGAGCAGGATCCTGACCCTTCTATAGTTTGAGGTACGATCTCTGTAGCCTCAGTTTTATCTTCGGTTCTTTTCAATACTGGTTATTCCCATAGCATTATGTTTGTTGCACTTGTGGAGATCCTTGGGCTCTATATCTTTTCGTATGCTGACTTTTTGACTCTTGACACACCATTGGGAATGAGGACATCTAGCGTACGTGAGTGCAGAGAGTGCCCTCTCAAGGTTGCAGGGTGTCATTTCTTATGGGTCCACTATGTCATAGAGATGATGCGTTATGGCGTCATTCTCGGTATGGATGGGTTGGTTCCCTTCCAGGCAGTTGTTGATTTCTATCACCGTAGGGTGAGTTTAATATCACCAAAGGGCGGATCCTTCCTTCATAGAGGCGAGTGGGTTGTCCTGGCGGTTAGAGCTGGACCAGAGCATCATGGGCTAGGGGAAGTTATAGCCTAGATTTCCAATCATTATCTGGATGACCAAGGGACTTCACATTTATACTTTCCTCTAATGGTGGATCATTTCATGGATGTCTTTCTAGAAGACATTTTAGGTTTACCTCTAGAGCGTGAGGTAAACTTGTTGATTGAGCTCATTGTAGGAGTGGCACTAGTGTCCATTCCTCCTTATAGGATGGCAACACCTGAGTTACAGGAGCTTAAGAAGCAGTTAGAGGAGTTGTAGGTGAAGGGTTTCATCTGACCCAGTACTTCTCCTTGGGTTCACCTCTCCTATCTACAATGAAGGCAGACAGTACCCTTCGGCTTTTTGTGGATTATAGGAAGCTAAACCAGTTGATGGTCAAGAACCGATATCCCTTACAGTGGATCGATGACCTCTTTCATCATCTTCGAGGAGCCCAGATATTCTCGAAGATTGACTTGAGGTCCGGTTATCATTAGTTGCGCATTAGACTATTAGATATACCTTTTACATCTTTTAGGAGCACGTATGGTAATTAAGAGTATACAGTCATGCTGTTTGGTCTTACAAATGCGCCTGTAGTCTTCATTGCACTGATGAACTGAGTTTTCCATCCGTACTTGGACTTCTTTGTTTTGGTCTTCGTGGATGATATCTTGGTGTACTCTCACACTCGACATGACCATGCCACACATCATGAGATCGATTTGAGTACACTAAAAGAGAATCTTCTTTATTCTAAACTGTCAAAGTGCCACTTTTGGATGGATTAGATTCACTTCCTGGGTCATGTTATCTTGTAGATAGGAGTGTCAGTGGACCCAGAGAAAGTGAGAGATGTTGTTTCCCGGGAGAATCCGAAGAACATCATTGAGGTGCCGAGTTTTCTAGGGCTGTCTGGATACTACATACGCTTCATTCAGGACTTCTCACTCCTAGAAGAACCATTGAAAGGTCTGAACATGAAGGGGGTGAATTTTTTATGGTTAGATTCTTGTGAGTCAGCCTTTCAGGAGGTGAATGGGAGGTTGATGTCCGCACCGATACTAGTCTTGCCAGAGCCTGACAAGGGATAAACTGTTTACTAAGATGCTTGGGGTATCGGGCTAGGAGCTGTGCTTATGCTGGGAGATAGATTCGTTGCGTACGGGTCTCGGCAGACACACGAGAGGAACTAACTGACGCACGATCTGTAGTTGGAAGCAGTGGTTCATGCCTTACACTGTTGGAGACACTATCTTCTGGGAGATCACTTTGTGGTTTTCACCAACCATAAGATTCTCACATATATCTTCACTCAACATGATATGAATCTGAGACTACGCAGGTGAGTAATGTATCTTCAGTCTTTTGACATCAAGCTCGCCTATACACCAGGAAATGGCAATATAGTGGCTGATGCTTTGAGCAGGAGAACAGAGATTTCGGAAGATCAGGAGGCCAGTAGTGAGTGGAATCTTATGGCTCTATTATCTAAGATGAATATGGAGGTGCAAGATAGGAATGGACAGACATTTCTTTCATCTGTGGTTGTTACCTATACACTTCTTGATCGAGTACGAATGTGGCAACTATCGGATTCAGACGCCTTAGTCCTGAGGGAGATTGGGTAGGGAGGGGAACCTCTTCCTGGATAGACAGTGGGAGAGGATGAGATCTTGTGTTTCCAGGGACACGTATGGGTGCCAGTAGATGTACGTGAGGAGCTGATGTAGTATTTCCATTCCTCAGTTTGGACAGTTCATCCTGGCATCACCAAGATGTATCGGGATCTACATTGCCAGTACTGGTGGCCAGGTATGAAGAGATATGTTTTTGGTTTTTTCGTGAGATGTTTTACTTGTCAATAGGTGAAAGAAAAGCATCAGCGACCAGCTGGGATTTTATAGCAGTTACCCATTCTGGAGTGGAAGTGGAACGGTGTCGTAATGGACATCATGACCGGGTTACCGAGGTCACCTCAGGGAAGTGATGTTGTTTGGGTTGTCGTCGACAGGCTAACGAAGGTAGAACACTTCTTTCCGATCAAGGAAATCTTCAGTGTTAATAATCTAGGACGACTGTACATCCAAGATATTGTACGTCTACATAGAGTTCCACACTCCATTGTTTCAGACAAGGATGTACGCTTTACCTCTTGGTTCTAGAAGGGACTTCAAAAGGCCTTCGGTACAGAGGTACTTTTGAGTACAACATACCATCCCCAGACTAATGGCCAGTCTGAGCGCACGATCCAGGTGCTTGAGGATATGCTTTGAGCTTGCATCCTAGACTTAGGCGGTTCCTATGAGAGGCATATTCCTACTATGATGTTCGCCAACAACAACAGCTTCCAGGCGACCATACAGATGGCACCATATGAGGCTTTGTATGGTAGGCCATGCCGATCACCCTTATGCTAGCTGGAGGTAGGAGAGGCAGCCTTGTTGGGACCTCGTCTTCTTCAGGAGACTTCAGAGTAGATAGAGTTGATTTGGAATAGTATGGATACAGCATAGTCTCAACAGAAGTCTTATGCTGATCAGCGGAGACGATCTTTGGAGTTCGAGGTTGGGGATCATATTTTCATGTGTGTCGCACCATGGTTGGGACACTAGAGGATTCGGAGACGGGGTAAGATTTCACCACGGTACATCGGGCCGTTTGAGGTTTTGGAAAGAGTTGCACCGGTTTCATATCGGTTGCAGCTACCTCAGAGGTACCAGGCCATGCACAACGTCTTCCACGTCTCTCAGCTCTGATGTTACTTTTCTGACTCGTCTCATGTCTTTCAGCCCGAGGAGGTTGAGATCGAAGCGGATGCGTCGTTTGAAGAGCATCCTATACAGATTGTCGATCGTAGTACAAGGGTTCTCTAAGGCCGGTATGTTCCTATGGTACGAGTTCTATGGCAGCATGGGTGAGTACAGGATGAGACTTGGGAGAGGAAGGCCGAGGATCGATCATAGTGGCTGGAACTATTCGAGGATCCTTCTTCTACGCCCATCTAAGGAAATTCAGGGACAAATTTCATTAAGGTGGAAGTTTGTAAGAACCTGGATCTTCCTTTCAGGTACGATTTTCCTTTTTCTTGTGTTTTTAAGAAAAATGGAGTTTCTGGAATATTTTGAAGTACACGTCGTGTACTTTTTGAGTACATGCCATGTACTCTTCTCCGTCTCAAAGCCGTGGGCTGGCTGTGCCCTGGCCACACACACGGTGTGTAGGGGTGACATGGTGGCCGCTTTTGGCAGAGTATGGAAAAACCTAGTACACACCATGTACTCTAAAAAGTACACGACATGTACTTTTCCTTTTTTTCACAAAACGCATTGGGGTCGCGCCTGACAGAAAGAACACACCCCTTCTCTAGGTTCTTCATTCGAGAGTGACCCGTACGACCATATCTTACCCAAGCCCCCATCTCTCCGTCCAATCTCTGATTCAGGCATGGTCGATTGCGTTGGAAGCACAGCGGTGGGTTCTTCCTTCTGCTTAAGCCTTGTTTTCTAATTCTTAATCTTTATCATGTTATCTAAGGTTGAATGTTATGTGCGTTTTCTCAGATCTACGACGTTATAGGGGGGAATTAGCCATCGTACTTCAAGTATATTGATCCCCTAGGATTGAGGTAGGTGTTTTGTGCCTTACCATTTAACGTCTCTGAGTTTTATGTGAGAATTTCCACTGATACCCATGAATGGGGTATTGTGTGATTACCTTTTTTCCCTTGTTGTTTTCGTGCCTTTCCTATATGCTTGTGTAGAGGTAATTTGACCATGTTAGAGGATTAATTGTTTTTCTTGGGTGTATTTTCATTGCTTCATTCTGTTTAGGACCTTTGGGTCTTGTTTTCCTTTGGCAGTTACACCTGTTTCATGCCTTGCGGTTATAGGTTGAAGTGAAACTCATGACATGCTTGTTGCCTTGTAGACTTTTTAGCCATGTAGCTCTATAGGTGTACTTTGGATAGCCAAGTAGCTCTATAAGGTGTACTTTGGACTTATAGAATTATTATGCAATGACTGGAACGAGGATGAGGGAAACTGGTTCTATAGACTATAATGGATAGACCGAGTAAGATTCCCAGAGAGTCTCGGATATCATAGAATATAGGAGGGTAGACCGAGTAAGCTTCCTCAGAGATTCTTACCATGTTTGAATCTCTTTAAGAACCTTCCCAGGCTATAGGAGGAATCGGTTGAGTGAGATTCCTTAGAGATCTTGTGGTATACCTGAGGCTATAGGATGAAATGACTGAGACAGATTACTCAGAGAGTCTCTAGACCTTGGGGATAAGAGGGTTAGACCATGTGATCTTCCAAAAGAGAGTCCATGACTACCCTAGACTATAAGGGTAATTGACTGAGTGAGTTTCCCCAGAGAGTCTCATAAATTCGTATGACCAAGCCAGAGGGGTTAGGCTGAGTGCACTACCCAGAGGGTTGTGGTACATATTGGATAGGACCAGAGGGGATGGCTGCATGTACTTCCCAGAGGGTTTCCGTCTTATTAGCTGTTTGTTTCACTACTATTTATTGGTTGTGGATTGTTTCCTACTATGTATCATCTTGTTTTACTGATTACTATTACTGCGTATTGCTTCTTTTTCCTATTTACTGCTTATTGTACTTTTACCTGACATATACTCACTGATTGTTAGGCACAGAGCATTGGGTGAATGCCTACTAGGATTTTATCTTACACCCTGTTTATGCCATGCTTTTGGGCCCAAGAAGACTATGTTCTTGCAGGTATAGACCAGGGCAAGCACCCTTCGACTTCTGGAACATGATTTATTGGAGCGGGGGAGCATGGGACCAAGCTTTGGCTAGCGATTCTGAAGAGCTGTTTACTTTTTGTTTTGTGCTTGTTTGGTACTGTAGTGTTTTCCAGCATTGTGATTTGTTTAGCTACTTTCCTAGTTATGTATCATGCATCATTTAATATATATACATATGTTCTCTAGTTTGTTGATTTAGTCTTATGATATTTATATTGTTGGTTATTACTACTTCCATTATTGCAGGTTTATTTTTCTTCCGCTGTGTACTTTGCCAATGAGGGCATAGTTTCCCCACTATCACACCCAAGGCCCTCGCTGCTAGTTGGATGCCTCAGGTGTTTCGAGAAATTCCCTTGAGGCCATGTGACCAACCGGGTACGGGGCACCTCTGGGTGGATTCAAGAACCAGTACATTACACATAACCATATATAAAATTAATTAAAATATAAATCATTTGATAACTTTTTTCACCATAAACTACTTCCCTATATTTGATCTTATGTACAATTAATTCTTTGGTGAACCTCACCATACGAAATAGGTTGTTTACTAGTAAAGAGGTTATAAAGTAACATGGTAAAACAATACCCTTTGTATTAATAGGAATCGATGTATTAAATTTCATAAATAATCACACTAAGTGCATCAGAAGGTAAAATGAATAGAATATATAAAAAATATTATCCAATGTTAAGAATGTATAATTAAAATCAACCTCTATTTTGGAATGTCACCTTGTAAAATTTTACGAAATAAAATAAAATAAAATAAAATTACTTGATCATACATTCAATGTCTTCATAAGTACGATTCATATGACCCAGATCTGTGGCCCATAGAATATTGTTGTAAGGATATTTCCCAACATTAGGTCCGTTATTTGGAAGTCTATATGTGAACCATGGATATTATGTAGGATGTGGGTATAAAACTATTAGGACACCACTAATGTATCCTTATCACAATTAAGCCTATATATATAATTTTATAACTTGATATAAAGTAAATGTGCACCCATTAATATAATCAATTATGTACCAAGATATCATGTGCTATCGAAACCACAATGAAGTATTGGTATACCTAATCTAGCGATATTAAAATTCATTCCATATAACATCATCTAACTTATAAAAAAACATTCTACTAAGGATCAATTAAAAACTATTCTTGAAGGTCATGTATGTCCCATTCCCCATGAATACCTTCCCTTCATCGATGGAATGTAGAAATATCCCTCTCGAACATTTAATTCTCTATCATATACATAGATTCTATAAATTTTTATGTCATTCCTATATAAATGGAAACTCTTACTATGGTGTATAATATTCAACAAGATAATATATATAAAAAATATTTCTTTGACCATTATATGAATGGATATATTCATTGATTCATGTCGTGTATTGTCCCCCTCTATGGAGTAAAATAAATCCATTTGGGCCACCTATTAACCTAAACACAAGAACATAGATTCCACTGGGTAAGAAAAATATATATAATTAATAATGGAAAATGAATCATCATATAAAAATAATATATTCCACGTGCTATAAAATGATACAAAATTAAGGAATGGCAAAACAAGGAACAAAATTCCATAAAAATATTCCAAATTATATGAAATACATCTCGATTAATACACAACATAGTGGGGAACACATAAGACATCAAAATTATAGCCTCAAAAGACCCCCTATGTATGTGAAACGTACTAAACACGGGTCTCAACATATGAATGAAAACATACTAAAAATGGAAACAATTTACAAATATTTACCCAATTTAGTAACGACATCCTTCCTTTAGAGTGTGAAAGCTAAAATCTAGTGATTCCCAAAATTATGATACTCAGATCATGCATGTGCACTAAAAATCAGAAGAACATGAAAACTTTCATAATTAATGAGTACATGTATTTTTAAATTGAGGAAGAACTTAAGAAAATAGATAAAATATATATTCACATAACAAAATTAATTTTCATCTATGGTAGATCAATTATCGATTACGGAGTGGAATCAAATCTTTGAGATCCAAAATTCGTATATATATTGACCAATAAATATCTATTTGATCTAGGTGGCCAATATGGATTATAAATATGATAAAATATTTATTAATAAGAACAATTTTTTCTAAAGGGATCGATCCAACATCAAATGATTCATGGGATCAATGCAAGCTACTTAATTCCAACAGGAGATGAAGGAGACCCCTATAATAAAATGAGAGAAATCTATAAGGGTTTCTATCTAAATTTGTTTCAAACCTAGGAGAAGATTAGTTACATAATATAATTAATGAAACTTTAGGAAAAAACCATTATTTTCACTTGAATCTAAGAATTATTGATCAACTGATTAGATAAACAGAAATGAAATCCCCACTGCCAACACCACCAGCAAGGAAATATCCTTTTCCGATCATCCGATTATCTTATTGTAGCCACAAAACAACATAGTAAGGCTTGAAACCTCTATACCAGGTATTGAATGAATTTTTTCCCAAAATGAAACACCATAGAAGGAATAAAAAAAAGAATATACTTCATATTTTTAAAAATAAATGTACCTTTAAATATGTGGATGTTTAAGCATTGTTAGTAAAATTTAATCATAAGATGTTTTATTATGGAGTGTATTTATCTATAATGATTTTACAAACATAATTTCTAAAAAAACCAAAATATTATATTTTTTTTCAGTAAGAAACACAATGAAATATTTTTTAATATTTTCTTTTTAATGAACATTTTCAATATCACCCATGAACCTATAGCAATTATGGTAGTAATTAATCAATATTCTGCTACATTTTTTTGAATTTTGTCCAAAATAAATGTCAATGACAAATTAATTTAAATTATTTTATTTTTTAAAACTATTTCATCACAAACCAAATATCATATCTATATTTTCAAAACATTTCATTCAAATAAATAAAAAAATATTTTAAAAGATTCTAATAAATATTATAATCATAATAACAATTTTATTATTCTAATCCTTTTTTAAGGGTCGAAATATGTTATATTTTTATTTACATTATATAATTTACATTGATTCATTTTCTTCAAATATATATACTTATCTATTTATCGTCCTCTAATATTATAAATATCTTTAATATTAGTTAACCTCTTACTGGAAAATATCATATCTAATTGTAAAATCTCAAGATGGATTTTATATCCTATTCTATATCATTTTTGACATTAGTATCATCATTGTTGGTTCCTAATGTATATTAAAATGGATAAATACAAGAGTAGGTGAATTTTAGGTTGAACGTTTTTATTTTTATCAATAATATAATCCCAATTTATCAGGATTAAACAAATCATATTCAAAAAACCTCTTATGTTTTTAAATGATAATAAAACATTGTCCATGGGTCGAATAATAAAAATATCATAATAAAAAATATTCCATTATGTATTTATATAGGTTATAATGAGAAATTGATTGTACCTTAACAAAATATATAATCATAATTAGAATGAAGTTGTGCTGAAATTTGAGTTTTATCATATTCATATTAAAAAAAGAATTAATCAGAGATAACACAAAAAGAATCATAATTGTAATGGTTATGATATATCAGAGTAATATGGAAGTAATGATTCTATATTAAAGAATTTAGAATTGTAATTTAGATAATATCGTATTCTCATAATTATACATATTTAAACAATTTTATATAATTCAGTGATGTCACAAAAAAATTATGAATAAAATGATGACTATAAAAGTATCAAATTCCTTTACTTTTCATGTAAATAAATGACATGTAATAAAATTATTAAAAATAAAAAATACACATATTTTAATCCAAAGTGGTGGGTATCGAATAAACTAGTATAATGGTCCCTTGTTTTATAATTATAAGATTGTACATCTTTTCCATACCCTGGTAATCACTTGATATGAAAAATGGTTTGTCTCACTCTCTCTATGATCCCTCGATTGGATGATTGGTTTTGTCTCATTATCCTGACGAGACCTTGATACGATGATTGTATTATTCCATATTGTCCTAGTATACCCTCAATCAATATGATGATTATTATCTCATTCTTCCAAATCTTGGAATCACTCTATCATATTCAAACAATCGGAACCCACAAATCTATTATAGAACATTTTTTAGGAGCCAACCTCAAAAAGATTCATTAAGAAGGGTTCTCTCTAAAACAATATAGAAGAGTGAGAACACTTTTTTCACACTTTTTAGAATTTATAAAATTTGAGAGAGAAATATAATTAGCTACATTAAACTCATTAAATGACTGGGAATTTATATGTGAACCTTCCAACTGTCATCATTATATTCCAATGATTATATATTCTTGATGTCTTTCTTATAGACTTGGACACCTAGCACTTTAACAACTACATCATAATAGTATATCATATTTTATTTTTTAATACATCATTAAATTGAAAAATGTATTAAAATATAATAGAAAATAGTTTTCCATATTAAGAATTTTAACTTTATTCAATATGATGGATTTTCATATAGAATGTCATTATGATTAATTATACTTTGGTGAATCTTATTTTTATTGATTTTTAAACTCATTTAGAATATGAAAAATATTTTAATTATAATGATATGGACAAATGTGTTCATTTTTATCTGATAAAGGTGGGTATTATTATTATCTGTTTCATTCTTAATAGGATAATCATATTGAATAATGTTAGTTTAAGCAATAGAATACTTTATAACTATTTAAAAGTATGGTCAAAGTATATTTCTTCTATAAATCATTCTAAAAATAAACTAGACATAAAATTATTGAAATCAATTATTTTAAAAGACTACGATATCGGCAAAATAAAAGGAATAGAAAAGTCAAAAATTGGCTTTTAACTCATCATTTTTCCCCTTTTTAGAAATCATAAACCAATGAACATAAATAAAAAATAAATATGAAAAACATAAGTGCATTATAATGTAGCTATATAATATTCAAAATTAAGATGTTAATACTAATATGACTCTATTTTTATATCTAATTTGAATAAAATTATGAATACAATTAACTTTCCCTTAAGATTAGAAATCTCTCTACGGATCGTATGCTCTTATTTCCTTACTTAAACATCTCCTCCAAACATAAATCATCCCCCCTTTCTATAAAAGATTAAACCTTTAGGATTTTAAAAAATGAAGGGTAATGTTTTGTAATACATAAATATTTTTATAGAATCAAATATGTGAATTAATAAGAATTTACTATCTAATCATTCAAAAAATTATGAAAGAATATTAAACCAACAGGAATTGGTAAAGCATTGAGATAATCATTTTTGAATGAGAGGAATAGGTAAGTAATTTCATTAGTGTATAATGTTTTCAAAAATAAAAAGAAACAAGAGTTAGAAGTGAAAAATATTTTTTTTAATTGGAAATAAAGATTTCATGATTGTCTTCAATTTAATGAACTCATTTCTGTCATCTCCCATTATTTATTAAACTATTTCTGAGAATTATTTTTCATTTATAGATCCTAAATCCTTAATATAGGGTTTTATTACTTTCTTCCTAAATCTGAATATATTCTTCTTGATTCTTATGTCTTTAATAAGACATATTTTCCAGGTTACTAATTTCATCATTAAAATTTGGGAGTTTTCTTATGTGATCTTCAAAATACCCCATATTTTTACTCAAATATTTTATTATCTTAGTATTATTTTAAGTTTGATCTTCGAAATATAGAAAAATAATTTTTTTTTTCTATAAACTAATTTTTTACAGGCGGAAATTGTTTTCTAATTATTTCATGTATTACCTTATCTCTTTAAAATTTTCATCAAAATTATTGAGATTAGTATTAAATTTTTGACACCACTTAGTAATTTAACTACATTATTTTCTATGAATCTAATAAAAAAATTGATGGGATATTAACTCAACTCTAGATTAATCACTATCTTTGTCAGCATGTATTCTGAATTTTAATTTTTATTGAGATAATTCATATCCATCTAACAAAGAAACTCAATATTTATTAAATATTGTATAGTTATTTAAATCTTTTTAATTTATGAAAAATAAAATATACACATTCAACATAGGTTTTTTTGGATGCTTCTGATTGATTTTATTCTTAATCCATAGGAAGAATGATGTAGCTAGTTTTGATTTCATATTGAACTTCTTTCCCTTTATATTTCATTGATATTGATTTCTTAAAAAAATAACTCGCTTTCCTTTAAAATTATCAATAGTATATGTATCAATATCATTTATACCTTTTAGTTTTCATTCCCGATTTCTTCATTTTTCATGGAAATAGATTTATCTTTTTGAATAGATTCATACATATATTAATTTGGAATTACATGTTTCTCTTTTTTATTTCCCATGGAATATAATTATTTTGAAGAAACTTGTGCAGTCCTTAATAAAATATTATTTAAAGAGTTATCTTGTTTATCTAAATTTTGGTTTTATTCCTATTATAATTATTTATCTACGTTAAATACATAATACTATTCTATTTCATTGTACATACTGTCTTATTCCACGCATTCACTTTCTTTTCTTACTATATCAATTTTTAGGGCTCCTTTAATTCAAAACTCATCATAGAGTTGTTTTTTATCATCAAAACCACTCTGAATTGGAATTGATTCATTATCCACAAAATAATATTTTTCCCCTATCTACATCAAAGGTAACATCTACACAGACACCAAATATTTATTCAAAATAATATACAAAACCAAAAATATGTTATAAAAAAAATTTCACAACAAAACTCTTCTAATTTCATGAAGCGATCTGCTATAGTTTTCTTTCGAATTTTCATCATCATATTAAATTATCTGGATTCATTTTCTTGTGTTTTGACTGAATATATTTTTAGACCTAAAGGTTCAAAATGTTTTATTCTAACTTTAGGATCAATGATGTTCCCAATGATCCAACAACAACTTATATGGGGGTGGGCGGAAACAATTTTTCACTTTTTTTATGTATTAATACATTGTATTACTTAAACTCTGCAATATATGATGATTCATTTCCTTATCATCTTTTCATAAATACTTAGGAATTAAAAATTAGGAATAATAGTAATGGACATATGGTATTGAAGGTTCCTACTTTGTGTGATAACCTAATTCTTTTCCAATGACCCTCTTGTGGGTCTATGTAAATCCAATATTACGAAGAAGTGAATATTGGTTGTTCTAACTTCCATTAGACACCTTATATATCCAAATATGAAAGATATTACTAAATCCTATCATTTAAAAAATTTAACTTGTAACATAATTGATTCCAAAAAAAGAATAAATTATTTATGGAAAATTCTCCATAACTACTCAGTCTAAATCCTCAGTCTGATTTGGCTAGATATAAATTTCCCAATATGATGATGTCAATAAAATTCTTCCATACTCACACTGTAATTCTCAAAATAATATAAAAAACTCAATATGATGGAATCAATATGATGAACCCATTTTCAATCTTTAAAAATCAAACTATGTTCAAAAGGTCAACATGAACTTCTTCAGTCCATTTGAATCATTCTGATTGACACAATACTATATTTTCAATATGTTATTTTTCAATCATGTAAACTTACATTCAGCTATCTAATCCATATCAAGAGTTTTATAGCTGAAAATGACTCTTATTTAATTTATTCATTGTTCCACCTTTTCTTCTTAAGTGAATAGTTTAAAATTAATTAATATTCCGAGTTAGTATTTATAGGGGAATTGGAAAACAAAATCTGAAAAAAATAAAACATTCCCTACTTCCATGAATTTCAAAACACTGAAAACCTATCACATTTAATAATTAACATTAATATCTTCAATCCTCTTTATATTTTTCCATGATTTTTAGAAAAATTTCTTTCATGATTTACCACCTGAACTCTACATAAAAATTTGGGAATTTTTTATTTCAATCTTCTTGGTAATCAACTCATTACAAATCTATTTCCAGCTCAATTAATTAAAAATCTAGTTCTTTATCAGTTCATTTAGAATCTATTACATATAAACTCATTATGAATTTTGTATCCTTCGTAGCTCATTAGGAATTCTATTTTCTTCTTATATCATTACGAACTATGTTTCCTTGTCACCTCATTATGAAATCTATTTCCTTATTAGGTTATTATGAATATGTTATCATTATAAACATTATGAATATATTCCCTTCTCAAAAAATTATGAATCTATTTCCTTCTTAGGACATTATTAATTTTATTTAATTCTCCATATATTATGCTTTTTTTCTCCACTTCAACTCATTATGATGGAATTCCCATTATTAAGGAAACTCTATACATCAAATCTGATATTCTTAACACCACCCCAAAAATTCTTCAAATTTTTTTATCAACATTATAACCATAAAATTGTTTTTTACCTAATTTATAAATATGAAAACATTAAAACTCTTTAATTTACTATCATCATCTGAAACACATCATCAACAATAAGACTTTTTTACCCATCGTCTTATTTCATTCTCTAACTTTGAAAAATGAAAAACCCTAGCTATCCACATCTTCTTCCTCTTGTAATTTTCAGTCTAATACTCTATGTCTACTACATAATGGTCTGATCCTCTACATCTGTAAATCACCTTTTTTAAAAAAAAAATTCTCCAGCTTTATGACTAGGTTCAAACCTTTTTAAATAATCAAAATTATTACAAAGCTCATTACGATGGCCTCTTTCCAATTTCTGAATAACAAAAACTTCTAAAATAAAAATGTTAGTAATTAAATAATATATATAATTTCATAAAAAAATTATCAAAATGGTAATTCAATATACCCCATTATATTTTTTAACAACCCTTGTAAAAAAAATATCCAGCTCTCTAAAAATTTTCACATCTCAACTTCTGTAAATTAAATCATGTTTTTTTACATTTATCAAAACAATTGAATTTCTCAAAATAGATTTTTTTGAACCCACACTATAGGATAATGCATTTTTGTATTGGAATTATATCAAAATATGGGAAAAATTGGCTATGTAATGAAAACCCCCCCTCCATTTTATCTTTTCCTATCTAACTTCCATTTTTTCTCTCACCCCATTATATGATAAAAACAACATCAAATCAATTTATGAAAGGTAAGTAAAAACATCATACAATGTAATTTATTTACTTTATCCCCTCCGTTGTAAATATAATCCAAAGCATGGTAAGGATACTTCCTTATTTGGTTTAGGATGTCATGAGAGGATCATGAACATGTAGTTGTTGCCTAAATTCCAGAAACCTTTCTTTTATAATTGCCTTTCTAAAGATATCATTAATCTGATGCATTATTGTAATGTATTCCAATAAAACAACTCATGTAGAAAAACTATATTTTTATAAAGTGAAACATTATATTAATGTGTATTGATCATGAATGTTGGACATGAATTTAAGAAAGCACAGTTTCAATCTAATTATCACAAATTATCTTCAATGGTTTAGAAAATATATCTTTTAAATCATCCAGCTAAACATTCATCCACAACATTTGAGTAAAATTCTGAGTTGCTGTAGCAAATTTGAATTCTGTTTTTATCAATTTTACTAAGCTTTGGTACCTACAATGTGAACTCACACAATAGTCACCGAAGAGAAATGTTCCTCCTCAGGGTGATTTTATATCATTACGAGCTCCAACCCAATTGGTATCGAGATAACCATGAAACCTCATATCATTATTTGATTTTTATAACAACACAGGTGATGTTTTTCCTTTGAAATGTCTCTGAATTATATTTTCTACCATCATATTATATTATTTCTAATTATTTTGATACATGGAACACAAATTCACAGCACTGAAAATAATAGTCTTTATTTTTTTAAGGTAAAGTATACTTTTTATCAAAATGAGAAAGTATTTCTGCAACCCAATTTATCCAAACTCATATTTACTCAAATTTATCCTCATATATATAGGATTAGTAACATCATTAGAATATTCAATCCCAAAAATCTATAACCATTCTCTAATGTACATTTATTGAGTTAAGAAATTGCATTTTTATTTTTCTTGATCCTATAATATAAAGAAGAATGTTAATTATTCAAAAATTAGATTTTCAAAATTATTCTTCATTTCTTCCAAAAATTATTTACAAACCTCATCTCTATCCCAAGTAAAAATTATATCATCCACATAAACAATTATAATTATATCTCTCCAGTCCAAATATTTTACATATAAGTTTCTATCCTTATTTCTTTTAAAAACAATTTACATTCTCAACCCATTTTCGTGTTTTGAATACCAAAAACATGGAGCTTATTACAATTCATACAAAACATTATTCAATTTTAAAAAAATGTTTTTATCATCATCAAGTAGAAACCCACAAGGTTATTCAATGTAAAAGTATTCTTCAATATCACCATTTAAGAAAGATTACTTTACAATCATCTAATAAAATGTGTAACTATATTACATGGACACTGAATTAAACATTATAATATTTTCTAATCATTAAAATGATGGAATAGTTTCTTCAAAATCCACACTGACCACATGAGAATATTCGTTAGAAACAAGCATGTCATTTTTTATTCAATCTTCTCTATTTTCATTTAAGTTTTTTCTATAAACCCACTTGGTTTTGATAATATTTTTATGCGCAAGCCCTGAAATAAGTTCCCATGTTTCAAAATTCCCAATGGGATCAAAATTTACATTAATAGAATCCACCCATTCATTGTGTTGAATATCTTCTAAAACTAATTCTGGTTTATCTTTTGAGATATGGGATATATGATTGTATAATCACAAATTTCTTCTTGTATGAATTGGATCCTTCTGATTTCAAATAGTGTTTTAGACTAAACATCTTTTTAGAAATTAAAAAAAATTCAAAGTTTTTTCCCAACAAAACATTCCTAATTTCAATAATTTTATAAATCTTGACAAGGTTGTTTTGACATACATTCACTATTATTGGAAATCCATAATTTATCATGCCCAGAATTATAAAAAATAGTTTCAAAGAGAAATAAAATACAAATTATCTCTAATTCTTTCACCCCATTCAATTTTTTATGGACATGTCAAAATTAGTGAAAAATTCACCATACATCTCCAGATAAACCACTTTATTATGATACACCGAACCATCGAATGATTATAATTTTCAATGGAACACTTAATTACTAATTATACATTATTGTGAATTCAAAATTATATCCAAGGAAAACAATCTCACAGTATTACCATTGAAGAATTTAAAATTGATAAAACCAATTAGCAATAATAATAGTTCCAACACTCACCCAATTTCACATTCTATCAGTCCTAAAAACCATTTTAGGGCCCGCACACATAATTAACATTGACATCCCATCGATTTATGGTCACCGAGTGATCCAAAAAACTGCATAACCTAAAGAGAAATGTCTATTACAATATCTTGTGACTCTAATTTTATTAATTATTGAATATAAACCATATCAATATCGATTTAGGACACATAAACCCAGGCCCCATACATTCATGAAATATCACGCAAAAAAATAATGAAATATTTATTAATATATATGGTACACCATTCATTATTCTTATTAGTGTTAACCTATCTATAATTGGAACTTGATTCATCCCCATTCACATGAAATGTAATAATAAGTGGAAGACCCCTAATTTGATTATTCTCTGTAGGATAATAAATATTGTGAGGATAAAACTAAAATAAAGGGGTGTATAATGTTATCCATAATTATATAAGTTTTATGATATAAATGGTGCAAGGAAATGAAGAGTTATTGTTTATAAAAATGGTGAAAGAGATTAGTGAAATTGGATGAAAAAAGATATGTATTGGTGGCTACCAATATCTAGGTTGAATAATATTGGACGTGGGAAAGAATTATATATTTTTTATAATATTTAATATAAAATCTAAACAAAAAACATATTATTTGGCCACCATCCCCCATGGTGGGCGTTTATATCCCTTCAAGTTGACACCTGAGGCTTACAAACTCCCTAGACACTCTACTAGGTTCCCATAGTATCTGTTAAAAAATGCATTATATTACTACTCATCAAACCATCCACCCAAACTTTTAAAATTCCTCAAAACCCCCAATATCATATAAAATAATCCTTAAATAATGTATAATGACTCATTATTCCCATTAAATATCCCAATTCAAAACACTTCATTAACCAATCCCACTAGAGTATTATTTTTCTTTAAATCAACTGCCCATAACAATGAAGTCCATTACAAAATATCCTGTATTAAAGTTATCATCCTTAAGATGTATCACTGAGAACCTTGATAATATTGTTCAACCCAAAAAAATAAAATACACATTATTAAAATAAATTTGAATTATATATGATCCATATTTCCATACCATTGTCTACAAAAATAATATATTCTCAGAAATCCTCCTTCCTCAACTCCTGACACACACCCATTATCTCAAAAATGATTCACCAGACAACAAACATACCTCATCATTCTTAATTATAAATTAAAAAGGCTACATAATAATCTTTTATAAAATCATTCCTCTATATTCTAAATTAACATCACTTTATAGTGAAAATTTTTATATTATAATAATGAAATTTATATTTTGGTATCATTATTAAAAAATATGTTATACAGAAATAAATATATCCAAAATTCAGTAATATTATCATTATACACTATTCATGAATACAAATACTCTCTCAATCTGTGACATGTATGAATATATCATCAAATTATTCAATACATTAGTTTCCTAATACAAAATAGCTACAAAAATAGTAAATTAATTTTAAATTAAGGTACTTATTAGGGAAAACTATTGTATATCTACTTATAAATCAAAATCCTAGGAGAAACATTATTTAATATCCAACTAGTTTTATAGTTCTCTAGTCCTTCTAATTCCATTAAATTGAATTTCTCGTCACTGGATGTTTTTAGAGATTATTTAAGGTGGTATAAAGTTCGATGGATATGTTTAGTCTCTAAAATGACCAAAATTTTCAATGTTAAAGCTATTGTGGTTAATTTTTATGGGAAGATCCCGTAGATATTTGTTTAGTTTAAGATATCTTATCCATTTTTTCATTAATCATATGTTGTTTCTAATATAATCATATAAATGTTGTGGGTTTATTGATTAAACCATTCTAGATTATCTCACCATTCCAAGGTGATTTTGTTTCCAATATTTTTGGGTTTTATCTGGGTGATTAGGTGGGAAAAGATGCAGAGATTTCTGTTTCAGTGAGTTTTTTAACTGGGTATTTTTTGGTGAAGTCACTATATAAAATAGGGAGGGGCATCATGCCTGTTTTAGGTCTGTGTGGTTGATATGTCAGGTTACATCAATTTTTTCAATATTGTTATTACCAAATATTATTTTAAAATAATATTTCTAATTCTTCTATGTCCTAGAGTATCTGTTATGAGATTCATGGTTGTGTTTGATAAAATGGTTTTGGTTTTAATTATTGAAAAAAATTTATTAACATTGATTTTAAAACAAGAAAAATAGCTACTATGAAATTGGGAATACAATATTTTATAGACCTATGTTTTCATGTATATTTTTAAGTAAAGAAATAATATATATATTGTGATCCAAAATGAACTAGTTGAGACTAATTAGGCTTTCTATGTAATTAATGTTTTAGAATAGTATTTTATTCCATTATCTTGAAACCTATCTTACTCAAGTCCATCCCTTGTCACTCCTAAGGCATCCCTTAGTGGATCATAAATTATTATCCCATGGTCCAAAATACAATATTGTGGTTTTTTTCAACAATGAATTTTCAATCATTTTTTAAGATTTCTCTTAACTACTATATGAACAGGTACAATATAATCCTTAAGATGGGAAATTTCATATATAATTTAAAATTAGTTTATAATTAAGAAATACATAATATCTAGGAATTAACTTTTTTTCAAATAATAGGTTCAAAAAACTGGATAAACTAACATTTTAATGAGGGATTTATATAATCCATTAAGAAAATTCAATACATGATTGAAGAACCTTATAACCTCATAGATGGATTATCACGTGTTAGCACCGACGACTGATCTCTTGGTTCTATTCCAACTAATTAAAATTATAATTCCTCAAAAAATTTAAATAAGGTATGTTGATTTATCAAGGACATAAGAGGGTACAATATGATTGAATCTCTAGGTTTATTATAGTTTTATTGGGATAATTATGTTGAGATATATATTTTTCATAATTAATATATATACTATATAAGTTAGACAAATAAGGTTAAATAATGATGTCAAAGAATAAGTTGTTTAATATAGTAAGTTAAAAAATATAGTATTTTTATATATACTAAATTAAAAATATATATATATATATATAACTTCTTTAATATGTTATATTCTCATAGATATTTAAATAACACTTGAACTATCTACATAAATCATTCCATTAATTCCTATTAACATTTAAATAATATTTATCTATAACTATTTATTTAAATGAATTAATATCAATATATTATTTGATAAATGAATATTTATTTAATATGATTAATATTTATTAAATAGGATTTTGACTATAGTATTATTTCTAAATAAAATAAAATAAAATTTAAATAATGTCATGCCTAAACTTTTTCATCGAATCCAATTACCTCTTTCTCGGTGGTATTAAATGATGTGTCTAAAATTATAATATCAGTTTCATGAGACATTTCATGACACCTATATATAAAGATGTTATTATAACAATGATGAATAAATCTTATAATAACTTATAGTTTAATATAATACCTTTTTTCAACATCCCATAAAAGAACATTCATTCTTATTTCATCATACGATATGCCAGCTATATCATCTATTGTCTTTCATGAAGTTATCTCCTTGATAAAAATACCATTACCATGGAATTAATTAAATAGATCCATTCCAATAAAATGGAAATTTACATTTTTTTCCATTAACATAGAATAAAAATAGTAATTTCTTAACATATTCAATATTTTCATATCACTAATGACACACCATACTTATCCTAAATTTGAGGTAAAGTATTTCATAATGGTTTTATTAAATACAAAAAATAACATTAATAATGATATAAATTAATAATAATTATGTTTCAAAAGCCTAATATACACATCCATTGAGAAGAATATACAATAAAAAATTTAACATATAAAATGCTTATGGGGTGGTTATGTTATGTTAACCTTCTCTATTGGGGATTATCAAGTGGGAATTTCATGAGAAGAAGTCACAATGTATTATTACCCCACTATAACTAATATCCTACAAAATCTAATTCCATTAGAGTGATTTCATCAAATAGTATACGTATCATATACATATATTTACTCTCACATAGGTGAGTGGAAACATGGGTATGGGTCACATAAAATAATGCATCCACATCAAAATCCAACATCATATCCTCTCTTTGGATGCCCATATTTTTCTTATCTTTACTAAAACAGAAGTCAGGGGAAGCATTGATATTTTTTTTGTATAAAATAATTCATTTAATAATGTGTCCAACAGAGGAAAAATGGTAGTGATTACATTCATTACATCAAATATATTTTAATAAAAACATTTCTAACATATTAAAAACATGAAATGAAATAAAATTAAATATAATCGAATAATTACGACAATTATTAAATCTCATGGAAATCCATGATTGAAATGAATATGCATCTAATAAACAAGATATTATTCATTATTTAATATTTTATATTAAGATAAATTATTCTATTTATTAAATTAATAATATCACTAACTAATTGAAATATTAATTTTAAGCTACAGTTATGAATAATATTAAGTAGGAACTGATTAAATGTAATTTCAAATAAATTAAATAAAATAATTTAATTTAAAATTAATTCATAAAAAACATGTATATAATTTGATCATAGTGTGTAAATATCTAGTAAATTTTAGATATTATCTTCAATTTAACATGTCATGTATTAGAGACAACACGTCATATGACAGTATCTCTATGTGGAAAGTAATCTCACTTTCATGGTGTGTCACTATGCTTCATAAGGTCCATGTTATATGTCTTATAATACCAAAAATAGAGACCATATAATGTTTTTTCAAAATATTATATGTCATGCAGTTCATTAAATTAATCCACATAGTCATTGAATCATTTATTACTACATATAATTCCATTAATAAACATTGTTTGTACATCCTATAATTATGATGTAGTACGTGGGGAAAACAACTACCCCACATATCATATAGTTTTAACTCCCTATAATGCTAAAGTCCTGAAATACTAAATGTTACTACCCTTGTCAAAAAGGTATACATTTATTTTTAGATACTACCAAATTATGACCCCATAGTAATGTTTTATTTTCCTATAAAAATTTCAAGAGGTCTGACCACCTGGGATGTTTCCCAGGGTATGTGTGAGTGAAAAAAATGAATATTTAATGAACATGTTTTTGCTTATGGGTATAGTAAATTTTCTAAGACCCATTCAAGCAAGTGGTCTGGCTCATGGGGGTACAACATATATATATATTTATATATATGGGGAACATGTGGTGATTAATAGTCCCCAACATAGTAACCATATTAAAAAATATGGGATTTTTATGCTATTAGTGGGTCATAAATATTATTATTGTACCAAGAATTTACTTATAAGGAAGTGTTGTGTCACTTCGTGGGTTCAATTATAGGGTCTTTAATAGAGACGTTGTGATCTGATAGAGGGGTATAGAATGTAACACCCCAAAATTTAATAGGTTAAAAGTCTAAATGTTCTTACACATGTAAAAAGGTACACATTATTTATCAAGATGATTCCAAATTAGAGCATCATGGTTATGCATTCTTGTCCCAAAGAACTGTTAGGATGGTTGACCTCTTTGGATGTTTCCAATTGTATGTGTGAATGAAAATAAATTATACAATAAGAAAATGTATTGTCTTGTGGGTATAATAGTTAGTTTTAGGTCTCATTAAAGAATTTTTTTTGGTCCATCAAGAGTAAAACAGATTATTGTGGGGGAAATGGTAGTTCTGAGTGGGATAGATCCAAATTTATATATTAAAAAATGTGGGGATCATATGTTTTCTAAGGGTACATGTTGGAAATGTTGATCCAAGATTACAAATTAATTATTTTTTGGAACCAAAGTTGTCTAGGATAATGATTAAGAATGTGATCTATTTTTTTTCAATCATTTTATATGTTTTATAGAATTTTAAACTATTGGAGATGGAATATGAAAAATAAAAATGTTTTCTAGTGTATTAAAAAATCTTAGGATGGATGAATCCTTTGAATTTTAATGATTATTCTTGTGAAAAGTCATATATTTTATATAAAACACACCTTCACTCATGTAGAGATAGTTTCATAGTAGTTTGTGTTTGATCAATACTAATTTTTTTTTAAAAAATTTACTAGCCGAGTGATATCACATACAAGTGATTTTTCATTGAATTCGTTGAACTTGTGTAGTTTTGTGTTGATTTTATAAGTAAAGGATATTCTCAAGTCTATATATATGAATATATTTTGGATTATTCTATGTATTTTAATGTTTTAATTTAACAAATAAATAATTACTAAACCCTATGATTTTTATCTAATTAATTTCAAGAGTAGGATTGAGAGTTGTCCATATTGATACATGGAACTTCCTTGTGCTAGATGTGAGCAGAATATCAAGGTGAATATTGATTTTGGACTATAATGTTTGTGAGTATATCATTGTGAAATTACCTAAGAGAAAGGTTGTTTATTAAGGTATTTTCATTAACATGATTTCATGCAGAATTAGAGTACATATACCTGACAAAAATCCTCATAATGAAGGGAGTTATGTGAATTGGAAAAAATTCAGTGGTCATAGAAGAACTTATCTAGGAAAAACATTAGTCACTTTAAGTATCAAAAAATTAGATTCATGAAAAATAATTGTGCAATAGTAAATAATAGGGTGATGAATCATCAGAAAATGAATATACCTATGTGAATGGGATTTGGTGAAAAACCCAATGTGAAAATAATTATTTGTTGAAGTTATGGACCTTTTAGAAGAATCATGTTTTGACCATCATGATGAAAAATAAAAAAAAATATTTCTAATTATATGGACATGAATGACATGCAATTAAATTGATAATGACATTACTTACAGTAGAAATAAAGGAGGAGTTGATGAAATTAATATTAGGGTGGTGTGTGATTTAAATTATTTGTCTTTTATTGTATGATAAAAAATAGTGTGATCATAATTGAAAATTTATCCACCTAACAGTAGAAGATTAGTGGATATTGATACACCAGAATGGTTCCTTCTATATTATCCTTAGACTATCCCATAGTGATGAATGATTTAAAATCCCTTTTTTATGCTTTCATTTGTGTATTTTTATGTTTTATCAATGTAACAAACTATGATGGATTCAACATTCTAATAATAAATTGGAAAATGATTCAATGTAACATAAAATATATGTTCACACCCTAATTTAAAACTCCCACCTTAAGGTCTCTGAGGTTGTAATAAGAGGTATCTATTCTGAGGTAACATCCATTGAATCTACCTTTTTAAGATTGGTATAGAGAAACAAATTTAGTCTAATTGAGTTCTAATTAGTTTTTTAATTTACTATCATAATTGTAAAAATAATAATATTAGTCTTATCATCTCAAGGGATATTTTTTTTCAAGCTATGGCAGTGATATAGCTTTTTTCTACATCAATACTATCAACGATTGAAAGGGATAAGAAGCATATAGTTAGTTACACAAAAGCTCAAAATTCTATATCGAGGTCCCTATCAAATCAAATATATGTCAGGGTTATGAATTTCATTCATCAAAATTTGTTGGTGGATAATCTTGAAAACATATTTGAAGTTGATATCAAGGTTAAGGAAGATATGATTTGAATACCTCATGACATGTTTGATTATAATAATGTGATCTATGATGAAGATATTGATAGTATCAAAAATTTAATTAATTGTTTTATCAGTTTCATTCATGTTAATGGTAAATTATTAAGTGATATTGAAGTAATCGAGATGATCTTATATTGGTCTCCAACTCTATACAATCAAAAATGATTCCTTTCTTGAAGAAATGGATTTTAATAAGATAACTCGGGATGAGTTTTGGTGTTCTTTGTTAGCCTATGAGTAGTGTGTTATTATATATGTGACAAAAAATAATGTATTTTATGATTTAAAATTCAATCACATTGAAAATATCAATATTAGTAATGTTTTAAATGAAGCGGAAGACATGGATGTTGAACTTATGTCACTAATAGAGATAAAATTGAAAAGGCATTGAGGTAAATTTTAAGGAAATCTATTTTTAGCATATTCTGGAAGTGGAATGTTTTGGAAAAATATATAAATGTTTCTAATGATTTATTACCAAGATTGAGGGGAAGATAACCTATAATATAATACCTGAAAAATATTTCCTCAAACATAGATTTCCAATAATGAAATGTATCCTAATAGACGATTCATAGGAATAGATTTTTGAGAGTTGAAGAAGTTAATAATGACTATTCTATTGATGAGTTAGGGATAAAATTTAAATTAGATAATAAATTTTTAATGATTTAAATAATTAAAAACAAATAATTAAAAAAGTAAATGATAATCAAAATGAATGAATAGATTATTTGAAGGCATAACTCGTGAGAGATCTTGAAGTCCATGATACTCAAACGAAGATAAATAAAATGATTAATGGAATTATAAAAGTAGTATATATGGAATATAGTTTAAATTGAATCACAAATTTAAGAACATCGAATGGAAATGAATAATCAATCAGCCAGTCACATAAATTTTGATGTTTTTGTGAACATCATGTGGAATATTGATGAACATACTATGGTGACTAATGAACTTAATACTTCTATAAATGAGAGGTCAAATAAGGTATTCTATAATAAATAAAATAAATATAACCCTAAATAAGATATGAAATATTGTTTTCCGATGAATAAATATTTTTTTTATAGATTCCTATATGGATAATTTATTAAAATGATAAAATGGGTCTCTAAAGGTGTCCATAAAATTACTAGTGTATGGAGTCCAAAATCAGTGTTTTAGAGTCAAAAAAATGTGATATAGGTACAATGTATGTAACAATAGCTGGTAATTAAAATCATAAGAATAAATATGATGGGGATTTAGTATTTTATACTAATATGAATGTTTTATAGAGATAGATTAATAATATCGAAGAAAATTAGAAGGATTAGAAGAATATTCATTCTTAAAATACGTATAAACAATTAGGTTGAAACTAAATGGATAGTGATTTGTCCAAAAAATTTAGAGAGAATAGATTTTATCTGATAAAGTGTAAATTCAATCGATATCCTATCAAAACTATGTAATATTCAGATGAAAAAATATGATCAATGAATGGATAAGCATGCAAAATTCATGGAAGGAAAATGAGACTATATTATGAATTACATTGATGATATAATATATATAGTTATTTTTTCCATTATTCTAAATTTTTAAATTAATTTATCAACTATATAAAAACAATAAATGAAAATAATAACAATCAACGTCATAGAAATATGAATATAGTTAAATTAAAAAATATTAATTTGAATAATAAATACCCCCTCTTTGAATATGGGGATCAATGTGGTTTTACCATTTATGATGAGGAGAAAGAGGAGAGTCTTTCTTTTACATAAACTCAACTCAGAATCTCAAAATGGTAAAAAAGTAGTAAGAAATGAATAATGTAGTAAAATATTCTATTATCAAAATGATGACTTATATCATATATATTATCCATAATGGTTTCTCATCCAATAGGATTTGAAATATGTACTTTATATAAAATAATTGTTGAATTTATTGAATAATCCAATTTCAAATTGATGAAGCACTGTTGATCAAAGTAAGTGATCATATAATTCTTATAGAATAAGAGATAATGAATTTGTAGGTGATCTATCTAAACCGATTGTCAAAAAATATTCTATATATGATATAACTATTTGAATCTAGATATTATTTTTCATTTAATAATATTGGAGAATTTTTAATGGTGATGTTGATAACATTATAATGAGAGGATTTATAAGAAATATAAATCATTATCTGGTGGAAATTAAGGAATTTATTTTCTCCAAACTAGGGAAATGTAGAAATGTATATGGAATTTGGGAATGGGGCACATTCATCAACAATTATTAGGGAATAAACCCCTACTAAAAGATATAGTTTACATTCCAAATAAAAATATTATTTTGGAAAGGCATGTGATTATTGTATATGGGAAAGTATGTAAGAAACTCAATATCATTAAATGCAGAAAATGGAATACAATTGAATTTACCTGGTAAATAAAAATTTTAATATCCAATTAAATATATTTATCTTTTATGTAAATGATAATTACTTTTATTATTTATGATATATTGAAATGGATTCGGTTATATTCATGTAAAAGAAGAAGATAGTGGTGGACTAAATGAAAAGTTTCATGAAAGGACTATAGAATAAAATCTAAAAAACCACCATGATATTTTTATATTATAATTAAATAGAGAATATTTCCATTATGATTGTAAAATACCATGAAACATAACAAATCCTATAGATTCATCTATTATAAGTGAATAGCTAAATATAGTTATTTATTGGTGAAATGTATTGGTGAATAATATTAGAAAAACATTTCTCTTCACAAATGATATCTATCTCAACAATTTTAAGGAGTCATAGATATTTCGTGTATACACACAAACTAAGAATATTTTTCCAATGGTAAGAGGCAAACCATAAGAAATGGAAAATAGAGGTAATGCTACACTAAATCAAATTTGGTTCTTTATAAATATACATTATTTTCAAAGGAGTACTAGAAATTAGGGAAAATATGAAGACATGACTAATGGAGGGGTTTTCTATTTTACTCAAAAAATAGAGACGCAAACAAATCTTCCACAAGAGGTCAAAAAATAATAAATATTATTGAAATATTTTTTACTGATGGACGAAATTCAAATAATTTGAGAATGTAAATTGAAACCATTAATTAATTGAATGAATCTGAAAATAAATGTATGGGTGAAAAAAATTCTCACATGATGATGTTTGTGAGTATGAATTAGATGATTATATAACCAAAAAATAAATTATTCCATTTCAATAAAAGTAAAATATTAGAATAGTGGTTTATCCATCTAATATAATTGATGATATAATAACAAAAGCATAGGAAAAATGAAATAGATTTATTGATCTAGATTCCCAATTTTAAATTATTAATCACACTTTCTGGGAAGAAGTAGGAAAATATGAATCATTTTTTCAATCCATGGATGATGAAGTAGATCAACTAAATAAATATAAAATTTAATAATTATTAATGAATAATAAAATAATTTATTTTTATCACAATGAAGTTAATATTCTAGAAAAAGTCAAAGAGCATGGAAAAGTTTCCCAAAATAAGGAACATCTATTTTTTAAATTATATACAATGATTGAAGGTGTGGATGTTGAAGAAATATTTTCACTAACTGCTTGAATTGAGTCCAGATTACTTTTCATGGAAGTGGTAATTTAAATATATTCAAATAGGAATCAGATATATAATAAATAATTGTTAAAAAATTGTGTAGTACAATAAGTTCTCAATATATGACAACAAATTATAATTATAATTATAAAGAGGGAAACTAATGTTTTTATTTTGAACTACGCCCTATACTATATAATTCTGGAATAAAAAACATAGTTTGATCGACTCAACTCATACATATGAAATCTATAATTCAAAAGGGTGGTTTTTGGTTGCAATATTTATATAAAAACCCCAATCCATGAATAGGATATGGAAGAAATATTTTTTGATGATGACATTTTTGGTCGAACACAAAAAAATTGGAACATGAATTTTCAATACAGATAAGTTTATATTTCTAATGAAAAATATTGGTTAACACACATAAATTGTGGGGAAGGATGTAATTTATAAGAAAAAATATATGTTTATCTCTCAGAGATATTTATGAGAGATTATAAAACAATAGTGACATGAATTATTTTAACTTATATAAACCCTGATTATAGTTTGAAAAATTCCTAGAATGCATTAGGAGAGAAATAAAGTGAATCCAACCTTATACAAGGAATTTTTTCAAATTATTTTATGTTTAAATACAACACAACTTGATATTATTATTACAATATGTTTAGAATTTTTCTTATTAGGGTAAATTGATTGAATGTAATCTCACGGTAATAAAAATAATAATGTGGTAAATCGAAGGTACTCTAAATATTAACTTTCTTTCATGATACATGAAATAAATTTTAGTAATCAAAATATTATAATAGGAACTAGAATGGATTTTTGGTGGACCAAATTTGAATAGCGTTGGATAATTATTCATTGGAATTCTGTTTGACAGATGGTTGGTATAAAGGTAGGAATTCACTTCACTAATAATGATATTAGGAAAATACATTATAGAAACCATTGTTTTATGTCAACTTATATTGATGAATTAATTGCAGGGAGATATTTTCAAAGAGATAAAATAACCCATTGTGATATTATAGGCTAATAGGAGTATGATTGATTGCATAAATAATAAATTTAATCAATATGATAACATGTATATTGAGATAATGTATCGATTTATTAAGGAAAAGGATGAGAAGGTAATGGTCATAGTATTTTATGTTTGGAATAATGAACATCATGAAGATATCATGACTAAGACAATGGATTTTGAAACATTTGAGAAACGTCATTTGAACCCTAGTTTTGAAAGACCACCCACATATTGAGGATGTTAAAATATGGTTGTTATCTCTAGTATTATAAGTGTTTCTAATTATATGTATTTTTGAAAAATATTAGGAGGAATATATTATCCATGTAGTATAATGAACTAACATGAAATCATATGGGGTACTTATAAGAATAAAATTGTATATATTTATGTTAAATGTCTATGGGGGTAATATACTAATGAAATTTAACTGATGTGGTTGGTTTTAGTGTGGAACTTCTCTCATAATGGGGGATTTATTTCTATTAATTTTAGGGGGCTTTGGAATGAGGAATAATATAGGACCTAAAAATACACATTCAAATTTTATTTTCTAAAGTTAGAAATGATCAAATTGAGAGTAATTGATGAGGTTTTACATTTTTCATTTGGTAGGTGTAGATAATTTATAAACTATTGAGTTTCACATTTAATTAACAAAAAAACAAAAGTGGTAAATATGAACCAATGTATTCTAGGATTGTGATGGAAGAATTTTTGGGTTTATTTTCAAACATAATTTAGTTTTTTTTGAGACTTTTTAGACTAATGGAGATGGTCTATAATAAATGGTGATTAATAATAGTGCTCCAGATTTATGATTACAATGCATTTTAGGAAGTGAAAAGCTTATACTATAGAAAGGGAATAAATTATACACTATAAAATCATGTTTTTACTAAAGGAGATAGTTTTACACATTTTTTAGTGTGATATATACTATGTATGTTCATTCGTGTTAGTGGGGAGACATTGAAACATGTGGTATTGGAATGAATGCAGTGCACTTGTGAAATTTCAGGAGGATAATAACAATGGAGGCACCACGTATACCGAGTTTCATGAATATAAGTTATATTACTAAACTTAAAAGGGCATTAATTGTGTTATAGTAAGCCTTTATCAGTTCTAAAAAATATCTAACTACCATTGAATGGTTAAAATTACTGTTGTTTTATATACTCTAGAAATGTTCTAATAAATGACACAATTTATCATTTCTTTTTTTGGAACCAATAAAGGGACCTTTTATCATCGATAATAATTAGGATCATAAAAAACTATTTTATCAGTGATAATAAATGCACTAATAAAAGCAACATATATAATTTTTCTAAAAGAACTAATAAAGGTACCCTCTATCACTGAATTTAGTAGCACAAATAAAGGATCATACTACAGTCTTATGTTTTAGTACACTATAGCACAATAAACATAGCATAATTTACTGTATTTTAAAAGAATACAACACCACCAAAAATTAAAAAATTATATAGAATTAAATATTTTAAATGGAATAAAATTTACAACAATAATACAATAAAAAATATTAATATAGAATAAAATAATTTACATGTATAATAAAATAAACCACCCCTTCTTGAGAAAAATAATGCTCATATATAAGGAAACAATTCATATGGTAGTTTTAGTATAAATTAATAAATTAAATTTAAAGTGTTAATTTTAATTTAAGATTTTATTTATACTAAGAATATTGTGTATAATATTATGTTGTGGTTAATTCGTTCACATCACATCATTTTTTATTCATATTCAATTATTATCTCAATGAAAATTCAGAAAATAAGTATAATATAAAAATGATATGTAGATTATTTTTGAAATATGATATTGAATGTTGAGAAAACAATTTATGCATGTTTTGTCCATTTTTATGATGTGATGTTTGTTTGAAACTAAAATAACACTTGTAAATTGAAAATATACACTTGGAGTCATACTGATAGCATCGTTGATCATATTGAGCCTCAGAGGATCCCTAAAAATCCTAAATGACTTTTGAACAATTTTCATAATGTATCAAACCAATCTAATTCAGTTTCATCAGTTTTTATTATGTCATAGGTGATTTTTACTATAATTTCAATTTAAAATGGGAAAAACACCAAGAAATTCCAATCACATCATGTATGGATTTGATGTGAGGAAGATTCTTACAGGTCACAAATGAATTATAAATCATTTTAAAAATTTATAAAGTCAATCCGATCATGTTTTATCAGTTTTTATTGAGTGGATCTTTTTGAAATAAAATATCAATTTTAATCTGATAACATACACTGAGCCATACTGGGCACAACATGTATCAGATTGACTTGTCACTGATTCCAACACATCACAAATTTTATATGGATCATTTTACTAAAGAATCGAAATAACCCAAATGTTTTTTATTAGTTTTGGGTATCATAATTTTCTTTTTAACTAAAAATAATGTTAATTTTAAATAAAATAGAACACTTGGAGTCATACAACTCACAAAATGTATCATATTTAGGTGAGGCTGATTTTAACACATCCAAAATGACATATGGACTGTTTTTCTAATGTATCAAAACAATGATAATGTTTTTTCTTAGCTATTACTAAGTAAGTTGTTTTTTATTAAAATTTTATTTTATATTGGGAACAGGAATTCTGAGTCCTACTAGTCACATTGTGTGTGGGTTGTATGTGAGATAGATTCATACACTTCACAAATGAATTATGAATCTTTGACATAAATTATCAAGACAAACCAAGTTGTTTATATTATTTTTTAGTGAGTGACACAACATTATTCTAAAATTTAAAATTTAAACTATTAACAGAACTCTGAGTCATAATATTCACATCAAGTATCATAACTACTAAAAAATTTTGCTTATCCCGCCCAATGGATTTAATAGTGCTAGCTAAAAGCACTATTAATGACACACTATATCATTGCTGATAAAATCACTATTAAATGGGGACCTATATCAGTTCTTTTTTACATGATATAAAAAAGGCCTGCCTTTTATCAGCTCTTGCAAACAATCACTGATAGGGGGTTTAGTAGTACATTTTTAGAAGCACAGATAAAGACCCCCATTATCTGCGCTTTTTTAGTAGCGCTGATAAAAATTTTATTATAGAAATGAATTATATTTCATTTAAAATAGTATATTAATGTATAAATATATTTATATTGATATATAAAAATATTTATATTTATATAAATTTAATATATATTTTTTAAATTTGTTTTAGATGGTGTAAATAGGCATTTACACATAATATAAAAGATATTTAGTGAAAATGGATTATAAAATAAATAAAAAATCTGTTCAAACAATAATTTTTATATTATTATTGATTAATAGAAATTTAATATCGATTGGAAGATAAAAAATTAAAAAATTAATAAAGGATCAAAATTATGTTTAAAGCATAACTCTGAACATCAAACGAGCATTAAATTTGATATAGGTGTCTATTTGGATTCAAACACATATGAAATCAATTCTTGTGAAGAGTTGTACATCCTAATTACTTAGGTGAAAATATTTTTCATATTTTACAAGGATAAAAGACTCATAAGGCCTTCAAAAATGAGTTTTTAGTTGTGGTAACCAAATTATTCAACATTCGATAGATTTTCATCCTCATTTATGGGGGTAATTTTATCCTTATTTAGTGCGGACTGAATTTATTACATAGTCTTACATTCATATTGATATTACAGATTTGAAATTTTATCCTTCACCAAAATTTAATGTTATTAATAATAAAATATATTATAATATATACATATTTCGTATATAGTCACACATAAAAATTTAATTTTTAAAATAATTTATTAAATGTATTTACATATATAATAAATTTATTAATATTTATACTGATATAAAAACATGAATATAACTATATAGATAAATATTGTAACGAAATATATATAAATCTATAGATATGTTATAAAATGTAAAACAAAATAGTATAGGGGAGTGGAAATGTCCTTGGTCTATAGGCTGGAGGTCTTATGTTATAAACTCGCTAGATGCAGGGTGCGTGGGGGATGGTTGGATTATCTAAAGCACTACTAATGGGGTTTAGTAAGAATAAATAATGGGAGGGTGGGTGAAGAGCTGATAAAGGGGGTGGAATGTGAAAAAATTTCTAAAAATGTATACCCTTTATTATTATGTCAGTTTTCATTTCTTTTCAGCTCTATTAAAGGCCCCATTTAACAGTGTTTTTAGCACTATTAAAAGTTTCCTTTGACAGTGCTAAAAAATTCTATTAATGGACCCCTTTAACGATTTTTTTTCACTGTTAATGGGAGGGTTTAACATCGCTAAAAAAGTTTGTGTTTTTGACCATTCTAATGTTATCCACACTTTTTTAGCATTGATAACGGCTTATTCTAACACTGTTAAAGGAGGTTTTTTAGTAGTGCATATTGATGTATGGTTGATTACTATCTATCAAAAATGTCATAATGGTAATTTTCATAATATATGAAAACAACATTAAAGGTTCTTATTTTATTATGTCATCTTTTATTCTTAGTAAGATTAATGACAATTTAAATGAAAATATGAAGTCGGAGTCATATCAATCACATCATGCATAAGATTGGGTTTCGATTTATTCTTACACATCCTAAATGGCTAATAGATCATTTTCATTAGGTATCAAAACTGTCCAAATTAATTTTATCGGTTTTTATTATTTTTCATCGGTATTCACTAAAATTCATTTCAATATAGTAATAGACACTTATTTATGTTAGTCAGATAATGTGCCAGTTTAGAATGAGGATGATTCTTACACATCAACAATGAATAGTAAATTGTTTTCTTAAATTATCGAGATAATCTGAGAATGATTGTTTGGTTTTCATGGATTAATGACCTGTGAACATAAATGGAAATTTTAAAAACATAACAAACACTTTGAGTCATAAAAATGATATATTGTCAGATTTATGCGTGGTTGACTACTACACCTCACAAATGAATTGTGGATTGTTTTTTCAGAGAATAAAATAAATATTAATGTGTTTTATCAATTATGAGTATGTGATGTTTCATTTGAACTAAAATGTAAATTATAAACTAAAAACATAACACTTGAGTATTACAAGTCAACCCAATAATTATATTAAGGATTGGATGATTGAGTATATAAATTATGTTTTTCGTTAAACCATCTACACTAATCCAGAATAGAAATTGTAATGACCCTGAAATTTCAAGGAAATTTTTTTCTTAATTTCTTTGGGATTTTACAAGAATGCGGTTTCTTGACGGAACCTGATTTCGAGGCTCGGTGTGCCCGGAATTATTTTCCGAAGTCTAGCTTGGGTACATTCAGTGAACGAACAAGCGGATTTTTTCTAACATTTGAACCAGTGCTCGGAATCGTAATCTGCGGGCACCGATGAAACAGCAATGCTATTAATTGATTAGGAACACCTATTCTGGAGTTGCGTTTGCTCGGTTGAGGTTATTAAAATATTGGTTTAAGTAATGAATAAAAATAAAATTTGTGCAACCAATTTTAATTTTATATCTATGTGGTTATCCTATGTAAGGGAGTTAGGGTGGGACCCACTAGTTACTAACTAACCAAGAGGAAAATTAAGGTGAGGTGGGGCCCACACAAACCCCACCCCTTTATATTCACTAACCCCCTTAACCCCCATTTATTTTGTAACTCAACCGCATCCCCCCCCCCTTAAATGAAAAGTCAACTCATTAATTATTTAACTTATTCAATGTAATTAATTTGGGAATTCATTTTGAATTTCAAATTTTAAAGTTGGCTTGTGTGTTTCAATTAAATACGACAGGGTCTTATTTCTTTATGTTTTAGTTTCGTTGTGAGAGATAGATTGGGAGATGTTTTGCTCTAATTCATGAAGAACGTTCTTCCTCCTTGAAGAACATGAAGAACACACCGTTGCCAACGAAGAACGCTAGTCTCCAATGATGGAAGAAGAAGAACACCGAATCCTCAGAGATTGACGATGCGATGCCGTGTACCGTGACGCCGAAAGTTCTCTTCTCCGAGACGCTGCCGACGCTTACGGAACCTTGTCCCAAAACGCCGTCTTCTGCGATGATTATTTTCCACGACGAACCTTCGTTCGACAACACCTCGAGGTAGGGGTTTATATCTTGTTCGTGAATATTTTTCCTTGTCGTTCATCGTTTTATTCTTGCGCTGCATGTGATCATTATAACGGGAGGATGTCGGACCACATGAACACGGCTGACTCTCCTCCCCTTTCGATGTTGTGTTTGTCGCGGCATGAGAAAAGGCGCTCGGTGCAACAGCACCACAGAGAAACAATAAGAATGCGATGAAGAAGCGTGGCACCGTAGCACCGCACCATTGAGGACGAACAAAACCGTGGCCAGAGTCGGGTCCGTAGAGGCGATGCGAAAACTCCGCAGATTATTTATTTGACGTGCGGATCGACGGGCGATGACCGAACGGGCCACATGGCCTTTTTAAAGACTTCACAGTCAAGATAAGGTCCCAGGAGGACCACAGGGAAAACAGACCAGCGGAGCGCGTCCGGTGGTCTGCGGAAGACCCTGTCAGCACGGGTTGCCGGCGAGGCGGCGCCGACGGCCAGAGGTGGCGCCCGGCACTGGCTGGTCACCAGGAGGAGGAGGCGTCCCGCAACGCCGCAAGGAGGGACCGCCGCGGCTACTAGCTTCCTCTCTCGCGGCCGCGCGGGACCAGTGGGAGACCCGGGTTCATAACCCCTGGCTGGAAGGAAGAGTGTCCCCCGCGTGGGGGGACACAGTTACTCAATTAAGAGGGGGGGGGGGGGGTGGCAGCCGCTCCCTCCCTTTGTGCATCCGGTCAGCCAGCGTCGAGCCCACCCCGCTTGGACAACGCCGAGCCGCCCCGTGCCTGACCAGCCGCACCTGGCTGGGACGCCCCGGCCGGGCCGGGCCGCACCCTATTGTGCCGGAACCGGACCAGGGTCGGGTCTCCCTATTCGGGTCGTCCCAGGGGGGTATCGGGCCGGGTCGGACCGGGCCCGCACCCCTATTTTCAGGGAGTTTTCGTTCAAATGCCCATAACGTTGATACGAACCTCCGATCGATGCACCGTAAGTTGTGATACAATCCTTGGATCGAGACGGTCGTTTCGGTATATTATAATAAATGTTTCTGAGAATTTTGATTATGGACGGGTTGGTTCGAACACGAAACCAACCAGGCCCTCGTAGAAGAAACGCTTATAACATGAGCTCCGGACGTCCAATTGATGTGTCGTCGACTTTGTTGGATTCCTATTGATGAGATGGAAATTTTGGCATACTCCGCCCGAGGTTTGGACGCAGTCGGAGTATGAATGGGTTGGATTGCATCCAAAGTCCAACTAGGACCCTAGAATGGAAAAGCCGATAACTTTCAGGCCAGACGTCTATTTGACGAACCGTCAGCGGAGTTGGTGATCACGTTGAGAAACGATCCTAATGAGTATACCCTATTAGAGTTTGAGGTACTGTTGAGATACGGTCGGGTTGGTTCATACACGAAACCAACCAGGCCCCTAGGACGAAAAGGCTAATAACTCACTGATCGGGCGTCCGATTGACGCGTCGTCTATTATGTTGAGACCCCTATGACGAGGCGGTCCATTGAGATACTTCTTAGTGTGAATTTGTGATAAATGGAGTATCAACATGTTGCTCGTGGGGCGGACCCTCCCGAAGATGATCGTACGGAGTACATAGACTGTGTAGCTGGGTGAGACCTGACGACTGTTAGACCGATTCATCTTGGAGTGAGTCGACTAGCCCCATGGAATGAGCACTACTATGTTTGGGTGCAGAACCACGACGGAGAGAGCGCCTGGTAGCAGGCAGCAGACCCGCGGTACTCAATAGAAGGAGTACCTCTGTTGGATATTAGGGGGGTTCACTACTGTGTTTGGGTGGCAGACCCCGGCTGGAAGCACTACTGTGTCTGGGTGGCTGACCCGTGGTACTCGACAGGAGGAGTAACTCAGCAGTCATAGGTTAGTGGGAATTACCTCAGAGTCGTGACAGGATCAATGTACTCGTCAGAGATGGGGCTCTTCAACAGTTATGGGTTTGATAATGAATATCCTAGTTTGAGATGAGTCTATGACCTTTGTGTTTACCTCATGATTGAGATGGGTCTCTTGATAAAATAGGTATATGTATGGGCATATACCTATGTAGTGGTTATCGGTTGATTTCATGACCTTTGTGTTTCCTCATGACTGAGATGGGTTACATGATAACTTATGTATAAGTATGGGCTTATATCTAAGTAAGTGTTATCTGTTGAGATCATTCTTTGTGGTTATCCATGTTGGATTTAGTGAGACCTTGAGGGTCTCGGGGTCCCTACTGAGTATCGTTATACTCACCCCTGCGCGTTCTTTGCTCACACCTCGTTGTGTTGGATACAGACGACGGACATCGCTGACAGAGACCGAGTGTACGAGGACTGGACAGTACCCAGGGGTGGACCTCATGACGAGTCAGTATCCGGAGGTGGACTTCATGATGAGACCATACTCAGAGGAGGTTGAAAGGAGAGAGTGTTGTAGAGGCTATCTGTACCTACCCGTCAGGTAGGATCCATGGTGGACAATCCAAAAGTTGAGCTATCTATACCGACCCTTTAGGTAGGATACGAAGTGGACAACCTAGGAGATGCTTCTATTCATACAGCTGCTGGTCTTTTCTGCTATACTTTATTCAGTTGTAGTTGTACTTCCAATTGGGTTTGTATACTGGCCCATTTACTTTTCAGCACATTATATTATACTTAGTGTATTACTTCCTCTTGTACTCTGTGGTGTTTTGTTTACTTTTATAAAGGAAATGCCTTCCCAGTTATCGGGATTTATGCCTTTGGTGCTAGTCGTCATCCCCTGGCCAATGGAAGGCAGGCCTGGGGGTAGTCACGACACGGACCCTGAGGACAGGTCAGGAAAAAATGGTATCAGTGGTGTCGGTTCTACCGTAGAACTTATAAATCTGATACTTTCTTTCTGTGAAGCAATAGTGTTAAGGGTACCGAGTGTGGTTTTCAGTTCAGGGAGTCCAGTGTTGGTGCGGGTGGCCGTGTATCCATAAACTAGGACCCGGACAACTGATTTCAGACATTGTGCACAAAAACACGGATTGCGTGTGTGTTTTCAAATGTTTTTCCTTAAAACAACTCAAACTAGGTCAACTCACTGGGTATTAATTGTTTGACCATTTCACGTATGTTTCTTTTAGGATTCCTTATCATGGACGACCAGCTAGAGCTCTGAGAGATGTATGTACTGACAACCTTCCGAGTGACGAGGCTTTGGTACAAGGCCCTCTTACAGTTGATGAACCAATGGAGGCACCAACGTTACTACCATACGTTGGGCCACCGATGCCACTAGCCCTAGCAGCAGGTGATGCACGCCGCTTGAGCGCGCTACATGAGTTCCAGTGTCAGAGTCCACCTAGATTCCTGGGAGAGATGGACCCACAGGCGGTTGGGGATTGGCTAGGGTCTGTGGTGAGAGTTTTTAGGATAGTGGGTACTCCAGCAGATTTCATGGTGATCTTTGCTGCCAGCCTCCTTCTGGCAGCACCTAAGAGATAGTGGAGACACTTATTCCAATTTTGAGATGGGATGACCTTCACATGGGGAGACTTCGAGACCTTTTTTGGGTGGTGTTTGTACTAGTGGCTCTACACCCCAAGCGTGTTCAGGAGCTGATTCCTTTTCCTAATGATTTTTGATCAGTAGTTGAGTCATCTGTGGGTAGTAGCTAGATGATGCAGAGGTCCAAGAGGAACAGATCCAGCTATACGAGGAGCAGGAAGTGTTATGAATGCGGCATGAAGGGTCACCTGGAACGTGACTGTTTGAACCCCCGCACAGTTGATCCGCATGTATTGGAGGAGCCACCGAGGCAGAAGCATAGGCGGGTTCTTGAGCAACAGTCTAGAAGTGGACAAGAGCGGGACTAGATCCGGGCATGGAACCATTGATCTTGGTGTTTCTAGTTTCCTTGTTTTCATTGTTTTGTTTCATTGTACTATGAGCCGAAATAATAAAAGACACTTATATTCGTGATGTTTACATTCCTGTCCTTTTTTTTGGTTGATACTGAGAGGTCCCGGTTAAAACTATTGACTTGACCCCCACTTCGAGATTTCTACTGAAGGAGACCCGGTAACCTCACACTGATGTCAACAGTGTGACTCGACCCTTGAAGGCGATAGTGATGGTTAGATCTCTCGGTAGTAACGTCGAGGCCTTACGACGTCGTCCATGGCATGAATACATCATTCATGTCTGGATTTACTATATTAGGAAAAGAACGTGGTTCATCTAAGGGATGAGAAAGGATTTCTCTTATCTGAAAAGAAAAATTCTTAGCAGCTCTTGTGGGGCCAAAGATGGTCCATGTCATGACAGAGAAGGTCCAGGTCATATAGGAGCAGATGAAGACTGTACAGTGCAGTAATAAACAGGAAACTGGTGCCAGTCTTAGAGACTCGGGCGTGTTAAATGTTTCAAGAAGAGGAAGCAGTAAGGAGAGATGAGTCTGCAAAGCAACACACGTGGAGGCAGAGCTAGGAGAGCAGCATGAGGTGGTGTACATTTCAACATGATACAACCACCCACCTTAGTTGTCCACACAAGGCTCAGGGAGCTGGAGGGCAGGAGAAGAGTGCGGTTGTATGCGGTCAAGGAGTGTGACCCAAAGGCTCTAGAAATGATTCAAGGGACAGTCCATGTCCATTACTAGCTTCTTTACTAATAGACGTTGATATGAATCATTCCTTCTTTCCATGAATCATATCTAAACCTAGAGTATACGGTAAGCCGTAGACATGACACTCACGTCTGAAGATACCTTGGGAGGAGACTCAATAATGACACTTACGCCGACAGTGTGGTCTGACCCTTGAGGTGAGAGTTTCGGTTGGAATCTCTTGGGGTCATCATCGAGGAATTATGACATTGGTCTCGGTATGGATTGGATTCATAGTTCATGCTCAGATTGACTATATTAGGCAAAAAGGTTGTGGTCTAACTACAACGGTGGGATGGGTTTTCCTTGGATGGTGAAAAGGAAACCCCCGGCAGCACCGGATAAACTCATGCAAAGGAGGGTGCGGCCGATCACTCTTCAGTCGGTCAACCTTACCCTCGTGGAAGCAGGTGTTTTGAGTTTCAATTCTAAATAGAAATTGGAGATCTCTAGAGTTTGAGGATCATGATCACATCCTTATACTGGTCTCACCTCGATGAGTTTTATGGAGATGTGGACAAGGCGGCAAGTTATCTCTGAGGTTCAGTGGACCTTTTCAGGCCTCAGCAGGGTAGGAAAGGTGGCTTACATTTGACCTTTCCACCTCAGTTGCACCAGGTGCATGATCCTTCACACATCATCGACCTCAGGAAGTAGGACGTCGGTGGCAATGCGACATTCACGGAGGTTCCAGTGGGGATCGAGGATCGAGAGCAGCGGATCCTACATAGAGGTTCGATTCCTCGGGTCCTCTTTCACTGGCAGTACGGGAACCTCTAGGTGGGCACATGGGAGCGAAAGGCTCAGATGCGTTCTCAGTACCACATTTGTATCCCTAATTTGTGTTAAAGCTTTACGAGGACGTAAATCCCTAAGGTGGGAGTAATGTAAAGACCCGAAAATTTAAAGGAATTTTTTTTCATAATTTCTTTGGGATTTTATAAGAATTCAGTTTCTAACGGAACCTGATTTCACAGCCCGGTGTGCCCTGAATCATTTTCCGAATTCTAGCTCGGGTACGTTTAGTGAACAAACGGGCGGGATTTTCTAACTTTTGAACTGGTGCTCTGATTCGAAATCTAAGGGCACCGATGGAACCACAGCACTGTTAATTGCTTAGGAACACCTATTCCGGAGTTGCGTTTTCTCGGGTGTGCTTTTTAAAATAATGGGTTAAGTAATGAATAAAAATAAAATGTGTGCAACCAATTTTATTTTTATATCTATGTGGTTATCCTATGTAAGGGAGTTGGGGTGGGACCCACTAGTTCCTAACTAACCAAGAGGAGAATTATGGTGAGGTGGGGCCCACATGAACCCCACCCCTTCATATTCCCTAACCCCCTTAACCCCCATTTATTTTGTAAATCACCCTCACCCCACCCCCTTAAATGAAAAGTCAACTCATTAATTATTTAACTTATTCAATGTAATTAATTCAGGAATTCAGTTTGAATTTCATGTTTTAAAGTTGGATTGTGTGTATCAATTAAATAAGGCAAGGTCTTATTTCATTATGTTTATTTTCATTGTCTTACAAGGATTGGGAGAGGTTTTTCTCTAAGTCTTGAAGAACGTTCTTCCTCCTTGAAGAACGCGAAGAATGCACCGTTGTCGACAAAGAACAACAGCCTCCGACGAAGGACGACAAAGAACACAGAATCCTCAGAGATCAACGATGCAATGTAGTGTTCTGCGAAGCCGACGGTTCTCTTCTCCGAGACGCTGATAACGCTTATGGAACCCTCTCCCGAAATTCCGTCTTCCGCGACGATTATTTTCCGCGACGAACCTTTGTTTGACAACACCTTGAGGTAGGGGTTTTTTTCTTGTTCGTGAATATTTTTCCTTGTTGTTCATCGTATTATTCTTGCACCGCTTGTTATCATTATAATGGGAGGTGGTCGGACCACACGAACATGGCAGAATCTCCTCCCACTTCGATGTTGTGTTTGTCGCGGCATGAGAAAAGGCGTGCGGTGCAATGACACCACGGATAAAAAAGAAGAATGTGGCGAAGAAGCATGGCGCCCTCACGCTACGCCGTTGAGGCGGAACGAAACTACGGCCGGATTTAAGGCCACATAGGCAATTCGAATACTCTATAGATTGTTTATTTGATGTGCGGATAGATGGGCGATGATGGAACGGGTCGCAGGGGCGTTTTGAAGACTTCGCAGTGTAGAGCAGGTCCCAGGAGGACCGCTGGCGAAGACCGCAGGCAAAACGGACCATCGGTGCACGCTCGATGGTCCGTGGAAGACCCCGCCGGCGCGGCGGTGCCACCGGCCGGCAGGCTGGAGGTGGCGGCGTCCCGGCACGCGGCCAGGAGAGACCGCTGTGGCTAAAGCCCCAACAGCAGGCATTCGGTCCCACAGCCGTGCAGGACCTGGGGGAGACAGGGGGTCGTAACCCCTGATAGGAAGGAAGAGCGGCCCCAACGTGGGGGGGGGGGTGGGGGTTAGTCACTCAGGGGGGGGGGGCAGCCGCTCCCCCCCTTTGCGCGTCTGCTTGGCCCGCGCCGAGGCGACCCCGCGCGGCCAGTGCCGAGCCGCGCCGAGCCGCCCCGAGCTGGCCCGGCCGCACCGGCTGGGCTGGGGCACGCCCACCAGTCCGGGCCGTGCCCTATTGGGTTGGACCCGGACCCGGGTCGGGTCAACCCAGTTTGGGCCGACCCAGGGGGTATCGGGCCGGGTCAGACCAGGCCCGCACCCCCTATTTTCAGGCAGTTTTCGTTCAAATGCCCAATACATGGGCTACGGACTTCTGATCGATGCACTGTCAGTTGTGATGCGATCCTTTGATCAGGACGGTCGTTTTGGTATATTACACTCAATGTTTTGGAGAAGCTTGAGTATGGCCAGGATTGTTCGAACACGAAACCAAGTGGGCCCTCGAAGTGGAAACACTTATAACTTGAGCTCTGGACGTCCGATTGATGTGTCGTCGACTTTGTTGGATTACTCTTGATTTGAGGGAACTTTTGGAATACTCTGCCCGAGGATTGGATGCCTTTGGAGTATGTAAGGGTTGGATTGTATCTGAAATTCAACCGAGCCCCTAGAACGGAAAAACCGATAACTTTCAGGTCGGACGTCTGTTTGACGAACCCTTAGCGGCGTTGATGTTCATGTTGAAAAATAGTCACCTTGAGTATACCCTATGAGAGGTAGGGGTACGGTTGAGATACATTCAGGTTGGTTCGTACATGAAACCAACCGGGCCCTTGGGACGAAAAGCCTAATAACTCACAGACAGGGCGTCTAATTGACGCGCCGTCTGTTGCGTAGAGACCCCTATGACGAGGCGGTCCATTGAGATACTTCTTCACGGGACTTTGTGATACTTGGAGTATCGACCTATAGCCCGTGGATTGGACCCCCTGGAGATGATCATACAGAGTACGGAGACATTGTAGCTGCCTGAGACCTGACGACTGCTTGACCGACTCGAATTGGAGTGAGTCGACTAGCCCAGTGGACGGAGCACTACTATGTTTGGATGCAGACCTACGGCGGACAGAGTGCCTGGTAGCAGGCATCAGACCCTCGGTACTCAATAGAAGGAGTACCTCTATAGGCTATTAGGGGGGGTGCACTACTTTGTTTGGGTGGCAGACCCGGGCGGGGAGCTCTACTCTGTTTGGGTGGCTGACCCGCGGTACTCGACAGGAGGAGTACCTCAGCTGTCTTAGGTTAGTGAGCATTACCTCAAAGTCGTGACAAGATCACTGTACTCATCAGAGACGGGGCTCTTCAGCAGTTACGGTTTCGATAATAAAAATTCGGGTTTGAGTTGAGTCTATGATCTTTGTGTTTACCTCATGATTGAAATGGGTCACTTGATAAATTAGGTATATGCATCGGCATATACCTAGGTAGTGGTTATCCGTTGATTTCATGACCCTGGTGCTTTTTCGTGATTGAGATGGGTTACGTGATAACTTAGGTATAAGTATGGGCTTATACTTAAGTAAGGGTTATTTGTTGAGATCCTACTTTGTGGTTATCTTTGTTGGATTTAGAGAGACCTTGAGGGTCTCGGGTCCCTAATAAGTATCGTTATACTCACCCATGCATGGGCTTTGCCCACACCTCAATGTGTTGGATACAGACGACCGACAACGCTGACAGAGACCAAGTGTATGAGAATTGGATAGTACCCAGAGGTGGACCACACGACAAGTCAGTATCTGGAGGTGGACTTCAAGACGAGAAGATACTCGGAGGAGGTGGACGGGCAAGAGCGTTGTAGAGGCTATCTGTACCAACCCTTCAGGTAGGATCCGTGGTGGACGATCCAGGAGCTGCGCTATTTGTACCTACCCTTCAGGTAGGATCCGAGGTGGACGACCTAGGACTTGCTTCTATTAATCTAGCTGCTTGTCTTTTCTGTTGTACTTTGTTCAGTTGTAGTTGTACTTCCAGTTGGGTTTGTATTCTGGCCCATTTACTTTTCAGCACTTTATTTTGTACGTAGTGTATTACTTCTGCTTGTACTCTATGGTGTTTTGTTTACTTTTACAAACGCAATGTCTTCCCAGTTATCGGGATTTATGCCTTTGGTGCTAGTCGCCATCCCCTGGCCTATGGAAGGAGTGCTTGGGGTAGTCACGACATGGGCCCTGAGGACAGGTCGTGACAGAAATAATTTCTCCATTTATATGGAATTATAACCCTTGTGATTCCTAAAATCCCTCATAAAAAAGTACTATTTTATCTCTTTATGGCTTATTAATGAAAATTGAAAGAAAAATATGAATTCTAAATAGATATATAAAAAAAATTATATAAAAATGATTATAAAATTAATATAAATATATTATATGTAATGGGAAAAATATATCTAAATAAGTTGTATGAATTAACATTTTTTTGACAGTTGAATATATTGTTTCCCCATTTACCTAGTGTGGTTATCTCAGTTTTGGCCTCAAAGTCCAATATCTCCTGAGCACCTGTAGATTCGAACAAACTGGACAATAAAAAAATCCACTTTTATAATAATATTATTCCAATGATAGTAATACATTAATGAAATAAATTAAACATAAATTTGATACCATAAATTAATATACTGTAAATTTTAAACTAAACACAAACAATTTTAGTAATACGAATTACACGATGTATTTATTTGACGTATTATTTATTCCTCCATGTATTTTTATCCTGAAATGCTTTCAACAATCTAGGTCATCTAACAATTTTGCAGTTTGATCGCCCATAACGTATAATGTATTGGAGAATAATAAGATAAATTCATAATCAAGAGTGAATCATCCTTGTTGATCTCATTATAATAGTACAAAAGTGAATCTTCCTTTTCCAATTAATTAATCTATTCCTATAAAACATTAAACATCATTGCAAAACTATGAACATTCATTAATTTAACAAAAATAAATATTTACATATTTGTTTTTATGGAACATAAGATTATCTATCTTACCCTTTCAACATCATAGAAAGTATAAACTCTATGATAATCCATTTACCTGAATTTAGGGACAAAACCTTAATGTTACCCATTGTGTATTTTTATAATAAATAAATATTCTTTTATATATTGTTTATACCTTTTTGACAGTATTAAACATCAGTATACCCCTTTATAGCATCCAAATGACACTGAAATATAGTACATCCATTAAACCTTCTTGTATTATTCTATGCCTTAGTATATCCATTTCAATATTTAGGTTAATGATAAACTCTTACCTAAAATCAAAGATATTTTTTCATCAACATTGTAATATGGATATTCTCATGTATTTTGATTTTGATAATGATGATTATTTTTTATTAATGATCTTGTAAACATGGATCATTTTAAATAACTATTCTAAACATTCATAATAAATATTACTTGTATGGAATATGGATGTATTTTTGATATAATTTAACACATCTAATTGATGATTAAATAGCCCAAATAAGTCCACCCCCACCACAGTGAATGAAATGTATTATTCTAAGTTAAAATTCATGTTTTAGTGGACGAAATATTGTGTTTATTTATTATTAGTGTTTTTAGATGAAGATTCTATATTCTTTATCAATGGGTGTTCATTTGGATTTTTGGGGCTACTTAATTTCATTTGAAGCAAGACATTATTTTTTGTGGATTTATACATAGGGAAGTTTCATTTCATTTGATTTGAAATGTCCTTAAAATCCATCCCTCATTGATTACCATGATCCCTCAATGTAGGTTGTCCTATAATATTTCTCTAATACACCTACTAAATTCAAAATTTTATTAAAAATATATTTACTAAAACATTTTAGTTGGATTATATAGTTATTTGTTGATTGAATTGGTTTTTTATGAATCTAAAGTGACTATTGGACCCACTACTTTGGCCATTTATTTGTAGTTTAAGAATGTCAATGGAAAGAAACTACATTAGTCTATTTTAGATTTTTATTGCTTAGGGATTTATTTCAAAATTTATTTATACTTGATAATGGAATGTACTAAAATAAATTGATTCATTTGATAATCAGTTTGAAACAATAATTGGTGTTTTCTTTGTTTCTTAGAAAAATTCATCACCTCTAGTTCCTATATAAATTCACATAAAAATTTGTAAATTTTGTTTTCAATAATCCACCAAAAACACCTACACAACAACTCTAATATTATGTGACAAGTTTTGTGAAAAAATCACAAAAATTGTCTCAAAAAGAACATTGGTATGACCCTTATTTTACTCTATTGCCTACAACATTGGTAGTTTACTAGACAATGCATTGTTTCTTCCACTTCCTCAGACTCTACCATGATCGTGACCTCTTCATCCTCCTACACCTCCATCTCTAACTCTAAATCTACATCTGCCGCCACCTCCACCACCACATCAGGCATTTCCCCTAATTTTTATTTTTTACTGGACATCAATTCAAAAAAATATTATTTCCATAATTATACTTATATTTGATAAATAGATCAGAAATAATATATAATAATTCTGAAAATAATGGTTTACACTTAAAATATAATTCTATGGTCATAGATCATACTATATAACAAACATTGTAGGTAATCTCCTAAATTTGATGTCGTCAAACATTATAACTATAGGTAAACTTCCCACTCATCTCTAAAATAATTTACCTATTATTTTGATTATTATGGTTGTCAGAAATATTTACATTACTATGAAAATATTAAAAATAATTATTAAGAAATATTTTAAATGAAATTATAATTACCATTAAAAAGTACATGTAGGGGGATGTTATCCTTTTCATGAATTATGAACTCACTCAAATAAATTCAATCATAATATCCACAATATATTACATTATCTTGATTTAGGCACTGTAGAAAAATTGACCTTAATAATTAAATTGTTTTATAATATTTTTTGATTGTATGCTTCAATATATGCGTTAATCTATTTCCATTTTTCATAGTCTGCTGACATTTTATATTATGACACTAACTCATCCAATGATATAGCCTATATTTAGTGACCACCCTTTTATAAAATGTGTCTTCATAAAAAACATAATGAGATAGATAATTTGATTTTTAATCTATTAAATGTTGATTTTGGTGTATTAAAAATTCACAATTCACATCATGTGTGGTTGGTTTTATAGATATCCAAACATTGGATCCAAAAAAATAAATATTTAAGGTATCTAGATTCAATCCAATTAGTATCCAGTTCAACATAAAAAATATGTAATGTAAAAAATAAGATATATTTCTTATGTGCTAATATTATAGTGTTTTATCTCTACATTATAATCCCAAAAAAGTGTCTATCGTCTGATATTTTTTTCTCAAATTATATGAGCAGATCATGTCATTAATTCTTAGTTTCTCCCTAAGATAATGTAGGTTTTTTCATAGAAATGATACATGGATTAATGTATCCAAATAATATGTCACATAGTTTTCCATTCATATATTAGTAATAAAAAGGCATTTCAAGAGTAAGAATAATAATTAACTTTAATAAATGTATTATTTCACTATTTGTAATGAAATATTATGAAAATGTAACTTTTGAATGTATTTATAATTGATTCTCCTAGCCATTCAATATTAAGAATATAATTTATAGTCTTGAGACTAATTAAATATATTATGAGTGGTACATATATTTATTTTTAATATAGAATGTATGAGATATTTGTGTCTTTAAATATTGTCTCTAAATGAATTAGTAAAGATAATAAATGTTCCACTAGAATTTTTGGGGAGAGGGTACTCGAGGAAGGTAGTTCTGATTTCATGTTTGTTTACCTATATTATCCTGATCAGACCATCGATTTACCCATCTCATTATCCATCTGTAATGTCAAAATTCACTTCAGAACTTTTTTCATCAACTAATAGAGGTTTTTCACATGAAATTTTTATAAAATAAATACCTCATGTATTATTATAAGATTAGATTGACATGGTATGAATGTTCCAATATAATCATTAAGCATTTTAATATACAGATTATCAAGTAGAATTAGAAAGTCAGTAGTTGGATAATGATCTACCTCAATACCCACTATCATAGGATATTTTTGGACGTCATTATGTGGTATATTTTATTCTAGGAGATTATACACTTTCCCTATAAAAAGGGGCGTTTCATTGGTATTGAATAATAAAAATCTCATATGACATTATCCTACACATTTATAGTAATATAGAGTTATGAAAAGTTTTTGGGTTTATATTTAAAAGAAATTGTAATGAAAAATACATTACCTTGGTTAAGGTATGTAGTTTGTTGAATGACTAGCCTCAATGCTAGAGGGTTCATTTGTTTTATGTGGGGATCTTTATTCCAATGTGGGTTTGTGTTGATCTGTTATCATACATTGGGTTACCAAACAAGACCAGAAAATATTATCTTGTAGATATTCTACTTGGGTTTGAAATCATTCCACCATATTATATATATAATCACGTGGTTTTACATTAATGGAATGTGTTTGAGGTGACACCCAAAAACCTAATCCTATAACGTGACCATATTCTTATGACCACTTTGAAACTACTATATGTAGTTTATCATCTAATATGATCACTACTTATTTCTTTGTCTAGTCCATATAAAATAATTATAAACATAAATAGATATTTTTATGTAATACTATTAAAAATCATAATGTATTACTAATATTCCAAACATACACATGATTCCCATACTTTTTTTTCATCAAGTATTTTACCTTATTTTTTATGCTAGCCTCCTTCCATAGAAAATGATGGGGGATATAATTGGATTTAGGTTGTGATTCATCAATCTGTATATAAAAAATGGATGATATGTTATGTCATATCATATAAAAACATTATAGTTATTCTAAAAAACATACCAATTTCTTCTCTAGGGACGTGTACCCAACCCTTACATTATGAAAGGTGTGCATCTATTTTTATGATCATTATTTATTTTCATCACTCTTATAATGTTTTATAATTTATCAATTTTCAATCAAATTGGATATAATAAATATTTTCAAAAATAATTATAATATCAACTAAATTACACGTGAAATGATTTATCATTACCTATACTGATGATAGAAGTCCATATTTCTTAATTTATAATTTTTTCAGAACTAACTGGTGGGTGTGGATTAACATTCCCCTCTCCATCCCTATAATGTAACTTGGTGAGAAGATTATGAAAGCCTCAATGTAATTTTAAATGCGCCATTATGAAAAATTATATATGATAATTTTAATATAAATAAATGAACATTGAAAATAATAATGAATATTTTGTAAATATTTCGTTGCAAATTGTTAGATAAAATATAGAATTTACATTATGAAATTGCTGTTATATATTTACAAAGGGTTTCATTCATTACAGGTTAGATGTGGACCCACAAATAAATATATATGGGAACATTCATCTTCGTTGTAACCCATGCATAACAAAATATCCTCGACTTATTGTGGTCAATAGGTTTTCCATGTTCATTCTAACCAACCTCAAATTTTAGACCCTAAATTCTCAGATTGATAATAATATTCAACATTGTGATGTTGATTCATTTTTTTTCATCTATATTTTCATGACCACATTATAATTATATTGTTTCATCATCAAATGTATGTTCTTGCTCAGGAATGGTATCATCCTAACATGTGGAAGATTTTTTATACGAGATTTGTCAAAAATTTCGTTTTTCTGGAATTACAACAATAAAAAAATATAAAAAGTATTTTAGAAGGGTCATATCCATGCTCTGTTATAATATTGATTAAATCATTAACTCCACCTCCGTACTTCATTTTAAGTATATTAGCATGTATAAATTTTAAAGGAAATGGGTAATTGAATTTAATAAATGAATTACTACACTATGGTAGGTGTTATCCACTATATTCATCCAAATGTGAATGTTAAAGACAACTATCATCCACATCAGATTCATCTCCATAATTTTTATTATTGATTATTGTGACATGATACTCATAGCCCATCTCTTTTGGATGTGGACCTATTTTTTTAAAACATCTTTGAGAAGTTTTCATCCCACATCGGGTACTAATGATCATTTTAGATGACTACGTCTTAGAGTAGTTCAAGCAATATATAATAGAATGGGGATGAGTCTCAAAAAAATGTAATAATAACAATTTGGGGTATAAATCTCATGAGAATTATAGTTATATATATATAAATTTATAATTACAACAAATTAATTTACATTTTCATATAATATCTCAAAATTAATAAAAGGGACCTGACACTTCCATGAGAAAGTAAACCCATCCCTAGGAGAGCTAAAACATATAAAATCTATTTTAGTAGTCAAATTTCACATATCTTTTTATAATATATTATTTATATATCTATTGTGGTTCATGTGATGGGTATAAGTATAAAGATAATGAAAAAATACTAATAGGATACCAACAATATTGAAAAAATATATATATATTATCATACGTTAAAAGTAGTAACGCTAGAAATATTTATGTAATACAAGTAATTGTGTACTAACCTGTACATTTTGATAATCATATTTACAGACATAATTTCATACTATTAAAATATACTAATCAAAAAATAATTTTATACAATTATTGTTCCTTGATGTTCAAATCATTTCACTAATAACAGGTTAAAATTTGAATCATCGAGGGGAAAACGTATTTGTCTCCCTCTAGAAATAAACCCATCTCAAGTACCATGGGATTCGACCTCAGACCCCTAGTATCCAAGACTATCACTAAGGGATAACCATAACATCTACTTATTGCATCCAAATCATAAAAAAATCATAACAAAACCATTTTTATCATAAATTTTATTTGAAATATGGGGAAGTGTTAACATAATTGGTTCCCAAATGATAGAACCACACAACGGGTGGTATAATATATTATTTAATCATAAGTTATAAAACCCCATAATGAAGAACAAAAAGAACACAAATTTCACATAACCGTCACCATAACCTTTTATTAATCACTAACATTTATATAGTAATTCACATTATATCATAGCATACCAAGACCACACATAATACACCACATATTATAATATATGATAAACATTATTTTTATCACATAAAAAAATGTATATCTATTAGAAAAATAATGCAATATTACAATGTGATTTATATTAAAAAAACATTCCAAATAATGTTAATTCATTATTGAAATAACATATTATAAGGAATGATTTACCAAAATTTAACAAAACAATTAGTTACATATTATGTTTAATACAATATTTTAAAAAACAAAGTGACTGTAGATTACAAATTACAGAAAAAGTAATCCAAAAACATTTGTTAAGAAATTAGTAAAAATCGTATTAAAGGATAAAAATGAATACCATCTAAATTAAAGTGAAATAATTTTTCCATTTCATAAAATTCTCTTATCTATGAAAAATTATGATACATTTTATAATAATTCATATAGTTATCTATTTCCAAAAATTATTTATAATTGTGTATTGGTTCTTTTAAAAAAAATATTATTAAAATAATATTTTTTAATGATTACAATAAAATAATTTAAAGAATGTATGTCTCCAATCAACATATATATATTATGAGGAATTTCATCTGAGGAAAAAATATAAAAAACACACACATATATATATATTAACTAATTTGGTATCTTAAACATCAAATGATTTAATAAAATAAAAAAACATGATAATAACATAAATATTCTTATTATAGAATGTGTAATAAATATTAATTGAAATAGATTATTTATAGCACATGTTTTCTCAGATCTAACATAATTAAAACCATTTACTATCATTGATTATTTTCAAAACCAACTTAAAACATTATTAATGATTTTTTTTAATTAATATTAATTTATTTCAATCATGAATAATATATTTCAGAAGTTAATAATAAATAAATACTCTACATTCAAAAAATACTATAAAATATATTCATTATAATCTCTTACATATCCTACATGATCTTAATATTGTGAAATTAATATTGTTAAACTTATCCTTAAATAAAATCTAGAAGTAATATATATATTTAATGAGAAATTATTTGTTACATATAATTAGAACAAAAAAAATAATGATATATTTTTATGAAAAAAATTAAAAACTAGAACTTATTAATTTCAAAAAAAAAATGTTTATTGCATATATATAGTAAACCCGCTCATATTTAAAAATAACCTAAATGAAATTATAATTACTACTTATAAAATATTATATTTAAAATATATAATTCTATTAATATAAGATATCTTATTTCATCAGTTTAATAAAAACCAAATATATTTTGGAATACCCAAAAATCATATAATATAATGTTAAAATAAGGATTTTTTTAACCAAATTATCATTAAAAATAAATTAAATTTAAATTCCAATAATATTAACATAGGTTTAAAAATAATTATACCTCTAATTGTATTATTATTTTGAAACTATTCAAAAACATATCATATTCAAATTTTGGTGGCCTATAATATTGTATTTTGAGGGAATTATGACTGTTATATCATTAACAAACATCAAATAAAGACCTAAATCTAAAAAAATACATGCTGCCCTTGGTCCTTCAAACTGAAGATAGAATGTCTAAATCTATATTTTATTCTATAATATTTTTAGGGAAAGTACAAAAATTATAATAAATACCATTGAACTTCATATTAAGTAGATAGTTGGAAGATTGGTTGTTGATGGGAATATGAACAAAATTGGAAACATGAAGAGTCAATTATACAATTGTCTGGATAATGGCTTTATTTATGAACAATAATATTATGAACCAAACCTCCATTACCTACTCTATAACAAAATATATCTCTCCATGGGAAGCCAAAAATAATTTCAAATTGGAAAGAATGAAGTTCAAAAACTATGGCAAGATCCCTGAGTGAAGATAGAAATAAGAATGGAAAAACAGAAGATGAATGAGAGTGACCAATCATGATTATAGTTATGTGAGAAGATAAGTAGGGTTTATCATGGTTGAGAATAACACAAAAATGTAGACTACGGAACCCAAACAAGAAATAAATGAGAGAAGAAAAGGTGAAAATAACATACCTTAAATCCTAGAATTGAATCGTCCAAGAGAACATATAGGAGGAGTGCTGTTCGCAGTGGTGTTTTGTGATAGTGAAGTGCGGACAAAAGAAACCAATACGGGTGTTAAAACTTTAGCACTAATAAATTATTTTTAATTATAATTATTGATAAAAAAATCTACAAATATTTTTATATTTATATATATATTCAATATAATTTTATAATTACAAAAATATATCATTATGTATTTATAATCACATAAATTCTTTTTAAAATAGTTATACCTCATTATTTATAATTATTAATATTGTAATTTATAAACATTTTAGTTATACATTTATAAACATATTTTTATTATTATATATATTTATATAAACATATATATATATATAATAAATATATATAAATATAAATTTATTAAATATATTAATTATTTAAATACATTTATTATAATTCTGTATTTAAAAATATAATTATTTCATTATATATTTATTTATTTCTTTTATATATATATATATATATTGATATAGTAAATATATTCATTATTTAAAAATATTTTGTATAATATTATATTAATTTATCTATAGAATAATTTATTTATAAATATATAAATAACTTTTTAAAAATGTCATTTGTACATTTATTTCATTATATATAATTATATAATTTTATATAGTCCCATGAGTGCATCTAAATGGTATATGGGTCTCGGTGAAGTCTTGTGTTTCTGTCTTACCGAGTATATCTATGCATTGTATGTTGCCTGCATTTCTTAGTGAGGTAGCACATTTCTCCAAATAAACTAAGGCTTTATCCTGTACATTTATATATATATATTTACAATAAACATAAATATAAATATAAATTTAAGTATAACATATTCATTATTAAAAAAATGTTATTTAGAATTTTATAATTATTTAAATATATATAATTATTTATTTATAATTATATAAATACATTTTTAAAAATAATAATAATTTATTTATAATAATCATAAATATATTAAATTTATAAATATAGTAAATAAAAATTTATAAATTAATATTTTCAAATATATTTTTAAAATTATTAATAAATATAATATTATATTTGTGCATTTTAAAAATGAGGGAAATTGAATAATTGATAAATAATATACATTTAAAATACAGAAAAATGGATATGTATTTTGAACTAAATATAAGTTATAAAAACTATATGGATATATATTGACGTAGAGATGAATAGATATTGAAAATAATAAAAAATCGTAAATTAATGTATATAAATAAATAATATAAAATTATTAAATTCTATAAAATATATAATTAATAATATCAAAAATGAATAAATAATAACTAACTATATTATTATAAAATATAATTAAATACAATTTACCTGTTAAAAACATAATATATTAAATATATCATCTTATAATGAAATTCATAAATTTTCTAAAAATTTAATGAATGATATAAACATTAAGTGTTTTTGTTTCAATAAAAGATTTCATTACATGCGTAAATATATTTTTTTCATTATGTATAAAAATACATTAATTACATATATGTACGCAAAATAGATGGGACACACATTTATATATGTTAAATTTAAAAGGCCGACAATATTAAAAATAAATTTCATTATTATGTTTTTATTTATTACATTTCATTAATTTTCTATATATTTAAATTTAATATATATTATATATTACTATTTATAATATATATATATATATTAAAATTATTCAATCTTATTAATATTTATTTCATTAATAATGTTTTCATTTTTTCATTTTTATTTGGTTAGATAATTATTTATTTTATTTATTTTATATATATATATTTAATATATTCTGTTTATTAATATTTATAATATATATAGGTATATTAAATTTATTCATTTTTATCAATAATTATTTTATTAATAAATTGTTTAACATTTCTCTTAATTAACTAATTTTTAATTTCAATTTTTTTATTTTTTTCATTTTCATAATTTTTTATATGTATATATTTAATATATGTTATGTGTTTATATTTATAATTTATATATAAGTACAATCGATTTTGTCATTTTTATCGATAATTATTTAATGAAAATATTTGTAAATATTTTTTAAATTTATATTTATTTAATTATTTCATTTCATTTGGAACCTTTATCACTGCCGAGATAGTGCTGATAAAGGATACCCTTTATCTATGCTAAAAATAAAATTCTGATAATGGGTAACTTTTATGAACATTGTATAAAAGCGCGGATAAAGTTCAACCTTTATTAGTGTGAAAAAATGTTCTTATAAATGGTACATTTTCACATCATTTTATAGCGATGGTAAAATGTAACCCTAAAAATCAATTTTTTTGCACTTATAAAGGACACCTTCATCAGTGTTTTTTTCTAGAGTTGATAAAGTCAATTGGTGTTCAAGGACTTTTTTGTGGTGTTGTGTTCTATTTCATTAATAATTCATTATACCTATGAATACCATTTTTTATTTTTTATTTATAAATAATATTTATTAGGTGGGGATTAAAGGAATCCACTTCACAGTTGAATAAATTTGGAGAATTGGATGTCAATACACTATTTTGGTGGAAAGTGTATTTTTGAAAGATACATGTGGGAATATAATAGTGTAAAACTACGTTAATTGAAGGGGATTATATAAAGTAATGCGACATCATATTACATTGTTTTAAGTACATATTGTCCCATCTTTTGATCATACCATGATGGGGGGTTTTCTCATGTTTCATTGGGTGTTGCTCAAAAAATTGTGGAACTTTTTTGGTTTGTACATGGATGGAACACATTTTGGGAAAACAATATAGTCTTTCCCAAAAAAATTGTGTAACCATAGAAGAGCCATTGGATGGGGGGTGTGGTTTTTCCAAACCTTGCAGCCATCCCTCCAAACTATGTACCCTTGGATAGTGAGGGTTTTCATGACCACAACATCATTAGTTTAACTTTTTATCCAAACCATTCTCCCCATTTAAATATCCAAGAGTGGTGCATGGTTTGGACACATGGTTACTACATACCATGACACCCATAAAGGAAACATTACATACATTTTAATATTCATATTAAGATATTATTAAAAATATCAGGACTCCTAGTATAACACTCAGACACACTCATTCAACCCTAATACTATTCCATTGTCTTTGGAAACTCTCAATAAGAGATTTTATATCATCCAACTCCTTCTCATGGTAGATCAATGCACTTGTGATTCCATTCGATCTCCATCTAGTGATTTTTTCTCATCATTTATGGATTCTTCATATCAACTCATCTCTCCTCTATAAATAGTGATAGATCATCATTTTATTGATGGATATAATCTCTTTTTATTGATATCGACTCTAGGGTTGATTCCTTAGCCTCTTATTCCATCTTTCTTCTTTATTGAATCCCAATTTCGGATGTTTTTATTTGATCGAGTGATTAAATGTAGGTGGTTTTATGAGGAACTAACATATATTTGAAACACTAATTGATTAATTAATTTGAAGTGATCTCTCAATTGTTTTAAAACCACATAATTTATATTATTTGCTTCTGGATTTAAAATGGTATGTAATAGGGTAAAAACAAAAATTTCTACGGAATTGAAATTTATTTATGTCTTTTGAGAAATGTTTTGTCGTGGGATAAAAGCCGTTTTAATGGAATTATTTAATTTTTATTTTTTAAATTTTGTTCTTTAAAATGAAATATGTTTTAAATGTTACGATTTTGATGAATTCCTATGATTTGGTTTTGAAATGCAAAAGCATATTCAAGAAGGAATTTGGACTATTAAAATATGAATAGTGAATTGATTTGAAATGATTGATTTTCCATTGTATTATTTATTGTTTAAAGCATATGTGAGCATGGCTAGTCAGTGTTTGATTAGGACAAGTATGGTATGACTTTGAGTCCCTTGAAATGGAATGAATATAACAATACTGACTAAATTAAATTTTCAATGGATTCTAATGATGGGTAACCTAATGGGTGTTGATATGAGTGAGCACGCATTTAATGATCCATAAAGATGATTGAGAAGTGTGAGTATCCTATTTTTTTTTAAAATGTAATTCATGGATTTCAAGCGTGGTTCATTTATTTATGTTTTTTTACATTATTACATGTTTTATTGACTATAAAACTATTTTTTTCATCCAAACTATTTAATATAATTTTTTTATAAAATGAAAATTTGATCTTGTTTTGATATTTCTTCCCTTTTAGAGTTGAATGATTTTTTTTCTAAAGATATGTAAGTTTATTTCAATTCATTATTATTTTTGAATTTGAACAAATTTTTTTTATTACTATGAAATTAGTTATGGAATTATTCGTTATATACTATTTAGATCATTTTCTCATATTCTACCTATACTTTGGAGGTTTTATAGATTTTATTAGTCTAGGAATGAGAAATGGAAATTTTCCACTTTCAAGTTCAACGTGTACTTGATTTTTGTATCCCATGGTGATGTAAAAGACCAATTGAAGGAGATCCAATGGTGAAATGGGATTTTTTGAGTATATTATTAAATATATATTTTTCCATTGGGAATTTTTTGAGTTTTTACATGATTAAATATGATACATCATTATTGAGTATAGTATTAATATAATCTTTTATCATTTATGTTCCATTTTCCTATGAAAAGTGGTCCCCACTTGATCTTGATATTATTCTGTATGTTATTACACAACCTGTGGGGATTGAAACACAATATTAGATATGTTAGGATCACCAAAAGTATTGGCGTAATAGGTTATTCAGGTTAGTTTATGGAAAAGTTGTACCTAATGGAGGTTTTACATCTTCCCAGGATGTCTGTATGAAGCATTGGATTTTCTAGTTGATAGAAGGTCGAATATTCAGGACATATAAGGTTGTTTTCTACAATTTCTTCCCAATATCTTATCATAACAATCTATTAGTCACCATTAATGTTTAGTGAAAGTGTCTTTTACTCACAAATGGATTTTATTCTCTTGTTTTTCTATTTGATTTGAGTTCTTTTATTTACATATGACTATTATTGTTATATTGATATTTATTACATTTCTGATGTTTTAGTGTTGTCCGTTGTTTTTTTATATCATCATTCCTCATATAAATCTTTTTAATAGGCCCCATGGCGACGCTTCTAGTGAACCAATGTAGGGGAATCCTATAGTGGACTAGAATATTATTGAAATTGTGGTACCTGTTGTCTATGATTTGAGGCCATTATATAAACATATTCCTGTCGAATGTCTTGTTTTGGAATATTTATGTGATGACTCGAGATATCACGCTCAAGATTTTCTTCTCCAGAAGATACCATATTTCAATGAAACAAATGTTTCTCAATATGCTAATGACTGGTTTAAAAATATTTAAATTATTATTTTATATTCGTATAAATGTCCATTTTTATTAAAAAAATGTTTCATTCCATCATGTTCTATTGGAGTTTAAGGATATGGGGGGATTCAATGTTGATAGTGAATAAAAATTTGGGCTTTGATTGGAAGAACTCTATATTTTATTTTAGTAATTAGTTTTAACCATGTTCTACACTATTGGTGAAATATATAGAGATTCTTAGCCTCTAATGGGGTAACAAGACTTTGACACTGTACACAAACCATTTTTTGTCCATTTTATGTTTTCTCCAGTGGATGTGAAAAAAGAAGAAACTAACAGATTGAATATTTTAGATATGTCATTGATCTGCTATATAATCTCATGTATTTATGATTACTCTCCCTTATTGTGTTGATATAATACATAGATAATTGATCGATGAGTTTGAAATATCACATAAGTCAAGGTTGAAGGGAGTTCCATTTTCTTTACATGGATCTCTTTTTTATTTCATATAATGGTTACAGAATGTGTCATGAGTCTTATATTTTATCTAGAATAACTTATTAATCTAGACATCATGTAATTCCAGTAGGATGAAATCATAATTTGTTTTTCAATATCACAATGTTGGTTATTCCAAATAGGTTTTCACTGAGGTAACCTATTAATATTGTTTGTCTTTATCCTCCAGTCACTTGTAGAAGTTATATCACATGTTTTCTGATCCACATAATGTCATGTTCTCTAAATCAACTACAATTACTCTGATAAAATATAATTCGTCAACAAATAAGGGTTTATATCCCCATGAATCCTATATAAACCTTTTTCTAATGGTGGAAGTGCCTCCAGAGGAAGGTGGTGTGGGTGTAGTTAATGGGATAGGTACCATCACTATAACATCATCTTTAGTGACTATATATTTCTATAATAGTGTATCTCATTCATTCATATAAATTCATGTTATTTATTTTATAAATATTCTTTCAAACCATTTTTTAAATGATTGATTTTGTTATTACCCTCGAAAGGGAGAGTGATAAGGGTCTTTGATATCCCTCTTACATTTTCTCTCTATTAGAGATTGATCATACATAGAATGTTTTATATCACAACACAAAACCTATTGATGATATTTTTGTATGGATATAATGTTTTCTCACATGGCCCATATTGAATTTTATCATTATTTAGTCTAATTTACTTCACGTGATGGGGTGTGCCATGTTTTTCACTGATTATGGAACATGATATCATGTACTATAGTACCTTATTTTCTATTTTTTGTATGGTAGTATTGGAAATCACTTTTGATCTATAGATAATATCATTGTGTAGTGATATCCCGCAAGATTTCATCATGTATCCTGATATATTTCCATAAAATTTCTCTAGAATGGGTCCAGTAAGTGTGGTTGATTTCTCTATTGACCTAGTTACTAGAACTCTGATAATATTTATTACATATGACCATATAAAACCAGAAGAACTAAAATATTTAAATATACAATCTGATGATCTTATAGAGAACGAATTATCAAGTAAGAGTGTGTCACTATATAAGTTCTTATTCTCCTTGGGAATATAACTTATGATAAATTTCTCCTTTGTTTTGTTTCATAGAAACTAAATTATTTTAACTTAATAAACATGTATCCATTTCCACAAGTTGATTATTTGGTTTACATGTTGAAATGGATGATGTTTTTCTCAACTATCAATAATTGATTTGGTTATGAGAATTTATAAGTTATTGATTCTAACATTCAAAATACTTCTTTCAAGATTGGATTTATCAGTCACATGTACCATGTGTTTTAGTCAATCCAATTTTATTTTATTGATTATAGAACTAATTAATAGGATATTCCAAGTGTTCCTCAAGTCATTTAGGGTAATATTTGTGGGTGATATTTTAGGAATACTCCAAAATAGAGGATTATGTTTCTCATCTAAGAGAAGTGTTGGAAATATTCATAAATATCCAACATTATGTGAAGATATCAAAATGTAATACATGGATTTAGGAATTGATGTTCTTGTGACCCATGGTCTGACAACATTATATATTGATTCATATTAAGATGGTGAAATCTAATCTGAAATGGGAGAAACTATGTACCATTTTAATATAAGGATGTACTAGATATTTTTGGGGTATTTTAACAAATTCAATAAATATTTCACGATTTTGGATTCTTCAATGCCCACTCTTTCTCAGAAATAATTGACATTTTTGTTGGATATTAAATGATTAAACCCTTTTGATCGGATGAAATAAATTTTCACTTCTGCTCTAATGTTTAATCACATAGAATATATATAGACATATGTGTTCTTTTTTAGGAATCAAGTTTTGATATGGGTTTTATTGTTATTATGGGTGATATTTTGGTAGCCTATTGTTCCATAAATTATTTTCCACAAAATAAGAATTATCTCACCAAATTATCTCAATATCACATCATTCATGGATTATATTATGAGTTAGTGGAATTACCTTTTGGGGGAATGTTTTACCATTTAAAAACCCAATAACTACTTGTTATATCATCTCTAAATAAAATTTGAGAATTTAGAAGAGGAACTGAGTTCAGTACCTATAGTCTTTTCATTTTAACACTGTATATCCCCCCTCATAAAAGGAATGTTTATTAGGATGCATTGAAAAAAATATCTTCTAACCTATTAAATGAAATAATTATCATAAGAGTGAAATATGATGCCAGATTTGGTTGATATGAATTTTGGAATTTAGGATGTTCTAATCAAGATTGATCTAAAAAGTGTTCAGTTCACCTCCGCTCTTCTCAATATAAATGTTCTAATAATACATAGTGATGATGAATTTTATTACATCAGGGACCCTATTTATGTTGGAGAGAACAATGGTGAGTGGTATTTCTCTTTATAGAAAATACTATTTTTATATTGTTATTTTTGACCTTTTCAAGTGAGAAATTCATTAATGTAGGATTTTCATACTTACATGTGGAAAGTGAACTCTAGAACCCTGAAGGTGTTCAATGATATCTAGAAAAACATTTTGTGTCTAGGTATTGGATGATAATTCACTGACTTTTTTTCTCATTTTTATACATATCAGTAATTCAATCTGAATAATAAGATACATCTTATTTTTCAACTTCAAATTCTAGTGCCGATATAGAAGTGGGATGATATTTTTACAGATTTCATGGTTGAAATTTTATTTACCCATTGGAAGGAGAATGTGATATGGGTTTTGATTGGTATCCTTACTATATTGACTCATATTTGACCAAACTGATATACAACCAATATTTAAAACATGGGAAGTCACTATTTGAATGTGATTTTCCATTTTTATGGAATTCCTAGATTTATAGTCTCTAATAGGGACCCTGATTTTTCTACTTGATTTTTTGAGAAACCACCATTAGAAAATGGTGTCTCATATATGATTGATCACGAAATAACACCTACACATGGATTTCCATGTAGAATGGTCCTGAGGACATGATTTTTCAATGCATTCTTGACTTTTATAGAGTTTGGGATGACCATTTGGGAAAGGTTCAGCTTTTATAGAATAATAATGATCATTAGACTTTAAAAATCACTCATTTTTAGGCCTTGTATTATAGTCCATGTAGATATTTTATTTTTATATGGGGATTTGTGAAATGTACTTGTTTGTAATGAATTTGGTCTAACATATAATAATAATAATTTATATGATTCATCAAATAAAAGTGTCTGCAAAAAGATGATATAAATCCATTTTTATTCTTCATCAATTACTGTTATAGTTTTTCATGGTGACCACATGTTCATGAGAGATTCACATTGGTTGGGTCCCAAACATATATGAAATCTTTAAATATCATTCCATGTTTTTTTATTCATTTGAGATTACTGAGTAGGTGGGGAAAGTACCATTCCAATTATCCCTTCCACTACCATTGAATTTGGTCCACAATGTTCTTTATTTATTTCATCAATAAAATTATCTTTATACACTTTTTCGTTTCCTAATATCATAATATCATGAGGTTGAACCTCATGATTCCACGATTGAGAAACCATTTTGGATTTTGGACTCAAATGTACATTTTGGGTGGACAATAACTTTGTTTTGTATGATATGGAATCATGATTCTGATTCACATGAGAGATGGGAGTGTGATAAAGTGATGAGAGAGAAGTGTGCTTTTCCATTTAATAAGGAATCATCTTAATAAGTTTTCTTGGGAAATATAGTGTATATTTTGGAGATTTTTTAATTTACCATTACATGATTTTAGGTATTTCATGACTGTTATTTTAATCTTAACTAGGTAAGGAATTTCTTTATATTATTTCATGTGACATTTTTAATATTTTGTATCATTTTGGGGTTGTAAATGGTTACCTAATGTACGTGTAAAACCATGTTGATTTCCCTAGAAAATTTTGTGTCTACGTTTCATCTACTGGATGTGGGAACACAGTTTTTCCAAACTATTCAACCACCCCTTCTAATCATTCACCCTTTAATGGTGAGGTTTTACAAAATTGAAAAATAGTTACCTAAAAACTATTGAAAAACATTTCACCCAGTATATATGAATAGAAGGTATTCTCTATTATTATTCATGGTAACTTCTAACTATGCAGCCCATACAACAATCCATGTACATAGTGTTTAATTCCTCATAAATTTGTATTAAAATAATGAGGTCCCCTAGTTTAAGCCCTAAAAACCCTCATTCAACCCTAGCAAGATTCCATGGTCTTCAGAGTCTCTAAAACAGTGATTTTTGGATCCGTTATCCCCATTTGTTATAATATTGAATAACTGATCATTTTTTTGGTCTCCTTCTACTGATTTTTTATCATATCATGTGGTTTATTCCAATATCCACATCTCTCATACATAAAGACTTATATATCATCATGTTACTGATATATCTAATCTTTCATCATTTATCTTTATTCTATGATTTATTTATGGATCTCCTATTCATTAATTCTTTGTAATAGGTTCTTGTTTCAGGTGTTTCATTGAAAAAATCATTTGATTAAATGTATGTGGTTACATAAGGCATTACCTTAAAATTTAAACCATAATGTCTTGATAGATTTGAAATGTGTTTTTAATTAATTTAAAAAAATACTATTTAGATGATATTGAGTTTAATATAAAAAGGTAATGGAATTGTGTAAAATAATTCATTTTATCGAAATGAAATTATTGGTTGATTCCGATGAAAATTTTCTCATCGGGTGAAATAAATTGTGATAGAATTATTATTTTTTTATTCTTGAGAAAATCATATTAAATTTAATTTTGTTTTGAATGGACTGAATTTTATGAAAACTTATGATTTTCTTCTGAAATGAATGGGTATGTTGAGAAATAAATATGAGAAACTGAAGTGTGAAGGATGGAATATATTGAAATTATTGGTTTTACCATGACTGACTATTTGATGGAAGGACATGTGATACTAGTTAGTTAGTGGGTAATAAATAAAATCACTCTAGAACTATAAATATATAGAAATATATTGATGATTACAATACTACGTAATGAAAATTATGTATACTTATGGTGATGGGTCCCCAAATTGGGGCTAGATTGGTTCTTAGAGTGGGTCCCCTATTAGGTTGTTCAAATAAGTGTGCATATCTATCATGATCTATGATGATTATTGAGAATTGTTAGGAACCTATTTTCCAAAACTAATGTATCTTAGAGATTTTGATCATGGTTCATTTATTTGTTTTGTTTGACATGATTATACATGCTATTAATTATAGAACTATTTTATTCTTCCAACTATTTTATTAAAAATCACAAAAAAAAAATTTTAAGACATTTCTATTATATCATCCATTTATTTGAGTTAGAATCAAATTTTATTGAAACTATTTAACTATATTTCAATTATTTTTCGTTTAAATCCATTGAATAAATGGATATTTATTAAGGAATTTTATATGGTACCTTTTATGGTATCCTATGGGGCTATTTTTGTCAGCCCAATCATTACCTTTGACATTGTATATATTATATTTTTTCTTGTACAAGAAAATGGAATGATACACTTGTAGTTGGTAGGTGTAAATGATTCATGAGACATAAAGTGATGGTGGTGATCATTGGGGACATGGTCTACTAGTTACATGGGAGTTCCGAGTTTAGTCGTGACAACACTATGTCCTAGAGGTGGTTCGGTGTGGGTATTGATTTACCTATTTGATTCTATTTCTTTCTCAGAGAGGAGTCTTGTCATACAACCTTTTTCAATTTTCCTTTCAATATCTTGTAAAAAAATCATTCCCTCCTCATATTCATATGATTACCTGGGATAGTAACCATCCCCTAGGGATTGGAAATACCTTATTCTATCTCTCAAGACTAGATTGAGTATTAGTGTACCCAGGTAATCTAGTTGGTTCATGAAATTTATGTTTCATGAACATTGTTCTTCAAGTAATTAATAGTAAATATACTTTGATCAACTCACCATACCTATAATATTTTTTAAAATATAACACAAATTATGGTACATAAGAGAACTCATTTGGGTGAACATACATGAGTTAAATAAGTAACACGGCTGTAGTATTGTATAAAATACATTCAGAATTTGTCATAATAGGGATTTATTGACACGATCATAAAATCCCACCTGTATGAATAGACTTGAGTGAAAATTATAAATAATAATTCAGAAATGATATGAAATGGTGCACCTCATTAGAATAATAATATTCAGATTTTATGGAGAAAAAGTAGAATAGATTTTTGATGATATGGATTAAATATTAAAGTCATTTACATGTGGAAGACTTCATCTGAAGCAATAAGAATGGATAAATCAGTGGAAACTATCCATGATAGGTGGTGTTCAATTATTTGAATCTATTTTCAATGGATGTGAGCCTCACGTGGATTGACTATGACTAAAACATTACACACAAGGAAATTAGGGATTAGTGGATTCAGTTGCACTGGAACAATAGAATGTGTATACTCTATAGACGAGACCTACGTGGGAAACCACGTTAATTCATTTTCTCTTAATTTTATTTCTCTATACTTTTGGTCGTTATTTCTCAATTAATTATGACAGGTTCAACAAGTTCCAATCAACGTGGGAACAAGATAAAATATAATATAAAAAGAATTGTACATCATAATTCAAACCTCCCCACTCTTAGTATCTCATGATACAACAAAAATTGAAACATTTACTTATAAAAACCCTGTAATATAACATGCACACTAGCTACATGTATGGTAGTTTATTTTAACGACATAATAGATATCAATTCCACTTAATGAACTCACCTAGTGTAAATCATGGCTTATCATGTAATATATGTGAAATAATATGAGTTAAATAGTGTGTATAACATACTACATTCTATATACTCTAATCTCTAGATGTTTTTAATATACACCAACTGAATCAATTTGTTTTTATGGGGTAATTGGTGTATTAAAATGCATTTTCTTAAACTAAATACCATATGATGATATATAGTTTTTTTCATCCATGTAAATCAATGTATAGTCTATAATCAACACACTTTATATATATATTTCATGTATATTTTATGATTTCTATATTTCCAAACACTCTGAGGATATATGATGTGTATAATGGAAAAATACATGGACCCATCAAGTCGTCTACCATCTTTGCTGAAAATATTTGATGAGTAATGATGTCATGTACTATTTTCCCACCTGGTGTGCCATGATGTTCGAACTCATCATGGTTTATTGAATATGGTTACAAGATGTTTAATTTTTAGTTACATGATCTATATCTATTTCATCTATTGGGAATCTTCATCACCTCATGATTGGACCATTGAGCACTCTTCATTTGTAGTTGTTAATTGAATTTGAATGATCATAATATAAAAAAATGTTTATTATTAATGATTAATAATTCAAATTAAAAACTAATATCAAATAAAAAAAATCAAGAAATGATTAATATATAATTATATATTAATTTTTGACTACATTGATGACACGTAATTGTCTTATGGATTATCCAATAAGGTTTTTCCCATGCCCAAAAAATATTTTTCATTGATTTATTAATATACATCCTTATAATAGGAGAATATAATCCATGAAATACTTAAGCTATTGTCATTAAAATATATATTATAATTGATTTATATATAAGAATAAAAAAATTTTATGAAATAATTTTTTTTATTATGGAATTAGTTGACTAATCTGGTCATTCCAATATTGTGATGAAGGATTCAAGAGTAGAATCCCACTAGCACTATCCATGAATTCTCCATGAACCAAAACCCAACTTGAATTGACCTCCCCATGAAACCACTAAGGAACAATCTCATTACATCATAAAATTTGATTATAAATACAATTTCTTGTAGTTTAGAAAAATTTACATGTATCAATTGGGGACCAGAGAGGGTGTAGGAGGAATAAAGTTCTCCCTTAATGAGATAATTTTATAAAGTGGGGTTTCTAGGATTGAGAGGTTTCTCTTGAAAGAGATATTTTGAAAAATACCAATATACTCGAAAAATGACATAAATCAGGTTACATACATAATTCATGGATGTTTTGATGAAAATAATCACTTATGAAATCTATTTTTTAGGTAAAGAACATATAATATAATAACATTGATTATAATTACATCTCTTATCTTGAATGAAATTAATATATATTTGAATTTAATTTGAAATAAAAAATTAAATCTTTCTGTCATTTCACGTATGAACAATCACTATGAAATATAATTCCATTATCATAATATCTTTTCTAGGAGTTAATAATGTGTTTTCATCAACCTCTATGTTTGATATTTCTCCCCTTATTTATCCTGAAAATAACTCATTGATAAAACCAAAATATTGATGGGAATAAATAGGCAATTACATTGTAATCAAAGGGCCTGAGATACTTTCATCAATTAACTCTAGATGGATAAATATGTTCATACCATATTAATTAAACAAATGTAATTTATTAGGTCCCCAAAATACAACCCTTTATTTTATTGTGGTGTTTTGTATCCAAGGAAATTTTAGGAAGTGTTGTGCACATCCAAATCATCACCACACATTGGTGGAGGTTGTGGTACAATCCAGTTCCATTATATGGTCTTTTAAGGATGGTGGTATGGTTCTAAGATGTTCCATGATGACTGATATTACATATTTATATATGGTGTTGGGCATGTAATTTTGGGAGTCTTTATGTGATAAATGGATAGTTTGGAAATACCATGTGATTGGTTTGTCAGTTTGTGTGTTTTTTTTATACCACCTATGTAAAATAGTGAGCAGCAATTCACTAAGACAAGGTTCCTAGTATTGCGAGAAAAAAACCTTCCATATTCTATGCTCAACGTCATAGTGGTTGTTCAAGAAAAGGTTTTGAATGAGACATAATTACATATAATAATCCATCACCTTGTGTATATTGAAATTAAAATTAATTTTGATAATAAGTAAGAAATGGTAAAATGGAAATAAGAGATTAATATCTCATTTAATTGGGGGAAACAATGGTATGGATCGTTGTCTCCATTATATAATTATGGAATAACTGATTCCTCTATAAATAAAGAGATAAACATCCCTTATCCCATTTCTATTTCATTTCCTACACACCATAGTCAAATTTATACACCTTTTAATTCCATTAATCTACTCTTTTTGGATTTTAAACTCTTTGATTCAATATAATTGTGCACTTTTCATTCAAGTTACATTTCTAGCTTCCTTCTCCCCCTATTTTTCATTTTTTGGGTGATCTTAGTTTCAATTGACTCAATTTTGGTATGATCTGTGATAATATATTGTTAGGATCCTATATATATGGTGTTTAGACTAGTTTCACTTCATCTTTTGGGTGTTTCATTTAGTATTGATCGATACTCCATTTCTCATTCTTTCTTATTGAAAATTGAACTTCACAATCAAGGTAAGATATTAAATTTTTGTACATATTTTAATTGAAATTGTGAAATTTTCATTATTTATCTCATTATATAACTTTTTAATTAACCTTAATAAATATTAAATTTCAATTAAGATATGGATTTTCTGATTCGGGTTTTATTAGCCATATGTTTTTATTTTGTGTAATGGTTTACCTCTTTATTTACTAGATAGGGTCATACCATTTTTAAGGATATGGTTTGGCATGATTATAATGTGTGGTAATTTTATAAACAATTTAAATATGGTAATGTTTTTTGGATAAATAAATTTATGGGAAATATTATATTTATTATCATTATTATTTAAGTTGACGGAAATTAGATGTTACGATTGAATCGTGATAAAAAAAATTTGCTAATGATTTTTGAGGAAATAGATTTCCTATGGTTGTAAACTATGATATACACACAATTTATTTCAATATGCAACAAAATACAGATAATTGTTTTTGGTCGATAATGATGTTTTCCTATGATTTATTGATACAATTATTTTTGTCCCATTTACACTATTCACTATTTTTTTAATTCTTCCTTGTGTGATTCTTATGTATGTGGATATTTATTAGGTGACATGACATTAACTATTTATGGGTGATTTTTTTAAGAGAAATTAGTTGGGGTTCATGAGGGAGTGAATGAAGTTGACACCTGATATAGTCAGATAGATAATGATACAAGTAGAGCTTTCGGGGATAGAACTGCAGTTGATAGACTAGGTTAAGGATATGATTTCATGTTGATGTGTTTAAATTTGGATTTATTTTATTTTATTTCATTGTATTTTAAAACTGGATGTCCAGATTTTATGTCATTAAAACTATATTCTTAACTTCTTAAAACTGTAGGATAAGAATGTATTATATATCCTTTAAGGTATATTTCAATTGTTCCTATAGTTCACGGAATTAATAAATGTTATAATTAAATAATTTATCTCATGAGATTTGGGTCTAGTTTTAATACTAAAATAACACCCACTCTTGGGAGAAATTTTAATATGGTTGGTATTCTTGGTGGGGTATGAAATCATATGGTAATTATGTAATTATGAAATTCTTAATGTAAATAATTCTTGAGAAGAATCATGAAATGTTTGTGTTCCAATAGGATATATTGTCTTCAATGGTGGAAACAATGTGTTTGAGTTTTTATAGTTTTTGTAGTAGTTATTTCTATGTATCTTCCCCTTACATGGTATTTAGGAATTATATTATCAGTATGTTATGTTATTTCTTATTCAATCCCTCCAATTATGGAATGGATGCTGATACCCAATGATCTCTAGAGGGAATTTCCCCAAACATCATAGTCTATGAGGAACATATAAATAACTAACTACTCTTTCCCCCTCTATTCTCCTTGTAGTATTATATGTTAGTATACATGGTGGTTATAGTCCAATTTATGTGGGTATAGGAAGGAAATGGTTTATGGTTATTTTCTCACACATGTATCCAAAAATATTGTATCATAGGGATACATATATGTATATTGTGTATTGGATGTTATAGACTGGGGAATAATGAAAAAAGTATTAGATTTCGTGTCTCATACTTATTAATAAATTATAATATATAGATGCGACATTGATTATGACATTATGCAATGCATGAGGTCTATTTTGTCACGTATTTTCCTTTGATTCATGTGGATTATTTAATGATAGATTAATCCAAGGATGAAACCTTGTGAAAGTGGGGAAAACTAGTGGTGATGTGGTAATTTGGTACCTTCAATTTATGTGTTTTGGGGCATTAAATTATTAAAACTATGTGATATGTGGTGATAAATACATGGTTTGGGTGGTGATTTACCATACCTTTTAAGGTGAAAATTTAGATTCCATGTTTATTCTAATGGTTTGCTATGATTTCAATTTCTTTTCCATGAGAGGCTCTAGTGAGGATCCAACTGACTATACCATTTATACACTCCCAAAAAGTATGTAAACATTTCATTGGTCTATTTAAGGTATTTTTTATGGATATTGTAATTACTATCTTATGGATTTATTTAGAATATGTACAGGATTTGATTTTTATGCTGAGGATTCATTTTTTGAGCATGTAGTTTCTTTTCATGTTGTTCCTGTTGTGTGAAATTACATGCATGTTTTGGGATCATTTTAATATTATTAGTATAAACTTTTTTTGTACAATTTATATCATTACTCATATTATTTTTTCTGGATAATGCCTTGTATTTGTGTGTATTATATACCCTTTTTCCTATTCTCGATAATATAGAAAAGCCGTGCTAGGATTTGGGTTTCATTATCTACCGTCTATCATTTTCATCCTATGAGGGTTACATATGATGGGTTTGGGTCATTAAAGAGTGGTATGAAATGTATTATTGGGGTATATAATTGTTCTTTGAGATTGTTACTAGTGAGAATATCAATGTTTATTATTGTGGAAATATCAGTTGGCCTTAGTATGAATTATATACAAGAGAATTAATTTTGGGAAATTTTATTTAGCTACCCCTTTGATCTGAGGTGAGGACCATGATTTTTGATAATACAACTATGAAGATCCAAATTGGTTGTCAGATATAATACTAGGAATGTAGGATTCATCATTATTGTTTATTCTTATATTCAAAATGGGTAGATTTGGGGGGGGGGGGGTTTAACATTAATTATATATTGTTTCTTAAATATTAAATATTATGGGATGAAAGGTACCTAACCCTATATTTTTCTATAGATATGGATGTAGGGAAATGTATTCATTAGGTCCATTAAAAGTTGTTTGGAAGGATTCACCGTTATATCACCACAAAAACGAGGCCAATGATGAAGACACATAGAAGAGAAAATTCTCTGAGATTTAGTTATACAATCTGATGATGTATTAGAGATTTGATTCAAAATCAATATCAAAGTATTGGTTGGAGTAGTTGGAGATATCAATCATATCATTCTATGATTGGAAGGAGAAATTTGATTCATTGTTGGTAATGATTATGTGTGGAGAATCCAAGATGTAGTGGCTCTGGTTCCATAGATGATTCGTTTTTTTTGTTAGTGGAGTTATGATATCTATTTAGATATAGCTATCTTCATATGAGAAAAATGGACTCCCACTACCTAGAGCATATTATACATAAATAGGGGTTCTCAGTTGTGAAAAAAAGTTCACAATCAACTTCAGGAAAAATATTTGACATTATTTAGACCATCTACAATATGGTTTGGATAGGGTGAGGATTTTATAATAGGATTTATATCCTCAGATCCAACACTAGGTAACTCCTTTTATACATCTACCATATGTAATTGTATTAGAGATATAATAGGTTGTTGAGAGCATGATGGATAAAACAATATCATCTTAAGAGCGGAGTCTTCATAATTATTTTCTTTGATGATTTTAACTTGGGGTTTCTAGTTTTTTTTGATATAAGGGTTTTTAGATAGATAAGAGTTGGTCCTGAGACTATTTATCTCATTTATATTGGGTTGGTGGATCTTAGGATTATGTGAAGGAATCTTTTTTTTATTCTGGATGTCAATGACGTTAGTGACCAAGGTTTCTAAACTTTCAAACTAGGATGTGTAGTACCCTATGGGTTTAACAAATTTACAAATATATATTGAAGAAACAAATAGTAGGTACTCATACCATTGAATATAAGAGGGAGAATTTTATATAAATTGATATCCATGTGATTCTCTTCATCCTCATAGAAAATTGTGTGGCTATTGAGGTGTTCATAATATGGGTCAGACAGTTCATGGTCAGATTCAGGCACCAGATTTTTGAGAACTAGGTATGTCAGACATAATTTGAGGAATTATTTCTTTGAATACTACATCGTTTAATTCCTTGTTTTACTCAAAAGATACAAACTTTTTTATGTGGCCTACAATAGTCCATCAATGGGACATAATGTGTCAAGGTTTCCATATACATTGGCATTGATTATTTTAGTTGTTGGAGGATATAATTATATTAAGTATGTAATAACTATGATCTAGTGATACGAAATTACATCTCTTTAATACACTTTTTATTATTGTGAATATATCCATAACTCAACATCCTCAAATTGGATTGGATGAATCTGGTGAAAGCTATATAGGATTCCTTTCAGAGGTAGATTTTATTTTCTGTAGATGATGGGGTTTCATCCATGTTATTTATTGAGTGTGGCCCATTGATGGCTAGAAGGAATATCCCGAAACTTTTCATTATTGATGGTCATGTTGATGCAGATTTCATCGAAGGTTTAGTGTGGATTTATTCATATTATTATGGAAGAATACCCTGATGTATTTCATAAATATGATTTAGTGCTACCGCAATAACATGATATTTTCTTCAGGATAAATCTATAATCAATACCTTCTTAGATATCAATGTATCTATATAGGATAGTGCCTCTTGAGTTGTGAGAGTAATAGATACAAGTGATTTACCTATTATTGGGTGGTTTTATTTGGCCTACTATTTTTCCATGGGGATAATATTTTTTTGAAAAGGATGTTTGATGAAAGCCTGCATATATAAAATAATTTTCATCTATAAAATAAGGTTTCATTGATGAATCACTACCCTATTCCCAGATTTTATTATTTATTCGAGTAGATAAAGAGATTTACATTTTCTTGAAGATCAATCTATGACCAGGATATCATTATATGTAGGAAAAAAATGCAATTATACTTTAAACCACATTGTAATGTCTTTATAAAATTATTGATTTCATTATAATGTATTTATATGTAATAAATTCCTTATCTGTCTTCCTTAGATTGAAGAATTTGGGGCTCTAAGAGTTTTCAGACATCATTAGTGTTTGATTAATAGATAACATCCTTGACCACATTGTGTATGAAGTGTATCATGTATAGAATCTACTTGAGATTTTGGGAGTTCATAAATTCAAAACATTTTTTGGATCAAAAGTATTATTGAACAAAAACATGTTACCATCTCATGTTCGATATACTACAAAAATCCTGAGAGGGGTGTCCTAGGTATAAAAATCATAATGTTTTCAATGAGGCTCTCTAAGCCAGATTCACCAAGAGTCTAATCAAAAATAAATCTGACTCCAGAGCCTTCCTTAAAAATATGTTCCTTGAAAGTCTCAAAAAAGGGAACATGAACTATATCAATTTATGTCTTTGGCATTCCATTAGAAACCTGTTTTCCAACATCATGCACTACTCTAGATGGATAGTTAGATTTGACTCCACCATTCGCTTCTGTCTTGAAAACTAGACTATCACTCCTCTTGTTTATGTGTTGCCTCTTAATACATCTTCGAACAACATCAATTTATCTATAAAGGAGGTTATGAAATCTAGTAATTTGGATCTCCCTGACTCTATCAAGAAGATTGTGTATGGTTACCCATTCTCTAATGATAAAGATTTTCTTATGTGGGAACCTGCTCAAAATAGTATTCTGGATTCAGAAATAATTTACAATCATTGTTTCTTGAACTTGGAGTCTACTTTTTTCTAGGTGATTTCGTTCAAAAAACCTTTCATTAAACCATCAAGACTTAATCTCATTCGTCGTATTGTTCATTTCTATATTCCTACTGAGACTTGCCTCCAATATTTTGAAATTAATATCTGTTATCAATTTCACCTCTTTCATCATCATAGAGATGATATCAATCACCTATTTATGTTATGTGCTACATCATATGCTCTTTGGAATTTTATCACCGACATGTTTGATTGTAGATGGTTATTTTCTAACACTATTTTCTCACATCTAAAACTATGTGTAGAGCTTGTTTCTTCGTTACAAATCAAGATTCTCTTCTTATCTGTTGTTGCAGAACTCATACATGTTATATGGTACGATAGAAATGTTTTCATCCATAATACATAATCCTACAACCTTATTTCAGGTCAGACGCGGATTCTGATAGCCATTTGGGATGCCACCACGATCCAGAAATCTCATTGTGACAACTCGATTGGTGACATTGTGATCATGCGATGTCTTAGGATTGATGGCATCTTCCCTCAACTGAAACGCTTATATGAGGTTTTCTAGAATGCCCCTTTTCCTGGAAGGATTAAGATCAATGTGAATGGTTTCTTTAAAGGAAACCCAAGACCTGAGGGTTGCAGAGCTATTTTCAGAGACTCCCGAGGTCATTGCCACTCCCGAGGTCAATGCCATGGTTTTTTTGTAGAAGTTGTCATGCGACATCTTCCCTTGATGCTGAGATATTGGCACTGATTCATTACATCAAATTTGTTAAGTAAAAAGGATATAACAACATCTGGATTGAATGTGACTGCAGCACTATTGTCCAAGAAAATTTGAATAGTGTTATCCATCTTGCATGGCCTCTTAACGTTAGTTGGAATAACTGCCTTGAGTCGCTTCTACATCTCATATACATTTCCACCAATACCAAACATGAAGCTAAAATGGTGGGAGATTGTCTTTTAACAAGGGAATCAACCAAGACATGATGTGGATTGACAATTGTTTGGATGTCATTATCCCTCTCTATAAAAAATATTGTAATAAAATTTCCTCTTTCAGACTCAAGTAATTTCTTTTCTTGTATTTAATAAATTGTGTCTTAGTCTTTGACCAGGACATTGACTCTTCATAAAAATGGTGTTAGAATAGGGTGTGAGATAAATCTCAGTGGACCAACCCCAATGGTGTCTATAACATCCTGCCCGTGTAATGGAAATTTAATATTATATGATCACACATATATAAATTAAAGTATAATAATGAGTACCTTCCTCAACCCTCGGCTTGTTTTTGAACATGTAACCATTTCATTATTTTAGTTTTACCGATTTATAAAAATGTCACACATTAGAAACAGTGAACGTTTAAATATGTAACAAGGAAACCTATAATGATACTTTACAATGAAGTTCTCAGGTAATAACCAAGGAAACGTTGACTTCAAGGGTCGTTTGCACAGTAATGACTATAGCCTTTCTATGTATAGGAGCGTAATACAAGGAGCATAGTACAAGTAATTCCACAATAAAATGCCTAACAAGTCATAGGAGTTCATCCTATGTGTAACGGGGCTATGCAATGATTGGACCTGATGGGATTTAACCATGGAAACTACTTTTCAATTTCAGATCAAAGGATTGTATTCAAGTAATCATGTAATATTATTTAAGGGATCCTATGGTGTCATACTGAGAATCCAAAGATAAACAAGGATTGATATCCAGATGGGTCTCAACCAAAGAATGTTCCAGCCTTGAATCAAAATGGGGTTCCTAGGTACTAAAGGCATTCCCGATGAAATCCACGGAAGCATGAGTCATTCCACTCCTTTTTCATAATGATGTCATATAATATTTCATAAGGTTATATTGATTACATTTCATTACTGTTACAAATATAATTGAGAAAGAAACCATTTAATCAAGTCATAATAAACCAATAACTCCATATGGTTCAATCCTTTCCTTTAATTAGTGTGATAAGGCCATGTAGCATGAAACCATTCATTTGATCGGCTTAATGAATTATCAAGTGTCAATAATCACTCTGTTATCTTACATTAAATAGTTAATGGGTGGTATGGACATGTAACTTATTATTCAATTACATTTAAAAAGATCAATTCCTATACACAGTATACTTTCTAATTTCTATTTTACATTTAGTTATCAAATTGAAGTACATACCTTAGGTAGGTCAATAGGTTATCATAAATAGTAGTTTATATTATGAAATTCTCAATTTAAATCAAGACATTTAATATAGAAAAGATTACCCTAAGATTGGTCAAGCCAAGGTGCACCCAAATGGCATCTCAAACATGTTAAAACACTAAAATGACAATTTTAGAAAATCATCCTACATGGGATAGAAATAGTTGTGAGAAAAACAACTGAAAACAAATAAAATATTTGGAAAGAGAATAATTGTACATTTATAATGATTATTATCATGGAATATAAATTCAGAAAATGGAACCTGATGTAATCAGTGGGCCCCAAACAACAATTCCAAAATTAATAAACAAGAGGGATAAGTTATAGACCACCCACTTTCATCTTTTATGAAACTCATTGTCCAATAATAGCCTCTAATTAATTTTCTAATTAAGAATATATGAGAAAGGGATAAAAATGGTCACACCATGATAAATTGGTTGAGAGTAATAGGGGTGAAGAACAACTCAAACAAACTCAAGTACAAACCGTTACACATCCAATGTGATGAACGGAAGCTCGAAAAAATCCTGGATGATTGAGATCTTCTATTACCAAGTATATTCCATGAGAAGAAAACAAATGTGAGAAAATGGTGGTTCTATCCACTTGAAATTTTATTAGGTAAGAATGAAGGCTTAATTAGATCATTAAGGGTAAAAATGTAAAATTAACCCAAATTTAGCATAGGCATGGTTTGGCAGCAGAATTTTACAATTCGTTTGAATATAAAGAATAAATACCAATAGGAAGGGGTGTACCACAAGGTTGGGTCGCATGGTTTGGGAAACCGTGTGCCAATCATGCGGTAAGGCTCTGTCCAAAAAAACATGTCACTCGTGTAGTTAAATCTTACGATGTAACAATAATTATAGTTTACTCTAACTATGTGACATTTCCATTTCCCCAAAAGATGGATTTTTACCATCGAACAAGCCTCATAAACCATTAGGTCCTTCGCAACTCATAAAGAATCCATATAAGGTCAAAAACAAAGAATTTTAATGAAATTTAAAGGATCCATACATGAGTGAAAAACTGGGTTATTACAGTCTCCCCCTTTCAAAGAACTCATCCTCGTGTTTGACTTCCATGGGTGGTGAAACACTATGTGAGAACAACTCTAGACACTTGGATTGTACATTGATCTCCTAATCCCATGTCTCATCACGCAAGTGGTTGTTTTGCCATAGCACCTGTACTAAAGGTACAGACCGAACTCATAGTTCCTTCATGCTCTATTTAATGGTGCATACTGGATACTCCTTAATAATAACATCAACATCTAACTCAAATTGCTCTGGATAAAAGGTATGGGACATGTTGTCATGTTATTGGTGAAGTTGTGAAATATGCAATATGTGATGAATGGTACGGAACCTCTGAGGTAGTATCAATAGATAGACTACCAGCCGGACTAACTCTTGGATTTTAAACAAACCTATATAATGAGGTGAAATATTCCATTTAATATGTACCTTTATATTCCAAAGAATGGAGTAAACCTAAATGAAAATGTGATCCGTAGCCTTAAACTATAGAGGACATTAGCAGTGATTGACAAATGATGTTTTCTTAGAATGAGTAATGGTCATACACTTTCTGTTCAACTGACCCTCTTCTGAAGACTCCTAAATGAGACAACGAGCTAGTAGGGATACCTAACCTACCTCCCGTAAGCATATGGTTGAATTATATGACTTACCATATATGAATTCAAAAGGATTCATCTTAATTTTCTCCTAAAATCTATTACTATAGGATAAATCAAAGAGAGGGATATGGTTTTCACAAGAACCTCTAATATCATGGACATATTCTCAGAGAATGTCCAACAGAACATGTAATGTGTGTTCTGATAGTTCATCGATCTTAGGTTGAAAAGATGTGACTAGAAACACCAGTGTTCTCATAGCCTTCTGGAATCTCTACGTGAATTGTCACATGAAACAAGAAACCCTCTATAGAAAGATAGTACATGGGACCCTGTGTACTAGTATTATCTCACAAATATATAGTCTTCCCAAGTCATCAGCTGAGATAGTCTCCCAAATAGTAATGAAGTGGGATACCTTTTTTATTAGGTCAAAATCTACTCATACAATGTATCTACACCTCAACAACCTAGGTAAGCCGACCACAAAATCCATAACAATATCCTCCCACTTATATTCAAGGATAAGAAGCTATTGTATCATTCCTATAGCAATCAAGTGCTCCGCATTCAGCTATTTATAGGTGTAATACCGAGTGATAAATCCTTTGATCTAACATTTCATCTTAGGACACCAATATTGGCATTGCATATCTCGATACGTCTTGAAAAATCTTTGATGAAGATCCCACTAGGAAGCATGGGAGTTGTAAATAAACTCCTCTATCGTATCTATAGGAACCCAGACATGACCATGAATTTGTAGGATGTTATCATTATCCATAAGTAAATATATTGGTAGGTTATCTCTTGATATACTCTCACAGAGTCCCAATCCCTTAGGATCTAAAAATTTTCTACCCTTTACCTTCTTAATAAGGGATGATAAAACTATCAACGATGAGAGGTAAGACTACTAGTTACTATCATGAAACTCTAGAAGAACTTATACAATGGGTTCCTTAATTTCCATTCATCACATGCTTCCCATAAGGCATGTGTTTGAGTTTTCCGACGTACCGCATTAGGAACTACACTTCCCTTCCTAGGTGTACAAGCAATCTCAAATTCATTAGAATGAAGATATTCAACCAATATTTTCTATGTGAGATTAAATTCATGTTGTTAATAGATATATTTTAATCACTTATCATCCGAGTACTCCATAAAGAACACACCTAATAAAAAATTTATCCAACAACGTAACGTATGGACAAATACTATTAGCTCGTGGTCGTGTGTTGGGTAGTTTTTCTCATTAGGCCTCAACTATCGAGATCAATATGGAAAGAATCTATCTTCCCGCATCATCACTGATCCTAGGATGAATCCCTATGCATCACAGAAGATGGTATAAGCTCTATCTTGTTCTAGAAGGATCATATTAGTTGTTGAGACAGGCCTCCCAATTAACTCCTAAAAGGATTTCACCCATACTTCTGACCAATGGAACTTGAAACTCTTCTTTGTAAGACTATTGAGTGATGAAAAAAGGCATGATAGGTCCTTTATTAAATTCATGTAACAACCTACCCTCCCGATGATAGTATGTATATCAAACACGTCCATGGGCTGCTCTAAGGAAAATTCACCTCTAAAATTCTCAAGGTTCACAGATAGACTTGATTCTGAGATAATATGTCCCAAGAAGATAAATTTTTCGATCTAGAAGTTGATCTTAAAATGTTTAACATAAATATAATTCTCTATAAGTGTAATCAAAATAATCTCAAGGTTTTTCGCATGGTCTCTATGAGTTTTATAATACACCAAGATGTCATTCAAAAATACCATGACAAAAGAATCAAGATTGGGATGGAAACACCAATTCATTAGAGCCATGAAAATTTCCACCACATTCCTAAGAGTAAATTTCATAACAAGGTACATGTATAGATCATACCTACTATTGAGCATTATACGACTCATATCTGATGGCCTTACTCACACTTGGTGATATCCCTACCTCAGGTCGGTCTTAGAGAATACCCTAGCTCCTCAGTGATGGTGAATAGATCATCTATTTGTGGAAGTGGACACCAGTTCATAAAGGGAATCTAGTTCAACCTTATATAATCCATGTAAATAAATATTGTTTCATCTACCATCTTAGGGGAAATCATGAGAATACCACAATAGGATGTACTTGGTCATATAAAACCTTTTACCTTTAGATCCTTTAGCTGCAACACAAGCTCTAGGATATCAGTAGATGCCATCCTATAAGGTGGAATGGACAATGGAGATACTCTAATAATAATATCAATAATACACATTACCTTAATATTAGGTGGTAATCTAGAAAATTCAATCGGGAAAAAATCCTTGGAATAATCTGCTACTAGAGGGAAATCATATTGACATAATCCCTGATCCTCCATGAAGAGATTTGAAATCAAGTTGGTCACACCACCTAGCCCATGATGCTATAGTCCCACTCTACTATCTTGGACATCCCACTCACCATTCTGTAGATAACTATAGCCCTCTAGTGATGTAAATGATATTTTGTAGTGATAGGAGTCCACAGAAGCGTGATACTAAACAAACCAATCCGTCTCGAGAATTATTTCATACCCTATCATCTTGAGAATAAATAGGTTCCATAAGAAAGGGTAATTGACTATCTCAAGGGGACAATCCATACATTTGTGTATAACCTCTGACCATACTACTAACAGTGTATCAATGGCCATTAAACTAAAATAATATTGTATCTCAAGTATGAGAACTTCCATGATAGATACATAGATAAAAGAGTTTGGTGAATTTGTATCAAATAAATCAGATACTATAGTAGATGCCACTAGAATTGTACCTCATATTGTAGATTGTCCCATTTCTTGATCCTCAGGTATCAACTATAGTGCATGAAACTGGCCTGATTCATGGCCTCGTGCAATGGTTGGACTACCATGATAATAAATACTCTATTTTCACTACTAGTGATGAGGGTTCTGGTTACCATGGCCACGACCTCCACCCCGTCCAGACCTATCGGTGTTACTCAAACTCAATTCCTGAAATGGTGTAAAAGAACATGATCTAGAAGGTGAAGTTGGCACTAATCCTTCTCCACTGGAAGATTGTGGAAAGGTCCATCAAAATTGCTGAATAATCCCCATACAGCTACAAACCTGACACGTCAGTGGTTATATATCACACTAAGGCTTCATATTACCCCATCATTCACATTGATGACACACCATGGAGCTATCAATATGAATACTCTTGTTGTCACTACCCAAATGAGAAACCGTGAGGGAATATTTCCCCCCACTGGGTGAAATAATGGCCTACCATGGCACTAATTCTCTATCCCTAGTTCAATTGATTTCCATCGATCTTTTCTCATTGATAAGATCCTGATTGACTATTTCAGAAAAAATCAGGCATGAAAAACACATTCACTTGAGTATAGATGTCATACTGAATCCCATCCTCGAAGCGTGTCGCACAAAAAATCTCATCATTAGCTAAGAGTAGTGAAAAGTACAATAAACCTATGTAATGAGATAAATATTAAAAAAATAACATAGAACCCTTCCCTATATTCATGAAATCTCTAGCTCTATCATCTCTTAGCATCTAAGGAAATAACATCTCATAAAAGGAAGTCGTGAAATCAATCCACAACATGCCGTTATGATGAACAACATGGTTAATTACACCCCACCAAAGCTTGGACAAATCACTCAACATATAAGTAGAATGCTGGACCCTCTACTTGGGAGAAGACTCTAAATGATCAAAGATATATAGGTTTGCCTCTATCGAGGACTCATCATCCTATGGACCACCATCACATGATAACATTTGGGGATTCTACTGGTAGAACATGCGAGTTAGATCAAGCATCTTAGGTGCAACTCATGGAGCACCATGCATGGACTGCATTAGATGTAGGAAACTATCAAGTACTTGGGAATCATTTCTCACATTAGGTATAGTAGGCGATGCCTCAAATGTCACTCCTTTATGTGATACTTGCTGCTGAGGTCCCATCATGTCAGAAGTATATACATCACCATCCTCCTAGAGTATGATAGGAGGAAATCATGGAATTATTGGTCTACAAATTCCAAGAAATCTCCTTAAAAACATAATGTCGATAGATATAAACACATACAGAAACTAAAAAATATATGGATATCTACCTAGAGTATACTACCCAAAATACCAACATAGATGGCCACGTACTGGTAAGTGATCATGTAAAATTTTCAGGGGTTTCAATAGATGAAGGGCCAATAGTACCTTTCATCAAAATTTATTGGAAAATGTTTCATTTAATTTTATATTTAATTACCAGGTTCACTCCTTTACCTTTTATAATCATGAAAACACAATATAACGACATGAAACCACCTAATTTTGGATATCATATTTCACTTTATAATGGATAGTCATTCTCATTGAATGTGTTCCCATAAACCATATCACCGAAAATGAAAAAAATTTACATATATCTTAATGGATTGACTTCATAATTACACATCCCAAACCAGGAGGGTCCATACACCTCATGAATTTATATAGATAATCACTTAATCTAAAAAAAGGAATATCAAATGTATAAGATAACTATCATAAAATCACTCAATAATCCCAAGCATATAAAGAAACGAAAGTAGTTAAATGCACCTATATGGCATGTAAAAAATGCATGCAATGAGAATTATAGGTGCCTTTATTGATGCATGAACTCTGGTCCTTACCCTCATATCGTCCAGATAAGGATGAATGAAATCCTCAATTAGTGTAATAAACAACAACACCACATAGCATGTGGGACACCCAATGGGGAAATAATTTCAACTGTAATTGGAAAAATATAAAAATAAGTTTACATTTGGTAACTTATCTTAACTCCAAAGAATGGATTATGAACAAGTCACATAGAATTCATAATATCCAAAATTTTGTCTCCAAATAGTAAATAATGAATGGAAAACCGCCCTATGATACACCTTTTTGACATCGTAGACCATGATGACACATAATAGGTTCCCTGTTCCAAGTTGTCCATATAGCCTCAAGCACATCTCCTTATATCCCAGAGGTTTTCAACCAGTAGATATGGCCTAGGGTGTGTCCCTGTGGATATTATTCCCTCATTACCATAGTTTAGCATAGTTGATAAATAATAATAGAGGTAAATATTGGAAGAAATATAAGTAAATAGCAGAAGTAGAAAAAGGTAATAGATAGTCAAGGATAACAATTATAGAATCAACTGGAATAATTGAGGATGATATTTCATTCCACTGGAATCTGGAAAACATGGATACAAGATAGCAGACATATAATGTTCCACATAATTATTAAATAAATCAAAATTATATTCCAAGAATATCGAGTTCCTTCTCATTCATTTGTTATCAAGATCCACCCTAATGAGAAAGAAATCAAGTCTTCAAAGCCATATACATACCTTTATTAACACATGAATTTATGAAATATTCCCCAGGTAACAAGCAGCACCTATAGATGGAGTGAGATAAATATCAAGGGGCCACCACCAATGGTGTGTAAAATAGTCTGCCTTTGTAATGGAAATGTAACAATGGGAAAACATGTATATATACAGTGAATAGGTGTAATGTAACTAAATACAAAAGTACCTGATTCAGCCCTCAAGTGATGTCTGAACATGTATCCAAGTCATTATTCTATTATTACCAGATTATAAGTATTCCATGCATTAGTAATAGTGAAGGTTCCAAGATATAACAAGGAGACCTGTAATTATATTTAATAATGGAGTTCCAAGGTAATAACCAAGGAAACGTATACATGAAGGATCTCCAACTCAAAAATGAGTGTAGATTGGTGTAGGGTCATAAAATTTTTAAATAGTTAAAGTAAATACTCCAACAAATTCGGAAAGGGAATGAAAAAAAAATTGGAAGAAGGATTTAGAGAAAAGTTTCGAAGAAGCAGAATTTGACAAAAGAAAATGATCCATCCACATACTAAATCATGATAACGGTTGGTGGAAGTCATTTCCCGCAAACCAAGAAGTATGTGGAATGAAGTAAAACCCACATACCTTTCCCATGAACCACATCATTAGAAAAATGGAGGTGGAGCATTTTCCCACCATGAACCATGTAGTTTGGGAAATGGAGGCAAAGAATATTTTCCCCGTGAACTGCATCATTGGTGAAATAGAGGTGGAGAAACACACCCCTGAATACCATCAATGTGAAATAAATAGTTCATTGGTGAGTAAAAACTAGAAACTCACCAGAAAAAAGATTAATTCATTCAAGGGATTGACGAATTCATTTTACCTGCTACGAATCGCAACCCTGTGGGAATCTATTGACTGATTCATCTATCGGCCAGGTGATATCCTGATCGGAATTTGTAAAATGTTCCTTGAGATCCATAGATCCAGCTTCCTCGACACTCTAAAAGGCCATGAGACAAGCTGATAAAGTGATCATATTTTATAAAATTAATTAAACCATCAAAAGTGATTTCTGAAGAGATCAATAGATGATGTGCGGATCTCTTCCGATGAATTCCAGAATGTATAAAATTTACTCATAGAGAAAAAATAAATATGGAAACATAATAATTTGTAGACCATGAATCGTATCTCCATAGAAGATGATGTTCTGATAAGGCATAGAAACAGTACCCCTTATTCACTCTTGCACCCCCACGTAGCACCACACTACATGGGGGGAACCCTACGCTGCGTAGCACTATGTTTCAGGGATAAAACATAGCACCATGTAGCATCATGGTACATGGTTGGAACCTAGTATCTCAAAAAAAAACTATGTGTACCACATATAGGTCCATATACCATTATGGTATGTGGAAATTATCTCCTCCCTTGTAAAAAAATCTATATGGGGAGGATCCCATACCGTATAAAGAAAAAGTACACTGAATGGGGTACTCTCGAATGATTCACTCTCTGGCTTCAATCATCTCCATCAATTTCTATCACCTCATCCATATTCCCTCCATGAAGCAGTCCAATGACATTAGTCTAAAGCCTATTCCAAATACACCAGACCTGTATGATAAAACTAATGGGTACATCCATATTCCCTTTTGAGTTTACATACACATGGTAAGTGGATTCATGTAGGTAATCCCTACAATGGTGCAGAACCCAGAATGTCCATAAGTTTACATTCTCATGGAAACATGGGGTCCAACCTATGGATAATAATGTGAACATCCCTGTTTTATGGATTATGGTTAACATATGACCTTTCCCTTTGATTCATTATCCTTTCTGCCTCCTCACAAGGCATACATGGATTGGTTAATATAACTATCTAGGGTATGAAAATACAAGGGAGAAAACATAAATATATTGGACTCCTCTCTCCCTCCCTTTGGGCTCTAGTACTATCTATCAATAGATGATGTGGGTCATGTGATCTTCATATCCACTACCTTTGACTATCTATCACACAGAGCATGACTCATGTGGGATTTGAGGTTTGAACTGATCTTGAAAAATATATAACCACAAATCATGGGCCTCATCCTAGGTGTAATCCCCGAATCAAATGAACTACAAGAACTCTGATTCTTGTTCTAACCAGGATATGTAGGGAACCTTCCTAAGGCTCGAGATCAAGGGAAATTCTCCATAGAGGTCAGTACCAATAAAATTCCATAAAACTCTCTAGGGAATTCTATTCATGAGTATTCCCCAGCTTATTAGGTGGCTCCCAAGTGTAAGCCTCAATCAAAACGCTACAAATGGGCCACCTTAAGGGCATAAGTACTACCCAAACTGAACTACATCGTTTTTGATTCCCAACCAATTAGGATATGTAGAAATACTCCCTAAGGTCGAAACTCATTACCCGTATCACCATATTTTTCTTTAGTCTATGTCCCTGGTAGGGTCATATCGACCTAGAAGAGTATACCTCTTCTATAAATTTTGGGATGCCTCAGCCTAAGATGAAATCTCATCACACCCATGGTGGGGGCTGCAAGTTCGGACCTCAAATCGATGAAATATCACCAAAAACCTCTTTAATCGCATCATAAAATCCATCAAAAGATGAACCCACTAGCCATCTCAAATCACTTTGGGAGTATGTCCTCTGAACGCGACAAAGAGTACCTCCCATAGCTTAGTGAGTAAGATGATGTCAACACCAATGACTTTTGACTAGCTTCATAAGAACCCTTCACAAGGGATATAACCAGTGAACATCCCCACTAGTGACCTACAATCCAATATCCTCTCTCTGAAGAGTATATCATTTAATGCTTAACTTCTCATGTTTAATGGAAACATGGCCCTTGGGCTGCCTGCCAAGGGTGGCGAATGCATAATCAAAATTATATCATTACACTAGTTCTTGAGGAGAAGATCCTCTATATAAACATGGAGACATACCATGGAAATACATACAACTCTACCTCCACATCAGAATCCCACCAGGGATATACGGTGGTATAATACTAGCCGACGAAAATTCTTACCAATGGTAGAAGTTCCTGCCACGTGGATAGAGTGGAAAATAATAAGAAAATGCAAATACCCACCAATGCGCAAGAATACCTCCATCCAAATTGTATGGAAACTAGTTAAAATATGTTGACAATTCCTACTAACGCATACCCATCCCACCATCTGAATAGGGAGGTAAACTATGGGCAGTCATATAACAGTACCAATTCATTTGGAGCCCACCAGTCAAATATGATTGCAATCAAGAGGCATATGAAAATTCATCCCTACCAATATCAAGACCATTAGATAAATATGGTGGAAGATAATATTAGTACAGTAAAATAAATATGGATTCACAACAATCATGTGAGAATAATAAAGTGGAAAAATAGAAGACACAAATTACTACATGAAAATATAATTCACATTCGTCAAATATATTGGAAATCAAAAAAAGTATCTGGTATATCCCAACTACATGTCAGGGGTAGACTCATTCCTATACCCCATAACAGGAGAATAGCCAGAACCCATTGGAAATATATGGAGGACTAGAGCAGGAACAAACTCTTACTCTGACATCAAAATGGGTATTGATACACATTTCATCCAAATACGTATCTCAGCATATCCTAGAAATGATAGATAATCAAATGTTGATTCAAGACCATATCCTTCAAACCTATCAAGACGTCATCGCAGCTACAGATAAATGAGGATTCATATCCATGATCTCATCTCCCAGGTGGGGTGATTCATCCACAAAATAATATAGTTACTACAGAGAAGACTTGCATCCCTGCTCTAATACATGAGGATTGATGCCTATATTCCATGATACATGGATAACTCCATCAGAAACAAACACATGTCCCATCTATGGGACACTGGTCCAACATGGTGCTCAATGCAAGGGAAAAATATATCACTACCAGAACTCAAGATGCTCATCATCATATCCAAGTGACATTGGGAGAACCAACCAAAAAATATATGTATATGAAGGATGTTACCAATAGAAGGTGGCCCTAGTTTCCCGCAAGAGGTAACCAAAAAATTAAGGGTGGCAAATAAATATATAAAATGAATGCACATTCATGATTATAATGTACTAGAAGTTGGAGTTCTGGATGTAAAAAATCTATCAATAGAGGGTTAAGATCATGTCAATTAATTACAGAATTATGGAAGAGACTGTAGATGGTTCATGGGTCCTCCCAAAAATGTTTCTACCAGAAGATTTGAAAGTCCTCTTTAGACCACCCATGGGGGATTACTCCATGGGCCAAATATTTTTTAGAGCGTATATCCTAATGCATGTTAGGGTATCCCTTACCTTGACTAGAAGATCAAATAGTAAGAAGGTCCTCCCATTGAAATCGTTTTCCCTGATGGTCCTCCCATGGGTATACGCTGTATATATTTTTATCTGCATAGTTAGATGTCATGCTATGATGGAAGTCCCTTCCATGATAGACGTTTCTGTAAAGGCACTCACTATAATCACGTCATGAAATGAGAAGTTCTTCCTCTCATTGTATTACATCTTGAATGTCCTCCATAGGATGAATGTTGTAGACATTCTCCCTACAGTCAGACATCAAGCCATGATGTTACCCATCACCATGATTTTAGTCATTGCAAAAGTCCTCCCTACAAAAAATTGCAAAAAGATACTCCCATTTCTTCCGTCCACCATAAAGCATCTTCCCATGGTACACAACATAGAAAATCTTATTGTTATCAAACATTAACATATGATGGTATTCCTCACCATCCTCGGTTGTGAAGGTCCTCCACATAGCCCAAATTCACACCAACAAGAAGGTCCTCCCCCTATCGATTCAAATATGGGGAAACCCTCATATTATGAGGTCATGGTAAGGATAGGGTAGTATAGTCTAGAAACCATATCAATTACAAGTGACATCATTTCTCATCCAAAAGAACTTGGGGGTACGCTCCTCCTCAAATCCACCCCTGTGCTATTCATATATCAATAAAGTCCCTACTAGACCCACTACTCAGAAAGAAATCATCACGAAGATTCCAAGTAAGGAATTACAAGTAGAGGAAACCGTGTAAGAAAAAGGAAAAATATGTTGCTCATGAGAAGATGGATAGCAAGTGACAACATAGCAGTTTATTTTTTGTCCCATTACCAATTCTCAGTTTATAAATCCAAATGAATTATTAAAAGAATGTATGCACATCATCCACCATAATATCTGGACCACTCTCCTATAGTTGAAAGTGAAATTTCTACCATATGATGAGTATGCAGACTATGTCAGTATATAGGGTGAGCATCATCAGAAAATTAACCTTGATGTCATTATATCTGCTTGATATCTATGATTGGAAAGGAAAATGAAAAACCATGAGATGTATTACATTCACGCATTTCACAAATTGTGTTACCTCATCCGTGATTCCCCATATGGTGTTCATATTTGAGGGTGGTGGGATCATGGATCTCTACACATCACCCCATGTTCTATCCAGAAAAACCCACCGGAAATGGCATCTTGAAAAGTAATCAACCCAAAATATAATCCAAATTAAGTATCTATTTAAGAAAGTTGGCCAACAAAAAATAAGTGGTCTTGAGTAAGTCTCAAAATCATGAGGCTCGATGAGATAAATCCATTGAAAAACTCTTGAAGCACACCACCAAAAACATTTAACAGGCTTCTTTCCTAAGTGATGATAGCCAAAAAGCACTGATCATGTACTTAGAAGAAAATAATTCACATATAGATTAGACACCATATACGTCTCATACCCACATTGTAATGTGTTAGAATAAGAATGCGATGTTAGTAGTAGCAGCTGATGTAGTAAGGGAGAAACCGCAGCCAATAGGGATGGGGGAATTTTAATCCCAATGTTCACACATAAGACCAAAAAATATGGGCTGAGACACAAAAACAAGAGAGTGGGAGAAACACCAGTCTGTAGGGTTTGGGTCATTTTTAACTCAACCATCCTCCCAACATAAATTAGTCTTTTCCCACTTGTGGAGGGAAAAAATAGAAATGTTACTCATTCTGTCATGTCTCGTGACTCATGTCCCTCGGGGTGAAGTCATACTACCAAGACATTTCTGAGCTCCCATTGAGTCATTCTTTTCCATGAAACTCGAAGAGGGTCCCATAATGGAAGGATAATAACTGATAAGGAATGTAAGATACCCTCCTACCATTAAGATCCTTGTACACCACGCCCATTTTCGTTTGCATCATTGAACGTCATTGATGTCAATCTCATGGAACGTACTGAAGATAATCAAAGTGAGGAGGATGAAAGAGAATATGGTTCCATTCTAGAGGCGGTCCACAACAAGCTTGAATTTTTGTTTACCCGGAACCAGTGGTCTGCCTTAAATTGGTCACTCTATTATCTAATCTACCAGTACCTCCTTTCTGAATCCCCAATAAGGTCATGAATAAGAACAAGGATTCCTACAACAAACCTCCTCCTTATAATGTGAATGCTTACTTCACTCTTGAGGTGATATTCTCTCAATTAGAGGATGAAATGAATGAGCTAAGGAGAGTCAATGCTGATATGATATAAAAAAGTCTTCCTATCGAGTATGATCTACAGATATAGTGCCAACACACACTTCCTTTAGATGAACCTATTCCCCACTGGCTCATCCAGATGAATGAAACATGGATGAAAAGCTTGTTCAAGGCAGTACTAGGACCATTGATCAACCTGAACCCAATCAAAACATAATATCACAATTCCCCTCCATTGGAGAATCAATCGTAATAGATTTAGGTGAATCCATAAAGGATGGCCCCACTAGGTATCTTCTTCAAGATCCAGGAGCACCAGCATGCCCAATCATGGCCTCTTCTATACTCGTCCATGCTCAAGTTCAACAAGAGACGCACCAAGTGATCATGAATTTCCTAAATTCATTGATGATTCAATTAGAATCTATGGAATGGTAGTGTGCTCTGATATAGACAATATGGAAACATTAACAACATTGGGTAAGAAATGTTTCACCACATCCACATTTCAAGAACCCTGTGTTCCTAGTGTTCAACGGCTCAGGTATTCTAGAGAAACACCTGATGCACTACTCATCTTACTACGATCCCATGATGGGAAAATCATAGAAACAATAATATGTGACCATCATATTCCTTTTATAAACCCTACAAGGTTCATCCTTTTTGTGGTACACCAATTCTCTATCTAACTCAATAATACTACGGGAGGATCTATGGCACCAGTTCCTATACAATTTCGTCTTAATGTTTCCAAAAACAATAGTCAGTAACCTCATGAACTGAAAATAATGAGAGAATGAGACAGTTTCATACTTCATTTCTAAATGGAATGGTTTGAATTGCATCCTGAACTATCCACTCCCCCAAGATGATATGTCTTCCATGTGCATCGACTACCTCTGTGATGAGCGACGAACACCACTTATTTCTATGAAATATACTATTGGGTTTTGGGACTTCTCCACCATCACTCAAGGTATAGAATATTCCATGCAACATACAACTCTCAAGTCCTAAAAAGCACCATCATCTCCATTAAAAAGAGTGGGAAGAGATGTAGTGGATTTTGTCATGTATAAGCCACACCATGTGCTGGCTCTAGCTCCTAGGCCAGCACCAAATCACGCATGGCCCCCTTGACATCAGTAGCTACCCTCGCCATGACAATATGAGTTAAGGGGGGCTATGAGAAATAGATTCTGAGAATGAATAAGTAGGGTTTACTCATTCTGAGTCATACAATTCCATGGATACTTTGTAACCTCCATTAATTGCAACTTTCCCTAACTTCCAGATCCCAAGAGGGATGATAAAGTAGGTCATGATGACCAGCTATATTACTATCCCTTCAATCAGATATTTGTGCATGACATACAAGAGTGATTTTTATTTAATGACCTCATGTATGAAATAATAGTTTCATGATAATTCAAGTAGGGACCACCGCCAGTGCATGTCACATATTTTTTCACTACATATTAAGATGAAGGAGGATAGTGGAAAAGAGTTATTAACAAAAAGAAGAAAATTTTTGATAGTTTTATGACATGGAAAACAACAAACTGAGACCAGGGTATCCTTAAAGTGCAGTTAAAGTAACCAATTGTGCCTCTAATAGTTCATGATCCAACATAGATTCCATCCTCATCCCCAAAATCCACCAATGGTTGACGACCAAAAAATAGATCCGATAAAAAGTGAAGAAAGAAAGACAAAAAAAATAAACTATCATCGAATCCAAAGAAAGCATTGAAACTATGAAATTTCCTTCCATCAGATCATAGTGTGTGGGAATCACCCATCCAAATGGAACAATGGGAACCACCCTGCCAAACTACACCATCAGAGGAAAATGATGAGGTAAAGGCATCTTCAGAAGAGGAGTTTATTTTTTTCTCCATCAATGTAATCCACATAATGGATCCCTTATCTGATGATGAATTTAGTTATAAACCAAAATTCCTTACACCCTATTGTGGGCTAAAAATAGAATTCTCAAAATCCATGGATATCAAAGGCGACACATCCATGGAAAAATTCAAGCTTATGGATGTAGTCCCGCTCAAACCTTCATTGTTGTAGAAACCTACGAAAGGACCATCCAGTATATCCAAAAAGGTTAAAAATATTCTCATACCCCCCAAAAAATCCACCCTCATGTAATCCTTCTAGAATATCCTTCAAATAATGAATATTTGAATATTTTCCCTTATCTTGTGAGAATATCGTACCATCCCAATCCACAAAAATCCGAAGCTCCTATGGATCTTATCCCAAGGGTCGACCTGTCATAGTCAAATACTCTGGACCCTAAAGCGCATGTGAAAGAGAATATCTGAGGTGGGCAGTGTTGGCCTTTAGATGAGAAATATGATGTTATGAATCAGTTAGATTTGATACCATACAAGCTATCAATCGTGGACACACTGAATCTATTAGTAGATCTTAGGGAAGCACTCATCGAAGCTTTCCTAAGTACGCAGGAGTTTGAAGTCGAGGTAGTATCCACTGAGTTCTATAGAACATAGATCAATCCTATAGAGTTCCACATAGTTATCTCATGCATGAATCAAGATGAATATAAAATTATTAAATGACATATCAAACCCATATATGTTTCTGGTAAGATAAATGGTGTTTACATATGAAAAGTATTCATTGGAAATGGATCTAAAATTAATCTCCTCCCACTGTGGACACTTCGTTGGCTGAGCTGCAATGATAATGATTTGACACCTTATAATAAAACTCTGTTGGGTTACAACAAATGTGAGCATAAGATGTTTGAAAAAATCAATATTGAAACCTAGTTCGGTGACCTCCTAGCTCACCCAGAATTTCTAGTGGTCTGAAATAATAAGACCTTCAACACCATACTAGGAAGGCCCTGGCTACATCAACATGTGGAAATCCCATCCTCTTACCCTAAATGCATAAAATATAGCATTAATACATATTGTGTGACAATGCATGCTGTTGAGTCCCCCTTCAAACTATTTGAATAATAATATATTGATACAAGGTTTTATGAGCCCTGGAGGAAGAGGATTATGGTTGTTGTGTTTGATTGGAATGTAACCTCAAAAGATTTTGAAATGGTTCATGTTGATCCCCTAAACAATCTCATGGAAGAATACATACTGCCCACCAATTATATTGAGTACACAAGTCCAAATTCAGATTCTTAATCAGTAGTCCTCGTGATTTCAATCACAACCTCTGATCCTGATAATGTTGAAAAGCTCATAGACTCTTATGATAATGGTTGGGGTTTAGATAATAATTCCCCTAAACCACCATCAAACTCCATAAAACCATTTCTTCACCCACTTAGGTAGAAGAAAGTGTCTCATCACTCAATGATGATGAGAAAACTCTTCTACCCCTCACTAAATCATTTCGGATGAATCCCCCACCGATGACTAAGGAATAAGTGGCAGTTTCACATCCCAGACACAAAAATTGAAACTATTCCCTCAACTATGAAGTAATCGTATAAATAATTATTTCTTTTTTATAATACAAAATGGAAGATACTGATGATGCATATGAGGAAGATGAAGACCTAAGGGATTCCCCTCCAGTATTTGAGGAATAAGTCTCTACCACTATTGATGAACTCAAGTAAATCAACATGGGTACGGAAGAAGACTCGTGACCCACTATGATTAGCGTGGGAATGACTTCCTAAGTGGAAGAGTTATACACCTAATTCTTTTATGAAGAATCAATATATTTTTCCCTTGAATTATATGGAAATTTGAGGCCTTGATCCAGACATGGCCACTCAGAACATAGGATTTCTTGAAGACCATCGTGGTTACAAGCAAGCTGCTAGATGAATGCACCTAAATTATACTTCCAAAATAGAAGCTAACATAAAAAATATTATCATAGTCAACATTATTTGGGAAGTCCAATACCCCATATAGATAGAAAAATATTGTCACTATTAAAAATATAAACAAGAAGATCAGAGTCTACATCAATACTAGGGATCTCAATCAGCACTACCTGAAAGGCAATTTCCCAGTCCCAAACATACAATTAATAATTGATGAAAATACTAGATATGAGGAACACCCTTTCATGGATGTTTATTTAAGATATAATCAAATATTAATGTCCTATGAAGATAAAGAATCTATAACCATCAAGGCTACGTAAGGATTTTTTTCTATAATGTAATGCCTTTGAGTACGAAAAATGACTGCGCCACATATCTTTCCCCATGAATCGCATATTCAAACTTTTCATGAAAATTATTTTCAAATGATATGTGGTTCATTTGGTGTTTAAGTCGGGAAAAAACTCAGATAACCTATCATATCGTGAAATAGATTTCAACAACCTAAGATAACACAGTCTAAAAATGATCCTTATAAAGTGTGCTTTCTGTGTTACCTCATGAAAATTTCTCAGCATCATTGTAAAAAAAAATTTCATCAAAGTTGAACCTGAAAATACAAAGGAAATCCTTGGAATTTCACCTAAATGAAACCTCATTACGTTGAGAGGACCCCATGGAAACCTGACCTATATTTGGTTCTTCATATCCAACCATGCCAGAAAATGGACTCCCTTCACAGGGTTGATGAAGAATGGGGTAGAATCTCAATGGTTGAATGATTTTTAGAATGAATTTTAATATCTCAAGAGATATATCTTAATCCCACTAGTGTTAACACTGTCAATGGAAGGAAGACCACTCATTTTGTATGTGACTCCCTTGTAGTGATCTTTAGGCACCTTCCTCACACAGAATAGTGATGTTGACATCAAGAATAGTCTTTATTACCTCAATTGAATCATGATCGATGCTGAGAATTATTATTCAAATATCGAGAAGATATTCTTAGTATTAATATTTATAGTCCAAAAGATGATAAACTTCTTGCATCACCACATGGTCCACTTGGTCTGACATAGCAACCCACTCAAGTATATTATCAACCATCCAATGTTAACAGGACACATTACATAGTGGGAAGTAATTATATTGTTGTTCGATATATGGTTCATACCGTAAAAAGCCATAAAAGGATAGACATTTTCATATTTCCTTGTAGATAATCCTTCAACCGTGGTGGCCCCATTAGATGATGAGATACCTACTGAGAAAGTGTTATCTATTCAAGATAACACATATATGTGGTAAATTCACATTGAAGGTGCCTCCCAAATAATTATAGAAAAAAATGGAAGACCCCAGAGTCAAAAAAAGGGAGGCTGGGAGTCATTCTTATATCTTGGGAAAAGGTATTCCTTCCTTACCCATTCTTGTTGTCATAAGGGTGCAAAAAAAATAAAGTTGAATATCAGGATCTAGTTTCAAACATAGAGTTATCAATCCAAGTGCAATCCAAAAATCTAATGATAAAAGGCGATTCAGAACTGGCCATCAAGAATTTCAATGGCGACTACGCTACCTAGACAGAGGATATGGTACCTTTGATTAACTTTTTCTAAGGACTGATCGTTGGATTACCATGAAATCCAATATTGACCTATATCCCCCAGTTGAAAAATGTGAAAGATGCTGTATTGGAATATGTAGCCCTGGCTCTGGATGACTTAGATCCAAATGAAACAGTCATTATTATTTCCCACTAACAGATGGTCATACCATTAATTCAGGACAACATTAGAGAAATCAACAAAGTTAGTCTCATTTTGGAGTCGTATTGTCCTACCGCTAGCTAGATGAAATTAATTTCTAATTGCCTTAAATGGGATGAAATCCCAATGGATAAGGATTTAATGGAACATATACAAAGATTAGTGACCAACATTCTCTTGTATGATAGAGAAAACTAGCTAGAGGATCTCTATAAGAGAGGCCTCGATGGAGTCTTTCTTAGGTGCGTTGATGAAGAAGAGACCACTACCATCATGAAAGATGGTCATGCCAATTTTTGTGGACTGAATCAATCAACATCCAATCTCTCGCGGAAGATTCAAAGTCTTAAGTTCTATTGGACCACCATGATTCAGGATTTCACTATATTCACCATGAAGTTCTATTCCTAACATGTTAATGAAAGTTTCATCCACCATCCCCTGGAGTTACATCACACATCCAAGTACTTCTGGACATTTTCCATATGGGGAATGGACATCATGGGACTATAACCTCCCACCACAGCTAGACAATTCATATATATTATCACATAAAACAACTTATTTTCCAAATGGGTGGATGATATATCCCTTAAGGATTCTGGGGAATAAATCATTGGAAATTTTGTGAAGGAAAACATCATCATCAAATTTTTTGTCCCTCATAATATATTGAATGTCAACATCACCAATTTCTTCTCTCTGGAATTGAAAAATCTATATCATAAGTATGAAATCAAAGCCAACTATTCAGCCTTCTAACATGATGTTGCCAATGGGAAATGGAGGCCACAAATAAGACCTTATCCAACATTCTCCAGACGATGGTAATAAAGAAAAGAAATCATGGCCAAACCAGATCCTCTATGCTCTATGGCCTTATCAAAACATGACTCACACTTCCATTCAAGCAACCATATATTCATTATATTACAGGATGGAGGTGGTTATACCTATTAATGATCAATTTCCATTGCTCCACATCACCGTCTACGTTCAACTTTCTATAGATGAACAGTCCCATAAGCGATTCGACATGTTTGAGAAACTGTAAAAGAAAATATTTCATACCTTGCACCATTTGGAACATTACAAAAATTAGACCATATGATACATAAAAAAAGGTTAACTGTAGATATTTCATTGAAGGGGAGATGGTTTTGTTCCATATAGTTATGATGATACTCAGAAAGAAACCTCTGAAATTGGATCCTAAATTGGAAGGACCATTTTTCATACACAATTTCTACTCTAATAGGTAATATTCTTAAATTTAAATGTATGGATAGTTAACTACAACTCCCACCAATGAGAGGATCTTAAAAAAATACTTTGTATAATTATACAATGATCAATTGAGTTTAATGATGTGAAAATTAATATCACCACCTACCTCTTTGCTACATGATGTTATAATGAATAGAACCACCTACCACCTTGCTACATGATGTTAAATTGTATGAAAACTCTCTTAGCTGCACGATGATAAACTGCATAGAACCACCTTCATCCTTATAGCAAGTTCATACCCAAATTATCTTTGATTGAGACTAATTTAATGTCTTTGAAATGAAATAAAATGGGGTTCTTATTGACGAACCTATTATATTATAATTTTGAATATATAGTGGAGATTTAAGTTATTTCCCTAGTTTATTATTTTCAAGAATCTAGAGTCCAATTTGAGAACTTCTAAGATACATCACCTCATGTTTTGGGATGGTTCCTGATGTACCAATGATATGGTGTTTCTTATTGGTAATATTTTTTTACAACCCAATAATGTAACTATTCACACCTTGATATTGAGTTGGAAGATTCCATTTTTTACTTGAATTGTGGCCATACTACCTTTAAAGAGTATTCTTCTTGGGTTTTAGTGATCATTAGATCCTTTGGAATTTTTTCTCATAGTGTGACTTATTATTGTGATATTGATTATGGATTGTATTCTTGTAAGACTATGACTTTGATATATAATATAAATTGTGGAAGTTTAATTTTTTAACATATATTCTATTTAGGTTACATAAAATTATGTTGTACCCAAGTCTTTCGATTCTTAGTGAGTGAAGGAGGAGATCTCCAATATGCCTCATAATATTGGATAGGTTAATGGAAAAGGATTTCCTTTGTAGATGATGGCGTAGTCAACTCTAGTGTTTTAAGAAGAGGAGTCCCAGCTGGGTGATTATGGGGTGGAATTCTGGTGGGATTATGTTTTATATCGTTATTCTCCTAATTTATTTTCTATGGATTATCAATTGTGGTTCTTGTTTCATGAGAAGCTTTTCATTCCTATGATTTAATGCATGGTGTTTATCTGTGAGTGGTACTGCTCACCCATAGTAGTAATGCTTTGTGTGGAAAATATTTTCCATGATATGAGAGGTTTGTTTTGTGAACCTATGTTAAATTATTTATTTGTATAGGTTTTGTCTCCTTGCTTATCCTGTGAAAATAAAAATGTTGAACATCATTTTCCTAGTGGAATAATCCATCAGTTAGATGTTCTTTAGTGCAAGTGTGAGAAAATATTTATTAACTTCATATCAATTTTACGTAATCCTAGGGGAGGCTATAATCATATACTTGTAATTATTGAAAATTTATAAAATCTTGTCACTTTATAGTAATAAATTAGTTGAGATAAATTGATGGATTTTGGAGACAAATATTTGGATGATGTGGCAAGGATTCATGGAGTCCTGAGGATGGACATCTCTAATCATGATACTCCATTCACCACAATGGTTTAGAGTATGATTCATAATTAATTTGGCTCCTATTTGTGACTTATAATTTCTTTTCATTAATATATGTTTATTCGGATATAATAGACCATCTTAAATCCTAGAACATTTTTCATTAATTTTTACTAAATTTTAGTGGTTCATGTGTGATGAACCTACCTTTGGTCGAGTATACCTCCAAATTTTTTTCAATTGATATGGAATAATTAAAATTATTGAGTTGGAGATCATAGTATTTTCTAATTTACTATAATGGTGTTATAGAGTCCTCAAATCATAGGATGGAACTAGTATAGATCATGATATACATAGTACAAGTGATTAAAAAGAGAATTATTGTATTGAATCATAATAAAAAGTCTTATGTGAATTTTATGATTAGTCCTATAGAGTTAATTTATTGAGGTAATGTATTCTAGAAGGTGACACCTCATTGTGTGTACTGATGGTTTAATCATGGGATAATTATTTCTTCCAAATACATTGGGAATTTCAACGTGTTTTCATTTTTTGGATCTTTTGTGCGTAGAATAACACTTCCCCTTTATTTGAGATAGATTTATATTTCATTTCATATATCACAGTTTCACCATTATATTCATTTTGATTCTTGAATTATCAACTTAGGGATATCAATAATGTTTATGAAGAGATCATCATTTATTATCCCATAGAGTTCTAGGACCACCATGTGAATGTATATCATAGTTGTAATTATCCATTAGATTGTGTCCATTGGGGACATGAGCGTTTGGTGAAGAGAACCATGGAATGGGAGTCGTAATTTTTTTCTTAGTATCCCTTGGTATTTAATTATTAGTTATACTTTTAAAATAATGTACTTTAGTTGATCATTATCTAGTTTGTGGAATTATTGTCCCTTCTATGATTCCTTCTTTCTACCATTTCTACGATTTGAGAGGTATTTCCCTTGGATAGTGTTGAACATTTGTGGGCCTCCTTAAACTAAGTTATTTTGTTAACATAATATGATGAATAGATTCATGAGTGGTATCACATTAGGTGGTTGTTCAAGAAAAATATATTTCCCTACCATTTTTGTTTGTTCAGTTTGTGTTCATGAGTGAAATGATTGTTTTACATGTATATAATGTAGAGGAAATTATTTCCAAAATACTTTCCTTTATTATTCCCAAGGATATGTTGTTCAAATGATTGGTTTGGAAGTGTTCTTGTTATCCATTTGGTTACCACTCCTAGGTGGATGGTGTAATGCTAAACATTTTGGGTGTTTAGTGCCTGGAGGTTGATGGTTTTTTAGTTGGATGTTCGATATTTAGTGAAATAACAAGTTCACCATGGTGATGTTTTTGGTATTTGGTTGGTTGAACTATGATAAATTGGAATCATAGAAATTACTAGTTAAGGGAAGGTTACAGGCATGGTGTTTTGGGATACTACACTTCAGAAATGGGTTGATATAGTTCACAAAGATGATGTCCTATGTGTTGTGTGAATAAAATAACCATGATCATTGTGCCACACCAAAGTGGAATGTAATGAAGGTTAGTAGAGGGTCCAACATGACTTGGAAAATGATTTTTCCTATGTCATGGTGATGGTAGAATATATTTTTAGAATATCCATGATAGGTTAATTCCTTCTAGTTATTAAAATATCATATTATTGAGCGAGACAACAACATATTTGGTTGTCTTCAAACCATTTCAAGGCCTTACATGATTGATCTATAAATAGAGGTATATACCTTCTGTATTATAGATCATATTCTTATCCTCAAACTCATGGTTGACACCATACCCCATATATCCCTCTTCATTGTATTTTTTTGAAGATTCTAACCTTTTGGATCCTGCAGAATCAGGTTCTCTTTATTCCAATAATCATTCCCCCTTTTTCACGTTATTCGTTCATTTTTTCCTTAGAGATATTATTTAAAATAACCGTAGTTTTGGTGTTGTGTATAAAGATTTAGTTTTCAATTTCATGGGGATGTTAGGATTCAATGGGTTTTATTTTTTCTTAGAGCATTTTTCCTAGGTTTTGGTAGATCCTTGATCATCTTTTTTCTCATGAAAAACAATGAAATTCTTAATTTGGGTAAGATATTCATTTTCTATCATTATTTTATGTATAATTCCAAATTTATCATTATTTCATTCATTGGTTAATGGTTTAATTAAACAAAATTATGGTTAAACTTGTTTTAAGGAATTGTTTTTTTATTTGTATTAGTCGCATATTTTCTTTTTGTGTTAATTCATTACATATTTCATTTCTTGATAGTGACCTATTCATTTTCATGATTTAGTTTTGTATGATTATATTCATAAGAATATTTTTATTAGATTAAAATTTGTTAATTATTTTTGTTTAAATAAATTGACATAAATGTTTTATTTGAAAATTTTCCTCCTTTAGTTGACGAAAATTTTATGTTTTGCATAAAGCGTGACTAAATAATTTACTATTGTTGATCAATCATCCAATATTTTATTTATAGTTTTAATTAGAGATAAATTAAATTGTTAATTCATGATGGTAAAATTTCGGTTGTTATATATATATAATTTTGTGGGGATAAGATATCTTGTTACCCTCTAAGGATTGGAAGAATTATTTTTTGGTTGTAGATTCCCTATTCACTATTTTTTGTTTTGTTGATGCCTTTTCATTTTATAATTGACATTGAGTATTTATATGAGATATAATGGGATATTTGGAAGTATGGTGGTTATGTAATAATTTGGTAGTGTTTATAATGTTTGTGGTGCCAGTAAATTCCTTAGAGTGAGATATTGGTGGTAGTATGCATAGTGGTGTTAAGAATATCATTGAGATTAATAGAGTGGTTTGAAGCTATGAATGAAATTTTTTGTTTCAGAATATGGTTTTCATTAATTTTAATGAATATTATATGAATTTCGTATGGGTGGGATTCATATTTCTACATAAATTTTCACCACTTATGTTCACAATTTGATGTTCATGGTTTATGAATATTTTATGTTATCATGGAACAAGTTCTATATTTCTTGGAAGTAATGAATGTTAATGTAAAAAGATTTATCCTAGGGGTCAGTGGATTATTTTAAATTTGATGTAGAGATTACTCTTGTTAAACCTTATAAGAATTTGATTTATTCCCTATGGGCATGTAATTTGGTTGTTAATTAAATTCTTGTGAAATGAATAATGTAAAAATATCAGTTGAAGTTTCCTAAAATTATTATGTTACAATATGAAATCTAGAACATATTAGTGCTTTTTGGGTGTCTGAGTGAGGATAGTTATAGTCGAGGTTAAGTCCATGTAGCTTCCCATAGGGTTGTTTATGAGTTATATATTATCTTTATGTTATGTAATTTGATAATCTACCTCACCCATGTCGATATGGACACATATACCTAGTGAAATATTGGAAATGTTTTCCCAAACATCTAAGTTGGTAGGGAATATATTTTCGATTAACCTATATTAACTCAATATTTTCTCCTTGTAAAATTTTATACTACTATACATAGTGGTTACATACTCATATATGTGTGTAGAGGGATGTAACGTCTTATGGATATTTTCACACACATACATCCCATAATATTATATCATAATAATTATTATATTTATGATTTCTATGGGTTTTAATGGTTTGAGGCATAACAAACAATGTACATGTAGTGGTGGAACATATAAACACATCATTTACTTTCTAGAGATTTGATGTTGATGATGATATTTTGAGGAAAATGAGGTGATGGTTATTATTTTTTCCCTTTGATTCTTGGGTAATATTTTGAGAGTGAGGGATCATTATGTGAAAAGTTGGGGTAGAAAATAAATATCATGGGTAAGTTGTTTTGGGTTACCATCATATTATATTATGTCAGATATTACATTATTATATAAATATGATAAATAGTGAAAGGTTAGTGGTGTTCCTAGAGAGATAACCTAATTTCATATGTGTTGAGTTAGATTCACTATATATTCATTGGCCATTAATTTTCAATATTTACCCTTTACTTGATAGTATTTGAGGGGTATCATAATGATTATGACTATTATTCTCACCCTATATTTATGTAAACTATTTTCAATACCACATGAACTCTTAGGAGAAATGGATAGACATTACTAGCTCCTTGAAATTTTAAAAATATATTTGGGGTTTGAGGTCATTGGTGTTGATTTATATTTGTATTTTTCGTTTATTATTTCATTTCATCAATTTTCCACGTTACATGCATGTTTTGTGATCTTCTAGTAATTTTAGCATTGAGTTATTTGGTGTTCTTATATTATCATTAATTCTGTATATTATTCTTAGATGGTAATACCTCCAATTTTTTTTATGATATAACCTTAGTGCTATTTTATGACCCATGTCCAATTGTTGGTGGGATTAAGGAAACATTATCTCTATTCTCTAATTATTAACACATGAGGGGCACCTTTGAGGGGATGACTCCTGAAATGTCATGTAAATCATGAAAAAACCAATGAATTCAACTCATCCATGAATATTTTTCATTAAAATTTTCATTAAAACATAAATTCATACAACTAATGATGCAAATTAATAAACAATCCAAATATAAACACCAATATAGTTTCCCAAAGATAATAATATCCAATAACTCACATGATGTGTGGATTTTCTAGGGATGTGTATACTATCATAACCTATTCTGATGAATATTAAAAAGTTTAAACATAATGATAAGAACTATAAATTTATTATGATAACCTTATAATTGATATTATATATTACATGTTCCCATTAGATAGAAATAGTCGGTCCGTATAACATTTTTTTAAATAGTGCTTCAAAACATCATAGTTTCCCTCATTTTGGGGAACTAATATGGTTGATTGATGGTAATGATACTATAGCTACATTATCGCAATAATTATACACATCATAACACTAATAATTTTATTAGATATTTGACAATATTCTTAAAATTAAATATATATGTAATTGAAATTAAAAACGTTTTTGGTTCCAAGGAAATAACACCAACAACGGAATCACCAATCATGTGATGACTTCCTCATCGATCTAAGATGTCCCTATTATTATATTTACTCTATTTTATCTTGATATACTTCTTCACATTGGTTATAGATAATTTTTTATTCTAGATATTATCATTATTTTAATGTGGTTCATAGAGGTATCATTATGGTATGTTATTGAGGGGGACCCCATTGTGTTCGGTGTAACATGATCCTTGGTTCTGATATCCTTATATGGTGCCACATAAATATTAAAAGAGGTAGAGGACTCGTGGATTATCCCTATTAATTTTTGTGAAATTATTTAATAATATTGATATTCATTTAATTATATATATTTAAAGGATTATCTAAATAATGATAATGAACTAGAAAAAAATAATATATTGTTAATGTTAATTCTAACATTCTTTATACGATTTCAACACTGTGGTTATCGTACTATTACTTTATTGATTGTTTTTATCCTTATAAACATTGTAATTTTTGTAAATGTAATCAATTACAATTCAATATTTTATAATAACATAATGATTATAAAACATAACGGATTATTTAAATGCATAATTAAAATATTTAATGATTCGTTCTAAAGGGGTTAAATTAATGTGAAGGTATAATTATAAGAGGTTATTTGATATAGTCATTTTTATGTATCTCCATTTTTTTGATGTGTAATTGTTTTATCCTCTTACATAATAATAATTATACATAATATTATTAATAAAATGAAAACATGGAAATTTGGAACTCTAATTTTCACTTATACATTCCAAATTGAACAAATATTCTTGGGTAATTAAACATTGAATTTATGAGATTTAGGGTAATATTGGGGCCATGTGTGTTTACAAGTTCAAACGGTGTGTCTATATTTTATTCTATTTATTAACGTTTACCTATTTTATAAACTATAATGTTTTTTGTAATTATTAAATCACCTTCCATACAATGTTTGTCTGTTAAATTTTGAAATGATTTATTTATTTGATGATATAGACTTTCTGTTAAGATTTATTATATGATTATGATTATAAAAATACAATTTAACATGATTAGGATTTATGTTTTTTCTTATTTTTACTATAAGGGGAATCATTTATATTCAAATTGGTGTTTTTTGGGATGCAGTTTGTGGTAAACTTTTTAGGAGTTTTCGTTGTTATTATTGTTATTTTTTTATAGAATCTATTTTTTGGATATATTTAGATTGATTTTGTTGTTGTGGGTTTGTTTTTTATATTTATTTTTTGTTTTGGGAAATTTTATGGGTGTCATGGTGTTTAAGCGTGGTTATATGGTCATTTTGTATTTTAATTGTAGCATTGTTTAATGGTGAAATAAAACATAGTTTGTTGAAATGATAGATTTTGAGTGATGAAGTTAATATTTTAAGTGACAGATCAATAAAAATGTTATGTGATTAAGTTACATGATAATTAACTATCCAAATAAAATAGTAATTGTTTATTTTTTTTATTAAACATTAATGATGGGTTTATAGTTGGATATTCTTTATGAATAAAAAAGAATAATGCTGGTAATTGAAAATATGAAATTCATAACATGATTGGCTATATAAAATGGGTGTTAGTATAGTTTATAATAAATATGAATTATGAATAAAAATGAAATTATAATTTAATAGTATTATTATTGTTATTTTATGGTGATAATATAGGATGGTTGTGTAGTAGTTGTGGATGTAGTAGTTGGTGTGTCGTAGTGGTAATGCGATTACTATTATGGGGGTTGATAGTGTTTGTTTTGGGGGATCACATAAGTTGGATTTTTGTTTTTAAATGATATTCATAGTATTTTAAGGTAATTTATTCTTAACCACTACTATAGATATTTATCCTTAATGAAATAGATGTATTTTTTTATGATTTTTACCACGAATATATTTGTTGTCTCCTGAAATGTTGGCTGACTACTCCCTCTTCTCCATTTTCACTACTAGATTTTATATTTTTTGTAATGAATCATGATGGGTATATAACTATAGAATATAATGTATTAATGTTTTCACATGTAATACTCTATCTAACATGGTTATGATTCACTGTTTATTAATGGTTGGGGACTAACATGGTATATGGAGTACATGGAGTTAAATTAATTTATGTTCACATTTCCCAACAATGATGGGGTTTTGATGTGTGGTTAAGGTGTGGTTTGTATCAAATGTACAATTATGTATTTGAAGTCGTATGTGGTGGTGCATATGTGATGAATTTGATTATGATGTTACTTGGTAAGCCATATACGGTTGTGACATATGATATGATGTGTGATGGAATGTCTATAGAAGGGAATAATGCACATGAATATTTTTCACTAGGTTGTTGGATGGAATACCAGTGTGTAAGTGGTTGTGTTTTAACATCTTAAGTTATATATTGTTTTTATTTTATGGTTATATATATTGTATTTTATATTATGCGAGTGAGCCTTGGTTCGATTGTGTTGTAGTGAAATTAGTATTGTTTGGTCTTGTTCTACTATTTATTTACTATGTTATATGAATTCTTCATCAAAATTTTCACCATAGTATTTGAAGATGATCTTACCAATTATATTCATATGTTATTTCAATTAAATATTTATATATTTGATTTTTTAAGAGAGAGTTTTTGTGTGAGAAATATATTACTAGTGCATGGGGTTCCTGACTAGTGTTCTTGAGCTTCTTTTATAAGGGTTGTTTTTTTATTTTATTTGGATTTTATTTTATATAAGAAAATACATACATTAATTTGGTTGTGGTTTTATATTAAATAGAGTTAATTGGTGTTTTTTATATATTTACGGAATTAGACGGGTATTTGATATTATTTTTGTGTGATTATAACTTTAGTAATTGTATTTATCTGATGGACAATTCTGTGTGGGATCCATGGGTAACATACGTCTTCATGTAATGACCATGAGGTATTCATAGTGGGGGTGGGTCATGATAATTCGTATTAGAGCTATGGATGATTGTTATGATAGAAATGAGAGCTAGTCCCCTTTTATTATTTCATGTGTCTGGTAGGAAAACAATATCAACCAACACTGTAGTCTTATGTAGTACGTGAGACTATCTAGGACATAGGGATTTAGTCTACCATATAATTTTAAATTAGGAGCATAATCATTAGGAACACACATGCTAATATTATTCTGATTTCAGGGTAGATACTTAGGAGATGTATGTGAATCAAGCATTGTTGTTCCCCTAGTTAAATAGGGGTGATCATGGGAAATAAAAATAATGATGATTAAAAATAATATATACAAATCCATGTTTAAGGATTATGATTACATTTCACACATCTTATCTATGATAAAGATATAGTTATATAAATGCGGTAAATTTAATTTCTAATTCAATTACTTATGTTTTCCTCAAGGTGATTCTTGAGTTGTTTTCTTATATGATCCTTGTTAAATCATTATTAAATTTATTTAAAAATAAATTATTTTATATGATGATATGAGTGTTTATTTCTGGTATTTGTCTCTATAAAGGGATATAAATAAACTATTAATGTGAAACTATTGGATGAATTTTTTTTGTCATGTAAATGGTTACAGTAAAACATGAAAACGTTAAAAGCTAATTTTCGATTTTTGAGAATTTTCCTTGTTTTTTTCCTGATAGTTGATGTTATATTAGAAACATAAAGGACTATTTTATTATAATAATTTAATTTTTTAATCCCTATGTTATAAAAATTTTATATCATGCTATTAGTTGACCTAGATTTATTGATATGAAAATTAGTCATTTTTAAATTGATTTTATAAATAACATTTTTGAATTATATGAGTTCAAGTAAAAATAGGATAAATGTATCTAGTCATTTTTATTTTTAGATATATGAGTTATCATTGAATGTAGGATTAATATTATTTTTTCGTAATATTTACTAGCATAAATCAACATTTATATATTTTTTTGGTGTCTTAATAGAAATGATTCCATGTATTAAATTATTTAAAGAAATTATTATTAATATATTTCAATACATGATGAGTTAAAATTTTTAATTCGGTAATCCATAATTTTTAATTGGTAATGAAAATATTCTATAATTTTTTTTTGAATTGAGAAAGCTTGTTTTTCTAATTGTTCCCATGATATTTAATAACTTTTGAAATACGGTTTTATAATGATTAAATGGATTTCTTAATTAATGACAATTATTTATAGTAATTTTTTTCTCAAATAGATAATAGTTTTTCTTATAAATTATGTGTTCAGTATTAATGTTGTCTTTTGAAATCCTTTGGTATTTTTGTATAGTTGTTTTAAGGGTACATTATTATAATAAAACAATGAAGGGTTTTTTCATTCAATTAGATTTAGGGAAAATGATTTTTTAAGGAACGTGTGTGGATACATCTAATATTTTAAAAGTGTGGGTTCCAAAGAATCATTTATGGATTTAAACTGATGTTTTTATTCAAGATTTTTTGAGAATTATTTAATAAGAAGAATTTAATTTCATGAAAATTATTGATTCCAATGATTTTATCGTTTATGTCCTTTCATTAACCAACAGTATTGTTGGATTAATGATGGAGTTGTTTTATTGGGGGAGGATGTTTTTGATTTTAAAATATAATGATATTTTTATAGTGGGTTGTTTAGTTTAGTTATTGAAAGGTTTAATAATGAATCTAATACTCATGATGTGTTTTTTTCATTGGTAATGGTTTTCAAATAAATTATTTGAACTTGAATAATTGATTTTGACTTTTAGTCAAAGAGAATTTCATAATATCACTGTCAAGTAGTTTTCCATGAAAGACTAAGGGGGAGTAATGGGATAGGGTAAAAGATATATTTTAGTGAAAAAGTGTAAAATATTATTAGTCAAGGGAGGGGTCTTGATGATTAGATAATGTTGGATGAAGTTTTGTATTACATTGAATTAAAAAGAACCCACGATCAGTTCCTTATTTTTTATAGTTTGATAGCTTTTTTTATTGGTGGATCGAGTGTAGAGGAAGTTGAATCGTGCATAGTGGAATGAGGTTTCATGGGAATAGTTACTTATCTTGGTCAAGAATGAGTTTCCTCCTATGGTGTAGAAGGATGAATATATATAGATTCTATTATATTTCCAACCAAGAGAGTCTAGTCAGTGTGATCCAACGATTTGACATTCGATATTGATAGTCTAATTTTTGGACTGTATATGAGGATGTTATATCAAAGAATCAATTTTTATTTTCACTGAGGATGATGATTTTTTATATGGTATCAATTTTTCAAGTGAGGTTTTTATTATAGGTGAAGAATCATGTTGAGAAGATATTGGGATATTTTATCTCTAATATTGGGAGAGTTAAGGATTATTCCTTTAGTTTGGGTGTTATGGTAATACGAAGATGATTTTTATGTGGTATTCTAGAGATATAATATGAATTCATTCTTATAGTATGATAGTCTTGAGGTGTCTTATATTGGGTATGAAAATGGATTCTTTTTTAAATAGAGAAATATTGAATATTTGATTTCCCTGGGGTTAATGATGTGCCTTGGATCAACTGAAGTGTTTTTTTGTTTAGTATTGGGTTATATTTTAGTTGGAGGTTATTTATGGTTGTGTGATTTTTATTTTTGGTATATAATATTTTTTTTCTGATTTATTAAAAATATTTCTTTTATATTAATCTCTTAAAATAATCAATATCATGAAAATATAATTTTTTTTATATTCGCAGTTTTCGTTTTGTAAAATGCCAAGGAAAATCCTTTATTTTTTTGTTTTAAAATGTATATTTGGTTACCAATTAATAATTTAAATAAAATGTATCTGTAATTTTAAATATATTATTGAAAACATAGGCAATATTATAGTTATACTAAGGAATTAATTATATAAAAATCCATATTTTATAAAAATAATGGTAAAACGAAATTTATTATATGAATTTTATTTTCAATTTATTAACGAATTGATGATTAGTATATGTGTAATGACCAGAACCACTATCAATAAATTTACCTTATGATTTAATGTTTTATTATGTAATATGTTAATAGAAACCCCATGAAAATATTTTTTATCTAATTGGATTCAAATTACTTTTTCGAATATTTTCCATTGATAGTATAGTAGATAAAGAGTGATCACAATATTAGTATAAATATAAGTCTTTAACAAATCCAATTGAATCAGAAAATGATAGTTACTGCCTCATCCAACAAGATAGTACCTCATGAAGCCCATTTATTAGAGAAGACAAGGGAGATATAATATCTAGTATTTTCCCTTGAACAATGCCCTGTTTAGATTCAAGAACATGTGATTAAGAGAAACCATTTATGGGATAAGTTTATGCTCATCGAGATCACAGTCTAAACCATGTTTTTCCAATGACCCCATGAATGTATCATCGTCGAACACCTTAATCTTTGTTAATATCCTATTTTATTAATGGTATATGTGTCAATAACTAAGAAAAATGATTATGTACATTATTTTTTAAATACTAATGAATATAATTTTATTTTGATACTATAACACATGAATAGTAGTTTTGGTTAATGTTCAATTCAATTAAAGAATTTATTTTGACAAAATATTTTTTTTTAAATTAATATTATTTTAATTAAATATAATTTTTAAATAATCTTTTATAAATATATATGACCCTATATATTTTATAATGACAAATTTGATGATTTATTGATGTTCATAAACTATTGTTTTAAGAAACTCGTCATTTTATATAAATGAATGTTCATATTTGTTATATATAAAATGAACATATTAGTAAATTATTTTAATAAAAAGAACATAAATTTTGGAATCTGAGTTTTTAAATATCCAATGTTGAATTTTTCATAATTTTATGAGATATTCAAATTTTTAGGTTAAATTTTAAAGTCGTAAAAATATACATGTTTTAATGACATTCTAATTACATTAAAATTATAAAATAAATAATAAAATTGGTGTCCTCAGACAAATATAAGTTTTACCAATATAATAATATTACTTTAATATTCTTTGAATTGATTTATAAATCCTTTATGAATCCTCCAAAACATATAATACATTTTATGATTCTAAATTCATTTGTTTAAATGTGTGACTCACCTCTAGATAAGAATGGAAAATATTTTATTATATTTATCAATTTTCTAAATAATTTATTTTAAAACACTACCATTTGGTAGAAACCATGGGAAAATTCTTATAATGGTTTCTGTTTTTGATCATTTTGTAATTTAAATTTCAAAACATAGGTTTTTTAAGTATTAAAAAATTCCCCGCTCATTTCCTATATAAACTGTTGTGAAAAAATCCCTCAAGGTAACATTGCATCATTTTTGGGTTGATTGAGTTTGTTGAAAAAGTATGTTTCCATGGTGAATTGTAAAGTTCTAGAGATGTTGTTGAAAATCCATGTTGACAAAGAACCATGAAAATTAAATGGACAATCTGGAGGTGTTATAATAGAAGAGATACAAGGTGGGGTCATTTTCCAGTGTTTACCAATATTTTGGGGTCCAAAATTCTGATTTTGGTGAGCATTGAAAAAATAGGATTTCCTTGAAGATATAATTTAAATATGGAAAATTCATGAGTTTCGCGAAGATAGGTTTCATGGATTGGATTTCGCGAAGACCAGAAAAATGTAGATTTTGTTTTCTTTGAGATTATGATGAGCTTCATCAACGGAAGTATTGAAGAGCATTGAGGTGGAGAAGGAAATTACGAGTGTATCTTCATGGCGAAGGCGCAAAGGAATTTTCAAGATGATACATGATTACGATGGGCTCCGTGATCATAAAATTGACAGGGTGCTTCGCAATTTTGAGAGAATTTCGGCGGGAACATCAAAGCTTCACGATTTGAGCTGACATGTCATTGAATTCAGGTGAAAGGATTGAGGGTAGGTGGAATCGACTATAAATAGGCATCGACTGCCTCAAGGGAAAGAGAGAGATTTCGAAGAAAAACATTTTCTCATTTCTAAGGAAGGTGGTTCATGAAGCCAGTGTGCTTCATGAAAGAAGATCTTGACAGTGGCCAATTTAGCTTCGCAAAAGATGCGAGCTCCGTGTTGGCTCAGTGAGCTTCACAAAAGAAGTCACTCTGTGACAACTTGAACTTCACGAGAGTTCTTCACGAGAGTTCGTCGCGAAAATGCAGGAGCATCATGAAGGCATGTTGGAGCATGGAAAATTTGGAGCCTCGTGAAGTAGGTTTCTTTATGAAGGTGTTTACAAAGTGAGTTTCTTGGTTCTCAGGGACACAAGAGTATTCATCAGTGGATGAACTATGAACATCAATAGAGCATCTATTAACAATTGAGGATATATGTATTCATGCAAATGAAGAGACCTATCGGTCTATAAACTATGACTGGATCCCTTTTATGTTTAGTGAGAAAATGTAGAGGAAAAAGGTTATTCTTTCTACTAGTAGTTAGCCAGAGAGAGAGAAATAGTGAGTGACCCTTGGGAATTCAGTGAGCTCCCCCTAAACAATGTAAAGTCAGTGAGCCAAGGAATATAAGTGGTGTAGCCTGAACAGTATTGGCTGCGAGTTTTAGTGGATTTGGTACAGTAGCACATCGTCGTTGAATGCTCCGTGGACATAGCCCAGTGAAGGTGAACGAAGTAAAAATCTATGTGTCTACCTGGTTGCTTCCTGGTATTGCATCTAAACCACAAACATCAGATAAAGATAAAAATTAGTGATCAATGTAAATATATAGAATAAAACAAAGTGACCATTATAATATAAAGTTTAATATCCAATGTGGAAATAAGAATTTTGAAATAGAATATTCATACCCTGATTCACCCCCCCCCCCTCTCATGGCATCTAGGCCCCTTTTGATCCTTCCATAAACCCACCCAATCAACAATTTCTATTCACTCTAAATCATTGGAGAACGCCTTTACCATATCCAAATCACTATAAAATACTCCCAAGTTTCCCCCAAACTCTCAATAACCCCCTTTCATGCTTTTAGTACCATACTCTTAAGGTAAGGGATCCTCTCTTTCTCACTTGTATTCATAAATCTCTTGTTTTCTATGACCATTTTATTTTTGATAACTAATTATGGAGTATGTTATTTCACCTCCCTTATAATAGTCTTATGAAATATAATTTATTAGAGGTGCCTTTCTCTCTCAATAAAACCTCCCAAGTGCACTCGTTACCATATCAAAATTTTATAAGAGTTATTCATTCCTCTTCTTTAATCATGTTTCATTGTTATCAAATTCATTCTATTTAAAATTTGAAATTATTGCACATGTATTTAAATGTGAATACTACATAAAATTTTATATCAAAATGACTAGGGACCCTTTTTATTCTCATCAACCCATTTTATGGATTTTTAACAAATTTTGTTACGCTGCCAAGAATTATCCATGGTTTTCCAATTTCAATGAAATTATGTAGTGAATACCATTCACATTTCCTATTAGGGGTATCATAATTTATACACTTATAACCCATTGAATTGGTATATACATTTATGCATTTTACACTAAATGATCTCATAATAACATATAATAGTGAATGAATTGATGTTGTATGATCTATGTGGCACACATAGGCATGAGGTGCACCAGTCCTGTTCATCAAGAAGAAGGATGGGTCAATGTGGATTTAAATCGATTATATGAGATCAAAAATATCAGTATAAAAAAATTATCCTATTCAATATATTGATGACTTGTTCAATCATCTAAATAAAACACAATAATTCTCCATAGAGAATATGTTTTCGAGATATTACCATGTTTACGTAATGAAGGATGATATCTAAAAGACTATTTTTAGTAAATGGTATGAGCAATATGAGTTCACAATGATTCCATTCGAAATAAAAAATGAACATGAAATATTAATTTACATGATGAATAGTATCTTTAGGGATTACCCCAACAAATATTTCGCAGTCTTTATAGACGGTATTCTAAAATACTGCAAAATAAAGTTGTAGGATAATGAGAATTTGAGTACTATGCCAAAGATATTGTGAAAGGATAAGTTCTTCGAAAAGTACAAAAAATGAGAGTTTTGGTTGAGGTAATTGTCATTCTTGGGGAATATCATCTAAAAAAATTGAATATCTATAGGCCCTACAAAAATAAAAGTAATTGAAGGATGGGTGAGGCCAATATCTGTGACAGATTTCAATAGATTCATTGGGATATATGGGCATTGTTGTCGATTTGTGATAAAATTCCCATGCTTTTCAAACCATCTTACTAATATAACATGGAAAAGAGAATTTTTTTCATTGAATGATGAATGTTAGGATAGCTTTCATGAGTATAAAAGTATGATTATCATTACACATATTCTTACACTAACCTCAAGTAAAGAAATTCTAGTTGTATTTTGTGATCCTACAAAAAAGGTCTTGAGCTATGTTTTAATGTAGAATGGTGAAGTGATAGACCATATTTTAGGGTAATTGAACATTAATGAGTACATCTACCCTACACATGATCTGGAGTTGGATATAGTGATCTTCACTTTTGAAATTTGGAATCAGTATCTCTTTGGTGAGAATTTTGAAATATATATGGATCACAAAAGCCTAAATTATATATTCACACAAAAAAAGAAGAATATATGCCCATATATTTCGATATAGTTGATCAAATATTTGGACTTCTCAATAAACAAACATAATGGGAAAGAAAATAATGTGGAAGACACTCTATGATTAAAGGGTCTAAAAATAGTAAAATTGATGAGAGTTTTGGGGGATCCAATTTCCTTATATTTGGGAAATATTGACATGGAAACTATAAAGGAAGGAACATCATCAATCCTTTAACAAATGATCTCTCAACTATCTCTTTTGGAGAAGTGAATGTATGGTCCAATATTTTATTTGTGAGTTTAGTAGAAATTATAAATTATAAGAAAATGGAAATCCTTGGAGTTGAATGTTAATGATGAAGGTATTGTAGTATTTGGGTCAAGGATATATATATCATCAAATCCAATGTTAAAGAAGAATTTGTTGAATGGTGAACATAGCTCAACATTCTCCATCCACCTAATAATAAATAAGATATATCAGGAAATCGAAAAACACTATCAAAGGGAAAATATGAATAAGTTGATCAAGGAATATCCATCGAGAGGTCTTCTATGTCAGCAAGTGAAGGAATAAAAGATAATAATCCAAGGGGGTGATGAAACCTTTACCAATACCAATATGGAAATTGGAAAGCATCACAATGGATGTTTTAACTGATCATCCAAATACATCAAGAAGTAAAATGATATATGGGTTGTGGTGGGTTTTCGTATAATTAATATACACTTCATTGTGATATGAGATGAATTCTCATTGGATTTATTTTCATATATATATATATACATCAGAGAAGTGGCTATGATTCCATGAGTACCACTTTCAATAATATTTAATCAAGATCCAATATTCAACTCCATGTCCTAGAAAAGTCATCAACATTCTATAAACACTAATTTTTTACATCATCAATGCTTATCACTCTCAATCTAATGGCCAATCATAGTGGACAATCAAGAAACTTAAGGAAATGTTGAGAACCAGCTCAATTGACATAAAAAGAGGTTAAGATCAACATATTCAACTTTTCTAGTTATATTACAACAACAATTTATATAGGGGAATTCAAATGGCTCCCTATTAAGCCATTTATAGAAAGAGGATCCAGACACCTGCATGTTGGGATTAATTTTTGGAATTAAAGATGTTATTTCATGAAATGGTCGAGGCAGTTGTGAAAAAGGTTAAGACCATTCAGAGGAACATCAAACCTCATCAACGTTGACACATGATCTATAATGACAATTGTCTATGAGACCTATAGTATGATGTTAGATACATGGTATTCATTAATAAATATCTAGAAAATAAATTGACGGGATTTCGGTAGAAGGGAATTGTTATTCCAAGATACATCATCCCATTTGAGATCCTTGATCTCATCTAAGTAGTGGCCTATCGACTTTTACTCCCACCAAACTATTATCATGTTCATGATATATTTCATGTATCTCTCTTGAGGATGTATATAACTATCCCATAATATGAGGAAATTTTTTATGAATTAAAAAAATGAACCTTGTAAAAGTAATACGGAGAAGCCACAATCTAGTTGAAAAAATTTGGGAAAAATAATATTTAATGAAACAAAATTACCCACATCTATTTTAAATGGGGAAAATGAAAATTTGAAGGGTGAAATTTCTCAAGGTGTGAATATTGAAAAGACCCAAACTAGTATAAATAAAACCCCCATATGATTCATTGTTTTTTGATTTAATATGATTATAGAAATCTCATGTACTTCTTTTTTTATATCCAATTGTGTTCAATTGAATTATTTGTATCTTTTCAATTCACAATATTTTCATTAAATAATTATCACAGGATTAGTATAAATGTAGGGATTTAATAATTATAATTGAATTAGAAAAAGGAAGTGATGGCCTCATCTCTTGGATTGTACCCTATGAATAACATTTATTAGAGCTTATGAGGGATATATAATCTCTAATATTTCCCCTTGACCAAGCCCAATCTAAGATCTAACAACTTAAGAATGAGAGAAACTGTTTATGGGTGATGTCCATGCTCATTAAGATCATAACCCAAATAATGTTTACTGAATGACCCAGTGAATGTCGCACCATCACACACCGTACTCTTAGAGAAAATGATGTTGTATTAATGGGATATATATCGTCACCATATAAAATTGATTATATACATTATTTTTTAAATAATAATGAATATATTTTTATTTTGGAACTATAAAACAACAATAGTATTTTTGAGAAATATTCAATTCAATTATAGAATTTATTTTTTGAAAACTGTATTTTTGTAACAAAAAATATGATTGTTAAAAATTATTATTAAATTATTTTTATTTAATATATATGATAATACAATTTTTATGAATTCAAATGTTTTGTTTTATTAGTGTTCAAAAACTGTTATTGTCCAAACCCCATCATTTTCAATTAATCTAGGTTATTATTTTTAAAAAGTAAAAACTCACATATTTAAAATTTTATTTAGGTAAAATTAATATTATTTTTGGAATCATAACATAACAATTATCCTAGGGAAAATTTATTATAATTATCTAAGACAATCAAAATTTTTGGATAAAATTTAAATACCATAATAATATATATTGTGTTTATGACACCATAATAACCAAAAACTGATATAATAAATATTATAACCGGAATATACGTCCAAATTTATATTTTACCATTAAAATATTGTTATTTTAATATTAATTGATTATTTTTATAATGCCTCTGTGAATCCTCCAAAAGATATAGTATATTTTAATATTTTAAATTCATTTGTTTAAATGTTTCGCTCACATCCAACTATGAAAATGAAATATTTTAATATGTTCTTACCTTTGACTATAAAATATTTAAAAACACTCACATTTTTCATAAACCATGGGAATGTTTTTTTGAAAATTTTATTATATAGATTCAAAAACATTTATTTGAAAAATACTAAAGAATTCCCCAATAATTTTCTATATAATAACACACAATATCCAATTTATCTTTACAAAAAAAATTATATCACACCCTCAATATTAGCACCTCTCTATATAATCCTTCCATGGTGACCATAAACTATCAAAAATACCCTTTATATATTTTGGTGTCGTACTCTCAAGGAAAGGGGTCCTCTATTCCTCACTTTAATTCATGAATCCTCTCTATTCTATGACCCTTTAAATTTTAATTATTAATAATATAATATATTTTACAACCTCCCACATATATCGCTTATTATTTATAAATTATGATAGACCTATTTTTCTGTCATTATTCTCCCCCAAGTAACATGTTACCAGACCAAAATTTCGTAAGAGTTATTCGTTCCTCTTCTTTAATCAGGTTACTCTGTTGTCATATGCCTTTTATTTACAATTCCTAATGATGATATATGTATTTACATGTCTCTATTACTTCTCATTTTATTTACAAATAATGTTATACGATTTTTTTCTCATCAACCAATTTAATGAATTTTTAAGCGACGGCATTACGTTGCCAAGATTTAAACCCGATTGTTTTTTTTTCAAAGCAATTTTGTAGTGAATACCATATCAAATTTCTATAGTATGTATTCACATTAATAAAATTATAAATCTTTTATTTGGGACATATATGTATGTATTCCGACCTAAATGATTGTAAAATAAAATATGATGATGAATAAATAGATATTGAATGATATTTATGGAACACATAATAATTAGATTAAAATTAATGAGATGGGTACACCCATAATTATATAGCACTCCAATGGACTAGTTAATGTTTAGTATCATGATACATCATTTTGGTATAGGTAGAATACTATATTCCATTATGGATCTATATCCATTATGATTTCCTGGTAGTTATCCTTGACGTATGACGCATTTTCTAAGTTGTTGCCACAATTCCCATGTTGTTTGTATGTTGTAATGCTATATAATTTCTTATCTTTCATGTTTATTAATACTACTCATTTATTCCCCATTATATTCATCTTTTATAACATTTTTTCCCTTATTCCATTTTCATTCTCTTAATGGTATTTATAGCTTACCCCTTTCTTATTTATTTCTTAAAGTTATCCCATGCATTTTTATGTGAGATCATCTAAATGTTGTTTTGGATTGATCGGATATATGGGCACATAAGGGGATCCACGACTTAGAATCTCCCCTCATCGCCACATCCTTCCTCACCTAGGGTTTGTGAATTGCCCTTCTTCCAGGATCGTGGTGGTGGATTCTTGGTTGCAGTGGAGTCGGCATCATCTGGTAGTCTGTCCCGGCCTTTCACACATCTCTAACTGATTCATTCTATTTGTATAGGGTTCCTTTGGATATGCGGTGTTGGTCGACCGATGTGCTCTAGGATCTACGGCTTGAGTGATTCCACCTCTTATCCGACATGTTATGGGCGATTCGTTGCAACCCCGATGAGCGACTAGGATGTCGAGATAGGATAGTTTCTAAAGGGACTCTGATATCTGGATAGGGTGATGTTTTCTGATTCTATTATTTATAGTCGATATTGTTCGTGATGTGTTGATGATGGATTTTCGGTGTTCATGAGTTTGGTTGGTGATTGCTGGTTGATTTTGGTTCGCGATGCATTTGGTCTGTTGGGATGTGATCGATTGAAGGTTTCTTGCTTCTGGTTATGGTTTTTTGTTGATGATTGTGGTTCATATCATGCCTGTTTCATGTTGGGGCTACCATCACAATGGTTGGATGATCTGTTACTCTGATAATGGTGTTTCCGCCGAGGGGTATTCTCACAGGAATCTTCAAGATGTTAATGTGGGGGAGGTGAAGACCCGTGATAAGTGCATGGGTTGTGATTCTCCAGATTTGAAATGGGATTGATGTTTTTGAATTTTGTAATTTGAATTTGAAATTTGTGGTGGTCACGACCTAATAAAGGTTTCCCACTTCCCTTAAAGCGTCTTTTTGAAAATGAAAAAAATTATTTTCAGTCAAGTAAATGCAATTTTCAATAGTGATGATGTATTATCTATTTCATGTTGTAATTTAACAAACCTAATTCCCAAAGACACTAGATATCTTGATATTTTTTATTGAATTTTGTGTACTTTTATCTAAAAAATAATGTTTTAATGTGTAATAAAGGAATGAGTTGTTATAATAAGCGTGGTGATTTTTTTGTAAGTTATATCCATCCCCCATTCATAATCAGTTTTGATGATCCCTTTTTGATTAAAGAATTTCAATTTTATAGTTATCTTCATTATGGGGATCATTTTTGTTGGCTTTGATCTTTCAATTGTTTTTTCGTTGATATGTTTATATGCATGATGTAATGATTGAGGTTGTTGTTTGATGAGTGATGTTCATGTTTTTCAGTAGTAGGATACTCATTTGATATATATATTATAGGGATATTGGGATTAGTGGTCATTTTTTATTTTAGTATTGGTTTTGATTTATGAGGTGGGGAATATTTTGATAAGAATGTAATGTAAAATCCTAGAACATATTAAGATTATTGAAATTTTTTTCCTTAGGTTTTGATCCATTAATGGGATGTTTGATGGTTTCATGGATGTAGAGGATTGAGTTTTACATCGTTGATGTGTAGAATGATAATTGTAATTGCAGTGGTGTTTAATTTTACATAGAATTTTTAATTTAGAGTTATTATTTTTTGGGTAGGTTAGTTTTTTTGGTATTATCTTACCATGAATTTTATATAATCCCATGTAAGGGTTATTTTTGGATTTATCCTAATGTGGGAAGCATAGAATTTTAGGGTTCATAGGATATGATCATTTCACTGTTTAGTCTAGTATTTTATGGGATCTGAGTCTATATATTTAAATTTAAAGAAAGCGTAGTGATTTTGGGTATTTTAGTGAAGTTCTTCTGTAAAAGGGATAGGGTTATAAGGCATGTGTTCGTAGTGGAGGTGTAATTGTATTTTGGTCCATGGAGTTTATCGATATTTCCTATAACAAATAAGGTATTAAAATTGAAATATATGTTCCTATGAACTACAACTGATCATTTAAAGGTGTTTATATCATGGTTGGTATTGTAACATCCCAAGGTTTTCTAAAAATAAATTGAAAATGCTTGAAATTTTGTTTAAGGTATATATTTATAAGTATCCTTTAAACATAATTTTATTTCTTCTATGTTTTGAATTTCAAGAAACTATCATCTACAATTGTGTTCAGTATGTTATTTCGAGTCTGATAGAACAAACTTGTTTTTTTGGTGAATAGTAACATGCCCTTATGAATAGTAATATGAATAGTAATATGAATAGTAATATGACCTTATGAATAGTAAATAATAATATTATTTTATTTTTTCATGGCAATAGGATAACGGGATCATAATTAATTTTCCAATGTCACATAAAACTAATTGCACTTCAATATTGTTATTTTTCGAATTAACTGTGGCCTTATTTAAAAATTAAATTAATAATATTTAGAAAATTATTTTTGAAAAATGGAGTTCATTTTTGAATTCTACACATCGAAAAATGGTTGGGGTAAATTTTTGGTATTTTTCTGAAACTCTTGAATTTTCAGTGAATAGTGAAATACGGTAAAATACAGTATAATCAATTTATCAGTAAAAATGCACTATTTATGACATCATAAGTGATGCAAGGCCACTTGCTTCGAAATCACATGATATTATCACTATTTAGGGCCACTTGATTTGAGATTATTCATAGTCTTGATAAAAATATTATAATAATAATTAAAATAATCTAAAATACCTCCCCTCCTCCACTATAAATACCACCCTCACTCCCCTCTTCCTCCCACACCTCTCAAGCCTTGAGCATTGTCTAATTTCTGCCAAATTCCCTCCCCAATCTCCTTCCCCACGTCCTAGAGCTGCTGGTCTCACCAAAAGACCAAAATCAAAGCCCTTAAGAAGGATCTCAAGGAGAGGAGATCAAGAGGTAAACATCCTCTTTCATTTTCATTCTTTCCTTCCATTTTATGTTATTCTCTTCCTTTCCCTTTGTCTTTTGTTGGGATATTTCATTTAATATTTCCCTTACTGTCCAAATTTTGTATGATTGATGAGATATTCCATTCCTCTCATCAATCTTGTTTTTATGAAATTTTTAGAGGCGCCGTTAGGCTGCCGAATTTTTTGTAAGAAATTTCTCATGTTTTCTTTATTTCATGATTCCTTCCACTTCTTTCTTAACCCCCTCTTATCCAAGAGGCATGAAATCTCCAGAAACATGTATATTCTGGATGTTTTCATGTTTATGGAAAATTACAAATCATTATTCCTCTCCTCTTTCACTTATTTAAAGAATCAAAAAAACATTGTCCATTTGTGTCGAATTACCGATATCGTGGACGATGTATTTTCAATTTCCATTAATTATTTCAAGTATGGTCATGAAACCATTTATATGGTTGAACCAGGTTATAATATATGTTTTATGAATCATATAAGGTTCTGTAATTATTTTGTACTCATGATTCAAACTTATAAGACTAAATGAAATTGTAATTATCAAAGAACCACTTAAATTATCTAAACGAACATAATTAATGTTTTAACTTATAAATCATCATCATATAAAGAACCAAAGTGATGAATGGTATAATTTATGGTACTGGAATTATGTAAATAATACTCCATTCCAATTCTGGAGTTTCACTTCCAATCAACAAGAACGATTCATCATGAACCGATCGTGAAAATCACAAAAGACCTCACCCAAAATAATGCAAGAAACAAAATACTAACAAATAAGGGGTGAAATGAGGTTATGAAATGACCATATAAGATGTTATAAACATGAACAAGTTTCTTTAAAATCCTATTAACACTCCTTTAACCATTATACAGGAGGTTCAAACAATTTTGAAGTAGGACAAGCCCAAGGTAAGGGAATTCTTAACCCGATTTCCATTCTTTGGGTTAACCTTCTACTTTATAATTTATGTGCTATTTAAATTGTTTGTGTGATGGGTTCTGTTTATATTATGTGTAATTATGTGTATTTACAGAGTATATACATATTCCATCCACTCAATTAAGTCTCACTTCAAGTATATGATGTTTATAAGGGACTTTTCTTCTAAAATCCTCTTTTAAAATTCTGTTTTATAAGATTCAAAGGCAATGTTTTTATGCTATTATTTATGTTGAATGATTATGTTTTGGCTATTGGGCATTGTTTATGATGAAGGGTGGGACCTATATTTCCCTCCAATGCATTGGGTATGAGTAAGTTGGAGGTCGGCCGTATGGTTACTCCAAGTGTAACTGTGATGGTTACACAAAGTAAGGTAGCCGTGAGGGTTACAAATTTTAAGGTAGCCAAGATGGTTACAAGATTATGTAAGTAATGCCCCAATATACCTTTATGATTATAATTATGTTTGTATGGATCTTGTGTAAATCTCATGTTACACAAAGTAAGATTTTATGGGTGTAAATCATGTATTTTAAAAATGTTTTCATATGTCTTGTGTATTCATGGACTAATGAGATTTTTCCTTCTTTTTCATACCTTACTGAGCTTTTGTGCTCATCCCAAGTTTTTAAATGATTTTTCACAGGTTAATGGATGAATAATACAAGGAAGGAAGACATGTTAAATGTTGAAGAATTGTCAAGGAGTCTTGTTTTATGTTTTAATGTTTTATATTCTGAGGAAAATGGAAACTGATTTTATGGTATCCACTATGTAACAATGTGTAATGTTATGAATATTTTGTCTTAATTCTCTAAAGCTCTAAACTTGAAAAGATCCTCAATGTAAAATGAAGTGTTTTCTTGAATAAATTCAAGATTATGTATGAAATAAGTGCGGGTCCTTATAGTTGGTATCAGAGGATGGTTTAGATAACTTTAGGGGTTAAGGTGATGCTAATAGAATACCATAACTAATTCTCACCCTATGTTTAATTTGTTATAGCATTTAAAGATTACCATGTTGCTTCATCTAAGAAATGTTTGATTAGAATGGTTTTCCGCAGAAGGAACATGGATGCTGAAGAGGATAGGCACCGACAGAATGACATCCTTCCTGATCAACAGCCCGGAATGGTAGGGATTGGAACCGAGCAGTTTGTGACAGTAATGGCTCAGCTAACACAGGCAATAAATGGTGGTGGCATCCATGCAAGAGGACAAATAGATGTACCCCAACGGAACATGACAGTGGTGGAACATTTTATGAGACAACATCTTCCTGCATTCAGTGGATCTTCTGACCCAGTGGCAGCAGAAGGATGGATTAAGGCCCTTGAAAAGATATTTGATGTTATGGGATGTTCAGACAATCAAAAGGTAAGTCTTGCCATTTATCGTTTTGAAGGGGAAGCTGATCAGTGGTGGTCAATGGTAAGGAATATCAGGGGTAGAGAGGATTTTGATGCCTTAGTATGGGATGAATTTAAAAGTCTTTTTCTTGAAAAATATTTTCCTAAGGTGGTGCGACTTAGAATGGAGAAACAATTCCGTGAACTGAAACAAAAGGAGGAAGATTCAGTGGCTATGTATGAGGCGAACTTCACCCGACTGGCGAGGTATGCTCCGAATCTTATTCTGGATCTCGATAGCAAAATCAACCGCTTTTAATCAGGATTGAAGCCAAGGTATCGAAGGGCGTTGGCCTCCCGTGAATTCAAAAGTTATGAGAAACTTGTCCGATGTGCTGAGAGGGTAGAGATGGAGTTTGCTGACGATCACATGCAATTTGGAAACAAAGAGAAGAAGAGGTCAAATTGGAAAGCAATGGGTAAGAATCAACCAATGAAATCTGATGGTAAGAAAATACAGTTTCCAGTATGTGAAAAGTGTGGCAAGAAGCACCCTGGGGAATGTCTTATCAAAACTGGGAAGTGTTTTAAATGTGGTAAGTTTGGACATATGGCCCGAGATTGCAATGAAAATGATCCAAAGACTAATCCTGATAAGCAAACTGTAAAGTGTTTTAAATGTGGTGAGATGGGTCACTATGCAAATGCCTGTCCAAAGAGGGATCCAAATGATGCAAAGAAGCCAGACTACAAGCAGAAAGGTGTAGTGAGATCCTTTGCGACTACGTCAGCAGATGTTGGGCCATCCAATGAAGTTGTATCAGGTACTTTGTTTGTTCACTCAGATTTTGCTAAAGTTTTGTTTGATACGGGGTCTACACATTCCTTCATCTCTGAGAAATTTTCTAGTAAATTGGAAATATCACCTCAACAAATGATACCCGAACTTGTTGTTAAAACACCAGGGGGAAATGTTATAGCAAAGAGGAATTATAAGAATATTTCTATTGTGGTATGTGGAAAGACTTTACCTGCAAACCTTGTTGTTTTACCCTTAGTCGAGTTTGAAGTTATTCTGGGGATGGACTGGCTTTCTGGTTATCATGCTAAGATTGACTGTAGAGCTAAAGAAGTTGTTTTTCAGAAAGAGTTTCAGTTTGTATACAAGAATGAACCCATACAATTGATAACATATCAAGAAGCTGAGAAACTACTGAAAGATGGAAATGAAAGTTATCTGGCTCATATTGTTGAAAACAAGGGAACTATTCAAATCAATGATGTGCCAGTGGTAAATGAATACCTTGATGTTTTTCCTGAGGAGTTACCCAGTGTCATACCCAAACGAGAAGTTGAATTCACAATTGACTTAGTTCCTGATGCTAAGCCAATTTCAAAACCCCCATATCGTATGGCTCCAATAGAACTTCTTGAATTGAAAAATCAGTTGCAGGATTTGCTTGTCAAAGGTTTCATTCGTCCCAGTACTTCACCATGGGGAGCCCCTGTTTTGTTTGTTAAAAAGAAAGATGGTTCCATGAGACTTTGCATTGATTATAGAGCTTTGAATAACATCACTGTTAAAAACAAGTATCCTTTGCCTCATATTGATGACTTGTTTGATCAGCTCCAGGGAGCTCAGTACTTTTCCAAGATTGACTTGAGATCCGGATACCATCAGCTGAAGGTGAAGGAGGATGACATCCCGAAAACAGCCTTTCGTACTAGATATGGGCATTATGAATTTGTTGTTATGCCATTTGGGTTAACTAATGCACCTGCTGTATTCATGAATCTTATGAATAGAGTATTTCATGAGTTCTTGGATAAGTTTGTGGTGGTATTTATTGATGACATTCTGGTTTTTTCTAAAAATAAAGAGGAGCATGAAAAACATCTAAGGGTTGTTTTACAAACTTTAAAAGAAAAGAAACTATATGGAAAATTCAGCAAGTGTGATTTTTGGTTGCAACAGATTTCTTTTCTTGGGCACATTGTAAATAAGGATGGAATAACAGTTGATCCTGCCAAAACAAAAGTAGTTGATGAATGGCCAAGACCCACAAATGTTACAGAGATTCGTAGTTTTCTGGGCTTAGCAAGTTATTACCGACGCTTTGTTGAGAACTTTGCACGGTTATCTAGCCCAATAACTAAGTTAACACAGAAAGGGGTTAATTTTGTTTGGACAGAGGAATGTGATGTTTGTTTTCAGGAACTAAAGAAGAGATTGGTGAATGCTCCAGTTTTGGCCTTACCTTCCCGGAATGGTGAGTTTGTCATCTATAGTGATGCTTCTTTGAAGGGACTTGGTTGTGTTTTGATGCAGAATGGTCATGTAATTGCCTATGCTTCGAGACAACTTAAACCTCATGAGATGAATTATCCCACACATGATTTGGAATTGGCAGCTGTGGTTTTTGCTTTGAAAATATGGAGGCATCATCTATACGGAACCAAATGCCAAATATATACTGACCATAAAAGTCTTAAGTATATATTCACTCAGAAGGAATTAAACATGAGGCAGAGAAGATGGCTAGAACTGATAAAGGATTATGACTGCACGATTAATTACCATCCTGGAAAAGCAAACAAAGTAGCGGATGCCTTAAGTCGGAAAAATCATGCATCATTAACCATGCTACGTTTGGAACGTGATCCCTTGATTAATGATTTGATAAATTTTGGCTTGGAAGTTGTTAGTGCAGGGAATATATCTGTTTTGTTTCAGGTTTCAGTGCAGTCTTCGTTGTCAGACAGAATTATGAAAGCGCAGAGGGAAGATCGTGAGCTACAGAAAAAGGTAGAATTGGTTAAAATGGGTAAGTTTCCAGAATTTAATCTTGATAAAGATTGTGTTTTAAGGTTTGGAAAAAGGTTGTGTGTGCCTTGTGATTCCCAGCTGAAGAAAGAATTGTTGTGTGAAGCTCATAGTTCTCCATTTTCTGTTCATCCTGGAAGTACTAAGATGTACAGAGACCTTCGAGAGTATTACTGGTGGAATGGGATGAAAAGAGATATTGCTGATTTTACAATGAAATGTTTGACATGTCAGCAGGTTAAAGTAGAGCGACAGTTACCGAAGGGGATGCTTCAGCCTTTGCCGGTGCCAGAATGGAAATGGGAGAATATATCCATGGATTTTGTGGTGGGACTACCAAAGACTTCTCGAGGTAACAATGCGATATGGGTTATTGTTGATCGGCTAACAAAGTCTGCTCATTTTCTTTCTATTCGAGATACAATGACATTAGATCAGCTTTCTTGATTGTACCTCAAAGAGATTGTCAGGTTACATGGAGTTCCTCTTTCCATTGTGTCTGACCGAGATCCCAGGTTCACTTCTAAATTTTGGAAGGGACTTCAGAAGTCTTTGGGCACAGAGTTGAATTTCAGTACAACTTTTCATCCTCAATCAGATGGGCAGTCAGAGCGAACGATTCAAACTTTGGAGGATATGCTTCGAGCTTGTTCAATGGACTATCAGGGAAGTTGGGATCAACATCTTTCATTAGTTGAGTTTTCTTATAATAACAGTTTCCATTCCAGTATTCAGATGGCACCTTTTGAGGCCTTGTATGGAAAGCGGTGTCGGACTCCTGCGTTTTGGGATGAAGTCGGTGAAAGAAAGTTGATGGGGCCAGAATTAGTAGAAGAAGTGGCTGAGAAAGTGAGGATGATCCAGCAACACATGAGGATAGCTCAAAGCAGGCAGAAAAGTTATGCAGATAACAGAAGGAAAGACTTCTCTTTCAAGGTTGGTGACCATGTTTTCCTTAAAATATCTCCTTGGAAAAGTGTGATGCGTTTCGGTAAGAAAGGGAAACTAAGTCCACGGTTCATCGGTCCTTTTGAAATCTTGGATAAAGTTGGAACAGTTGCGTACCGCGTAGCTTTGCCTCCGAGTTTGTTTCAGGTACACAATGTTTTTCATGTTTCGATGTTGAGAAAGTATGTTCCAGATTCATCACATGTCTTGAGGCCGGAAGAAGTTCAGCTAGCAGAGAACCTTTCTTATGAAGAAAAACCGGTTCAGATTCTTGATCGAAGAGAACAGGTATTGCGGAATAAGGTAATCCACCAGGTAAAGGTTTTGTGGAGAAACCACATGGTTGAAGAAGCAACATGGGAGTCTGAAAATGCTATGAGGGAAAAATACCCTCAGTTGTTTAATAAGTAAATAAAATTGCGAGGACGCAATTTCAAGAAGGTGGGGATAATGTAACATCCCAAGGTTTTCTAAAAATAAATTGAAAATGCTTGAAATTTTGTTTAAGGTATATATTTATAAGTATCCTTTAAACATAATTTTATTTCTTCTATGTTTTGAATTTCAAGAAACTATCATCTACAATTGTGTTCAGTATGTTATTTCGAGTCTGATAGAACAAACTTGTTTTTTTGGTGAATAGTAACATGCCCTTATGAATAGTAATATGAATAGTAATATGAATAGTAATATGACCTTATGAATAGTAAATAATATTATTATTTTATTTTTCCATGGCAATAGGATAACGGGATCATAATTAATTTTCCAATGTCACATAAAACTAATTGCACTTCAATATTGTTATTTTTCGAATTAACTGTGGCCTTATTTAAAAATTAAATTAATAATATTTAGAAAATTATTTTTGAAAAATGGAGTTCATTTTTGAATTCTACACATCGAAAAATGTTTGGGGTAAATTTTTGGTATTTTTCTGAAACTCTTGAATTTTCAGTGAATAGTGAAATACGGTAAAATACAGTATAATCAATTTATCAGTAAAAATGCACTATTTATGACATCATAAGTGATGCAAGGCCACTTGCTTCGAAATCACATGATATTATCACTATTTAGGGCCACTTGATTTGAGATTATTCATAGTCTTGATAAAAATATTATAATAATAATTAAAATAATCTAAAATACCTCCCCTCCTCCACTATAAATACCACCCTCACTCCCCTCTTCCTCCCACACCTCTCAAGCCTTGAGCATTGTCTAATTTCTGCCAAATTCCCTCCCCAATCTCCTTCCCCACGTCCTAGAGCTGCTGGTCTCACCAAAAGACCAAAATCAAATCCCTTAAGAAGGATCTCAAGGAGAGGAGATCAAGAGGTAAACATCCTCTTTCATTTTCATTCTTTCCTTCCATTTTATGTTATTCTCTTCCTTTACCTTTGTCTTTTGTTGGGATATTTCATTTAATATTTCCCTTACTGTCCAAATTTTGTATGATTGATGAGATATTCCATTCCTCTCATCAATCTTGTTTTTATGAAATTTTTAGAGGCGCCGTTAGGCTGCCGAATTTTTTGTAAGAAATTTCTCATGTTTTCTTTATTTCATGATTCCTTCCACTTCTTTCTTAACCCCCTCTTATCCAAGAGGCATGAAATCTCCAGAAACATGTATATTCTGGATGTTTTCATGTTTATGGAAAATTACAAATCATTATTCCTCTCCTCTTTCACTTATTTAAAGAATCAAAAAAACATTGTCCATTTGTGTCGAATTACCGATATCGTGGACGATGTATTTTCAATTTCCATTAATTATTTCAAGTATGGTCATGAAACCATTTATATGGTTGAACCAGGTTATAATATATGTTTTATGAATCATATAAGGTTCTGTAATTATTTTGTACTCATGATTCAAACTTATAAGACTAAATGAAATTGTAATTATCAAAGAACCACTTAAATTATCTAAACGAACATAATTAATGTTTTAACTTATAAATCATCATCATATAAAGAACCAAAGTGATGAATGGTATAATTTATGGTACTGGAATTATGTAAATAATACTCCATTCCAATTCTGGAGTTTCACTTCCAATCAACAAGAACGATTCATCATGAACCGATCGTGAAAATCACAAAAGACCTCACCCAAAATAATGCAAGAAACAAAATACTAACAAATAAGGGGTGAAATGAGGTTATGAAATGACCATATAAGATGTTATAAACATGAAAAAGTTTCTTTAAAATCCTATTAACACTCCTTTAACCATTATACAGGAGGTTCAAACAATTTTGAAGTAGGACAAGCCCAAGGTAAGGGAATTCTTAACCCGATTTCCATTCTTTGGGTTAACCTTCTACTTTATAATTTATGTGCTATTTAAATTGTTTGTGTGATGGGTTCTGTTTATATTATGTGTAATTATGTGTATTTACAGAGTATATACATATTCCATCCACTCAATTAAGTCTCACTTCAAGTATATGATGTTTATAAGGGACTTTTCTTCTAAAATCCTCTTTTAAAATTCTGTTTTATAAGATTCAAAGGCAATGTTTTTAGGCTATTATTTATGTTGAATGATTATGTTTTGGCTATTGGGCATTGTTTATGATGAAGGGTGGGACCTATATTTCCCTCCAATGCATTGGGTATGAGTAAGTTGGAGGTCGGCCGTATGGTTACTCCAAGTGTAACTGTGATGGTTACACAAAGTAAGGTAGCCGTGAGGGTTACAAATTTTAAGGTAGCCAAGATGGTTACAAGATTATGTAAGTAATGCCCCAATATACCTTTATGATTATAATTATGTTTGTATGGATCTTGTGTAAATCTCATGTTACACAAAGTAAGATTTTATGGGTGTAAATCATGTATTTTAAAAATGTTTTCATATGTCTTGTGTATTCATGGACTAATGAGATTTTTCCTTCTTTTTCATACCTTACTGAGCTTTTGTGCTCATCCCAAGTTTTTAAATGATTTTTCACAGGTTAATGGATGAATAATACAAGGAAGGAAGACATGTTAAATGTTGAAGAATTGTCAAGGAGTCTTGTTTTATGTTTTAATGTTTTATATTCTGAGGAAAATGGAAACTGATTTTATGGTATCCACTATGTAACAATGTGTAATGTTATGAATATTTTGTCTTAATTCTCTAAAGCTCTAAACTTGAAAAGATCCTCAATGTAAAATGAAGTGTTTTCTTGAATAAATTCAAGATTATGTATGAAATAAGTGCGGGTCCTTATAGGTATGATAATTTTGGTGGATCCTTTTGCATTCTTCTAGTCATACCAATTTGTTAAACCTGAAAAATATCCACCATGGAAATGGGGATATGGAATATAATGACATGGGATTTTAGATCTATCTTTGACCAAGGACATAATGACATTTCATTTTCTACATTATTGGTTAATCCAATCAAATTTTCCCAATAAATATATTTTATGATTTTTTTTACTTTTAATCCATTCCCTTTTATTTTATTAGACTTTTTGTAATCCCATGGATCTCATCAGTCTTTTGTTAGTATATATTGACTAGGTGAATCATATAAGAGTTTCAACATCAACCTAGGGTTCCCCTCTTCACCAATTTCAATTATTTCTTTTTTCCCACTTCATTCTCAATGATTTTGTAAAAGGATTTCTTCATTTAATGGTCAATATTATTGTTTTTTATGTAGGGTCCATTTTTTATTTATTAAGATTAACCCAATCAAGGTTTTTTATTCTTAATCTTTCATTTCTTCCATTCATGTTTATTGTACATTGTAAGTTGAAATAGATAGGCTATTTAAAATAACTAGAAATTTTTATTCTCACTAGATACCCTTATAGTCATATAATATATAATACAATTTTCCATAACTATGGTTTGTGGACAGAAAATAGTGGGATATCTCAAGAACTCATTAAGGGGAGATGATAAGATATATCAATTTCTGATCATAAGTTGTCATAAGTTGAGAATATAAAAATATGAATTTAATAAAGGTGTATTAACAGAGATAAAGAATATAATACTTAATAAAATAATGGTCATAAATTAGGAATCATTATATATAATAAAAATACATTCATATGTATGTTCAATCATGAATCTATAATCACAATCGATGAGAAAACGACTTATGTACATTTCATAACAAATGAATGTGAATGTATATATAAATAATACTGATTTTTGGAGAATAAAATAGGAATTTTGAATAAACATAAGAATATGAAATCATGAAAATATAAACATAGAAATCCACAAACATTTCCATGAAAAATGTTCTAAATATAGATATCTTCAATCATCATCATTCATAGAGTTGTGAACCTAGATTAATTCATTTATTCCCAAACAAATATTTTGAACATAGCTTCCCACAATAATGTCAAAATAGTATATTATTAACTCATGTTTTATAAGTATTTACACAATTAATTGTAGAAATATAAAGGACCAACATATCACATTGTGATAAAAAAATATTTTAGTGTCACATTATCATGAAATCATTAATATGTAAAATAATAGATCTATTAAACCATGTGAAATATATATGATTTTTTAAGATACCAACAAGATATTATCATGAGAGGTCCCAAGAAATAATTTGGATGTTACACCTATATAATATAACTAATTACTCATAAGAAGCATCAGATGATATTGAAATAGTTGAAAAACATTAACATAACATTATATAATTACTTTAAATATTTAAATACCTTCTATAATTTCAATAACATTTATTTTAATGAAAATAAATTATAAAAAATCTACAATGGAAATTTCGTTTTAAAAACATGAAATCTATAAAAGGATGATTCATAATGAAAAAAATAAATGTGCACGAAAAAGACATCTTGCAAAAGCACAAAAAAATACCTTTATATTTTTATAAATAATGTCAATAGAAATAAACAAATTAAAAATATATGAAAAAATGAAATTCATTCAAGGATTTTTCAAGCATGTGAATGTAAATTTAAAATAACCATAAAAATCATTGAATTATAGAAAATAAAATATGTGGATCAATATAATGAATACAAACATGGTGTAGAAAGATTCATTATAAAAAGAGACATCATAAGCTATGCATCACCTACATGAAAACTTCTTATTACATTGTGATCAATAGTGACATTTATTAGTTAAGAAGACATGTAAAAAAACAAAAGTAAATAAAAAATGGGGTTATATATATATATTTAGAAATCCATTCCATCTAATAGAAAGATAAACCTATAAAACACTAATTTCAAAATGATATTAGAAGAGATACCATTACTTCAGACTTCCAATGACTAGAAATGTTCTAACTCACCATATAATAAATTTATATTTATTATTCAGATTTTTAATAACCATATTAATTTTTATTTTACATAAAATAATTAATTTTTAATTTCTTATTACTCATAGATTAATTATTTATGTTCGATATTTATATTTGGGTGTTAAATATTCCTTTCTCCATGTATGATTTAATGAATATTCCAAACATTAATCCTTGTCTATAATTTCATCACCCGAATAATGAACATTATGATTAAATAAGGTTTTATTTTTCTACAGTCACATTAAAATTTTAGGGAACCCATGATGATTTTTAATAAATAATTCATCACTAATATTTTTTTTTCTAGAATTTATTTATGAAATAAAATAATTATAAAAATGGGTGATTATAAATTGGGATATTATCACTCTATAATAATTATAAATGAATAAATTATTAATTATTATATTATATTACATGTATTTAGTTTTTATTAGTAATTCATTTTGTAAATTTTATAACATCATCCATTTCGAAAATAAGACCGAAAACTATAATGATGCATTATAACTACGGATTGAGCAAGTGCTTGTTGTTGAATAGTAATAATATAGAATTTATAAAAGAATAATGATTTCAAAAAAATATATTTTATAATTTTTTATAAGATATTAATTAAGTGGTAGATTATGATGATAAAGGTGAATGATTCAAGAGAGGATAATAGTAATGTTTATAAATAGAATCTTCTCATAAAGTCATTTTGGGAAATATTGGATGTGGGTCTTATTATTGTGACTATTGGTTCCGAAACATAGATGATACTTTTTGGGTATATAATTTTTCTATTTAATGATGATAAAACAAAAATATTTTTATATTAAGTTTTTAGTGGATGGGTCCTTTTATAGATGAAAATGGTTGACATTTATCTAAATAATCATTCATTAATATAAAAGGAATTCCATTTTAATTGTATGTGGACCCACAATTAAAAAAATTGATAAATGGAAAAGGGTAGGTTTTAATGATCTCATCATCCCAATTATTGGTACAATTGTTTTTATATTTTATGAATTTATCCCTTAATATAAACATTTTAAGTCAATTTTTTCATTTTTATGGTGACAGAAATTCAATTTTTAACATATTTTTATGCCTTAAAATGGAAAAAATGTATTATAAAATTAAAACATATTGATTTCAAAAGAGTAATATATTTATATGGATTTAATTTCTATAAAAAATAATTTTTTACGTTAATAAAATTACACAAAACACATAGAAAATAAGTTTAAAATATATTTTTTTACACCCAAAAAATTATTATTTCTCTTTATAAAGTAATAAAATATTATATGAATAGTACCTTGAATATATATATATATACACATATATATTAGAATTTATTTTCATTGAATTAATTAATTAATAAATTTCATTTTATTTTATATAGATGTAAATATGAAATATATAGAAAAATAATTCTTTACAAAATGGGTCTTTTACCATTAATTGCTTTTATCTTTATTAAAATCTAATTAACCAAAAATTCATTATTGTTTTGTCATTTTTTTTAAATTTATAAATAATAAATTTTATTAATATTAATAAATTAATTATATTAATTTTAACATTAAAATATAAAACATATAACATATAATAAAAACAAGGTTTTTAGAAAGACAATTTTTATAAAAAATTTCTAATTAAATAATAATTATTTATAGTTACATAATCATTTCATCAATGTTATTAATTTATTTCCTTTATCATTCAAACAGTATTATTAGTACATTTTGTTCATATCATATATAAAATTTAATAAGGTTCATGAAGATACATAATTAATAAAAATAGTTTCATTAGAATTAACGATATTTAACGAAGTAAACTAGTAACATTTATTAAAAAATAATTTTATGTTATAATAGTTCTTATTTTATATATATTATAATGTATTTTTGATTCTATAATAATTCATTTTACATTTTATCTTACTCTTCCATGAATTGCATTCTATGTAATGTTTTAGATATTTTTAAATTAAAATGCATAAAAAATATGTAAGTATTTTATTTTACCCCCTAAAAATAATTTCCCTATACATATTTCATAACTGTAAAATAAAATTGATTTTAATTTTACATCATTACTATTTTAGGCTACCATATTTCTTCTTAGTTAAAATAATTAGACAATAGAATATTAAACTTGTGAGCATACATGGTTTGTAGTTCATTATCTTTATATACAATGTTTCTACTGGTTGTTCCCCATAAGAGAGATCATATTCTAATTATAGAACTTTTGAGTTCTACACATATATTGGATATGTTGTATAATTCCTTAAAATAAATACTTATGGTAAATATTTCCCAAATGATAGGTTTGGCTGTAGTGAAAAACTAAAAAATATAGTCCATAAAAGATCAAAAATACTATAGTGGTCGATGTTTCTTGAGCTTAACATCACTATTTTTCCTGATATCATAACACCCATCTGTGGTGATATTTGAGTGAATATCCAGTCTTAGACTATAGAGACAAAATCCTAGTGATTATTATAATTGTATCTGTTTTTTTGACTTTACCCTAAATTAAAATGTCAACAAATTATTTGAATCTTCCCTGTTATTTCTTGAAAAATATTAGGTCACAACATCTTCCTCCCTCTAAATTCATAATATCCTATTTGAGTTCAATATTTATTACCTTGTAGATCCTCATTTGGAATATTTTGGATTCTAAGAAAAATAATACAGAAATTCGATAACTTATATAATGGAATATCTGTTTTCACTACATCTTATGAAATATATTGAATAAGATCGCATTATATCATATAGTTTTCAAATGGTATTTTCAATTTGACCATCACTATAAATATGATAAGTGGTTATAAAGATCAAGAGAATACAAAATTATGGTTGAATACACCTCTATAAATTTTAGGTGAGTCTTTGATCATGATTTTATATAATGGAAATTAGTACTCCATGAAACCATAAAATATTATTTAAATTTTGTAATTTTTATTGGGGGATATATATCATAAAAAGAATGTATGTTTTTATTTATCAATCGGTAGTTAATTTAAATCCAAAATGCATTATGGTATATATGGTTTTAGAATATCTAGAATATAATCCATGGTGTGGTTCTCTAATATGCTTAGTGGTAAGTGAAATTTTTGTTTCATCCCGATAGACTTATCTCTTTTTCCCTTATCTTTTTCTCATACCAAACCTCAAGATTTATAAATCAAAATATCCCTCTTGAAATTATACACTATGAAATAGTCATTGAGAAATATATGAATCATTATGCTACCTATATGGATATAAAATGAATGTACAATTGTGTAATACAACAAAATATTCTTCAAATATAGTATTGTAGGGACACATTTTTATTACCTAAATATTATAATACCATCATTTTCATTGGTGAAATCTGTAATATTCCTTACGTACATTTATATATCCAAACCTCTTTATACATATCATTGATGTCCACATAGATACATAGTTGAGCATCAATTTGAGAATTATTTTAATTCATCCCTCCCCTTATCATTTCAAGGAATATCCTTTAAAAATCCCTAATTTTTTGGAATCCTTGAATCCATATAATGGATAAGGTAGCATGATTATTCCTAATAAAAAATTAAACTACCTTGTTCTCTTTCCAATAGTAGTATATATAATTATATGATATATTTTGGCTAATTAAAATAATCCATTCACTGTATATTCAACTCATTAAGATTAAATACATACATTTTACTCTAATGGTTATAAATATATCATCCATCGCCATAAAAATAATGGTTCAAAATAATTAATGAAAAAATTACTACAACTATCTACAGATCATGTTAAATTTCTTTTCTCAAGGTTAAGTAATTTATGGGTTGTATAACCTATCACATGTTCATTTTTCTTAAGGATGAATCCAAGTCCATTATTTAAGGTATCACTGTATATTGAATAAAATTTTACACTATAATATAATACTAGTATTATTTCAATGAAAAACCTCTTCTTAATCTCCATGAATTAATATTAAAATTCATCTATCTATGGGATCATCAATCCTTAACACATTAATTGTTTATTGGATTTGATAATAATGAGAAATTTATGATAATATATTTATAATATCATGTTATTCAATGAAAACTAAATATACATATCATAGTGGTTGGTCAGAGAAAATCATCAATTACCTCTATTTTTGGAAGATCTATAAGTAGACTTATTGTGTGATCAGATGTCCCAAGAATAATACTACATGTATCCATAATTAAAACATTCAAAATTTATCATACTTTTTTTATTTATATAAGTATTAATCTAAATGTTTATATATTATTAATTAACTTATTTAATAATAGAATATAAAATAATTTATTCTATAAAGACTATAAAAATTTATTGACTTATTAACTTAAGAATATATTCATTATTTCTATTAAGATAAAAAAATTCATAATTTCTCATTAATACACTATAAATTCATAGTTTTTATGTCATGTATTTATTTTTTTATTTTTTTCATATTTTATTTTCAACATTAATTGTTGTTAATTAGATTAAAGCTTAATCACTGGAAATTTTTAGCACCTTAAATTTGATTCAATAAGTTTAAAATAAAAGGTATTTGTTTTTTTAATAATTAATATTTTATTCTGTTCATGATGACCCATGAAAATATGGATTATACTATTAATATTAAGGAAAATTAAGAATAAATAACCCTATATAGGTGTATATGTACAAATAAAACAATATTCTAAATTCTATTGGATTTTACAATTCATTTCCTCAAATTTTGTTGGGGTTATTTCATCAAGGCTCTTAGATAAATGAATAGTACAATGTATGAGTTCTTTTCAAAAATAAATATCGTGATAAAGGGGAAGACCATATATTTCTTCAATAATACTTGAATTTTAATCCATAACATTTTCAGGAAGATTTTTCCCATAATGATTATTTTAATCACATATCCCTCATTAATTCATTTTAAGACCCACAAAGAGAAATTTGTTTCCAAAGTTAGTTTATCATGATACATTCCTTAATAACTAATAATTGGGTTTTTTTAAATGAGATTTCCCAATATGAAATTTTTTTATGGATTCCATGTATGTAGACACAATGAATTCAAACTATCACATTAATGTCTAATAAGGTAACATGAAATAGATATATTAAGAGTATCTTCCAATAAATATTAATTAAAGAAGATATATATAATGTTGATTAATTCATTCCCCTAAAAGGTGTTTTCCAAAAAAAATTCAATACCCAAATGATGACGTGGTTAAATAAGATTTTGATTAATGTTACATGATATGAAATAATTCTAATTATCAAAATAAAACAAAATAATCACATATTAGTAGTAGATAACAAGTTTAACGTTCACCAAATTATAATCATGATCAACTATATTGGTAGTTACTAGATAGGTTATCACGTATCCCCTTAGTAATAGAGGATTATAATATCTATTATTTTCATTATAAAATGTATTGGGGAATTTATTTTCTTAATGTAAAAACTCTTTCGAATCACTGAGGTGTGGGTGGTGCATTAGTTCAGACTTGTTGTTATAAATTTTATAAACTGGAATATTCATCACTCATTGAAAATCATGATCTCAATTTCCAGCCCTTCCAAATGTGAAAAAATTTCCTATTCCTCCATTGAAAATTAATGGGTTACTTATACCACATTTTATAATATTTGATATTGAATTTTCATTACTCTATGTGACTTATTATAAAAATTTAAATAAAACAACATTTTTATTTTCTTCTCTCCAGATCCATTATTGTATCCATTTTCTATTTAAATAAAATATTAACTGCATTGAAATTATTTATATCCATGAGTTTCTATTATATATAATGTATTTCATTGAACTGGGTTTTGGATACTAAAAAACGATCAATCTAAATTTTATGTCAATGATAAAATTTGATGTGTACCTTAAAAGTGTTTGTGATATTTGTTTTTTATTATCTTATATATTCACCATTAAAGATACTCTACTTCTATGTAATTTCCAATTTCATTATCTATTTAATTTTTAAAAAGATTTTTATGTTTTAGAGAGTTTGGAGGACTTTTATAATTTTATTGGGGATATTCTATAGGTCCATAGTTTAAGCATGGTTATTAAAAAACGTGAGCTCTAATAGAAAAATATTCAAAGTGAGGAAGTGGGATCTGAGTAACAACATATTTTGGCACCCATTGGGAAAAAATATGTGTCCACAAAGGATTAATAGTGCTTTTGGGGACAGAGACAAATGCACGGTTAGCGCACAGTTCTTAAACATGCACCCTCTCCATGCATTGAAAAAATTGAAGCAAAAAATTGTGGATATAGTACATATTTGACACTAAAAAACTCATTTTTACTTTATTTAAAATGAAGCACGATTTAATCTCTTCCCAAAGGATTTATATTCCCTTCCTCTTGATCCAAAATAAAACCATCGGTGTTTTACGGTGTTTTAAAGTTAGTAACCATTGCTATATAAATATTCCTCATTATTTTTCCATAGATTGTTCTTCTTATATCAATTATAATGATTGATCATGTCTGTTGGGAATAGAACTTGGATTTGTGATACTAATAATGATATTATATGGCAATGATGATATTAGGGAAGAAGAACTAATGTGGTTTTATGGAGTTTCAAATTGGTTTTCATGATTAATTGGTTTCTTTATTCATTTTCACTATAGTTTTTGATCTAGGATGACTTAGTATCATATCGTTTGATTAGAAACTAATGGTGTAGTTTCCTTTCATTTAATTTTATGAAATTGATTAAAAAATGTGGTGTGAATCTTGGTATAAACTATATTCGGTGATTTTTTGAAAAATTGTGGAATTTTTTTGTGAAATTTATTTTACTTATTATTTTAAAATTGTGATTTTCAAATATGGGTTTCTTTATATTTGGGGAAATTGTTTGATAAAACAGTTTTCCCAAAAAAAATTATTTTACTGAAATTCTTTGAAACAGTTGATTTTGCATGATTCTAGAATAATGTTCTATGTGAATTCATGTTCAATTATGGCAGATATAGGTATGGTGTTTCTCCAAAAAAAATTTGGATGGATGAGGCTATTAAATCATCCCCATAATAATTGTTCACCATGAGATTTCATGGATAAAGGTTGATTCACCATTCTCAAGTATAAGAAGGTCTATAATTTTGTTCATGTTTACATGTGTGGATATGTGTAATGGAATGGATTAGGAAAAAATGTAATTTTATAAACGGTTTTAATGACATTATTTGATATTTTACATTAAAAACTTTTCATTTTGACAACCATTTTTTTAAAAAAAATGGTTTGGATTTTATTTAAATATTATAAAGTGTTTTATATTAATTTTTATATATAATTTATTTTAGATGATTGTGTTAACATGTTCTAAACTATTTTTTCAGTAGGGAATTTATTGGGGGGAACCTACATAGTTTCATTACTCACCCCATGCGTGGGAACATGGGATTGTTTTCAGAAATTGCTAATTGAGGCACACATAATAGATAATAATCGCATTTCATTAGTAATGAATCATGATACATTGGGGTTTATTATGGATTTGTATCTTGAAGAATATTGGGAGATATGGAATTTCTATCTTTGGAGTAATTGAGATTTGTTTATTTTGTCTTCCACTTCATATTCTAATTTTGGTTCTATGGTTTCTATATTTTATATCGATTTTTATATGGATTTAGTTTGGATATTAGTTTTTGGTATTAAGTTGATTAGTATTATGAATAGTTCATGCATCATATCATAGTTTTTCTTTTGGGTTTATCTTGTCTTGATGTTTTGTTTTGAAATGGTAAAATAATACCCCAACTCTTAATGAATCCCTTGTAGCTGGTTTCTAACATTTGGTATCATGGGTATGTCACGTAAGGAAAAGTAATATCCTAGCGTAATTTCAAGACAATTCAGAGGAGTGGGATGTTAAAAATGGTTTCATTATTTATTGATCTATCTTTCATTTTGGAAAAAATGGTATTAAACTGTCTCACTATGAGTTGGTAATCATTCTGGATTAGTCCTTGTATTAGGTTAGTGGAAACGAGTAGCGTTGCAAGGAGTTGAAATGTAGCAAAAAAAATTGTATTGATAATATATTTATGTCAAACATCATGTTACAAGAGAATGGGTACATAGTTGTTTTGGATACACATATAAGAGTGGTAATATCATTTTCATGGGTTTCTCCAATGAAAATATCATGACATACATTGATAGAAATTACTACCCATTAGAAGTGCATTTTTTATTTTGGGTAAAGATAAATATTTTTCTACAAAGGGGTATATTTTTTAAAAAGGTTTGAAATTTTCTTAAAATTAATGGGTTTTAAAACTCACAATATTTTTATTATGAAAATGGATTTTTTTTAAATCATGGTGAAATTTTTAAAAATTGTTTGAAAGTGGAAAATGTTGATTAATGGAACAAAATTTTCTAAAAGTTTTTATTTGGTAAATTTGAAATTTTCAATCCTTTAGTTGATAGAGAGTGAGGCATATATCGTTTTTTGGCTATATAATATGGAACCAAGTATGATTCATAGACCCCAATCGGAAGTGGCTACTGAGAATTTGGTTCCACCTATACCAACGGTGAACTCAGATCTGGATCAAGGTTTTTTCTAGGATTTTAAATATTTGGATAGAGGGAATGAAAGAGATAATAAGGGAAAGTGAATCTTTGAGCTAAATTATAGAATTTGAATCCACTCATCATTAGTGGTTGTTTTGAACCATCCAAAGAAGATGTGTTTCTGAATATGAGGAATGAAATATTCAATTTCTTAGGAACACCAGAAAAGCAGAAATTCTTGTTATTGATATATATAGTTATGTATCTTTCACATTATTAAGGGGGTTATGTTGTGTAGGAAAAATTAGATCAAGGAATTTCATGTGATGATTTTGAATAATTTATCACCACCAAATAATATCCTCGCATGTTTAATATTTTTAAAATGACTTATTTATTCATATTGAATTAGGATAATCTTCTGCTAACAGATTATGTCACTATTATAATAAATTTAGTCCACTTTTCACTAGAATTATTCCTAGTGTGTCCAAAAAAGAATTAATTTTTTAATCAAGGTTGATACCAAATAAAACATTGAAGACTTCAATTCACTCTATAACAGATTTCATGGACATGGTCAATAAAGAGATATTTAAAGAAAGGGACTTTTCATGAATAATGGGTGGAGGGAGGATGTTTATACCTAAGATAAAAGGTGAGAACTCTAATATTCAGAATAAGTGGAAGAGGGACACCTATTTCTAAGGGTGGAGTAAGACTCGGATTCAGATGGAAAGATTGGTGAATCATCCTCCAGAACCCAAGGGTATGCCTGGTTGTTCTACGTGAGGATAATTGGATAACATATAGAGATATTATATATAACCACCTAGATCAGGAAAGAATTTCAACTAGATGAGGAATCTTCAGTTCAATTATCACAATGTTCAATGGTCAGGCCCCTCAAACAAATATCATGTTTTGTAGTTGTCGTAATCTTTGATGGGATAAGGGAAGTATAATACCTCTTTCAAGAGAAACTGATCTCTTGATGGTGATTTTAGACATGCCATGAATCCTTAGGTAGTGTAGTCTAAATAGGGTAATAAATAATAAACTACACTACGTAAGATGTTTTATAGAGATGAGCATGTGATTTCTATTGATCAATATTCACCATTGATGGTGAGATGTTCCGTTATTTTTAATTTAACCATTATGAAATATTATTTTTATTTGGATTCATCCCTTTTATAAATTAGTTAATATTTTGTTGATTTACTGGGTTTTTATGTTTAGATGATGCCTTCTATTTTAAAACTTCAAACTCCTCTTTATCAATGAGAATTAAAATCATTTATATGTAGAAAATTTTATATAACTGGTTTTGGAGATGAGTTGATTTGGTATTTCTATACACATGAGATGGATTTCTATGATATAATCATGGGTATGGATTGGTTGAAAATGGTAATTGATCATATTGATTGTTATACATGAATAGATTGTTTAATGATTATTGATGGCATTGAGAATCTCTTTAGAGGTTGAAGAAATATAATTTCCGGTGAAACAATATTCTTTTAACCTGTGGTTGGAACTATCCCAAACTAGTTTGAAACGCTAACATTTGAATCAGTAGAATAGATTAAGAATATAAATTTCAAAGTAGTTCTTGATTAGTTTTGTTTTTTTTTCAGAGAATTTCTTAGGGTTTCCACATACAAGAGAAGTGGAGTTTATGATTGATCTCATTATGGGGACCAGACCTATTTTCCCACTATCATATATGATAGAACCAATATAATTAATGGAATTGGATTTCAAATTAGTATATAAGAGAGTGAATGATCCATTCATCCTTGCACATCTCTATAGGGAAAAGCGATATTTTTTTAAAAAATAGGTTTACCTAACCCTTTGGATTTTTATTGAATATAATAAGCTTTAAAAAGTTACCATAATGAATAAATATTAAATTACACACATTAATGTTATTTCTGACCAATTGATCTGACCACAATGGTTATCTTAATTTTACAAGTGATCTAAATATCTCAAATTTTCCATTAAAAATTCGGATATTCCCAAAATTGATTTCATGAGTAGATTTGGAAATTAAGAATATGTGGTTATGCCTTTCAGTCTTTCGAATGCACCAACAATCATTATAGTGTCAAAAAATCATAAATTTTAAAGGTAATTGTATTATTTCTTGGTGGTTTCTTTGGATTTCAAACTCATGTATTCTCATATAGTGGATGAGCATGAGAAACACTTAGCGACAATATTTGATATTTTGAGGGATTGTTTTTTGTATGTCAATTAGTCTAAGTGTTATTTTTTGACTCAAATGTTAGAATTATTTTTCCATTTTATATCTTAGAAAGGTGTTTAGGTAGATCTAGAAAATATATATGTTTTTATATCTTGGAAAACACCAAATAATTTCTTTGTGATACACATTTTCCATTGTTATGTAGGTTATTGCCGATGTTTTTTTCATGATTTTTCCCAAATAGACTCAATCATGATAAATTTAACAAGGAAAGATGTTCTGTTTCAATAGAATAGTGATTATAAAAAACATTTCAACGGAATATGTTTATTCATAAATAATAACTAATGTTGTTTTTCTTTGGAATCAAGATAAGGGTAATTGTTGTAGTGTAATGCTTCATAATCATGATTTTGATGGTTTTTCAGGTACGTATATCTTTTTGTTTCATTGGATACTGAAATGTATGGTTTCATGTGAATAAATATCTAATATATTATTTGGAGGTAACTAATTTATTCCATTCGTTGAAATCATGGAAACATTAACTCTTTGGTCTTAAAATTATGGATCTTACATATCATGAGATCTTAAAACATATTTTCTAAAAAATGGATTAGAATATGGGACAGAGAATATAGATTGAGTATCTCTAAATATTTGAATTTTACATTATTTATACATATGTTAAATTCAATTTTTTTAAATATTTATTAAGTATAATGTTATATTCTATGTTTTCAAAATTGTTTTTAGACCATTTGTAGATGATGTTCATGATAGATGACATGCACTTGGAATTTTAAGACTGAGGTAGTTCTGATGTTTTTTATCCGGTTTTGTTTGTTACTAATTTTATTGAGATAGTTAAAAATTCCTAGAAATCCAATATAGACTATGTCGTGATGAGGTCAAAACTCAAAGTTGGGGAGACAATTAATGGGTGGAAGCTGGATGGGAGTTTAGTTTTTTGGTTTCATTATCTTATTATTGTACACATAGATTTTTTGGAAATTATTCATTCTTGTCACCATTAAAAATGTGTTGTTCATTTGGGAATATAGAATACGTATAAGGTATATAAATCATTGTTTATGGGAGTTTATATGAAAAGAAAATATGTTGATCTTGTTTCAATATTCATCACCTATCAATAGGTTAAGGAAGAGCACTAGTGGCTAGAGGTTATGATGCAGTTCTTACCTATTCCTTTTTTTAAATGGCGGAAGATATCATTTTATTTTGGGATAGGTCCCCTATAGCGGTTCAAAAACATGATGATATATGTGTGAGAGTGGTTCAACTCCTAGTTTTGTCCCATTTAATATTTTTCAGGAATGTCATACAATGTTTGAATAATATAAAATGTATATCCAAGAATTTCTAAAGAGGCATGGTGTACTAGTTTTGATAGAATTGTAAAAACACCTAGCAATTATGACTCATATCTAGAAATACATAAAGCAAGACCATATGACATTGTTGACTATGAGTATTATATTTTAACCACAAATTGATCAAAAATCTAGAAGGAAGATACAATATTTGTAATACCCTATTTCGGATTAAGTAATAGATTTTGGTGTCTCATTGGAGGATAATTTACCACTAGTGGAGTTCTTATATAAACATAATCATCATGTCTTGGTACATATGGATCCTTTTAAATCACTGTATAGGCATATTTTTCATCAACCTCGTTATTGGGAAGAAATATGATAGAAATTATTGGTCTGTCATATCCTTGTCTGATAGACCATGAAGAAGATTAAGTTGATCACAAAGGGAATGGATATGGATCACAGTCATCATAAATAATATGTGGATCATCGTCCATTCCTGCTATTTTTTGAGGTGAGTGATAATGTTTTCTTGATTCCTGCTACAAAGTAACATTTTAGATACATGAATTGGTAGGTGAGGTGTAATATAGGTTATTTTTTACATCAAAATTAAATGCAGGGAAAAATATAATTCATGACTTTAATTTGAAAAAGTACCGGCCTAGTCCTAACCATGTGAATCGATGGGATCTTAATAACCTAGTGTGAGTTTTTTGGAAACACGTTCATATTTTGGAAGAAACGTGGGAGCATGAAAAGGAAATGTTCAAGAAATGGCCTGAACTCAATCAGCCTAATCCTAGTTTTCCACATTCTAAGGATTTAATGACAAATGTATTAAAGAACATATCACCAATAAAATTCAATTTATTACCCCGTTATTTATTTATTTTAATTATTTAATTAGTTTTAGATTACTTTGGGAGTGCTTGGAAGAATTTTGGAATGTTTATAGGGATTTTATGGAGGTGCATGATTTGAGAATGGTTAGTAAAAAACATGATCCTCATATAGAAAATACATAAAAGTGAGGTAGTGGGCTCTATGTATGTTCATGTTTAGTGGCACGGTTTGTCCATACTTTGTGGCCACCAAGTATTTACCATGATTTTGGGGATAAAGGAATGTTTATTGTTAGCACAGGGTTATCCAAACTGTGTTCCCTAACCATGAATAAAAAAATAGATTTTTAAATTTGTTCATATAATTATGATTTTCCCCTAAAAATATTTTTTTTCATTTTTTCTCTAACATGATTTCACCTTTTCCAATGGTTGTGGAGACCCTTCCATTTCACTGAGAAGCAATTTGTTGGTGTTTTTTAGTGTTGCAAGGCCATAATTATTTGGTTAGTCTATATTCTTCAATGTTTTCCTAATATTGTTCTTCTTACATCTATTAGGGTTATTCATACAGTCTTTTGGGTATGGATATTGGTTTTTTAATTCCCATATGAATAATCCATGGCTAATTTTGTATTAATTATCAAGTCTTATATTAGGTTTTTGGAGTTATATCCCGATTTTTTTTGAATAATTTATGTTCTTCGTCATTTTCTACATTTTTTTCGACGTAGGTGGCTTCACTACATACTACTATTATTTGAAAATGATATATTAATTTCTAATTATATTAATTTATCGAAATTAACAGTGAAATTGATGTGAAATGCTCGGTAAAAACCCTTATATGGCGATAGTTTGTGAAATCGTTTATTTTGGTTGTTTTACAAGTTTTTTTATTTATTATTTTAAAATGATGATTTTAAAATATGGAATTTTTTTCATATAAGTAAATGGTTTGATAGAAAGGTTTTTAATAAAATAATTGTTCTATTAAAATTGATTGAAATTGTCTATTTGGTATTTTTTAACATAATGGTTGGTGTGTTTTATTATGCATTCGTGGTGGATAAGGGTATGAAGTTCCCCCAAACTATATAGGAATGGATATGGGCATGAACATTCCTCATCAATATGGTTCATCAAGTGATGTCTTGGTGAAAGGTCTAATCACCACTCATGAGTATTGAGTGGTCCATTGTTTCATGCATGTTTGGATGTGTGGATGTGTGGAATAGAATTAATAATGCCAAAATGGAATATGAGAAATAGTTTTAAATAATTTTTTTGTTTTTACCATGGAAAATGATTTTAGTTTAGATTTTTTATGAGAAAATGGATTATCTTTTATTTTAGAGTTTTAAAGTTTTTGACATGTGTTATATTCTAAAATTTATTTCAAATAAATGTGTAAACATGGTCTATACTTATATAATGAGCATGGAATTAATTTGGGGAAAGCTATTGGGTTTCATTACTCACCCCTTTCATGAGAACATCAGTGTGTTTGCAGATATTATTTATCAAGAAATAGGTAATGGTAAGGTATCTCATTTATATAGAGATATATCATGATACATTAATCTATATTGTGGAGTTAGAGCATAGATCATATTCAGTGATAAAATATTATGCCTTCAGAATCTTTTAACATTTTTTGTTTTTTATTATACTTCCTATTATAATTTTTGTGCTTTGATTTCTGTATTATACTATGATAAAGTATATGGTTATAATTTTATTTTTTTCAGTTTAATATTACATTATTTTGTATAACATTTTGTTCATACATTATATTTTTGGTTGGTTGTGTTTATCTTGGATGGTGGTTTTATCATAAAAAGTGAATATATTACCCAAATTCGAAACTAATCCATTTGAATTTATATATATACTTTGGTGTGTTGGTTTTTTTATATAATGAAATGAAATATCCCACAACATTCCTAATCCAATGGGGAGGGGGAAGAATGTTACAATTCTCCATTTTATTTAACATATGGAATTCATTTATAATTTTAAGTTGATAGTTTTGATTTAAAATTATTTTTTGAAATATCTTCTTAAAATCATTCAATTTAATAGATATGATTATTTTCTCATACCTTATTTTTTTCATTAAATTTCCTTATTTTTCATATTTAAATTTCAAATTTCAAAAGGGTGAATTTTCTTAATTATACATGAAATGGAAGAAACAATTCTCATTTCTATAATGTTGATCTAAGAGTTGGAAATTAGTGGATCATTATAAGGACTAATTATGTGTGGATGATACCCCATGAATGTTCCAATGGATATTTTTTCTGTATATATTAATATTTGTGTCCCACATGATTCATTTCATTATTCATTTTATGACATATTTGGGTAACTATAACAACCTGATTTTTCACAGCAAATCCATGAACGTATGGCTATAATTTAAAAAGAATATTTCATTTTTATTGACAATAATTTTTAACTCTATTCCACATGTTTTCATCCATTTACTACCAAAAAAAATTTTGAATATTAAAAAATAATAACTAGAGTAAACCATCATATAATAAGTAAAATTGGTTATAAAATGTCTTAGGTTTTGACACATTCATAGCATCCTTCCACCTCTTGTTAATTATTGGTTTTTTTGTAAATCCAAAATTTTTTAAAATGTATTTTCATGCAATAATATATTAAATATAGTTTTGTAAAACTAATTCTATGCTTAAATGAACTGCGATATACATTAACAATATAATTGTAACGACCCGGACTCGAGCAGCCACCCAAATAGTGCAAAACGGGTCGGGTGTTACTACCATAGGCACCCCTCCCCGAATGCCAAAGGATTCCAACTAGTAGAGAGGGTCTTATTGGTATCGTGGGGAGGCTATGACCTCTCATAGGAAAATAATAAGGGTATTGGTCCAAGTATAAGAATAAAGATGCAGTCGAATAAATGACTCCGCAGACTCAAACCAGGCCCGCAGAGCAGAAGTACATTCAATATCAATAAATTGAAGAAGCGATAAATATAAAAAAACACCAGAGGAAATAAACACAACCACATGATGATCACTTGTAACAACTAATGAACAATAAAACATACATCTATAGAAATTCATACATATCTGAACAAAAAAAGGTGTCAATGGCTAACAAACTGTAGCTTCATAACAAATAAGTATTCTAATACAATAAAGGAAACAAAACAGGATAAAATACTTCTAGGAATGACCATAGGGTCCATTCTATCTCCATGCAACAGCTAATGCAGCCACACAACTAAATTTTTCCTCTCTCCTGCACATAAATCCATATGGTATGCACACGTCCTAATGCGCCTGTGCAGGGTGTAAGACAAATCTCAGTAGGATACCACCAAACGGTGCATACCTAATACAAGTGTTTAATCATGAATTCATTTACAAGGAAAAAAGAAACCATTATGATGCACAAATAAACACCAACTCCACTGGTGCTCGACGGACACCATGGAGTGTCACCCGCATCGGCCAATGCCGGAATCTATGTCATGTAACCAGGCACCATGTTCCCCCTGACACCGCGCGTCTCAAGTAACAACGTCCCGAAGCCACGCCCATGAATAGAAACCCGACACCTTGTGACTCCTGACACCTCATGCCTCCAGTACTGATGTCCAGAAGGCAAGCCCAAGAAGTATCCTGGAGGAACAACGATGCATGTCCTCAAATAAATAACCATATGGATAGCGATATCTACCCTAAAATAATTAGCTAGAGGGAAAACGATACCTGCCCTCAAATCAAGTAACTAGAGGGATGGCAATATCTTCCCTCAAATTAGTAACCAAAGGGAATGTGATACCTACCGTCAAATCACGGCGAGCCTCATCCCCCAAACCGATAGCCTCGAATCTATCCCTTGGAGGCTCCCCACCTCCCACGTGGCTTCCTATGGAAAGAACCCCCATCAAATGTACCTAAACTGCATCTACGGGGGCCTCTACCCACACGAGTGGTCAAAACCACCTCATCATAGAGTATCTCTATATTCACAATACTCAAAATTTTGGGTGAGCCGTAATAACCAAAACAGCACCTATGCCACCACACATCTGACACCTTGTGTCCCTACGACCATGCCACTCAAGTCTGATGGTCTCTATATCCTTGTATCTCGTTCCATTCCCACCCTATCATTTATCCTACCTCAATACGACGTCGATGACGCCCAATCCCATGGTAAAAACCACCCAATTTAACCCTAGGTCAAGCCCAAGATGACAGTCATACGACCTCAAGCTGACATCCATGACACCCAATCTCGTGGTCAAAACCACCCAAAGTAACCTGGGCTATGCCAATCCTGTGATCACCATCACTCAATAATACCATGCACAATCCAAATGTCCCATTATATGCAATTCAGAAATTACATATATACCACATTTAAACAGAACACATAAACAGGAAAAACCATCTAAACTGATGAATTTCACTAAGCAAGTGTTGTGTTATACCAGCATTAAAGATTCTAAGGCCTCTAACAATTCATATAAAGGGTTAAATAACTAAATCTAAATGTTAAATACAATACAATTCAAGTATTATCATTTAGGAAATATCGACCAAAATTCCCCATGTGATCATCGACCTCTCGCCCGGCCCTGCTCAATCAAGACAGGACAAAGCGAATACCCATAGGTATCCCATATGTCTAATAAGAAATTTTAAAAAGAAATAACAGATATATTAGGGTCTATCTTAAAATACCTAAAAACGTGTTGAAGGCCACACTACCCAGATGAAAATGAAAATAGAAAAAGAGGAATGTACCACCGACCTTTAGGGTTTGGTGAAATCCAACCTTCACCCAAATGCACTCCAAACAGGTGAACGCCTCCTCGAGACCACCTCAAAAACCCTTCCCTAACATCAAGAACCTCATACTTTAATACACAAAGGCTACACAACCCTATATATACATGAAACCATAGTAGATCTGAGAAACTAAGAGAGAGAGAATAGAAGACCTATAGAATAACAAAGAGGAACCAAGAAAAGAGACTTACATGAGAAGAACTGACTTTGATCCACCAAGAATCCCCTTACATTTTCCTCCAATACTATCCAAGGAGCCCCCCCCCCCCCCCCGATCCTCAAAAAATAGGATCACCTATGTGAGACACAAGTGGGTCAAAGAAATTTGGAGAATAGAAAAATCCTTAGTGGCCCAGAATCTAAAAACCGAAACATTAAGTGGTCGCACAGTTACCCTGCATGGTTAGAAAAACTGTGAACCAACTATGTGGTTGCCACTGTCTCTCCTGGTGACTTCTCAAGGCTTGCCCACATGGTTTGACAAACTAAGCGCCGCCCATGCAAGCCCACTGTAATGGGTGGACAATTTCCTGGGTTGTCCTCACAGTTTGTTCAAACTGTGCGCCAACCGTGCGCCCCTGTACAACCTACACATCTATTAAAATTTTTCCTAGATTCTCCTTGTTTTCTATAAAAAATCCAAAATTTAAATAGGTTTGGGATTTTGACCCATTCTAAAAACTCAGGTTCTTATAATCTCACTACCTTAACATAGCTCATCGCCGAGCTATGAAACGAAACTAGAATATGGCACCGAACATACCACCACGATCAATGGAACCCTGACATCCATAATGACAAGGTTTCGGCTGAATTCCTAGAGGGGATCCCAACCTTAGGAATCTCTTGACATGGTCTCAACTAGACAAAACTCAGAACATGATAATGTTAGCTGACCTATTTCAGGACTCAAGGTCATATTGTGATGCATTGTCACCCCTGCACCTCATTAGAACCCATGTGCCACTTCTGACATCCATCATATGCTGCACTACATCGGTGTCCACCTCCACAAGGTCATGTATCCCATGGATGCTCTAAATTAATCAGGTTCCTATCACCTCAAGAAACCCACATCCTCGATGCCCCGATTCCCATGGCACCTCAAGTAACCCAGATCCTAGATTCCCCGATACCCATGGAACCTCACGTACCCTCCATCCGCAATACCCCGATGCCCATGACACCTCATGTAACTTGCATCCTCGATTCCCCTGATGATATACATCTCATATATATATATATATATATATATAAATATATCCTGAACCTGATATGGCACCAATCCCACTGACTAGAATCTAGTCAGTCCAAATAGATCATGTGCATCACGTCACTCAAAATGGGCATGCCTATAGAGGTCATGCTAGAAGAGAACAAGGAAATCCCAGCCACATTCGTGGAGTACCTCTAACCGTCATCAAATCACCAGCCTTCTTAGCCTTTGGAAACTCCATAATGTGCATATGGCCTGATGCACGACTGCTTGATGCCTGACCTCCCTGTGGTGCTGCTCCAGTCATTGGCCATTGACCCCTCAGCTGGATCCCACTGTATCTGTCATGTCATTCGCGTGCTGATGAACCTCATCTACCCTATCCTAGTACCGAACCTGAACCTACTCCTGATGCAACCATCTATCCTAGTCCCTGCCAGCTGGCTGTCTGAGAAGGCCACCTATTTAACATCTACAGATGCCCGACCTTTCCACATGCCTGACACTCCTTTGGAGGCCTATCACACTGATTTAGAACATTCCCTAGCTGTCCACACTGAAAATAAACCATTCAAGAACTGCTATGAGGTGTTCTAGTTGAGTCCTTGGCCTGACCGCCATACTGTAACTATTTCCTCCCTCACATCCTGTTGTCTGAACCATCACCTAAGGCCACCTCCTGACTGGCCTGTGGCTTATCCCTCTGATTTCCCTCCGATATGAGAACCTGATTCATCCCCTCTGAGAAAGAACCTAGCTGGAAGATATTTACCTAGATCTGAATGGCGTGTTCTAATCCATCCTCGATGCGTCTCACCCTAGTCACGTCATCGCTTACCATATCGGGTGCAAAGTGAGGTAACTCGGTGAAAGTAGTTTCATAGTCCATGATGGACATGTCTCCATGATGAAGACTCAAGAACTCCCGAGCTCTCTATTCCCTTAGTGTCTCCAGGTAAAAGTGCTTGAAGAACCTATTCTTGAAGTCCTTCCATGCCAGTCCCTCATGACCGCGTGCCTGAACCTGTACATCACACCAATTCTTTGTCGGTTCTCACATCATGTGTGTCTCTAGCTTCACCCTCAGCCCTGGAGGTGTCTCAAGCTGCTCGAAGATCATTTAGAAGCTCTTTATTTAGTTCTCAGCCGCCTGTGGACCACCCTCACCCTGAAACAGCTGCAGGTGTTGTGACTAGAACACCAGCGTTAGGAATGCAATGGATGGCCCTGTACCCTAAGATCATCTATTGATCCCTTGCAAGACACGTACTCGGCTAGCTCTGAACTACTTGTCATGCCAGGGTCTGAGCGCTACAAAACCCGGCTGATGTCCTATCTACACTAGATCCTTAACCTGATCTTGTCCTTGAGCTAGTTACAGCATCTTCTACTCTGCCTACACCTGATCCTGAACCTAATCCTGCACTTGTGGCGTTGTACCACCTCCCATCTGACGCTCTATCTGAGTTGCCCAAATAGGAACCAACTAACTACCATAAATTTTCAGAAAGCCCATATATATATATAAAACAACACATATTCAATGCAAATAAGAAATCAATTAAAGGAATCACACAACTAGCACCCTTACTCCCCCCCCCAATGCAACCATGCCCCATGGCATCCTGGCCTCCTTACCTGCCCCTAACAGAGCCAAGTATCAAAAGTACATTTTCCCATTCTCGTCCTATCAACCAATGTTGCTTCAAACTAATGACCAATTTGCAAAATCATAGTGATCAAAATCACCTCAACCGATAGTACATTCGTTATGTCATAAGATTCGGACACAAATATTATGTCACATGCTATTATAAATAAATATAAATCATGGAATAACACATCACAAAGCATACGTGCAGTTATGAAATTAAAATACCCAAAACTGTGCCTATCAGAAGCCAAGTGACAAACCTTTCCATACTGGGTCATGGTCCAATTCTCCCCTACCACACCAGGTCAAGGGTTACAAATCACATTCCATAAAATTACACACCAAGTGAGCCACTGAGGTGGAAACCATATAAACTGTAATCTAATAAAAAGGAAAAACAAATATTCCCACCCATGGAAACATGTTCCATCCCTCGTACCTGGTGTTTCAGGCACCCAAGCACAAGCTAAACCTATCTCTAATATATCATATCCAAAATAGTTAAACCAGCAGAAATAAAAGAGAAACCTCAATCTCATTAGAAGCCATCAAAACAGAGCTACTAAATGACTATCATTAAATCCTCTGATACCACTTTTTAATGACCCACACCCAAGAATCCAGCCGAACAGTGCTAAACGGGTCGGGTGTTACTACATTAGGCACACCTCCTCGAACGACAAAGGCTACCAACTATCAGGAAGGGTCTTATAGGTATAGTGGGGAGGCTATAACCTCTTGGAAGATAATAATAATGGTACAGGTCCTAGTATAATAATAAAGATGTAGTTGAATAAATGACTCAGCAGACTCAAACAAGTCCTGTAGAGCAGAAGCACATTCAATATCAATAAATATAGGAAGTGATAAATATAAACCACATCAGCAGAAATAATCACAACAACATACTGATCACTTGTAACAACTACTAAACAATAAAGCATGAATCCAGAGTACGTCGTACATATCTAAACATAAAAATGTGCCAATGTCTAACCAACTTTAGATACAAACAAATAAGAAAACTAATACCGGAAAGGAAACAAACCAAGATAAACTCCAGCTAGTAAAGACCTCACAGTCCATACCATCTCCATGCACCAGCTAATGCAGACCAGCTCCTGATGCTGGCCTCCTTCCTACACATAAATCCATAAGGTCTGCAGGCGTCCCGAAAGACCGATACAGGGTGTGATAAAAATCTCAGTATGATACCACCCAACAGTGTGTACCTAATTTAATTTCATAAGAAGACATGTATTTATAAGGAAAACATTGAGAGTATGATGCACAAATAAACAGAAACTCCACTAGTGCTCAACAGCCAACATGGAGTGTCACCTGCTTTGGCCAATGCCGAAATATCTATCATGTAACCCGGCACCATGTGCCCCCTGACACCGCGTGCCTCAAGTACCGACGTCTCAAAGGCATGCCCGTGAATAGTAACCTGGAACATTATGCTGCCTGACACCTCATGCCTCAAGTACCGACATCCCAAAGGCCCTCCCAAAAAGTAACCAGGATTAATAGTGATGTCTATCCTCAAATTAATAACGGAAGGGATAGTGATGTCTTGCCTCAAATAATTAGCCGGAGGGACAATGATACCTTCACTCAAATCAAGTAACCGGAGGGACCACAATATCCGTCCCCAAATAAGTAATTGGAGGGACATCTATAATTTCCCTCAAATCATGGTGACCCTTATCTCCCAACCCGATAGCCTCAATGATATCCCATGTATGCTCCTCACCTATCACGTGGAATCCTACGACAAACACCCCTAACCAAATTACCTAAACCACATCTACAGGGGTCTCTACCCACAGGAGGGGTCAAAATCATCTCATCACATATTATATTTGTGTGAACACTACTCAAAGTTCTGGGTGAGCGGTAATAACCAAAATAGCACTTAATCCACCACACATCTAATACCTCATGTCCTTGCGACCATGCCTCTCAAGTCTGATAGCCTAGCCATTCATGTAACCTGGGCCATTCCCACCCTGACTGTCATCCTGCCTCAAGACGATGTCCATTATGCCCTATCCCGTTGTCAAAACCACCCATGGTAACCCCAGACCAAGCCCAACATGATAGTCTTACTGCCTCAAGCTAACGTCCATCACACCCAAACCCAAGGTCAAAATAACCCAAAGCAACCAAGGCCAAGCCCACAATATGATCAACATCACTCAACAATACCAAGCATAACCCTAAGGTTCTAGTGTAATCAATTCATCAATTGCATATATAACACATTTAAACAGAACACATAAATGGGAAAAACCATCTAAACAGATGAATTTCACTAAAAAAGTGTTGTCACATACCAGCACTGAAGTTTATAAGGTCTCCTACAATTCATATCAGGGTTTAAATAACAAATAATAATATTTAAAACCCATAAAATTCTAGTATTATTATTTTCGAAACCTCGGACAAAATGCCCCATGTGAGAAACGACCTCTCACCCAGCCCTACTCAATCAAGACAGGACAATGGGCATACCCAAAGGTATCCCATAGGTCTAATAAGAAATTTAAATGAGCAGTAGAAGATAAATTAAAGTCTCTCTTAAAATACCTAAATACATGCCGAAGGCCGCACTACCAAAATTTCCACAAAAACTCAAAAGAGCTATGCACCACCAACCTTTAGGGTTTTTCGAAATCAACCATTAGGCTAAAAACACTCCCAACCAGTGAACGACTCCTCGAGACCGCCTCAATATCCCTTCCACAACATCAACAAGCACAACTTTTAACACACAAAGGCAACACAACCCTAGATATACATGAAACCCTAGTAGATCTATGAAACAAAGAGAGAGGGAAAAGAAGTCCTAGAGAAAACCATAGAAGAACCAAGATAAGAGACTTACCAGAGAAGAACCGACTTCGATCCACCAAGAAACCCCTTTGATTTTCCTCTAAAATGACCTAAGGAGCTCCCCCAACCTCAAAAAATCAAAAATCCTGTATGAGCTACGAGTGGGAGGAATAAATATAGATAATGGAAAAATCCTGAGTGGCCTGGAACCTAAAAACCCAAACATTAAGTTACCGCATGGTTACCCTGCACAGTTTGGAAAACTGTACACCAACCGTGTTGTTGCCACTATCTCTTCTAGGGACTTCGTATGGCTTTCCCGCATGGTTTAACCAACCATGCGCCACCCATGCGGATCCCACTGTCAACGGTGCACGGTTTCCTAGGCTAGCCTCATGGTTTTTTCAAACTATGTGTCTACCATGTACCATGGTACAACCCCCACAACTTTATATTTTTCACCTAGATTCTCCCAATTTTCATTGAACAATCCAAAATTCCAACAGTTTTTGGATTTTGACCCGTTCAAAAAACCCAGGTTCTTATAATAATCATTTATAAAGGAACATTATAACTGATCTATTTGTTTGAATAATATCTATTAAAATAACCATAGATTAACATATATTTAAAAATATTTTCCCTAATTTGAAAATAATTTATCACAAATTTATTATTAATTATTTTTTAAATTATGATAAACTTATTTTTAGAAAAAGGAGAAATTTTTAATAAAATGTTTTTTATGTAAGAATTGTATTTTTATACAAATATATTAAATAAATCACTATTTTAAAATTATTCTAATTAAATATTTCAAATATATATCCAATATAATGCGTTATAATTTATTTAATTATGTTAATTAGGAATGGAATGAGAATAAAGTCATTTTATACTTCAAATATATATAATCTATAAAAATTGGTTTTCTTGACTTTTTCCCTTGAAAATTATAATTTACTTCCAACACATTAACAATATAATTTGAAAACCCGTAATCATTCATTAAATATACTTATGAAATTTATCATTGGATGAAATAATGGTATTTTCCAAAACATTTTCATTTTTGAGAAAATATGGAAAAATTGAGTTTATTTGTGCAAAATTTTCATTTATATTAATTAAATAATTTAATTTAAAAGACCCACAATAAAATGATTTAGTTTATATGGAAAAATAAGGTTCATATAAATCAAAATAATCTAAATTATAACATATTAATCAATAGAAATTTTATTTTTTTATATGTTCATTTTATGCTTAAGAACATAATCTTCTAAAAAAATATTTTTCATTGTGTTTGTGCATATATGTTAGAAGTAATTTCTAAAAAATATATACATATATAATCAATAAAATTTTATTTCACAATTTTAATTTGGAGTTTTTAATATTTTTATATGGTAAATTTTATTTTTTCTCATTATGAATAGTGACCTTGGTAGAAAAGTCTAATCACGTTAAGCGTAAATTGTGATAAATAAGACAAGTATAATGTTGAAAGGTGATAAATGTTTTTATTAAATTTTATTATATGATTTATTTTTACCCGTATCACTTTAACATATAGGTTTGATTTTTCTCCGACATGAAAATTAGCTAGTCATTTATAATATTTAAAAAAAAATTAATGTTCCATTATTTTCATCTATAAATGTGGAACTCATTTATTTTATTCATCGTATAATTGGATCAATATTTCTCACCCAGTTCATAAAAAAATATCTAAAAAAATATCTCCACACTTCCAATAGTATGTGGTCTCACCAAAACATCATTCAAGGAATACTGAATGTGTACGGTCAAGGTTGTTTCCCAAAGAAGATATATAATTGTTACCTATGTGTTTCATTTTTATTGATTACTATAATAGCATTAAATATTATTTAACCATGATTTAATAATAACATCAACAATTATAAAATAATTAAATATCATTACTAATATGGTATAATAAATTTTCATCACTTTTTTCACTAATTTGGAAATAAATATATTACTCATGTGTGCATGTTGACTACCATTTCCACAGTGTGGTGTGTTTAATTTATCATCATATAATCATTAGGTAATATATAATCTTAAAAAAATTAATATATATGATACTTGTTTAATTTTTATTAATTTTTATGAATAATTAATTACAAACATTCATTCTGCATAATCCATCAGAAAACGATAATGGGGCTCATGTGTAACTATGATCTCCCACCACAATGAAGAGATGTTGTTCATTTTTTCTCTCCACCATAAATAAATTGTCCAAATAATGGAAATAATTAGTTAATATGGAAATTTTGAAAAAAATATTTTGAAAAATAAAATGGTTATCTACTTTATTTCTCTTCAACCCATTGATAGAATGAAAAAATTGTTCATTTGTACATACTGCCCACCTTATTCACGAAATTTCTGGTTTTATTTTTTCATATACACCCTAAATTTTGTTGTAAAATGTGTATGTAATGTAAAAATATAATAATTTTAATAATTTTATTTTTTTATAGTTATTTTAACTATAACCCCTTGGACCACGATCAATGTAATGATGTTATTTTGATGTTATAAAATGAACATGGAACATGTACTGAAAAATTATATTAAATAAATAAAACATGGTAAAAATGATAAAATGAGAATAGATATAATTTAATTATCATGAAATTTTTTCTTAATCCCATATAATATTTATATTATTTATTTATTTATGAGGCTATACATATAAATGAAACAATTTAGTTATCTATCTATGGGATATTCCATTAAAATATTTTTTATGATGTTGAAAATTATTTCTCATCCATATTGATGTATTTTTATATCATTAAAATTTATTAAATTTATAAACATATGTTTCTTCAATTTCATTTTCATCAACTTATTATTTTACTTTTAAATGTTTAGAAATGAATTTTTATATCATTTTACAAAAGTTAGACTTTTGAATATTTATAAAGTAATGAATAAACGTTGTTCTTTAATAGTACACGACACTAGTGATATTCTCCACCATCATGCCCTTTATTCATTATAAACATTAGTATTCCTTTTTTTATTTTTTTCCAATATAAATTATATTCCTACTTTTTCTGGTTTTTTAATTCTAATGTACACTAAAATGAAAAGGTATGTTTCTTATTGGATTTATGAAAAATAATAATTTGATTTGGTAGTGGGTTAAAATATGGTTATTAGGAGTTTTAAGATGAAAAGTGAAAGAATACAACAATATATTCATGATATTGTACATTATTTTTATTAATGATGGCGGGTGAGATATATATATGTATATATCATGATGAATGGTAGTTAAGATATGTCATTATAATTAATTATGTAATTATTTATTATTCAATGTAGAAAATTTAGGGTATGATCAGGTAGGATACTTTTATATAATTAACTGGGATTTATTTGTTTTGATATGGGATAAAAATGAATGATCTAGAGTTATTCATAAGATGATATAATATATATATATATATATTAATCTTATAGAAATTGGTTTAATGGAAATATTTTGAATTCATTAGGCAAGGAAAATGTGTGAATTATAAAATGTTAAACGTTTTGAATAATTTTCATGTGTTGCACTTGTCTAAATATTCCATCATATTTTTATGGGGATTAATAATAAGTTTTCATATGTATTATTTGGGAAAGTATTGATTCTTGAAAATTTGAAATTTTTAATATTAGTGATAAATATTAATTTATATAAATGTAACAGTCTTTATGGGTTTTCATTTTATCATTTTACTAATAGTATTTTTTTATTGTTATATCTCTCACTAAAATTTATATTACTCAAACCCTTGTTTGGAATTGTTTTTCAGGAGATCTAGGGATGAGTATAAATTTTAGAAAATTTATTATTTTTTCTATGAAGACTCATCCTAAATTAAAAAATATCTTGATTCAAGTAGTGTTAGAGGCTTAAATCCCTATTTCTCCAAAAAAAATGTATAATATTCTGAAATATATTCTTTTTATGTAATTATTTCACAAATATATAAAACTATAAACAAAATTGATCATGAAATCTGTAAAAAATCCAACCCCTGTCAGAAATCATGAAATTATGTGTTGAATATTTTTTTGGTCACTTTAGTTTGTATGAAGGAATGTGATTATATAAGAATAGATGTTAAGATGTTATTATTTTAAAACTATAAAGTTTAATATTCTATAGATACTTATTATAATTTTTGGATTTGTAAATGATATATAAGTGAACCAAAAAAGGAATCCTATGTTGAAACTTTAGTAATTCAAAAGTATTCCAGAATATAGGAATATATTCCTAGATTAAGACATTCTCAAGGTAGATGTACTGAATTTATTTATTTATTCATCTTCATTTCCATATAGAAGTTATTATTCATTAATTTAAAAAATTTATTCATATTTGTAAATGATATTCTTCAATATTGATGTGGAAAAATAAAACACATTCTTCCTTTATCTTCCTAAGAATTCAGTTGCAATTATATTTAAAAAAATCATGTTCTTTTTATTTAGACACCTTATATAGTATAAAAAATACATGAAATAAATTTATAATATCACTTAACACCTGTATATAAATCTATACAATAAATAACCTTAGGATAAATTTGACAATGTTTTCAAAAAACAATTATCTCACCATAAACATTTTTAAGATACTATAATGTACCTTATATTGTTTTTTATTGTGGGTGATATAGAAAAAGGACTTCAAACCCTCTACTCTTCTATAAAGAATGGTAGAGTTTATTTTGCCTATTTATTTCTCTCGTAATATATTTTTTTATTAAAACCTCACCTCATCTAAAAAGGTAATGTAAATAACATCCTCGTGTATTATGGGAAAACAATTTCAGATGAAACCTCAATGTTGTATATTCAAATAATGAGATTATTTAAAAAATTCTATCTTTAAGAGCATCTATTTTAATCAATATGTAATTATTATGTATAGAAAATGTAATTATGGTAACATAGAAATGTTTTAAATAACATTATTAATATATGGACTTGACCTAGTAGATCATGATGATTATATATTCAAAGATGGGGAACATTTAATGGTGATATACAATTCAATATTATGAGTTAATTAGGTTAAAATTAATAAAAATGAATATTTTCAGACTGATAAATCTTAAAACATCATTCATATTTTTTTTCTATGGAATAAGTATTAAGGAATATGATTAAAAATCTTGGTTAATGTAATAGAACAAATGTAAAATGTTTAAATTGTTAATATAGCATTTCAATATATTGGATTATATGTTTTTTTATGTTTCTATTAATAAATTTATGGATGATATTATGTTTAAAGGAATTAATTCAATTTTTATGGTTTTTATAATGGAAGTACCTTGGATCCATTACTAAGTTATCAAAAAAATTGAATTATTTAACCCTTATGATTAACTTATGCGGTAATGAATTGTTTTTGGAATAATGGTTATCTAATTTTTGGAAATATTTTGAATTTTATTGATAACCGTTATATTAAATATTATATTTATTATTTAAATAATTATTTTTAATTGGGTTACAATGGTTATTACATTTTTTTAACCATATATTATTTATGTAAATAGAAATATTCATCTCCATAATGGGATTTTATTTGAGGAATAATTCATGACATATGTTCTGGAGGAGCATATAAATTTTATTTTTTATTTATAGTGATTCAAAAAATTTATTTAAATGGATATAATATTTTTTAGATTATTTGATTTTAATAATTAAATTTCTAAGATATGAATTTATGATTGATTGATGTGGTTTAGATATATATTTCAATCTAATCTTTGAAGAATTTGTGATTAATTGTTTCTTTTCTGGTATTGAATAAGGTCCTAAATATATTGAATATATTTATAAACTTTTGTTTATAGAAAAATTTAAATCTATCATTTGGATTAATTTTTATGAATTTGGATATTAATTTATTTTTTCAACATATGAATGTCATTTCATTGTTGATATTATACTAAATTTTTAAATCCAATTATGGTTTCTATTAAAAGATTCAAATAGATAAAATTATATTTCATCCCGGTATGGATATTGTTTTCAATTAGAGGTTTATTTTATAGATTTAGACATTTAAAATCCACTATAATATTGAATTATTAGATAATTACATGGTATGAAAGTGGGAAACATGTCTATGAACAACCAAATATTGAAATTTTTCTCGTGGAATGAAAAATATTATGTAAATTTATTTTCTCATGTTCTCTATTTATATGGTAATAGAATAAACTAACTTAAGAATAGAATATTTTAGAAAAAAATATACTCATTTTTTGATTATTACAAATGAATTAATGATCACTTCTCTCCTTGTTAAATTATATCATTATCACTTAAATTCCTCTTGTCTCTATGTATATATTTTCACATACCGATAATGTTCTCCTTATCAGGAAATTCGATTGTGTGTTATGGTATGTAAATATCATATTTTTTTTCTACACTTTTAAAATGTATGATTTATTATCCCCTATTATGATGTGAATTTTAAAAAATTGTGTTTTTAAATATTATATAGGTTTTTCCTTTTACGATAATAACTTTATCATCCACTCCTTGTAATTGATTTTTGAATGTTCCAAAACCATTTAATCTGACACCTGATAAAATTGAAAGTACATATTTTTTTTATTATGGTAGAATATAACCCTCCCTCCCCCAATGTTTATAATTTATATTCAATATATTGCATATTCGGTAGAATTTTTTTATTGACTACCATGCTCAAATGAACCATGATACAGTATAAACTATTATTACATAAGATTTCATATTATTACAAATCCATTTGTTTTGAATATATGAATAGAAACAACAATATTATGATATATATATATATATAATGTTGAAAATTATACCATGATATTATTATTAATAAATCATAATGTGATAAATATTTTTTTTGTAAATTAATATAAAATAATTTTAGATAAAATGGATATTTTTCTTAAAACACTTCTTAGGTGTGTAATGTAATTTTTGTGAATAGATTGAATTAATCATTGGTTTTAATGATTATAATCAAATAATTTTATTATATATCAAATTTAATGGATTTAAATTCATTTAATTATTGTTATAATTCATTGAGTAATAAAATTTTCATTTTATACATTTCAAATACAATGTTTTTTTCAAAAACTGTTATATTTCCATTTGTCGATGTATATTATAATTATTTTCTACCAATTTTTAAATTCAATTTTCACCAAATAAGAAAAATATTTAATATAATAATTTATTTGAAAATATTAATTTTTTAGTGAATAGTAATAATTATGATTTTAGAAAAAATTTTATTTATTTTGATTAATTGAAAATAAAAAAAAATCCCACTAAAATTTTATAAGTTTTTATATTACTATAATATTCATTTCTTAAATACAATATACATGATTACATATTAATCCCGAATATATTTTATTATTTAATTAAATCATTTATAAAGTTAAAACCATGTTTTTTAAATAACATTTTTTCATTTCATTTTTCATACATATATTAAAATAATTATCCACCACTAAAAAATTTAATAGAGAAAATTTTATTCGATATTTTGAATAAACTGGATGAAATATCATATTAAGTCTAAATTTATTATAGTTAATTTTAAGTCATTTATATGGTAAAAATTCATCAAAACAGGAAAGGATAAATCATGTTAAAAATTGTAAATATATCATCGAATTTGAAAAAAAATTAAATTAACCAATATTTTTGATATTAAATTTATTCTTATCACCATATCATTTAAAATGGAATGTTTTTATCAACATGAAAATGTTTTCAAAAAATATAATTTTTAATATTATGTAAAATTACAATTCTGCAACACCCATTACTAATAAAATGGAACCTCATATTATCCCTTACTCATGTTTTTCTTTCTTAGAGATTGGACAAAACATACCCAAATATCTCATCAACATAACTCACTTTGTTCTATTCATTCTACACTTTTCAGTATTCCAAATAAATATTTATTTAGGTGTAATCACATAGAGAATTTTTAAATAATAGGTTTAATTATTAATAGAGTGTTTTAGGATTATTTAATCTTCTACCTAATTGAAATATTATTTTCCATGATAATATAATAACATATAATGTGCATTTATTATGTGTTAAAATGTTATTTTGAAGGGTTTTAAGATGATTAATTAAACATTTCAATTCATTATATAGTACATGAAATTTATATATTATGAGGGGTGAGTCTGATATAGATAAATATAATGAATAATCCGAATATACATCTCTAATTATTTTTGTAGTGATTTTGTCTTTGATGGTGAAAATGAGGGAGATAACCAGGTTACTTACTCCTCAATATTTATCTGGGATTAATTTATTTTAACATGGGTTAAAATTGAGTGATCATAGATTACGATTATGATTCTATATGACCACAAAATCAATTTCATAAAAATAGTTTTTATTTGAATATTTTTATTTCATGAATTTCAAAATGTTTTTGATTTTTAAAAAGTGAAGGGTTTTGAAATGTTTTGATGAGTTCCCTCATGTCTCAATATTTCTTCATGTGTTTCCTATGATTAAAAATGGTTATAAATTTTTTTATTTCAGTAATATTGATATTTAAAATATATAAATGTTTAATTTGTGTACTCATGTATTATTAATAAAATGGTAAACTCTTTTTTTAATTTGTTTTCTAGAATAACTTGATTACATTATTTTTTTATCCCTTAATAATAATATATTTTAATATCCCTCATATAATATAGTTTTTCATTATATCTATAGATCTGTATAAATTTTATAATTGTAAATTTTTGCAATATGATGAATTTTATTAAATGAAGAAAAATTGTATTGAATGAAATATTGTTGTAGACATAAATCCATTTTTTGTAGAAATATACACAATATTATTTTTTTCAAATTTGTTATGTCTTGTCTTAGAAATTTCTAAAAAAAATATAAAAGATTTTGAAATAAATTATGAAGTGAATATATTATCAAAAATCATGTAATTTTGGGGTGAACATATTACATGGTTTTATAGTTTCCTATTAGGTTCACTTTTAATTATAACTCAAATAAAATGAAATAAAAAACCCTCATTCTAATACTGGTTAAGATAAAATGACCACATTAGACATAGTAAATCATTTTACCTAAATATCAATTTAACCTATGAATAAAAAAACCATATGACCAATATTTTTATTATCTTTGTAGACATATACAGAACTAAGATATTTCAAAAATATTCTTCAACATCACCTTTAATTTTATTTCACAGATGATACGACTATAAAAATATCATATAGTTCACTATTCATCATAACATAGAGAAATAGAAACAAAACAAAGATTGATCTCAAATGTCTAGTAAAGAGATACAAAAAGATATATCTAATTTTTGAACAAAATTGATAATAATATTAGTGGCTGGGTATGAGAAAATGTTTGTGGTTCGTAAGAATATCATAAAGAAAAAATTACAAACAATATATAGAACATTAATCTCGAATCCTAACATATAATATAATAAATTGTGCATTGGAGAATAGAAACATTATTTAATATCAATGATACATGAGATCATGATATAGATATACTGAATAAAACAATAATGTCGAAAACATGGATGATAGTTATGAACTATGGGGTGTACCGTAGTCATGTAGAATAAACATAAGAATTAAAATCCAAAACATTTTTAATATATCTAACCAAAATTTGGTCTGAAAATTTTTTTTCAACATTAAAAATGATATTCATTCCCACTCACACAAGTGTTATCATAACTATCATAATAATTCTTACATGCAGAGTTATTAATACATTTTAACACAATAATTTCCATGCCTAAAATTATTAACTGGTGTTATATATTACTTCACACAATTCATTTGATGACTATATCATACAATTCAATCACAGAGTGATAAACCAAACATATGTCTGCCACTTGATCATGAGAGTATTCATAATTCCAATCATATATTACGTAAACTTTAAGAAATAAATAGGTTTAATTATGTTGTAAATGAAACATGAATATAATACATATATATTAATAAGTCCATTGTATCGTTAGTGATTATCCCATGTGAATAACAAAAAACCTTCATGGATGTTGACATATATGAAACTATTTTATAAGATAATTATATTATTATATTTGTAAAATAATAGAAAATATATTTTACCTTTTTAATAACATTTCTTTCAGTTGAAATAATATATAAAAAATTGTGAATAGAAATTAATTTGGAAATCCTTCAAAAAATGGAAATGATGCTTCATAATGAACACAGAAGACGATGGTGAGAAATCCCAATATTGTAAAACCCATTAAAATAAACTCTATTTACACATTTGGAATGAATGTCATTATAAAGTCACCCATAATGAAAATATTTAAAATATTTTATGTTCAAAAAAATAAAGAAGTTAAATTTAAAATGAATATGACTACAACAACTCAAAAATTAATGAAGAAGGGAATCCCTAAAATAATATTAATAATATTGAAATAGTGTAGAACAATTCATGTCTAAAAGATATGATATAGGTTTGGTTACACTTATGTGGAACCATTTAATTTAATTGTGAACCATAGAAAAGTGAAATGGTATGAACACATATAAAATCCCAAAATACAAAACAGTAAAAATAATATATATATATATATATATAATTAACATAGAAATACATTTAATTAATACTTAATCCAAGCTAACCTCACTTTGTTAATATGAATGGAAATGAAATTCTATCCTTTAAGTTCTATATTGTTAAACATCTTCTAACTCCATATATAATAAATGAATATATATTTATATTATTTATATGATCCTTAATAATAATTAGTTTAATTAAATCATTTTTTATAATTTAATATTAGGAACATGTTATATTTGTTTTTCCTATACTTATGGAGTCCTATAGTTATTTCATATAACTTTTCGTTACTATTCATAATGAACACATCCAAAATATATTTTTAGTATATTATTTTATTAATATAATGATTTAAATTTTTACTAAATATATAAGGTAATATTATAACTCCATTTGTGTGAAAAAATATTAAATTAATAATTATTACATCATAGTGATGGTATATAGGTTTCATTTTACATTCCTGATGTAAATGTTATAACATATTCAATGTATTTATTAAAATACACCTAAAAATAACATTTTATAACCACTAATTTGTATTATAATGAATTTTTATTATAATAAAATTAATTTTAAAAAATAATAATTATTATTTAATAAATTATTTAACTATTAAATAATATTTTAGAATAGTTATTTAAAGAAGATAAATTAGAATGATTAAGGAGTGGATAAAACTTATTATGATGACTCGAATTTCATATTAGATTCTTTTAGAAGTATGAGATCTATGAATTATTAATTGAATTAGAGTATCAAAGGTGAGGAGATATCCCACTGGGCCTCCATGAAGAGACATTCTAGGCCAGTGGGAAATGGTGGAATCAATGTGAGGATTTTGGTGGAGGCGATGAATTATATCCATGGAAATCAAGAGTAGGAGGTGATTAAAGGGATGAAACTCAGCAGAAGGTTTATATCCATAAAATAAACGAATATTTTGATAAAAAATAGATGTCACTCCTTCCCCTAGTTATATCAATTCAGTTCCACACAATAGTAATTCAACACCACATTTAGTGGGCTATAGGATATGGGGATATGTACTTTTGGGACATCAATTAGCAAAAAATTATTGGACTTTCTAGGATCCCAACACTGAATTTGAACTTCAATAAGGATGGTATTTACCCTTTCATCATTCATGTGATATTGAGTTCCACCCAAATCATCATTAATGGTATCATGATAGAGGATTTACCTAATAATGCATTTTCATGGGCACCCTATATGGTATTTTTTCAGAGAAGACATACCAAAAGGAGATGCCTCCATCTTAAGGTAGTTAAATGTGGGGAGGTCTTATCTAGTGTATTAATGTCACAGATAAATTCAACATTATGGTTTAGGGAATATAAATTAAGAACATACTATTGATGTAAAGGATAACGTTAAGGGTTTCCAATTGTCCTCTAAATGGTTCTGCTTGTTGGATTATGATGAAAAAATCATCGGGAACCTCTTTTTCAAATAAAGCCAAATGAAATGTTTTTTAGTGGATTGGGAGAATTTATCTTCTTAACTGTAGTGGTTAAGTTATTATAAGAATTCAATCATCAATCGTTTAGTAGTGTAAGTAGTAACATACATAAAGAGAAGTCTTAAGTTCCACTCCTTGTGGATGGTTTCTAGTGTATTTTTAATGTATAGAACCGGTCCTTCTATAATGACCCTCACTCATCAGGTTTGGATTTAACACTGAGGGGAAGATGTTTGGGCATGTACATTGTGAATCTTCAGAGGCCTTGGGAGGATTTACCCTCTCTTAGGCACCATATTGTTAGAATTTAGCCTTCTATTTTTTCCAGATCCACATTATTGTGGAATTGGTTGAGCTCGACTACTCCCCCCTAGGCCTTAAAATTAATGTTGATTGTTTCGGTATCCAGTAACTCATGAAGGAGTGTATTTTGTGACTCTATAGGTTTAGTGGGGATTTCCTTCAGTAAGATCTATGGGGTTGGTGACTCTATCAGTGTATAAGGAAAGGACATGCATTGCAGAATTCAATTATTCCTTAAAGATCATATCTCTTTGACATCCATGGATACAAACTCAAATAACATCTAGAACACCCTTAAATTCCAATTTTTTCCCCTTGGAAATCATTTATTTGATCCATAATTTCATGGCCCTCATTAAAAATATAATCATTCTTCTATATACGTGGCATGATGGAAATTGTGTGTTAGACATCCTAGCTTTAATGGACACTCATGAGTTCCCTCTCATTGATTTTTCAATTAGTAAATCCATATGCCTAGGATGTGTGGATATTGTTGTTGAAGATTCCCTTGGACTCTATTTTTATAGTCCCCCATAACATTCATCCCTATCATGTTCACAATTCTTTTAATAGAAATTCAATGTGTTTTCTGTATAAGTAGGTAGAGAATTACCACATCCAACCATTAACATAATTTTTTTTATATTATATGTATTTATACCATAATTAAATGATTGGCCTTATTTAACCTTTTCCAAAGTAACTATATTTTCCCTTGTTAACATATTTTCTTTCCCTAAATTGAAATTGAAATATTTACATATTTTTAAATTATAATTCCTAAAATTTAAAACAATTCATTAGACTCAATTTAAGAAGGAAATTTTAATTTACATTAAGATATGTACACATGACACATAAAAAATTGTGTATGGAAAACAAAAATTTTAGCAGAAAAGAAAAATTATTCTATCTCATTAAAAATTACTAAGTATTGTGTGATGTGCAATATATATATATATATTATATTAAAATTATTCTATAAAATAGCTCATTTGATTTTATAAAAATGATAATACACAATATATATATAATATTTCATTTGAAATGATGGTTTTTTAAAATTATAGGAATTTATCATTATTAATAACTAATTCATAATCATGGGATGAATGTTTATTCATTTTTCAAATATATAAATAATTAATTTCAAAAAAATTTGGAATAAAAATTTGAGAAATTTTAAAATTAAAATTAATAAATTATAAACAAAAAAACTAATATAAGAAAAAAAAAATAATGATGACATATTAAATTTGTATTCTACATAGTCAGTATATCATTTAATTCATATTGTTATATTAATTTTCTAATAATTCATGGAATTTTATAAAAATAGTTAACTGATATCATTTTTTTAAAAGTACTATTTTTAAAAAAAAATCATAAAAATTAGTTTAATTACAATATATGGTAATTTTCATGGTGAATTAGTACCTTTTATAACATAATCATTTTATTTTCTAATTATGTTTAATTTAAAAATATTTAAATTCATTTTATGTTATATAATAAATCATTGTTCAAATTATTTATGTTTTGTGAATATCACATGTTATCTATTATAAATGATCTATTTAATGGTAAATACAAATTAAGATCAAAAGGTATAAAATTATACCTCACTTGAATTGATTTTTTTCATTGATATTTCAATATTGTGAGAAAAAATTATGGAATTACTACCTCATTAGATCTTTATGTTACCGAATTACTTCCTCAAAAATTTTATTCCTCCTTTGAACATTAATTACGGGAGTGGTCTTGTTTCATAGTAGAATATACCAATGATCAAAGATTTTTACCTATTTTTCCTCAAAAGAAATATCATATTCTAACAATAAAATATTTTAGTTCACTGTATATAATGTATTTGTTATGTAAGTCCATAAAAGCAATACATGGGGAATATCATGAACCTATGAGAGGTTTGTTGGAATGATAAAAGAAAAGATATAATCCTTACATGATCGTGAATCTCAAAGGGATTGATGTATTTAGGTATTAGTATTCCCAACATCCCAAATAAAATATAAATCTTTCATTGTGATATTTCAATGAATTCATTTTTAATGACATAAATTCCAAAAATATTCAATGATTATCATTGTATCTCTAATATTTCCTTTTTTATTCATTACTAAGAAAATAAATGGTTGGAAATTTTCAATAATTTCATGAATATGTTTATCTCCCGGTACATACCACTCTCTGAATTAATCTGCATATGTCATGTTACCAAATATATTCAGATATAAAGCCTTATATAGGAAAATTTAAATGCTAGGGTGGAAATTATTATTATATGAGAACTCAACCAGAATAAGATGATGATTCCAAATTCCTTTAAAATAAATTGAATAAGATCTCAACATTTAATCTAGAGTGAAAATGTCCCTTTTATATTTACCTTTAGTTAGGGGATTATAAGGTGTTCTAAACACAATCCCCATATTCAATTCTTATTGAAGATGTCTCATGAACATTGAGATGAGCGTAAAACATGGATACAATTTAATTTAAATGGGAAATCCAAGAAACCTCACCCCTTCCTTTATATATATAATATATTATTAATCTATAAAAAATCAAATCAATGGGTAATTAAATTCTATAAAATTTAATAGTTATTATCTAAAATAAAAAATACATTGTGGCCTTTATAATTAATAAAATTTCGTAGAAAAAATAAATGACGGTGTTCTCCCATTTCCAAGAAGTTATATATTGTTGTTTCAACATACCGTTAGACATATATTAGTCTACATTTATTGTTTTTTATACCAATCATTAAGATATGTTTTCTATGATCTAAAACATCATGTTTTTCCAATAAAAATTGTCCCTCAAATATATACATGTATTTTTTCTTCTATGTTTTATTAGGATTGATTTTATATATTGGTAACCAAATTAATTAAACATAAATTATGGTATTGGAGGGACACATGTTTCTTTCCAAAATAATAGAATTACATCACTATAAAGGTTAATATATATAATAATTTATACCTATTATATAGAGAAATATACTCATTCTGAATAGCCGCAATGCTTATGTGCACATATGGTAGATAATTATTCTGGAATGATATGACTCCTCGCCTATCTAAATGATATGATGTACATCATTTGTTATTTAATGAGTTTTTGGACATTTTATATGACCATTCATAATAAGGTAACATTATCATTACAACAAATATCATCAACTACCTTACTATCTTTATCAAGATAGTAAAGTAATGAGAAATAAATGTCGTTGATTAACTATATCCATCACCTCCAATGAATGTACTAAATCTAATGTTTGAGTTCCAAAATTATGCCCCTTTGATCTATAAAAATATCATACTATTACACATAAATATAATAATGAAAAATCATTAATGAAAATGTTATATCATCCATATCTATATCATCTACTAGGTAATTTTGGTCTTGGGTATTTAATTGATGTGAAACATACCCAATCCCATTTTCATTTTACATAATGATACATCTTAACCCATTTTTAATGAACCAAATGATATTACAACCAATTTTGAGTTGTACGGTATTGTATGTAGATGTGTTTTGACCAAACTATTCATAATATCTTTGATATTACCCCCATACAATTTTAAAAGGAGGTAATTTACACCATATGGTAGTTACCTGGGTAGTGAATTTGATAATGAAGAAAAGTTTCTAAACAAATATCGATAATATCCTAATAATCTATGAAAACTATAGATCATTATCCTAGTGGTTGGAATATGACATATATTAAATAGAGTTTTCGTTGATGGATTGACATATATACACTCTCTTGTGATTATATGTCACATGAATGATTATTTTAGAATCTGGAATTCATAATTACTAATTTTTTATATTGTTATTTATTTCTCGGGGTCATCAGAACAATGTTCATATGATATTCACACATTACACTAATCTAAAAAAATATGATAATATAAGTTATACAGAGTAAAAATATTATTTTTTTAATATCTAATGATTATATTCATTACATAAATAAAGTTATAAGTAATATTCATAAGTTCTAAGGATATCGTGGTAAACACATACTCTTAATATTTTTTATGAAAATTTATCATTGGTAAATCTCCTCATTGCTTCCTCAATTGTTGATTATCATTTTGATAGATAATTAGGTAATTTTGTTTATCCTAGTATACATGATTTTGAAATAAATAAATATGTGTTTGTAGATACATGTTTTTAATAATTATTTTGTAATGTTATGGATAATCACATAAAAGATGTGTTGATCCATCTTTCTTCTTGATCAATATTAATAGAGAGAACCTTATTAAGGTATATATGAATACTAATCCATTTTTTAAATTCTTCTGATGTTTTTTATTCAATTAATAAAATTTAATGTTGGTATTATTTAATGGTTACATGAAAATGGCGAGGCACCAGTTATTTTTTCTATTGAAAACTCAAACTCACATTCAGCAGTTAGACCTGGACATTAATCAATAAATATTTCAATCTGTTCCCATATAATTGGAATACATTCAGTATTTTGGGTTACGTATTCCTCGTTTTTTGTGTAACATGTTCTATATGGAGGAATTAGTTTCCAAAGGGTTTTCATTATCAAATTTTCATTAATACATAGTCATTGTATGTATTTTATATCAAAATTGATATTTATATATCTTGACAATTGATACGCACTATATGTATGTAGAGCTAATACATTCCCTATATCAAAATAAATATTAAAAGGGATTACCTTATAGATTTATATGTAGTATTTTCCCAATAATAACTATTCAAGATTAGTTATATAACATAGATATTGATATCTCACAACCTTGTGTTTAAAATAATATTTAAATACCAAAGGTTTGAAGTAAAGATTAAATATATATACAATAAAATCATGACATGAAAGAGTTTGAGGAACTAAAATGATATAAAACATTCAAATTTCTTGTGTGGAGAATAGAATTATGTCTCAAAATATTATTTTAAAGATACTCTTTGTCATTATTGATTACAAATTCTCTTACTTATTCCACTGTCCTTTGAGGTCACTAATGTTAATTTTCTTAATCAAATCCTATATTATTTAATAAATATTTAAAACTCCATGAACATTTATTTTTAGGTATTTAGTGGGGGTTGGTTAATTAGTTGTAACTATAACATATTGAGTTTTTTTTAAAAATATACACTGTGATAGATTGTGTAAATAATACGCCAGATCAAACATAAGCGAACAACTAAATATTAATTTGATTCCTTATAAAAAAACTGTTAAAATAGTAGAGATGTACATTATTTAATAATAAATTAATATATTCTTTACACATGTATATAATCAATAATTTTGTGGGAAACTATTTATAAATTAAAATAAAACCCTTTTTCAATAAATATGATTGTTTTTATGAAAACCTATTTAAATTAAAATAAGTAAGTTTATAAAATAAGATAATCAGTCTTGAATATTTTTAATAATTAAATATATATTTAATATGTTCAATTTAATTTTTAAAATTCAACATATATGGTTTTTAGACTTTATATAAGAAAAAAGTCATCTTTTTGGATAAAATAAGTAGTCATTCAAAAAAATATTTTTACCTTATTTTGATGGAGAAACCATTTTATATCCTATTTTTATTGATTTTATAAGTTATATTCTAAAAAATAAAAATCTTATTTGGAATCTAGGAATAAAATTTTACTTTAGATAAATTTGTTTTTCTAGTAATATTCATTCTTTAATGAATAGTGAAAATACTCCATTTTAATTCCAAACTAATTTTTCATCATTGTTATTTATATAGTTTGATTGGCATGTAAATTGGATTGAAAGTATATTTACATTATTATATAATTTAATCCAATTTTTTTCCTTCGAATCAATTTTACATTGAATTTAGATATAAATATTGAGTGAACTTTTAAACATTTTTCATAAAACAATTTGTTTTCTTATTTCGTCAATGGGAATAATTTTTAATTAATTTCATCCAATTATTTATTTTTAATTTGGGAAAATGGATTCCATTTTTTAATAAAAATATAAAAATAATATAAATAGTCCCCTTTTATTTTTAGAGATTATGAATAGTAACTTTAGTATTAAATTTTATTACCTCGCTTAAATGTAAATTAGGTAATTGAAAGTAAAAATAATATTATAATAATATAAACCTACCCTACCATAGGTCCTAATTATATATTATGTGTGTATCCCAACCATTATCATCCTTGGGTCGATTTATGGATCACTTGGAGCCACCAGGCTGACTTTAAAGCATTTTTAATATTATATTTAAAGAATAGTCATTTTTGTTTAACTTTTTTTTAAAATCAATGTATTTTAATTTAGCGTTATGCGGGGGATTTCATTGAAAATAAATAATCTTTACAAAGATGAAACTATTACTTACATTATGGTAATTTTCTAGTAATTTTTAGAAATTAAATAATTACATTTAATCGTGACGCAAAGATGATGAAGTCTCATATTTACTAAAGAATGAATCAAACAAATGATATTAAGTACATTAAAATAAATATAATTTTATATATTTGATGGAATAAAAAAAATTTGGATTAATGTGACATACTATTAATTATATAATGCTTGTTTTTTGAGGAATAATTTTTTTATAATTTTTTTTTTGAAAAAGTAAAGTATGAATAGTGTCAAATTTGGAATAATTTAAATTTAAAATATAAATTTTTTAATTAAATGACATAAAATTTATAAAAATATAATTTTCTTTTAGGGAGTTGATATATGTCTAAAAATATCATTAATGGCTCATTTATTGGTCTTTTTAATGAATATTTTTTTATTTTAACTCTTCAAGTGTAAATTACATCATAAAACGGTAAGCGTTGAAAGTGTATAAAAATTAAAAGGATTGAAAACTATTCAAAACATTCCTAATATTAATTTTATGATAATTATTTGACCCAAAAACATACAATATTCTAAATAAATAATTTTGGGATATTTTGGAAGAAAAATTAATTTATATTAATTTAATATTTTAATAACATTAAGGGTGCCCCTCCCATCTCTTATAAAAGTTACCCATTTTTCTATATTGCTCACACTTCCAAAAAACATTTTATTCATCCATGATCCTTCCAGAACCTTCCTAGAATCCTTCCATGCATTCTTAAATCCTTATTTTTGGGATAGAATCACCTTTAGAAGTTTTAATTTGATCTTTAAATGTGATAAACCGAAAAGGTCGTGCCGTTTTTATTTATGTGTTTCTATTTTATTTCTGCATCCACTACCATCAAATACCCTTAATAAATGATGATATAATAACTCCAGTATCTTAAATATTATAAGATTTTTTTATGTTTACATTAACACCTTAATCCATCTACAATTTTATCAAATGAGAAATTAATTTTTTGTTTGTTTGTATGGTAGACAACCGCCTTGCTAACTGATATTGTTAATTTTTCATCACCTAATTAAATGATTATTTTTACCACTGGATTTAATGTTAATATGTAATATTGATGAAATAGTTATCATTAAAATATAATAAAATATTAATTACCTTCTTCCATTATAGTCACATAAAAATTATAACATTGTTCTTGCGTACATGTAAACTATCACCTCCACAAAGCGATGTAATTTGTTTTTATTAACTACAACACTTGTATGATATATATAAGTACATTTAAATGATTAATATAATTTTATTATCATTATGTAAAGATAGAATAATACTTACATTTTTTTCATAATGAATAATGAGAAATTGGAGACGTTACTCATGAGTAAGTATGGCTTACCGTCTCCATGATTCAAATATTTTCCATTTTTCATATCCATATTTAATTAATCGATTTAAAGGTATAATTGATATAAAAAATATATTATTATGTTATGAATATTATTCTTGAGATGATGGGCATACGACCACATGAACTATTGACATCATACAAACTATATTTTTGATTCGAGTACCAAATATCAACAAAACGACAAATGTGAACATAAATTAATTATGTAATTATTATGAGAATACAATTATAATATAAAAATAATTAAAAACCTATAATGTTTCTTGATAATTTAAATAATTACCCTATTTTTTCATTCAGTAAGATAAATATTTTATGTGATCAGTTGAACATAGTGTAATGAATTTTGTCTCAATCTTCTTTCATTGAGGCGTTTCTAGATAATATACACCATTATTCTTTTATGAAGTGTATATACAACCTCTATAAAATTACATATTATTATTTCATCTATAATAATTTTCTTTAAATTTTTTTAAAAGTATTAATTAATGGAGATTTCGATTTAAAAGGCCAAAGTGGTATCAGAAATCTTGAATGTTTAAATATTTATTTTTGAAATCATTTTCTTTGTGATATTAATTTACATATTTATTTATATGGATACAAAAGGATTATGGACGAAATTTTATGTCTATTTTAAATTTATTTAAATGTTTTGAAAAGGAATATTTTATATATGAAACATTTTATTTTCATTATAAAATGAAAAAAGGAATGTTTTCTTTTACTTATATGGAATCAACGACTACACCACCCCCATAACCGTTATATGACATTTGACTTCCACTAAGAGACTTCATTTCTTTTAAAAGGAAATTAAATCCCCTATTCCTTTTTTGGGTATCTCTATTTATAAAATTGGGTCTTAAATGAAAATGTTATTATTATATTATTTTATCATATGGGATAACAAGAGTTTTTCAAAAGGGTTTTTTTGATGAATACAGTTTCTTCATTAAATGGTACTTGAGAATTATATGAAATGGGTGATCCTGAAATAGCTTATACGAAGGTTTGAGCCCCATTATAACTCATAAGTGAGCATGAGACAACTTATATAATGGTTTGGTCCCCATTATTTCTCACAGGTGATCCAATTATAACTTATATAAAGGGATGATCTCTATTATAGATCACGAGTGATCCCAATATAGCTGGTGATCCACATTATAGATGTCAAATTCGGATTTAGACCATATGGTTATTCCAATTGAAAGGGGTTGGAAATGGTGTTATGTTTATGATTATCTAAGTCACCTAAATAATTTCTAATTTCATTTCAAATAGATTTAATATTATTTTCTTTTTTAAAAAATTATCATTGTTATACAAGCGAAAATGTATTGATTCATTCGCCCAAAGAACATTAAATGGGTTACCATGTTTTAAATAGACTAATGGTTTTATTTTTTATGTCCCATTCTATGATTTTTATTCTCATACCATGTTTTAATAAAATTAAACATGCCTTAATATTGTTAAGGACAAAGAAGATGTCCTGATGAAATAATTGGGTATGTGTCTTGAAATGAAATCATGTTTTATTTTAAAAGGGTTTCCTTTGGTGAAAAAATATATTATTAGGAAGTTTCCACTTTTCTTTCATGTGGTTTTTTTACGTAATAGTTGTGGCTTATTTTCTAAAACATAAAACCTTAAAGGATCCCCAATGTGAATGAAATAAAATTCTAGACTAAAAATAAAGAATATGTAATGATTAAGGTAGGGGCCTTAAAATTGGGGTCATGGGATGGTCTAGAAAACTATAGAGATTAGTATATTTTTTATGAGATAATTATATCATATGAGATTATAATTTTTAGGATCATCATAAGATTAATGTCTTCAAAATCATTTATTGAGGCTTTATGTTCTGAAATTTTATGGTGATTAATGGTATTTTTGGAGAAATGTGTTTTTGTGGTAATTATGTGTTATTATATTTTGGGTTGTAAAATAAAAGTCATGAGATAAACTTTGATGATCAAAAATGAAATGGTTATTTTGGGGATTTTTTCTCATTTTTTGGAATGTTATAATAATATATAGTTTTTGAAAAAAAATGAAAACATGAAGATTATGTAACAACCTATCGCATTGTACAATACTATTGTATTCGAAATGAAAACCGAAGAGAGACATGGTTTTGTCTCTTACCACCAGCCTATGTGACGTCCCTAGTCAATATGACGTTTTATTTTTAGTTAAATGATATGATAATATAATAAAAAGTTGATTTCAGGAAATTAAGATTCATTAAATGGATATCTATGGTATTAGAAAATAATTTGGTGATTAAGTAAGAATTTTTATTTTGGAAGACGTTCAACATTATGGAATCTTTATACGGTTATGGTAAATAGAATACAATGTGATCTAATTTGAGGAATTATGGTTGACATTTATTTTGGAAGAATAAATGTTTTTATTGTGGACATATAAGAATTAAGTAATTTAAGGAAATGATTTACCTAGAATGGAAAATTTGTGATTGGGAAATTTATTTACTCTATGAGTCATTAAAAGTGTATTTTGTTATTTAAGGATAGATAATAAAACATATACTCAGAGACCATGTGATCAAATCCTTCTAAATTTTGGGTTTCAAAATTAGTTTCTATTATTTGACAAATTTTATTGACAATTATTTTTTGAATGGTCTTTATTGGGCATGGGGTATTACTTTTGAATTTTGGATATTAAAAGTACTATTTCATCGTACGGTGGTTTATTATTTTGGGGTAATTATATGATATTATCCTAACCTTATTCGTATTTTTTAATTTTTTAATAAATTATAAATGGATATTTAATCATTTGTGGATTGAGGGATTCTATATAAGTTGATTCATCATTAATACTCATCATTTGGAGAAATAAATGATTTTTTTGGGGCAATTGATTAAAGGATGGATCACTACTTGTCATTTAAGTATGCTTCCTTATGTTCTATGTCGTGGAAGTTAAATAATTCTTTAAATTTCTGAAAATTAACTTAAAACAAATATATTTTACATTTACTTTTCCTACGACCAAATCAATTAAATTTTAACCAGTCCTAAATTTATGGTTTTTTTATTGCTATCGTTATCCAGATCATGTTTTCTATCACTTTCTATATAAAGATGATGGTTAGTTTTTCTTCCACACCCAATTCTTCCTACATGGAATCCTAGTATGTGTTATCTTAGGCATCCTTCGTACTATAATTTATTTCATATTGAGTGGTTGTATTATTAGTCCATTTTCTAATGTGGTGTTGAAATAAAGTTATTTTGAAGTGTCATCCCATTGTTAACAAAATCACATTCAAATTATAAAGATTAAATTAATAAAAATGGTGATAATGAGACAACTAGGTTTTCTAAAAAGAGACTATATGTTCGATAGTGTACTTAATATGCCACATCAGACTTAAACAGTTAACTAAATATTATTATATTATCGTAAAACATACACGTTAAAATGGCATGAATGAAAAATATTAATTGATTTATGAAAATTTGGTATACATATGTTTATAGTTAATTCTTATGTAAACAGTTATTTATAATGTCATGACCCGTCCTCGGGGCCCGTGACGTGACTAACACAAGCCCACCTTCCATAGGCCAGAGGCTGGCGACTCGCACCAAGGCATAATTCCCGATAAAAGGGAAGGCATTGCCTTTGTAAAGTAAACAAACACTCAGAGTAAGAAAGCAGAAGTAAACAGTAAGTAATAACTGGGTACAATAGTAATTGCGGAAAAGTAAGTGGGCCAGTATACAAACCAAAACTAAAAGTAACGTACAACTGGAAAGGGAAAACAGCAACTAAAAGTAAAGCGGGAATGTCGAGTCGTCCACTGGAAGTCCCACCTGAAAAGTGGGTACAGATAGTCTCCACAGATCCATAGGTCAAGCCGTCCGTTCTGTGTACGTCCCGCCCAGTGGTCCCCCTCCAGGTACCGAGTCGCTCCACAAGCCTCAACCACAATTAGCGTTGTCCGTCGTCTCCAACCAACACAACGTAGTGCGGGCATAGCCCGTACAGGGGTGAGTATAAGCTACTTAGTAGGGACCTCGAGACCCCCTAAGGTCTCCTAGAATCCACAAAGGATAATCCAAAAATGAAAGATACAATCATGAAGTAACATCTGAGACTACTTATGTATGTTCCCATACATAAACCTAATTCATAAATTCCAATTCGTCTCCAACATCTGAGCCCAAGTTCGATCACGTCCACATAGGATAGCACAACACAATCCACACAGGAATGCAAGCCAATCATATCGATGATAATGATTGAAAGTCATGTTTCAACTCTCACAGGTATACTTTCTCGTAAGACAATAGAGATGATCAAATGTAGCCACTGATTCTTCAAAGCTGTCGGACCCACACATGAGAGATAGGTACAAACCCCCGCAATGACCCACAAAGGATCGATAGGTAACTAACCCCTGCAATGACCCCCACAGGATCAGACCCACATAGGATCTGTAGGTGCTGGCGCACATAGGACCGCTGATCACTGACCCACACAGGATCCGTAGCACTGATCCACGTAGGATCTCTGAGTGTTGTAGTTGTCACGTTCTAATCCATGGAGGATTTCTGCAAAGTCATCATCGTCGTCGCAGTCGCAGCGAGCTGTAGGGTTCCCGCACATAGCAAGCTCGTTCGGTAGAGTCCGCTCCATGAGTCGAGGGGCTCATACATCAACTGACACATAGTCTGGATATGATTTATTCAAATGTTCCATATCTTCAACAGGAACCCAACGTCACAGATGGCGCATCAATCGGACTCCCGGTCTGAGAGGTATTGGCTTTTTCGTCCCTGGGGCCCGGTTGGTTTTTAAGTCAAAACCAACCCGACTATACTCCAAATGCATCCAAAACTCGAGAGGAGTAATCCAAAAGATCTTTCTCACTATGAGAAATCCATCAAAGTCGACGACACGTCAATCGGACGTCCGGAGCTCAAGTTATAAGTGTTTCCGCTCTGAGGGCCCGGTTGGTTTCGGGCTCGAACCATCCCGGACGAACACACAGTACTCTGAATCCTTGAGTGTAATATACCGAAACTACCATCTCCATCCAAGGATCGCATTGCCGCTGACGATGCATCGATCGGAGGTCTTTAGCCCATGTTATGGGAAAAAGACCGAAAGAGGTCCGGAAGTGGGGTTTCGGGCCCGGACCGATCCGGCCCGAGAGCCCTTGGGTCAGCCCGAACCGGGTCGACCCGAACCGGGTCCGGGTCTAGACCGCTTGGGCGTGGCCCGGCCCAGCTGGCACGGGCCGGCCTGGTGGCCCGACCTGGCGGTCCGACCTGGTAGCTCAGCCGAGCGAGCTGGTGCGCTGGCGCTGGCCAGGTGGTTCGGGCAAAACGGCTGAGCGTTTGGGGTGCGGGGGGGTGCGCTGCCCCCGGCATGTTCTTAACAGCAGTTCCCATGTGGGGGACTCACTTGTCAGGACAGCCGGGGGTTGTAACCCCCGAAACCTCCTCTAACAGGCCGGCCCGCTCCGGCCGGCCGGCTGCTGCCGCCACGATACCTACCTGGGCCGGTCCCCCTGCTCCGACTATGGCGGCCCGGAACCAGGCACCCATCCCTGCTCTGTCGCGGCCTCAGCCGCGCCCTTGGTCCGTACGGGGTGGCGCGACGGCGCCGCGCCCCTCCGCCGCGGCCCCGCTCCGGCCGCGGTGTCTTCGAGGTTCCTATGAGGTTCTCCGGTGCGGCATGACGGCACCGCGCCTTTGGTCAAATTCTACGGTGCGGCGCGACGGCACCACGAACCCTTGCCGTATGATCCCATGCGGTGTCGTTGCACCGCGCCTAATTCCTTCTAACTGCATCAACACAACTTACAAGGGATGAGGGATGGCCGTGTTTGTGCGGTCCGACCCCCTCCCGTTAATCGATAGCAAGCAGCAATGTTTCACGAAGAACGACACTGGAAGTATTCACGAACAAAAATAATCCCCTACCTCATCAAATTCGTTGAGCGAGAGTTCGTCACAGAATTTATCATCGCGGAAGAAGGCGTCACAGAAGGAGAGAGTCGTTGGAGTTGTGGTACACGTCGTCGCATAGTCGATATCCGAGGATTCTGCGTTATTCGTCGGGGATCGGTGCATTCTTCACATTCATCGCATTCTTTGATGAAGAATATGAAGATATTCAAGCCACCACTTTTTCTCCCAATCCCCTGTCAACACACCAAGTCAAACCAAAACTAAAATAAGTTCTTTGGTTATTTTATTATCATGACTTCAGTTTTAAAATTCTGAAATTGAATTTAAACCACTTAATTAAAAGTTTTCATTAGAAGGAGGTTAAGGCGGGTCACAGAAAATGAAGGAGTGGGGTTTGTGTGGGCCCCACCGCCCTCATAACCTCTCTTGGGTGGTTACCCAACTTCCACCCAAAGGTTAACCACTAGTAAAAATAAAAATTGTAGCTCATTTTTTATTTTTAAATTCCAAAATTTTTAACAACTCCTCCCATGTGAAAGAAACTCTAGAAAAGGTGTTCCTAAGCAATTACTGGCACTGCGAATTCATCGGTTCCCTCAGAATTCGATTCCGAGCACCAGTTCTAAAGTTAGGAAAACCCGCTTGTTCGTTCATTGAACGTACGCGAGCTAAACTTTGGATAAAAATTCTGGGCACACCGGGCCTCAGAATCAAGTGCCTTCAAAAACTGCATTCTTCTAAAATCCCAAAGAAAGTTAAGAAAAAACTTCCCTTGAATTTTACGGGTCTTTATATATAAAGGAAAATAAAACCATTTTTAAATAAAAAAAATGTTTCCCAAAAAAACTATTTAAATGAAAATAATGATTGTCTATAAAATAATATAATCACTCAGGATGGATTTAATTAATGAAATATATATTAAATATATTAAATATAATATTTACAATTTATCCTATATGTTTTTTATGCAGGATATAAGAACTAATTCATTTTTTTCTAATAGAAGAAGTAATTTTTAGAAAAAAAATCAGTTTTACCACATTTTGATGATGAACCCATTTAAAATATAGTTTTTAAATTTGTTTATGTTATATAGGAAAAATTAAATTCTTCTTTGGATGATGAAAATAATATTATAATTTGGATATTTTTTGGTATATTTATGATAATATTCTTTCTTAAATGAATAGTGAATAATACTACATTTTAATTTAAAACAGCATTCTCATCTAAGTAATTTATATATATAGATTGTAAATTTTATTATTTTAAAAGTATATTTACATTATGTTTTATCATTTAATCTAATTTTGGTCAGTTGAATCAATGTGAAATTGAAATTGGATATAAAAACATTGTTAAATTTTGATCATTTGAAAAAAAAACTTGTTTTCTTATCCCGTCAACAGGTTAAATTTTTAATGAATTTCTGCAAATTTTTGTGTTTTGGAATTGTAAAAATATATTACATATTTTTAATCATAATTTCCACAAAATTTAAATATTTAAAATTTATTTTTGGATATTCTGAAATGTAAAATTAGTAACAAATTTTATTTCTTCTGTTAAAGGTAGATCATGTATTTAAAGGTATTGATAACATTATTATAATATAAAACTACCCTAAAAAATGTCCTAATTTAATTTAATTATTGTTTCAAAAGAATGATCATCCGTGGGTATATTTTATAACCACCTGAATCCATATGGATGACATTAGTGCATTTATTATATTATATTCAATGAATAGTAATTTTTGTTACACTTTTGATTTTTAAAAATAATGTATTTTAATATGGAGTTATACAAGGGATTTCTCTGAAAATATATAGTCTTTAGAAATAAAAAACAATTACCTATGTGATGGTCATTTATTTATAATTTTTAGAAATTAAATAATTAATTTTTTTGTGAGACAATGATGATGTAGTAAGATATATTAAATAAATAAATAAATAAATGATATTTATAATATTAAAATAAAAATAATTGGATATAATTGATGTCATCCAAAAATTTTATGGATTAATATGAAATTTTTGGATTGATTTAATTTAGTTTTTGAAAGTTATAACTTTTTAATTTTTAGAAAAGTAATGTAAGAGTAGTGTCAAATTTGACATTATGCCAATTTTAAAATATAAAATATTTAATCAAATGATATAAAATTTATTAAATTATAATATTCAACATTAATGTTTAGATAATTCTATAAATTTAATTATTGGATCATTCATCTGTCGTTTTTTGTGATTTTGTAATTATTTTAACTCTCAAAGTGTAGATTACTTGATAAATCGGTAAGAGTTAAAAGTCATTAAAACGAAATGATAAATATTAAAAAAAAATTATCACTTGTATAATTTTAATTGGATGATAAGTATTCTACCCAAAATAATCCTATATTATAATTTTGGGGCATTTTTAAACTAAAACTTAATTCATATTAATTTCATACTTTTAAAAATTTCAAAAGTGCCCCTCCCCTCTCATATAAAAAGGAAAACATTTATCTCTATTACACACACTTAAAAAACCTTTTGGTTTGGCCAATATCTACCCAAACCACGTTCAATAATCCCTCCCCACATTATTGAGTCCTTAGTTAAGGAATAACACCCACTTTAGATGTGTTAAGTTTTTTTTTTCAAAGGCGATCAAACGAAAAAGAGATATCGTTTTATTTTAAGATTTTTCATTTTATTTCATCCTTTACATCCTCAAAATATCCTCAAAACCAAGTGAGATAATAACTCTAGTGTCTTCAATATAATGAGATTTTATTTTATTTAATATGAACACCTGAATCAATCTCTAATGTCACTAAATAATAAATCAACTTTTCATTCGCGTGTACGGCATATTACCGCCTCGTGAACCGATACAGTTCGTTTTTCATCACCTTCATTAATTAATTTTTATATGGGTCGAATTAATTTTCTTATATGATATAAATGAAATTTGTACCATTATAATATATAAATATATAAATTACCTTCTTACTTTTCATGTACATAAAAAGTATGACGTCATATGTGTGTACGTCTGAACTATCATCTTCACAAAGAGATTTGAATCATTTTTATTCACTACACCACTTATATGATATACATATGTAAATTTAAATGATTAATATGAATTTATTATTATTATATAAAGATAAAAATGTACTTACTTTTCTTTTATAATGATCAATGAAAAATGAAGTCATTACTCATGTGAATGTAAGGCTTATCAACTCCATGATTGTAACGTTGTTTATTTTTCATATAGATAATTAATTGATTGATTTAACAGTATAATTGATATAAAAATGATTATTATGTTGTGAATATTATTCTAAAGATTATGAAATTATGATCTTTGGGACTATTGAAGTAATACCAGGTTAATTTTCAACTTGAGTACCGAATATCGACAAAATGCCTAATGTGAACATAAATAATTAATTAATTGTTATGCCATGATAATAGTCATATATCTAGAATAATAAAATATATGATGGTTCATGATAATGTTAATAATTAATCTAATTGTATTATTCACAATGATAATGATTATTCATTATAATTCAAACTCATGATAAGGTATTTCATCTCAATCTCCTTTCATTTGGTCATTTCTTGATAATATGAACCTTTATTCTTTTATAAAGTTTACATACCGCTACTATGACACTTCATATACATATTTTATATATAATAATTATATTTAATGTTTTTAATGTATAAATTCATGGATATTAATATTATAATTCTCAAAGTGGTATAGGACAACATGAACATTTAATGATTTATTTATGAAATCTTTTTCTTCATGATATTAATTTTCATATTTATTTACATGGATATAATTGTGTTATACGAGAAATTTTATTTCTATTTGGAATTTTATTCAGTGTTCTCAAAAGGAATATTTTTATAAAAAATGTTTTACATTCTTTACAAAATGACAAGAGTACTAATTTATTATACATATACAATGACAATGACTTCTCCACTGTAGTGAATGTTATGTGATATTTGGCTTCCTCTATAAGCCTTAATGTCTTTCAAAATTAAATTATTAACCAATCCTTTTTAATGTATCTTGGTTTTTAAAATGGTCTCATAAATTAAAATGGTATTTATATATGAAATTATTTTTATATGGTATTAGAATATTTTTCAATAGGTTTTTTTGTGAAGATGTTTTATTCAGAAAATGATACTTGAACATTATATGAAACGGGTGTGACCGATATTGCATTTATTATGGGTTGGGCCCCATTATAGCTCAAGGGTGGGCCATAAACAACTTAATTAAAGGGTTGAACCCCCTTATAGGTCACTAGTGATACCATTATAGCTTATATAATGGGATTAGCTGCATTATTGCTCATGGGTGAGACTGATATAGCTTATAAGAACGTTGAACCCATTACAGATCTCTAATTTAGAAGTCAACTATATAGTTATTCCAATTATATCACAGATACATAATAAATAGCCTCACATTATTATCCATTTCACCTCAATAGAAAACACACCCCAAAACATATATGATTAGTCTAATTGAATACTCGATGAAAAATTAAAATATTTTAAAAACAATATTCAATATCTCACATAAATATTCATTAAATATTATACCCTTTTTCATATAGAATATTAGATATTGTTCTATAAAAATATGGGAATTGGAATGATAATAAAAGAAGATATTAAACACTCAGTAAGCGGTGATCATAAGAGATATCAATTACAAATTTTAATTGAGAATAAGTTGATCTTATTGGTATAGTAACATAATTAAGGTACTTAAACACAACATAATGAAATAAAAAAATATAAAACGGATTAAAAAATAGGAATCATGATAAATAATGTGAAACAATATTCCTAAGAGTTTGGAAGGATGATTCAATAATAAATATCCATTATAACAAGGAATAGACTCTTTTCCAAATAAAATATTGAGGAATCCTAGGAAAATAATCCTCTGTGATGGGGAATAATATTATAAAATTTACTATACATAAACATAAGAAATCATAATTCATGGGATGTAGATAACCTAAATTGTTTACATAAATAATAATTTCAACGTTATAGAGATGTAGTATTTTCATTCATGGAAATACAAATTTTTAGTTGAATATATACATTTTACAAACACACACCTATGAACTATTAAAGTTTTGTGTATTTAGAAACTAGGTATAAAATCCTCTAATTTTTTAAATGATGTCAAACATCTATTTTAGAGGCGTTTTCCATTAGTACTCTTCATAAACATACCATAAATAAGACATTTCTTCATGATTAAGGTAAGTAAGACATAAGAAATGGTGATCTAAGATGCACGTTAATGTTATTTAAGAGATATATAATCATAACATGAATGTACGTGTATGAGAATATGAGAATAAAATTTAAAATCAATACCCTTCATTTCAAAAATCATCCTTTAGAGTCATGAAATAAATATTTGCAATTCATAATACATTAATCATAGTATAATCCACGGTCATGAGCCAAGAGATAATAACATTGGAATAAGTAATGAAAATGTGGAATACACTTAAGAATATAAAATCATTTTTGTTTTAGTTATTTATCAATACCAAGGAAATAAAAGTGGAATGGTTTCACTCCCCAAACCATCATTGTAGTCATGGTTAAATCCCAAGACCATCATATCAGACAAAGTACCTTATGGAACAAGGTTCACTCCCCATTTCAGTTATATCTATATCATGAGATATAAATCTATAACCAATGTAATGTTGTAAAATATTAGTCCCACTAGTACATGGTTATAATTTAACCATTGTCTTTGGTTATAATTTTTTCACCATCTACCATTATAATGAAACCACAAAAACATAATGAATATAATATTTATGTGTTCTATAAGATCATAAAACATCCATCATTTCATAAACCATGAAATGAAATGGGTTTTATAAACATTTTTTAATGTCATATTATATAGAAAAGTGGCATGTTTCATAATCTTTTCAACATTACATCATATCATTACCCATATAAAAAGTAGGTTTCTTATTAGTTCTATTATGGTATATCCCGAGTAAGATAAAAAGATTTTCATAAACATCATATCAGTAAAAATCTAAACTATTTAGAGAAAAAAACTATAATGGTATCATTATATCATATTGTCATTAAATAATAACTATCCTCTATGGATTCCATCTTAGATGGAGAAATTTTTTCAATCAAAAATCAAAAAGAACATTTCTTATGGAAATTATCTCTTCACTGAAAATCGCATTTCAAAAATAAAAAACGGAACATAATTTTGATTTCCATTCCTTCAAAATAATCATAAATATATATAATGGAATATTTAAAAATAATTAGTTCATTTCGTCATAAAAATATATTTTCCTCTTTAATGGTAAAAAAAATTTATATTTTATTAAATAAAAAATATTTCTATTTTAAAATAACCATGAAATTTTAAAAAGGAGTACTCCAACTGAATAATATTAATAATTTTTTTGAATTTTAGTCTATTTCATTCATGTTAAAATTTAGATTCCTTTCACATTTTTAGTAAAATTAAAATTTCATTATTTGGAAGATAAATTAAAAATTCCGTTGAAAATTTTTTGTAAGAAGTATGTACGAGTAAAAAAATTATTAAATCATTTAAATCATTTAAAAAATATGATAATTTTTTTTAACAAATATTTTTTTTATAAAGAGTGTTTCGTACTGAAAATAATATTCTTCTTAAAAATAGTTTTTTTGAACCCATGAGTGTATAAATAGATGAAAATGTTGTTTAAAACTATATTATTATAATATTTCCATAGGAGATGAAATTTCATCTGTTCCTTGTGATATATATCATAACATTTCACCATTTGAAGTGTAATCATGACCAGTCTTGATAAATGATGATACTGAAACATAAAATCATTACTAGTTTGGTAACATTGTATATTAATCACCATGAAAGAGTGACATTAGATGAATTAGATAATATCATAAAAATAAATAAATTCATGATATTACATTTCAATGGGTCTTTATATACACCTTATAAAATTAGATATATTCATAGAATAACATTTTTCACTGAGAAAGAAAATTGAGACCAAAATCCATTACTGCTTTGGTAATATGTAAACTGTAAACCCTATGAAAGAGAGATCATTAAATGGATAAGTAAATCCATATAATTTTCAGGATATTAAAAATAAAATTCACTTATGGTCATTATATTCAACACATAAAATAAATGGGTGGTAAATATAAAATGTGTCTTTCAGGAAAATAAAAGTGAGACGAAAATCCCTCACCGCATAGTAATATTTTGAATTATAATCCTCAATAAATTGTAACAAAATATGAAAAATTTAATATCATGAAAAGGAATAGAGTTATGTCATAAAATTTCAAACTGAAATTATATTTAGAAAATAAAATAAATGAGGGGTGAATGTGTGTATATCTCCCATAAATGAAATAATGAATAAAAATCCCTTTCCGATTTTGTAATCTTATTAATAGTAAGACACTATATGGAATAAAATGAAATAAATTATTTAATATAATGAAAATTAATATATTAGTGATATAATATTTCAATGGGGGTGTTTACACACCACAAAAAATGTGTGTTGAAATTGTATATGTCTCCAAGAAATTCAAAAGAGAATAGAAATCCTCTGGCTTATATCTTCACTTCCTTCATACACATTCAAAACTCATCAATAATAAATATATATTTTTATAAATATTTTATAAAACCATAATTTTATATATTACTACATATATTATTTAAATGTGACCATTCATTACCTATTTATTTCCAATTACATAATAAAATCATATTTCAGTTAATAACCGCTATGTTTTTCATATCTGTTATGAATTGTTACATTCAATGCTCTCACATTGATCATGGATCCATTTTCTAAATAATAATAATCAAGGAATAGTTATCTTATTTTAACATCAATTAAACTTTTTTGAATAATCCTAAATGATGGTTTTGAAAAATTATGTATGTGGTGATCTTGAAGACTGTAGGTCGTACGTAGGCAGGAATAAAGTTTCCATTTTTCAATGATCATTGTGAAAAAGAGGTATGTAGTTTTTTAAATTTTATGAATAATGAAACTATAATAAAATAAATAATATTTATTTAAATATAAGTATTAAAATTATTTATGTGTTATGTTGTGGAAAATATAGTCGCACTTTTAGTTGAACATTGTAGTCTGGACATCAGTGAACTATGTTATCATCATCCAGTGAGTTTAAAATGTAAGAATGAAAATTATATATTATCTATTAATAATGAAAAAAAAATTCATTAATATCCAAATAATTGCATGTATATCACATATAATCATTATAAAAATCCTCATTATCTTCCATGTAAATCATTAGTAAAAACATGAAAGTACTTTCTGAGGTGGTAGTCCACCGTACACATGGGAAAGGTTATCATATCCCCGACAGAATTTAACGTATGAAAATGTATATATGATATAATTACTCAATCAGTATAACTATGTTATAACTACAATATATTTATATTATATCCATCACATTTCCCAAATATTAGTGGTTTTAACAGAAAAGGGATTGACAACAGTACATGACGCGGTAGACCATCCTGAACACGAATGTTGATTTTGTAACCAATTTCATGAAATTATAGAATTTTTAATTCATTAACATAACATTAAAATATATTTGTATACGGAATATACTGAGGTTATTATATCATCATTTCTTAATAATAATTTAAGGAGGTGGGGGAAGAAATAAAAAAAAATTCTCGTTGAAAAATATAACTTATTCCTCGGAAATCCATCATAAGTTAGAACAAAAAACATTATAAGGTTGGATATATACCCAAAATAAGGCATACAGGATTATTAATGGTAATTTGGGAAGGTATTTTTAATTTTATTTTCTCAAAAAATGGGTTTATGTTGTGATTAATAGAGGAGAGGGGGTTTCCTTTTATAAGTGAGTTGAGTGGTACACTTGTATGTTTTTGAAAAGAAAAATGTTTACCCATGTTTTTCTAATTGAAAATGGCTCTAAAATATACACCTATCCAGAATTATACATTATATGGTCTGAATATGTCCATAATATATTTTTATATATGTTTTTAGGCTATTTTAACCATTAACATATTAGTTTAACCCCCGATAAACCCATTTTTACTATAATATCATGAATTATTCTTTCTATTTTTACTTTTTATAAAACTCAATAGTTATTTTGAAATTACTAGATAATATAAAATATTCATATTAAAAATATGGGGACCAATTTTCTAAATTTTATTCACTAATATGGAAATATTAAAATTAAAATTATTTTTATATATGTAATGAGAATGTAGTTTCCAAAGATAAAAGGTTAAAAAGTTTACAATGTATTTATATCAAATATCAATGTGAAATTTATCAAATTAACATTAATTTGATTAATAATCATTTTATTTATGTAATTTTTTTTTTAAATCTAAATTAAAATATAATTTATCTTTGTAATTAATTTATTGGAAAAGCTGGTATTTGATTAAAATTCCCCATTTTTCATTATTCATCAAATAAAAAATCATTTCAAAAATTTATTAAAAAATTAATGATATGAAAATTTTGAATTCATGATTAAAATAATAAAAAAAATTCAAATAAAATTTCTAATGTTTTCAAAAATTAATTTTAAATTAGGTGGGAAAAAATGAGACAATACATATTTTTATAAAAATGAATTCTTAAGTATAAAATTGGATATATTCATTTCTCCTATCAAGATAGAACATTAGATGAATCATAAATATTTTATAGAATATAAACTATATATATTTTATTAAAATAAATAACTAAAACTAAATATTTTATTTTATTTTGGAATAAATTTTTTATGATTATAAATACGTTTATTCAAAAAATGTTTCTCTCTATTTTCAAATGGTTATTTTCATTTATAATTAACATGTCAACTAGGAATTAATTAGATATAAATTTTCTGATTAGATATTTTCATTATTTAGCTAACCAATTCATTACCACTATTCAAATGGTAAGGTAATACGTATAATATTATGTAATAATTATTTAATAGTATGTCAGGTTTCATTTAACTAGGTGTTGTTGGTACGTAATTTTAAGATCAGTGTTATGTGTATTGAATTATAAACTCGGTGTCTCTTTTAATGAAAAATAATAGAATGATTAAATGTATTTGAAAATAATATTTCACAAAATCTAAGGGTGTTACATTCTACCCCCACTAAACTAAATATATCTCTAGAAATTCATCTTAGTGGTCAACAATTTATCATTTTAAAATTCCATCATAGAAACTCACCTCATAAAAATTGATAAAAAACAACCTTTTCAAAAATATATTGATATTTATCAAATACATCAAGAAAAACACATCATAAGTTTATAAATTGAAAAAAATGGGGGTATGTGAAGACATAGACATATAAGTCAAACCTAACACCTAAATACTATTACACAGTGATATAGAAAATTGATGATAAGAACATGGTAGATTTTGAGATGGTTTATGAACAAAAATCCCTTAAGTAGTGTTGAATTTTAAAGTCCAATAATATCATTTAAATGGTGATGACATGAAAAAATATTATTTTTGGGTCATATACCTAATTTTGTGAAATTTTGTTCCTATATAGAGTGAGAACATATACAAATTTAATTGATATTTTTTTATTCCATTGGAACAATTTTATATTATGGTTGTCGCTTGATAGATTACACTTTATCACTTACACTTAGAGATTATTTTTTTCATTCTAAAAGAAAGAAATAAGATCCATAAAATAATAATAATTCAGTCATTCTATATCCGTTTAAAAAAATGTTAACATTGGTTGTCAAATATCAAAAAATATTCATTTTGTAAAGTAATACATTAATCACTAAATCCTCATATAAAGTTAAACATAAAGCATTCCATAAATGGTAATCCTTATGACCCTTCCAATAGATTAAAATCCAAAACATTAGAAATAAGTTCACTAAATTTCTAAAAACAAATTATCATTAATCACCCATATACGATAAAGTGGTTCTTTATTTTCACATATAATATTTGTGAAGAGCTTCATTATATACTGCATTAAAACATGTTAATAACATGAGTTACCATATAAAATTATATTAAAAATACCTTCATCCTCATTCCCTATCTAAAACAAAGATTGCTGGAACTATTCCCCAAATCAAAATATGTTATAAATTCCATCAATGATAGTATAATCCACTTTTTCAACAAATCATTAATCATTTCCAAGATAATTAGTTCTATCCATCATAATTTTTCATATCTTAGATCTATTTATTTTAGTATCATTATCTCATCATCTAGAACATATTAAGGGTAATGATCCCTTAATAATGTGAATTCTAAAAAGTATCACCATATTATTAAATCAATTTTTGAGGTCATCCCATTTAAAATATTATTTAATATTAATATTGAAAAATAGATAAAAAATCCTTATAAGTAAGATGATTCAAAAAATACAAATCATGAATTCCAATAAATAACACATAAATTATTACACCTCATCTTTAAGCCATTAACTTGGATTTATCATCTTATTTCTTATTACCTCATTCCTTTCATATGTAATTATTAATATCTTCATCATCATTATTATAATCATTACTAATACTGCCTTACTGATTCTCTTCATGAGCTTTCACCTTATAACATTGATATACATAATTCTCATAGTATCCAAAATTAAATAATTCATTAATTGATAATACCATTTGAAGACTAATATTCACATCCATTGAATTAATATAATTTTTCTTACATTCTTAACTTATCATTATATTCCATTATTATAAATAGATAATGAATTTTCTCATTCCATTTTGACATTTCAGGGAGTTCTTCTTCCAAAATTATTTACATATTGAAAACTAAATTTTATTTCCTCTATGCTCTACACTACCTTAAATCTCAACAAACACTATCCTTATCTTCTTTTGTGATTCTAAGAGTTATTTAATGGGTATGTTGTTAATAAAGATTCATTATAACTGATTGGGAATAATCACAATATACTATATTCTTTTCATCATCCCATTTTTCTGCTTGACATAAAATTGTGGGTCACATTCAATTCCATCCCATTTCCTTCTAGTTCCCTCCATTGACTAAAACCAGTAATATGAGTAACATTAATCATAGTTGAGAACCATATAATTATAAAAAAATAACTTAGAAGTCTAAATCATGACACCATTATTTTAATCTATAAGACCTTTGGATTATCCTACGTAATGAATAGTCATCATCTTTTTAAATCCTTCATAATGGTTCATTAGTGTTTTTGAATTTCCTAATAATATCCACAAGGTGTGTTAGCCCAGTTGTGCATCAAGGAAATATTTCATTCCCTATGTGATAATAAATTCCTTCTCAATGTTCCCCTTTCAGAGTGGTTACCCTTATGTACCTTTTGTTCGATATCCATATCCTCTTTTAATATCAATACAGTGATACAATTTTTTGTAAACCACTTTCTATATGGTTTAACAAAATTCAAGGACATTTTCATATAAATTGAATTACACTTTTAATTATACTTATATGTATCCCTATATATATATCCTTAAAAATATCCATATGGATATCACTAATGATTTATCATCCTAGTTTATAAGGGCTAACTAAACTGTAGTTTTGATACCAATAATAATTACCTAGTCACTCTATATATGTATATTAAATATTTTTATATTAACGTTAAATACATTGAAAAAAACATGGTTTTTGACCATAATAGTTTACTTTCTATAGATAATAGGTACAAAATATTATATTTCGGTGACATTTCTTCAACATCTCTAATTGGGGTATTCTTTATAATTCCACTGCACAAAAAACCCTACATAAAAACATTCGTCATAACATGGGAGATGGATACATGATAAAGGGTGATATCACATACATTGTAAGGGTAAACGAGGGATATACATAGTAATAACTTGAAAATATGGGTATAAGAACATGATCAAAATATTTGATATCCATACCATTCATAACTGTGATCATAATATTGATTCATGACATAATAATTGCTAGTTCAAATGACATGAATCATAATGAAATCAAATAACCTATTCCAAGAGAACATAACATTGTCATATGACCTGGAATTTTAGGATACAGATAATCATAGAATGTTATTTCCATAGTAGTCAAATCTCATTACTATATCTAGAACATTGAAAGGGATTTGCTCCACAATCCTTCAAAGTATTTTGGATTTTCTCCCAAGAACATCATACTAGAAAAACAGCCTTACTAATCTTGTTTCAATACCATTTCTATTCAGGTCTATCTCATGAGATATAAATCATTACCCAATAAATTGGAGGAAAATATAGATCCCACCCATCATTATATATAATGTAATCCACATCCTTGGTTATTAAAAAACCACTGTTCTTGGTTGTAATCTAACCTCCATCACATAATGGAAATCATAAAAATATGTTCCAAAATATCATAAAACATTTATCATATCATTACCAATGAAATTAAATAGGTTTCACATTCCATTAATAATATCATTACTAACAGAAAATAGAAAAGATTCACAATAATTCTATAAATTCATCATAGAATAAAACATGAAAAAGTTGTGGGTTTTATAAGATTTCAATCATGGTATAACCAGAATATCAAAATTATATTTCATAAATATATTATAATCACAAACATAAACCCATCAATAAATTAAAAATAAAGCTATCCATTGATCATATCCCCAGTAAAAAGTAAGTATCATAAAAAGATATCATATAAGATAAAGTATGGTTCTAAAAGGAATGTCGCATGGAACATTTCTTAAGGAAAATATTCTTTCATTGGGATTCACTAATTAAAACTAATCTTTATAAAATAATTTGGTAATCATTTTCATTGAAAATAAACTTGATAACTTTTAAATGAGGATTTAAATATTATTTAAAAAAATTATTGTTAAAAATATCTATTCTTCTTTGGAAAACACATTTTAAAACAAAAAAACAATTTTAGAGTAATTTTATTTTAAAATAACATTGATAACATATAAAAAATTATTCAAAGAGAATAATATTCCTGGGTTGGGGAATTTATGTTCATTTTATACATCTTAAAGAAAATTGTCCCCTCAAATGTTTTGTAAAATTAAAGCATAAGATTCTAGAAAAGGACAAGAATATTCCATTCAAAATATTTGTTAATAATAAAAAATTTATAAACATTTAGTAAATAAAACATTTTTGGGATTTAATTTTTTAAAAAAACAGTTTCAAAAAGCATGATTTTGGTTGGAAAGGGGTTTTTGAAAAAAAATATGATTTTCCTTAAATATAAATTTTTAACACTTATCTACTTATAAAGAGGTAAATGAAGGGAAAATATATATTCCCAATAAATAAAAATATAATAATAAAATTAGTGAGCTTCATGAGAGATATATAATAATATTTCATCAATGGATGCAAAATCATGACTAATTCATATAAAATATGAGACTAAAAAATAAAACTCTTACCACTTGGTAACATTGAATTATAATCCCCATGAAATAGTGACATTTAATGAAACCTATAATATCATCGGAATAAATGAATTAATTATATTACATATCAATGGTTATTTATATAAAACTCTTAAAATAATATAGTTTCATTACATAACATATATCTCAAAGATTGAAAAATGAGACAAAATTCATTACCGCTTTGGTACCTTTTGAACCATAAACCCCATGAAAAAATTATAATAGAATGGATATATAAATCCTGATAAATTTCAATACAATTAACATAATATTATTTCATGGTAATTATATATAGCTTTTAAAAAATAAGTGCTAAATATGGAATGTGTATCATTGGAAAATAAAAGTGAGATGAAAATTCCTTACCGATTTATTAATATTTTAAATTTTAATACCTAAAAAATAATTAAAATAAATGAAATATGTAATTTTAAGAAAATGAGTATATTCATGAAATATCATTTAGAAGGCATAGAATATACACCATAAAAAACTAGATGTGAATTTTAATTTTTTTTCCATAGGGAAATTGGAGAATATAAATCCCTTACCACTTTAGTAGTCATTTGAATCACATATCCCAAAAAATACTAACATAAAATTAATCATCTATTTTAATAAAAATTGGGTTTTTAATGTTATAACATTTAAAATGGGTGGTATAAGAACCACAAAGATTAAATGAGGGGTTAATATTCTTATATATCCCATAAATAAAAGAGAAAATATAAATCCCTTACCTTAACTCTCAACTTCCTTCAATAACCATTGAAACTACATTATAATTAATATAGTTTTATTATAAATTAAATATATAACCATAATTATATATATATATATATATTATACCATATAGGATTATATTTTTATAGTTAATTTCCCATATATTAACAATTCCTTCTTCAAAATAGCTGTCGGGTAATAACCGCTTTGTTTTCCCTAAAAGTTTTGATTAGTTATTTTTGGTCCTCTAACTGGATTCATGGATCAATTATCTCAATATTAATAATTATTATATAATAATCATATTTATACATCAATTATAATTTTAATACCAATCATAAACTATGGTTTTGAGAAATTAAGTACATTACGATCACCAAGATAGTAGGTCGTACGTATGCATGAGTAATGATTCAATTTTTTAGCGATCATTATGTATTGTAGATAAGAAAAAATTTATCATTAAACAATGATGAAAATATAGTAAATATCATATTATTTATTTAAATATAATTATACATATCATCCATGTGGTATATAGATGAAAAGAGAGTCACATCGCAACGTGAAGGTGGTAGTATACAAATACATAAACAAAGTTATAATCATTTGATGAGTGATAAGGTAAGAAATAAAATGATATATTAACTTCTCGTAATTATAAATATGATATAATTATCATAATTATTTCATGTATACCACATATATTAATTAAATGTATCCATACTGTCTTTCATGTAACGTTTTATTGAAAAATGAATCAATCTCTTTGTGAGGTGGTAGTCTGCGATACATAAAACAGATGTTATCATATCCCATATTTTATGGATATTTAAAAGTTAAATTAGATATAATCACTCCATATGTATAATAATTTTATAAATATCATAAATATATATATATATATATACATCTTATCCATCCTCATGGGAAGTTGTGATAAGTGGTGATGGTAAAAGAATGACATCGGTTCATGAGCCAGTAGTCTTTCGTGCACAATAATGATGATTTCATAACACATTTGATGAAATTAAATATTGTTTTAGATAATTACATTAAAATAATCTTATATCTTTAAATTTTATATACTTTTGTTTTTATCTCATAATTGTTTATTGTTAATTTAAGGATGTGTATAATTAACTAAAATAAAAACACTCGTGGAAGAACATTACCTCTTATTTAGGTAACCTCCTTAAGATTGCACCAAATTTTATCATAGGATTGTTTCTGGATAAAATTAAAACTACTAGTCTGATAAGAAGGAATATATTAAGGTATTTATGATGGATTTGTTTGAAAAGGTAATAGTTTCATGGTGGTATGAATATAAGAGAGGGGTTACCTATTATAAGGGATGTAAGTGCTTCCATTGTAATATTTTGAATAGAAAATTTGTGAACCCGCATTTTTATCACTCTAAAATTCCCAAAAATGTTTTATTCAGTATAATTATACATTATAGGATCTATGTAATTCCATTTAATATATTTTTTAAAATTATTTAGGCTATTTAATATATAACTTTTTGTGTTAACCCCTAGTAAACTAATTTTTACCATAAGTGTGGTAAATAAGTTTTACTATTTTTATTATTTATTATGCTAAAAAATTAATATGACTATATTAGATAATATTATTTTTTATTATAAATATGGAATCCAATTTTATAAATTCCATTCATAGTAGAGGAAAATTTTGATTTCAAATTAATCCCACGGACACCATGATAAATCAGCTTTTCAATGAAAAATTTCACATATGTTTACAAGGATCCTATATAAAAATTCAATATGAATGTGATTAAAACGAAATAAAATGGATTAAAAATATATAATTTAATTAATTTTAAATTAAATTAAATTTTAAATGATATTAAAATTTATAAATAATTTATATGAAAATGTAGTTTTAAATTAAAATTTATTATTTTCACTATTCATCAAAAATTTATTCTTTTCTAAAAATTATAAAAAAAACATAACATAATTATAAAATTATTGTTAAAAAAATATATTTTATAAATAATTATAATATATTCTAAAATTAGTTTCATAATAAGGGTTAATAATGGAGGCGAATCCTTTTTTTAGATAAATATAGTTTTAAAATATAAAATTTATATTTTTATTTTATATATTTTTCAAAACACATAAGATGAGGGATAAATAGTTTATTGAATATAATATTTATAATTTACATTAATATAATTCAATAAAATTTTATTGTTTAATTTATTTAGATAAAACATGTGTGCACACATAGAACTTATTTTTTGAGAAAATGATTCCATTTATTTTCAAATTGTTTTTTTTTCATTTATAATTAATTGGACACATTAAAAATCATTATGTATACATGTGACAAAATATATATTTTCATAATTTATTTAATCATATTAATTCCCTTCATTCCTATTGTTATGTGATAACTATCATACTATATAATAATTTATTAATATTAATGACATTTCCTTTAAACATGTTGTTGCATGTAATGTAAAATAAATTCACTATTTCATGTATCACAGCTAACTTTTTTGTTTCATTTTATGAAAAATATTGTAAATATTTTACTTATATGAAATAAATCACAAAATTTCATGTTGCAACAATCATAGGTAACCACAACACTTCCAACTAAGAGTGATTTGACAATTGCTAACCACATTCATTCCCACTTGAAAAGGTGTGAATCAAGAAAATATAAATCATGCAGATACGTAAAATTATTTTATAATGACATATATGTATTTTTTAGTTCATTGGATCGCTATATCAGAAACACTTATCACATAGTGATTAACTATATATAAGTGTGTTGATTAGAGTGGAAACTCAAGAGGTGGGGTGAATTGAGTTCCTACATTATTTTTTTATTAAAACTATATGATAAAGATCCCCTAATTTTGAAACAGCCCAGTTAATTAAGTAAGTAGAGATATAAATTTGTAGTTGGTCAACAAGTTTCTAAAAGGTTTTCAGTCTTTATTTGAATGAGTGTAAAACACTTCTTCAACACTTGAAACAAATGTACTGAATTAAACATATACACACACTAACCAGAACTAACTATCAGAATCAATGTATAATAGTTTTCTATTTTTGAAATTATAATTTTTGAGAAATAGAAAAATTGAGTATTAAAAAACATATGAAACTCGAGAGTTAAAAAAGAGGTTCAGTCTCAAAATGAGACTTAATCCTCTCCACATGGTGTTCACCTACCACCAAACAGTTTATATTTACAATAAACTTGATACACAGCCTCTATCGGGCGTTACAATAGTTTTCACAAACTGTTTAGGGATCACACCCTCTACCATAGTTATTTGTGGGAAAAAACAATACAGACTACACATGCTCTCTTCCATAGTTATATGTGGGAAATAAGGTGTAAGAGAAGTTTTATGTGTGGATTTTCAGTATCCTCTAGTTCTAGAACATGATATAGTATGTGTAACAGACAAACACACACTTCCCATAAATGTAAAAATAAAATAATACAATAGAGAAAATATTATAAGAATGTGTTTAGAAAGCTATATGTGTTTTTAGTTCATCTCTTGACTCCTTGGGGTGAAGAAATTATAGTTTCAGTCTTTCTATGGATGATGTCCTCAAAGTAGAGTGTCCAAAATCAAGGTTCTGGCATCCATGTACTGAGGTGTTCTTCTTCTCGGATGTTTAGGGATTTTATGAAGCATGGAAGACAGATGATAAATTAGATTTGAAAAATGATCTTCATGATGTTTTGAGTTCATAGTGTGTGTGTTGGATGGTTCTTCCCTATTCTATTTGATCTACCAAGTAAGTTCTTTTTCATTAATTTCTATATCTTCACTTCATGGCACACCAAGGCTTCTCACCCCTTTCCTTTCTTTCCTCAGTCTTCTCATTCACATTTTTTCTACGACAATAGGAATAAGTAAACCACGTGTCGTCCTTCTCATACCTCGTAATGTCTCCATATTTGGTATCTTGGTATTTCTATAATAAGTATTAATTAATGTCCGAAGCATTAACTTTACCAAATATGACCGTCATAATAGTCATAAGAATTAGACAAAGTATTGAGTAGAAGAGTGAGCATCGGTAGACTAGTAGCGGTTTTTTCTCAATAGTAGGCTTCAACAGTACGCTTCATTGGTAAACTACACCAGTAGCCTTTAATGGAAACCATTCATCGGCGACCTTTAACCTTCAATGGTAACCTTCTATCGGTGGCCTTTCATCGGAAACCTTTCATCAGTTACCATTCATCGGTAACCTTAAATGGTGACCTTTCATCAGTGACCTTCATCGCTGACCTTTCATCGGTGACCATTCATTGGTAACCTTACATCGGTGACCTTCATCAGTGACCTTTCATCGGTGACCTTTTAGTGATGAACATAATCAGTGACCGTTCATCAATGACCATCATCAGTGACCTCTAATAGGTGACCATTCATCGGTGACCTTCATCGGCGACCTTCTATCAGTGACCTTTCAAAGGTAGAGAAAATTTTCACTCTAAGCAAAAAAAAGATTGTAGTGAGATTAATAGTACATAGTTATTACTAGATTGAAAATATTAATATTAATAATGCCTGATTATCTTATAATAGATACATTCTTATTACATAAATGAACCGTGATTTGGGATTATCAAAGCAGGTGAGGCCAACAATCTCCCCCTTTTTGATAATACAAATTATGCTAGTAAAAATTTAGATTTCGTTATTAAAGAATTAGTGTTAAGCCCATTTGATAATATCTTTAGAGAAGTGTATAAGTAAAATTGAACCTTGTTTATTGTGGAATATATAGATAGTTTATATATGCAGGGAATCCATTATACTTAAAGCATCTCCCCCTTTGTTATTAACAAAAATAATGAATGAAAAAAATAGACAAAAGATGATTTCATTATTAATGTAGAAAAAGTAAAATATATTAATAGGGTACAAATATCCCAATAAACTAAGACATCCCACATTCAATAAACATAAGAAATGTGCAAGGGATCTTGGTCTTTGGAAGCTGATGATTTTGGATTAGAAGATGGAGGGATATGATGGGGTATGGTAGTGAGCAATGATAAAAAACTGCTATAGAGGCATTAGAAGAACTATAGTGAGTATATCATTGAGGAATTATAGGGGTCAACCATCTGATGGCCTATACTAGAGTCATCAAAAGACTAACACTGGTAGAGCCTGAGGTAGTTGAGTAAGAAGGTAATGCTGGAGGAACTTTGATGGGAGTGTAGTCCACATCGAGGAAGGGAAAATAATTTTTCTGAAATCAATAATAATGCGTCCCCCTCTTTCCATATCGGATATAAAACATATTTATTCTACATAAATTTCTCAAAGGAATGATTCAACTCTCTGATCTTTCTAACTTGATCCTTAAACTCCTGAGTGATAGGTGGGATCCTCATGTTTTCTAACAACATCATAAAGTGACCATCCATCTGATGATTAGTGTACACCCTTTTATAATAGATATCAACATTCTCTTTGATTGCCTTATGATATTGAGCAGCTTCCCTTTGATAATCTCTATCATGTTAAAGAATTTCTCTGGTAGTGGAAATGACATTATTCATATACTTAGGGTATGAGGTACTGGAACCCGAGAACCTCTCCACTTATTCTCTGACAACCGATCTGAAAGCATCTAGATCAACAAGAGGAGAGGATGAAGAGAAAGTATATGCCCACAAAGGTGCCATATTAAAAGATATTGTCTCCTTAAAATATTTGGTTAGACCAATGATCAACCTCTTTACATCATCATCATGTCCACTCGTATGTGTCTCTATAGACTTCTTGAAGTCCTCAAACATTGTGACCATCTTCTGAACAACACTCTTGAAATATTTAAGATCTTTTTCCACATGATCCCTTGAATTAATATAGGAGTCTAAAGTATCAATTGACTATTTACCTGATTCCATAGACTATACCGGGGTTCTGATCTGATTCTGACAATACTTCATTTCATGTAGCGAATTTGAATGCGAGGTTCAAATTAATCTTTCCAAGGAAAATGCCACCACATCTTGATTGAGATCCATTTTTCTCTCTATGCCAATAGATCTGTCCTTAATGTATCTCTTGAAATATGATTTTAATTATTCCAAATCATCCTTATTCTTTTATTCCCATGAAAAATTAACTACTGGCTATACAATGGTGTTCTCTAAAACTGAATAAATTGGAGGGCTTCTGTTAGGCTTGTCATCATCAGAGTCTCCATAGTCTAACCCCAAGACAACGTATCTAGGGTATTCTGGAAATTCTTCTTTTCTATGAGAAAAAACAACTAAACCTATGGAAACAAGTTCATACTACTCACATGGAACATTCTCTTTCTTAATTACATCCATCTCAAATATACCTCTTTGATCTATTGTATCAAACGGGGAGTCCACTACCACTTCTCCTATAAAATCTTCAACTACTAACATTGCAATTACAGCTTCAACCAAATCAGAAACCTCTTCATATACACATTCCACCATTTATTTATTTAAGATTAGAGGAATGAGATTTAGACATTCCTCTTCACTTTCATTAGAAGTTGTCTCAAAATAATCATTACTAGATTCAGTTTCATCTTCATCCTTTATGGTATCTCTAATGCCTCTAATGAAATTTTGATCTCCTTCTTCTTCACTAGATTTCTCATCATCATTGTCCCATTATATGTACCTCTTCTTGTAAATCTCTCTGGTGGGATAGGATCACCAAAAGATATATCATTGGTATAAGGATTCGAGGGATGGTCGGGATCACTCTTATCATCTATTAGAGAATCATCTCTTTCTTGCAAAACAACATCCTCCTCTTATTCATTTGAGTATACAGGCTTCACTTCACCAGGCTTTAGACCATGGTCCCTATTTTTATTAGGCCTAGTATGATGAGGTATAGGGTCAAATTCCTCATACAGCATTGCCTCATCATTCACCCTTTTTCTATGCCAAGGGTTCGAGTTTGTCTTCATCAGCTTGCAAATCATCTTGGTAATGCAGAAGTTATCCCTTAAAACAACTGTTTACTATTTATTTCCAGTAACACGTTTCACATTCAACATCAAGGATATCAATCTAGCATGAAACAAAGCATTGTGCTTGGAACTAGGATTTGTCATATCCTTTAATTGAAACATCAGCAAACTACAAAAATTTATCTTCATTCCATGCTTCAATATATACAAAAGAAATATGTCCAGATATTTAAATGTATAAATGACCCCTCTCCTTGGACTCAAATCATTTTGAACATATTTAAACAGTAAATAATTTTCATCATCCACTTCAGTAGCAATCACTTTTTTAGGGATCACACACCCTGTCGGTTCTACCAAATCTTCTTCATAAATGAAGAACTCACTAGTGGGATGTACCACTCTTGAGTAGTAATCAAAAATTCCATCATGAGGAACTCTTAAACATTCATTCCATTCAAGAGTGGAGAAGATCAAACTTACCACATTTAACATTGAACACATTATGTTTTCATTCTCATACAAATCAAACTTCATGGATTCATAAAACATCATTTCTGGCTTTGGGTAATAAGGTCCACTAATATTTTCAATGAATTCGACCTCGTCCTAAGCCTCTAGTGCCTTTAGCACCAGAGTCATTCTTGAAAGAAGTCATTATGAATATAATTATTTCATATCCACAATTTCTTTCTTCTAAAAATGTGTATTGATCAACATTTACACTACCTTTTTTCCACTACTAGACTCGACATGGGGTCTTTTATGGTTCAAAGCATCTCCTTCATCATAGAAAATAAGTCTCTTCAATCTTTCCATTTCAATCTAGAGTGGTTTGAGGGTTTCAACTATATGTGAGGTTCAAATATTAGATTATGAGATGTTTGAGAGAGGTTTGAAGTGGAACAAAATGTGGTGTGTACATTTTTTTTATATCATTTATAGATTGAAAAACAAATCAAGTAAAAGAAATAAGCAATACGAAAAATGTTTCAAATTCTGGTAGAAAAACGCAATGTCCCAGAAAAGTCAACTATTGGTAAGGTGACAATGGTGAGGTCCTAATAGTGAGGTTCTTAGAAGTGAGGTCCAACAGGGAGGTTCCTAATGGTGAGGTCCAACAGTGAGGTTCTTAATGGTGAGGTCCAACGGTGAGGTTCATAATGGTGAGGTCTAATGGTGAGGTTCCTAACGGTGAAGTCCAATGGTGAGGTTCCTAATGGTGTGGTTCAATGGTGAGGTTCTTAACTGTGAGGTCCAATAGCGAGGTTCCTAATGGTGAGGTCCATTACTGAGGTTCCTAACAGTGAGGTCCAACAGTAAGGTCCAATGGTGAGGTTCCTAACAGTGACGCCCAAACATAATATTTTATCATTTGTAACTCATGTTTGATGTAATTTAACCCCTATAAACTCAAAGGATTTGTGAATATATTAGCCAATTGGTGTTCACTGCCAATTAATTTAAGAGTGATATCTCCTCTTTGTCAATTATCTCTCGAGAAGTGATGTCTCACATCAATGTGCTTTGTCTTAGTATGAGATACAATATTTTTAGAAATGTTAATAGCACTTGTATTATCACTGTTTTATAGAGACATGTTTGAATTGATATCCATAGTCTAGTAAAGTTGGTTTTATCTATATAATTTGAGCACAACAACTATTAGTAGTTATATATTCAGCTTCAGTAGTATATAATGAAACATGATTATGATTCTTACTATACAGAGATACTAGGGACTTTCCCCAAAAGTGACATGTTCTAGAGGTGCTCCATCTATCATACTAGAAACCAGAAAAGTCAACACCCAAATAACTTATTAAATCAAATTATTTTACTCTTGGATAATGTATTCCTATGTTATTAGTATACTTGAGATATATAGAATTATATTAACGTCAGTTAAATGAGACTCTTTTGGATTTGATTGAAAATGAGCACATGTGCATACATTGATCATAACATCATGTCTGTTTGTAGTATGATAGAGTAGGTTTCCAATCACATATCTATAATTGGCTTGATCCAATGATTTACCCATTTCATCAACATCCAACTTACAAGTGGAACTCATTGGTGTATCACTGCCTTTATTACCATCCAAGGAAAAAAAATTCAAATTTTCTTTAGTATATTTAATTTGATTTAGAACAATACCATTTTTTGAAAAATTAGAAATCCAAAGAAAAAAATTTACATTCCCCCATTAAACTCATTTCAAATTCATCTTGAATCATTTTGGAGAAATCCGTACATAAATAATTTTTAGAGGATCCAAAAACAATGTCATCTATATACATTTGTACTATTAAAACATCTTTGGAAATCCTTTTGATAAAAAGTGTAGGATCATCTATTACTTTAGTAAACCATTTTTAAATTAGAAAAGAATTAAGTCTATAATACCATGCTCTTTGAGGTTGTTTTAGACCATATAAATCTTTAGATAGTACATATACATGATCTAAAAAATGGAGATTTTAAAAATTAGGGGGTTGTTCGACAAATACATCCTCAACTATGTACCTATTTAGAAATTCACTTTTGACATCCATTTGATAATTTTTGAAAATAAGATGAGCTACATCAGCAAGTAGTATCCTCATGGATTTTAGTATAGCTATAGGTGCAAAGGTTTCCTAATATTCTATTTCTACTTCTTGACTATATCCTTATTCCCCAAGTCTATCCTTGTTTCTCACTATTATACCAGATTCATCAACTTTATTTCTAAACACGCATTTAGTGCTTATGTTAAAAGTGTCTTTAATAATTTCTACAAATTCCAAATAATTGTTTCATTCAAACTAATTAAATTCTTATTGCATGGTTATCACCCAAATTTCATCACTAATATCATCATTGATATTTTTAGGTTCATGGTGTGAAAGAAAGGCTTGATGTTCAACCTGGTTTCGCAGAGAAGCTCTAATTTGTGATCTTATACTTAGATCACCTACTACTGCATCTATATGATGATTAATGAGAGTTATAATACATCTAGAATGAGTTAAACTAGACACATCATGGTTTTCTAGTGGTTCAGATTTATAAGGCTCAGATTCAAGAAAATTTCCAAAACTGGTTGTTTTCACTAAGGGTTCACTATAATTATCCTTAATCACTAAAATTAAAATATCTTACTAAATATGTTTAGCAGTGGTTTTGGGTTCATATGGATTAGTTTCATCAAATTTGAGAAGAAATAATTCTTCCACACATTTGGTTCTCTTATAGAATACACTCTAAGAATTACTAGAAACTGAGCAACCAAGGAAATATCCTTGATCACTCTTGGAAGAAAACATGTCAAGAATATCCCTACTGTTAAAAATAAATACTTTTGAACCAAAAACTATAAATTAATTAACTACAGGCTTTCTATTAATCCATTTCTCATAAGGGGTCTTCTTAAGAACGCGTCCAATTAAGACTCTATTGGTGATGTGAATTGTTTTATTAACAGCTTCATCCCAGAAATAGACTAGTATATTATACTCATTTTGCATATTCCGAGTAATCTCTTGATGTGTTCTGTTTATTATTTCTACAACTCTATTTTGGTGAGGTGTTTTAGGAGCAGATAAATTGTGATTATAACCATTTTTTGAGAAAACTTATTCAAAATCATGATTTTCAAACTCACAACCTTGATCACTTCTCATGGTCGAAATCTTATGCCAACTATAATTTTCTATAGACATGGAATATCTAATGAAGTAAGAAGATTCTTAAATTTTGTGATCCAGAATGTATACCCACGTATATGGAGAAAAATCATCTACAAGATCTTAAACATAGTGTTTCCCATTAAAACAAGAAACTATAGATTGTCCAAATAAATCCATGTGAACAAACTCAAGTGGTTGAGAAGTGGAAACTTCTTTATTTCGTTTGAAAAAACATTGTGTTGTTTTTCATTTGGATAAGGATTATAAACATTGTTAAGTGGGAATTCCAATTTCAGTAAGTCTATAACTAAACCTTTCCTAGATAGTTTTCTATGTGAGTGCACATTGCAGTGTCCTAATCTTCTATGCCATAACTAGGAGACATTATGAAAAATATTTAAACAAGACAAATTTTTCTTAGCTAAAAAATTAAAATCAACAACATATACCGTTTCATTTATTGTAGTAGTGAATATTAAATCATTTTTAGAAATAAAAATTTTTCATGCATTATTTTCAAATTTAACATTGAAATCATCATCACAAAACTGAGAGATACATAGTAAATTATATTTTAACCCATCAACAAAATGTGCTTTTGAAATTAATATAGTATTAGTGCTTCAAATTTGGCCTAATACAATGATCTTACCTTTAGAATTATCACTGAATGTGACATGTCCACCATTAACATTAATTAGGATTTTGATGCATGCATAATCCCAGGTCATGTGTCTTGAACAAACACTGTCCAAGTACCATGGAGTTTTACAGGATCACTTTAGAATATTTTCCAGAAAAACAGATTAAGAATAGTGTAATTTTTGGTACCAATAGTTTATTGGGTCCATAGAGGTTATAAAGTAATTATTTGGTAACCCATACTTGTATCATAAGTTTCCTATAATTAACAGGTATTTTTTGAGACATGAACACTATGTTAAGTCCTGTATTGAATTTTTTTTAAATTATGGTCCAGAATGTGAACTAGCAGTGAACTGTTAAGATTTTCGAACAATTTAATTTTTAATAATCATTCTCTTTACTGGTTTATATCCTTGAATAGCTGTGTCTTTTTGAGTAACTTGTTTCCATTGAAACTAAGTCAATGTATCTCTACCTGTAGTATACTTCTCAATGTCCCTTTTTAATTTCTCATTTGATAATTTAAGTTCAGTATTTTCTTTTAATAGTTCACCACATTTTTCATTATCAATAACCAGATCAGACTTATAATTAGAATTTAAAGCATGTTACATTTTCAATAGTTTATATTTATCCTTGAGTTCATTAAAGTTATCCTGAAGCATTCCAATGTATTCCAATAGTTCATCCTTAGTTATATTCTCGTCATTATTTGATTCACATTCATTCCCACAACAATAAGAAATATGTATAAGAGAATTGGGTATTACCTTAGAAGTTTCTATCATGAAACAAATGTTTTCATGTTTGTTCTTTTAAATTTTAGAATAGTTAGATCCACTAGAGCTATATTATTAAGCACTCCATGTGGATTTCATAGCCTTTTTGTGTCCCTTTCCCTTTTCTTCATATTTATTCTTAAATTTCAGCATTGGGAAATCATCCATCGCTTGGCCTTTTAATTTACACTCATAGTAGACTATCACATTTGATTTTTCATTCCATTTTATGTCATTTTTTCACTGTACTTTGCTAACATACATTCCTTTATTGTTTTATTTTGTATTGAACTACGTTTTACGGTAGTTCTTTTTGAATCTCCTAGAAATATGAACCTTCTCATCATCCCATCCAGAGTCTGAGTCTTCAATGTTGGAAGTGTCTACAACAGCTTGAACTTTATATTTATCTTTTCTCATTGAGGTGGCTATCGTGAATGCTACAGAATTATTTCGTGGTTCTTCATCTGCTTCTTGATTTACTTTAAGCTCTTATTCATACATCATAAGTTTTCCAATTAGTTCTTGCACTGGTAGCTTGACTATGTCATAGTATTCTCAGATAGAAATCGATGTTTCTCTCTATCTGTTTGGTAGGAATTGAAGCAACCTCATTATTTGATCCTTATTGTCTATTAGTTTCCCAAGAAGACTCATGGTATTTACTATTTCATTAAACCTGAGATACTTTTCACATATATGTTCATCATCCTTCATTTTAAAAGTATCATATTTAATAATATAACTATTTAATCTCATTTCATTAACATTGGTTGTTCCCTCTTAAGTTACTGGTAAAGTATCCAAAATTTCATAAGAAGTTTTACTGGCATATATTCTATTGAATTATTCATCACCTAGAGAACAGTAAAATGCATTCATTTCATTAAAAATATTTTTATATGTACCTTTAATCAATAGCAACCATGTTTCCCTAGCAGTATGAGGCAATGCATGTTGTTCTTATATTGTGTCCTAGATTTCATGACCGAAGCTCTATATACACATTTTCAAATTTAATTTCCACTGGGAATAGTTTTTACAATTAATTAAACATGGCCTTTTAGTAGTATCACCCTCCACATTTTTATCCACTATTAATTAGAATTTTAATAAACATAAATTTTATATATGATAGAAAATTTATGATCTTTAAGGTACAACTAAAATCACAGTTGAAAAAATTTTGAAAACTTGTATAATAGTTCAGATAATGGAAATAAAAATCTAATCCTCTGATACAAAATGTTGGTCATATTGAAAACTCAAGAGGGGGTAAATTGAGTTCCCACATAAAATTTCTGTTAAAAAAATTAATGATAAATATCCCCCAATTTTAAAACATCCCTCTTAATTAAGGTAGTAGAGATATAAACGTTTATTTGGTCAATAATATTCAAAAAGGGTGGTTAGTCCTCAGTTGAATCAGTGTTAAACACTTCTTCATCTTTTGAAAGAAGTTTACTGAATAAAACACATACACACTCTAACCAGAACTCACAACCCGAGTCAATGTTAAAAAAATTCAATTTCTGAAATTATAAGTTTGAAAAAAATAGAAAAACAAAGTATTATATAAATTATAACATAGTAGAATTAAACAAGAAGTTCAGTATCAAGCCTGAATTAATCATCTCCACTTGGTGATGACCATCCACCAAGTAGTCTATATTAACAATAAACATGATATATAGACTGTATCGAGAATTGAAATAGTTTTCACAAACTTTCTAGGGCTCACAACCTCTACCAGAGTTCTATTTGGGAAAAATAAATAATACAGACCACACATAGTCTCTTCCACATTTGTATGTGGGGAACAAGGCGTAAGAGATGTTTTTTGTGAGGATTTTTAGTATCCTCCAGTTCAAGAACATGAGATAGTGTTTGTAACAAAAATACACACACTTCTCATACAAGTATAAATATAAGAACACAATAAAGAAAATATAAAAAACTCAGTTTAGAAAGCTCTATGTGTTTACAGTTCTGCTCTTGACTCCTTGGAGTAATGAAATTAAAGTTCTTGTCTTTCCCTTTAAGATGTCCTCAGAACAGAGTTTCGCAAATCCAGGTTATAGCTTCCATGTACCGATGTGTTCTTCATCTTGGTTGGACCAAGATTTGAAGAAGCACGAAAGGAAGACGTGAAATTGGTTTTCTAAAATGATATTCGGGATGTTCATAGGTTCACATTTTATGTGCTACATGGTTCTTCCATGTTCTCTTTGATCTAGAGAATATGTTATTTTTCATAGATTCCCATATCTTCACATTTAAACACACCCACAATTCTCCCCCTTTCCTTTTCTTAGTCATCCTTACATTTTATATTTGAGGTCCGACAATAAGAATAGGGAAACCACATGCGGTCCTCCTCGTACCTCATATTGTCTCTAGATACGGTCCCTTGATATGTCTATAAATAGAATTAATTAATTTCAGAAGCATTAAAATTACCAAATATGACAATTAGAATAGTCTTTGAATTATAAAAAGTATAGACTAGAATAGTGAGCATTGGTAGACATGTAGTTATATCATTATTGAATCCCTCATTTTTATTACATAATTTTTCATTAAATTTTACTTTCCAAGGATCTTTAATGTTTAGTGTCTTGGAAATCATGAACATAATACCTATTAAAATCATAATGCATCCTTATAAAACAATTTTAAGCCTTCTTCATGGGTTTATCCTAAGTAAAATTACTGCATCTCATAAGCTGGAGATACACATCGAACGATAGGGTGAGAAAAAGGCTCGTTATGGAAAACTAGGGAATCAGTTAACTTGTGAAATCAATAAGAACATGATAAAAACATAAAGATAAGAGAAATGGAAGTAGGGGAATTTCATAATGAAAATAATATGAACCAGAACATGAATATTTTTCCACAACATTTAATTTAGATATTTATGAACATATCACCAAGGTTCATCCCCATAGTGTCATAAAAATTATCAAGGTTATTAACCAAGTTATTGTGAAACCTGTCATCTCTAGAGATTAAATTCATTACCCAATTCATTGGAGAACAATCAGTGTGCACCCATAATATGTCTTTATTTTCATTTTATCTACATAGATTATAATAAAAAATTTCATAAATAATTCATTGTGATTAAAATTAATGGGCTTCATTTCAAAATCATGACGTTTTAAAAGTGCTTAAAAATAAGATCAATATATCGTTTATATCCCATGGAAAGGTACTGAAGGTTATATATATGTCAATTATAGAATCAAATAGATCTATGTTTTTGTATTTTTGAACACCCGTTCAATAGAAATAGGCTTAGATATTCATATAAATAAAACAAGAGAATTTATTGAGAGAACGAGAGGGGAATTTTTAGATGAAAATTCCGAAGCATAACGACTACAAAACATCCATTTAGAAAACATTAAGAAGAGAGGGTAAAAGGGTAACCCACTCATAAGTAAAACATAATACATTATAAATCCATAATAACATGTATATAGGAACATAGTATGGATATTTTAATTACATACCACATGAAAAGAAAGTTGAATGAAAAGAGAAGATGCGAATTCATTTACAAAAAGATCGGCAGCCTAACGGTGTCACATAAAAATTCAGAAAATAAATTGATGAGAGAGTAATGGGTATCTCATAATTTTAATATTAAATTTAATGTATTAATGATATATAATAACATGCCCCCACATAATAAAACAGAACTATAAGACAAAACATAAAGGAAGTCATGACTTAAAAAAGAGAGAGAAAGGTTCCCTTACCGGGAAGAGTAACATTGATTGCATGAAGGTCGGGACCTTGAGAGGCTTGAGGGAACCTTGGGAGGGCTCCTTGGGAGGTTAACATACCATATATTCATTGACGATGATTTTTGAATGAAGAGAATGAGAGAATGACTTGGTATTTATAAGAACAGTGAGGGAATATATTATTAAATTCTAAGGGACACCTCATCGATGATATTTGCAAAACCATGGGCTTGCCCACGGTATTGGTCACTTGGGACACCTCATGAAATATAATAATATTCACTGGTGAAGTAGATTATTTACATCATGATTACATCATCAATGATGTCATTAAACACCCGAAACTCAAAACTGTTTTTTACTATTCACCTAAAAACAATTGTTTCAAAAAATTCCCAAAAATTCACTCTAACCAAATATCGATGCTCTAAATTCATAAATAAACTCCATTTTATGACAATATTTTTCTAAATATTTTTCATTTAATTTTTAAATAAAGTCATTATTCATTCCAAAAATACATCTTTAAAACTATAACTCATTTTTAACACCTTAAGAAAGTAATCAAGGTCCCCTAAAATTATCGTATTATAATATAACAATAATGTAACAATTTATGATTCTATTTTTTTAAAATACATTCAAATTTTAAATTATTAAATTAATTATAATATTATAAATTAAATATTTTTGACATATAAAAATACCAAAACATAAAGTGTGATCATTTTTTCACTTTTAAGATTCCTAAAATGTATTTATACATTAATGGGTTAAGTTTCTATTTTTTTGGTCGATTTACTATTCATTACTATTCATATGGGTATGTTACATTTCATACATTACTATTCACTAAAAATTAAGTTGATCTTGTTAGACTCAAAATTTCCTACTGAACACAACTATAGAAGACCATTTTTTGAAAATCATTTCACATTATTAATTATTTAAAGAATACAAAAATATTTTAAAATACCCCCTTTTCCAAAATTAATCAATAATATGGAATTTGTATAAAATCATCCTATATTTATCCAGACATTTGAAATTCACAAATTTTACCATAATAAGAAGTAAAATATGTTATTTATACAAAAAGATTACAGATAATAACTAAGGATTCATTATGTATCCCATTATAACACCTACATAGGACCTAAGTGTAAGGTCTAATATGGTGATAGAATCTTAGGGTGGCTCGGACAACATTTCCAGAGTGGAGATTTCTATCAGCTAGAACATCTCCCTTATGCAATTTTGTTCTAGATTCACATATTGAAGTTCATCTTGGTCTTGGTCCAAAGCAAAGCCCAGTGATGATACCTTCTTCCCAAGCTCCAATAGATGGGCTTCATAAGGCCTGAGTCTACTCAATGATTACATCGACTCTTCCAAGATCATTTGAATTTATAAACAATAATTGTAATGTTAAGAATTTAGTTTCCAACAGTCATATTGACCAATGTCCATATAATAGTTGAAACCCAATAGTATCATTTATTATACTCACTTAATTTTGTAAAGGTTATAGTTTTGTTGAGTATAAAATAATACAACACAAAAATTCAAGAAATAAATAATATTAAAACATTCGGGTCGTTACATTCTTCCCCCATATGAAATTCCGTCGCTAAAATTATAAATCATACCTTAAGAAGAGAAAAGGTGTGGGTACTTCTACCTCATATACTACTCTGGTTCCCACGTGGCTTCCTCGCATATGTGGTTCCCCCCCCCCCAACACCTTAATAGGGTGAGTAGTCTTATATCCCAAAACCATATCTCTACGATCCAAGATCTCCACTAGCTGATCCACATAAGGGAGGTCTGGTTCTAATTGTATAACCTACAGATTTAGAACATGTGAAGGGTCAAGTATGTACTTCCCCAAGATGGATACATGGAAGACACAATAAACTTGTGCTTGATTTGGAGGAAGTGTAAGCCGATAGGCCACAGCTCCTACGCGATCAAGGATTTCATAGCGGCCAATATACTGAGGGCTGAGCCTCTATTTCTTCCAAAACATCAATAATATCTTCCAAGGTTAAATTCAATGAAATAAATTGTCACCCACATCAAACTCGAAGACCCTTAAACGTTTGTTGGCATAGCTCTTCTGTAGACTCTGAGCTACCCTAATGTGTTGCCAGATTACACACACTTTTTTTCATCTCTCGCACAAGATCAAGACCAAGAATCATTCTATCACCAACTTCATCCCAACAAGTATGAGTTCTAAATATCTTCCCATATATAACATCATAGGGTTTCATTATAATGCTCGATTGAAAGCTGTTGTTGTATGAGAACTCAACTAAAGGGAGATGTCGATCCCATCGACCTTTAAATTATATTGATCATGTTATCAGCATATCCTCGAGTGTATGAATATTTATTTCTGATTGTCCATCAGTTTGGGGGTAATAGGCTATAATGAAATTCAATTCCAGTCTTAGAGAATGTTGAATACTTCTCCATAATTGTGATGTGAACCTTGGATCACGATTACATATGATAGAAAGTGGAACTCTATGAAACCTTTCCATTTCTTTCAATTAAATCATGGAAATTTGATCTAGAGTGAAATATTCTCGAATTCAAATAAAATGGTCCGTCTTGGTGAGACGGTCCACAATAACCAATATCACATTGTTTCCTTTGGAAGTTCATGAAAGACCAGTGCTGAAGTCCATAGTGATATTATCCCACTTTCATGATGGTATGGGTAGTTGTTTCAATACCCCTTTATGATGTTGTGTAAAGACCCGTAAAATTCAAGGGAAATTTTTTCTTAATTTTCTTTAGAATTTTACAAGAGCGCGGTTTCAGACGGCACCTGATTCTGAGGCCCGGAGTGCCCGGAATCATTTTCCGAAATTTGGCTCGGGTACGTTCAGTGAACGAACGAGCGGGTTTTCCTAACTTTTGATCCGGTGCTCGGAATTGAAATCTGAGGGCACCGTTGAACTCGCAGCGCCGATATTCGCTTAAAGAGACCTTTTCGGGAGTTGCGTTTGTTGCAGGTTGAAAGTTAGTTTTGGAGATTAAAAGATAAGTAAAATAAATTTTTGTGTGTGAATTTTATTTTATTCATGGTAGTTAGACTCTCTCATGGGAAGTTGTTGGTGGGGCCCACAACCACCCAACTTCCCATGTGTGGTTATGAGGGAGGTGGGGCCCACACGAGCCCCCACCTTTTCAAATTCCCTAACCCCTCTAAACCCCCTCTTAATTATGTGAATCTCCCCTACTTTAATTCTTGCCAACTTATCTCTTCTTTTAATTTTTGACAACTCTAGAATTAATTAATGTAATGAGTTAATGAGGTGAGTTGTGTGTGGTTATTGAATTTCAAACCTTTGAAATTCAAAGAGGTTGGGTTGTGTGAATAAAATAAGAAAGAGTCTTATTTTATTTTGTTAGAATTTTATCTCCTTGAGAGAGTAGGGAAGTCTTCTTCATCTTTTTCAAACTCAACGAAGAATGCAAAGAACGCCGTTCTTCAACGAAGAACTTCTCCGCCGAAGAACACGGTCCATCCGCGACGCCGTATCCACGACGCGACGTACTTCTTCCGCGTCATCTCTTCCGCGACGGTTTTCCGCGACGAACGCCATCGACAACGACCCTTCCTCCGACGTCAAAGGAATCGACACCGATATTCCACGACTACGTCAACGTGCGACTATCGAGGTAGGGGTTCTTGAGTTCGTTGTTTTCTTTTTATTTGACTTTCCTTAAGACTTGACGAAGAACGCTCAAGTTCCGACGAAGAACGCCGCTCCGCTCTTCTTCATCTTCCGTGTCAACGAGAGAGAACACCGCTTCTTCCTCGGACAACCTTCGTCGGCGTACGAGGTTTCGCCAACGACGTGTCTCTTCGGACGCATTCCTTCGTCATCGGATTTGACGAACGGCTACCGCGACGCCCGACCTCCGCGACGTCGTCTTCCGCGGAACGTTGACAATCTTCGAACCTTATACGAAGGTAGGGGTTGTTGAATATTGTTAATTTATTTTATTCTTGAACGTGGAACATGCATGTCTAACATGTGGCTTTTGATTATTTTGAGTCGTGGAATTATTTAACGTGAGGGGGGGGGGGGGCGGACCGCATGAACACGGCCAAACCCCCCTCCATCATTCTTGTTTAATTCTTGCGGGTGGAAGCAAAGTGGCGTAGTGCCGTCGCACCATGCGGATAACCGTGCAATTAATTTACACGGAGTCGTCGCGCCACGCCGAGGAAGAATCTTCAAGAACGCGACGCCGTCGCGCCGCGTTAAAAGGAATCAAGGAACGGCGAAGGGGCGCGGTGCCTTCGCAACGCGCCGGACGACGAACACCGCGGCCGGTTCCGGGCCGCGGCGGAACGAGGAGACCGCGGCCGGTTCCGGGCTGCGGCGGAAGAGAAGACCGGCGGCCGGGCCGCCGGCGTCAGAAGCCGAAGGGGGGACCGGAATTTCCGGTCCCGTTGGAGAAAACCGGCCGGCCAGCTGGCCGGCCGGATGACTTTAAACCGGGGGAATTAATTCCTCGGTCATCACATAAAACCCCCCTCTTTATGAGGGGGGAGCAGTTTCTTTGAGGGGGCAGGAGGACCCCGGTTCAATCAAGCTGGCCCCCGCAAGGGGGGCCATTTTCCGCAAAAGGGCGCGGCATTAAGCCGCGACGCCACTCCAAGAAACCGGGGGCAGCATCCCCCGGTTTTTAATTCAATCAAGCCCCCCACGTGAGGGGGGGGGGGGGGCGGTTTTGCAGAACGGGTGCGACATTTTGCCGCGCCGACAATTAAATCAGCGGGGGATTAGACCCCGCGTGCGGCCCCTTGCGGCGCCAGGCTGCCGCGGCCCCCGCGCCGCCCCAGGGGGGGGGGGGGGGGGGGTCGGGCCGGGTCGGCCCGGACCCGGACCCCCCCGTTTCGAACCTGTTTCGGTCTTTGGGCCATAACATGAGCCTCGGACCTCCGAATGACGAACCGTCTGCGGCAACGCGATCCTTGGATCGAGACGGTCGTTTCGGTATATCGCACTCAAGGTTTCGGATTACTTTGTGTTCGGGCGGGTTGGTTCGTTCACGAAACCAACCGGGCCTTCGGAGCGGAAACGCTCATATCTTGAGCTACGGACGTCCGATTGACGTGCCGTCAGTCGCATTGTGTTCCTCTTAGTGAGACGGATCTTTTGGCATACTCTGCTCGATTTTTGGACGTAGGTGGAGTACGGTCGGGTTGGTTATGCCTTAAAAACCAACCGGGCCCCGGGAACGAAAATGCCAATAACTCTCAGACCGGGCGTCCGATCGACGCGCCGTCTGTTGCGTTGAGTTCCTGTTGACGATACGGAATTTTTGGATACATCAACTCTGGGCTTTGTGTCAGTTGATGTATCAGCCTCTCGGCTCGTGGAGCGGATCCTCCGAACGAGCTTGCTGTGTGCGGAGACCCTAGTGCTGGCTGCGACTGTTACTGTGACTACTACTGCTACTACTGCTACTACTGCTACTGTGACTGCGACGACGACAGTACAGAGATCCTGTGTGGTTTCGACGACGACGACTACAGCACTCAGCGATCCTACGTGGAACAGTGCTACCGAACCTGTGTGAGCTGAATCTTCTTTTTACCTTGGGCGGTGGAGCGCTTGGTTGTAGCGGCGGACCCGCGATACTCTACGGAGTGTGTGTGCTTGGTTGTAGCGACAGACCCGCGACAGTGGAGACGTGCGTGTGGAGTACGGAGACCGTGTAGCCGACTGAGACCTGACGACTGCTTGACCGACTCGACTTGGAGTGAGTCGACTAGCCCAGTGGACAGAGCGCCCAGTAGTTGGCAGCATACCCACGGCGGACGGAGCGCCTGGTAGTTGGCAGCAAACCCACGGTACTCGACAGGAGGAGTACCTCAGTAGGCTATCAGGGTGAGCGCCCGGTATTTGGCAGCAGACCCTCAGCGGATGGAGCGCCCGGTAGTTGGCAGCAGACCCACGGTACTCGACAGGAGGAGTACTTCAGCAGTCTTAGGTTAGTGAGCGGCGGCCTCGGAGTCGTGACAGGACCACTGTACACTCTAGAGACGGAGCTCTTCAGCTGTTACGGTTTCGATAATAAAAATCCTGGTTTGAGCTGATGATCTTTGAGCTGATGATCTTTGAGCTGATGATCATTGAGCAGATGATCTTTGAGCTGATGATCTTTGAGCTGATGATCTTTGAGCTGATGATCTTTGAGCTGATGATCTTTGAGCTGATGATCTTTGAGCTGATGATCATTGAGCTGATGATCTTTGAGCTGATTATCTTTGAGCTGATGATCTTTGAGCTGATGATATTTGAGCTGATGATCTTTGAGATTCCTTATGGTTGAGATGGGTCGCTTGATAACTCAGGTATATGAATGGGCATATACCTGGGTAATGGTTATCCGTTAATTTCATAATCTTGTTATAAACTGTGTGGTCTTGTACTGTTATCCTGTGTGGATTTACTGTTTACTCTTCTTTGTGGATTGGGTTGTTCTTGGGATCGGTGTTGGAGCCGAACGGAAATTGGTGACATAGGTATATGTATGGGCATATACCTAATCAATACTGGATTTTACTTCGTGATTGTATCTTCTTGTGGTTTATCCTTTGTGGATTTCGGGAGACCTTCGAGGGTCTCGGGGTCCCTACTGAGTATCTTATACTCACCCCTGCACGGGTTATGCCCGTACTTCGTTGTGTTGGTTGCAGACGACGGACAGCGCTGACTGCGGTTGAGGCTTACGGAGTAGGTCGGTACCCGGAGGAGGACCATTGAGCGGGACGTGCTCGGAGCGGACAGTTGGACCCGAGGAGTTGAGGAGCTATCTGTACCTACCCTTCAGGTAGGATCCGTGGTGGACGATCCAGGAGCTGAGCCATCTGTACCTACCCTTCAGGTAGGAATCGAGGAGGACGTTCCAGGAGCCGCTTGTACTTTCAGTTGTTGTTTTCCCTTTCAAGTTGTACTTTACTTTACAGTTGGCCTTGTATTTCCGGCCCCTTTACTTCAGCACAGTTGTCCTAGTTTTGTGTACTGCTTTACTTCCGCTTGATACTCTGAGGTGCTTGTTTACTTTATTAAGGCAATGCCTTCCCTTTTACTGGTATTTTACGCCTTGGTGCTAGTCGCCAGCCCCTGGCCTATGGAAGGCGGGCTTGGGGTAGTCACGGCACGGGCCCCGAGGGCGGGTCGTGACAAATTGGTATCAGAGGGGTCGGTTCTACCGCAGACTCTGATCTTTTTTCTATGTGAAGCAATAGTGTTTAGTGTATTGAGTGTGGTTATCAGTCCAGGGAGTCCAGTGTTGGTGCGGCGGCCGACGTATCCGTACACCAGGACCCTGACTTCTAATTTCCGACTTAATGCACGAAAACACTGATTGCGTGTGTGTTTCCCAAAAGGTTTAAAGTCAGCTCAAACTAGGTCAGCTCACCAGGTATAAATCGTTGACCATGACACAACTGTTCAGGATGTCACCATGCAGATAGTTAGCTGGGGTTCCGAGAGAGTTCTCGATGATGGCCCACCGAGCAGCGAGACTCCAGTGCATGGCCCTTTTTCAGTGTTGGCACCTTCGGGTGGTGTACCAGCAGCACCACCACCCGTTAGGCAGCAGATGCCACTAGCTGACGGTGCACGCTAGCAGAGCGCGATGCACGAGTTCCAGCAGTAGAGGCCCTTGAGGATACGAGGCGAGACAGATTTCCCAGGCAGTAGTGGACTGGATGGAGGCGATTTCTAGAGTTCTACACCTAGCTTTGATACTAGTAGAGCGGATGATGATCTTAGCTCCTGGTGTTTCCAGTGAGTGACCATGAGGTTGGTCCTTATAGTAATGAGGATTCGGTACGTGAACCGATACCTGGGATAGTACCTACGGGTAGAGCGCCAGCTATGCCACTACCTGTTGGTCAGCAGACACTACCGGCGGTACCGGTAGCAGAGACTCACAGGCTTAGTGCCTTACATATGTTTTAGCATCAGATATCCCTCATGTTTCGAGGTGAGCCTGACTCGTAGGCGGCTGAGGACTGGCTTGAGGAGGTGGTTGTGAGATTTCTGGAGCTAATACAGCTTCGACAGTACGACATGTCGGAAGCAGAGCACTCAACGTGGCTTACCAATCAATCTTGGTACTCGTTGGTTACGTTGTGATCAGTTCTTCAGACTCGAACTTCTGAGCTAAGTGTGTCTAAAGGACATCCGAACCATTTCATTTCCTCTATGAATTCCTACCTATGTTAGGATGCTAGAGAGAACCTTTGTGGTTGTGAACGTTAGCAGTGAAAGGCAGGAAACTAGCGCCAGTCTCAGAGACTCGGGCGTGTAAAATGTTTCAGGAGGAGGAAGTGCTGAGGACAGATGAATCTGCAGGGTAGCAGGCGTGGAAGCGGAGCTTGGAGAGCAGCATGTGGTGGTGTACATTTCGACATGTTACGACCACCCGACTTAGTAGTCCCCGTCAGGCTCAGGGAGCAGGAGGGCTGGGGAGGAGAATAGCTGCATTGCGGTCAAGGAGTGTGACCCAGGAGCTCTAAGAATGATTCGGGGTACGAATTATGTCTACTACGAGCTGCCATATCTATAGACATAGGAACCAATCATTCTACCCTTCCACGAATCATGTCCCAGACCTAGAGGTTCCGGGTAAGCCGTAGACTTGACCCTCACGTCTGGAGATACCTTTGGGAGGAGACTCGATAATCACGCTTACGCCGACGGTGTGATTTGACCTCGAGGTGAGAGTTTCGGTTGGAATCTCTTGGTGGCAGCGTAGAGGCCTTACGACGTTGATCTGGGTATGGTTTTGATTCACAAATCATACCCCGATTGACTGTTTTAGGCAAACGTCGGAATGGGTTTTCCTTGGTCGGCGAAAAGGAAACCCTGGGCAGCACATGTTAAACTCAGGCATAAGAGGGTGTGATCGATCACTCTTGAGTTGGTCAACCCTACCCTTGTGGCAGCAGGAGTTTTTAGTTTCAGTTCTAACCTAAAAAGGGAAACCTCTTGAGTTCGAGGGTGACGAACACGTTCTTATACGGTCTCAACCCGATGAGGTTTCGGAGATGTGGCCGAGGCGGCATGTTATCTCCGAAGTTCAATGGACCCTTTTGATCTCCAGCAGGGTAGGCGAGGAGGTTTACCGCTTGACCCTACCACCTCAGTCGCACCGGGTGCATAATGTCCACCACGTGTCTCAGCTGTGGAGATACGTGTAAGTTTCTTCACACGTCATCGACCTCGGGGAGTTGGACGTCGACGACAGGGCGACAAGCACAGAGGTTCTAGTAGAGATCGAGGATCGACAGGATCAGGTTCTACGTGAACGTTTGCTTCCTCTAGGGTGCTTCTCGGGTAGCACGAGATCTTCAGGTGAGCATATGGGAGCGTAAAGCTCAGTTGCGTGCTCAGTACTACGTTGTTTCCCTTAAGTGTGAGTTGAAGCTTTACGGGGACGTAAAGCCCTGAGGTGGGATTAATGTAAAGACCCGTAAAATTCAAGGGAAATTTTTTCTTAATTTTCTTTAGAATTTTTACAAGAGCGCGGTTTCAGACGGCACCTGATTCCGAGGCCCGAAGTGCCCGGAATCATTTTCCGAAGTTTGGCTCGGGTACGTTCAGTGAACGAACGAGCTGGTTTTCCTAACTTTTGATCCGGTGCTCGGAATTGAAATCTGAGGGCACCGTTGAACTCGCAGCGCCGATATTCGCTTAAAGAGACCTTTTTGGGAGTTGCGTTTGTTGCGGGTTGAAAGTTAGTTTTGGGGATTAAAAGATAAGTAAAATAAATTTTTGTGTGTGGATTTTATTTTATTCATGGTAGTTAGACTCTCTCATGGGAAGTTGTTGGTGGGGCCCACAACCACCCAACTTCCCATGTGTGGTTATGAGGGAGGTGGGGCCCACACGATCCCCCACCTTTTCATATTCCCTAACCCCTCTAAACCCCCTCTTAATTATGTGACTCTCCCCTACTTTAATTCTTGCCAACTTATCTCTTCTTTTAATTTTTGACAACTCTAGAATTAATTAATGTAATGAGTTAATGAGGTGAGTTGTGTGTGGTTATTGAATTTCAAACCTTTGAAATTCAAAGAGGTTGGGTTGTGTGAATAAAATAAGAAAGAGTCTTATTTTATTTTGTTAGAATTTTATCTCCTTGAGAGAGTAGGGAAGTCTTCTTCATCTTCTTCAAACTCAACGAAGAACGCAAAGAACGCCGTTCTTCAACGAAGAACTTCTCCGCCGAAGAACACGGTCCATCCGCGACGCCGTATCCGCGACGCGACGTACTTCTTCCGCGTCATCTCTTTCGCGACGGTTTTCCGCGACGAACGCCATCGACAACGACTCTTCCTCCGACGTCAAAGGAATCGACACCGATATTCCACGACTACGTCAACGTGCGACTATCGAGGTAGGGGTTCTTGAGTTCGTTGTTTTCTTTTTATTTGACTTTCCTCAAGACTTGATGAAGAACGCTCAAGTTCTGACGAAGAACGCCGCTCCGCTCTTCTTCGCCTTCCGTGTCAACGAGAGAGAACACCGCTTCTTCCTCGGACAACCTTCGTCGGCGTACGAGGTTTCGCCAACGACGTGTCTCTTCGGACGCATTCCTTCGTCATCGGATTTGACGAACGGCTACCGCGACGCCCGACCTCCGCGACATCGTCTTCCGCGGAACGTTGACAATCTTCGAACCTTATACCAAGGTAGGGGTTGTTGAATATTGTTAATTTATTTTATTCTTGAACGTGGAACATGCATGTCTAACGTGTTGTTTTTGATTATTTTGAGTCGTGGAATTATTTAACGTGAGGGGGGGGGGGGGGCGGACCGCATGAACACGGCCGAACCCCTCTCCATCGTTCTTGTTTAATTCTTGCGGGTGGAAGCGAAGTGGCGTGGTGCCGTCGCACCACGCGGATAACCGTGCAATTAATTTACACGGCGCCGTCGCGCCACACCGAGGAAGAATCTTCAAGAACGCGACGCTGTCGCGCCGCGTTAAAAGGAATCAAGGCACGGTGAAGGGGCGCGGTGTCGTCGCACCGCGCCGGACGACGAACACCGCGGCCGGTTCCGGGCCGCGGCGGAACGAGGAGACCGCGGCCGGTTCCGGTCCGCGGCGGAAGAGAAGACCGGCAACCGGGCCGCCGGCGTCGGAAGCCGAAGGGGGGACCGGAATTCCCGGTCCCGTTGGAGAAAACCGGCCGGCCAGCTGGCCGGCCGGATGACTTTAAACCGGGGGAATTAATTCCCCGGTCATCACATAAAAACCCCCCTCTTTATGAGGGGGGGAGCAGTTTCTTTGAGGGGGCAGGAGGCCCCCGGTTCAATCAAGCTGGCCCCCGTAAGGGGGGCCGTTTTCCACAAAAGGGCGCGGCATTAAGCCGCGCCGCCACTCCAAGAAACCGGGGGCAGCATCCCCCGGTTTTTAATTCAATCAAGCCCCCCACGTGAGGGGGGGGGGGTTTGCAGAAGGGGCGCGGCATTTTGCCGCGCCGACAATTAAATCAGCGGGGGCTTAGCCCCCGCGTGCGGCACCTTGCGGTGCCCGGCCGCCGCGGCCCCCGCGCCGCCCCAGGGGGGGGGGAGGTCGGGCCGGGTCGGCCCGGACCCGGACCCCCCCGTTTCGAACCAGTTCCGGTCATTGGGCCATAACATGAGTCTCGGACCTCCGAATGACGAACCGTCTGCGGAAACGCGATCCTTGGATCGAGACGGTCATTTAGGTATATTGCACTCAAGGTTTCGGATTACTTTGAGTTCGGCCGGGTTGGTTCGTTCACGAAACCAACCGGGCCTTCGGAGCGGAAACGCTCATATCTTGAGCTACGGACGTCCGATTGACGTGCCGTCAGTCGCGTTGTGTTCCTCTTAGTGAGACGGATCTTTTGGCATACTCTGCCCGAGGTTTTGACGTAGGTGGAGTACGGTCGGGTTGGTTATGCCTTAAAAACCAACCGGGCCCCGGGAACGAAAATGCCAATAACTCTCAGACCGGGCGTCCGATCGACGCGCCGTCTGTTGCGTTGAGTTCCTGTTGACGATACGGAATTTTTGGATACATCAACTCTGGACATTGTGTCAGTTGATGTATCAGCCTCTCGGCTCGTGGAGCGGATCCTCCGAACGAGCTTGCTGTGTGCGGAGACCCTAGTGCTGACTGCGACTGTTACTGTGACTACTACTGCTACTACTGCTACTACAGCTACTGTGACTGCGACGACGACAGTACAAAGATCCGGTGTGGTTTCGACGACGACGACTACAGCACTCAGCGATCCTACGTGGAACAGTGCTACCGAACCTGTGTGAGCTGAATCTTCTGTTTACCTTGGGCGGTGGAGCGCTTGGTTGTAGTGGCGGACCCGCGATACTCTACGGAGTGTGTGTTCTTGGTTGTAGCGACAGACCCGCGACAGTGGAGACGTGCGTGCGGAGTACGGAGACCGTGTAGCCGACTGAGACCTGACGACTACTTGACCGACTCGACTTGGAGTGAGACGACTAGCCCAGTGGACGGAGCGCCCAGTAGTTGGCAGCAGACCCACGGCGGACGGAGCGCCTGGTAGTTGGCAGCAAACCCGCGGTACTCGACAGGAGGAGTACCTCAGTAGGCTATCTGGGTGAGCGCCCGGTATTTGGCAGCAGACCCTCAGCGGACGGAGCGCCCGGTAGTTGGCAGCAGACCCGCGGTACTCGACAGGAGGAGTACTTCAGCAGTCTTAGGTTAGTGAGCGGCGGCCTCGGAGTCATGACATGACCACTGTACACTCTAGAGACGGAGCTCTTCAGCAGTTACGGTTTCGATAATAAAAATCCTGGTTTGAGCTGATGATCTTTGAGCTGATGATCTTTGAGCTGATGATCTTTGAGCTGATGATCTTTGAGCTGATGATCTTTGAGCTGATGATCTTTGAGCTGATGATCTTTGAGATTCCTTATGGATGATATGGGTCTCTTGATAACTCAGGTATATGAATGGGCATATACCTGGGTAATGGTTATCCGTTAATTTCATAATCTTGTTATAAACTGTGTGGTCTTGTACTGTTATCCTGTGTGGATTTACTGTTTACTCTTCTTTGTGGATTGGGTTGTTCTTGGGCTCGGTGTCGGAGCCGAACGGAAATTGGTGACATAGGTATATGTATGGGCATATACCTAATCAATACTGGATGTTACTTCGTGATTGTATCTTCTTGTGGTTTATCCTTTGTGGATTTCGGGAGACCTTCGAGGGTCTCGGGGTCCCTACTGAGTATCTTATACTCACCCCTGCACGGGTTATGCCCGCACTTCGTTGTGTTGGTTGCAGACGACGGACAGCGCTGATTGCGGTTGAGGCTTACGGAGTAGGTCGGTACCCGGTGGAGGACCACTGAGCGGGACGTGCTCGGAGCGGACAGTTGGACCCGAGGAGTTGAGGAGCTATCTGTACCTACCCTTCAGGTAGGATCCGTGGTGGACGATCCAGGAGCTGAGCCATTTGTACCTACCCTTCAGGTAGGAATCGAGGAGGACATTCCAGGAGCCGCTTGTACTTTCAGTTGCTGTTTTCCCTTTCGAGTTGTACTTTACTTACAGTTGGGCTTGTATTTCCGGCCCCTTTACTTCAGCACAGTTGTCCTAGTTTTGTGTACTGCTTTACTTCCGCTTGATACTCTGAGGTGCTTGTTTACTTTATTAAGGAAATGCCTTCCCTTTTACTGGGATTTTACGCCTTGGTGCTAGTCGCCAGCCCCTGGCCTATGGAAGGCGGGCTTGGGGTAGTCACGGCACGGGCCCCAAGGGCGGGTCGTGACATGTTGCCACTTCGCCTTCACTTTCTGACAAACCAGGCCCCTTGAAGTGTAGGCAGCAATCTCCCTTTTCATATTATCTCACCAATAATTATCTTGAATGTCCCTATACATTTTTTGGATTCCAAGATGTATAGAGAATGTAGAGCTATGAGCTTCATCCATCTCCTCCATCTTTATTTCCAGAGTAGATAGAACACATAGTCTTATAAAAAATTTCATCACACCTTCTTGATCAATATTGAACTTAGGAAACATCCCATTCTTCAGAGAACCAGACTTCTTCTGTAACAAAGGATGTTTTTTATGAGAAATCTTGATATACTCTTGTAATGACTATTGCGAAACAATTTGGGTTAGGGTTGATGATGTCCCTTCCCATTTAATTCCCTTGTCAATTTTTACATGGTCATTGATCAAAGGATCTCTTTGAATCCTCATCATGGAAATAACAACTGGGGCATTCATACTTAATGCATCAATAAGATTGTTTTCACTTCTAGGATGATAATGAATTGAAAATTCCCAGTCTTTGAGAAGTTCTAACCATATTCATTGTCTAATGTTCAATTCAATTTGTGTGAAAATATACTTCAAACATTGATGGACTATGTATATATCACGTTTTCCCATAAAGAGAGTGAATATATATCTTTAGATAAAAAAACCACATCTAACTCCAGATCATGCATATAATAGTGCTTCTCATGAGTATTCAACTATCAAGATACATAAGCAATGAATTTATCATTTTTAATGAGGACGCACCCAAAACCTTTAAGATAGGAATCGCTAAAAATAATGAATCCCTCTCTACTTGGGGGAAGAGTTAACACGGATGCAGTAACCAATCTCTTCTTCTGCTCTTGAAAACATTTCTGACACTCCTCTATCCAGATGTACTTGAACCCTTTTTGAGTTATCATGGTTAATGGATTAGAACATCATGAAATGTTTTTCACAAAACTGATATAATATCCCACTATTCCATGGAAACATTGAATCTCAGTTATTGTTTTTGGATGAGTCTACTCCTCTACAACTTTTTTTGTATGGTCAATTATGATTTATTCATTGGTAAAAATGTGCCCCATGAAAGAAACATGTTGTAACCCGAATTCACATTTGCTTAACTTCCCAGAATGCCTCTCCTTCCAAAGAGTTTTCAAAATTACCCTTACATGATCCTCATGCTCCTCGTGACTTTTGGAATATATCTGAATACCATCAATAAAAACTACAAAGAAGTTATGAAGGTAGTCATTAAATACTCTCTTCATCGAATCCATAAAAATATCTGGTACGTTGGTCAGTCAAAAGGGAATAACAACAAACTCATAATGCCCATATCTTGATCAGAATGTAGTTTTTGGAATATCTTCTTTCTTCACCCTCAATTGATTATAACTAGTTAGAAGATCAATCTTAGAGAAGAATGAATCCCCATGAATTTAGTCAAATAAGTCATCAATTCATGTAATAGGGTATTTTTTCTTTATTCTGATTCCATTTATTTTTCTGTAATCTATGCATAGCTGCATCGATCCATCCTTCTTCTTCACAAAGAGAACATGTTCTCCCCAAGCAGACGCACTCAGTTAGATAAACCTATTCTCCAAAAAATCATTGGGTTCTTTATTTAATTATTCCAGCTCCACATTTTCCATCTAATACAGGTTCTTTTATATTGGATGAGATCCCAGATTATGTTCAATAGAGAACTATACCTCTCTTTCTATGGGAGGTCTAGAAAAATCCTCACGAAATAGGTCAATGTATTCTTGGATGATGATGATATTTTCTATACTCAAACACTCATTTCAATTTTCATATTCACCGATGAACTCTATATAGAATGATATAGGAGGTTCATATAGAAAAATACTAGGTCAAGATATCTTTCCTTTAATGAAAACTATAGGTTATCTATTCATGATTACTGACATTTCCTTGCTTCTGCATTTGATAGTAGCATTATACTTTGAGAGCCAGTCTAACCCTAGTATAATGTCGGATTCTTTCATGGGAATGACTACAAGATTTTTTATTGGATTGTTCTCAATAAACTAAATATGATAGAATTTAAATACTGATGATACTTAGATAATCCCACCAGAGGTCTTGACTGATAAATATACTTTTAGAAGATCAGGTGTTTATTATAAATTCATTGAAAACACGGAGGAAATAAAGTAAATTGTAGAACCAGTATAAAAAATGTACTTTCTAGATTTGAGAGAACAACAAGAGAAATTGTTACCACATCATTCAAAGTTTCAACTACAGCTGTCGTGATTGAAAAAGAACGACCATTACCCCTTGGAAATTGTTGAGGCTGATGGTGGTTCCCCTCTACTACCCTCAAATTTGGATAGTTATTGGAAAAGTGCCCAAGTAGTCTATACGTAAAGCACTAGACATCTGGTAGGGAATGCACCATGTTCCCCTTGATGTTAGTGTTTAGAAGTTGAGGTTTCAACTTAGTGCAACAATTTTTTGAAATATAACCCTCTCTTCCACACTTGTAGCATTTCCCGCTCATGAGCAGGTAGTTCCCTGAATGCTTCTTCCCACCTTTATTACACATGGTACGTTGCACTTTATTGCCTACTCTTCCCTGATCAATGGTCTTCCCTATGCTCTGCTCTATATATCTCTTCTTTCCGTTAGATTTAGGAGATCATTGTGTCTCACCGAAATCCAACTCGACTTTAATCGAACTCTGAATGATCTCCTCATAGCTATCATAGTCACGATTGGCTAGAATCTTCCGCAGATGTGGTCTCAGTACACCGAAGAATCTATCAACCTTACCATTTGATCCGTGACAAAGCTAGAGGTGTAACATATAAACGTTGTGATTTTCATCTCATATCTTCTCACAGATTCATTCTCCTTCTGCTTCAACTTGAGAAACTTCTTCTCCATTTTTTTTTCTCACTGATCGAGGGAAATGATTGTTAAAGAATATCCCTCTAAACTCTTCCCACTCCATAGCTTTAACTTACACTCTTGGCCTTGTTTTTTAATCAGTTCTAGCCACTGATCAACTTCTACCTCTAAGAGATTGATATCTAGGGTAACATTTTCTTATTCAGAACATCGGGGAAAAGAAATTATCTTCTTAATAGAGCTGATCCACTGTTCAAAAATCAATGTGTCAGTAGATCCACCAATGGTTGGTGGTCATTGATGCATAATGGATTAAATAGAATGGTGTTCCCTTAATGATGAGATCAGTCTCTCAGCATGATTCAAGTTATTTCCCATAACTTCAGTCAGTAGGTTAATCATTCGCCTGAATGATTCCATTTCAGCTTTAATTAGATGGTCGTAAGTGCATATTCCATTGCAGTCACCATTTACATGGTTCCTCTTATTTCTAGAAATTTTCTAAATGAATATAACCTTAGTGAGAAACTTATTTCATATACAAGTCTTTTAAATATAAAGGATTTTATGTCTTAAAACATCTTTAAACAATTATATTTCTCTATAAATCCTTTATAATGATTCATAAAAAGCATATGATTAACCAAACAAATCCCATGGGAGTCTCGTAACCAAGAGTGAAGCAAGGTCCATTATTGGGTACTAGGATACCCTAGGTCAAGTCAGAAAATCCTAGTCGGAGTTTTCACTACTAGGTACCTCTAAGCCAGAGCCGCCTCTACCAGTTCATATCTAGACAGGGATGTATTTTCTTTATAAACTACTTACTCAATACTCACCAAAATACAGAAATTTTTCCTATATTTAAAATTTTCTATAGAATTATTCCTATTTCTTTCATAGCCAAATTTCCATAAAACACTAAACTATCCTTTCATACCAACTATGGAATCCTGAATTTTTATTATATATCTTTTCAATAAATTTACATACAGAGGTTCTTTAATGTATAGTGTTTTGGAAATCAAGAACATAATATATGACAATGTCATAAAACATCCCTCTAAAACACTTTCAAGGCTTAATCATAGGTTCATTCTAGGTTCAACTATTGCATCTCATTACCTGGAGACATAAATAAAAGGAATGGTTGAGTAGAAGGACTATTATGGAAAATAAAGGAATTAGTTAACATGTGAAATCAATAAGAACATGATAAAAACATACAGACATGAGCATTGGAAGTTGAGGTATATCATAATGAAAATAACATGAAACATAACATGAATATGTGGATAAAACATTTAATTTATACATTCATGAAAATATCAACAAGGTTCATCCCCAAAGTGTCATAAATATTACCATGGTTATTCACTAAGGTAATGTGAAACCTGTCAGCTCTAGAGATTAAATTCTTTATCCAATGCATTGGAGCACTATCAGGGTGCACCTTTAATATTTATTTATTTTCATGGAATCCACATAGATAGTAATAAAAAATTTCATAAATAACCCATAGATATTAAAATTAATGGGCTTCACTTCAAAATCATTATGTTTTAAAAGTGCTTAAAAATAATATCATAATGTCGTTTATAACACATGGAAAAAGAGTGAGGGTTATATGTTTTTCAATTAAAGAATCAGATAGATATTTTTTTTTTGAATTTATAAACACCCATAGAAAATAAATAGGCCTGGGTATTAAAAAAAATAAAACAAGAGAATTTCATGATAGAAAGAGGGAGGAATTTTGAGATGAAAATTTCACAGCATAACGGCTACACAACATCCTTTTAGAGAACATTAAAAAGAGAGGGTACAAGGGTAACACACTCATAAATAACTTATATTACAGTATAAATCCATAATAACATGGAGACAAGAACATGGTATGGATATTTGAATGACATGCCACATGAAAACGAAACATGAAAGGAAAGAGATGATTTGATTTCTTTTACCAAAAACATCGGCAGCCTAACGACGTCACATAAAAATTCAAAAAATAAATTGTTGAGAGAAAAAAATGGTATCTCATTATTTGTAATTGAAATTGAAAATAGTAAAGATATATATTTAAAATCCCCCACATAATGAAATGGAAATATACAAAATAACATAAAGGAATTCATGATATAAAAGTGGAGAGTGAATGGTTCGCTTACCTCAAAGAGTAACTTCAAATGCATGAAGGTCAGTTCCTTTGGTGTAACACCCCAAAAATTAATGAAAAATATTTTTTTTTATGTTATATAAATCATCAATGGAATCTCTCAACACACACAACACTATCTTGGCTTTCTTTACACGCAACCACGGCCTTCCTCGATAGCTTTCGTTGTACGCAATACCGAGTTTCACTAAACAACGATATGCTATTAAAATATTATTAAAACTAGCCGTTATGAATAGTAATACCCACTTTTTAAAAAATTTTAAAGTATATTTTTTAAAATGGACTTCATTTTTAGATTCAGAATATCCAAATTAGCCTAGGGTGAAATTTTGGAATTTTTCTGAAAACATTCAATTTTTGATGAATAGTGAAAACTCTTTGTTACTATTTAAAAAGTGACTTTTTATTTAAATAAATATTTATTTTATTTAAATTTATTTCAGTTCAAAATTGATACATAATACCCTTATAAGTTCAAAGTAATTCCTTGGAGTCATTTTATAATAATTTTAGATATATAAAAATTTTATTGAACTTTTCACCGTCTTTTACCCACCTCCTAGGTGAATTTGAAAAATTAACATAAAACATAATTTTACCGCTTCTGTGAGTGAAATTTCGAAAATCCAAGAGACGCGGTTATTATCAAGGTCTAAAATTTGGTTCAATGAGAAAAAAATAATTTTTGGTGAATAGTAAGTTTTTACCTTTTTTTACCTCTGTTCAACGTAAATAGGGTAATTAAGGGTAAAAATGGTTCTAGTATTACCCTAACACATATCCTAATTCATTTTTATAAGTGTAATTCGACCAAAAACATCCTTAGGAATAAAATATGACCATTTAGGCCCACTTGGATTAGATTAGGACATTTATTATTAATTTATTTAAAGACGGTTTAAAATAGTAAAAATCAATGTTTCATATCCAAATCATTTTTAATATAAAGTTATACATAAGATAAATTTGACTATAAATATTAATTAGAAATATAAAATGTTTTCCTACATAAGGGTATTTTATTTTTAATTTTTAGACTATCAATAATTTAATTTATTTATGACACAATGATGATGCAATAATTATCTAATTATTAAAATATTGACATAATTGATGTTATAAATACAAAAATAAAGGTACTTTGAGACTTTTTATTAATTACAATTATTTTATATGTTAATATGACATGTTATTATTGATTTAATTAACATTGTTCGAACTAATCATTCTGTTATAATTTTCACAAAAATCAATTACCAAACAGTGTCAAATTGACATATAATTGTTTTTAAAACAAATAATATATTATTAATTGTTATTTTATTCCTAAAAAAATAATGTTCGGCCAAATGGCATATATAAGGTTATATATATTAATAATAAACAACTTGGGGTTCGTTTGGATTGTTATAGTAAGTTCATTAACCATATAGTGTAAGAAAACAAGAAGACACGGTAAAAGTTAAATTATCTAAAATAAAGTTAAATCTAAATGATAATGTTAAAATAGAAACCTAAACATGTCTAAATTATATTTTATGAGATTATTTCGACCCATCCCCACCTTAGCATAGAAATAAATCAATTTGGAGCTCTTAAAAACCGAATATGGCTTTATAATAAAATAATATTTTTAGTTTTTCCAAAGGTGCCCCTCTCCTCCCTTATAAAAGGGAACCTCCTCCCTCTCTTCCTCACACCACTTTGAGCCTTCATGCTCGTCCAAACCATGCCAAATTCTCTTCTCCACTTCCCTAGAAACATCGTAGAGGTCCTGGTATTATTCAAATTCCAATTTTAGTGCCCTAAGAGGAGGTCTCAAAGAGGTGTTTCAAAGAAGAGGTAATGTCTGTTACCGATTCTTTCAACTTTATTTCTTCTTCCACTTATTCATCTTTAGTTATTTCATTATGAAGTAATAAAATCAGTATAACTAACATACGGATATGTTATTATTAGTATTAAACAACCCTATTTCACCATCTATCCATCCTACAGAAAACAAAATCACCGCGCGTGCGTACGTATGGAATACCGTCTCCACGCCGTGGTGTAATCTGTTTTCCACCACCACCTTACATGGATGGGTATAATGGTGTAAATAATAACTATATATGATTATTGACATGTGATATTTATTCTGAAATAGTATACATACACTCCATTACAATTCCACGATCATGGGAACGATATCATCGCTCGTGCGTACGTACAGAATACCGTCTCCACGATGTGATGTGACTCGTTCTACATGATTTTCATTGTATAATGATTACATAAATGAATTGAGTGAATAAATATGATATATAATACACTAATAACATTCTTGAAATTATGTATCTATAACCTAAAAAGAAGAAAAAGAATTTATTCAACAAAACACGCATAAGAACACAAAGTAATAAACACCCGAATAACAAGTAGAAATGAAATATTACTGATAAGAAGCTAAGAATATGACCATATATGATATCATAACAATTATTATGATTCTGGAATAAGTCAATGACATTATTTAAATTATTATACAGGAGGCTCGGTCACTTACAAAGAAAATCGGACCTAAGGTTAGGGACAATCTCACGATCTCAATTTTTATCCGAGATTGTTTATACTTCATAATTTACAGGGGAATATTTATCTTCCACATCCATGTTTCTTCAACATGTAATATTATTTATATCCTCATAAATTCTTTAAATCCAATTTTACCCTTCAGTGAGGTTTTAGTAAAAGATATGAAAGGAATCTTTTTTCATTTTTCGTATGAGTTACTTTTTGACTTTTCTGACATAAGTACGAGAAGGACGTTTTTTAACTTATAAGTCATGAATGTATTTTTAAAACCTTATTTCCAAGAACCTTCCTTTACAAGTTTTCATGTTTATTTTTAATCAACTTCTTTTATTTTAAAATTGTATGACTTGTTAAGAATGGAAAAAAAATTGAGGTATAAAGGATATTTTCCTCAAGAATGGAGTTCAAGTGTTTTATCAAAATTATTTTCCATTTAAGATAATATACGGTTCTATTTATATCACTATTATTACATTGATTTGATTATGTTGTGATGGAATTATATTTATGAATTCCTTTATCTTATATGAATTGTTTTATGATGTCACGATGTTTAAGAATCCCATTTTTATTACATGGGTTAAGAAATGATGTATGATTTATGATTTTGTGGCACACATAAGAATGGAATCATTATGAGATGGGTGGGACCTATATCTCCCTCCAATGCATTGGGTAAAGATTTATATCTCATGAGATAGACATGGCTGTAACAGTAGGTTAGACCGGTTTAGTGAAACAGGACTGAAACGAGGAGTGAACTCGGTTCAGAAATGGACTTTGTCCACTAAGATAGTCTTGGAAATGAGACTTGACTACTAAAAAATTATTTTCTATGATTATGTGTGTATGCCACAATGTTTCATGTTTTATGTTATGATTATTGGGATTACATTTCACTACTATTATTTGATCCATGTTATGAAATTATGATCTCTTTTGTAGGTTCAAATTACCAAAATGTTATGTTCGTATGAATATGATGTGATTGATATTTATTTTTTATACCCTTACTGATCATTTGAGCACACCCTTTTGTATGTTTCCTTTCCCCAGGTCAGGAATAAGGTTATTAAGTAGGATATGCCAAAAGGGACTCTAGATATGATGAAATAAATGGGAGACAATGTAGATTCTTTATGAACTAGTTTTTTATGTTTCCCAGTTTCTAAAAACACTATACCTATACGGTCCTTTCCTGGTTTTGTTATATGTTGTAATAAGTGTACATAAATTTTGAAGTATTAACAATGTATGTAAAATATGGGTATTTATAGTTGGTGTCAAAGTAAAGGTATAGTCAACCTTTGGAAACTATAATGTGAAAGCCTTAGTAAGAACCCTAAGGATATGTATAATAATAGAACACAATCATAGGGTTTTATAAATGGACATGAACAACCTATGATAAAACCTTAAGTGTGAAATTTTATTTTTGATTATGTGGTTTTCCAATTATAATTAGTGTTGATCACACTATTCTTCTTGGTTTTAGTCAATGGCTGGAACCCGAAGGAACTGTGTTAATGCGGAGTGCGACGAGAAATGCATTGATTGTCCCCCTGAGAAACCAAACATTATGGGAGCTGGAATGAAAAATATTGTAGCCATTCTCACACAACATTCTCAAGCTATGAATCATGAAAGAATTCCAAAAATAGAAAAGGAAGGAGAAAAATTCTGTTGAATCCTTCATGAGGCAGCATCTACCTTCATTCAGCGGGTCTTCTAATCCATTAGTGGCTGAACAATGGATCAGTACCACTGAAATGATATTTTCAGTTCTTCAATGTTATGAACACGATAAGGTCATCTTAGCAGTATATCGTTTGGAAGGAGATGTTGATCAATGGTGGAATCTTATCAAGAATACGAGGCAAAGAGATGAAATTGATTCCATGGAATGGGGCGAGTTCAAGAACATATTTTTTAATAAGTACTTCCCTCATATTCATCGAACAAAGATAGAGAAGGAGTTTCTTGAAATGAATCAAAAGGATGATGAATCTGTTAGTAGCTATGAAGCAAATTTTACAAGACTGGAAAGGTACGCTTCTGGTATTATTATCCAACCTGAGAGTAAGATCGATTGATTCTTTAGTGGCTTAAAACCAAGTCTTCGAAGGGAGTTATCCATAAGGGACTTCAATATCTATGAGTAAATCGTTCTATGTGCTCTCAAAAATGAGATGGATATTGGATTAACCCATCAGTCATATGGGTTTGATAAGAAGAGGAAAAGGGAATTCAAAGAAAAATATAAATAGCACACTGAAAAGAAGATGAGTTTTCCCATATGCTCAATGTGCAGAAAGAAACATGGAGGGAGTTGTCTTAAAGTTACAAGTAAATGTTTCAAATATGGAAAGGAAGGTCATCGAGCATTTGAATTTCGCAATGATGGGAAGAAGATGTCCTGTGATGCGAATAAAGAAAAGGCTACACAGAGTGCACCTCCTACACTTCAATGTTATAAGTTCAAGGAAATGGGGCATTATGCCAATCAATGCCCAAATCCAAGGGTTGATGATGATGATCTACGCCAACAAACTCTTAAGGCTAAAGACAAAGGAATGTCACATGCAATTTCTATCAGCGATGTGGAGTATGTTAACGAAGTGGTGAAAGCTATACTTACCATCCACTCTAAAGTAGGAAATGTTTTATTTGATTCTGGATCCACCCACTCTTTTATATCTGAATAATTTTCTAAGGGTATCACCGTATTACCTCAATAATTAGATGTTGAGTTAGCTGCGACAACCCCTAATGGCACAACAGTCACATCAAAATTTTATAATTATTCTCCGATTCAAGTTTATGGGAAAGTGCTTCCTGCAAATCTTGTGATCCTTCCTATTGTGGAATTTGATGTGATTCTTGGCATGGATTGGCTTTCTTTATATGGAGCTCATATCAATTTCCAACTAAGGGAAGTCACATTTCATATTCCAGATCAATCTATGATCGTCTATCGATTCAAGTATGAACATAACCTTTTAGTGGAAATTTCATCCATCTTATGGGTCTTGATTCCACTAAATGAATATTATTTATCTCAAATGGTTGGTGAGAAACTCACGATTAAGAATATGCCCATTTTATGGGTGTTTTTTGATGTTTTTCTGGAGGAATTGCCGGTTCTTCCACCAAATCATGAAGTCGAGTTTTCAATAGAACTCGTACCTGGTGCTTTTCCTATTTCAAAGAAACCTTATAGAATGGCCCCAATTGAGTTGCATGAATTTAAGAAGAAACTCCAAGAGAATCTTGATAAGGGATTCATACTCCCTGGTGTGTCACCTTGGGGAGCACCTGTTTTGTTTGTTAAGAAGAAAGATGGATCAAGGAGACTCTACATTGCTTATCAAGAACTTAACAAGTTCACTATCAAGAACAAATATCCTATCCCGTTCATTGATGACTTATTTGACCAACTACGCAGAGCTCAATACTTTTCTATGATTGATCTTCATTCAGGGTATCATCAATTAAGGGTCAAAAGGGAGGATATATCAAAGATGGCTTTCCATACAAGGTATGGACACTATGAATTTATAGTAATTCCATTTGGTCTTACTAATTCCCCCGCTATCTTCATGTATTTGATGAATAGATTCTTTAGAGACTATCTTGATCAGTTTGTGGTAGTCTTTATACATGATATTCTTGTATATTCAAAGAGAAAGGGAGAACATGAAGATCATTTGAGAATTGTATTAAAGACCTTGAGAAATGATATGCTTTATGCTAAATTTACCAAGTGTGAATTTTGTCTTCAAAAAGATAAATTCATGGGTCACATAATCTCAAAAGAGGGGATATCTGTGGATCCAGCAAAAACAGAGGTTATCGAAAGATGTTTGAGACCAACAACAGTAACTGAGATCCAAAGTTTTCTTGGTTTGGATGGATATTATCGACGTTTTGTGAAAGATTTTTCATGATTATCTAATCCACTCACCAAGTTGACTCGAAAAAGAGTTATGTTCGTGTGGACAGAGGAATGTGAAGAGAATTTCAAGGAGTTGAAAAGAAGGTTATCTAGTGCACCTTTACTCACACTTCCTTGTAGTGGAGAACGGTTTGTGATCTACAATGATGCATCCACGAAGGTATTGGGGTGTGTTCTCATGAAAAACGATATGGTGATAGCTTATGGCTCACGACAGTTGAAAATCCATGAGGAAAATTACCCAACTCATGATTTGGAGTTAGCTGCGGTAATCATTACATTAAATATTTGGAGGCATTATCTTTATGGATAAAGTTGTGATATTTATACTGATCATAAAAGATTAAAGTATATTTTCACACAAAAGGAGCTGAATATGCGCCAAAGAAGTTGGCTAGAGCTAATTAATGATTATGACTGCTCAATTCATTACCACCCTGGGAAAGAAACAAGGTGGAAGATGCATTATGTCGACAAGACCATGCCAGTTTATACATGATGATGATCACAAAAGTTACAATATTTATTGATTCACAAAGGATGGATCTTGGAATTATAATGGAAGGGGAAAATCGCATCTTTCTCAAATTAATGTTAAACCATATATACATGTGAAGATTTAAGAGGCATAGAAATAAGATGTAGAGTTACAAAAGAAGGTGAGAAATGTTCCTGAATTAAACATTGATTGTGATGGGATAATAAAGTTCAGGAATCGGGTTTGTGTTCCTCCCATCCCAGAATTAAAGGAGTTATTGAATGAGGCTCATAGTTCTTAATTATCTATTCATCATGGAATCATGAAGATGTATAGGGACCTAAAAGAGTACTTCTGGTGGGATGGCATGAAAAGAGATTTTTTTGAATATGTCTCTCGATTCATGGTTTGTCAGCAAGTTAAAGCTGAAAGACAGAAGTCTAAGGGGATGTTACAACCATTACCCATACCAGAATAGAAATGGTAAAACATCACTATGGACCTTGTCACTGGACTTACTATAACATATAAAGGAAATAATGCTATCTGGGTCATATTTGATTTTCTTACAAAGACGGCACACTTCATTATTATTAGAGAAGATTTCTCTCTAGATCAGCTTGCTAGGATATACGTAATGGAAGTGGTAAGATTTCATGGAGTACCACTTTCCATTATATCTGATCGGGATCCGAGGATTACCTCGAAATTCTGGCGAAGTCTTCATCATGCTCTAGATACAGAGTTCAGTTTCAGCACTGCTTTCCATCCTCAGACAGACGGTCAGTCTGAGAGGAAAATTCAAACTCTAGAAGGCATGTTGAGAGCTTGATCTATGGACTTCAAACTTGGTTGGGATCAACACCTATCTATGGTGTAATTTTTTTATAATAATAGCTTTCACTCCAGTATTCAGATGGATCCTTATGAAGCTCTCTATCAAAATTAATTCAGGACTCCAACTTGCTGGAATGAAGCCGGGGAAAGAAATCTATTAGGACCTGATCTTGTTGATGAGATGGAAGAAAAGGTCAGATCTATCCAAAAACACATTAGAGCAGCTCAGAGTCGACAAAAGAGTTATGCCGACAACCGAAGAAAAGACCTAGAGTCTAAAGTGAGTGATAAATTGTTCTTATGAATATCTCCCTAGAAGAGGGTCATGAGATTTGGAAGGAAGGGAAAGTTGATTCCCAGATATATCTGTCCTTTTGAAATTCTGGATCATGTTGGGAAGGTATCTTACCGATTGGCGCTTCCACCGAATATCTCCCAAGTTCAAGATGTGTTCCATGTATCTCTCCTGAGAAAGTACATACCTGATCCTTCACATGTACTCAGCTCAGAAGTTGTACCATTGGAGCAAGATCTTTCTTATGAAGAATAGCCAATAGAGATTCTGGATCGTAGTGAAAAAGTCATATGGAACAAGACCACTCGCTTGGTGAATGTTTTATGGAGGAACCACCAATTAGAAGAAGCTACATGGGAGCTTGAGGATAAAATGATGGAGAGTTATCCTCATCTGTTTGTTACAAAGTGACGAATTTTAAGGGAGAAATTCATTTTAAGGGGGGTAGAATGTAACACCCGATACTTTTAGGAGAAATATTTTGTTTTTATGTTATATAAATCGTCAAAGGAATCTTTCACTACACACAACACTATATTTCCTTGCTTTACATGCAACTGCGGCCTTCCTCTATAGCTTGCGTTGTACGCAATCCCGAGTTTCACTATACAACGATATGCTATTAAAATATTATTAAAACTAGCCATTATAATTAGTAATACCCACTTTTTAAAATTTTGTAAATTTTATTTTTATAAAATTGACTTCATTTTTGGACTTGGAATATCGAAATTATCCTAGGGTAAAATTTTGGTATTTTTCTGAAAACTTTCAATTTTTGATTAATATTGAAAATATTGGGTTACTATTTAAAAACCGACTTTTTATTTAAATAATTATTTATTTTATTTAAATTTATTTTAGGTAAAAATGGATACATAATACCTTTATAAGTTCAAATTAATTCCTTGGAGTCATTTTATAATAATTATAGATATATAAAAATTTTATTGAACTTTTCACCGTCTTTTACCCACCTCCTAGGAGAATTTGGAAATTCACATAACACATAATTTTACCTCTTATGTGAGTGGAATTCAGAAAATATGAGAGACATGGTTATTATCAAGGACTAAAATGTGGTTCAATGAGATGAAAATAATTTTTGGTGAATAGTAACTTTTTACCTTTTTACCATGGTTAAAAGTAAATAGGGTAATTAAGGGTAAAAATGAGGTTATTATTACACTAACACATGTCCTAATTCTATTGGATAAGTTTAATTAGACCAAAAACAACCTTATGAATAAAATATAACCATTTATCCCCACTAGGATTAGAATAGGACATTTATCATTAATTTATTTAAAGAAGGGGTAAAATAGTTAAAATCAATGTTTAATAACTATATAATTTTTAATATACGGATATACATAAGATAAATTCGACAATCAAAATTAATTAGAAATATAAAAAGATTTCCTACATAATGGTATTTTATTTGTAATTTTTAGACAATAAATAATTTAATTTATTTATGACAAAATGATGATGCAGTAATTATCTAATTATTGAAATATTCACATAATTGATGTTATAAATACCAAAATAAATGAAATTTTAGACTTTTTATGAATTCCAATACTTTTATATGTTACTATGACATGTTATTATTGAATTAATTAACTTTTTTCGAACTAATAATTCTGTATAATTTTCACAAAAATCAATTACCAAATAGTGTCAAAATTGACATATAATAGTTGTTAAAAAAATATTATATTATTAATTGCTATTTTATTCCTAAAAATATATGATTCTTCCAAATGGCTTAGATAAGGTTATATATATTAATAATAAACAACTTGGGGTTCGTTTGGCTTGTTATAGTAAGTTCATTAACCTTATAGTGTAAGAAAACAAGAAGACACAGTAAATGTTAAATTATCTAACTTAATGTTAAATGTAAATGATAAGGTTAAAATAGAAAACTAAACTTTTCTAAATTATATTGTATGATAGGATTTTGACCCATACCCACCTTAGATTAGAAATAAATCAATTTGGAGCTATTAAAAACCAAATATGGCTTTATAATAAAATAATATTTTTTGTTTTTCCAGAGGTGCCCCTCTCCTCCCTTATAAAAAGGAACTTCCTCCCTCTCTTCCTCACACCACTTTTAGCCTTCAAGATCGGGCAACCCATGCCCAATTCTATTCTCCACTTCCCTAGAAGAATCCTAGAGGTCCTGGTATTCTTCAAAGACCACTTTTAGTGCCCTAAGTGGAGGTCTCAAAGAGGCGTTTCAAAGAAGAGGTAATGTCTGTTACCGATTCTTTCAACTTTATTTCTTCTTCCACTTCTTCTTCTTTAGTTTTTTCATTATGAAGTAATAACATCAGTATCACTCATATACTGATACTTTATTATAAGTATGAAAAAACTGTATTTCACCATCTATTCATCCTATGGAAAATGAAATCACTGCGCGTGCATACGTACGGAATACAGTCTCCATGCCGTGGTGTAATCTATTTTCAACCACCCCCTTACTTGGATGGGTATAATGGTGTAAATAATCACTATATATGATTATTGTAAAGTTATATTGATTCTTAAATATTATACATACACTCCAATACAATTACACCATCATGGGAACGATATCATCGCTCGTGCGTACGTACGGAATACCGTCTCCGTGATGTGATGTGACTCGTTCTACATGATTTTCATTGCATAATAATTACATAAATGAATTGAGTGAATAAATATGATATATATTACCCTAATACCATTCTGGAAATGAGGTATCTATAACCTAAAAAGAAGAATAATAATTTTTTCGACAAAACACGCATAAGAACAAGAATTAATAAACACCCGAATAACAAGTATCAATGAAATATTACTAATAAGAAGCTAAGAATATTACCATATATGATATCATAACAATGTGTATGATTCTATAATATTTCAATGACATTATTTAAATTATTATACAGGAGGTTCAGTCACATAAAAAGAAAATCAGACCTAAGGTAAGCGACAATCTCACAATCTCAATTTTTATCCGAGATTGTTTATACTTCAGAATTTACTGGGGAATATTTATCATCCACATCCATGTTTCCTTAATATGTAATATTATTTATATCCTACTAAAATTGATTAAATCCAATTTTATCTTTCGATGAGTTTTTAGTAAAATATATGAAATGACTCTTTTTTCATTTTTCGTACGAGGTACTTTTTGACTTTTCCGACATAAGTACAAGAATGATGTTTTTTAACTTATATGGCATGAATGAATTTTTAAAACATTATTTCCATGAAGCTTCCTTTACAAGTTTTCAAGTTTATTTTTAATAAACTTCTTTTAGTTTAAAATTTTATGACATGTTAAGAAAGGAAAAATGTTTTTGACGTAGAAAGGATATTTCCTCATGAATGGAGGTCCAGTGTTTTATCAAAATTATTATCCATATAAGATAATATATGGTTCTGTTTCTATCCCAATTATTACATTGATTTGATTATGTTGTGATTGAATTATTTTTTTGAATTCCTTTACCTTATATGAATTTTTAATGATGTCACGATGTTTATGAATCCCATTTTTATTACATGGGTTAAGCTATGATGTCTGATTTATGATTTTGTGGCACACATAAGAATGGTATCATTATGAGATTGGTGGGGCCTATATCTCCTTAAAATGCTTTTGGTAGAGATTTATATCTCATGAGATAGACACGACTGGAACGGCAGGTTAAACCGGTTCAGTGAAACAGGACTGAAACGAGGAGTGAACTCGGTTCAGAAATGGACTTTGTCCACTAAGACAGTCTTGGAAATGAGTCTTGACTACTAAGAAATGATTTTCTATGATTATGTGTGTATTTCACAAAGTTTCATGATTTATGTTATGATTATTGGGATTACATTTCACTACTATGATTTATACCATGTTATGAAATTATGATCTCTTTTGCAGGATAAGATTTCCAAAATGTTATGTTCTTATGAATATGATGTGATTGATATTTATTTTGTATACCCTTACTAAGAATTTGAGCTCACCCTTTTGTATATTTTCTTTCCCCAGGTGAGGAATAAGGTTATTAAGTAGGATATGCCAAAAGGGACTCTAGATATAATGAAATAAATGGGATACAATATAGATGCTTTATGAACCAGTTGTTTATGTTTCCCAATTTCTAATGACAATATACCTATACGGACCTTTCCTGGTTTTGTTATATGTTGTAATAAGTGTGCTTCAATTTTGAGGTATTAAAAATGTATGTAAAGTATGGGTCGTTATATTTGGAGGCTTGAGTGCACCTTGAGAGGGCTCCATGGGAGGTATAAAGACCAGAGCTTCGCTGCGGAGGATTTTGGAATGAAAACAATGTGCGAATGACATGGTATTTAAAAGAAAAGTGAGGGAATAAATTCTTAATTTTCAAGGGACACCTCATCGGTGGTATTTGCAAAACCATGGGTTTTCCCATCATATTTTGCCATTGAATTTGCAATATGGGACACATCATAGAATATTATACTATTAAATAGTTTTCCAGATTATTACATCATGATTACATCATCAATGATGTCATTAAACACTCGAAACTCAAAACTATATTTTTATTATTCACCGAAAAAACAATTGTTTCAGAAAAATTCCGAAAATTCACTCTTACATAATATCGATGCTCTAAATTTAAAAATGAATTCCATTTTATGAAAATAAATTTCAAAATATTTTTAATTTAATTTTTATATAAAATCATTATTTATTCAAAAAATAAAACTTTCAAATAATAATTCATTTTGTAACACCTTAAGAAAGTAATATATGTCCCATAAAATTATCTTTTAACCATTAGACTATAAAGTAACAATTTATGATTAAATTTTATGAAAATATAATTTCATTTTAAATTATTATATAAATTATATAATAGTAAATAAAATATTTATGACATACAAAAATACCAAAACATAAACTATGATCGTTTTTCACTTTTATGATTTATAAAATGTATTTATACATTCATTCGTGATGTTTCTATTTTTTTGTAGATTTACTTTTCATTACTATTCGTTACTATTCATACAAGTATGTTACTATTCATACATTACTAATCAATAAAAATTAAGTTGATCTTATTAGACATTAAATTTCACTCTGAATACAACTGTAGAAGACCATTTTTTGAAAGTGAATTCATGTTATTAATTATTTAAGGTATACCAAAAAAATTTAAAATACAACATTTTTTCAAAATTCATCAATAATAGGGAAATTATATAAATTCATTCTATATTTATTCATACATTTGAAATTAAAAAATTTTACCATAATAAGAAGTAATAATTTTATTTATAAAAAAGGATTACAGAAAGTTACTAAGTATTCATTACACATTCCCTTAGAACAACTGCATAGGACCTAAGTATAAGGTGTGATATGGTGATAGAATGTTAGGGTGGCTCGGACAACATTGCCTGAGTGGAGATTTCTATCAGCATGAACATCTCCCTTAGGCAATTTTGTTCTAACTTCACATATTGAAGTTCGGTTGGGCATGGTCCAGAGCAAATACCAGAGATGTTACCTCCTTCCAAAGCTCTAACAAATGGGCTTCGTATTTCCTGAGTCTACTGGATGATGTCATCGACTCTTCCAAGATCATTTGAATTTATAAAAAATTATTGCATCATTAAGAATTTAGGTTCCAACGGTCATATTGACCAATGTAAATATAAGAGTCGATACCCAACAGTCTCATGTAATTATACTCACTTCATTAATTAATTTATATAGTTTTGTTGAGTATAAATTAAAATTACACACAAGTTTTAGAAATAAATATTATTATAATGTTTAGGTCGTTCTATTCTTCTCCCCTTATCAAATTTGGTCCCTAAAATTTTAACTTGTAGACAATGAAGAGAAAAGGTGTTGTAATTCGGCCTCATAGACTCATTTGCTTCTGACGTGACTACCTCACATTTGTGGTTCCTCCACAACACCTTTACAAGGTGAGTAGTCCAGTGGTGTAAAACATTGTCTCTATGATCCAAGCTCTCCACCAGCTATTCCTCATAAGATAGGTGTTGTTCCAATTGTACCACCTTTGGATTTAGAACATATTAAGGGTCAGGTGTGTACATCCTCAATAGGGACACATGGAATACATCATGATGTTGTGCTAGATTTGGAGGAAGTGTAAACCAATAGGCCATTGCTCCTATACGATCAAGGATTTCATAATGGCCAATGTACCTTGGGAAGAGCTTTCCTTTATTTCCAAAAATCATGACTCTCATTGAAGGTGAAATTAGAAGAAAGACTTTGTCTCTAACATCAAACTCCATGTCCCTTCGATGGTTGTGAACATAGCACTTCTGCTGACTATGAGCTACCTTAATGTTTTGTTGGATGGCATGTACATTTTCTGTCATCTCTTTCACAAGATCATTACCAAGAATATTTATCTCACCCACATCATCACAACATGTAGGTGTTCTACATCTCATACCATATAGAATATCATATGGTACCATTTTAATTCTTGAGTGGAAGATATTGTTGTAAGTGAACACAACTAAAGGGATATATTGATCCCATCCACCATTAAATTCCATTGAGAATGTTCTCATCATATCCTCAAGTGCTGTAATAGTTCTTTAAGATTGGACATCAGTTTGGGGGTAATAGGATATACTAAAATTCAATTCAATACTCAGATAAAGTGGAAGAATTCTCTAAATTTCTGATGTGAACCATGGATCACGATCAGATACGATAGAAAGTGGAACTCTATGTAGCCTTACCACTTCCTTCACGTAAATTTTAGAAATTTGATCAAAAGAGAAATCTTCCCAAATGGAGATACAATGGGCATTCTTGGTGAGACAATCCACAATAACCCATATCGTATTGTTTACTTTGGAAGTTCTTGGGAGAATAGTGACGATGTACAAAGAGAAATTGCCCCACTTCCATGTTGGTATGGGTTGTGGTTGAAATACCCCTTTAGGAAGTTGTCACTCCACCTTCAGTTGTAGACATACATGGAACCTGGAAATGTACTCAGCAATATCCCTTTTTATATTTTCCAACCAATAATGATCACGAAGGTCCTTATACATTTTTGTGCCTATAGGATGTATAGAGAAAGTATAGCTATGAGCTTCATCCATCAGCTCCTTTATTTACGGAGTAGATCAAACACATAGTCTTGTACAAATATTCAGTACACTTTCTTGATCAATATTGAACTCAGGAAACATCCCATCCATCATAACCTCAAAAAATTTCTGTAACAAAGGATTTTCTTTTTGAGCTTTCTTGATCTTCTCTAGTAATGATTGTTGAGAAACCAATTGGGTTATGGTTGATGATGTTCCTTACCTATAATTCCCATGTCCAGTTTTACTAGGTCATTGATCAAAGGATCTCTTTAAATCCTCATAAAGAAAATAACAAATGGGTCTTTCTTTCATAATGCATCAGGGACTTTGTTTACACTTCCGTAATGATAATGAATTGAACAATTATAGTCTTTGAAAATTTCCATCCATCTCCTTTATCTCATGACCAATTCATTTTGTGTGAAAATAAACTTAAAACACTGATGGTCTATGTATATATCACATTTCTCTCCATAAAGATAGCGCCTCCGTATCTTTAGAGAAAAAACTACCATAGCCAGCTCCAGATCATGTGAATGATTGTTCTACTCAGGGGTCTTCAACTGTCGAGATGCATAAGCAATGACTTTTTCATTTTTCATGATGATGCAACCAAAACCATTAAGAGATGAAATGATAGAAATAATGAATCCTTCTCCAGATGAGGGAATAGTTACCACAGGTGTAGTAACCAATATCTTCTTCAGCACTTGGATACATCCTTCACACCCCTTTGTCCAGATGAACATGACCCCTTTTCGAGTTAACTTGGGTAATGGATTAGAATGTTGGGAAACGTTTTTCCCAAACCTCCTATAATATCCCACTAGTCCATGAAAACTATGAATCATCGTTATCCTTGTAGGCTGAGGCCACTCTGCGACAAATTTTATCTTTGTAGGGTAAATTTTGATTCCATCATTGATAACAATGTGCCCCATGAAATAATCCTGTTGTAACCAGAATTAAAATTTGTTGAACATCCCAAAAGCCTCTCCTTCTATTGAGTTTGAAAAATAACCCTTAAATTATCCTCATGCTCCTCGTGACTTTTGGAATATATCAGAATATCATCAATAAAATCCACCAAAAATTTATCAAGGTAGTACTTAAAGACTATATTCATCAAATCTATAAAAATATAAGGTGCATTAGTTAGTCCAAAAGTCATAACAAATTACTCATTATGCATGTATTTCGATTGGAAGACAGTTTTTGGAATATCTTATTTCTTCACCCTCATTTGATGATAACTAGTTCGAATATCGATCTTAGAGAAGAATTGAACCCCATAAAGTTAGTCAAATAAGTCATCAATTCATGGAAGATGGTGTTTTTTCTTTACTGTGATTCCATTCAGTTCTCTATAATCAATGCATAGCCGCATCGATCCATCCTTCTTCTTCACAAAGAGAATAGGTGCTTCCTAAGGAGACACACACTATCAGATTAACCCCTTATCCAAAAGTTCTTGGAGTTGTTTCTTTAATTCCTCTAGCTCCACATTTTCCATCCTATACATGGTCTTTGATATTGGATTATATCTAGTTATGAGTTAAAAAATAACTCTACCTCTCCTTCTAGGGGAGGTCCATGAAACTCCATAGGAAATACATCAACGTATTCCTAGACTATGAGGATATTTTCTATCCTCAAACTCTCGTTTCCATCTTCTTCATCAAAGGTAAACTAAAAAAAGAATGATATATGAAGTTATTCTAGATAGAGATCAGGTTGAGATATCACTCCATGGAAGATAACTATAGGTTCTCTATTCAAGACTACTGAGATTTCCTTGATTCATCATTTGATCTTAGCAGTATACTTTGAGAGCCAGTACAACCCTAGTATAATGCCAAATTCTATCACTGGAATGACTACTGGATTTTCGATAATATTTGTCTCACTAATGTAAATACTATAGTTTATAAATTCTGATGATTATTTGATAATCCCACCATGGGTATTGACTGATAACTCTAATTTTAGAAAATTGGGGGTTGATTCTAAATTCATTGAAAACATGGAGGAAATAAAAGACTGTGTAGAACCAGTATCAAACAAAGTACATGATAGCATTGAGAGAACAATAAGAGTACCAGCTACCACATCATTCGAAGCTTCGACATCAATAGTGGTGATAGAAAAGCACGACCTTGATCCCTTGGCCGTTTCTGAGGCTGATGGTGGTTCCCCTCTACAACCCTCAGATTTGAAAAATGATTTGAAATGTGACAATGTTGTCCACACATAAAGAACTAGACATCAGGTAGGTCATTTACCATATTCACCTTGTCGTTAGTGTTTGAATGATGAGGTTTCTCCTCACAAAGAAAATTTCATACAATATGGACTTCTCTTCAAAACATTTTTCATTTCCTGCTCCCGAGCAGGCAGTTCCCCGAATTCTTCTTCCCGCATTTATTACACATGGGACGTCGCACTTGCATGCATCGACTACCTTGATCAAAGGTATTCCCTAAGATGGGATCCATATATCTTTTATTGTTGTTAGATTTATGGGAAAACTGTGTCTCACCAAACTCTAACTCGACTTTCATCACACACTGAACGATCTCCTCATAGCTATTATAGTCTTGGATGGATATATTCTTTCGCAGATGAGGTCTCAACCCACCAAAGAATATATCAACCATACCATTTGGATCCATTACTATGCTAGAGATTTAACGTGAATGCCTTGTGAAGTTTATCTTGTAGATTCCCATAGATTCATTCTCCTTATTCTTCAACATGAGAAACTCCTTCTCTATTATTGTTCTCATCGATCATGGGAAATACTTGTTGAAGAATATCCCTATGAACTATTCCCACTCCATAGCTTCAAAATCAACTCTTGGACTAGTGTTTTTAATTATTTCCCACCACGGATCAGCTTCTCCCCCTAAGCGATAGATATATAGGGTAACCTTCTCATTGTTTAGAAGATCGGGTCACAGAAAAGATCTTCTTGATAGACCTGATCCACTGTTCAGCAATCAATGGGTCATTAGATCCACTGAATATTCGTGGTCATTAACGCATAAAAGATTCAATATAAAGTTGTTCCCTTCGTAGTGACATCAGTCACTCTGCTTGATTCAGGTTATTTCCCATAACTTGAGTCAGTTGGTTCTTCATTCGCATGAATATTTCCATTTCAGCATCCATCGGATGGTCGTCAGCGCATAGTCCATTCCAGTTACCATTTTCTTGGTTCCTCCTATTTCCCACCTTTTTTCTAAAAGAATAAAACCATTGTGAGAAAATTATTTCATCTACAAATATTTTAACTACGATGGATTTTATGTCGTAAAACATCATTAAATAGTTACATTTTCCTATAAATCCTTCATAATGATTCATAAAAAGCTTATGATTAACCAAACATATCCCCCAAGAGTGTCGTAACCAAGAGTTCCACAAGGTCCACTATCGTGTACCAAGATAACTATAAGGACCCAGCCATAAACATTACTTAATCTTCAGTTGTTTCAAGAATACACATTGAGGATCTTTTAAGTATTAGAGTTTTAGAGAGTTAGGTCATAAATCATGCATTTCATTCCACATTTAAACAATGTGGTTACATAAAAACAATATTCACTTTTCCCATCAAAGGAAACATATTTCAAATAAAACATGGACTCTTTCTTGACACTTCCTCGACACTATCATCACATCATTTACCTTTTCCTTGACCTGTGAAAATCATTTCAAAAACTTGGGATGAGCATAAAAAGCTCAGAAAAGGGATATAAAAATACGAAAAGAAAACCTTAGTCCATGTATACATAAGAATAAGTGAAATTATAATTCAATCATGAAAACAAAATCACTTTAACATACCTCTTCAAATCATAATATTTATGAATAACTCATAGAAAACATAAGACATAAAGGTAACTTGAGACATTCATAACATTCTTACGTAGGGAGTAACCCTAATGGTTACGTTTGGAATACCCATCATAGTATATTCCCTAAATCTCTTCAAATTAACCTTAGCATTTAACAGCTTCGCATTACCTAATGCATTGGAGAGATATCACGGGCTCACCTGCCCTTAGTTTATCATGGAACCACCTGTCTTCATAAACAACACCAATGAACCATAACATAATCGTATCACATAAAACATGCATAAGGAAAACATAACATTTCCTCATTTAAATCACAAGATATCAAAAACACCTTGATATAATCAAATCATTGTCAAAACCATTTTAAATACCAAAATAAATTAAATTTAAAACATGGTATTTATTTTTCACTAAATAATTTATGTCTTATAGAGGAAGCCGAAACTCAAATAATGGTCACGGCGGCAGAGAAGTCGTTGTCGCCGCATACGTAAGACAAAAACATTCCCTTTTTCGTTTAGTAAAATGCTTCGTATAAAAATATTCCATTTGAATAAAATTAAAAGTCAAAGGGGTTTATAAACCATATAAAAGAAAGTTGTGTATAAAACAAAATATGCCTCAATGAATGGAAATTGAGACGATGTCTCATACCTCATGTCCGACTTCACTCGATCATTCTTTAATCTCCTGAATAATAGACTAGAGTTAATTTCATCTTTCCTAAGAACCATTTTCAAGTTTATAATTCCTTTTATATCACATATTACCCTGTTATGAACATTATGTAATTATTTAAGTTAATAACGATTGTTTTTTCGATCTTTGGTACTTGAACCAAAAATAAACTTCTTATAATTACAAGTTGTTCATGTTGTAAAATATCCATTATTTATAGAATTATATTCATGATGTATGTATCATATATATTATATATATCCATTATATACATTCATTTATAATATTACATAACATTTAGAGGTATGAAATGAAATGCACCATTCATGGAGACGGTAAGACATACGTACACATGAACGCTACATTCATTTATATTTAGTATTTAATGGAGTGAAATCATAATGATATAAATGTATATTATAATTCCAGTATAATATATTATGTAATATTATTAACTCCATCCTTTACATGTCCCACATATGGAATTAACGTATCAAATCACTTTGAGGGGGCGGTAGTCCGCACTTCCTAAAATGCAGATATCGCGTTTACCCATAATGGAAACCACAATGTATGCCATAAATGAAAAATTCATAATCATAAGGAAAACATAGACATAATATATATCATATATAAATAGAGTGACATCTTAATGGCCACCATGAATGGTGTTAAAATAATTGTGAACAATCATCGTTTTGTGATGCAGTAATTCACCATCCACAGAAACATTATGTTCTTCAACCATTAGACGGAGGTGTGTGTAATTATAGCTCTAATTATTCTCCTAATAAAATCCTATTATATTAATGATACTTGTGTTTTTACAAAAGAAAGGAATAAAAAGATTTTAGGGAGTCGGAGAAGAAAAATAAAACAAAATAACATTAGGGAAGACATTACCTTTTAATCGGGGTAACTCCTCTTGGTTTGAACCAAAAGGGTTTCTTGAAGATCATGTTTCCTAAGGTAAGGCTTATAGGATTAACAGAGGTATGTGGAGAGATAAAACGAGCTGATATTGGCTGATCCAGTGGCTTGAGAGGTGTCGGTAAAGTGGTAGAGGTGAGGGCCTTTTATAAGAGGGAGGATGGGAACTCTTGGAAAGTCAAGAAATGTTACTGTATTATATAATGATTATCAGATTTTAAAGGTCCCAGAATTATATATTTAGAGGATAAGTTAATAAGGGTTCGAAATACACCCATCCAATAGGTATTTGACAAGTGTATGTCTTACATTTTACATTATCATTTCATTTTATTTTAATCGTTCATTAATGAGGTAATCGTTGCATCATAATGGTGTCATAAAAAATTTAATTTATTTAATGTCTAAAAATTATAAAAAAATTATCTGATTTAGGAAATCATTTTAGACTTCCAATTAATATTTATATTCTAATAGATAAATTATGTATACAAAATTAAAATTTTTTTACTTAGGGGTTACATACTTTTGTGATATTCTCCTTTCTTTATAAATAAAATGATAAAGTGTCAATATCACCCAAAAGTGATTCCATGGGGTCCCAAAGTTTGGCACAAGGAATCCCATGGTTGGCCATGAATGAAAAAGTAGAAGTATGAAACATTTTGGGGTTATTTTATATTATTATGATATTATTTTATTACCTTTAACTACATAATTACTAATTAATCACGATAATTAAAGATAATTATCGTCGTTACAATTCATAATGTCAAAAAACAAAAGTTTCTTAATTACATAATTTGGACCTTATTATTAAAAATATGGAATCCATTTTACTAAATTCAAAACACAGAAATTGTAGTAATTAATTTAATAATAATTCTTGTTGTCAAAACAAATAGCGGGTTTTTTAGAAACAATATCTATCAAAAGATTGACAATTGTTTATGTCCAATTTCAAAGTGAAATTAATTCCAATGACCACCATTGGATTAAATGGTAAAAATATATTTTATTTACACCTTAAAACCAATTAATAATATAATCTATCCATATAATTAAATTATATGAAAAAAGCAGTTTAGAAGTAAAATGTAGTATTTTCCACTATTCATTAAAAAATGAACATTGTCATAAAAATACCAAAAATTTAACCAAAGTAAATTTCAATGTCCCAATACTAAATAATAAGTTTATTATGAAAAATAGAGATTATTATATTGTCAAAATATATATTTAAAAAATGGTTCCCCATCAAATGGCGGTAAAACAATCTTTTAAAAAATATTAGAAAATTTAATGCTTAATATTGGATTTATTCTCATTGTAAGCCTCTAAAACACTATATAATTTATAAATTGACATAGATATGAAAATGCATAACTCTTTACATACTTGGGATGTTACATCCTTCCCCCCTTTAGAAAATTGTGTCCCCGCAATGTATTTACCTATCAAATAAGTGGGGGTATTTATCCCTCATTTCATTTTCAGATTCCCATGTTGCCTCTTCAATCATGTGGTTTTTCCACAAAACCTTTAATTGATGAATCACCTTATTCCACAATACATGATCCCTGTGGTCAAGAATCATGACCGATTGTTCCTTATACGATAGGTTCTCTTCCTGCGGAACTACCTCTAGACTCAAAACATGAGATGGATCTGGCATGTACTTCCTTAACATTGAAACATGAAAAACGTTGTGTACCTGAGATAAACTCGGTGATAAAGCCACTAGGTATGCAATTGATCCAACACTATCTATAATTTCATATAGTCCAATGAACCTTGGACTCATCTTTTCAATATTAAGAAATCGCATCACACTTTTCCATGGTGAAACTTTGAGAAGGACATGATCTCCTACCTCAAAAGAGAGATCCATCCTCCTATTATCCGTATAACTTTTCTGCCTACTATGAGCAGTTCTCATGTGTTTATGTGTCAGCTAAACTTTTTCTACCAACTCTTCTACCAATTCTGGTCCCTTAAATTTCCTTTCATCCACTTCATCCCAAAAAGCTGGAGTTCGACACTGCTTCCCATATAATTCCTTAAATGGTGCAATCTATATACTGTAATGAAAACTGTTATTATAAGAAAACTCAACCAAAGAAATATTTTGGTCCCAACTTCCCTGATAATCCATCGATAAAGCATGTAGCATATCCTATAGATTCTGAATAGTTCGTTCTGACTGACCACCTGACTGAGGATGAAAATTTGTACTATAATTTAATTCAGTACCCAATGAATTCTGAAGGCCTTTCCAAAAGCTAGAAGTAACCCTAGGATCACGATCAGATACAATGAAGAGGGGAACTCCATGTAACCAGACTATCATTTTAATATACAAACGAGAAAGTTGATATAGAGAAAAAGTATCACGTATAGCAAGGAATTTAGAAGATTTTGTCAAGCGATCAACAATAACCCAGATCGCATTATTACCTTGAGGTGTCTTTGGCAACCACACAACGAAGTCTGTCGATATATTCTCCCATTTCCACTCTGGAACAGGTAAAGGTTGAAGCATCCCTTTCAGTAACCGTCGCTCTTCTTTATCCTGTGGATAAGTCAAACACTTCACAGTAACATCAACAATACCTCTTTTAATTCCATCCCAACAGTAATACTCCTGAAGATCTCTATACATCTTAGTACTGCCTGGATGAACTGAAAACGGAGAACTATGAGCTTCACATAACAACTCTCTCTTCAACTGTGAATCAAAAGGCACACACAATCTCTTCCCAAACCTCAAAACACAATCATTATCAATGTTCAATTCAGGCCACATACCCTTCTGAACCAGCTTTACCTTTTTCTCGAACTCACTGTCTTGCTTCTATGCTTTCTTAATTCTATCTCATAGAGAATGTTTCACTGATACCTGAACAAAATAGAAGAACATCCTGCACCAACAACTTCTATGCCAAAGATTATCAAATCCATAACCAATGTATCATGTTCAAAACATAACATGGTTAATGAAGCATTACTTTGTCAACCCAAACCATCTGCCACTTTATTTGCTTTTCTTGGATGGTAATGAATTGTAAAATCATAATCCTTGATTAATTCTAGAAATCTCCTCTATCACTTGTTCAATTAATTATGAGTGAAAATATACTTTAATCTTTTGTGATCAGTATATATTTCACACTTTACACCATACAAATGATGCCTCCAAATTATTAAAGCGAAAACAACAGCTGCTAATTCAAAATCCTGTGTAGGGTAATTTACCTCATGGTTTTTAAACTAACGTGAATCATATGCAATTACCTGATCATTCTGTATTAGGACGCAACCAAGTCCTTTCAATGAAGCATCATTGTATATAAAAAACTCACCATTCTAGGAAGGTAGTGCCAAAACTGGAGCATTCACCGATATTCTTTTCAACTCTTGAAAAAAATCATCACATTCTTTTGTCCAGATAAACTTAACACCCTTCCGAGTTAGCTAGTCATTGGACTAGATAACTGTGAAAATTTCCTAACAAACCTTCAGTAATAGCCTGCCAAACCATGAAAACTACAAATCTCAGTTACATTTGTGGGTCTTGGCTATTCTTCATCAACCTTTGTTTTTACAGGATCAACAGTTATGCCATCTTTAGAAACAATGTGACAAAGGAAAGAAATTGGTAGCAACAAAAACTCACACTTGCTGAATTTCCCATACAATTTCATTTCTTTCATGGTTTGAAAAATAACCCTTAAATGACTTTAATGCTCCTATTTACTTTTAGTAAACAAAAAAATATCATCAATGAAAATAGCCACAAACTTATCCAAGAACTCATGGAATATTCTATTCATATGGTCCATGAATACAGCAGGTGCATTGGTTAACCCAAAAGGTATTACAAAAAATTTATAATGGCCATATCTTGTACGAAATGCGGTCTTCAAAACATCTACTTCCTTTAACTTCAACTGATGGTACTCCGATATCAAGTCAATATTTGAAAAATACTGAGCTCGCTGGAGCTAATCAAACAAATCATTGATATTAGGAAAAGGATATTTTTTCATAACAGTGATGTTATTCAAGGATTTATAATCAATACAAATTCTCATTGAACCATCTTTCTTTTTAACAAATAAGACAGGAGCACCCCATGATGATGTTCTAGGTCAAATGAAACCTTTTTCTAATAAATCTTGAAATTACTCATTCAACTCTAAAAGTTCAATTTGATCAATTCAATATGGGGGTTTTGAAATTGGCTTAGCATTAGGAACTAATTCAATAGTTAATTCAACTTCGTGATTTGGTATTATTCCAGGCAACTCATCAGGAAAAACATCAAGATACTCATTTACCTAAGGAAAATCATTAATCTAAACGGTTCCTTTGTTTTCTACAAAATGTGCAATGTAACATTCATTTCCATATTTTACAAGTTTCTCAGCCTCTTGATATGTTAACAACAGTAAGGGTTCATTCTTGTACACAAACTAAAAGTATTTTTGAAAAGAAACATCTTTAGCTCTACAATCAATCTTATCATGGTAAACAGAGATCCAATCCACACCCAGGATAACATCAAACTCTACTAGAGGTAAAAAAATAAGTTTTCAAGTAGGTTATTTCCCTAGATAAGGATAAGAAGAATCTTATGAATTATGTTTTCCTCAAAATTTCCCCAGGGTGATTTTACCACATGTTTAGGAGTCATTTCATGAGATTGAATTCCCAATTTACTAGAAAAATTTTCAGAGACGAAAGAATGTGTAGAACCTGAATCGTACAATACATTGGAATAATCTGAACAGATAAACAAAATACTTGATACCACTTAATTTGATGGCCCAACATATGGTGAAGTAGTTTCAAAGGATTTCACCACATCTTTATACTTGTAGTCTGACTACTTCCCATCATTTGAGCTCTTTTCTGAACACTCCTTTTCATAATGACCCATCTCATTGCACTTGAAACAAGTCACTAACTATAAATCAAATTTGGTCTTACCATCACCCTGATCATTTTCAGTGCAATCACGAGCCTTAAGTCCCATCTTACCACATCGGTAGCACTTTCCAGAATTCAGAAGACATTCCCTAGCATTCCTTTTACCATGTTTATCACAAACTAAAATTTTAGTTTTCTTACCATAAAAACTCTTTGAAGAATTCCTCCCTTTCTCCTTCCACCTCGGTCTCTTCTTATGTTGGTTGTTATAGAACACTTGATCATCAGAAAACATTATTTCCACCTTCTCAGTACATGGAACAAGATTTTCATAACTTTTGACCTCACGAGAAGCTAATTCCCTTCGATATTTTGGCATTAATTCTGAGTAAAAACGATTGATTTTACTATCAAGGTCTCAGATAAAATTTGGAGCATACCATGATAATCGAGTGAACCTTTATTCATAAGCATCAACTGAGTCGTCCTCTTGCCTCAATTCCAAAAATTGTTTTCCATCCTAAGTCGAACAGCCTTAGGAAAATATTTCTGAAGAAACATACCTTTGAATTCATCCTAGTCAAGAGCATCAATCTCATCATCATCCCTGATATTTTTAGCCATCGACCACCACTGATCTACTTCGCCCTCCAAACTGTAAACTGCATGACTAACCCTTTGATTTTATGAACACCCCATGAGATCAAAAATCTTCTCCAGTGCTTTAATCCATCCTTTAGCTAGCACATGGTCAAATGATCCTCTAAATGATGTGGGATGTTGCCTCATGAAATGTTCCACCACTGACATGTTCCTCTGTGGTTTATCTGGCTGATATTGTCCATGGATACCACCACCATTTATCACTTTGTCAATTGCGCCTTTATTGAAACAAACTATTCAGTTCCAATTCCGACCATCTCAGAATGCAGATTTGGAAGGTTATTTCCTTCTGTATTCCCACCTAGAACTTCTTCCTTATTTCCTCTGCGGAAAACCATTCTGAACAAATATGTCTTAGATGAAACAACATGGTAATCTCCAAATGCTATATCATTTCAATTCGACAATAAAACAAATATTTTTTTATAATCATTTAATATAATTATAACTCCTAAAGTTATCTAAGCCGACCTTTGATACCAACTATAAGGCCCCAGCCTTAAACATTACTTAATCTTGAGTTGTTTCAAGAATACACATTTAGGATCTTTTCTGGTTTATAGTTTTAGAGAGTTAGATAATAAATCATGCATTACATTCCAAATTTAAACAAGGTGGTTACATAAAATACAATATTTAATTTTCCCATCAAAGGAAACATATTTAAAATAAAACATGGATTCTTTCTTGACACTTCCTCGACACTATCATCACATCATGTAGCTTTTCCTTGACCTGTGAAAATAATTTCAAAAACATGGGATGAGCACAAAAAGCTCAGTAAGGGATATAAAAATATGGAAATAAAACCTTAGTCCATGTATACATAAGAATCAATAAAATCATACTTCACTCATTAAAACATAAGCACTTTAACATAACTCATGAAATCATAATATTTATGAATAACTGATAGAAAATATAAGACATAAAGGTAACTTGAGGCATTCATAACATTCTTACGTAGGGAGTAACCCTCATGGTTACGTTTGGAATACCCATCACAGTATATTCCCTAAATCCCTTTGGAGAAACCTTATCATTTAACTCCTTCATGTTACCCAATGCGTTGCAGAGCTATCATGGGCTCACTCTCACTTATTTTATCACGGAACCACCCGTCTTCATAAATAATTCCAAATAACCATAACATAATCCTATCAAATAAAACATGCATAAAGGAAAAATAACATTTCCACATTTCAATCACAAGATATCAAAAAAAATTGATATAATCAAATCATTATCAAAACCATTTTCAATACCAAAATAAATGAAAAGAAAAACATGGTATTTATCTGTCATTAAAAAATGTTATGGCTTGTAGAGGAAGTCGAAATTCAAATAATGGTCACGGCGGCGGAGAAGTCATTGTCGCTGCATACTTAAGACAAAAACATTGCCTTTTTTTCATTTAGTAAAACACTTCATATAAAAAGATTAATTTTGAATAAAAGTAAAATTCAAAGGGTGTTATACATCGTATAAAATAAAGGTGTGTATAAAACAAAATATTCCTCAATGAAAGGAGATTGAGATGATGTCCCATACCTCATGTCTGACTTGACTCGATTGTTCTTTAATCTCTTGAATAATAAACTAGAGTTAATTTATACATTCATAAGAACCCTTTTCAAGTTAATTATTCTTTTTATATCACTTATTACCATGTTATGAACAATATGTAATTATTTAATTTAATTACAGTCATTTTGTCGATCTTTGGTATTTGAGCCAAAAATAAACTTCTTATAATTTCAAGTAGTTCAGGTGGTAAAATATCCATTATTTACAGATTTATATTCATGATGCAGGTATCATATATATCATATATATCCAGTATATACATTCATTTATAATATTACATAACATTTAGAGTTAAGAAATGAAATGCACCGTTCATTGAGATGGTATGTCGTACGTACCCATGAATGCTACTTTCATTTCTATTTCATATTTAATGGAGTGAAATAATAATGATATAAAGGTATATTATAATTCCAGTATAATATCATATATAATATTATTAACTCCATCCTTTACACTTCCCACATATGGCATTAACAAATCAAATCACTTTGAGGGGGCAGTAGTCCGCACTTCCTAAAACAAAGATACCGTGTTTACCCAAAATGGAAACCATAAGGTATGCCATAAATGAAAAATACAGAATAATAAGGAAAACATGGAAATAATATATATCATATATAAATATAGTGACATCTTAATGGCCTCCATGAATGGTGTTAAAAGAATATTGAATAATCATTGTTTCGTGAGGCAGTAATTCACCATCCACAGAAACAATATGTTCCTTAACCGTTAGACGGAGGTATGTATATGTTTAGCTCGAATACTACTAATAACAACATCCTAGAATATTGGAGATACAATTTTTGTTGCAAAAGAAAGGAATAAAAAGTGTTTAGGGGGTTGGAGAAGAAAAATAAAATAAAAGAACATTCGAGAAGACATTACCTTTAAATCAGGTAACTCCTCTTGGTTTGAACCAAAATGGTTTATTGAAGAGATTTATGCCTAAGGTAAGGATTATAGTATAAAGATAGGGATTTTTAGAGATAAAATGAGTAGATCTTGGAAGATCCAATTACATTATAAGTGTGGGTAAGGTTGTAGAGGTGGGGGCCTTTTATATGAGGGAGGAGGGGCACTCTTGGAAAGTCAAGACATGTTACATTATTATATAATGATTTTTGGATTTTAAAGGTCCAAAAATTATATATTTAGAGGATAAGGTGATGATATTTAGAAATACACCCATCCAATCGTTCTTTTACAAGTTTATGTCTTATATTTTACATTATCTTTTCATTTTATTTAAATCGTTCATTAATGAGGTAATTGCTGAATCATCATGGTGTCATAAAAAATGTAATTTATTTAATGTCTAAAAAATTTAAAACAAATAATATGATATATGAAATCATTTTAGCTATTCAATTACTATTTATAGTATAATATATAATTTATGTAGACAAAATAAAATTTGTTTTACTTAGGTGTTACATACTTTTGTGATATTCTCCTTTCTTTAAAAATAAAATGATAAAGTGTCACTATCACCCAAAAGTGATTCCATGGGGTCCCAAAGATTTAAACAAGGCATACCACGGTCGTCCATGACACAAACAAGAGAATTAGGTCACATGGTGGGGTTATTTTTAATTAATATGATATGAATTTATTACCCTTAACTACCTAATTACTAATTAATCACGATAATTAAAGATAATTACCGTTGTTGCAATTCATAATGTCAAAAAAAAGTGTCCTAATTAAATAATTTGGACCTTCTGATTCCAAATATTGAATCAATTTTACCAAATTCCAAAGACATAAATTATATTAATTAATTTAAAAATAATTCCCTTTGTCAAAACAAATAACGGGTTTTTTAGAAACAATATCTATCAAAAGTTTGACATTTGTTTATGTCCAATTTCAAAGTCAAATTAATTCCAATGACCACCATTGGATTAAATGTTAAAAATATATTTCATTTAAAATTTAAAACAAATTAATAAGATAATCTATCCATATAATTATATTAGATGAAAAAGCATTTTTGATGTAAAATGCAGTATTTTCCACTATTCATTAAAAAATGAACATTGTCAGAAAAATACCAAAAATTTATCCAAAGTAAATTTCAATGTCCCAATACTGAATAATAGGTTTATTTTGAAAAATAGAACTTATATAATTTTATGTATATAGATTTAAAAAATGGTTCTCCATCAAAAGGAGGTAAAACAATCTTTTAAAAAATATTAGAGAATTCAATACTTAAGATTGGATTTATTCTCATTTTAAGCCTCTAAAACAAAATATAATTTATGAAGAGACATTGATATGAAAATATATAATTCTTTACTTACATGGGATGTTACAATAACCCAGGTCAAGCCCCCAAAACTCATTGTCAGAGTATTCACTCCTAGGTACCTTTGTTCTAGAGCCTCCTCTACCTGCTCGTATCTAGACTGTGATGTATATTCTTAATAAACCATTTACTCAATACTCACAAAAATACTATGAAATATTTTATATATTTATACATTTATATAGTATTCTTCATAAGGTTTTCATATCCTAATTTCCATAAATAACTAAAATATACTTTGATACCAACTATGGCAACCTGCCTTTTTATTATATAACTTTTCAATACATTTTACATATACAGGATCCTTAAAGTCTAGTGTCTTAGAAATCATGAACATAATACATGAAAACATCATAAAACATAAATCTAAAACACTTTTAAGTATTCATAATAGGTTCATCATAAATACAATTACTGCATCTCATAATACAGAGACATACATCAAAGGAAAGGGTGAGCATAAGGCCCAGTAAGGAAAATAAGGGAATCAGTTTACTTGTGAAATCAGTAAGAACTAGATAAAAACATAAAGACAGAAGAAATGAAAGTATTTGAATTTCATAATGAAATGAAATTTAACCATAAAATTAATATGTGGCTACAACATGTAATTTAGATATTCATGAACATGTCACAGGGGTTCATCCCCAAGGTGTCATAAATATATCCAAGGTTATTCACCATGGTATCGTGAAACTTGTCATATCTCGAGATTAAATTTTTTACCCAATGCATTGAAGCGATGTCAGAGAGAACCATTAATATAAAATTATTTTAATGTGATCCACATATATCATAATAAAACATTTCATAAATAACCCATATAGATTAAAATTAATGGGTTTCACCTCAAAATCATGATGTTTTAAAAGTGCATAAAATTAAGATCATTTTGTCATTTAAAACACATGGAAAGGGAGTGAAGGTTGTATATATTTCAATTCCAGAATCAAATAGATCATTTTTTTTGTATTTATCAACAACCATATAAAATAAATAGGTCTAGGTATTCACATAAAAAAACAAGGTAATTTCTTTAGAGAAAGAGAGAGGAATTTTGAGATGAAAAATCCGTAGCATAATGGCTACATAACATCCTTTTAGAAAACATTAAAAATACAGGGCACAAGGGTAACCAACTAATAAATCACTCATAATATAGTATAAATCCATAATAACTTGGTGATAATAACATATTATAGATATTTTAATGACATACCATGTGAAAAGGAAACTTGAATGGATATAGAACATGCGATTTCTTTTACAAAAAATTTGGTAGTCTAACGACATCACATAAAAATTCATAAAATAAATTGATGTGAGTGGAAATGGTATCTCATCATTTGGACATAAAAAGGAAGGTTTTAAATATATATAATAAAAATCCCCCATATAATAAAATGTAACTATAAGACATAACTTAAATAAAATCATGACATGAAAGAGGAGAGTGAAAGGTTCCCTTACCTTGAGGAATAACTTCGAAAGCTTGATGGTCAGGACATTGGGAGGATAAAGGGGACCATGGGAGGACTCCATGGGAGGATGAAAGACTATAGATACATCAAGGAGGTTTTTGGAATGAAAATAATGACGGAATGTCATGGTATTTATTGAAAAAGTGAGAGAATAAATTATTAATTTCTAAGTGACACCTCATCGGTGGTATTTGAAAAACAATGGGCTTTACCATAGTATATCCCATGGTATTGGACACTTTGGAAACCTAATAACATATATTAATATTTACAAGTCGACAAGATTATTTACATCATGATTACATCATTAATGATGTCATTAAACACCCCAAACTCAAAACAGTAATTTTACTTTTCACCGAAAAAATCAAATGTTTTAGAAAAATTCCAAAAAGTCACTTTAACCTGATACCGATGTACTTAATTAAAATATTAACCCCATTTCATGAAAATAATTTCCTAAAAATTGTTAATTTTATTTTTAAATAAAATCACTATTTATTCCAAAAATACAACTTTGAAATTATATCAAATTTTTAACACCTTAAGAAAGTAATCAAGGTGCCATAAAATTATCATATAACCATAAGAAAATAAATTAATAATTTATGATTAAATTTAAGGGAAAAACATTTAAATTTTAAATTATTTAATTAATTATAAAATTGTAAATATAATATTAATGACATAAAAAAATACAAAAACATAAAGTATGATCATTTCTAACTTTTAAGATGTCCAAAATATTTATATATTAATGGGTGATGTTTCTATTTGTTTGGTCAATTTAATATTCATTACTACTCATACGGGTATCTTAATATTCATACATTACTATTCACTAAAAAATTACCTTATCTTATGAGACTCTAAATTTCCGACTGAACACAACTGTAGAAGATAATTTTTCAAAACTAAATTCACATTATTAAATATTTAAAGAATAAAACAATATTTTAAAATACACCCTTTTTCCAAAATTCATCAATAATATGGAAGTTCTCTAAATTCATCTTATATTTATCTGGACATTTGAAATAAAAAAAAATAACGATAATAAAAAGTAAAAATTTTGTTTATTCAAAAGTAGTACATAATGTACCTATAGCTTCATTGCATAGAACCATATACCACCTACATAGGACCTAAATGTAAGGTGTGCTATGGTGATATAATATTTTGGTGGCTCGGACAACATTACTCAAGTAGTGATTTATATCTTCATGAACTTCTCTCTTAGGGAATTCCGTTCAAGCTTCACATGTTAATGTTTGGCTTCATCTTGTTCTAGAGAAAAGCCCAGTGATGTTACCTCCCCCCCAAGCTTTGACATATGGGCTTCATATGACCATAGTCTACTGGATGATTCCCCCGACTCTTCCAAGATCATTTGAATTTATAAACTATAACTGTAACATTATGAATTTTATTTCCAAAGGTCAAATTGACCAATGGCCATATAATAGTTGAAACCCAATAGTCTCATTTAATTATACTCAATTAATTAATTAAAGGATATAGTTTTGTTGAGAATAAAATATAATAACATATAAATTAATGAAATAAATATTATTAAAATGTTCAGGTCGTTATAAGATTTCTCAACAGTCGGATTCAGCAGTATGCTTCATTAGTAAACTACACTATTAGACTTCAAAAGTATCCATTCATCGGTGACATTTAACCTTCCATGGTAACCTTCTATCGGTGACCTTTCATCGATGAACTTTCATTGGTAACCTTTCATCGGTGACCTTCATCGGTGACCATTCATCGGTGACCTTCATTAGTGACCTTTCATCCGAGACCTTTCATCAGTGACCTTCATCGGTGACCTTCCTTTCATTGGTGACCTTCATCTGTTACCTTTCATTGGTGAACTTCATCAGCGACCTTTCCTCGGTGACCTTTCATCGGTGACCTTCATCAGTGACCTTACATCGGCGACAATTTATACATAGAGAAACTTGGCATTGTAAGCCCAAACAAGAGATCAATGAGATTAAAAGTACATAGTTATTAATTAATAGAAACTAGTAATATTAATGATAGATGATTATCTTATAATAGAAACCTGATTATTACACAAATGAATCATGATTTTTGAATATCAAAACACTTGATTCCAACAAAGTGTTCCACATAAACATGAAAGAAATTAATAATTCCAATCATATATTAATTAAAACATGGGAAATATATTGTTATTATAAATTTTTACCCATTGAAGGATGATGTTCCATAAATATATATATATTTATATATATAGTTTAAGGGGTCACATCCATGTGGAACAACCCTTTGTGGGTTCCTAAGGATAGTGGAGCTTGGAGGGGGCTTGTATGTCATTTGGAGATGTTTGGAATAACCATTCTTAATGTATAGGGATTACATGATTTGTGATATTTATACATTGTCTAAGTGATGTTCTCTACATTTTTATAGCTAGTTCATGACGTGTAATTAATCAGGTTATCTGACCTTGACATTTACATGATTTGTAAATGGATTACATGTCTTATAGATCTCCTATGGAGTGTACTAATAAAAAGTTCACCAACATGGGGGGTTTACCAAAAATTAAACTACCTCTTGTTGTCTAGTGTCCATTATCACACTTCTTGGAATTTTTGGGACTCATTCAATGGAAATAAATCCTTAGCCTTCTGCATTTTATCCATAGTAACCCAATGTTTGTTCCTTCTTCGTTCACTTGCGGGTTCTATAGGATTGATCTCATAACTTCTAACCATTAAATGGTGTTTGATCTCCAATGTTTCTGATGAGATTTATACATGTTTTGGTTTGTGTAATTATGCAAAAACATCTTCAGATAGATGCAGTTTTTGTGCGAGAAGTGATCAAATATTCGTAATGTGATCTGTTCTTGTAAAAATAATGTTGACAAATTTTTGGGAAATGGATTAATTTCAACTCATTTATATACATTATATCATAAATTGATCACGATTTATCCCTTTTTACATATAAGGAATTGACCTAATAATTATTCAATCGAATTAAAGGTATTGGTAGTGATCATTATTCGGTGATGTTGTTTCTTTGTACCATGATAGTAGTTTCTGTATTATTTTCATGATATTTCAATATCTATAATTTTAATTTTTTTTCATTCCATTCACGGTGGATATTATTAAAGAACATAATTCTATATTTAGTTTATAATTAAATGTATTATGATTAATTATATAAGAGTCGTGTTTTTAATACGGTGGATAATTTAATTTATTAATATTCAAATTGATGTAATTAACATGTTCAGATATACGTGATCATCTATATGATTTATGGAATTCATTAAATTATTTAATGAACATAAGGATTGTTAATTAATATTAATAATAATTAAAAAGACCTCTTAATTTAGAATAATACTTCTCTTGGTTTTTTAAAACCAAAACAAATCCTACGAGTGAATTTTTCCTTTGATAGAATGTTATAGCTTTACGCCTTATAATATTATTATTTAAAACCTATTGATAATAAATTAGTTAATTTAGGATAAAATAAGAGCTAGTTGTGTAATAAAATAATTTTCTATGTCATGAGTTCCCTATTTTCTGGGTAAGGAATTGTGCCTAGTTTTAGAGCTATGAGAGATTGTTCTCATGTGAAGGTAGCACACCGTGTTTTCATGGCCCATTTTCTTAGTTGGATTTTATTAGTTGTTTCCTTTTTCTAAATGATGTGAACATGGAAGGATGAGTCATGAGTGTTGATATTTATGTGGTGGGGATTCATGGAAGTGATGTGTTCTTGGGATGGCTAATCATGGAATTGTTGTTGTGATATGTGGGTAAGGAGGCCCAGATGACACAATAGTAGTTTATTCTTATGATGGCGAGATACATATGAATATGCATGTGGATATAGGGGATATAAATAGAGGTGACATAATGGGTTCAATATATTCGTACCCATTGATGATATGTCTTTATCTTTTTTGAATTATTTTCAATATTTTTTATGGATGAGGTCTGAGTTTCTTGTTTCATCTATATTCTATTATCCACTGCTTGAGGTAACTGGAAGGGCCTGATTGCATGTTTTCTATTGGTGTTAGTTTAGGATGGATTTCCTATATTAACTATATATGGAATGAAAATAATGATGAATTAAAAAATTAATAACCCACCGTTTTGGTTGATAAAGGAATACAAATTCTTTAAAAATGTTAATTTTGATATACAGAATCCATCGATTGGGTAATTCCTAGAGGACATGCACAATACTCTAGTGTAATTTAATTAAATCAAATTTAATTTTTAATAATTCTGATTATTAATTAATTTATAATGAATGAATTAATGCAATGTAAATTTCATGATGGAATATGTAATTAACTTATCTCTTTTATATACTTCTCTTATTATAGGATATATCATCTTTGTAGTGATAGTAGGGAGTCTGAATGATGTTAGGTTCAGTTGATTCTATTACTAGGTTATTCCCATAATTTTGTGGGGACCTAAATTATATCATATATAATTTGTGATTTTCTATGCTACCACACCCAAGTCATTTAGGGAAACTAACACACAGTGGACTATGGGAGGGTGTTTTCCCCAAATATCATAGCAGGAGGATAGATGGTTGGCTACCCCCTATATCCTCTATCTTTCTTCTTAGTAGTTATATGTGGTGGTATGCACATAGTTTAGTCTTACCATATATTTTTTTTGAGGTATGTGATGGATTGTTGTTATTTCTTAACTATTTATTACTAGATATTTTATATAATGGATTATAATAGGTATGGAGTGTATAGGATGTGATAGATTGAGGTATATACTCTGCGTGTAGGTTGTAATGGCTTGATATATAAAACTAAATGTCGGATACATGTCGTGTGGGCTGTGGCGGCTCCCATAAACCACTTTGTTGGTTTTTTATGTGATAGGGGATGATCTGTTTTTCTATTGCATAAGGTACATGTGGTGGTTCCTTACCTTGGTGTTCCTGGGATGTCATTCTCGTAGAGAGATATGCCCAGGATGTTTTCCATTGGGGAAGAGAAGAAAATAAATGGGGAAGATAGAGAAGAATACCCCTGATTTTTTATTATCATATTATATTCTTTCATGTATGTGATGCAAGGTGATAGTTGTCTATGGATCTTGGAACATAGTATACTTGTTTAGCTAAAGATTTAGTTTCACTATTGTTATCTATGATTTACCATTATTTATTAATATTTTTCATGATTTAATCTAGTAAGGACAAAATAGAATATAATGTCAGTCTAACCATAAATATATGAACTATTTTTTAGGTCATTCCGAGTGACTTTTTAATCAAGGTGGATATTACTATATCAGTATTTTCCTGGAGTGGTTTTGGTTTCGTAGTTAACATTGTCTTTACCTTTTTTGAACATGTAGTTTCACTTTTAGTTTTTTATATTGTATGAAATTTCATGATTTCAAATTGGTTATCTTTATATATATATATATATTATTTAGTGTTGGTTGTGTTATATTTATTATCTCTCTCTTCTAAATGTTTATCTAAGAGGGTAATGCCTCTCATCTGCTTGTTTACTATATATTCGGTGAAAGTTTCTAATCTGATTTCAACTGGAGGTGGGACTCAGGAAGTAATCATCTTAATCACCTCATTGTGATATCTTTTTGGGGAGGGGGTCAATAAAAAGTGATATCAAATTTTTAGTTAGATGGATATGATGATGTTTGAAGTTAGGAAAATGTGAGGATAAATCATTTGGTTGGGAAACAGTGTTAGGTAAGAATATTTAATCAAAAGAGGCTATCTGGAGAATGGATATTTAAATCCATTGTGATCATATACATGGCCCTTTATGTATAATGATCATACTAAAAAACTTGATATTGGTTCCAGGGTAGAGACCTTATAAAAGAGCATGAATCATTCTTCATTTTGGTAGTATTTGAAATGGGTAGAATATGTGATTGGATAAAACCATGAAAGAAATAAACAAATGATTAATTAACTAATGTTAATTATTCAATACTATTGGTTTAGGAGTTCTAACAAGTTTTTCTTCTTGTATTCATAGATCCTGGTCGACATCCTCATCATGGTCATGTCGATGATGTTCAGCAGGATGTCCCAGTGGATTGTTGCAGGGTATAGGTCGACAACAATTACACTGAGAAGAGAAAGCTATGAGAGTTTTAGGACTTGAGTCTCTAAAATCATGACACCCCCATTTTAGATGTTGTTAAATAATAATGTTTTGAGAAGGTTAAGATATATTTTAGTTCGATTTGTTCTTAAAGGGAGCATTGGTTTCATTGGCTGTGATGATGTTTCGTGGAGTAGTGAGTTAGTTGTGTATCTTGTTCCCAAGGGATCATGAGGATTCAATATTCTCATGGATGAAGTTGTAATATCAATTCAGAGTATAGTTTCATTCCTCAACCATGAATGTGGTATTCACCTTGAGATTATTACCCTTCAGTAGGGGATCCTTAGTGTTCTAGAATTTAGGATCTATTTTTGGACCCTTCTGTGATATCGTTCAAATATATTTCTTTAAAGGTAGGCTATGGTGAGGTATTTTGATGAGTCTTTGCATCCAAATATCTAGTATGGGTTCACCATGTTTATACTTAAGACATATTTCATGGTGATAGATAGAATATTGTTTATTGAGAGGATGTTTTTTAGAACTATTTCACCATGAGTGTAGATTCATTTAGATTTCTCATGAATTAGAGATGTTGTCAAGGATTCCAAGTTGTCAAGATAAAAGAATAATCAGTCATCCAAAGAAAGGTCTCATCCATCGTAATCTTGTTTCTTTGGAGGAGGTTTCTCTCAGACTTATTACAGATTACCAAACAGGATTTTTTATGGTGAATTTCTAGGACATTAGTTGTGAGAATTCCCATACTATCTGATTTTTCCGCATATGAACATTGTTTCACTTCAGGTTACTCTATTCTGGAAATTTTATCCAAGGTAAGAACAGTAGGAAACTCCAGTTTGGGTTCATCCGAGAGGATATAGGGATGGTAGGGTACATCCATGATATGATCATCTTCCTCAAAGAGTAGAGGACGACCATGGATTTGGTCATCAGTAGGGTTAAGGTGGTCATTGAGTAGATCATAGTCAGATTCATGTTTTGGCATTACTAGAACATGTCCTATCATACATTGTTTGAGGTACCATTTCTTTTTTTCTACTTGGGTGTATGACTTTTTTGATTTAGGAATTACTCAAATATTTATATCAGCTACCCTCATCTAGGATATGGGAAATGAAGTTGAGAGGCTTCCAATTATCTCATCCTTCATAATTATATTTTGAGGTCGATCTCACTTATAAGAGTTATATGGAGACTATGGAATTGTTCTGGGGTAGCACTGTTCTTGGATTGATTTTCAATGTTTATTGATACAACAATATGAAATCATCCTCTTCATATAACAGTTGTATTCAGTCATGGATATAGTGAATTTATCCAAGAGTTACTTTATGTTCAATGAAATTAATATAGTTGTAGTAGTGTTTTCTATTGAGAATTACCCTTGGATGGGATAGTGTTAGGTTCTTTCATTGTCAACTATGATGGAAAAGTAAATGTTGAGATTTTAAAAGGTACAATAATTGGTGTTTCCTAGGGTTATGGAAGAGTACCATGTTGTCTTTCCATAGGAGGTTATAGATTTACCCCCATGACAAGAGCCCATGTTTAGGATCACGAAATTTCCAGGCATGTCTCTTATCTCAATGTATCCATATAAGAGAGAACTGTCCATGTTAAAAGAGCTCTGAGTGCAACTTGATGATCTATTGTAGAGAGGTTTTGTTCAGCCAAGTGTGTCACCTTAGAGACCACAGATTTTTTTCATAATAAAGGAAGATGGTTGTTTGTGTCCTTTTGAATATTATAATCAAATTAATGAAGTGGTAGTGATGAACCTCTATCCACCTCCATAGATTGGTTATTTATTCAATTATATAAAAAGAGAAACATGGTTCTTAGATATCAATTTACAGTCTAGATATAATCTGATGTGAGTGAAAGATAAAGATATTTTGAAGACTATTTTCTATTTTCTTCATGGAAATTATGAGTTATTTTTTATTCTATTTTATTTGATGAATTATAAATTTTTCATGTGGTTGATTAATGGAGTGATCATAAATTTCATAGATATTTTTATGGTGGTTTTCATTGACAACATATATGTGTACTCCATATTTTAGGATGATCATTCTGCATATCTGCATGATGTTTTGGGAGTTCATCATGATGAAAAGTTATTTGAGAAGATGATGTCTATTTATTGGGGCAGGTGGTATCCCAGTAGAGTGTGGATATGGATTGTTTAACAATAGAGGCTTATTTTCTTGGTCATGAACAAGAAAGTGTAAAAAGTGTGGAGTTTCCTTATTCATACAAGCTATTACATGAGGTTTGTAGTGGAATTATGTCGTGTTGTGACTCCTCTAATAGAATTGAAAATAAATGATTAGAAATTATTTTGGATTGACTAGTGTAAAGTATCATTTTAGTTCCTTAATTAGATGTTGTTGAGTTCTCTATTTATTTTATTTCTAGATAAGGGTGTTTAGTATGAGAATTTCTGTGACACTTTACATATAATATAGGGTTGTGTATTGATTCATTAGGTATCAATTTTTTCTTATAGGCCTTGGGATTTTCATACCATTGATCATAACTATTCCACCCATGGTCATGATTTGGTGGTGGTGGTGTTTTCCTTTTTTGTTTCCACAACACTACCATATCAATGTGTGTTTTGACATTTTTAATGGCCACAAGTTCCGTGTTATGTCTTCTACCATCATGATGTGTGATTTTTTCCAGCATTGGTTGATGCAATTCTAGAAATATTATGACATTGAAAATTTATATATGTCAGAAAGGGGTATTTTTTAGCTGATAATCTTCTCAGGAAGTCATATATTGATGTCATTCATGAATCTGATGATTCTTGATGAATGATAGTATAACTCCAAGCAAGGCATCTTGATATAAGAGATGTTGGCAGAAAATGTTTTCTTTTCTAGATGATAGTTCATTCATCCTTGGTGAAGTCAAAGGAGAAGTCCTATTTGGTGATACTAAGTTGGAGGTCCAAACATACCTTGTTTTTTTACTAATTCCCCTGATAGTTTATCTGGTGATGGACGTTACAGAGTGTTTTTATTGGGATTGTTTTCAATCCTTTAGTAATTAATACGATGGTACTATATAATTTCTATAGTTTTACCTCGTTATACATCCCTCTATTTTCAATATTTATTGATCTTTTATATGTAACATTAGTTCTCCGGGGATCAAATATTCAGTTACATAGTTTTTTCAAAGATTAGTCTGCCATAATGTGATCAATGAGCACTGTGTTCCTTGGGGTTTTATTTAACTATTCAATTTTCCCTATGTAAGTGATAGAACATCTCAATTGACCTCATTTATATTTTTCCTTTATATCATAGAGGCTATGATGTTATATGTGTGATAGTGGATCATTTGAAGAAATCATCCCACTTTATAGTGATTAGGGAGGCGAGGTAAGAGGAGAGTTTTTCAAGGTATTATCTAGATAATGTGGTTCAAATCCACAGTGTTCTGAGGATGATCATTTCTGAATGTGATCCTCATTTTACCTCTAGCGTGTAGAGAGGCCCCTATCATGCTTTTGTTTCTCAATTATTCCTTATAACTTCTTTTCATCCATATACGGATGGTCAAACATATTAGAATATCTTGAATATTGAAGATATATTGAACTCTTGTGTCCTAAATTTTGGATGATCAGGGATGGGGAGCCTTTGATTCATTGATTTTCCTTACATGAATATATCCCACTAAATCAATGGTATGACTCCTTTAAATTCTTTGTGAGTCCATCTGTTCTGTTCTCCATTGTGATATACTAGGGTTTGAGAGGCAGCAATTATTATAAAAAAATGGTAATGAATATGAAAAATATGGATTTGGTAATTCATGAAACTGTGAAACATAAACATTATGATCATAAATCATATTCTAATAATAGGAGGTGATCTGTTGAGTTATATATTGGAGATAACATATTCTTGAAGGTCACTCCACATCTTGGGAAGTGAATATCTGTTCATGGGAGATGGCTTTATCCCATATTTTTTAGCAATTCTTGGTATTGGCTTGGTTTAGATTCATGGCATATCCTCGATCCCTTCCCTCAAAAATTATCCAAATACATGATATTTTTCACATGTTATATCTCCGTCATTTTTTAGGATGACTCTCATGTCTCTAATTAGGGTGAAACCTATTTTGATGTGCATTAATCCTTTGATAAGTAGACTATGGACATCAAGGTCCCCCAAGTGAAGGTGGTGTGTGGTGGGGGTTATTCCCTTGGTCTATGTCTTGTGGTTACATGGTGGATTTGAAGAGATTACATGGGAATGTGAGTGGTAGTTTTACACTCAGTTCCCCATGTTATTTGATGTTTAGTTCTTATGTTTTTTTTCATTCGGTATATTGATCCTTCTTAGTTTTTGAGAAGGTTTATTATTTTTCCATATTGTGGATTTTATATAAATAGAGGCTTATCTCCCAAAATAATGTGTTTAAGATTTATTTGGGGTTGGTGCATGGTATTACCCGTTTTTTTTCTCTAAGTGGAGTGGTTGAGATCCTATAGTGGCAGGAACACTGATATGTATCTCATGGAGTTGATTCTAGATGGCCATTTATTGTTTTATTTATGTTTTATTTTTTATCATCCATTAGAATAATTATTGGAGAGTTATATAATGCATGGTTCTTGGATTTGTGTGGTCCATCCATATGAATATTCACAATGTTAGTGGGTCTTGGAAGAGTTTTAGATGTATCCTAGAGGGGTTTAGATGTAAAATTTTTGAAATTGGAAGATTACATACCATGTAATCATTATAATCCATGTAATTTAGTTTCATGATGTAATCATGTCCGGATAAATAATAGTAATCATCAGGGGATAACTAATAAAAAGGCGATGCATTTTTCAGTGAGATTTGTCCCCAATAGTTAGATGACGTGTAAATAGTTTACAAGTCGTGTTAATATCATGTACCCTATGTTAATAAAATTTATATCTTCTTGGGATTTTCTCAACCCATATGCTCCTAATTATTTTCTAGTGACCAGTAGGTCCCTTCCAATTCTTTTGGGGATTCCTTTGATGGGAAACGATCCTTATATTTCCACCATCAATCTGTGGTGATCCAAGGTGTGTTTTTTATTTTTCTCTTATTTTTTATCCTACATTGATCTTGTTTCATCCCATATATTTTTACCATGCTATAGAATTATATCCCTAATTTTTATGATGGGGTTTTTATTTGTTTTGGTAGGTGATATTTTGTCATGTTTTCCTCGGAAAGATGCATTTATTACATGAGCGGGGACTAGAGATCCAAAACATGGCATATTCTAGTAAGAAAAACATTGATGACATTTGAGGTAGTAGATTAATTACGTCTATTTTATTTATATGAAATCATCAATTGATCAATCTTTAGAACTTTTAGTGGACATGTATATAAAATAAAAATTATTGATTTGGATTGAAGGAATTAGTTGTGATTTCATATTGAAGATATTGTGTTTGGTCTCAGGATATTGGTTTGCCTCATGGTTTTCTAGATATTGAGATAAAATTTGGTTAATTGATAGAATAATATTATTATATAGAATTTGGTCATGAATTTAAATTCATAATTAATTTATAATTAATTTTATTATGATTTATTAAAGATGATGCATATTTTTAATCTTATGGTTAATGTAATATGATGAAAATAAAATTGTACAATGTCTATGTTTAATTAAATATGATATTTCTTATGATTGATGGAATTTAAAATAAATATTAGTGGACCTAAATAATTTTATTTATTGGTGATACTAATTGAAAATAATCTTAATAGGGAATGTTACTTATCAAGGTTAGTGGACATCAGAATAAATTCTAAGAGAATATTTTGTCATTAATCGCTAATTATAACTTAATGCATTTGGTTGCTCATAGTAGGTAGAAATTATAAAATGAGTCAATTAATTAGATATGGAATAATAACTAGTTATGTGATAGAATAATTTTATAGTTCATATGTTTCCTATTTACTTTATAAGGCTAAGTGCCTTGTTTTTGGATATGTGAGAGATTGATTTCATGTAAAGGTGGAATAGCTTGTTTTAAAGGCCCAGTTTTCCAATTTTATTTTCATGTTTGTTTCCTAATTATATGTGATGTGGTCCTAGTATATATTATCTTGTGTAGAACTTGTGTTATGGGGTGTGTTTTCCCAGATGTGATATGATCCATGGATGGATAAAAAATAGATGGTTGTTATGATATGTGGGTAGGGAGGCCCAGATGACATGATAGTAGTTAACCATTTCTTGATGGAAGGATGCATCAGTTTATTATTGTTGGTGTCAAGGATGGTACAAGATGTGATGGAATGGGTTAAAGTTAGGCATACCCATTGATGAGATTCTAGTAGTTAGTATGCTCTCTTGTGAATATGTTTATTGGTCGATGGATGAGTTACCTATTTTATTGGAATTCCATTCCCCACAGCTTGAGGAAACATGAGGTGACTGATTGCTTGTTTTCTCTGAGTAGTAGATCAAGATGGTTTTCTTAGTAAACCTGGATATGGAAGGATGTTAGTAGTGAAAAAACTATTCCTAACGCACTGGGTTGGATGGTGAAGGAATTAAATTCATTATATATGTTAATATTGATAAACCATGTTTGTGGTCTAGATTATTCATTGAGGGAATTAACTTTAGTCTAATGTTATTTAATATAATTCAATGTAATGTGGAATAATTTTAATGTTTAATTAATTTATAATGAATTAATTAACATATAATTATTTTTTTAATGAAATAATGAATCAATGATTCAATTTATATGCTTGTGTGCATATAGGATTTCTGGTCTTAGCAATACAACCGATAGTCCGTCTTATGTTTGTTGATGTTGAGTCTAATAATATGATATTTCCATTGTGTGGTTTTAATATATATTATATATGGTATACTATATGATTTCAAATTCTTTATCTCTCATTTTGGTTAGTGAAACTATCACCCAATGGAATCTGGTACGAGGGTTTCCACAATATCCGACTAGGAGAAATGATGGCTGACTACCCCCTCTTACCCTTATCTCTTCTCTTGGTTGTTAAATATGCTAGTATACTTCTTGGATAGTTTTACCATTTATTTTTTAGGGTGATATTATGTATTTTGGTTTTATCAGTAACAATTATTAATAGATATAGTTTCCAACTAATTATTATATAGAGGGCTTGTATAGTCTTTGATGGCCTGAGGTACTTACTCGGTGTATAGGATATAATGGTTTGAGGTATAGTACCAGATGTTTGATATATGATAGATAGATAATAGCTTATATAGAAAACTACTTGATTAATGTTTTCTATTTGAAATAGTATTGTGTGGTTTTGTGAGCATGAGGTGCTTGAGGTGGTTTCCTTCCAATGTATTTTTGGGCTGGCTTTTGTTTTGGAGTGATATGCTAAAGGTATGCTACATTGTGACAGTGTGGAAAATTAGTGTGGAAGCGGGAGTGTGGTACCCTTGAATTTTAATTATTATATTAAATGCAGAATTTTATGGGAAACATGGTGACAAATATCCATGGTGGGTTTGGGAACGTAGTATACCTTTTTAGGTGTTGAGTAATTTTCACTATTGTTCATTATGACTTAGCGTTCTTTCTTTATCTTGTTCATAAGGGTTGTTGAGGAAGATCTAGCTGAAAATACTGTTTTGTTCACCCTAAGAATATATAGTTCTTTCCAATTTATCTTAAGCAGTTTTGTGATCGGGCATGATATAACTATCTCAGGGTTTAGTAGGAGTTTATTGGGCTTCGTAGTCACAACCATCCTTACCATATTAAAACGTGCAGTTTCCTTTCAAGTTGTTTAGTACTATATGGAAATACATGTTTACCCTTGGGTTTTCATTATATATATGTGTGTGTATGTATGTATGTATGTATTTTTGTGTGTGCATGTTGGAGATTTTTTTTGTGTCATTCCTTTCTCCATATTCTGCTTGTATCTCTTAGAGGGTGATGACTCCCATTTTAATGTTTATTATACCTTCGATGCCAGTCTCCAACCCAGGTCCTACAGAAGATAGGAATTAAGAAGTCACCATATCACTCCCCTTATTGAAGTGTATTAGTGGGGAGGATTTTATGACAAACATGGTTGATGACATTATAATAGCATGTCCCCAGTTAAGAATAATAAATATTGAACAATGTTTCCATAGATGGAAACCACTTTATTAGAGCGTTGGACTGTTACATTGTTGAAATTTAGAAATGAAATTTATATTTTAAGTGAACATAATTTAAAATAGAATTGTTTTTAAAACAATGATGGTAGAAACTAATTTTTAAAAACCATGAAAATATGCAATAGGCTCTTTGTAAATAAAATAGAATTGGAAGGTGGTAAAATTCATTTGGTTAGAAAGCATTAAAAAAATTATTTCCCATTTTTCTATTGAAAGTGATCTAAAAATGTATTATGTGGAAAATGATAATAATATATTTCTATATCTCTTTTTTTAAAGAATTTAAAACCCAATGAAATATTATAAGAAGGGATGGAAATCTGTAAAAAAATATAAAGAATATGGGGAAATATAGAATATTCTCAACAAAAAATTCTATGATAAGGATTACTAAACTTATTGGAAAACTATTAGCTATGTGATGGATAGTAGGTTGGTTAAATAATTATAATACATGTAAAAAACTAGTTATTACTAGATAAAATATAATATAAGTGGTTTTATAAAGAAATAACAAATAATTTCCTCAAATTTAATATTGATGATAAATAATAAAAATTTCAAAGTAACATTTACTATAATCAAAATATATTTATTATTTATATCTATAAAAACATATTTATATTTATTATATATAATAACATTAATTTATAATTCCATATTACCCATTTATTACATGTATATTTTAAAATATTTTATTCTACTGTAAACTATTCTATTCTAAAAGCATTATTTCGTAAGAAGGTTCCAATACGTATTCCATGGTCAATTTTTTTTATCATCGTGGTACTTTTATGACGATTCTATATATGTGATAGATATAGTTTTTGTATCCCATTTTAATTCCATGGAATATACATTGATTGTTCAAAAAGATGAACTAAATGATTAATATTACTATTATTATTTTATTAAAAAGGATTTAAATTTAATATTGATTTTACATTGGGACATTTCTACTCTAGAGTTTAAATAAATATAAAATAAATCGATATTATTTAGGATTTAAAGTATTTAGGTATTTTTGTCTTTCAATATATATAAGTTATACCAGTATCGACATGGGGGGTAAAACTTACCTAAAAAATAATATACGATAACAATCAATTGTGTAATATTGTATCATTACAGAGTAATATTATCATTTTTTACCAATGCATAACGATTTCAAAATTATTTTACTAATGTTTAAAATCAATTTAAGAATATTTAGATAGTGAAGATAAATATGAATGATTAAGTGTAGGATAAAACTAATGTTGAACAAATGAATATACTCTAAAATTGAATCATAGAAATGTATGATTTTAGAGTTATTGGGACCGTATATTCAAAAATATTAAGTAGATTAGTTTGGGAGAGGATTTTACAATGTATTTTGGAGAAACTAGAAGGAAATATGTATATAATTGAGGTGATATATGGGGTCCTTTCATAGATGATGAATGGTGGTTTTTTAAATACTCATTTCTTAATATAAAATGAATTACATTTTTAATAATTTTAAATCCATTATGGATAGATATGAAGACTAGGTAAGAGTCGGTCTAGCAAACCATAATCCATTCATTTATAGGTAATTTTTTTATAGTTCGAAGAAAATTACTCATTATTTAACACATTTAAATTATGTAATCTTTTAATATTGTCCAATAAATTTTCCAATGTAAGTTATTTTTTTGTAAAAAAATAAATTAACATTTAATTTATAGAAGGAATCATTTATTAAAATAGTGAAATAGTTTTATAAATTTAAAAGAAACTCAAAACCGTAATAATCACTAAATGAAAATCATATTTGAAAATTTAATGGTCAAACTAATGAAAAAATTTAATTAACATATTAAAATAAAATTGATTTATGTGTGATTTTGAATTAAAATAATTTATCAAAGTTAGTGAGTAAAAACATGCCAATATTTTTAATTCTATGTTCATTTTATACTAATGTGAAGTAACTATTATATAGGCCTTGTTGTTGTAAGAGAAGACACTAGGTAAGACATTAGTCATGGTCATTTCCCACTAACTGAAAAAATCACGCATTCTTATGGATTGATTCATGAGTTGACTAATGGGTTTGGAGTATAAATTCCGTGTTTGAAAATAATCACCCTAGAATATATAATTAGTGTGAATACTTAAAGGTATTTGGTAAAGAATTAATATAAAATTCTTGAATTATTCTTCAATTATAATGATATAAATTGAGAAAAGATATTGAAAATTAAATTTTGTATCACAACCCCACGTGGACATCAAAATGGAAACTAAACACCATTACAACAATTCTTGATGAGAAAATTTTTTAAAATAAGGGGATAATGTAACCTTATATTATTAATGAGTGGTAAATAATATATAATAAATCTTAAAAACAACACAAAAACAATGATATGACTTAGAAAAAATCATTTCTATGTGAATAATTCCTTGGATTTGTATACAATATCCTTCACCGGTGGTTGAACACTTATATTTACATTCATCTAAAACCCTATGGGTCATTATGTGAATCATAAAAATAATATCTTCAAGTATCTTGTTTTCTGATTTAAGACCATTATTATAATAACCTAAAAATTCTTACAAAATCTCATAGAAGCAATCATTTATTTTTTATTGACTACACATTCCCATCATGATCTGTATACATGTTGTGAAATGTATGATCTATAGAAATGAAATCACGGTCCTTTCAATATTCAAAATAAAAACATCATTCGGGTTTTAAAATAACCTTTATTTATTTTTTATATATTTATATGAATAAAATAAATTTTTAAACACCTTATATGGTTTTTTCCCTTTACAGTGCCTCATGTGGGAAATTCTGATCTATAGTATTACTGGACATGGAATTATCTAGTGATATTAGGAGTAAAGATTTCTGTACGTGGAGCGACAAGAAATTATTAGTAGTTTCTAATTAGGAAGATACATGATCTAGGCACATTACAATATTTTTGGTTACTGATGAATAGTAACCTAATGTATGATTGTCTGATATAGATGTTTTTTGATGGTGGAAAATCCTAAAATATCTTGGAATCTCCTTCTATCAAAAATCAATGTTAGTGGGTTTATGTTGCGCTCAACATTGGAACCTCATTGCACTAACCATTTTGTAGTCTACAAACCCTCCTACTCATGCCCCTATATGTGAAATCCATGATTTGCATGTTTATGATGTTCACTTCAAACATGCACTAGTACATACAAATAAGTCACCCCTTATATGGAATTTTACATGCAATGTTGGATTTCCTATGGATCTCAGTCAATTTCCTTTGGGTGGCTAGGTGATGGGACTGAATTTTAGGTAAGTGATAACGTTTTCCAACTTTTCTGGTAAGATATTCAAATTTCTTTTCCATTTTCTCACAACTGCTTGACAGAAAAAAACACCCATTTTTCAATATTTAAATTTTTCATCAAAATCAGGAACTAAGATTCATTTTTAATTTTTATTTCAAAAAATAAACTAAAAGATCAGTAACCATTAAAATTATTAAATAAATTCATATTAAGATAAAAAATTTGATTAAAATCACATATTAAATATATAAATCTCTAAAAACAGTATGCATAAACTGTTCTAGTAAAATCCCTCACACCTAGATTCATATTTTTTCCCAGGTATAAAATTTCAATATTTATCTTAAATGAAGCATATCATTGAATGATTTTTATGTAATTGTCAAAAAAAAATTATGTTATTATATATTAAGAAAATAAATTTCAAATCATTATTTTAAATACAAATTTCACCTCAAAACATTTCAATGAAATTTAATAATAAAACATTTAATATTTCGTCTATTAACGTGATAATTATTCTCAATTTATCCATTTATATTTTCCAACCAATTATTAATGTGCATTCCAATTTCAATTTAATAGAAATTAAAATCATTCCTCTCATCAGTTGAGGTATAAAATTAAAATAGAGTTTTGATCATACTTTATCTCTTCTATTTTCTATAGGATTTCCATTAAACAAAAATCTCCACCGTGAATTTGAAAAAATCAGCAAAATATAATTATAGGTTATAATTAAAGGTTACATGTCTCTTCTGTTTTATTATAGATATGTAATTGATGTTTAAAAACTAATTAACAATATCATATTAAACTCTAATAATATATCATGATAACAAAATTTGTTGTATAATAATAATATCAATATCAATGTGACATCACCGTACACCCCCCCCCAATCTAAAAAACAAGTTCTAGATTCATTGAACATAATGAAAGATTCAACTAATTGGTTTCATATTTTTTTTATTTTATATAAAATATTTTATAACTAAATTTCATTCATAAATGGCCCAAAACCACATGATCACATCATGAAACTAATTTAACGAATTAAAACATGATCATTGGTCATGTTATAGTGTTTTTTAAATTTCCTAATACATTAACCATTTTTTAATTTTTATTCATTCTTTTTTGGAATTTTTTTCATGGGGTGTAACAAATATAACAGTGACATGAAAAATCATCACATCTATTGAAAACCAAATTAAATACCTCAACATATTGATTTTAATGTAATATATAACATATAACATCAAAATTTTCTTCCACATACTTGAATTAATGATTATGATGACAAACACTAATATTATGGTATGAGGGAAAAAATATAAAAATAATGTGAATAATTCTTATCATGATTTATTCCGTGTTTCTGTATGCTAAAGTAATAATTAATATATTATATTTTATCCTGGATAAGATCATAAAAAAATAATTAATCATTCATAATGCTAATCTAAACAATTAAAAATTTGATATAATGCACAACATATTCTAGAAGATCACATGCCCCCATATCTCATGAAATATTCACAATATAGAGTAGGAAATTTAATCAATGAAACCTATCAGGAATGATATTAATGAATTGGGATTATCACTCATGGAAACACACGTTGAAAATAAATTAATCAATCGAAATATCAAAAATAAAAAGATTTAATATTTTATAAAATTCCCATTAACATAAATAAATTAGTTCCCCAAAGTCTTGATTTTTATATCTAATTCTTTATGATTATCATTAGGTATTAATTCCAAATTTTTAATAATATAATTCTTGAACAATGATATCTAAAACACGATATGATAGTTATCATAAGATAATTTTTCAGCTAGAAAATTAATGATGTAAAAATATAATTTGGTGCATTTGTCTTTTAGTTAAAAACCCAAAAGAATATATCTAAAAAATTAGAGGAGTGATGATATACAATAAACTAAATTTCATACTCCCCAATAATTGAGTCCCTTTCATATTTTTATACTCTTATTTATCCTTATCATGTTACTATGTGCATTCCTTGGCCCACAATATTCAATGAATAAAGTGAATTTGATAGTCCATATACATTTAATCTAAAAATTTATAATGTTATATGTGTTTCTATATATTAAATTCCTCTTTCAATATAAAACATAACGAATATGGGATTCCTCCTTTTTCGATTTTGTTATGGTCTTTTCTCTCAAGATTAAATATTATAAAATCATATAGAAGAAGGTTGGAATGAATTTACCCTGTCCAGACCAACATATTTCCATAATTTTTTTTATCTACGATTCTGGTCCCATTAGAAATATCTCAAATAATCATCATTATCACTATAGAAATTAGGTTTTTAATATCCATTATATTAATCCACTACTATTAAGTTAGTTTCAAAAATTCTATTTTCAGATCATGTAATAACCAATAATGTTGGTCCTCTATAAAAATAATTGGTAAAAAAATATTTATATAATCTTTAATTATATCCCAAAAATTCCTCTATTTCTATTAATTAGTCTTATCGTCTTATTTTTCCCAGAAAGTAGTTACCTTTTCCTTGGTTTAATAGAATGAACATCCTCATCTCATAACTTTCCCCTTTCAGGTATCCCTCATTATCATTATAATTTATTTTCTCTAATGTATATTGAAGAATATGTTATCCCCACCATATAAGAATGACTATTGTAGCGACCAAACCATAGAAAGCATAGAGTTGATGTTGTTCTACCGTTACATTTAAAAAAGATACAGGTAAATTTTGTCCCAAAGGACTGAACAGTTTACTAGTCTAGGTATTATAGATACATAAATGAGTCTTGTACTATGAATAAATACACTAATTATAACCTAATTATTTTATTTTTAGGATAAATACTTTTTAACATCTTTTTTACCACTACATTTATTTCTTAGTACACTTTAGTGAATCCTGGGTAATAAAAACATATTAAGGGTGATTTTAAATTCCCCATAAGTGAATGTATCGTGGAAGAAATAATGAATCAACAAAAATAGTCAATTTGGTAATCTAATAACTAAATATACATGCCATTTAATAAAACAATTTATAAGTAATTGTCTAAAAAATATGAAAAGGTTGATAACTAACAACACGTTCCATTTAAAACTACACTATAAGTCATAATCAATGTTGAAATGTAACAGACTGAAACACATTCCATTTCATAAATTAACTGTGAATTAAATTAATCCATATATTATTTAATAGTAATAATCTAATGGATATGAAAAATAAATTATTTCTAATTAATTTAAATGATCAATTATTGGATGTCATATATCTAGATCATGAACCACTACCATCAACTCCTTTCACAAGATGGTTTATGTTTGTGTGTAGAAACCCATATATTCAACTTGTAATAAAATGTAAAGGGTTTGTCACAAAATGATTTCATCTCATGAGACTACAGATGTGACCTAGGGAAAAATTTTAATAATCCCCATATAGTATTTCTTGAATTAACTAGGCCCCTACCCGTAGAGATTTCATTATCTAGTCCCCAAACATTATAGTGCATGTCCAAATTATTCCACATATATAAAATAATCCATTTAAATAAAGAAATTTCCTTATCATATATCCTTATTGAGTAAGGGATTCAAATTTATCAATATTTCCCCTATCAATAAACAAACTGTCAATGAAATCACTATATGAAAAAACGATATACAGTTTATGAAATAAATATTTCCATTTAAATTATATGGAAAATTATGGGGAATTTAATGGTCAATTATTATAGGAAATTGAATATTTCAAGCGGACTACAAAATGAATCAATGAAGAGAATTTCAATAAATTCTTTGGTCGAATCAATCTTAAACCAATGAAAGGAATAATAAGAATTATATCAATAAAAAATACACCATGTGGATTAAAAATTAATGTTTGATTTCATTGATAAATATAAATAGTAAAATATATCATTAAAAAATATTGTTGAGGAAAATAACATTTTAATTCTGAAAAAACATTTTCAAAATACTCTTCATTGGAAAAATAAATTCTTCAACAAATATCATTAAATTTTATCGTTTTAAACTTGAAAATTAGCCTTAAAATAAATTATGGTGGGTGAATCTATACATTCTGAACATCGAAAACAAGAAAAATATATTTTAAGGTTGAAAAGGTGATAATGGTGCCTTGTTTGGAGAAAAACAAGATAATTATTTAGATAAAATCTGTAATATAAAAAACGTACACATTTATTTAATAAATAAATTTATAACTAATAAAATACTTTTTTGAAATCATTTTTAGATAATAGGGTTTTTAGAAGAAAATATTTTCTTCGACTAAAAAGGTAAATGGATGCTGGTTTTCTTAAAAACATTTTCTAAATCATTTTACGTACCAAAGAGTGAGAAAATGGTAATTTTACATTATAATGGTCATTAATAACTAGAGGATATTAAATTAATATTTTTATTGAAAAATTATCCAATAGTTTTTCTAATGAAAATAGAAGTGCAAACAATCTCGAACAAAAAGATATTGTGATGTATACCCTCGAAAAGACGATAACATTTATGCGAGAATAATTCAATGAATAAATTATGTGTGTAAAATTTAATTCCAAAAAAACTAAATTGAACAATATATTGTAAAATATTATTACAAAGATAATATATGAAATTTAACAACCATGGGGGAATAATATATCCCATAGAAATGAAAATGGGTTATGATATTATTTTCCACTTAGTTATGCTTAATTGAGATCCAAATTGATGAAATAATATAATTTTAAACAAAAAATATCATGAATGATGAATGAATCATGATATTATGTCTTAATGTGTATATATTTAAACCATATATAATAAATTAGGTGTACAACTATAAAATATGTCTTAATGAATAGAAATGAGGTGAAGACCATTACTACTTGGGACCTTTAGAATAATAATCTACAAAAAGAAAAACAATAAAATTAAACACTATATATCATGAATATAAATTTATTCAGGATATAAAATATAATATTCTCATCAAATACACACACAAAATATTTAGTGAAAATGATGTATGCCTCATGGAAATACAATTGAGACAAGAATCCAATACATTGTGTTTCCTTTGAGGTGAAATCCCACTAACATCATCTATAATGGTTTTAAAAAGGTCAATAAACTATAATATAAAAATGATAATATTTAAAATATAATATATAATCTTATTATAAACACTTATTACATTTTTTTAATTAATCATTCATTAGGTTCAATATTTCTAGTGTCAATTTCATTGTTTATCGTGTATGTTGTTGATTTCTTGTTTGTTGTTCATATTTCATAGATAATGATTTCATCTTCTCCATATTGTTAACCATGATTAAAATATCATATATATAAATTATATTAATATTTGCAGTAATACGTAAAATTTATATATTTTAAATGAATTTCATCGTTCATGGAGATTCTAGGTTTTATATACATAGGAAGGCTACATTCATTTTATTTTCATATTTAAATGAATGAAATATTAATGATATATATTAATATGTTTATCATATTTATGGAATAATATTTATTTCAAATAGGTCAGCTAGTTTTTTTAATACCATCCCTTATAAATTCCATTTATAGAGTGATTGAATCACGTCAATTTGAGTAGTCGATAGTTCAGACTTCCACAAATAATGTTATCATATACCCACAAATGGAAATAATTAAGGTATGTTTTATAAAAATTTTCAAGAAGCATAAGGATACAATAAATTTCATATATATGATTTATAAATAATATTTTCATTATAATTACCTACCATGAGGGGTGGTAAAGGAAAAACGAACGACATCATTTTTGGATGGGGTAGTTCATTCTACACATAAACTGTAAGTTCATTACCCATTAGATAGATTTGTTTTTATGTTTTGGTCAATAACATAGAATAATAACATTAAAAAATATTTTGGATAATTTTTTTCTAATATAATAATTTATTAAGAATATTTGATGGGACTATAATGAAAATAAGACAAAAGAGCTTAAGGAAGGATGTTACCCATTATTCGAGTAACAGTTATTGGTTTGCACCAATGGGATTCCATTTTTTGATTTATTACCAAGGATTGCCTTCTAGGATGATGGTCGTGATGATTAACAACTAATTTGGAATATTTTTTTAATGATAATATGGCTTTATATCTGTGAGGAATTTGAGGGGTGAGTGCCTTTTTATAGTTGAGGAGGAGTGTCAATCTTGTAATTTTTTGAAAGCATAATTCTAACCACATTTTTTCCATGTCATGTGGCTCAAATGTTGAACCAAATTGAATACCTAGTAGGATAGGGTATAAATATGAACATCTATTGGAATTTGGATAGATTTATAGGATATTCTTTCAATTATGTTGATAGATTAGTCACTTATAAAGCTAATATTTCTCTACACTACAACAATTAAATTTAAAAACCTTCACAAATATTTTATTTGTCAAAACAATGTTGGTATTATTATATATTATGAATTATAATGATTCCAAAATGGAATCCATTTTTCCAAATTCAAATCACATAATTGGAATAAATTAATTTAAATTTAAACCATGATATGTGATGACAATGTGGGGTTATAAAGTAAAATGTTCAAAAAAATTCCTTTTTTATATTAGATATAATGTGAACTTATTTTAAATTACATAAATTTAAATAATAAATTTTTTGTTGATATAATGATTCATTAAAAACAATTTAAAATGAAATTTAAGATAATTAATATATTATACATAAAAGATATTTTTAATTAAAATTCATTATTTTCATTATTCATCAAAAATTGAAACATAAAAAAATGCCAAAAATCCCACCCAATATATTATTGATATTTTTATTTCAAAAAATATGATTTTTTAGATATAAAATTTATAAATTTATAAATTTTTTATTTAAAATAGGTTCTTCATTAAATAGTGGTAAAGGTTTCTTTAGAAAAAATATTAGTTTTTATGTGAAATATGGGGTTTCCCCTTATCTTATAACTATAAAATATAATGGATGAATTTCAAGAAATTTGATTAGATATATAATATTTATACTCTCATAATTCCGTCAATCTTATTCATAATATAAATTTTAATGTGTAGGTCACGTATTATTATATTAAATAATAATATTTTAATAATATATTGTTGTTTAGTAAAGCATGGACTTGTGTGTAACAAAAGATATCGAAGAATGTATTTTTTATGTACGACACAATATTACAAAGTATAGAATCCTTTTCAAGAAATATCATAGATTTATTTTGTTTAAAATAGTAAATATCCTGTAATGTTTCAGGATATTATATTTTCTTATGTTCTTGGTATTGTATTCCATACATGATATTGAATTAAATGTTCTTACTTTAGAGTTTCAGGGTATTACACTCTCCTAACCTTAAATAAATGGTTTACGTTCAAGTTACCATGATCACGATAACATATTATTTTATATTTCTTTTTTAAAATCCCTCATCATGAAATGGTTTTTTAAAAATTCATCTAATAATTAGAGAATCAGAAGTAAAAATTTCACATGGACTAATAAATAACTAGGTATCTAAATTAGAGAACATTAGTTTCATGTAAAGATATAGACTTAGTGGAAAAGAATATATACTTATAAGGATCGATTTTGGTCATCAATCGTAAACAAGTTAATGATCTATGGAATGTTGCGGACCTCAAATCCATAAATCTATGATAATTTACAATACCATTGGATTAATAAAAATTATGGTATTAGGACCACACATTTTTTTGATCCTTTTCCAAAATTCGGATAATTATTTTACAAACTAATAATATGTGAAATTATAATTACATTATATCTTCTAATGTCATATTAAAAATTCCATCTTTAGGTTGATCTTCGATCAAATTCTAATCTATCCCTTATTCCAAGAAATGGATATTCAAAATTTAACTATAATGCCTGAACCACTAAAATACGGATTTAACCGATCATATGTCCCATAAAATAGTGACCTAACATTCAATTCATTCTCTAACTATTCTAAAAGGCCGATATGGTAAATACATTAAGGTCTAAAGAAAAAAAATTAACACTACTAGTTCATCTTCAAAATTTATTCCTCAAATTTTTATGTAAAAATAATGACACATTAACCATAAAATCACATGGTCCATTGGTAGGAACAAAATAGTTATCATCATTTGGTAAGGGTTTCTTGTCCCATGGACATACTATATTTTATGGGATGCTACCTAGAATATAGGTTGTCCTATTTATAAAACCATATAAGTAAAATTTATAAAATAAATATGATGGATTTATTTTTAATTTTTTCCATTAAATATCATTTTAAATATGGTTTTTAATATAACCACAATACATAGATACTTCATCCATTTATTTATACATAGGTCCTTCCTTGGTCAATATTTTATCCTTTAAAAGTAGGAATTTCCAAAAACTAAAAACCATATTGTGAGAATCGATAATCATATTGGAAAAACTATACAATAATTTGTAGAATGTCAAAATATTGAGACATTGTACTCAATATAAGGCACCTTGAGTTTAACCTAGTTCACTCATTTTCATGAAGTATTAAAATAAATAATTTTTTTTAAGAAAATGTGAATTATCATAATAATTTACCTCAACTGTGTCAGATTAGGTTCATAGTATGTCTCATTTTTGGGTACTAAGTTACACTCGAGTCAAGCCTAACACACCATGCCAGAGTTGTCACCCCATGATAAATATGTTCCTAAACCACAACCACTTGTAGTATCAATATATGGTTGTATTTATAGGAAACCCCACATAATCTCTACCATACCAAAATTCTAGGATTCACGTCAACTATTATCCTCAAATTCTAAAATAAGGGTATGTTCACTAATCTATATTTTCATAAATCTATTTCCCAAGGATTCTACAAAACATCCTATGATACCAACTGTAGTCACCCGACCCTAGAAATCATGGAACCAGCATCATTCTACCATTACATTATCATAAAATTAAATCATGTCCCAAAGGAGCAAATAGTTTAGTAGTCTTGGTGAAGTAGTTATATTCACTAGTCTTGTATTATAAAAGAATACATTAATTCCAATATAATTTTTTTCATTCAAGGATAATAACTATTTCCTATATAGTGTATCCCATTTTATATTTCGTAGTACACATCATAGAATCATGGGTAATGGAAACAAAATATGGGTGAGGTCAAATGATAATTAAGCGTATTTTATAGAAGATTCAATAATCAATCAATGATAATTGTAAATATTGTATGGTGATAAATTAAGACATATTATATGAAATCAATAACCTAATAAGGAAGTCAATAAACAAATGGAATGATAAATAAATAAAACACAAGCCATTTAAAATAAATTATTACAAAATAATAAATATGGAAATTTAATTAACCCAAACAGATTCCATTTAATCAAAAAACTGAGAAAAAAATGCATCAATAGAAAATTCCAAAAAAAATAATCTAATAGATAATTAAAAAAATTAATTCATAGTAAATGAAATGTGTTAGCACCAATAGGGGCCTATATACCCTGAGAGGGGGGGGGGGTGAATCACGGTATGGATATTCTTTTTCAACAATCTTCCTTCCCTACTGAATATTTACCTCTTTATTACAAGGTTCACTTTGTTTTCGCTTCTGTTTTTATCATGATCACTTATTTTCTTTTTTATCAGATGATGATGATTTAAATGCAATGCAGGGAAGTAAGCAGGCAGACACAAAGATTTTTACTTGGTTCACTCTCTATGGGCTATGTCTAAGGAGCATACACCGACAACTTTCCGGTCGTACCAAATTCAAATATTCTTCACTAGATGTGGATATAAAGATTCAGGAATAGTCTCTCTATCTCAGGATCACTTCCTTTACAAGGTTTAGGGTTAGCTCAATGCTTTCACAAGGGTCGCTCCCTGTTACTCTCTCTCCGTCTCATTGTTGGTGGAGAGGATCACCTTCTTTCTTATCCTTTACTCACTACTCCAGAAAGGATCTACTCATAGTTTATAGATCTGTAGGTCTCTTCATTTTCATGAAGGAAAGCATCTTCCTCTGTATGTAGATTGTCTATTTAAGTCCAACTTTCACCCATAGATGAATCTCTCTTTGCACCGAAGGTATTGGGAAATCATCCATCTTTCACGCAGCCCTAATCTACCACCGTGAATCAACCTTACTTGGAAAGCAAGTCTAATCCGGTGCATATGTATCGGCATGGAAGTAACAACTGGCATGGAAGTCCACCTCAAACAATTGTGCGGACAATCCTCTCCAACTCCAAACTTGCGCGACTCAACCCCTTATACGCCCAATCCAATATTGGTGTGAATCTACCAACCGACGCACAACTTCAAACACTGGCGTGCAAGTCCACCTGTGCGACCACACACCACTTACGCAACCACCACATCTGCACAATGGGAGCTATGATTTTTATATGTTTTGAACTCCATGAAAAATGAGGAGGGTTGGTCCTATATTTATAGGCATTTGGACACCCTGCACGACGGCCCGCAAGTATACCCTCGGCGCGCAAGTCTCGGCGTGCAGGTATCTTCCCCTACAAGTCACTTGTGCGAACCACTTGCAAACATGGGCGTCCTTCTCCCTTTTCAATATTTTCATGTTCTTATCTTGAAAAACGACTGGCACGCATGTTTCCAATCTTCATAGGCACCGGCGGACAGGTCCTTTCTCGGCGTGCAAGTCACCTGCACAACCAACCCAATACTTGCGCGACCCTTATTTATTTGCCATATTTTTATGATCTGATTTTAAATAACCTATGGGCACTCAAGTTTTGTCACCTTCAAGTACACAGCACGCAGGTCCCTTTTCCAAAAACCACTTTTCATCATTAGTCAATTTTTAGGCCCAAAAATTTGGCAAGCACTGGAAAATGGACCCACGTTGTATCAATTCTTTTTGTACTGCCTTTAGATCATCCATTCCTTTGTCGAAGTTCTTGAATCAAACATGGATCGTTAACAAAAACTCTTGACCTTGACATTCGACCATGAAATCCCCTTTTTCAAAAAAAATTTATGTCATGGTTTCTTTTGTCAATAATCCCAATACAGATGTCATCTTTTTCAACAAACACAATCACCTCAAAAATGATTTAATGATACCTTGAGGGATTTTTTCCCAATAATCTCCACCTTTGGGTTTGTTGAAAACTCTTCCATAAAAATATACATTGTTAATTATTCATCCACCATTCACCTATTGCAATTCCAGATAGCGATCAAGGATTTAATGACCACATACTCTAACCCCACGTGAGTAATGCTCGGCATGAGAAACAAGAGTAAATGAAAAGTTATCCAATGAATCACTTCATCTTTGACACCCACTGTTGACACCAAAATGATTCCAATTTCTTACCAAACTGATACCCATTTTTAGAAATATTCTTTCCACCTTCCATCATCACTCTTCTACTTTCATCATGATCCTCAGCTGTCATGATATGTATTCTTTGATCGACCACTTCTAGCATCGTTAGATTTAATAAGCTCCACCTTTCTCATTGATCCCCCTATCTCGTTGATTCACCTGTTAGCTTCTCCCCATATCTGTCATGATTTCTCAAATAGCCACATTGTCTCCCTCTTGAACAATCACTATAAACAATCACAATTTTCTCCCCCTTTTTCCAAAAACCCAAAGGTCACTCCTTTGCAGTATGTAATAGAGTAGAGAACACATATCAGCACATTAGGGAAAAACAGATCATACCTAGGAGACAGAGGGTGGTCCCACATCCACACTTTTTTATGTGCGCGGAGTTGACTGAACTCCCATCGCCAGTCTATGTCTCTTAAAAGCTTCCTTGGGTTATGCCTTTGTCAAAATGTCTGCAACCTGTAGCTCTATAGGCACACACTCCAACTTCATGATTCCCTGCTCCACCTTCTATTTGATAAAATGATACATTATCTCAATGTGATTTGTCCTTGAATGATGGATGGGATTTTTGCTAACATTGATAGAACTTGAGTTATTGCACTAGATTACGATTAGAGACTTCAATTCAACACCCATGTCTTCGAGCTTCTACTTCATCCATAATAACTGTGTGAAAGCTTGAGTGGCCTCAATATACTCATCTTCTACGGTGCTCAATGAAATGCAATCTTGCTTCTTGCTTTGCCAAGAAATACAAAATCCACCAAGATAGAATGAACCTCCTAACGTTGATTTTCTATCATCTGCTAAATCAGCCATGTCAGCATCAATATATCCGAATAAATATGTCTGAGATTTGTCATTATATATCAGGCTGATGTACACCGTGCCCTTGATATACTGAAGTATTCTTTTCACTATAAAGAATGTGGATTTATTATGGATTGCTCTGATATCTTGCTGCTTGGAATGTGGCGAAAAAAATTTCAGGCATTGTCGCAGTTATGTACAATAGACTTCTAATGATATTCCTATATTCAGTGATATTTACTACCCTTCTATCCTCATATTTTGATAAGTTCATCTAGGTACCAACCAGAGTCTTCATCTTCTTGGAATTCTCCATTACAATCCTTCTCAGAACATCCTTGGCGTATTTGAATTGAGAATTGAAAGTTCCATTACATCCTTGTGTCACCAAATATTATGTCAATTACATAAATCAACACCATCATCCTTTGATTACTTTTATTGTTGAGGTGGAGATTGTAATCAACTGAACCACATTGAAATCCAAGCTTCTTCAAATACTGATCCAGCCTTGAATACCATGCTCTTGGTACTTGATTCAACCTATATAGTGCTTTATTTAATCGAAACGCTTTATTCTCTTCTTCATGAATAAGAAACCCATCAGGCTGCTCAATGTACACATATTCTTCCAAAAACTCATTCAGAAATGAAAATTTGACGCCATCTAGAACACTTTGATCTTTCTTTGCACTGCTATGGCTAAAAATAATATGATTGTCTCCTGCCTTGAAACTGGGGAAAATGTCTGATCAACATCAATACCCTCTATTTGTGAGTATCCTTTTCACGTTTGTCATTCTTTGTTCCAAATCACTATGCCATATTCATTCATCTTTTTGTGTTAGAACCATTTAGTCCAGATGATATTCTTATCTGCTGGCCTCGAAAAAATCTCCCATGTTTAATTATTCTCAACCACATATAGAAAAGATGTCGGCTGCAGTGATTTAATCATCGTTGTTTAAACTTGAGTTAACTAATCACAAATGATATTCTTCCTGTGAAATTCATCTCGACTATTTGGATTTTTTGAAAATAAGGATTTTAATTCCTCGTACTCACCATCGGTATCTTCTTCTAAATCAATTTCAACCACTTCTTCTCTCCCTGAGTCGCTTACCACATCCTCACATTTAATTGAAAAGTTTTCACTATGTCATTGTTTAGTGGATTCACTTATTTCAGCTACATTTCTGATCTTTATGTTGAGACAGGGTTGATACTCTCTTGGATCTTCTTGGTATCCCAAAAACTATCAGCTAATACCATTTGTTAGAATGAAATATATAAGCATGAGATGCATGACTATTGTTACTTCTCCATGTGTTTCTTTCTTCCCTCAATAGGAAACACCTAAGTTGAGCCACCCAATTATTTCATTGATGGCTCTTGCATCTGATTTTTTTATTGAATGATCCTCCTATGTTATGCAACACTTCCTTGTGTTATGCCCATAAACATTCTTCTTCTCCTGCATCATTTATTCTCATTTTCCACTCAGTATTGAGCCATTAAAAAAATATCTAAGCCTATTGAGTTAGAACTCGTTGTAGGAAACAAGAGATAAAATTAATAACACAATCACTTCATATTTTGCTCTGTTCCTTCCTTTATTCATCTACTCTGGTACCTAATTTGAGTCAATTAAAACTCTGAAGCATATCACTTCTCCACCTTGCATCTTTAGATTCCACTTCCCCTTGGATCATATCTCCCTAAAACCTAAACCACTTGAATCATCGGTTAATAACATTTATCTACATAGGGAGAGGGGTTTCTTCCAGACTCTTCAAGATAAGGATTGTGGTTGATCCTAATGAGTCAACCCTTTGATTATTTCTTACAGGGCATCACACTCCTTCCTAGCTTCTTCTAGCTGCCTAGACAACTTCAACTGCTCTAGCCATATGACTAAGAATCCATCACCATATCCTGAGTCTTTTTCTGATATAATGATTCTGCAGGCCTGGCCTTTCCCACCATTTTGGGTTTAAACCCACTAGTACACATTTCTGTCATTGATGTTCCGCCAATATTCTATTGCCCTTGATTTCTTCTATGATCAAGAATATCTATTCTTGTTATCGTCCTTGGATCCATCCTCCATTGTAGGGATCTTCCTCTTTTCTCCACTTCGTGTTCTGGCACACGACTTGAAAATTTTTCAATGCATTCTTTGTTTATTTTCCTTTTATCATATTTCTGAGTCACCACAATATTTTTCATTATTGGTGGGTACTCCACTAAACGTACATTCTTCTTACTCACAGATTTAGCATTTCCACTCTTTTTTTTCAGATATGTTCATGTTCATTCTTAGAGGGCAGTTGTGAGTGTGACAAAGGAGGTGATTGATACACATTTCATTCAGCTCCAAGTGATTCTCATGAGGCTCTAAGCCTATTTTCCAATTTATCACTTTTTCTTCTAGTATAGGTTTTCAAATTATACACCACAGGAGTCGTGAATCTCCTTTCAAATTGCTTTCCCTTTCCTACTTTCTTCTTACTTCAATTTCATACCAAATTCCCTAAATTAGAATATATAAAACATTTTCCATCAAAGGCATACCTAATTTCATCATTTCTCTATCGAGATGTTGATTTAACATGAGTTATTCCTCTGGCATTGATCTCCTAAGCTTCATGACACATACTCATGGTGTGTCCCTTTTCCATAGTAATATCATCTAACAAATGCTTTCCTCTAAGAGACTCTTCATTCTGATTTCTCATGACACATATTCTTATTCTTAGATCTAGAAACATTTCTATTTTCATAGCCTAAGATGTATTCTTGTGCCACTAAATAGAAGCTTGATGTATGACCATAAATCCCATAGAAATAGCACATGCTATCATTTCTTCCCTTAAAAGCCTTTTTAGTTCTATCTCCATCACCTATAGTATTTTCTCCACTTCTCGAATTGTTCATGGATCTCTCTCTATCATGCACGGGAGGGGATTCATCAAATCCAATACCAGTATTTTCCAAACTATATGGTCTATGAGCTGAGAAAATATTCTGTTGTTTCTCTTCAGAAATAGAATATATGTTCTTCATTTTATCATCACTTGTCGAAGGATAATCAAATAGTAAGTGCAATTCATCCTTCATTTTAGACGTTCCTTGGTATTGGATTTCTCCACTTCCTTCTTTAATGATTCTATATCTTCTTCCAACTTTTGAAATTTCATATCCCTTGATTCAATTTATACATCATGTTCTCACTAGAGAAACTTCCCTCTACTCATTTCATCTTCCAATTCATGTGTCAGCTTATCCACTATGTCACTCTTCTCCATTACATTCTATTTTTCTTGAGCAAAAGAAATAAAACAACATGCATTATCTTGTTGTAGTATTTTATTCTTATGAACTAGCTCAGATAGTTGTGTCTTAAGATCAACATTTCTATATTTCAAAATCTGAATTTCTCCTGTGTCCAAATTCTTTCCATTAACATCATCTTTGATCTTTTCTCTCTTTATAGACATCTTTTGCAGTTCTTCATCTTGAGAATCAATATTCTCCCTTAAATCAGTGGCCACATCAACAAGCCTTTGATTTAATCCTATTAGCTTGTTATCCTAAATTTCCATTTCAAAAAATCATTATTTCTATAGATTTTATCTCTTCATCCAATTTCTGATCTAGTTCTGTTGCCTTGATGACAACTTCCACATTTATACTTCTTGGTGTTTCTTCATCATCAGTGGTTCCAACATCTCTTGTAATATCAGGTTCTTCACTCATTCCTTCAGCATCATTGAATGAGTAAGTATTTTAACAATATGATTCATACATACTATTCATCTATTCACTACATGATTCCTTTAACTAAATCACACTCTTTCCATTGACACTTCCACACTGGAGAATTTCACATGACTTCTGCTTCTTCTTTGAAGATTATCTCTTTTCCATGGCACACCAAATAAGAGCAGACTGATTGTTTAACCACATAGATAAACTACACCAAGTTAGAGAAAAAAAATCTGATAAAAGAAACCTTCCCTCTGATACCAATTTTTAAGACCAATAGGGACCTATATACCCTGAGAGGGGGGTTGAATCAGGGTATGAATATTCTTTTTCAACATTCATCCTGCCGCACTAGATCTTGACCTCTTTATTACAAGGGTCACTTTGTTTGCACTTGTGTGTTTATCATGATCAGTTATTTTCTTATTTATCTGATGATGATGCTTTAAATGCAGTGCAGGGAAGTAAGCAGGTAGACATATATATTTTTACTTGGTTCACCCTCACTGGGCTATGTCCAAGTAGTATACGCCAAAAAGTTACCGGTCGAACCAAATTCCATTATTCTTCACTAGATGTGGATACAAAGGTTAGGGAATAGTCACTCTATCCCAGTATCACTGCCTTTACAAGGTTTAGGGTCATCTCATTGCTTTCCCAAGAGTCACTCTCTATTTCTCTCTCTCTGGCTCACTGCTGGTGGAGAGGATCGCCTTCTTCCTCTTCATCTTCTCACTGCTCTGGAAAGGATCCACTAACAGTTTGTAGACCTATAGGTATCTTTATTTGCATGAAGGAAAGAATATTCCTCTATATGTATATTCTCTGTTGATGTCCAACTTTCACCCGTAGTTGAATCTCTCTTTGCACCAAAGGTATTGGGAAATCGTCCAGCATTCACGTAGCCCTGAACTACCCCCGTGAGTCAACCATACTTGGCGCGCAAGTCTAATCTGGATTGCAAGTATTGGCATGCAATCACAACTGGCACGCTATTCTACCTCAAACACCTGTGGGGCCCAATCGTCTGTAACTCCGAACTTGCACGACTCAACCCCTTTATGCCCAATCCAATATTGGCGCGCAACTATCAGCTGGCATGCAAATCCACCTGCATGACCACCCACCACATGCGCGACCACCACATCTATGCGATGAGAGCTCTAATTTTTCTAAGTGTTGAACTCCATGGAAAATGAGAATGGGTGGTCCTGTATTTATAGGCATTTGGACACCCTGCGCGATGGCACGAAAATCTACCATCTGTGCACAGGACTCTTCCCATACAAGTCACTTGTTCGACCCACTTCCAAACATGGGTTCCCTTCTCCCTTTTCCATATTTTCTTGTTATTATCCTGAAAAACAATAGGCTCTCAAGTTTCCAATCTTCATAGGCACCGACACGCAAGTCCTTTCTTGGCACGCAAGTCACCTGCATGACAAACCCAATACTTACCAGACACTTATCTCTTTGCCATATTATGATGATATGATCTTGAAAAACCTATGGGCACTCTAGTTTCCACACCTTCAAGTACACGGCGCGCATGTCTCTTGGCCAAAAACCAGTTTTCTTTTTGTACCATCTCTAGATCATACATTCCTTTGTCGAAGTTCTTGAATAAAACATGGATCATTAACCACAACTCTTGAACTCGTCATTCCACCCTGAAATCCCCTTTGTCAACAAATTTATATGTCATGGTTTTCTTTGTCAATAATCACAGCACAAATATCCACTTTGTCCATAAACAGATTCACCTCAAATTTGTTTCAATGATACCTTGAGGGATTGTTTCCCAACCAAATGCTAAATTATTGGAAATATGGTATTTGGAACATGAACCACTACCATCAAGACATTCCAAAAGATGGTTTATGTATATGGGTAAAAACACATCTATTGTTCTTGGAAACAAAACTGAAGGCTTTGTCACCCAATAATTTTATATCATTACACTACCAATACATCATGAGGTTTACATTAATGGTACCCATTCCATAGGTATTATTTTATCTAGTACCGAAAAATTGGTATTTTATTACCCATTCCTCAACTTGAATGCTTCATTTCAAAATAATTACACATATATCGAATAATTAATTTTTGGTACAAAAGAACCTTATCAAATATTTGTATTGAGTAATGGATTAAAATTTATTAGTATTTTTCTAGTTAGTAAAATTTATATCAATGTAAACACATTTTGTAAAAATTATTAAATTTATAGGAAAGAAGCATATCCATGATCAATTATATGGATAATTAGGAAAAAAACATTGTTGATTTATCAAAGGAAATTTAATATTTCAAGGGGACTACAAAATGAATCATGGAGGTTTATTTCAATAAAATATATGTGCAATTCAGTCATAAACAATCTAGAGGAATAATATATAAGGCATCAATAGATTATATCCCAAGATTATTAAAAATAATTTTTTTATCATTGATGAATTAAAATACTATAAAATTGTCTTAAAAAATTATTATTTATGAAAATATCCTTTTTATTTTTAAAAAACTTCTGAAAATAATTTTATTAAAAAAAAATAAAAAAACATTAAAAATATCCCTCTTAGACATTCAATGTAATCATTGAAGAAATGATGGTTGTTATATCTATAAAAGTCATAATAGGTTGAAAATTATTCCCATATCATGAAAAAAAATATAGAAAAGTTCATTATTTGGAAAAAGAAAATAATATTATTTTGAAAAAGTTTGAAAAACACCAAAATGATAAAAAATTAATTACTAAATTTTCATTAATGGTTAATAAACCATTTTTGAAATAATTTTTAGAAAATAGGGTTTTCAGAAGAAAACTGGTTCTCTGACAAAGAGATAAATGAAATCATGCATTCATATGAACATTCCCTCAAATATATAAAATACCAAAGAGTGAAAATATGGAACTATTAGATGAAAAAAGACAGGAAAAACCAATAGAGAATAAAATTAAAGGTTTTATTTAATAATGATCAAATACACTCATCTATTGGTAATTCAAGTGTAATGAATCCTGAAAAAGCTGATATTTTGAAATAAAAATATTGATGGGGAATCAATAAATTAATAGATTATGTGTGGCAAATGGAAATACAGTTAAATCAAGTATAAATAAAACAATATATAGGAAAATTTTATTACACACATATTGTTATAATATAAACGATAATAAGAAAGTAATATAAACTAATGACAAGAAATTAGTTTAGAAAATTATTATCATCATAGTACTGCTTAATTCAGAACCCATTTGATTAAATAAAAAAATCGAAACTCCAAATATCATTATTAAGGAATGAGTAATTCTATCATATTTGAAGGTGGCATTATGTACAACACATATACGAATTTAGGTTTACAACTCTAAAATATTTCTAAAATAAATGAAATTGAGACAAAGTCCCTTAGAACTTCGTAACATTAGAATTATAATCCCCAAAAAATGAAATAATTTCAAATGAAAATTTAAATAACATGAATATAAATGTATTCAGGATATAACTTATTTTTGGTGTAGAATATACACCACACAAAGGAATAATGTGGTGTATTCCACACAGATGGAAGAAGAGAGACAAAAATACATTTCCTTGTGTTTCCTTTTAGGTGAACATCCATTAAATTCTTATATAATGGTTTTAAACATGTCCCTAAAATATACTAAAACAATAAACATATTTATTATATTATATATATTCTTATAATAAAATATTATTACGTGTTTATTACTAATATTTAACTATTTTAACTATTAGGGCTATTAATGGCCTAGTTTGTCAGGGATGATTTTAATTGTTACTTATTATTAAAAATAATTAGATAATTATTTAATAATATACATAATGTAAACAATGATTTAAATATCATATATATTCTTTATATATGTATTTAAATATAATATAATATACATTCATTATATATGGAGATGGTAGGCCGTACAAATGAATGAAAGTTACTTTCAATTCTCTCTTGTATTTAAAAAACTAAAAATTAAATAATACGAATTTATTTTTATATAATAATTCCACTATAATATTTATTTCATATAGGTCACATAGTTTTATTAAAACCATTTTTTAAACATTCTATAAATTGATTGAAGGAATCATATCCCATTGAGGAGGCAGTAGTCCACTATTCCACAAATGATGATATCATATTCCCATAAAATGGAAAGCATGAAAGTATATTTTATATAAATATTCTAGAATCAAAATGACATAATAAATATAAAATATATGATATATAAATAATGAGTCCATAATAATTCCCAACCATGAGATGTGGTCAAATAAAAAATGAAGGACATCATTTTTCAAGGTGGTAGTTTATCGTACAAATAAATGGTATGTTCTTTATCCATTATATTCAGGTCTGTGTAATTGTATGTATAAACATTGTTATAAAAACATATATATATATTTATGAAAATATTTTATTATATAATAAATTAATAGTAACATTTTAGGGGTGGAGAATGAAAAGTAAACAAAAGATCTTGAGAGAGGATGTTACCTCTTATTCAGGTAACTCCTTTTAGTTTTCACCAAAGGGATTCCTTGGTTGCATTTGGCCAAAGGTGAGGCTTCTAGGTTGGGGTGAAAATTTTATATGAGATATTTTTTAGAGTTTTTACCATCCAATATTTTTTTGACATGTGTGAGGAAGTTATATGGGTGAGTGCCTTTTAGACTGGAGGTGGAGTGACATTCCTATTAATTTTTTAAAAAGGAATTATATTCACGTTTTTCCCAAGTAAATTGAATATAATAATAAATAAAATTTTTTTAATTGGATATATAGTCTATATATGAACTGGAAATGGATTTTGGATATGTTTATATAGAATTTGGCTTCTTACCTTTAAGGATTTGTCCCTTATTAAGAACATTTTTCTCTTAAACATGTTAATTAATGTTAATTAATTTCACAAATATTTTGGGTAAAAAACTATGTTGAACTTACTAGAAAATATAAAAATTCATATTCCAAATATGTAATCAATTTTTATTGATTATAAATACATATGATGAATAAATTAATTTAAATTTAATCCTTTATATTAGAGGACAAAGCAGGTTTTAAATGTAAAATGTTTAAATGTTTTCTATATTTTATATTCAATTTCAATAAGAAATTGATTCCAATTACACAAATATTATTAATTTATATCTAATATATATAATTTTACATTAACACCAATTTTCAGTATAATTTATCACTATAAATAAATTGTACTAAAAATCAGTTTTGAATTAACATGCAGTATTTTTCAGTATTCATCATACAGTGAAACTTCATAAAAAATTCAAAAAAAAACACCTTAACAAAATTATGGTTTTTATCATTAAAAAATTATGTTTATTTGGACATTCTATATTTTAAAAAAGTTCGGAAAATTTGACTAAAAATAGTGATACCATTAAAAGGTGATAAATGTTCCTTTTGAAGAAATATTGATTTTTATGGGAAATATTAGGTTTTCTCTTATATTATAACTATAAAATATATTGGATGAATGTAAAATTATTTGATTAGATACAATATATATATATATATATATATATTCTCATAAGTAATTTAATCATATTCATAACCTCTAATTTAACTTCTAGGTTAAGTCTTATAATATGAAATATTAATATATTAAAAATTTATTATTGTTTGGTAAAACATGGTTTTTCCTGAAGCACAATCTATTGAAAAAATTCATTGTTTCATGAATTCAATATAACATAATATCATGTGAATTGAACGATATACCATATATTTATTTTATTTTAAATGTTAAATATATTATATGGTTTTGTGATACTATACTCCCTTACACTCTTGGTGTTGTGTGTCATACACGCTATCGAATAGAATGTTCTTACATTAGTGGTTTGGGGTATTAAAACTAATTAAAAATTTCACATCATTTTAGGATATTTTGGTTACTAGGAATGGTCTTACTAATATCTTTTTTCTCCTTTATTCTTCTACATGTTTCCCTAGAAAATCCATTGAGAAGATAATATTATCATCTTAGACTAATATATCCTTGATCTATCTTCCTGGGTACTTTGCCAAATAATTTTATAGGTATAGAGTAATCCTTATAGTATTAATCTCCTCTAATCCCAATATCTGTAATTTTATTTATGATATGATTATTATAGTTTTATAAATTTCATTGAATTCATTTCAAAAAATCGTTTGACATAATGTTAATTAGAATATAAAAAATACATAGGTTTTGTTGGTTTTTTTATAACTCCATTGATACCAAATCTGAGAAATCTATTATGAGTGAGACGATACCAATATTAAATAGCATCATTCTACTTGATACAATAATAATCATGAATTATTCACTGTTCTTATATTGGATATAACATATTTATATGGGTTTTTAAAATTTTAATGTCTTATAAACTTCAAGCAATTATCCATTTTATGATTCATTTCTCACTTACATTTCCATTTATATAAATGGTAGGGTTAACATATATGGTTTTAGGGGATCATAAATTAGTTTTTTCTTTATCTTAATTTAACTTTTCATTCTATATTTCAGTATTTTCCCCTTACTTTTCTTCTTATAAATTTTTTGAAACTCAATATTCTCCAAGGTAGTCCTTGGTGGATTTATCATTTCTCTAGGTCATGGGATTCAAATATAATCATATGTCAAAAACTATATAAATTATAAATAATTACGTATTTCCTTTTTTAGTTTATTGAAAATCTAAATAACCTATATTTATAGATTTCTTAATTATTGTTTTTATCTTTTGAGTCATCTTCCAGATTTTTAATTCAATCCATAGCTGTGTTCATATTAGTGGAAAATGGATCCTATATATTAATAATTATATTTATTGGGAGGGAACTAGTTTTGTTTAATATCCTAAATTTTTTTAAATCTTTGACCATTTATTAATTTTGGCCGCGAAATTTGAAATTGATTTTGATGATTATACCAAGCTAAATTCAGTTCTTAAGTGTACATAACAATTTAGTTTGAGTTAGAACACCAATGTGTATATGTTATTGTAAAAGGATTAAATTCTAACGTGTATGCATTAATATCAACCTTGTGCACACCTATGCTCTATCCTCCTTATTATTACCATGTAAATATATTACATTCTAGTTCTTTAATTTGATCATAAATCTATTAAGGCTACTTTTTCTGTATATATTTACTAGATACATTACTAATAATTTACATGTTCCCATAATATAAAAATTCAAAAAATAATTGAATAATAATCAAAATACTAACTTCATGATGTGGAAATTATATTATGAGGTCATTCCAACTCTCCCACTAATTATAAATTGTTTCACTATTGAATTTATTTAAATTTAAATTTTCTAAATGAGTTTTCCTTATTTTTTATGGTGTTATAAAATATTTGAAAAAATTAATTTCCAAATCATCCCATGTTTTAACAAAAAAATGTAGTACAATTTCAATCCATTCTATTTCTTTATCAATTAAGGAAAATTTGAACATGTTTAACCTCACAGAATCACTAAAAATGTTTTGAAATTAAAAAAAAATTAAAAAGTTTAGGAAACATTTATAGATGAATTTTTGGTTCCTCATTCCATGGATGAAAAATAGTATCAAACATTAAAATATATATATGATTCTCGTCTTAATATAAAATATTTTTTAAACAATAGGCTTTACAAAGATGTTTGGTTATTGTCCCTTGTTTGATGTTCGTCCATGATATATGACTGTTCTTAGTACTTGATCTAATTTTATTATACATTTTATAGATTCTTTATTTTGTTCTAATTTATCCAAATTTTTCTTCTTGACATTCCACAAGCTCCTTTCTAACTCAGGATACTGGTCAAATAAATATTTCTCCCTTACCCCATGTAGACGGCCTATAAATAAAAAATTGATCAAAAAAATTCCAGCACTAGATAACCAAGTATGAGTGAGGGAGAAAAAAGGATATATAATAAAATAAAATATCTTAAAATTAATTTAGAATCATTACCAACAGTGATTCCATAAATTTTCTATGACCTAAAGGAATATGAAACATAAATTGGGTATTATGTCTTTAAATTTATAAAGTATTCAATGAAAAATTATAATAACAAAATGAACATATTATTAAGAATTTTCAATGTAGAACCATTCTATAATTATAGTCAAAATTGGAAAATGATGTTAAAAATGTGTGATTGATAATGAAAAAGGATGTTTGGAATCAATGAGAGAAAACGATCCAAACTATGTATTTTTGTGTTAATGGATTTGTTGTGTGAATTCATAATTTCTTTCTCTAACTAGTTTTCATAATCAATACTACTTAGTTAATTGGTCCTATTTCATTTAATATAAATAATAATCTAAAAAAATATTATGGTTATTCAATTGAGTTAATTATTGTGTTCGTTGTATTAATATATTTTTTAAACATATTCACCCTATACTATAAATGGACTTGTGTAATTCAATGAAATTAGTCATAAAAATAAAATTAATTTCCAAATCCATAAGTCAATGATTTTGAAATAATAATTTAAATGATATTGAAATTTATATGTTATTTCACAACCCAACATGGTCATTGAAATAAAAAAAATTATACTCCCTTAAAAAAATTCCCCTTCCACAGATTACTTGAAATAAGAGAAACACAACACCTATTTTTTTAGTGTTAAATAAGATAATAAAAATCAAAAGTCAGTATGATAACTGTTTATAGGGTGGGAAACCTAGAAATTATCTAGGTGTAGAATTATCTAGATTAACTTCCTGTCTCCATCACTAGTGGTCTAACCACTCAATTTATAGGCATCCAAAACCTAGGGTCTCAACCTATGTATCATAAAAATATCATCAAAAACTAATCTAATTTTTGACTAACAACTAGAATTAAAATTTCCTCATTATTCTCTTCAATATCATCAGAAAAATATTTTAATTATACATTGATTGATAATTTATTCCATGTACAATAATCATGATGTGAAATGTGTGATTTATAGTACTAGATTCTTGATCCTCTAATTGTGCACGACCTAAACACCATTCATGACTAAAAAATATATTTCCTTATCTTATATGTCTATAACATGAAATATTAAATTCACGAATGATGTTACCTTCCATGAAAACTCCCTCCTATAGTGGTGCAACATCATCTATAAAGTGGCATCAAATTCGGTAATCCATCAATCATAACACCTACTGTGGTGGTCTTCACCATTGTATAGTCTCATCATGGAATGATTCAGTAAAATTTGTGGGGAAGATGGAATTCTCTTTCAGTAGTAGTTGGGGACATTTCCATGTTGTGAGATATTAGTGGCTATAGGCAATGTCTGAAGAAGGATACTTGAGGACATTGTGAAGAAAAACCATTTTTTCATTAATGATTAGTTCCATGGTGCGATCTTGTCCCAAGTTGATGTTTTTGGTTGATGTATACACTTATATCATATTGGTCTCTCATTATGATATGCTTTAATTCCATAGGTTAATTGTGTTCATTTCCCCAGCCTCCAGTCCCACCATGTATGTGATGGGATAATCAGCCTCTTAATCCGGCCCCTACCAATGTGCTCTATGTTTATCCTATGAATGACATATTATTCACACATTGATATATAGGTTTCCCTATGCTAAAACCCACATTATATTTTCAATGGTAGGATCAAATTATATGTATTATTAGCTAGATTCCATTTTATGGCTAGGTGGAAGACATGTTGTTTGAGGGATTTCATTGCGATTTCTATATTTTTTGGTAATGTATCCAAATTCATTTTCTATTTTCAAACATTTCCAACACTTAAAAAACACACATTCTTCTTATATAAAATCCTTATTTAAAATCATTTCCAAAAATTACATTTTATTTTTATTTTTAAAAATTATTCTAAAATATTCTTTACCCACAAAATAAATAATGCAATGAATATTTTATAAATTTTATAAATTATATTAACAAATTTATTAAATTAAACAATATAATATTGCTGAATAAGCTGCTTCACCACAAAATATTAGTAAATTTCTAATTGATGATTCAAAATATTAGATCGATTTTTTTAGAATCAATTTATAATAGAGAAAAACCTTTATCATAAATATAAGTATTAATAAAATAAAAAAACAATTTAAAAAAACATAATCATAAATATGAATTTTTTCTTTTTCCCTTACATGTAATTATTATTAAATTGTTGGTAAATTTTTAAAATTTGTAAATATATGTATATATAAAAAACTAATTTCAATAAATGATTTATTTAATAGGGATCATTTATTATCATAATAAGTAAAATACACCACATAAATGGAAATAATTATTTCAAAATAATATGTTTGTAACATTACATTATTATTTTCTGTCATTATCCAATTACTAATCAACGAAGAAATGTTTATACATTTTTATAAATATATAAGAAATATATTTATTTAAAATTTGTTCTTTAAATATGGTAAATTATAATTTTTAAATACTAAAATATAATATATAATAAAATAATGTTCTTTAATAATATATGTGTGCTCCCCTAGTGAGTGTAGCCTAGTGGTCACTATTTTGAAGGGTATCTGGGGATTTTTATGGATCAAGCCTCCCTGAGAGCTTATATTCACTGTAAATTTCTTTATTTCTTTCTTTTCTCCCTTTATAAATTATGTTCATTCAGAAATATATTTTTTTACATGAATAATTAATTTATTAATACCTATATTTACATAATTGTTTCATAGATGTTATTAAATTATTTTAATAATCCTTCCTTTAATTTTACAACTATATTTTAATTATATTATTTTATAAAAATAAAAATATAATAATTTATAATGTATAGATACATTTCCATTAAAATCGATAGTGTCTTTCCATGTCGATTAGACATTTAAAAAAAATTATATTTAAAATAGTGATTCATTTTTTATATTTTATTGTATTTTATTTTTTATAATAATGAACTTATTTCTGTATTTTAGTTCTACAAGTATCATAAGATATTGAATATCAAAGATCAATTTACATGGAAATATATACTAAGATAATGGGTTATTACAGTGAACATCTGGATGTATGATATTCATTATATTTCCTTGATATTTATTATCTACCACCACCTACTTTAGATATAAATATAGACAACAATATGGTTTTTATGTTCATGGTATTTTAAATATCATATAGATTGGTGAGGAACTAGAAGGATGAAAACTCCCTCTTCCATTCTCTATCTTCTGGGTGAGATACGGGCTATAATGGAACGTGTTATTTATAAAGATACATCATGTTATGAAATAATGTATTTATATTTATTATATTTTTTGGATTGTATATGGTGTGATGTTTTTTCATAGTGGGGGGCATACATGGTTGGGGGTATTCGGTTAATGTACATCATGATCACGTTTCCCTATTGTGATATGGACATGATGTATGATTCTGGTGGGATATGAAATTATCATACAGTTATGGTTATATTGTGGTATATGGTGTTGGATCCATGATTATGATGATGATATCACATTCTTATGTGGTGTATAGATAGGATATGGGATGGGATATGGGATGAAATAATGATAGTACTGATGAAAGAACCATCACATTTAATGTTGTGATTTGAGAGAAACAAACCAAAATGTAAGTGGTTGTGAAGATCCTTCTTAATGTAGAAAGTTTGTTAAAATAATGTTAAAATATCATGGATTAAATATTGGGTGACTGAATACAAGTCCCCACCTGTAAACATTACTTAATATTCGGTTAAGTCAATAATTTTACTTTAATTCTCATTGATGATAGTTTATGGTTTAGTGATTTAGAGAATCAAATATTAACTTATACATAACAACTTTAATATTACAAGTAGAAAATTCTAGTCACTATCTATTTTTTATAAAACAAATAATCATTAAAAAACATGACATTGATTGATGTTTTAACAGAAGAACTTTTCCTGAATCCCATTCTTGACTTTATTGTTCATTTTTTCATGTGAAAAACATTTCAAACGTAGGATGAGTATAAATATCTATGTAAGGGATACATAATTAATGAAAAATATTTTCCTTGAAAAAAAAATTAAACCAATAAAACATTATCATAAAGTAATACTTTTCACCATTAATAAGTAGAAAAAACACTTTACTAAATATAAGATCATTGTTTAACCTTTTGTAACCAAAATATAACCATAAGTCCAATAGAAAGCAACATATAATATATAAATGGGACTTGGGACATAAACATACTTAAATGGAATAACCATATGGTCGACTTCCACACATATAACTAAATGTAATATTAATACGATCAAATTTCAAACCCAATGCATTGGTGGATTAATGTAACAACATGTCCATGGTTTATCATAGAACCACCTGTCATTTGGTTAACCACGTAACCACGTGTCCTTGGTTTATCACTTAACCACTCGTCAAATTCCCATGTACCAATGTTTAATCAGAACACAAGGAATATTTTAAACAACAACCCATCACTAATAACATTTCATTTTCAATCACAAGAAATAATTTCATGATATTTAAATATTCAATCCATTTACAAAACCATTTTCAATACCAAAACAATCAAAAAGTAAATAAGGGGTTCATTTTCCTTTTAAAAACATTAAGATATATAGAGGAATCCAAAAATCAAATAAGGAATATGACAGCAGAGAGTTCGTTGTCACCATATACGTTAATTTCATTCCTTTTGTCATTTAGTAAAATGCTTCGTAAAAAAACATTCCCTTTGAATGAAATTAAAATAAAAAGGGTTTTATTATACGCCATATAAAATTATGAGGAGTATATAATCAAAATATTCTTCAATAAAAGAAGATTGAAATGATGTCCCTTATAAAGATCACATCGTTAGATTAAGGATAAATCAATGAAATAACTATGTGTGACAAATATAAATACACAAAATATAAGTGGATAACAAATGTAAAACAATCAGATGCCATTCACACAGATTCTTGAAAAAAACCAATGACATGGATATTTAACTCAATCAATGGAGATTGAGTTAATATTTTTCATATAAAGATCGTATAAATGATGCAACAATCAATCAATGGGGTGATTATGTGTAAAAAATATATATCCCCACCAAGGGAAGTAGAAAATACAAAATCTATAAATAAAAAGTGATTCCAGATATAATAATGGTTTGATATAATCAATGATGTACACATAAAACCGAAAGAGTAGAAATTGAGATTATAAATTCCCTTACAAAGATCATATTGTTAATAAAACCGACCGATTAAGTGTATTCACTATAAAAAAACATAAATAAAGTATATATACATGATAGGATATCAAAGGTTATTTCTCACATAATCATATCATGGCATAATCATGATGTAGAAGATTAACCCAAAGAATGGAAATTGTGTTACGAAGTTTCCTTACCTTCAATCTGACTTTTCACATTCATTTTTTTATTTCATAAAAATAAGGTAACTTATTTTGATTTGAGACAAAATTATTTATTTAACTTCCTTCTACCAAAGGTAAGGCATCTAAGAAAATATTAGGGATGTTGGTAGCTTATTTGGGAAACATATCAATGAGAAATTGGACTTGAGAGGTGTGTGTAAGTAGTTATAAATTGTGGCCTTTCATATGAGGTAGGAGGGGCACTTTAGAAATGTATTGAAATAATAATTTATTATAAATTCAATTTAGATTAAATATTGTAAAAACCTGGATCTTATTTCAAGTATGAATCTTGTTTTATGTTGTTTTTGAGAAAAAATATGATTTTCTAGAAATTTCAGGAGTACATGTTGTGTACATATAATACATGTCATGCACTCGGTTTCTTGGGATAGCTATGTGCTGGCCGTGTAACGGCCAAACACATGGCCATGGGGGTGACCTAGATACCACCTAAAGCATAGCTTGGAAAAGGAAAGTACATGTTTTATAATTTTAAAAGACACACTGTGTACTTTGTTTTTATTTTATTAAACAGACAGGGGTCACGTCTACTCGATAGAACACCCTTCTTCTAGGCCAGACTCATCCAGTAGTGCCTCTGGACAATGATTCTTCTCCAAGCCCCTCACTTGTCATCCGTTATTTTAATCAACCACCATTGATTGGGTTGGAATCACCACGATATGATCTTCATTCTTCTAGATCAGCATACCCAGATTTCTCCTCTTTCACGAGATATTCTCAGTTGAATGTTTTTGGAGTTTTTGTAGATCTAGAATGTTCTATGGCGATTCATGTCTTTAGGTTCATGTATATTGTTCATAAAATGCTAAGGTAGGTGGTCTGGGCCTTTCCGTAGTTAGTACATGAGTCATATCTACTAAAGTTCCCATACCCTTGTTTGTGATATTGCGGTTTTATGGGTTTTAGCCCTGTTATTACCTGTTATGCCTTTTGTGCTTGAGTAGAGGATTTAAGATTGTAAGTAGGGTTATTTTACCTTATAATGGATGTGTTTCCCATGTTTTTTGATTTTGACCATTTTGTTCTAGATTTTCCTATTAGGCTACATTGTTTTCCTTGCCTAGTATTATTATGATGGAGAGATTTTATCTGAAATGCTTTGAGATACTGTAGATTATTTAGCCAAGTAGTTCTTGAGGTTTACATTGGCAACCATATATCATTTGTGTGAGATTGTTTTACACAGGGTTTAGGGAACTTGGTGTAGTATACCATAGGTAGAATGGATGTTGTGGGATTATCCAAAGTGTCTGTTTAATTTTACATTGCAAGACCATATGAGGGATATAATTTGTGCTTCTGGATAGTGTTTGTTGTTACTTTTTACGAGACCACTTGGGGAATTGGACACTAATTGCTTCCGTAGAGTGTCTATAGTTACTGATACAAGACCACATGGGGAGTTAACAGTGAGTTCTTTCTCAAAGTGTCTTCTCTAATGCATAACTAGAGGGGTTAGACTGTGAGTACATCCCCGAGGGTTGCTTGTGTTTGATTGTTTGATCTGGTTTTGTTATGCTGTGATTAGTTCCCAGAGGGATACTAATGATTATTGGTTTCTTATGTAATAAATAAAAATGTATGTAATTGAAAAAATAGCATTGTTTACCATTGAGTACTTCCTTGTTTACCACATCGTTTTTATTATAGGATGCAATATATATTAACTGACAGTTAAGCATAGATAATTGGGTGGTTCCCTACTGGGATGTGTCTGACACCCTATTTGGGCCATTCTTTTCGAACAAAAAAGATTATATTGTTTTAGGTCTAGATATGGGAAAGCACCCTTCAACTTCAGGTACATGATTGTTGTGGAGATGGGGAGCATGGGACCCAGATGAGGCTTGTGATGCTATGGAGCTTTTTACTTGATTTTCATTTGTACATTGGTTTAGTATTGTATTCCATCATTGTGACTTGTTTCCCTGATTTCCTATACACATGTCACTACGGAAAAAAAGGCATTTAGTGACGGTTTAAACCGCCGCTAAATCGATTGGCGGTGGTTTTGAAATACTGCCACGAAATCGTGCATCGGGAAACTATTCGTGGCGATTTTCAAAACCATCGCAGAACGTTTCGTGGCTGTTTTTTAGCGGCAGTTTTATTATTTTTTTTTATTTTTTATTTTTATTTTTGTTATTTTTTTTAATTTTTTTTATTTTTAATTATATATATATATATATATATATATATATTTCTTATTTATTTATATATTTATTTCGTATATATTTTATTTATTTATTTTTCATATTTATTTATATATTTATTTCGTATTTATTTTATTTATTTATTTTTCATATTTATTTATTAATTTATCTATTTATTTTACCTATTTATTTTATCGATTTATTTTATCTATTTAATTTATATATTTATTTTATTTATCTATTTATTTTATATATTTATTGTATTTATTTATTTATTTATTTTATTTATTTTATTTTATTTATTTATTTTTAGTATTTATTTATTTATTTTTTTTCGTATTTATTTATTTTATTTATTTAATTTAATTCGTATTTATTTTATTTCTTATTTATTTTATTTCTTATTTTTTTATTTCATATTTATTTTATTTATTTATTTATTTATTTTATTTATTTTATTTATTTTATTTATTTTATTTTGTATTTATCTTTTATTTTTTTGTTTCATATTTATTTTTTTATTTCGTATTTATTTTTTATTTTTTTATTTCGTATTTAGTTTTTATTTATTTTATTTCGTATTTATTTTATTTATTTATTTATTTCGTATTATTTTATTTACTTTATTTATCCATGCATGCACATCCCATGCACATGCACATGCATGCCCATGCAATATAACGAAATTTTGCGTTTGGTGAGATTTGAAACCCTCACCTCTTGCATATTTTTCAATGACATTACCACTCCAGCAAGCTCGTCATGTGGTTAATAAACAGAATTTAATATACTTATATATATTAATTGAAAAAACAAATAATACATAAAAATAGATATAAACTCAATAATAATAAATAATAAATAATAAATAATAAATAATAAATAATAAATAATAAATAAATATAAATATAAATAATAAATTATAAATAAATATAAATTATAAATTATAAATAAATATATATAATAAATAATAAATAAATAATAAATAATAAATAATAACTTAATAAATAATAAATAATAAATAATAAATAATAAATAATAAATAAACATAAATAATTAATAAATATAAATAATAAATAATAAATAATAAATAATAACTAATAAATAATATATAAAAAATAAAATATAAAAAATAATAAATAAACTCAATAATAATAAATAATAAATAATAAATAATAAATAATAAATAATAAATAATAAATAATAAATAAAGATAAATAATCAATAATAAATAATCAATAATAAATAATAAATAATAAATAATAAAAAACATAAATAATTAATAAATATAAATAATCAATAATAAATAATAAATAATAAATAATAAATAATAAATAATAAATAATAAAAAATAAAAAATAAAAAATAAAAAATAAATAATAAATAATAAATACATAATAGATATAAATAATAAATAATATATAATAAATAATAGATATAAATAATAAATAATCAATAATCAATAATCAATAATCAATAATCTATAATCAATAATAAATAATAAATATTAAATAATAAATATTAAATAGTAAATATTAAATATTAAATATTAAATAAATAAATATAAATAATAAATTAAAAATAATAAATATTAAATTATAAATAAATATAAATAATAAATAATAAATAATAAATAAATATAAATAATAAATAATAAATAATAAATAATAAATAAATATAAATAATAAATAATAACTAATAAATAATAACTAATAAATAATAACTAATAAATAATAAAGGAAACACATGAAAAAGTATGAAAAGACGTGATAAGGGATGAAAAATCATGAAAACACATGAAAAGGGATGGAGAAGTATATGATGAATGAGGCATTTGAATGAATGAGAACGCATGAAAACCTGTGAAAACTCTGGAAAACTCCTTAATAATTCAACATAATCATAATAATAACCCATTAAAAACCATTGATAAAGATAACAAGTCATGGAAACCCAAATAAACAGTAATAAATGGAGCTACCGTTAAAACCCGTCAAAATGGTCATAAAGAGACAAAAACATTGGACTCACATTAACGAAGATAACGTATGATCCGAGAGGCCGTTTTAGATCCGCGACATGTCAAATCAAAGATCATGAAATGATCATCGACCTGAAAGGTGAAAGAATCTGAATGGACAGGCGGATCAGATGTTATGACCATTTAAAAAAAAGCTGACGCGGAACGGGTGCTAGAAACGAGGAATTGAAAAACATAACAAACCTGATATGCACTAAAAAGGCCTTAACATATGATCTAGGATTGCATGTGGGCACCGCGTCCAGTCAAACTGAAGCTCATGAAACGAGCTATGATCTGGCAGGTGGAGGAGGCTGAACTGACACGCGGATCGATTGTTAGGTACGTTTGAAGACAAGATCGACGGGACACCGGTGACGGAAACAGGGTTTTGGAGGCCTTCAGAGGGGTTTTTGGGGCCGAAAAACATGACAGAAGCTTCCTTCTATCAATCTTGTGGGTACCTCTCTTTGCTGGCTTCGATTTGATATGTTGTAGAGCCCAAAAAGACACTCGGAGCGAAAGTTATGGCCGTTTGAAGTTGGAGAACTTTTTTCATCTTTATTATAACTCTAATATCTTCCGCACCTTAGACCGTCTCATTATTTTGATTATATGTCCCTCTAGATCTCTTTATGAGCTTCGATTTGACTGGTCGTGGCGCTTCAACGGACGCTCGGATCAAAAGGTATGGTCGTTTTAGTGATTTGGGGGTTTCTCGTGGTTTTTTAATTTTTCATTTCATTTCACGGCGGTTTTACCGAAACTGCCGCTATTTCATAGCTGTTTTTTAAAAACCGCTGATAATCCTCGAATAAAATTAAAAATATATATATAATAAAAAAAATTGACGTTTAGCGGCGGTTTTTTTCATGGAGGATTTTAAAACCGCTGTGAAATGGCAGCCCGAAACGCGTTTCACGGCAGTTTTAAAAACTGCTATGAATAAACCGCAGCTAAATGGCAGTTTTCTTGTAGTGTGTATCATGCATCATTTTTATATGTGTGATCCATTTTTTTATTATGTCTTTTGTTTATTTATTTCATGTTTATCTTCTTTCGCTATTGTTATCCATTTATTTCTGTTGTGATACTCTACCAATGAAGGCATTGTTTCCCCACTATTACACCCATGGACCTTTCTACAAGTTAGTAGCCTATGGGGTTTGGGGAAATGCAATTGAGGCCATGTGTCCAACTAGTAACGGGTCACCTCTGGGTGGCTCCCAGAACTGGGACATTATAAAGTGGGTAATGATTAGTGTTTCTGTTTGTTTTTCTCACCAGAAGCTAGTGACTGGGGTTCTTATATGACTACTCATTCCTGAGATAGGGAATCAGTTGGGGGAGTTGTAAGAAAAAAGGTTTCTTTTGAAAAATTACTTCTCTTTGCAGTTCCCCTATCCTGTTTTCGAAAAATGATGATGGTACCCTCCGACTCTGTGCGGATTATCAGAAGTTGAACTAGTTAACGGTAAAGAACTGATAACCCTTAACAAGGATTAATGTTCTCTTTGATTAGCTACGTGGAGCCTGGGTGTTCTTGAAGATTGAATTTAGATCTGACTATCATCATTTTCACATTAGACCATCAAATATACCTCATGCAGCATTTTGGAGTAGGTATGGTCTATACAAGTATGTGGTTGGGATGTTCGGTCTCACGAACGCACCTGCAGTTTTCATGGCTCTGATGAATTTAGTGTTCCATCCATACTTGGATTCTTTCATGGTGGTCTTCGTGGATGATATCTTGGTGTACTCTCATACTCATCACAACCATTCCACACATCTTGAGATCATTCTAAGTACACTAAGAAAGCATCAATTATATGCTAAGCTCTCAAAATTCCACTTTTGTATGGACTAGATTCACTTCATGGGTCATGTTATCTTAGAGACAAGAGTATCAGTAGACCTAGAGAAATTGAGAGTAGTAGTTTCCTAGGAGCTACTGAAGAACAACATTGAGGTACAGGGTTTTCTATGGTTGGACGGATACTACAAACTCTTCATACAAGACTTTTCCCACTTAGCATCGCCACTGACCGACCTGACTAATAAGGGTGTCATGTACTTGTGGTCAGATTCTTGTGATTCAGCCTTTCATATGCTGAAAGGAAGGTTGAATTCATCACCGATACTAGTTTTTCTAGAGCCAACCAAGAGCTATACTATTTAATGTGATTCATCAGGTATCAGACTGGGAGATGTGTTTATGCAGGTATAAGGAGTCGGTGTGTTTGAGTCTCGGTAGTTTAGGACACATGAGAAGAATTACCAGTCCCATGATCTTGTGTTGGCTGTAGATTTTCATGACTTACACTGTTCAAGAAATTATCTTTTGGGAGAGAATTTTGTGGTTCTCACTGCCCACAAAAGTATCAATTATATCATCACTCAGCATGATCTGAATTTGAGACAATAAAGGTGGGTTGATTACCTTCAGTCTTTTGACTTTGAGCATGCCAACACTAATGGGAAAGGCAATGTTGTGGATGATGTGTTGAGTAGGAGGACGTAGATACAGACAGTTTAGGAGGACAGTAGTGAGTGGTAGCATATGGCTCTGTTATTTGAGATGCATTTGGAAATTCATGATAGACAGGGGAAGATGTTTCTTTTTTCTATAGTGGTTAGCTCTACTCTACTTGATCGAGTGAAAATTAGGCAACTATCTGATTTATAGGGCCTTGTCCTATAATAAAGTCTGTTAAGAGAGGACACTATTCCAAGATGGACCATAGGTGAGGATGAGATGTTGTGTTTCCATAGGTGTGTATGGGTGTCAGCAGACACATGTGAGGAGTTGATGTGGGTCATTAAATCCTCAATGTGGGCATTTCATCCTAGTGTCACCAAGATGTATCAAGAACTACACTGTTAGTATTGGTGGCTAGATATGAATATAGTTGTTGCCGGATTTCTCGTGAGGTGTTCCACCTATCTGTAGGTGAAGGCGGAGCATCAATTACCAGTAGGCCTTTTGTAGTAGTTACCCATTCCCTAGTGGAAGTGGAATGATGTCACGATGGACATTGTGATAGGTTTAATGAGGTTGAATCGAGGGAATAATATAGATTTAGTTGTCATTGACAACTCACGATGGTTTCACACTTCTTTCCGATCAAAGAGACATTCTGTGTTGATGAGCCGGGAAGGCTGTACATTCGAGAGATTGTATGGCTACAGTTTGTTCCACACTCCATTTTTTCAGAGATGGATACACATTTTACTTCATGGGTCTAGAAGAGACTACATAGGGCTTTGGGTACCCATGAACTTCTGAGTACAGCTTACCATCCATAGACAGATGGCTACTTCGAGCATATGATTTAGGTGCTTCAGGACATGCTTCGAGCATGCATCCCAAATTTTTGAGGTTCTGGGGAGAAGCACATAAATCTTTTGGAGTTTATCTAAATTTAATAGTTTTCAAGCAACTATTATGATGGCACCTTATGAGGCTTTGTATGGTAGGTCATGTCGATCACACCTATATTGGCTAGAATTAAGAGAGGCAGTGATGCTAGGACCTCGTCTTGTCTATGAGACCATAGAGCAGATATTGTTGATTTAGAAAAGGATTGCTACAGTATAGTCATTAAAAAGTCTTATGTCTATCAACAGAGATGACCTCTAGATTTTGAGGTTGGAGATCATGTTTTTCTATGTGTCAGGTCGTTGTTGGGACATAATAGGGTTAGGAGACAGGGTATGCTTTCACCAAGGTTTGTCAGACCATTAATGGTTTTCAAAAGGGTTGGTCTGGTTACCTATCCGCTGTAGTTACATTAGAGGTATCAAGATATAAATGAAATATTTCACATTTTGTAGCTACTGCGTTACTTCTCAGTCATGTCTCATGTCTTTCAACACAAGGTGGTTGAGCTAGTGGTGGATGCATCGTTCAAGGAGCATCTTATCCGGATTGATGATTGTTGTGTGAAAGTTCTTCATGGCCAGTCAATTCCTCCAGTATTAGTGCTATGAAAGCATGGGTGTGTACAGGATGAGACTTGGGAGAGGGAGTTCAATGTACGATCACAATGGTTGGATCTGTTTGAGGATTCTTCTTCTACACTACTTTTCTAGGTAAATTCAGGGAACAATTTCTTTATGGGGGTGATGTTTGTAAGAACCCATATTTTCGATCATATATGAATCTTGATTTCTTGTGTTTATAATAAAAAGAAGAGTTTCTGGAAATTTCAGGAGTACACTCTGTGTAATTATATATAGACAACGTGTACTCAGTTGTTGCATGTTTCAATGTGCTGACCATGAAACGGCCGAACACAAGGTCATGTGGGGTGACTTGGAGACCACCTATAGAGGACCTCGATAAATGAAATTACATGTCGTGTAATTTTAAAAGAAATTCTATGAACTTTATTTTTATATCATTAAATGGGCTTGGGTCACATCTAATCAACAGAACACCGTACTTTTGGGTTGGACTCATCTAGGAACGTCAGTGGCCAATTATTCTTCTCAGAGGCCCCTGACTCACCATCCGTTCACTGAATAGACCTCTGTTGATTGCATTGGAATCACCATGGTAAGCTCTTCAATCATCTTGAGCCTCATTCTCAGATTTCTCCTCTTTCACAAGATATTATCACTTGAATTTTTTTTGTCATTTTTGTAGATGTTTGTCATTCTAGGGTGATTGAAGGACTAAGGTTCGTGTATATCATTCATATAATTCCAAGTTAGGTGGTTTTCACCTTTATTTAGTTAGTCCTTGAGTAATATGTTCAAAAGTTCCCAATACCATTGTCCAGGGTATTGCATGTTTATGGTTTTTAGCTCTATTATTCATTATTATTCCTTGTGTTCATGAGTAGAGGATTTGTTATTTTATGTAGGGTTACTTTACCTGGAAGTAGATGTGTTCCCCATGTTTTCTTTATTTGGAAAAATTGGACTAGCATTTCTTGTTAGTATGATTTGTTTTCCTTTCCTAGTATTGTTAAGATAGAGTGATTTTATCTGACATGTTGTGAGATACTGTAGACTGTTTAGCCAAGTAGTTTTTGAAGTTTACTTTTCCTGCTATATATTGTTTGTGCACGATTGTTTTACATAGGGTTGTGGGAACATCGTATGGCAGACCATAGAGTGATTGTACGCTGGGGGCTTCTCCAGAGTGTATGTTTATTTTTATGTTTTGAGACCATAGGGTGGATGGACATTATGTTCCATCAAAGTGTATGTACTTCCTTGTTACAAGACCACTGATGGAATTGGATGTTGATTTCTTACCCAGAGAGTCTATAGTAAACAATACAAGACCACAGGGGGAATTGAAGGCGAGTGCTACCTATGAGTTTCTTTACTAAATCTGAACCATAGAGGTTAGACTGTGAGTACTTCCTAGAGTGTTGCTTCTATTTGATTGGTCAAACCATAGGGGTATGTCTATGAGTACTTCTCAGATAGTTTCTTACGATTGTTTATTGATTATCTAATAAAAAGAAAGGGATGTAATTGAAACTGTAGTATTGTTTACCATAGAGTACTTACTTACTCCTTCATTTTTCTTATTGGTTTCCATATATATTCACTGACTGTTAGGCATAAATATTTGGGCAGTTTCCCACTGGGATTCATCTCTCACCTTCTTTGGGTTATGCTTTGGGGTACAAATAAATTATATTGTTGTAGGTCTAGATAAAGGAAAGTGCCCTTCTACTTCATGCCCTTGATTACTATGGAGTTGGGGAACATGGGTCCAAGTTGAGGCATGCCATGTTGTGGAGATGATTAATTTATTTTCATTTGTAAATTGGTTTAGTATTGTATTCTAGAATTGTCATTTGATTTCCTGCTTTAGTATACATATGTATCATGAATTATTTATATATGTGTGATTGAGTTGTTTATTAATTCCTCTGTTTACTTATTGCTTATTTTATTGCTTCGGTTATTGTTATCTATTTATTTCCACTATGTTACTCTTTCAATGATGGAATATATTCCCAACAATCACATCCATGGCCCACACTACTAGTTGGCATCCTCTGGTGTTTGGGGAAATGCGTTTGAGGCCATGTGACCAACCGGGTATGGGGCACCTCTTGGAGTCTCCCAGAACATTGACATTACAAAAAATTTCCAAAACATATTTAATTCAAAGATAATATTATTTTGGTTCGAATAACCAATATCAAATATTTTTTAGACATGTTTTGAATATTTTCTATCCTTATCTTTTTTAACCCTTATTTTACCCTTTTCAATCATGCAGTGATACCATATTATTTTCACATTGTGGGTTAATTTAATTACCATATATTTTCAAAAGTTCCACAAAAAATCCATTAATGAAATATTTGGACTTATCTTAATCATTTGGTAAAATATTATATTTTTAAGAAATTAATATTATCTAATAAACTATTTTATTTTCTCACTTATGAATTATGTCAATTTTGGTCACAATTCATACTTGATTTTTTTACAAATTCATTACAACATGATTCCTTCGAAAAAAGCATTGAATCAATACTAGAATGTCATATTCATGCATAAATTTCCATGTATGGCATATATTATGTCAAATAAGATTATTATAATATTTATAATATCATTTATTTTAATCCTTTATCAATGAAGCAATATTTTAATCCTTTATCAATGAAGCAATCACTACATCATCATTGGGACATAATTAAATTTCTCTTTTTAATGTACTAAAATTATAAATAAATACCATGATGTAGGGTTTCTTTTTATCTTTCTAATTAATATTTATAGTCAGAGAAATAAGTTATATATCCAAATATTAAAAAAATTAGTAAAAGATACATGTTTATGTTATATTTATCTTTACTTTATATTATTTTTGATAACATTTCATTATCACACCCATGTGGCTCTATAGGGTACCAAAATCGACCCATGGTTTCCCAGTTTAATAAAAATTTAATCCAATAGTATTTAGACATTTTTAAGGTATTTTAATATTATTATAATATTACTATTACCATTATTTACCTGATTTACCCTATAACCATGGTAAATAAAAAAAATTATTGAATTTATTATTCGTAATGTACAAACATAAAAGGTACTTGTTTAAAAAATCTCAACTTTTTGATTCCAAATATGTAATCCATTTTTACAAATTAAAAACACATAATTTTAATAAATTAGATAAAAAATGATTATTATTGTTAGAACCAAAAAACGTGTTTTTATTAAGTAAAAACTACCAAATGATTGACATGTGTTTATGTATAATTTTAATATGAAATTAATTCCAATAACAAATTGGATTAAATGAAAAATATATATTCCATTTATATATTTTAAAACCATTAGATGATATTATTTAACAAAATAAATTATCTCGATGAAAATATTTGTTTTTAATTAAAATTTAACTTATTTTTACCATTCAAAAAACATGATAGTTATAAGAAGAATATAAAAAATTCACCCAAAGAAAATTTTGATGCCCCATATATAAATAAGAAGTTTATTATTCTAACTATAATATATAATGGTGTGAAAAAAATAAATAAAAAATGTGTTCTCTATCAAAAGGCATTACAACTACATTTTTAGAAAAAGTCTTCTTTAATCTGAAAAATTTAATTTTTTATTATATCATATCCAAAAAACATATAATATGAATTTAAAACATGAAATTTATTATATAAAATTTATATTTTACTAAATAAAAACCCATAAATGGTGATATGATTTTATAAACACAATTATTCTCATTTAAATAGGTTTTCATTAAAACACATAATTTTTATTCAATTGGTTTTTATTTCCATTTATAATAAATTTGGAAACTAATGAATCATTATTTAAACATTTGTAAAACATATATCGAAATTTAGTTGACACTGCTAATTCGTTCTGTTTCACTAGGTAGGTGTTAACAACAATTTAAAATAGAAATAATATGATTGTGTTGTTTTTTTGGTAAAACTCAGGGTTGAGTGCAATGAAAGATTTTAGAGAAACCATTTGATATGTTTCTGGTAGGCTATCAAACAAATTTTTCACCTTAACGTAAAATTAATATCTTATTCATAAATATCAATAGATATGAAAATGTATTATTTTATAAATACATGGGTCATTAAATTATTCCCCCCTTTTGGAAATTGTGACCCTGAAATTTTAATATTTGGCTTGGTTATATAATTAAAAATCCATCATCGGAAAAAAGCCAATAAAACTATCACTTTATAAGAATAGAAGAGCAGTAAAAAGATAACCTGAGATAATACATACTAGTATTCCATGTAGAAAAACATGTATATGGAAGTGAAACTAACCATATTTTTCACATGGAGAGTGATATAAAACATGATCTGGAGAAAGTTAACAACCACAAACACCATAAACATGTGGTGGGTTAAACAGTATTTGATTTACCTTTACGAAAATTAAATAGAAACTATTTTTTTAACATCATTTTTATAATGTTGAGTAATGTTTTTACTACATAGAATAATAATATAAGGAATCATACATACTTATCAAATAGTGTTTTACCCTTTAATAAATATCTACAACAAACTCATCTTTTCTCAAAATGATAAGTATTAAATATTTATTAGTCACGCCAAAATAGTAGAATAAACCTCTAGAGAATCTCATAATCCACAAAAGATAAACTATATATTTCTCCCGTATTTAGACATTAACCAAAACTAAAATGGTTAATAAAAGATCATATATTCCCCCCAAAATAATAATCATTTATAAAAGATATACTACTCTTAATCTACAAAATTCCAAGAATAACACCTCAAGTTCAACAAAGATCGTTCAATAAAAATTAGTCCTTAAAATTATTCAAAATAATCAAATCTAAACTTGAAACCCAAAAATGAGAAGGATTTGAACACATAGTCTTCCACGATAAATCTTAAAATTTATCTCCAAATAACATTAACTACTCTTTAATTCTCATACTTAAAATTAATTAACATAATCGCATGTTCTCCATGATAGGTTAATCATTGCTTTAAAAAACCCAAATATGCATATGTCCACAATAAAAAAATTATTCTTAAAAAATAAAATTCACCCATTACTCCTCAAATAGAATCTTATAGTATTCTAATTTCCTTAGGCATATTGTGTTTCCAAAAGAGAAAACATCTTCCAAAATAACATTTTTCACATAATAAAAGAATTTGTTTTCTATAACAATGATATCCATTATATAAAACCATATTTCCTTAAATAAACTTATTCTTGATACATAAAATCAGTTAAACTAAATATAATATTTCATATTAACTAGGGGCTTCATGTAGGCCAGTGGTAGTCAATGATCCCTTGTTGCTCTTCGGTTGTGGTTGTGATTCATGTGGACTTTCCAGATGTGATGGGATGTCACCCTTCCTACAAGTTTTCCTTTTCGTAAAAAGATATCATCCGTTAAACATTCCCAAAATGAGATAAAATCCTTAAAAAATAACAATAAAATATTTTAACCACAAAGGTTATCTCATACCACACATTTTGCATCCCAAAAATTAATAACCCTTAACTACCTCAAATTCAAGGATCATATAAACCCTAATGGTTCATTAAAAATATATCCAAAACAGTAAAGATAATTCTTCCTCAATTAACATTTTCATATAACAAACTTATGTGTTACAAATACTAGAAGTATTATAATGAAATCCCATCATTAATACATTCAAACATATCATCATCCATTGATCCAACATAACTATTTAATTCCTAAAATGTAGACTTCTTAATCATCGATCATTAGTCATGATCCTTTATCCATGATTTTTCATATTATTCTTTTATACTTATTTTCTACAAACATAATCTTATATAATGTCTTGTGATTTCAAAAATTTGAAAACATGAGCTATGAAATAATCCATACCTTTCGTTGGTCGTTTTCCATTTCCTTATCTTCAATTGGAATGGAATTAGGTATTGTTAAGAATATATTTGTACGGTCTTACCGATCCCATTATTGGACCATCTTGTTTGGACATCTATTTGCATAATGACCATGAACACCACATTTAAAAACAATCATTTGATCCCTTAGAAATAACTTCATTACCTTTCCTAGAACTAACTGAATGCTTCTTTTTTCATGGAATATTATTACTTTATAACCTTATTTACCACATATATAACATCTTCTCATCCCTTGGAATCATTTTCCTATGAGTTTCTTTCCATATCCTTGACACACTGGTTTTTGAATATACATACCTTTATGATTATAACCTAAATATTCTTATGGAATTTTTCTCACATATATGATGCCTTAGAAAAATCATCAAGGTTCAAGTGGACAATAATTGACTCCATATAGTTGGTTTAGAATAACCCCAATAGTTTTCATTACATCTACCATTTCATTCAGTTTCTTATTCAAAAAACCACCACAACTTCCTTCACATCGATTATTATATTTGTTCCTGATAGATCCATCCATTTACTAAAACCCTAAATAGTTAGTGTGAGTATATTAGTAAAATCATCATACACTACCTTATAAGGATTTTAAACACTAATATATACATATTCATATTATCATAAAATCATTCAGTTTATCAAAAATAACTATGAATCTTTCTAATATGATAACCACTATGGTTATATAATACATTTCATTTATTCTTACATAACACCCTAACCTGTAATGTTATCAAAACCTATCTTTGATACAAATTATAAGTCCACATCCTTAAACATTACTTAATCTTTATTTAAATAAATAATTTGACTTTAGTTAACATCATGGGTCTTTTCAGGTTTAGAATATAAGAGAATTATGTCATAATTAATACATAACAACATGAATATTACAAGTAGACACTTCTACACAATATATGTTTTTAAAAAAAACAATCTCTCTTTAAAAAGAAACCAGACATCATTTCATGTTTTAACAACATAACTTTTCTTTGATCCCGTCCTTGACTCAATTCTTCTTTATATCCTATGAAAAAATTTAAAATATTGGGATGAACATACAAATATTATTATGGGATACAAATTGAATGAAAAGTGTTATTCTTGTTAAAAATTGTAAAGCAAGAAAAAATTATCATAAAGTAATACTTTTCACCGTTAAGAAGTAGAAAAAAACAATTCACTAAATATCTTCGCATCACATACCCTTTCTTTACCGAAAGATTAAAATAAATCCAATAGAAATCAACATATAACAAATAAAGGTATCTTTGGACAAAAACATAATTAAATGGAATAACCATACGATTGACTATCACACATATCACTAAATGGAATAGTTGTACAACTTACTTCCATACACAAGGAATTGGATGTTATACCATAACCACTCATCCATGGTTGATCACAGAATGAGCAGTCATTTGTTTAACATGTAACTATATGTATTTGATTTAAAACGTAACCACCCTTCAAATGTCAATGTTCCATTATATAATCATTACACCTAAAATATTGAAAATAACAACATTTCACTAATTTCATTTCATTTTAAATCACAAGAAAAAATTTCAAGATATTGAAATACTCAATCCATTTAAACAACCATTTTCTATTACAAAAAACCCAAAAAGTAAATAAGGGATTTATTTTCCTTTTAAAAACATTATGGCTTTTAGAGGAATCCAAATATCAAATAAAGATTACAATAGTGGAGAGGTCAATTACACAGCATATGTTAAAAACATTCATTTTCTATTTTTGTCAAATGGTTTGTAGAATAAAGATTCCATTTGAATGAAATTAAATTTCAAACCGTTTTATTATACACCATATAAAAAAGGAGGTGTATATTATCAAAATATTCCTTAATTAAATGAAATTGAGAAGATTTACATTAAAGAGATCGTATCCTTAGATTAAGGATAAATCAATAAAATATCAATGTGTGACGAATATAAATACACCCAATATTAGTTGATATTTAGTATAAAACAATCAATGTTCAATTGCACATATTCTTGAAAAAACGTGACCAATGACGTGGATATTTAACTCAATTATTGCAGATTGAGTTATGATTTCCCTTTTAAGGATTGTATAAATGACACAAGAATCAACGAATGGGGTAATTGTCTATAAAAATAGTATATCAAAACAAAGGGAAGTATAAATTACAACATAAATAAATAAAAAGTGATTAAACACATAATCATGGAATTAGTTAATTAATGAAGTGTGTGTTAAACCCAAAGAGTGGAAATTGAGTTTATAAATTACCTTATAGAGAATATTTTGATAATAAAATAGATGGATTATGTGTATTCACTATAAATACACATAAAGAAAGTGTAAATACATGATAATATACCAAAATTTATTTCTCAAAAAATAATAGAATGCCACAATCATGAAGTAAAATCTAAAACCAATAAATGAAAATTGGGTTAAGAAGATCCCATACCTTGAATCTGACTTGTCTAGTTCATTCTTTAATTTCCTACAAATAGGGTTACTTATTTTGATTTGATCCAAAAGGATTTCTTGAATTTCTGTCTTCCCAACTTAATGATTCTAGGTGGAAAGCAAGGATTTTGTGAACATATTTGAGAAAAACATGAAAAACCCATGGGGATTGAGAGGTCTGTGTAAGTGGATAGAGATGTTGGCCTTTTATTAGAGGGGGATGGGTACTTTATGATTATATTAAAATATTAATTTATTATAAATTCATTTTTTATATAAAATTTTCAAAACTCATTTAATTCAAAGATAAGATGATGTTGGTTTGAATAAGCATCATCAAATAATTTTTAGACATATTTTGAATATTTTTTTATCTTTATCATTTTTTGTTTAAATCTTATTTTACCCTTTTTAATCTTATAGTGTTATCATGTTGTTTACACAATATGGGTTAATATACATAATATATCTTGCCAAAAGACCAACAAAAACTCTGTTTATGACATATTTTACTTATCTTACCAATTTTTATTTATCTTATATTTTTAGGAATTTAATATCCTTCAATAAACTATTTAATATTTTCACATATGAATTATGTCAATTTTGGTCACTATTCATACTTTACTTTTTTAAAAATTATTTACAAACTGATTGCTCAAAAAAATCAGTCCTAAAATGTCATATTCATCCATAAAATTTGGGTATGACATTTTTTATGTCAAATAATATTTATTTTAATATTTATAATATAATTTATTTGAATCCTTTATTAATGAAGCAATCACTACATCATCATTGTGTCGAAATTAAACTTTTTTATTTAATGTCTAAAAATAATAAATAAATTTCCATGATGTAGGAAATATTTTTATATTTATAATGAATTTTTATTTTCCAAGATATCAGTTATATAACCCAATATTAAAAGTATTTTATTAACAAATATATGTTTATGTTATATTTCTATTTACATTAAATTAAATTTTATTACATGTCATTATCACAACCAAGTTGCTCTATGGGGTCCCCAAACGAAACCAAGAATGAAAATTGTCAGAAATGTGTTATCCAATATGATTACGACCTCTTTTAGGGTTTTTAATATTATTATAATATTATTTTTCACACTTATTTAGCAGATTTACCCTTTTAACATGGTAAATAAAAACATTGACTACAGTTACTATTAATAATGTCAAAGAATAAAATGAACATATTGACACAATTTTGACATTTTGATACTAAATATGTAATCCATTTTTAAAAATTCAAAATAAAGGATTTGGAAAAACTAATTTATAATTAAGTTCCCATGGAGAAAACCCAAAAACATGTTTTTTTGAAGTAAAAACTACCAAAAGAGTGACATGTGTTTATATAGAATCTCTATATTAAATTATATCCAATTAAAAAAATTGATTCAATGATAAAAATATATCATATTTATAATTTAAATCCATTAAATAATATTATTTATCCAAATAAATTGTCTCAATGTAAAAAGTAGTTTTTAATTAAAATTTAACTTATTTTTACTATTCATCAAAACCTGATAGTTATCAGTAGAATAATAAAAAATCATCTAATGTTAATTTTTATTCCCCTCATATAAATAAGAAGTTTGTTTTTTCATATAGAACATATAAAGTTGTGAAAAAAACAAAATATAAAAAGTGTTCTCCATCAAAAGGTGTTAAAGCTGAATTTTTAGAAAAAATCTTTTTTTATTCAAAAAAATTGTATTTATTGTTTTATCTTATATAGAAAACAAGTAAGATTAATATAAAAAATTAAATTTAATATATAAAATATATTATTTGTAGACTTCAAAAAACTCTCAATGGCTGACGGAGGTTTTGGCGCGACAACGCAAAGACATATTTTGACCCGATGATCCATTCTGTGGGGAACGGAAGGGCCACAAGAAAAAATAAATAAATGATGGGCACAAAAAAATCTGTCCTACATGGAATCCCATGGGATCTGAGGCGGTTTTACACTCATGCGCGAAAACTCTCATGCTGTGGGGAAACTGCCGCACCTGGGCGGAAAACTCCTGCGCCGCGGGGAAACTTCCACCCCGGTGAGCTAACTTTTGCGTCGCCGACTAAGGAAGCATAATTTTGCACATGTTGCCCCATGAAGAAGATGTTTTGTGCTGCCAACACCAGTGTGAAAACATTCACACAAACCTATTTTTGCACGGATCGGGCTCCCCTAAACACCTATAAATAGAAGGGTTCCCCTTCAACTTCCGATGGCTTAAGAATACAAACAATCTCTTCTGCGCAAAATCCACATGTCCTGCATGAATAAGATGGCTTTTAGGAATGGGATTTTTCAAGATAGGTCTCCCAAGGGTATGCCATTGCGCGAGACCCCAAAGGCTTAACCCTTGTCCAAATCCCTTTGAGTCTCGTCCCCTGAACGCAATCCCTTCTAATTGCACACAATCTGTTCCAATTTCGTGACATTCCTTCCATTTTCATGAAATCTATTTCAATTAGACGCAATCCATTACCATTGCATGAAATCACTTCTAATTGAACCCAATCCCTTCAAATTGCGCACAAAATGTATGACTTGTGCGCAATCTCTTTTATTTGTGTGCAAAACCTCGACTCGCCTTTACGTGCCCGACCACTCCAATTGCACGCCGACCTAGAATTTTTCGTGCAAGAAGATCAATTGCACGTTGGACCCTTCTTTTTCTGCACATGTGCGTCAATTTCACGTCGACCTACCGTTTTCCGCAAAACTGTTCCTTGTTCATGAAAATCTCCCTCACGCTCATGTGTTTTATGTCTCTTTTCTGAACATCATTTTCTGGTTCATCCCACTTCCAAAACAATTTCATCACAAACCCTTTTCGCATATGACCATCTAGGCCCATATGAATTAATTCCAATGTCCCTTAGGTGGTGTTTCACATTGCATTTCATCACCACATTCTTCTTCGCATAGGCACGCTAACGACTATTGCTTCTTCGCATAGCCACGCTAATGTGGACCCCCCAATGGTTCACTCAATAACACCCCCCAACCATGGTTTTTCCAATCCCTTAGCATCCCTAATGTGTAGAGGGTGCCAGTTATATATGTCTTAGGGGTGAGAAGTAAACCCACCCCATCTGAGCTGAATGACATTAAAATTCCATGCACCATCATCCTCATCAAATGACATTAAACTGCGACCTCACCCCATGCCTTGCACACAAGGTTCCATGTCTCAAACATTATCTATGCCCAATGGTGTCTATGGGAGTGAAATCATTCCTCAAATGGTATGATATCCTCTTTATCAGAGTGGTTTCTATCCGAGGGGAAAGCACATCCAACCTGGGGTTAGCCCCCTATCTTTTCTTGCAAGAGGTAGCACTCATGCTCCTCCTCTCTTCTTGGGTTCCATGTCCTTCTCCCACTGGGATTTTCCACCATATGGGCCTCCATCATGGGGTAAGTCCCAATCTTGATCACCTTAGGATACTATCCAGGTGAAAATCTCAGTTTCCACATTGGGATTCCAACTCCGCGTATGACCCTATTCCAATTCACACGGATGAACCTTCCGTGACATGAGAGTCAACTCTTTGATGTTTCTTTTTTCTCACACTGAGCATGACTCGCATGGGTTTAGAGAAAGCATCAACCATGATATCCACTCTGGGTAGCCAAGAGTGTAAGTCCCACACACACCACCTAAACTACGAGGTCTTTTATCCTTGCTACGGAATGATACGTAGGAAAACTCCACGAGGTTCAATCCCACCACCCCATTGGTTCCAAACATCTTCATGCCAATTCACCAAACCCATTTTACACAATGTGGAATTTGATCCTTTCCATGGAAAGGTATGTAGGAATCCTCATTGTGGTTCAATCCCAATACAGGGTCGTTCCGACCCCCTCCATGTCGGTTCCCACCACCTAAAATATGTGGACATTGATCCTTTCCATGGAAGGGTATGTCGGAAGCCTCGCTGAGGTTAAATCCCAACACCCTGTTGTTCGAACCCCCTTCAAGTCGGTTCCCACACCACCTGAACTATGAGTTATTTGATCCTTGTCAAGGAATGTTATGTTGGAAGCCTCCATGAGGTTCAATCCCACCATCAATCTGGGCCCTAGGTCCTCATTCACATTGGTTCACCCCAGTCTTGCATGACGTTAAACTGTGAACCTTAATTTGTGGAAAGACTTTATCTCCTCCAATCAATGGTATGTCATTGTTTCCCCCATTCAGCGGTAAGCCATTGCACCCACCTGAACTACGAGGTCTTTGATCCTAGCCAAGGCATGGTACGTAGGACACCTCCCTGAGGCTCGATCCCAACAACCATTGGACCTCTGGTCCTACTTCACATCGGTTTACTGACTGGAACTATGTGGGTTTTATCCATGTCTCCAAGATAATGTACGTAGGAAGCCTCTATGAGGTTCGAACCCATATAATTGTAAGCCGTAGTGATATCATCCAATGGTAAGCCGTTGCAACACCATTAAGAGGTAATCCATTGTCAACCCCATCCAGTGATAAGTCGTTGTGACCCCATTCAATGGTAAACTGTAGTGACCCTATCCAGTGGTAATCCATCAACATCCATATCCAGTGGTAAGCCATTGAAATTCCCAATCAGTGGTAAGCTGTCATTAGATGAACTACGGGGACTTTTATTCCATATCACGAGGATATGTAAGAAAACTCTTTAAGGATCATGCCAAAATTCATCCTCATCTTCATAGAGGTTATATACCATTCACCATCCACATCATTCAGCACTCCATCATCCATCCTTATTCTTACCCAGGGCGTTACATCTCGATGGGATAATTCCACCTCATTCCCAATTCCCCTCAATAAAAATCCGGAAGCTAACCACACATTTTCCCCAACATCAGTGTTCTCTCTATTGGTTTCCTTATCTGATCCACATATATCAGTGTTATGATCAGTACGATTCATCTCCACTAGACGTTAAACCTGTGACATACCCTGGTATAAACATGGGAAGATTAGGAAAATCATAGATACATACCTATGAAATATGATTCCCCACATTCAACGAGGGATTCATCGAGCTTCTACGCCCTTGAGAATCCCAATAATTACGGGAAGAAACCCAGACACCCCATTGTTCTAGCGTCCAGACATGCTAGTGATTTCTAAAGTGACTACTCCCCTAACCAAAGGTTGCTTCCCTGACTGGAGCCTTTGGAATGTCCCGATAGAAGCAGTGTAATTATCTAGTGTCCATAAAGATATGGCTATAGGACGAGTTTCACAAACAATGTCTTAAATCTATAAGGGAGACCGAGATAATGTGACGAGTTCTAAGGAGGAATCCACAGAAGGACGAACTGATATCCCATCATCCCATTTCAATCAAGGAGCTAATGTCCCTAAACAAGGAATGGATGCTTCACGACTTTGGAAAGCATGAATGTGGGGAAATGATGTCTTTCGTACTCAAGAAGATAGACACGCACGCCCTGAAGAAAACATTAGAAATAGAAATTGTGAAACTAATGTGAAGGTCTTCTCCTCAACATAGAGATTTGTAGCATTCAATACATCCATGGATTTGGGTGTCACTGGATACATCTATTTTGTGCGAGGTCCTGCCAAGTAAATACCGTTCCTGGCATGAACCTCACTATAATTTGGGGCAGTAGAATGTTGGACATCTCTGTTTGTGATGTTTTTAGTGTGGAACCCACATACCAGTCATTGAAGAACAATGAGGGGACATAAAATATCCTTTTCTACCTCAGCCACATGATCCTCGATACAAATACTAGATACTTCCCTATTGAGAAGAGTTGCCTTGTGTTGGTATTCAAAGTATATAAATTGCAACATTACTTGCAGCATAATGAGGTACAGTTTGTTTCTTGGGTAGACCCACTGAAGAACATTTCGAACAGCCCCATGTTGATAGGTCGTCTCTCTCAGTGGTCACTGATTCTCCAGTAGTTTGATATCAAGTTTGTCCCACAGAAAGATATTAATGGGAAAGCATTGGGAGACTTCCTTGCTGCCCATCTGGCTCCAGCTGACAAGACCTTAGATATCGATTTCCACGATGATGTGATCCTCTAAGAAGACCAAGCCATGATGTAATGGTAGATTCACATCGATGGTTCTTCCCGAAGTCCCACCTATAGGTGGGTCAATGATCATATGCTTAACAGGGTAGGCTTGGGTATCACCTTTATTACCCTGGAACAAGCTATTCTGCCGTACTCATTACTATTGCCAGAAGGCTACACCAATAATGAGGCAGACTATCAGGAACATATCACTGGACTTGAGCTGGCCTTCAAGATTGATGTGCCCCATTTTCATGTAAAATGGGATTCTGAATTAGTCATCATATAGATAAACGGTGACTACGTCTTCAGAAAGTCGTGGCTCATAACAATTTTCAAGCACACTCTCCATTTAACTTCCCAGTTCTCATCTCTTTTGGAAGATACTCATGTACCTTGGTCTCAAAACGGTCGAGCTAATTCCCCGGTTGGCCTTACTGTATCACTTACCGAGCCCAAGAAATAGAACCTGATTATCCACTTGGCTCATCGGAGAGTCATTGCTCCTGCCTCTCTAAGTGATGACGATGGCCTGCAGGTGAGCCATCTTACTGTTAGAGCCTCCATGTCAGGACCCCCATATGCATTGGTAGAAGATGTAAAACTGGATGACATCCTCCTGAACTATGTATGGCTTGATTCCCATCCTCATGGGATTCGTAGGAATGCCCGACCATTTTTGTCTCTAGGTCCAGTCCCATGAATCTACAAATCCAATCCCTTCTCTTTTGGCCCCATAGCCTAAACTCATTTGGGAACAACTGGTGTGGCAAGTACCTCTTACGTTCTCATTCACGTTGGGATTTTAAATAGCTGCACCATGTGCACCTATATCTTTCCCAAGCATGGTCTGAGTTTAATGACCCAAAACTAACATCTATCTATAGGAACTGCGCATTACCTTTGGATATTTCTCCACCCTGTGCAATGTCCATTAAATCAAGCACCCATAATGGTCCACCCTATGAATTTATGTTTAAAGCATGTGACCCCGAGAACATTTTCCATGGGATGGTACTTGACTCCCTCTACATGATGCATCTCGTTGTCGTACTCAGATGTGTTCTGACAATGAACCCAAAGTGTGGAATTTTCATGGGGGCATTCCCATCATTCCATATCGAAGCTTTGTGAGCCCGTTATTTGGATTCTCATCCTCTTCCACATCCGAAGGGACCCCTTTCACGTCCTGGTCTCATGCCGCCTCGTCTCACCTACACTTTCGGGCCAATGTCCCTAAAGATCTCGGACGACATTTGTGACTAGTCCCGTGTTTCTAACATGGTCAGCACTCGACCCCAATTTTTTGTCCCCATTTCAAGATAACACAATAAGGATAATATTTTTGGATCTCTATCAAAATTTATTCTTATTTTTCATGACTTCTCTATAGTGTTACGAATCTTGGGTATTGTGATTCACGCCTTCCATCCCCCCTATTCGGATTTATTCCAGTACCCCTAGCGTTACCCCATTCGTGCACAATAGCACACTGTGAATATGGAAATTCAACTATCCTGAGAGCTTCATTCTCATGTCAGGTATCACCCTTATATTCCTTGGAATCCATATTATTTTTTTGACCCTCGGGTTCAGGATGATTGGATGGAACTCCAACATTTAAACGATGTAACAGTGCGAGCATCCCTTGTTTATCACACCGGGTACGACCCACGTGAGCTTAGGAATGGATTGCTATTTATTTTAGGATTTTGGTTGAATGCATTAAACTAAATTAACAAGTAAACAAAATCTATCCAAACATCAATACATACATGCCATTAAGTACAAGAGGTAGTAAGAAGAAATGAGTATATTATTTTGACTAAAACCGGGCCTTTAAGGATCAACATCATGTATAGATCGTTCTAGTGCCTCTACCTTTTTCCTTGTGGCCTCCAGGATTTCTTCCCGTCCTATGAGAAACCACACTTCATCAACGGCCACAGAGAACAGTGCACTTTCCCTTGCCTGTACTAGCGCCTGTTCAATTTGATGTTCAGTTATTTGTAAACCCTCTACCACTAGCTTCTCTTGGGAATCCGCATGCGGGGCCCTCAATTTTCCCCTATGCTCAGAACAGTTGGTGAAGAATACCTCCTTTTCTTTCATATGTTATTCAAGGCATTGGACCTCTTGTTCTACCTTCAAGAACTCTTGTGTACTCCCCTAAATATTTTTTATACCAGGAAACATTAGAGCATCAGATGCTCTGGCGTAACATCTCATCCATGTAGTTGTATACTGTCGAATGAAGACAATGAGAATCCACCCCTCCAGCACAGTGAAAGTGCTGCCTTGTGTGGATCGCTCCCATCCATTTTAGAAATTCTATTTGAGGTTTACTAAGGAAGTTCTAGACACATTTCCACCCATTGTGCCATGTTATACAGCTCTCATCTGTCGCCTATGAATCATAATCATCTATCTCCTTACGATTTGTAGGCCGATAGTTGGGGAAAGAGGCCAAGAGATTAGAGAGAGGGTCTTTTTAGGTACTCCTCTCGAGGGGTTGGGATCCTCAATGTTTGGGAGGCCATCCTCTCTCGCCTCGATCTCAGCAACTCCATTACCGACTATAGGCCTTACCTTGGTGTTAATACCACCGATATCCATATCACATTGTTCACAAAGTGCTCGGGCCTGCTAGGTTTAGGAAATGTTCTGTGAATGGGCCAACACATTTGTAATCTAATCACATGTGGATGGTCTAGATTCGGTAATATGATGATCCTCCAATGTCATGATTACTGAACAAAAAAAGAACACCCTGATCATTTGAGTTCTCTAATAGCCCATAAAAGCGGCTAAGTGAAAAAAACATAGAAGAACTCAGTGCATCGGCCACTGGCATTCTCATCACCATAGGAGCTATCATTGTGGGGGATCCCTCAGCAATTTTTAGCTCAATAATGGGTGTCGGCTCCCCACCTTGTTCTATCAGTGCCTCCTCCCCCCTTTGAATGGATCCTCTTGGTCGGCGCCAATATACACCTAAGAAGAATAAAGAGATCTGATTGAAGGTTACAATAACAAACAAACGGGGTAGGGATAGGTAAGGGCTGAGACATACCTCAAATAGCTTAGTTATGTCTACATCAGAGCCAATGATCTCACCACTCTTCCGAAGGATCCCATGGTGGGACGTCCCTATTATACCTCCGCCTTTGAGCTCCTCTTCTCCCTCACTTCCTCCATCCTCTTCTCCCTCACCTTCTCCTTCTGCCTCCTTCTCTTCTGTCCCACTGCCCTCTGGCTCCTTGTCGCTGTCATCATCCTCAGGTGGCATCTTTTCTGGATCAGGATCCTGGCCGAGCATTACCTTCACCATAAGGGGTGTTTCCTCACGCCAACCTCACTAGCGTGCATATGCATCAGTGGCTATCAGGTACGCATGCCAACGATGAATGTTTACCATGTCATCAATCCAGATAAGTCTGACCTCTGGGAACTGGATTCCGTCTCATATTAGATTTTCCTAAAGGGATTCAGTACCAATCTACTACCGTAGGGTCAACCAGGCCAACCACAGATCCGGGTAAAATGAATCATCATAAGGATGAAGTAGATACTTTATGTGCTTCTTAGGAAGTTCTTTGACTGATCAGAGAGCCCCTCTCCCCATGGATGACGAAGGAATGTCCATGTCGTGTGATGTTCCCACTACTGTAGTCCCATCCTGTGTGGTTCTAGTTCCCTGACATGCTTCTGACCATTCCTCCCTTGCAGTGCCTTGTCTGCTCTCTCGCCACCCACATTTTACACAGGTTACCTTCAGCTACATAACTCGCTTCCACCAAAGTCCATCAGGTTATGCTACAACCCAATGTTCAGCATATTCCTCTGCGAGCACAGCATCAAATCCGGTGGGGGGAAAGGTAATGACGTCGCCAGAGCCATGGGTTGTGAACATCAGCCACATTTGGCGAAGAATGCAGGGATGCCTCTCCTCATGAACATATGTATACACCTTCATCGGCATCCTCTGGAGGCATCCAAACATCCTATAGAATCTTGAAAGCATGTAGGGCTCACAATAGAACTTTTTACAACCCAGGAGACAATTACCCAACCTCTAATTCTCTAGAAGTATTCTCTTTGATCTAGTAAGACCTACCTATTGTCTATCATTTGGACAGTCGGAGTGGGGAAAGGGATAAAAGTTATGTTGGCGTGATTGCTGATTCTGATCCTTACCCCCTCCTCATTGAGCGATAATGGAATGACCCCTGTAATGTTTAGCAAGGAAGGTTTCAGTCCATTACCTAGAGGACAGATGGCCTTTGGAATGGTATATCGGCCGTAATGAGCTGTGATCCAGTCATGATGAATCTGGAGGGGACCACAGATCCTCTTTGGTGACCCCCCTCTCTAAATGTGCCCCATAATGCCATACAAATGTGAAAACATGGGTAATCCCAGATTGAACCTCTGATTTACGGCCATGATGAATTCCATCACCAATGTCGTTGGAAGAACTCCCATCCTTGTGTCCCTCACTAGTAGGTGGATCTCACTCAAGAAGGTTTCCAGAAATCCAGCAAACTCGACGTTCGGGTCCCGATACTCATTTACACTAAATCCCCATGATTGATACACCACTGCCTCCAATATCCTATGGTATGATTCTCTCTTTCTCCTCGGTGTCGTGGTCGGACACCACATTCCTCAACCCAAAATCTTGACATCTGAATCCTTTTGCAAAAAAAAGAAAAACAATTTTTTGTAGGCAATGTCCTTGAAAAAGTCCTTTAACCCCACCCTCTCCTAAGCAGGATCCATCAGATTACATGTTAGGATATGATTTCGTGATCTGTGTCCCCATATGTTCTTTTTCATATGGAATTCATCATACTAGTGCCCGTCCAAAGGGATACCCCCGATGCAATGAATGTCCCAAAGGCTGATACCAACATCACCATGTTGAAGATTGAAGGTATTGGTATCTGGGGACCATTGGGTAAACATCATAGTCACAAGTTCATGCTGACTGTAGAATTGGATCTGCGATGTCCACACCACCTCGAACAACCCAATGTGATGCAGTTCGGCCCCAAACTAGTCACAAGTCTGGCATACCCAATACGCCCAGCCCATTCACTAGTGAATTTTCCCCTAGACTGAATATCCAAATCCTGCTGCCAGCCTTTAGTTTCGTCAGTGAAACTCTATCGGAATGTACTAGAGTAATGGGCCGGGGATTTCTCTGCGAACGGGTCACATCAAGCAATGGATCTGGTCCTGGGATTGAGGACTTAAACATATATATGATTGGTTTCTCTAGCAGTATTGATGTTGTAGGTGATATTATAATGAGGTAGTTTATCCTCGTTGGTCACCCACGACCGTGGTGTGTCGACATTAAATAGGGGCATGGGTACCTCCACCAAAATACCAAAGTCACATATCGACAAATTTTCAGACTGATCATTCTATTTCATGGATAGGGTCAGCAGGTTGAAGAGAGTATGGTGTCTAGATATGATCTTTCAGGTGCCATAAACCTTAGGGTTGGAAACTATCTTATCCCTTCAAGATGCGAACACTGCTTTGCTCTCAGTGTCAGCCCAATTGGCTGCCATATTCTTCTAGTGAGGCCTCAAGGATCCGGTGCGAAAAACATAGAGTTGATGCAAAAAATCTGGATTCCGTGTGAAAAAATCATGAGTAGGAACGAAAAAAGAGGTCGTGGAACAAGAAGAACTGGGTCTATACATAAAATGATGGCTGAACATGTGGAATTACGAACAACCGAAGCGGTTCTTCATGCAAGACAGGGATAGTTTTTCACATGTGATAGCTCAATAAATATCTTGTTTGAAAAATCCATATAGATTGAAGGACCCACGAGGGTTTTTATAGGCATGAATTAGGGATTTCACACGTTTGTGAAAAGTGAATTTCGCATGACTTCTTGGTTTTTTGCGCACCTATGGGTTTTTCGCATTCGGACTCCTAGAAGTTATGCATTTCAACGTTTCCCTCAGAATCTGAACATTGCATCCCCTCACCAATCCAATTCCGAGTGGGGGGAATTTGTAGACACTAAAAAATTCCCACGGGATGAAGGAGGTTTTATCGTGACAAAGCAAATACATATTTTGACTCGATGATCCATTCTAGTAGGCCCAAAAGGGCCGCGCCATAAAATCAAATATGGGCACGAAAAAAATCTCACCCACACGGAAAAACATAGGATCTAAGGCCGTTTTCCCTTCCTTCATGAACATTACCGCACCACATAGAAACTATCGTGCCTGTAGAGAAAACTCTAGCGCTATGCGGAAGCATCTACCCTGGTGCCCAAACATCCGCGCCACCGACCGCGGGCGCATAATTTTGCATGTGTCACCCTGCATAGAAGATCTTTGATGCTTCCAACAATAGTGCACAATCTTTTTTGCAGACATATTTCTACGCGGATCGGTCGACCCTGAGGGCCAATAAATAGAAGGGTTCCCCTTCAACATCCAACGGCTGATGAATCTGAACTGTCTCTTCTGTGTGAAATCCACCTCTCATGCATGCATAAGATGGATTTACGATAGGGTATTTTTTGTAAAATGTCACCCAAGGGTCTGACATTGTGTGACACAACACATACGTAACCCTCATCCAAATCCCTTTGAGTCTCGTCCCATGTGCGCAATCCCATCCAATTGTGTGCAATCTGTTCCAATTGTGTGCCATTCCATCCAATTGTGCACAATCTCCTCTATTTGTGCGCAAAACCTCGGCTCCCTATTACATGTCCAGCCTCTCCAATTGCACGATGACCCATCATTTATCACGCAAGAAGATCAATTGCGCGCTGTCCCCGTCATTTTCCACACAAGATCCTCAATTGTGCACCGACCTTCCATTTTCTAGGCAATTTTTCTTTTTTCACGCAAACCTCCCTCCTTATGTGCATGTGTTCAATGTCTCTCCTCTAGACATCATTTTTGGTCACCTCCCATGCCCAAAACATTTTCTCTACATACACATATCTCGTACGACCCTCTAGGATCATACGAAGTAATTTAAAAGTATATTGGAAGGTGTTTCACATTGTGTTGCTTTTCCTCATTTTTTATCACATAGGCACGCTAACGGCTATTGATTTTTTGTATAGCCATGCTAACATGGACCCCAAAAATGTTTGCCCCATAACACCCCAAAACCATAGTGTTTCTAGTCACTTCGCTTCACTAAGGTGTAGAGGGTGTGATTATGTTAGTCCTAGGGATGTAGATAAAACCCTCCTCATCTGAGCTGTAGGACATTAAACTACCAAGCGCCATCATGCTCAGTACATGATGTTATACTACGACCTCACCCCATGACTTGCATGCAGGGTGCCCCGTCTAGGACATTATCTCAGCCCAATGGTCTTTATGTGAGTAAAATCATCCCTCACATGGAATGAGATCCAATTTATCGGAGTGGCGTCTGTCCGGGGGGAAAGGGAAACCACCTTATTGTTAGCCCCCTAGATTTTTTTACAGAAGGTAGCACCCCTCCACCTCCTCTCTTCGAGGGTGCCAATTCCCACTCTCGCTGGGATTTTCCTCCATCCGGGCCTCTATCCTACAGTAAGTCACAATATCCATCACCTCAGGCCCCTAACCAGGTCTAATCCCATGTTTCCCCTTTAGGCATCCAACCGCTCATAAGCCCCTATTCCACTTCCCAAAGACGCACCTTCCGCGACGTGATCATAATGTCTTTGTTGTATGTTGTTTCTCACACCGAGAATGACTCATGTTGGCTTAGAGCAAGCCTCGACCATGATATCTTATCTGGTATTGGTAGAGTGTAAGTCCCACATGCCCCACCTAAACTACGAGGTCTTTGATCCTTGCTAAAGAATGGTAAGTAGGAATCCTCCCTGAGGTTCAAGCCCACCACCCCATTGGATCCGACCAACTTCACATCGGTTCACGAAATCCTTTCTAAACTAAGTGTACTTTGATCATTGTCAAGGAAAGGTACGTAGGAAGCCTCCCTGTGGTTCAATCCCAACACCTGGTCGTTCCGACCCCCTTCACGCCAGTTCCCACCACCTAAATTACGTATACATTGATCCTTGACATGGTTGGGTATGTATGAAGACTACCTGAGGTTCAATCCCAACACGCGGTCATTCCAACCCCCTTCATGTCGGTTCCCACGTCACCTAAACTTCATGTTATTTGACCCTTTCTAAGGAAAAGTACATAAGAATCCCCCATGAGGTGCAAGTCCACCATCTATCTGGTCCCTAGGTCCTCATACTCGTCGGTTCACCCCCATCCTGCATGACATTAAACTGTGAACCTCAATTAGTGGTAAGCTGTTATCTCCCCTGATCAGCGGTAAGTCGTTGTTTCCCCCAGTTAGTGGTAAGTCATTTCACCTTCCTGAACTATGAGGTCTTTGATCTTTTCCAAGGAAAGGTATGTGGACACCTCCCCGAGGCTTGATCCTGACAACCATTGAACCCCTAGTCCTCCTCCGCTTTGGTTTCAGGATTGGAACTACATGGGTTTAATCCTTGTCTCCAAGATAAGGTTCATAAGAAGCCTCCCTAAGGTTCGACCCCATCCAAAGGTAAGACTTTGTGATGCCACCCAATAGTAATCCATTCCGACGCCATTCAGTGGTAAGCCATTGCCAACCCCGTCAAATGGTAAGACATTGTGACCCCATTCAATAGTAAGTCATCGTGACCCTGTGCAGTGGTAAGCCATCGACATCCCCATCTAGTGGTAAGCCATTGAAATCCCCAATTGGCGGTAATCCGTCATCCAATGAACAACGATGAATTTGATTCCCTTCAATGTGGATACATAGGAAGCCACTTCGAGGTTCATTCCCTAATTCTTCATCATCCTCAAGGTGGTTCCATTACATTCACCATCCAATTCATTCAACAGTCCATCATCCATCTGGATTTTTACCCAGGCCACCACATCCCGATGGTATCATGTCACCGCATTCCCCATTCCCCTCAACAACAATCATGAAGCTAAAAACACGTTGGACCCAACATCAGTGTTGTCTCCAGAGGTTTCACCCATCTGATCCACTTTAATCAGTCTTTTGATCAGTTTGATCCATCTCCACAAGACATTAAACCTGCAACATACCCTATGATAAACATGGGAAGCTGATAAAAACCTCAGATATATTCCTTCGAAATATTATTCCCCACATTTGACATGGGAAGACTTTGGCTTATGCGCCCCTAAGAAGCCCTATAATAAGGGGTTGAAACCCAGATGCACCAATTTTCCAGAGTCCAGACACACTAGGGATGTCCAACATGACTACTCCCCTGACCAAAGGTTTCTGCACTGACTGGACCCTTTGAAATGTCCCGACAGAAGTAGTGTAATTAACTGGTGTCCATGAAGATATGGCACAAGGAAGAGTTTCACGAACAACATCTTAAATCTACACGGGAGGCCTGGACTTGGTGATTGGTTCCAAGGAGGAATCCAAAGAAGGAAGAAACAACATCCCATCATCCCATTTTGATCAAGGAGCAAACTTACCTGAACAAGGAATAGATGTCACCTGCCATTGGAAAGCAGGAATGCGGGGTAACGAAACAATGCCTTTCGTACTCAAGCAGGCAGACGTGCACACCCCTGTGAAAGTGAAAAAACATTATTCATTAAATAAAAAACCATAAATAGTGATATGATTTTATAAACCCAATTATTCTCTTTTAATTAAGTTTTCATACAAACAAATCGATTATATTTTATTGGTTTTTATTTCCATTTTTAATAAATTTGGTAAACAATTATTATTATTTAAACATTTGTAAACCATATTCCAATATTTATTTCAGACTATTAATTCTATCCATTCTAATGGCTAAGCATTAACTACCATTTAAAATAATATTCTTATTATTGTATTGTTTTTCGTTATGACTCAGTGTTATGTGAAATGTAAGATATTAGAGAAACCATTTGTTGTGTGTTGGGTAAGCTATCAGAAAAATTTTACTCTTTAACATAAAATTTATATCTTATTCATAAATATTAATGGGTATGAACATTTACTATTTTACAAATACCTGGGTGATTACATCATTACCCGCTTTTGGATATTGCGTCCCCTCAATTTTAAAATTTTCCTTGGTAAATTCATTGAAAATCCAACATTGGAAATAGTGTTAATAAAACTACCACTTTATAAGAATGAAATAGAAGTGAAAAGGTCACATTAGATAATAAATACTAGGATTCCATGTAAAAAACATGGATATGGAAGAGAAACTAACCATCTTGTTCAAATGGAGAGTGATAGAAAACATAACTTGGAGAAAGATAACCAAATAAAAAACCATAATGTTTTGATGGGTTAAACATTATTTGATTTCCCAGTAAGAAATTTAAGTTGAAAAAATTTATATTTTAATATCCTTTAAATAAAATTGAGGAATTATTTTACTACTTAGAATTAGAATGTAAGGAAACATACATACTTTTCATGTAGTGTTTCATCATTTTATATATATCTACCACAAACTCATATTTTCTCCAAATGATGAGAATTCAAGATTACTTGGCCACACCTGATGAACTAGAATAAACATATAGAGAATCTTGTAATCCAAAAAATATGAACTACATATTTCCTATATCTTTATAAAACATCAAAAACCAAAATGGTTTGTAAAAGATAAGATAATCCCCCAAAAATAATAAACCATTATAAATAAAATACCACTCGTAATCCACAAAATAAAATGAACAATACCAATGTTCATAAAAGACCATTCAATGAACAATTTCCCCTAAAATTCTTCAAAAAAATCCATAGTTAAATTGAATCCCAAAATTACGAAGGATTTTATCACATAGTCTTCCATGATAAATCTTAACATTTATCTCCAAATAACATTCACTAATCTAAGAGTCTCATACTTAAAAGTAATTAAACTAATCACATATTATCAATAATAGGTCAATCATTTCCATAAATAACACAAATCACCATATGTACACAATATAAAAAATAGATTTCTCCAAAATAATATTCATCCGTTACTCATCAAATTAAATCTTGTAGTATTCTATTTTCCTTAGGCATATAGTGTTTCCAAAATAGCAAACATCTTCCAAAATAACATTTATCACTTAATCAGAATTTTTTCCCATTAATAATTATATAAATTTGATAAAATTTAATTTCAAAAAATCAACTTATTATTTATTCATAAAATCAGTTAAACTAAATAGAATAAGTTATACTAACCTGGGGCTTCACATAGGCCAGTTGAAGGTGATGCACCTTTGTCGCCCTTCGGTTCTAGGTTCAATTCCTACAGCCTTTCTAAATGTGGGGGGTTGGCACCCTTCCTCTGAGTTTACCTTTTAATTAAACTATATTAATCTTGAAACATTCCAAAAAATGAGATAAAATATTTAAAAAATGATCATAAAAAATTTTAACCTCAGGGTTTATTTCAAACATCAAATTTTTCATACCAAAAATTAATAGCCCTTAGTTACTTCAAATTCAAGGATCATATAAACCCTAATAGTTATTAATAAATATATCCACAAAAGTAAAGAAAATTCATCCTCAATTAACATTTTTATATAACAAACCTAAGGGATAAAAATATTATAAGTCGTCCAAAGTAATCCCATTATCAATACATTTAAAAATATCATCATCCTTTGATCCAATTCAATTCCTAAAATATAAACATCTTAATCATGGAACATTATTCATGATCCTTTAGCCATATGTTTCCATCTTGTTCTTCTATAAATATTTTCTAAAAACAAAATTTCATAATATATCAATAATATCAAGACTTGAGCTATGAAATAATACATACCTTTCAAAGTTCATTTTCAATTTACCCATCTTCAATTGGAATGGAATTGGGTATTGGTAAACATATATTGTTACAGTCCAACAAAACCTATTCTTGAACCTTATTCTTAGGACATATATTTGTGTAATGACCATGCACACCACATTTAAAACATTCAGTTGATCCCTTAGAAATAAATTCTTTCCCTTTTCCTAAAGAAAATTAAATGCTTCCTTTTTTTCATGACAGTTTATTACTTTATGACCTTCATCAACACATCTATTGCATCATCTTGTACCTTTAAAAAATTTTCTATGTGTTTCTTTCCATATCCATGACATATAATTTTTTAAATATACTTACATTTTTTATTATTACATGAACATACATAGGGATTTTTTATCAAATATATTATTCCTTAGAAATATCACCTAGGTTCATGTGGTCAATCATGACTCCAGATGTTGGTTATGAATAATCACATGAATTTTCATTACATGTAACATTTAATTCGGTTTCTTGTTCAGAAAACCACTAGAGTTTCCTTCATATCCATTATTACATTGGTGTCTGATAGATCCATGATATAATAAATCAAAAACAATTAGTGTGAGTATATTAGTAAAATCATCATATTCTACCTTATGGGGATAGTACTCACTAATATATACTCATTCATGTTATCATAAAATCATTTAGTATATCTAAACTAACTCTGGAACTTTCTAATTTTCTAATCACTAAGGATATATAAAACATTCCACTTATGCTTTAATAACCCCCTACCCTCTAAAGTTATATAAAATGAATATTGATACCATCTATAATGCCCTATATTTAAACATTACTTAATATTTAGTTAAGTCAAAAATTTGACAATAATTCACATCAACGATATTTTTAGGTTTAGAGATTTAGATAATTAGATAATAATAGATACATAACAACATGAATATTACATGTAGACACTTAAACTCACTATCTATTTGTTTATAAAAAACTATTTAAAAAGAAACATGACATCATTTCATGTTTTAACAGCATAAATTTTCCTTGATACTATCCTTGAATCTATTCTTCTTTATGTCCTATGAAAAACATTTCAAAACATGAGATTGTCATAAAAATCTCACTAAAGGATACAAAATGAATGAAAACTATTAGTATTGAAAAGACAAGTAAACCATGAAAAAATCATCATAAATTAATACTTTTAACCTTTAAGATGTAGCAAAAACACTTTTTGGAATATAATCTCATTGATTTCACTTTTTGTAACCAAAATACTAACATAAATCCCATAGAGAGAAACATATAACATATAAAGGTAAATTTAGACAAAAACACACTTAAATTGAATAACCATATGGCCAACTTCCACACATATCACAAAATGTAATAGCCATACAAGAGACTTCTATACCCAAGGAATTAGAGTTGATAGCGTAACCACCCATCCATGGTTTATCACGGAACCACCCATTATTTGGCTTATCGTGTAACAACCCATCATTGGTTTATCACGTAACTTCCCATCAAATGTCAAAGAACCATTATATAATAATAACACATAAATCATTAAAAATATCAACATTTCACTAATAACATTTCATTTGAAATCACAAGAAATTATTTCAAGATATTGAAAGACTCAATCCATTTAAAACACTATTTCCAATACCAAAACACCCAAAAATAAAATAAGGTATATCTTGTCCTGTTAAAAATATTAAGGATTATAGAGGAAGCTAAATATAAAATAAATATTACAGTAGTGCAGAGGTCATTGTCGTCTCATACGTTACAAATATTCCTTTTATATTTTTTTAAATAATTCTTAGAAAACAAATATTCATTTGAATGAATTTAAAAAGTAGAAGGGGTTTATTATACACTATATAAAATAATGAAGTGTATGTAATAAAAAAAATTCATAATTAAATAATATTGGGAGTAATTCCCTCATAAATATCATATAATTTGATTAAGGATAAATCAAGGACATAACAATGTTTGAAAAATATATATACACCCAATAAAAATGGATATTAAGTGTAAACAAATCAGAGTTCATTCACAAATATTATTGAAAAAACAAAACCATGGACATAGATATTTAACTCAATGAATGGATATTGATTTAATATTTCCCTTAAAAATATAGTATAAATGCTAAAAGAATATATTAATGGAGTAATTATGTGTAAAAATAGTATATCCCCACAAAGGGAAATAGAACATAGAACATATATAAAAAATTTATTCCATACATAATAATGACATGATATAATCAAGGGAGTATGAGTAAAATTCAATGAGTGAGAATTTGGTTTATGAATTCCCCTACAAAGATCATTTAGTTAATAAAATAGATTGATTATGTGTATTCATAAGAAATGCACATAAATCGAGTATAAATATATTATAGGATATCGAAATTTATTTCTCACATAATCGTAGCATGACATAATTAGTAATTAAAATATTAACCCAAATAATTGAAATTAGGTTAAGAATGTCCCTTACATTGAATTTGACTTGTCCTGTTCATTATTTAATTCCCTTTAAATTGGGTGATTTCTTTTTGATTTGAGCCTAATCGATTTCTTGTATTGCTTTATGCCAAAGGTATGTATTCTAGAAGGAAATTAGGGATGTTTGGAGTTTGTTTGAGTAGAGGTTGGAAGAGCCTAGGGTATTGAGTGGTGTGTGTAAGTGGGTAGATATGGTGGCCTTTTATTAGTGGAAGGAAGGGCAATTTAAGAATGTATTGAAATATTAATTTATTATAAATTAAATTTAGATAAAAAATGGTCCAAAACACATTTATTTCTAAGATACAATGATGTTGGTTTGAATAACCATCATCCAATAATTTTTAGACAATTTGTGTTTTTTAATCCTTACCTTTTTTGATTAACCCTTATGTTACCCCTTTTTAATATTATAGTGATATCATGTTATTTACAAATTCTGGGGTAATGTAACTACCATATCATGTAAAAAGTACCCAAAACATTCCATTTAAGACATATATGAAATTATCATAAACAATGGGATGAATTTTTTTTATATTGTAATATCATTTAATAAACTATTTTTTATTTTCTATTATGAATTATTTCAATTTTGGTCAATATTCATACATGAATTTTATAAATATTAATAACACTCTGATTCCTTCAAAAAGAAAATATTTAATAAATCCTAACACTTATTAGTCATCCAAAAAAATCATGGATGGCATAAATTATGTCATATAAGATTTATTTTAAAATTTATATTATCATTTATTTGAATCCTTTATTAATGAAGCGGTCACTTCATCATCATTCTTTGATAATTAAATTTTTTTATTTAATGTATATAAATTATAAATAAAATTCCATGATGTAGGAAATATTTTAATATTTACAATGACTATTTATAGTCATATATATAATTAATATAGCCCAATATTAAAATTGTTTTAGTAAAAGATAAATGTTTATGTTATATTTCCCTTTAATTTAAATTAATTATTATAACATGTCATTATCACACCCATGTGGCTTCATGGGGTACAAAAATAGACCCAAGGATTTCCATGGTCAGAAATATCTTACCCAATAGGATTAGGACATGTGTTATGGAAGTTTAATAATATTATAATATTATTTTTTTACCCATATTTACAGGATTCAACCTTTAACCGTGGTAAATAATAATGATTACTGAAATTACTATTCATAATGTCAAAAAATAAAAGTTACTAATTTAAACAATTTGGAACATATGATTCCAAATATGGTATCCATATTTACATATTCAAAACACTTAATATTTATAAATTATTTTAAAATTAATTCACATTATCAAAACCAAATAGCATGTTTTTATAAAAAAACTACAAAAAGATTAATGTGTGTTTTTGTCCAATTTCAATATAAAATTACATCCAATTACCAAAATTGGATTAAATGATAAAAACATATTCCATTTATAATTTAAAACTATTATATAATATGATTTAACCAAACATATTATCATGGTGTAAAATGTTTTTTTCAATTAAAATTTAGCATATTTTTTATATTCATCCAAACATGATAATTGTCTGAAAATATCAAAAATTGAACCAAAGTAAATTTTTATGCTCCTATTATAAATAAGAAGATTATTTTTTCCAATATATCATATGAATATGTTAAAAACTAAATTTAAAAGGGGTTCTCAATTAAAATATATTAAAACATCATTTTTAGAAAAATACTTCTTTTATCTGATAAAATTAAATTTATTATTATATCACATATAGAAAACATATAAGATGAATTAAAAACACTAAATTGAATATATAACATATATTTTTTTAAATATAAAATGATAAAGAGTGATATTATTTTATAAACACAATAATTCTCTTTTAAATGGGTTTTCATAAAACACATCCTTTATATTCAATTGGTTTTAATTTCCATTTCTAATAAATTTGGTAATCGGTGATTCATTATTTAATCATGTGTAAAAAATATATTAAAATATATTTGATGTTATTAATTATATCCATTCCAATAGAATGGTGTTTACTACTATATAAAATAATAATAATATTACTGTATTATTTTTCAGTATAACTCTGTGTTGTTTTCAACGTAAGATTTCAAAGAAACCATTATTTGTATGCAAGGTAATCTAGAGAAAGAAGTGTCATCTTTAACATAAAATTAATACCTTATTCATAAATATTAATTGATATGAAAATTTATTATTCTATAAATAACTGGGTCATTACATCATTCCGACCTTTGGGAAATTCCATCCCTATAATTTTAAAATTTATCTTGGTAACATCACTAGAAATCCCACATCAGAAAAATAGTCAATAAAAAATCAAATCTATAAGAATTAAAGAGAATTAAAAAGGTCACCAGAGATAATACATATAAGGATTATATTAAAAAATCAACGAATATGGAATAGAAACTGACCATCTTTTTCTGATGGAGGGTTATAGAAAACCGAATCCGGAGAAATTTAACAACCAAAAAATCATAAACTTATGATGGGTTAAACGGTCTTTGATTTTCTAGTAGGAAAGCTAAATTAAAAACATTTTTTAAAATAATTCTTATAATGTTGAATAATTATTTTACTGCTTAGAATAATAAGGTAAGGAAACTTACCTACTTCTAATGTATAGTTTCCTCTTATAATAAATATCTAACATAAACTCGTCTTTTCTTCAAATGATGAGTGTTAAATATGACTTGGTCACTCCTAAATCACTTGAATAAACATCTATAGAATCTTAAAATTCAAAAAAGATGAACAATTTGTTTCACCAATCGTTAGAAAACAACCAAAACCATAATAGTTAGTACAGTATTAGATAATCTCCCAAAAATAATAATCCTTTATAAATGAAATACTACTCTTAATCTCCAAAATTCAACGAACAAAACCAAAAGTTCCACAAATACTATTCAATAAACAATTATCCTTAATTTTTTTTAAAATAGTCCAAAATAAAATTGAAACCCAAAATTCATAAGGATTTGATCACATAGTCTTCCATGATAATTCATTACATTTAGTTTCATATAATATGTGCAATTATTAAAGTCTCTTGCTAAAAAGTAATTAAATTAATCACATATTCTCCTTGATAGGTTGATCATTTCCTTAAATAACACAAATCTCTATATGTCCAAAATAAAAGATAAAGATTCTCCCAAATTAAAATTCAACCATAAATCCTTAACTAAAATCCCATATTGTTATATTTTCCTTAGTTATATAGTGTTCCCATAAGAGTGAATGTCTTCCAAAATAACATTTATCACTTAATCACCCAAATTGTTTTTCATATACTAACTATATCCATTTGACAAGTCATAAGTTCCCAAAATCAACTTATTATCCAACCATATAATTAGATAAACTAATGATAGTAAGTCATACTAACCAAGGAATTCACATAGGCTAGTGGTAGGCGATTAACCCATATTTCCCTTCAGTTGTGGGTTGGATTCTTGATGCCTTTCCGGATACAACTGGTTGTCAACCTACCTCCAATTGTCATTTTTCCTAAAACTATATAATTCATAAAATTTTCTAAAAATGAGATAAAATCTTCAAAAAATAACCATAACATATTTCATCCTCAAAGGTTATATCAAACCTCTCATCTTGCATCCCAAAAAGTAATAACCTTTAATTTCCTGAAATACAAGGATTATATAAACCCTAATGTTTCTTTATAACAATATCCAAAAATAGAAAGATAATTCTTCCTCAATAAACATTTTTATAAAAAAAATAAAAAGGTTTACAAATACTTGCATCCTTCTAATGAAATCCCATAATTAATACATTTAAACATATCATCATCAATTGATCCAAAATAACTCTTCAATTCTTACAATGTATACATCTTAATCATATAACATTAATTATAATCATTTATAAATGTATTTCTATCTCATTATTTTAAAAAAATTTCCTATAAAAAATAATACATAATGTCTTAAGATTTCAATAATTTCAAAAAAAGAGCTATAAAATAATCCATACCATTCTTAGGACATTTTCAGTTTTCCCATTTTCAATTGGAATGGTATTGGGTATTAGTAAACATATATTTGTACAGTCATGCTGATCCAGTTCCCAAAACTTCTTCTTAGAAACTCTATTTTTATAATGATCATGCACACCACATTTAAAACATTCACATGATCCCTCATAAATAACATCATTCCCTTTCTTTGTGACAACTAAATGGTTCCTTTTTACATTGTAGGTTATTACTTTATGACCTTCCCTACTACATCTATAACATCTTCTCGTCACTTTGAAACATTTTCTATCTATTTCTTTCCACATCCTTAACACATATGTTTTTAATATACTTACCTTTATGATTATTACCTGAACTTCAATAGGGATTTTTCTCACATATATGATTCCTTATAAAATTTTCCAAGGATCAGGTGGTCAATCATGACTCCACATAGTTGGTTAATAATAACCACAAGAGTTCTTATTGTAGCTCCCATTTCACAAAGATGCTTATATAGAAAATCACCACAGTTGCTTTCACATCCATTTTTACTTTGGTGCCTTCTAGATCCAACCATTTACTAAAAAAAAAATTATTACTCTGATTATATATGTAAAATCATCATGTACTTCCTTATGAGTATGGTAAACCCTATGATATAAGTATTCATAAACTCATTCATTTTATCTAGAATGACAATAACAAATTCTAATTTTCTAACCATTATGGTTTTATAAATCTTGTCACTTATGCTTAAATTACACCCTCACCTCTAAAATTATTTAAAAAAATATTTTATACCAACTATAAGACCCCATCCTTAGACATTAGTTGTTTTTGATTTATGTCAATAATTTGACTTTAATTATCATCAAGGATATTTTTAGGGTTAGTGATTTAGATAATTAGGTCATAACTGATACATAAATACTTTAATACTATAATTAGACACTTCTACTCACTATCCATTTTTTATAAAACTAAAACCCTTTATAAAGAAACATGACATCATTCCATGTTTTAATAACATATCTTTTGATTGATCCCATATTTGAAACTATTTTTCATTATTTCCAACAAAAAACAGTTCAAAACTCATGATGAGTATAAAAATATTATTAAGGGATACAAAATAAATGAAAAAAACCAGCCTTGTGAAAACATGTAAACCATGAAAACATTATCATAATTTAATACTTTTCACCTTTAAGAAGTAGAAATAAAACTTCCTAGAATATAAGCTCGTTGCTTAACATTTTTGTAATTAAAATATTGTGTTAAAGACTATAGAAAGAAACATATAACATCTAAAGGTATCACGAAACATAAAAATACTAAAATGGAATAACCATATGGCCGAATTCCACGCATTTCACTAAATGGAATATCCATACATCCAAATTTCATACCCAATGCATTGTAAGTTATAATGTAACTCTTAGGATGGTATGACATTGAGTATGATATACTCTATGATTCCAAATGTAGGATCGAATTAAGAATGATGTTATAAGATACAAGAGGGGGGTGGATTGTAACTTTAAAAATTCCTTAAGGGAATTTTTAGGATTGTTATGTTTAACAAAGTTAAACAAGATAATTCACAACACCTCAATAAGTTCTAACAGTTTGATTGATTTTGGAAAAGTGATTCTGAAAATGAAACATAACAAAAGTTAAAAAGATTAGGATTCTACCTTAAAGCATAAAGAATCTAACTAAATCAAAGTACAAGTAAGGAAGTATAAGAATGTTATACTTTACTTAGAAATACAAAATGCAGTGGAAAATAACTTGTAACTAAAACAAGTAACAAAAATAACTCTTTTAACCCAAAGAGAAGGGTATCCAACAACCTTGGATAAAGGTCCCTTGATTTATACTTTCATTCAAGTCTGTCTTACCCACACCAGGGTATGTCCTCGATATGAATATCAGAGTATGTCTTGTTATCCCCACAATCCCTCAACTATCAGGTAGTCAGCACCTATGTCTTCCTCAGCAAGGAAGCCCTCAACTTCAAGTTGATGGAACCTCTATCTTCATATTCCCGTAATCCCTCTTTTATGATCAGCAACAATCAGAGTCGTATGAAGCAAGTCTGCACAAGGAAAAGTTTGAACAAGCTGTTCAAACATTCTGCACGAATCATTGAGAGTTGATAAGGGTCTCTTTTTCTAGAAATCACATTAGGAAGTTCTTATCATAAAAATTCCAAAGGTGCTGAGCATTTTCAAATGTGCTCATATTTATAGCTGAAGCTCCAATGGTCTGCTCCCTCCTCCAACGGTCATATTTCTTCATGAATTTTGGCGGGACCTGTACACGTGTCAATCAACCAATAGTTAGACAATAACTGAATGCACAACATCATTTTGTAATGAAACAAGTGTAAGAATGGGTGAAACTGAAGTTCGGAATGTATGAAAACAAAATATGGAGTCTAACCAAAAGTGGAATTCAGATCCTATAATAAAGAGATATTTGGATTCTGTCTTAATAAGAATTTGGAACCTGAATTTTATAGAAATCCATAGTCATAATTTCTAAGGAAATTCAGAGTCTGGTTTCACTAGAATTCGGTATCTGAACTTACAGAGGCTGGAGTCGAACATGGTAAGATTTCAGAGTATAACTAGTAAGAGTTTGGAGTTGATCTTATAGATGATTGGAGTCAAACTGATAGAAGATCAGAGTCAAAATCATAGAAGTTTGGAGTCGAACTCATAGAAGTTCAGAGTCGAACTCATTAATGTTTGGAGTCAAACTCATAGATGTTCGGAGTCGAACTCATAGAAGATTGGAGTTGAACTCATAGAAGTTCAGAGTCGAACTAATAGAAGTTCGGAGTCGAACTCATAGAAGTTCAGAGTCCACCTCATAGAAGTTCGGAGTCCAACTCATAAAAGTTCAGAGTCGAACTCATAGAAGTTCGGAGTCGAACTCATTGATGTTCGGAGTCAAACTCATAAAAGATCTGAGTCGAACTCATAGATGTTTGTATCCATAATTAGGAATGAAACATCATTAGAGTTCATATCTAGAATTCAGAGTGTAACTTAATTAGATTTCGTATCCAGAATTCAGATCCAAAAGCATAATGCTTCGTATCTAAGCATTATATGATTCTGAGGTTTTAGGTATGAATCCGATTTTTATACTTACGAAAATATTGATATGATTAACAGAAATATCATAGGGGTAAATTCCTTTGGGAAGGAAATTTTCCTTATTGAAATTAAAATATAGATTTTCTTAAGTATAAGGTGTTTTTGATTTTCAAAACAAGAAGGAATGGAAAAGTCATAAGGAAAAACCTTATTGACTCAATAATCTCCACCTATTTGGAAAGCACAAACAACCTTTCGAAAAAGAATATAAGGACTTTGAAAAAAATTCTTTAGACATTGAAATTAAAAATTATCTCGCTTTGTTCATCGATGATGGTGAATACAACTAACTCCCCCTTAGGCATTTTAACTCTAACAATTGTATTCTGGATTTCCGAAATAGAGTTTTCATTATCATGGGAATGAAAAAATTCGTAATGAGAAACTCCCCCTTACATAAGGATAGTTCTATACTTAGAAATTTTTCTTCTACCTTTTAGATTTTTATTTCTCCCCCTTTGAGTAGTTCTTTTTCCTTCTCCCCCTCTGTGACATTAAAAAATAATTTAAGGGAATAGAAAAGAAATAAAGTACCTGAAACATTATTACATAACAACACAAGATACAACAACCAAAGGTTTCATTAGAGTTGAAATAATTTTCATAAGGAAAGGAATTACAAAAAATAGGATTTTTCTATTTGTCTTCCTTTTCCTTGGGGATTAATTTCTTCAACAAGGTTTTCAGATTCTTCAAGTCTTTCTAGTCCACCTCAGCTTTCTTTTCCAAAGCTTGTTTCCTTTCATCTTGAGCTTTCAGGACCTCTACCTTAGCCTTCCTGGCCTCTTCCTGCATCTTTAGTAATTCATCATGTTTTTCAAGCTTCTCATTGATCTCAATCCAAAAATCTATTTCCCTTTTCCAGTTTTGAGCAACCGAGTTAAGCTTCCCATTCTGGTCTCTCACCTACGGATTCCGAGTATTTTTCTCAAGGGTCAGCTTATCCTGAAGATTCATCATTCTTGCATCCTCGGTGTCAAAATCTTCTTTAACATCATTCTGAAAATGATCAAGCTCTGAAGAATACTCATCGATTTTCTTTGACTATAAATTCATCTTGCTTCATGATTTCCTATGGACCTCATAATTGATAAGAATGTTTTTGATATCATCCTCAATCTTCACACACTTATCCATTTCCATGGATAAGGATTTCGATTTGTAATTTCAGATATGTTGCAGCATCTAGAATCAGGAGTCCATGGTGGGAATGATCAGAATGGTGTCCAACAACTTCTTCAATGATTCAACAACAAAATCATGACCCAATGCTGATGATTTCGAATTAGACACCTTGTTCAGGGATTGATCTTCTTCAATTTCCCCCAAATTTCTTTTATAAGAACCACCAACATAATTCTTACTAATGATATATTTTGATGGGGTGTCCGTAAGAACATGCTTTCCTTTATCAAAATTCGGAATGGGTTCTTCACCGGAAGATTCTTCTTCACTTTCAGATACTTGAACAATCTTATCTTTATCTGGTTTCTCCTTCTATACTCCTTCTTCAAAAAAATTCTTCACATATCATTCTTCCTCGGACAATTCATTTTCTTTTTCTTCTTCATGAATATCATCTCCCTTACCATCTTTCTCATCTCCCTTTACAGGAGTGACCAACATTGAGGACTCGGCCTATGAAGTTCGGAGTGATAGATTTTCTGATAGATTTTCCTTCAATTGATAATCCTTAGCTTGTTAAATCAAGTTATCTAGATCACCACTTTCTTCTTCTAATACTTCTTCTTCAACTACGTCCTCTTCTTCTTCTATTTCTTCAACATATTCTTCTTCTACTTCTTCATCAGCTCCTTTCTCTACCCCTTCAACAATCTATTTCCCTTTAGACATTTCAGGAGTGAAGTAATTCTTTCCTGGGGTCTCCGGTAATGGTTAAACAACAAAGGTTTCCGGAATAGGAATCTTCTCAGAGGCTATTTCTGTGTCTCTTAAAAGGGATTGTACAACTTTAGCTTCAGAAATCTTCTTCATCATCTTCTTCTCTTTGGTCTATTTCTCTAACTCTTCCGTATCTTTTTCTCTTACGGCCTTAGCCTCCACAGGGTCCAATCTGAACTATGGTTCCCCTTCTTTCATTTTATCCTTATCTTCTCTCCATTTAACACCCACCTAATCTATATAATATTTCTATTTATTCGGCTTGGGAGGTTCGGATTGGGTTTCCTTAGATTTGGGGGTCTTGTCTTCATAACCACTTCTTTCAATTTCCTCTTCTTGCCAACCTTTTTCTCTACCTCAGCTTTCTCCACAATTTCCGGATTGGTTTTGGCCTCTTCTTCTAGGACATTATAAAACACTCCTATCTCCTTGGAATTGTCCATATTCATCCTTTTCAAGGTATCATCACTAACAAGCATAACCTTGCAATTCTGAACCTTAGACTTATATTGAATCTTGAAAGAATCCAGACACCGAACTCTCAGCTTTGATAGTAAGGTAGGATACATGATGATTTGAGCTCTCCAATTTCCCTCTTTGATTTTCTTGATTATCATAAGAACATGCCTCATCAGATCGATATTTCATATATTTACCAATAAATACAAGATGTAAATATCACCTTTCATTATGTTATCCTTATCACCTCTTCTCGGAATGAAAAAACCTTACACCCACAACTGCTGAATCATGTTGTTAGTGGAAAGATGAGAAATATTTGTTGTTTCTTCATCTTTAATTTCAAGACACTCCAAGTCCTTTACCTTAACAAAACTTCCTTGAACATCAGGAAGTTTGTGTGAGAAAAATTCTGCTTCTCCATCATATGCCGGCCCCACCAAGCATGCTACCTTGGTGTATGTAAGTTTATTCGTCTTCCCATAAGACATAAAAGAGAATTTTTCTCTTCCCTCTTTCTCATATGAGATTGCTGATTCATAGAACTCTACAAGTAACTTTGGATAGACCACATCTTGAACACCTGTCTTGGATATACATACATCTTCCCAACCATTAAACTTGATGTTCTTAGAGATGATAGAATCGTACTTGTAAAAGTTCGGATGGACAAGTCTTTCTATGTACACTTGCCATTTTGAAATTGTATTCATGGAAGACATATCTTGGGAAGAGGCTTCTATAGACATTAGTAATGGAGGATCTCTGAGTGATTCAGATTGGGCTTTAATAACTGAGGTAGAGCTTCAAGACGTGAGATCTTGGAGATCGATGTGGGACACAAATGGGGGTGCCCTTTATATAGGCGTTGGAGCTGACCTTTGAACTTCCAAAACCAATCTAACGGTTGAAAATATCTCTGATCTAATCTGAAGGTTGAAATCATACCCACAAGGAAATCTGGAATCTGATATTTTGAGGTTTAAAAAAAACATTCAAATTAAAGAAGCATATTCGAGGAATTTTAAATAAAAAAGAAACTACCAGCAACTACAAATGACTAAAAAAATTTAATTAAGGAAGTCATACCTTCCGGATTGGCTAGGATGTTTATTCGTAATAGGTGATATTCTTCTTGAATAAAATTTGACTATAAAAAACTCACTACGAAAAACTCACTACGAAAAAAATATGAGTACGAAATTTTCCATTACGAAAATTCTCATTATGAAAATTCTTATTACGAAAATTCTCATTATGAAAATTCTCATTATTAAAATTCTCATTAAGAAAATTCTCATTACGAAAATTCTCATTATGAAAATTATCAGTACGAAAATTATCAGTACGAAAATTCTCATTATGAAAATTCTCTGTACGAACATTCTCAATAAGAAAATTCTCAGTACAAAAACTTCATTACAAAAATTTCTAGAATGAAAAATGCACTAAGAAAATTTCTAGTACGAAAACTATATTACGAAAATATTTGAAAATCTCATTACGAAAATTTTTGAAAAGCTCATTATGAATTTTTTTGAAAATTTAACTTAAAAATGTACTCCCCCTATGAAAAAGAGTTTATTACTATAAGGAGAATGGTTCAAAAAGAATTTAATGAAGGAATATTACGTCACGGTTATCATTCCTAACTTTTGATTAATGTATTCAAATCTATCGGAGGGTAAAGATTTTTTGAAAATATCAGTAAGTTGATCATGAGTTCTGATAAACTGAAGAATGATATCTCCTTTAAATGTGTGATCTCTAATAATGTGATGCCTAATGTCTATGTTCTTTGCAAGAGAGTGATGTGCAGGGTTTTTACTAAGGGATATAGAACATGTGTTATCACAAAAAATATGAGTCTTAGTAAAACTCAAGCCATAATCTGTGAGTGTGTGTTGCATCCACAACACTTGAGCACAAAAACATTCAGCTGCAACATATTCATCTTCAGCAGTGGAGAGTGCTACAGAATGTTGCTTCTTGCCTGACTAAAAATCTAATGAATCTCCTAAGAAATGGAAAGTTCCAGATGTACTTTTTCTATCCATTCTAAATTCACCAAAGTCAGTATCTGAAAAACTCTTGAAAACAAAATCATTTCCATAATTATAAAATAGTCCTAGATCCATGGTTCCCTTTAAGTAGTGAAAAAATCCTTTGACTACCTTTAAATGATATTCCTTAGGATTGGATTGATATATTTCACATAAGAATACTGAAAACATCAAGTCTGGTCGACTATCTATCAAGTAAAGTATGCTCCCTATCATACCTCTAAAAGATGTTTGATATACTGGTTTCCCAGCTTCATCAAGATCAAGTGTGTTTAAGGTACTGATGGGAGTAATAATACTTTTATTGTTGTCATAACCATACTTTTTGTGAAGATATTTAATATACTTATGTTGGGATATGTATATTTGTTCTGGTTTTTGAGAAATTTGAAAACCAAGAAAAAATGTTAACTCACCCATCATACTCATTTCAAACTCATATTTCATTAGATCCATAAAGGAATCAGTTAAGGACTGCTGAGTTGAACCAAATATAATTTCATCAACATAAATTCGAACAATCAAAACATTTTTCTTATCTTTCTTTATAAAAAGGGTTGGATCTACATTTCCCTTAACATAGTTATTTTGAAGCAGAAATTATGTAAGTAAATCATATCAAGCTCGTGGGGCTTTTTTAAGGCCATAAAAACCTTTGGTAAGTCTAAAAACATGATTAGGATATTTTTTATCTTCAAATATAGGAGGTTGTTGAACAAAAACTTCCACTAGAACATAACCATTAAGGAAATCACATTTCACATCCATTTGAAAAAGTTTAAAATTGAAGAATGTTGCAAAGGCAAGTAAAATATGAATAGATTCATGTCTATCTAATGTAGCATAGGTTTCTTCATAGTCTATTCCTTCTTGGATATTATATCCTTTAGAAACTAATCTAGATTTATTTCTTCCGATGATTCCATTTTCATCACATTTATTTCTAAAGACCCATTTTACTCCAATAATAGAACTTTCCTTAGGTCCTTCAACCAAGGTCCAGACATTGTTTCTTTCAAATTAATTTAGTTCATCTTGCATGGATTTAATCTAATAATCATCACATGAGGCTTCATCAGTGATTTTGGGTTCTAATCGGGAAAGGAATGGTAGATGTTCTAGTTTATTTCATAAGGAACTTCTAGTCCTTACGAGTTTATTCACATCACCAATGATACTATTACTGGGATTAATCTTATGAAACGACTGATTTGGGATTTGTAAAACCTGTTAATCAACATAGAATAGAAAATATTATAGGGTAATTGTTTCAGAAGTATCTTCTTGAAACTTTTCCTTATCATAAGGATTTTCTGTCAAAGGTTGATAATCAGTTTTTGAAAACAATCCAAAGATGTAGGTTGAGGTTGTTTGAAAACAAAAGGATCAGTTTCATAAAATTTGACTTCTACTATTTCTTCAATTGTAAAAGTGTTTTTTTTGAAAACTCTATAAGCTTTAGAGGTTGTGGAGTAGCCTAAGAAAATTCATTCATCAAATTTTGGTTCGAATTTGTGTAATATATCTTTAGTATTCAGAATTAATATCTCGATTCCAAAAACCTTAAAGTAGTAAATTATAGGTTTTCTACCATTCCATAACTCATAAGGAGTTTTATTAAGAAAATGTCTAATTAAAACTCAATTTATATTATAACAACCAGTAAAGACAGCTTTAGCCCAAAAATGTTTTGCTACAGAATACTCACTCAACATGGTTCTAGTTATCTCTGGAAGAATTATATTTCTTCATTCAACAACACCATTTTTTGATGTGTTCTGGGTGCTGTAAGGTTGTGAGTAATACCTTTTCTACTACAAAATTTTTAAAATCATAATTTTGAAATTATCCTCCATGATAACTATGAATAGTTTTCAATGGAAGGTTTTTCTCATTTTTAACTTGGGCTCTAAAACTATTGAAATAGGAAAAAGCTTCATACTTCTTTGCTAGAAAATAGACCCATGTAAATCTAGTGTAATCATCAACCAGGACAAATACATAATACATTCCCCCAATTCTTCCAGTTTGTTTTGGACCAAAAAGATCCATATGCACTAGCTATAATCCATCATTGGTTGAGGCTTCATAGATTCATTTAAAACATGATTTATGTTTCTTGTCATATTGACAAGGGTCACAAACTTTTGAAGAATCAAATCTATGCTCTGGTAGATCCTTAACTAAACCTTCCATAGAGAGTTTTCATATGTTCCTAAGGTTATAGTGTCCTAAACTTCTATCCCATAAGCAAGAATGATCTTCCATTGCATGAAGGGAATGTATGTCTTGGATCATAAGGTCTTCTATGTTTAGTGTGTAAACATTATATTTCGAATGGGCAGAAAGAATAAACTCTTCCTTGGAATTGTGTACTAAGCACATATCATTCCTATAATTCACAAGGTATCCTTTATCACATAATTAACTTATGCTGATGGGGTTGTTCTTAAGACCATTAACAAATAAAACATTTGAAATCAATGTTTTTTCCAAGAAAAACAGTGTTACATATACCAAAAATATCTCCCTGAGCATTATCACCGAAAGTTACTTTTCCTCCTTTCGTCTGGATAATATTTTCTAAATAGATTTTTTTACCATTCATATGTCAGGAACATCCACTATACATGTACCAAGTATTTTTGTAATTACATTCTCTATTTTCATGAAAATAAAAAAAAGTTAGGTTTTCAGAATCCAGACTTGCTTGGATCCAGAAATTTCAGAAAGCAGAATTTTGGGTAACCACATCTTCTTAGAAAAATAAGACTTATGAAATCCTAAAGATTGGGTTTTGTTTAATGAACAATTCTTTGCCCAGGGACCACCACATTGACACTTTGTGCAAAATGGGGAACTATGAGGAACAAAGTAGTTGTTACTAAAAATTGGTTTAGAACATGTGTAACCAAAACCAGAAGGATTCCATTGAGGACGAATTTGTGAATACATTTTATAAAAATTTTCTTTACCATGAGTAATGTTTGACAAACACATACTCAAAGAAAATATTTGAGATTTGAGTTTTATAACTAGGTTCTTGTCTTCAAAAACGTTTGAACTAGAGCTAGGCCCCAAAACATCATTCTTAGAAATTATGTTCTCTAGATGTTTTGAATGTTTATTCCTTTCAGAACATAATTCCTCAAGATTTTTTGAAATTCATTCAAAATCAGGATTTTTCTTATCAATATCTTTTGAAAGATATGATATTTACTTAGTACAAATAGTATTCCTAGAGTATTTCTTATCAGGATTTTTCATGACTTTTCAGTTCTCAATCTTAAGAAGTTCAGCAGACCTAGAAACGTCTTCATAGGTAGGTAATGTATTTTCTTCATCAGAAGAAGATTATTCTTCTAAAGAGTTATAATATTTAATATCATTACAATTCAAAGAAACATTGGTTAATGATTTAGCATTGTGTGCCTTAAAAATAAAGCAATGATTATTAATAGGTAGTCTGGCTAAAAGACCAAGATTCATCAATCCTGATGATTCATAATCAGAATATTCATCTAAAGAGTCGCCACTACTGGCACACCAGGTGTCATTAGCTTTCAGAAAATTCTTAGATAAGGACTTATAATACTTCATTCTCTTCCTTTCAGAATTCCTTTCTTTTCTTTATTTTCTTTTCACCATAGGGAAATTAGGTCTTAAATATCCACCTCTCTTGCATTCATTGCATGTGACCTCTGAATAATTCTTTTCTTTTCGTTCCTTCTTCTTATAAATGGATTGGAAATTTCTCTGTCCTGCTATCTTGTTCATCCTTCGAGAAAGATTATCTAACTCATTTTCTGAGACATCACCCTCACTAGATTCAGATTGGATAATAACCTTCTTAGATTTAGATCTAGTAAATCTCTCAGAAGTCTTATATTTAATGTGATTTGATGTTTTATTAAAAGAAAGACTACCATTCCCATTCTTCTTCTTTATCTTTTCAGCATCTCTCTTCATTCTAGTTTCATGTTGAAGATGAGTTTCAAATATTTCATCAAGATAAATTTGAGTAACCTTTCGGTTTTCATCGATTTCTATCCTCTTTGATTCGCACTCATTTGGCATGATGTCGATGATCTTATCCACAAGAGATTCATCATCCAAACCATTATCTCCCATTGATGGCAAGCAGTTTACTATAGCCATGAATCACTGTTGTACTTTGCTTATAGGTTCTCTATAAGGAAAATTAAATCCATGGTATTCTGCTCTCAACATAGAACTTTTTTTCTATGACTTTAGATGTACCAAAATGTGTAACTTCTTGTTTCTTCCATATATAGTTAGTTGTTTCACAAGAAGAAATTTGGGTATATATGTTCTTAGTCATTGAACAAAGTAAAGTATTGCGTACCATATAGTTCAGTTGGTATTCATGCTTATATTGATTAGTAAAAGCACTTACATCCTTATCAGGAATCTTGTATCCACCAGTAATCATAACAAAGTTATCTACCCCAGTATTGATAATGAAAGTCTTCATATGATCTCTCCAATACTGATAATCATTACCATCAAAGATAGGTGCTCTGGTTAGATTATGATTGTCTAGAGAACCGAAATTTAAACCTTCCATCCTTAAGAAAATCTTTGGACCATAGACTTGTTAGAAGTGTAAGTTTGTAAAACAAGATAAAATATTCTATGAAATTGGAAAAGATTGTATCTCTAATCAAAAAGTGAATCGGAACTATGATTCTGAAAAATTTGAATCCGAAAAGTATGAATCTGAAAAAGAAAATCTGAGAATTCTCTTCTGAAACTAATCGTGAGATTAACTCATATTGGACCAAATCCTCTGATACCAATTGTTAGGATGGTATGACTTTGAGTATGATATACTATGTGATACCAAATGTAGGATCTAATTAAGAAAGATATTCTCAGATACAAGAGGGGGGGGGGGTGAATTGTACCTTTTAAAATTCCTTAAGAGATTTTTTAGGATGGTTATGTTTAAAAAGGTTAAACAAGATAATTCACAAAACCTTTATAAGTTCTAACCGTTATCTTGATTCTGGAAAAGAGATTCAAAAAATGAAACTTAAAAAAAGTTACAAAGATTAAGATTCTACCTTATAGCATATTGATTCTAACTAAATCAGAGTACAAGTAAGGAAGTATAAGAAATTTTTACTTTCCTTAGCAATACAAAATGAAGCAGAAAAAAACCCTGTAACTAAATCAAGTAACAACAATAACACTTTTAACCCAAAGAGAAGGGTATCCACCAACATTGGATAAAGTTCATATGATTTATACTTTCATGGAAGTCTCTCTTACCCACAACAGGGTAAGTCCTCGATACGAATATCGGAGTCTGTCTTGCTATCCCCGCTAGCCCTCAAATATCAGTTAGTCGGCACCTCTGTCTTTCTCAACAAGGAAGCCCTCAACTTCAAGGTGTTGGAACCTCTGTCTTCCTATCCCCGGAAGCCCTCAATTTTAATCAACAAAAATAGGAGTCTCACGAAGCAATTTTGCACAAGGAAAATTTTGAACAAGATGTTCAAACATTCTACAAACAACTTTGAGAGTCGATAAGAGCCCCTCTCTCTGGAAATCAACTCAGGATATTCTGATCACTAAAATTCCAAAAGTGATGAGCACGTTCAAATGAGCTCTTATTTATAGCCGCAACTCCAACAGTCGGCTACCTCCTCCAATGGTCATATTTCTCTTTGAATTTAGTAGGGACTTGTACACGTGTCACTCAACCAAAAATTAGTCAATAACTGAAATCACTACATTGTTTTGTAATGAAATAAGTGTAATCATTAGTGAAATTGAAGTTCATAATGTATGAAAACAAATGATCGGAGTCTAACAAAAAATGTAATTCAGAGTCTATAACAAAGAGATATTCGGATTCTGTTTTAATTGGAATTCAGAACATGAATTCTGTAGAAATTTGGATTCTGAATTTCTCAGGAAATTCGGAGACTGGTTTCTCTAGAATTCGGTATGTAACTTATTGAGTTCAGAGTCGAACTTGGTAAGAGTTCGGAGTCGAACATGGTAAGAGTTCAGAGTTGAACTAGTAAGAGTATGGAGTCGAGCTCATAGATGTTCGGATTCGATCTTATAGATGTTCGGAGTGGAACTCATAGATGTTCAGAGTCGAACTCATAGAAGTTCAGAGTCGAACTCATTGATGTTTGGAGTCGAACTCCTAGAAGTTTGGAGTCAAACTCATAGAAGTTCGGAGTCGAACTCATAGAAGTTTGGAGTCGAACTCATAGATGTTCAGAGTCAAACTCATAGATTTTTGGAGTCGAATTAATAGAAGTTTGGAGTCGAACTCATAGAAGTTCGGAGTCGAATTCATAGAAGTTTGGAGTCGAACTCATAGAATTTTGGAGTTGAACTCATAGATGTTCGGAGTCGAACTAATATAAGTTCGGTGTCGAACCCAAAGAAGTCTGGAGTCAAACTCAATGAATTTTGGAGTCGAACACATAGAATTTCATAACCATAATTCTGATTTGAACTTTATTAGGCTTACTAACAAGAATTCGGAGTCGAACTTCATTAGGGTTCATGTCCAGAATTCAGATCCTAAAATAGAATTCTTCATATCTAAGTATTATATGATTCCAAGGTTTTCGGTATGAATCCAATTTTTATACATAAGAAAATATTGATATGTGTAATGAAAATATTGTAGGGTTAAATTCCTTTGGGAAGGAAATTTTCTTTATAGAAATGAAATATAGATTTTTTTAACCATAAGGTGTTTGTGATTTTCAAAACAAGAAGGAATGGAAAAGAAATAAGGAAAAACCTTATTGACTCAACAGTAACCACCCATCCATGGGTTTTCATGGAACCACTCATTATTTGGTTTATCACTTAACCACCCATATTTGGTTAATCACGTAACCACCCATAAAATTTTCTATGTACCATTAGATAATCATAACACCTAAAATATTGAAAATATCAATATTTCTCTAAAAACATTTCATTTGAAATCACAAGAAATACTATCAATATATTGAAACACTGAATCCATTTCATAAACCCTTTTCAATACCAAAACACCCAAAAAGGAAATAATGGATTTGGTTTCCTTTTAAAACCATATGGCCTTTATAGGAAGCCAAATTTCAATTATCTGTTACGGCAGTGGAGATGTCATTTTCCCCACATACATTAAAAACATTGTTTTTTTTCTTTTTGTAAAATGCTTCATAGAAAAAATATTCCCATTAAATGTAATTAAAATCAACGGTTTTTATTATACAACAAATAAAAGAAAGAGGTTTATATTATAAAAATATGCCTCAAGGAAAGGATATTGATAAAAAGTCCATTACAAAGATCCTATCATTAGATTAAGGATAAATCAATGACATAACTATACGGGACAAATATAAATACACACAATATAAGTAAATATTAATTGTAAGTAAATCAGAGGCCATTCATAAATATTCATGATAAAAAACCAATGACATGGATATTTGAAATTATGAATGGAGATTGAATTATTATTTCCCTTACAAATATCATATAAATGATGCATGAATCTATCAATGGGGTAATTATGTGTAAAAACCATTTATCCACACAAAGGGAAGTAGAAATTACAACATATAAAAATAAAAATTGTTTCCACACATAATCATGGCATGATATATACAATGAACTATGCATAAAACAAATATAGTGGAAATTTAGTATAGAAATTCCCTTACAAATATCATTTTATTAGTAAAATAGATCGATCACGTGTATTCACATTAAATATACACAATGAAAGTATAAATACATGGTGAGATATCAAAATTTATTTCTCACATAATCATATCATTGAATAATCAAGAAGTAAATTACTAACCCAGTGAATGGAAATTTGGTTAATAAGTTCTATTAACTTGAATAAAACTTGTCCCACTCATTCTTTAATTTCATCTAAATAGGCTAACTTCTTTTATTTTGAGCCAAATGTATTTGTTTAATTTTCCTATGACCATGTTGAGGATTCTAAGAGAAAATTAGGGATGTTGGGAGCTTATTTGAGAAGATGTTGGATGATCCTTGGGGCTTGAGAGTTGTGTGTACATGGGTAGATGTGGTGGCCTTTTATAAGGAGGAAGGTCACTTTAGGTAAGTCTGGAAATATTAATTTATTATATATTCAATTTAGATTAAAAATAGTCTATAATTTATTTATTTCGATGATACGATGACGTTGGTTTGAAAACCCATCATAGAATATTTTTTAGATAAGTTTTAAATATTTTTTATCCTTATATTTTTGGTTTAACCCTTATTATACCTTTATTTAATCTTATAGTGATACCATGTTATTCACACATTGTGGGATAATATAATTATTATATCATGTAAAAATTCCTAGAAAATACCATTTATGATAAATTTGGACTTATCTTAACAATTGGGATGAATCATATATTTGTAAGAATTTAATATCATTTAATAATATATTTTATATTTTTAGTTTTGAATTATGTCAATTTTGGTCACAATTCATACTTGAATCCATTACAAATTCATAACAACTTGATTATTTAAAAAAACATTTAATCTATCCTGACATGTCATATTGATCCAAAAAAGTTGTTCATGAAAAATATTATTATATTTTAATATTTATATTACCATTTATTTGAATCTTTTATTAATGATGTAATCACTACATCATCATTGTGTCAAAATTATATTTATTTACTTATTGTATAATAATTATAAATAAAATACAATGATATAGGAAATGGTTTTATAAATATAATGACTATTGATATTGACTTTATCAGTTATATAAACCAATATTAAAATTGTTTTACTGAAGGATAAATTTTTATACTATCTTTCTATTTACTTTAAATTAATTCTTATAACATGTCATTATCACACCAATGTGGCTTCATAGGGTCCCAAAATCTACTAATGGATACCCATGGTTGGAAATATCTCATAAAATAGTATTATGAAATGTGTTAGGGTAGTTTAATAGTTTTATAATATTATTTCTACCCTTATTTAACATATTTACCATTCTACTATGGTAAAAAAATAATTACAGAAGTTTCTATTCATAATTTCCAATAAAAGATCGTTGTTTACAAAATTTAGACAATATGATTCCAAATATGTAATCTATTTTCTCCAAATTGAAAACACATAATTTAGAAAAATGAATTTAAAATTAATACCAATGGTTGAAACCAAAAAATGTGTTTTTTTGAATTAAAATCTACCAAAATATTGACATGTGTTTATGTCCAATTTCAATAAAAAATTACTTCCATTGAAAAACAATTAAAATTAGAAATATATTTCCATTAATACTTTAAAACATTTAAATAATATGATTTAACTAAATAAATTAGCTCAATGGAATAAAGTTGTTTTCAATTAAAATTTAGCATATATTTATTACTCCTCAAAACATGGTAGTTATCAAAAAAATATCAAAAATTAATCCAAAGTAAATTTTGATCCATAATTCTAAATTAGATGTTTTTTTCAAATAAAACATACCAAGGTGTCAAAAACTAAATTTAAAAAGGCTTCACCATCAGAATGTGGTAAAAATTTATTTTTAGAAAGATGCTTCTTTTATCTAAAAAATTGAATTTTTTCTTATATCATATCTAGAAATCATATTATATGAATTGAAAACATTAAATTGAATATATAACATATATTTCTATTTATATAAAAAAACATTAACAGTGATTTGATTTTATAAACATAATTATTCCCTTTTAAATAGGATTCCATAAAAACACATCTTTTATATTCAATTGGTTTTTATATTCAATTCTAATTAATTTGGTAAGCAATGAATCATTATTTAAATATGTATAAAACAAATTTCCAAATTTAGTTGATACTATTAATTCAATCCATTCCAACGGCTAGGTATTAACTACCATTTAAAAAAATAATATTGATGTATTATTTTTAAGTATAACTTAGAATTATCTACAACGCAATATTTCGAAGAAACAATTTTTTGTGAATTGGGTAATCTATTAGAAAAAGTGTTCTATTTAACATAAAATAAATTTCTTATTCATAAATTTTAACAGATATGAAAATGTATGATTCTATAAATAATTGGGTCATTATACATAACATTGATTTGGATGGATAGTTGTTCACCGAATATGTGTTTAATTTAGTGCAATTGTTTTTTATTGAGTAATTATAATACATATTCCCCATTTTGATGACATTTGTTGAAGATAATTATACTGAGTATATGTTAATTCAAACGACATTATATATATATATATATGTATTTTGAATTTTTAGTTGGGATTTCATCCACATTTTATAAAACAATTTAAAATGGACTTTATAAATTTTTTTTACGAGTTTCTACCATTAAATATGTTTTTGGTATTTCCTTTGGTGTTTATTTGATGCATTACATTACAAGTACTAGAAGGGAACTAGTTTTTTAGATTATTAAAAAGATATATTCAGTTGGTTATAATTTATTTGTAGGATTATGGGGGTAATGTGTCCCAATTATTCATGATTATACCAATGGTTCATTTAACCAACTCATGACTAATTGGAACTGGGATTTAATGGTAACACTCATTTTCAAAATAGGCACATGAGGAGTATTCATTGGGGGTGGGTCACGAAATTCACTAAAATACATGATACCCTCAATGTTTCTAATAATAAGTATGATAAAAGTATTGGACATCGAGTGACAAATAGGATTCTCTCCACCATAATATTTCCCATTATTTATTCCCTATTCACCAAACCAAAAAAAACTCTAACATTCCAAAAGGATAAAACATGTTATCTTATCACGATACATCGTGATATAAAAAACTAATTAAAACTATTCTGTGGTATAATGAAACTATAGTTCCATAAACTTAAACTTAAAGGTAATATAATTCATCCACAATACTACTATATTTTACAAATTAAATTATCATCCAAAGTTTCATAACAATTATAAAATTATACATTTGTTCATGGTATTGCCTAGAAATTAGATCACATATCCCCTTCTAAAAACATACATAAAAATAATGGTAATCAAATAAAAATCCTAACCATATTCCCCATATCATTATATGTGTAACATTTCCTTAGTTAAATTGGACACTATGAATTAACATGCACTAACCTCCTAAATTGGGATTAATCAATGTATTTCTTCCAGTTTGGTTATAATGATGGTTTAATATTCGTTTAGCTAACCTAAATAAAATAGCCCTGATGTGAATTATTCAAAACCAATTAATATATAGACATCCCTTAATTTAATTATCCTACAAAGTTATGTTATGTTATTTCTCTTATGTTATCTTTTTTCCTCACTACCTCAAATGTAATCTTATAAGAATTAATTAATATAAACCTATATGAAGTAGTTAGGTCCTTATCATTATATCTTGAATTTGAAACACATTAATATGTATGTTTTGTATAAAATAGAAATACATATGAAATTATAGTTTTTAATCCATCACAAATTTTTCAAGCTACTACAGATCAATTAAATTCTAAAATACGTCATGATTTAAAAACTATGTTATGGAAATCTCAAAAAAAATTTATAATCGAACATGATACATGATACACATTTTTCCTCTATTTTTATGAAAATTTTGTACCACTATTCGTTCAGTTCACTGTAAAATTTACTGATAGAATCCTACACATATATATTCCTATGAGTATTAATCCATTAAAATATAAATGGAATGTTCTCTAACTAGTTTTTCATTATAAATGGAAAATATTTACAAGTGAAAACTAGGTAAAATACCTAAATAACTAATTAATGTCCTGATCAGACATCAAATATCCCTTCCTAAGACCCATTTCAGTAAACATGAATACTCAGAACATGATCATTGTTAAAATAATAACAATAAGGGTACTTATGGTAACGACTCAAACTGTAATGAATAAAAGTCCCTTTCATTTAATGAAACATATTATGTATATAGAAAATAAATCACTAAAATCGGTTTATTATATACAAAATAGGATTTATATGTTCATTAAGTATCCATACCATTGATAATATAGTCATAGAATAGTGATCACATGACAGGTATAGATATAGGGTTTTAAAAAATCCTTTTTTTTCATAGACAAAGGAAGTGATTGCCTCAACCATTAGGAACATACCCAATGAAGCCCATTTGTCAGAGATTTTAAGGGAGATAAAATTTCTGGGAGTTTCCCTAGAGCAAGAATAATCCTAGATCCAATAAATTAAGAATGATCAAAACTATTTACGTGATAAGTTCAAGCTCATCGAGATCACGACACAAACCATATTCACCGAACAGCCGAATGAAAGCCCCCCATAACACACCATACTCTTATGTAATATGTTGGTGTAATAAAAAATATGTAAGAATACCATAGCATAATTATGATGTGAATTATTATTTTATAGAATAAATAATATATAGCCATTTAATTATTATTACTTTGAAAATGATTTTGAAAACCCAAATAGTATTTCTGTTTAATAATAAATTATAATTAAGAAATATATTTTGAAAAATTAATGAAATTTTGAATTATATAATTATTTAGTTAAATATTATTATTAAAATAATTTTATTAAATATAAATGAACGTATAATTTTTATGAAGTCAAATGTAATTTTTATGATGATTTGAAAACTGTTTTCATCAAAACCTGACCATTTTCAATAAATGTTGTATTTTATTACAAAAGTGAAAATTCAAATATTTAGAAATTTATTTAGGTAAAATGTAATTTTTTGGAGTCATGATTTTAATGTTATCCAATAATTAATTTTTCCAAATTTTCTAATATAGTCTTATTTTTTGGTAAACATTAAATAATTTATAAATATATAATGTGTTATATGATATTATAATGACCAAAAAGTTATATAATATAACAAATTAACATTTTTATAATTCAAAATATTTTTTTCCCTTTAAAATAATATAATTTTAGGCTAATTTTATTTATTTTATAAAGCCACTGTGAATCCTCCAAGACATGTATTTTATTTTATGATTTCAAAAAAATTACCTTGATTGTGTGACTCACCACCACATCAAAAAATGAAATATTTTCATATAATCGGCCCTTTTATTTTTAAAATAATTTATAAAACTCCCCTTTTAAAGAAAAAATGGGAAAAACCAAGGTATAGTTTTCTGTTTTGATTAATTTAGTGTGTGGGGCCGAAAACCAAAATAATAATTAATTCCCCCACATTTCATATATAAACCCTCCAAAGAACCCATTAATATTTAATAATTCTATTTTAAGCAAGAAAAAAATATGACCTCTTCTCTGAAGAAACTTCCAAGGTGCCCCTATGATCCCAGGAAGCCTCTCGAAAGCCTTTGGGATCACACATCTATGTATGGGATCCTTGGCTTTCTCTCTTCATTTCAATCGAAGAACCTTGTTTGAAAATAGTCATTTTAATTTTAATTGATTATATTTTCGTCCTTTTATTATAAATAAATTAATATAAATTTGATTTTATTTCAATGATTTATCATTTATCCTCCCCCATTTAGACCCTTACCAACGTCATTACTATGTCAAAAATCCGTAAGGGATTTCTCTCTTCTCATTTCCATTTCAAGCACTTCATTTGTATTATACATTTTAAATTCCATTTCATATGTTGGGATATTTTCTTTAATAATTCCCTAACCTTTAATTTAGTGTATAAATTATTAGGGACCCCATTCTATTTCATCTACCCATTTTATGAATTTCGATATGACGTTGTTATGTTGCAGAAATTGCCCCACGATTTTTAATGCCAAAATCATCATGCAGTGAATACCATACCCATTCCTATATCAATGTTTTTCACCTTATTTTACATATACTTATTTATTGGGTACATACATGTATTTATTTACCATTATTTTATCATGTTATAAATTATGATGTTGAATTAATCCTTGTTATATGATCTATGTGGAACACTTAAACAAGATTTAGAAAAGATTATGAAGGGTTCACCCTAATAGTGATGCAATGAATTGGATAATTTTTGGTATCATCATACGTCATGTTGGTATATGGGTTTAACTAAATCCTTTATCAGCATTTCTTCCATCATTTTGCAACAAGGGTTTCCCATATTTCTTTGTGTTTTGGATGTAGTGTTTTAAGTTGTTTCAAAAATTCCATGTTATGATAATAATGATATATCATGCCAGTATGTGTATCTTTCTCTTATACACCATTGATATGACTATTGCCAAAAATTTGTTATATTATTCATTTTATTCCTTTTTTTACTGCTTTAATATTCTTTATAGATCACTATTTTCTTATGTATGTCCTTAGGATACCTCATGCTATGTTAAGTACAAATAGAAATGTTCTGGTCATGTAAAAGAAGGTTTCAATAAAGAAGTTTATTTCATTTTTTATGTTGTTATGAATTGTTCCAAATCCCTAAAGAAATAATAAATATAAATATTCTTTGTTTTATTAAGTGATATTTTATGTAATAAGTCATGTTTAAATGTTAAATAAAGAGTAAGGTAGATTTTGTTGGTATCTGAGGATAGGTTTAGTTATTTCAGGATAAGGGTTAGAAAACTCTTGTAAAATCCTCAGGGATAAGACTATGTATAAGAAACTAATCCCTAAATTTTGGTGAGTATAGAGTAAGTAGTTTATCATGAAAATGAATTCTTATCTATATATGAACTTGTAGAGGTTACTATGGAATAGACGTACCAAGGGGTAAAACCTGAAAGCATGACTTTGAGCTAGACTCAAATAGGAACTGGTGCACAATAATGGGCCATGCTATACTCTTGGTTCAACACTCTAAAGAGATATGCTTTGGAAAATTAATAAGAATAAAAAGAACCATTATTAAGAGAATGAAAGAAATCCCTAGTAATATATGTTAGGAAGTATACCATGGAAAATGTATATTGAAGCATATAAATTCAATAGTTGAAGAGACAAATGTAATTTATATGTTATACATTTTTTCATTGGATTACACTTTATGTGTTTAATATTTTATAATATTTACCCATAATTTTTACTTTTATTCAATCCAATGTATTATAATACGAGGAATCAGGCTAGAAACCAATGCGAAGATCATTGTGATGACTGCTCTAATAAAATTCCAAATCTGATTGGAGCAGGAATAAAAAAACATTGTCACAATACTCTCTCAGTTAACACATCTTTTGAATAGAAACCTAGGTCAACAGGAACGTCCACCCACCCCCCATGAATGATGAACTCCCAATCGAGAGTCTCATGAGACAAAGGCCTCCAAATTTCAAGGGATCATCTGAACCCTCAATCACCAAATAGTGGTTCAACTCCATAGAGGAGATCATATTCATCCTTCAATGTTACGAACAAGAGATTTTTCTTCCGGATGCTTATCATATGGATGGAAAAGCTCATCAATGGTGGACATTGATCAAAAATAAGAATCCTTAGGTAGAGATATAAGAAATGGGATGAAATGATTTCCAAAAACTGTTTATTAATAAATACTTTCCCTGCACCATCAATCTTATGATGGAAAGATATTTTCTTAGACTCAAGAAAAAGGATGACGAGTCTGTTGTGGTGTACGAGGAAAACATCACCAGACATGCACAATACACCTCTAGTTTATTCATTACCCATGAAGGAAAGGTTGACCACTTATTTTGTGGGATAAAACCTAACCTATGGAAGGCCTTGGTGATCCACAATATTGATATCTATAAGGATATATTCCGATGATCCCCCGATGTTGAGATGATGATCGGAGAATCTAAGGGGTATCACGGGGATAAGAAGATGAAATTGGACATTAATTCTGGTGTTCTGATGGATAAATCTAATGGTGAAAAAAATACAGCACCCCTTTTGTCAAAAGTTTAGAACGAAGCACCCTAGAAATTACCTGAAGGGGACGAAGAAATTATTTGGTCCAGGAAGGAAGGGAACCGATCAGGTGATTGCTGACTAAAATACTACTACTGTGATAGGGAAAATGAATGCTCTGTTCTATCCTAAAATAATTGTTAATTAACAAAATTAAAAAAGACCAGGGTACTTCACAAACTAATTCCTTATACCAAGGGTTTTTTATGAGAGAAACAAACTCCAAGGTAGAAAGGGTGTGCTTTTTCCATCAACTCTTCCAAATTGAATCATGAAAATTAATTGGTGATAAGTATGCTAGTTATTCATTCAAGAATATAGAACATTGTTTATTCTTGTTCTACGCAATTTTTTATACCTAGAAATGTACAGTAGAACAATCAAAACATTTCTACAATGAATGGGTATAGAAATGAAGGTGACAATGTAAAATTGGGAAATTATTTCCCCCCATGAATATAAATTCTCCAATATCACAATTTGAGGATTGAACTTCCCGATGAACAACATCATACATCTCTTGGTGAAATTTGCTGCAATTATTGGCATGGAATATATTTCCCTATATAGATCCAACAAAATTGTTCATGAGAGGTAAATCACTCTTCATATGGAAAATCGACCCCTGATTCAGTACATGTTCAAGGAGGAGGATGAATCTTCATTAGAACCATCATTTTATGCATGGATATTACATCCCTATGAAAACACATATCATTCATAGATGGTTTACTCTAAGGGTGGAACCATCCCCAAAGACATTCCTATTGTGATGGAATTCACTAATTTGATTCTTGAGTAATTTCTTGTTCTTCCTCGAAGAAGAGATGTTAAATTCTCAAATGATCATCAACCTATAATGTTTCCAATATCCAAGACTCCATATAGAATGGATGTTGTAAAGATTGAGGAGCTAATGAAACAACTATAGAAGAATCTAAATATAGGGTTTATGTGCCCAAGTGCATCATCATGGGGTGAACCAGTCTTCTTCACCTAGAAGAAGGATGAGCCAATGTGCCTTTGATTTGATTATCATGAGCTCAAAAAAATCATGATAAAGAAAAAGTATTATTTTCCATGAATTTATGAATTGTTCCATCAACTAAATAGGTCACAATACATCTTCTAGGTGGATTTTCATTTGGGATATTACTATGTAAGGGTGAAGAAGGAGGATATATCCAAGACTACTTTTTGTAAAAGGTATCATCACTCTGAATTCATAGTATTGAATTTTAGACTAACCAATGCTCTAAAAATATTCATGAACATGATTAATATAGTCTTTTGAGATTAACTTGACAAATTATTTATAGTTTTTATAGACGATATTGTAATATACTCCAAAACCAAGGGGGTTCATGAGGATCATCTGTGTACTATTCTAGAGACATTGCGAAAGGATAATCTCTATGAAAAGAAAATTAAGTGTGACTTCTGGTTGAAGGAAGTCTCTTTCTCGGGAATATCATCAAATGAAATGATATATTTGTGGATGCTTCAAAAAAAGATATTGAGGGATGGCTGAGGCCGACATCTATGATGGATATCCATAGATTCCTCTGGATTTCTGGATATTATAGCTGATTTGTGAGAAATTTCTCATGATTTTAAAACACTCTTACCAAGATACTCAGAAGAGAGTCAAGTTTACGTGGAATGATGATTGTGAATAAATAATCACGGAGTTGAATAATAGGCTTATCACATCCTCTATTTTTTAACTACCCATAAATGGGGATCTTTTTGTAATCTTCAATGATTCTTCAAATAGGGGCATTGCTTTTGTGTTGATGCAGAATCCAAAATCCATTTCCTATGCCTCAATGAAGTTGAATATTAATGAGAAAAACTTTCCTAAGTATGATCTGGAGTTGGAATTGGTGATATTTATGTTCAAAATCTAGTGGTATTATCTCTTTGTTAGATTTGTGGAATATATTCTGATCACAAAAGCCTAAAATATATATTCACATAGTAATATTTAAATATGTGCCACTGGAGATTGTAAATGGTCATCAAGGATTATGACTTCTCAATCCATTACCACCCTGGTAAAGAGAACATGCTGGTTTATGCTCAATGTTGAAATAACCCATCAATTCAATCATTGATTAGAATTGAAATGTATCCAATCTTCTTATATTTTATGAAAATGAATGTGGGAATCATAATGAAGGTAACATCATAAATACTTTCAAAACAATTTCTCTAACATCTCATTTTGAAAGGGTAATGGACGCTCAAAATGATGATGCAGGAATTCAAAATAATGTGGAAACTATCAAAAAATGGAAATCCTCAGAGTTAAATTTTAATGAAGAATGGATTGTGGTATTTGGAGAAAGACTATGTGTCCCATAAAAAATATTTTTAATGAAAAAACATTTTGATAGTGCACATGGTTAGAATTTCTCCATTCACCCATGAAACATGAAGATGAATCAATATATCTTATAGCACTATTGTTGGGATAACATGAATAAAAAGATCAAAAAATATACATCAATGTTTCTGGTCTGTCAGCAAGTAAAGGATGAGCAGAAGAAGCCTAAGGGGACGATACGACCATTACCCATACAAACATGGAAATGGGAAAACATCACCATGGTCAATGTCATTAAAAATTCTAACAAATCCAATGGAAACAATGAAATCTAGGTTGTTGGGGATCATCATACAAATACAACACACTTCATTGTAATTCAATAAGACTTTTCATTGGATCAACATTCAAAGATATTCATCCGATAAGTTGTAAGGATGCATGGAGTACCACTATTGATTGTGTCTGATTGATATCCAATATTCACCTCTATGTTATAGAAGATTCTCCAATATGCTCTTAACAGTGTGTTAAACTTTATCATGGCCTATCACCCTCAAACTAATGGCCAATATAAGAGAACTATCCAATCACTTCAGGACATATTTTAGAGCTCGCTCAATTGACTTCAAATGTGGATGGGACCAAAAACTTCCTTTAGAGGAGTTCTCATACAACAATAGTTTCTAATAAAGCTTCCAAATGGATCCTTATAAAACCCTTTATGGGAATAGGTGTAGAAAACCAGTTTGTTTGAATGAACTTTTTGAATGAAAACTCCTATGTCTGAAATGGTCAAACAAATATTGGACATGGTTAAGACCATCCATCAGTACATCAAAGCTGCCTAGAGTTGAAAAAATAGTTATGATGACAATAGGCGATGAGACCTAGAGTTTGATGTTGGAGACATGTTATTACTCCTCATATCTCCATGGGAGAGAATAATGAGATTTGGGAAGAAGGGAAAGCTTAGTCCAATGTTCAAGAAACCTTTTGAGATCCTTGATCACTTCAGAGAAGTGGCATATTGACTTTCACTCCCACCGGACCTGTCTCAAGTCCTTGAAATATTCCATGTATCAGTAATAAGGAAGTACATACCATACCCCTCACAAGTACTCAATCTAGAAGTGGTACCATTATATAATAACCCGTCTTATTAAGATAATCTGGTGAAGATATTAGATCATAGAGATAAATTTCTTCGAAATATGATAATACCCCTCATCAAAGTGTTGTGGGGAAACCGAATGTTTGAATAAGACATATGGGAACCAATGTAAGTGACGAAGTAGAGTTACCCTCATCTGTTTTATTTTTTGAAAATGAAATTTTGAGGGAGAAATCTTTTAAGGGGAAGGTTGTAAAGAACCAAACTGTTATAAATAAAATTCCCTATTTTTATTTAAATGTCTTATAGCAATAGAAATCACATTCACTCATTTTTTATTATATACAATTCGGTATAAATGACTTTTATGTATTCTTACCATTGATAATATAATCATTGAATAGTGATCACATGAGTTGTATAAATATAGGGTTTTAACAAATCATTTGGACACAAACCAAGGATGTGTTGGCCCCAAACAGTAGAATCATACCATGTGAAGTAAATTTAAATGATATTTTGAGGGAGATATAATTTACAGTCTTTTCCCTAAACCAATCCAACAATGACATCTAAATTCATCAGCATGAGTGAAATTGTTTATGGGAGAAGTTCAAGCTCTTCGAGATCACATCCGAAACATTGTTCACCGAACAACCCCATGAAATCCCCACCATCACACACCTAACACTTATGGAATATGGTGGTTTTACAAGTGGATATGTAACAATGATTATTGAATTATTAATATGTTAATTAATTTTTTATTGAATAATGAATATACATTTATTCTATAGTTTTTTCTTTGTAAATTATTTTTAAAGCACAAATAGTATTTCTGAACAATAATCAAATTTAATTAGGAAAAATATTTTAATGAATTCATGGAATTTTGAATTAAATAATATTTTAATAAAATAACATTATTACATTACATTTATTAAAGATAAATGATCATATAATTTTTAATAAGTGAAATGTAGTTTTTATTATGGTTTGAAAACTGTATTTATCAAAACCCATCAATTTTCAATAATTGTAAGATTTTATTTTAAAAGTTAAAATTCAGATATTTAGATATTTATTTAGATAAAATGAATATTATTTTTGGAATCAGGATATCAAAATTATTTAATGGTTAATTTTTCATTATTTTATGATACAGTCAAGTTTTTTGGGTAAAAATTAAATACTCTATAAATATATAATGTGTTTTATGACATCATAATAACCAAATAGAAGTGTAATAAAATATATTAAAGGGTATATTTGTCTAGATATATATTTGAGATTAAAATAATTTTATTTTAGCTTTATTTTATTTTTTAAAAAAGCATTAGTGAATCCTCAAAGACATATAAAATATTTTAAAATTTTAAAATCATTTCGTTGAAAGTGTGACTCACCTCTACATAATAAAGACCGATATTTTAATATCTTTGGACCTTATACATTTAAAAGACTTATTCAACTACACTTTTCCAAAAAACATGGTCAAAAAACGATGTATAAATCATAGTTTTTAGTATTTTAGTGTGTAGGATCCAAAACCTAAATAATAATGAATTCTACCACCCTTCATATAATAACCCACCGTAGAACCCATTCCTCTTAACTAAAGATCTTTTAAGCATGGAAACCCCCTCTCCCTAGTCCATAGAGTCCTCCCATTGTGCCCCTATGCTCCCATGATGCCTCTTCCCAGACTTTGGGATAACACATGCAAGTTTGGGATCCTCAACTATCTCTATTTCTTTTAATTCAAGAAGTAATTTTAATTTCAATTAGTTATATTGTAATATGTTTATAATAAATTAACTACTGTCCTTTTGATGTTATTCCAATTGGGGATATTTTATCCTTCCCCATTTAGATCCTTAACAGCGTCATTATTATTCTTAAATTATGTAAGGGATTTCTGTCTTCTCATTTCCATTTCAGGAACTACATTTGTATAAGGCATATTAAATTCCATTTAATATGTTAGGATATTATTTTCCATTATCCCCACACTTACCATATAGTGTATAAATGATGATATACCCCTTTCTCTCTCATTTACCAATTTTATGAATTTCAATATGACTTTGTTATGATCCCGAATTTGCAACATGATTTTCCGTGCCAAAATCATTATTTAGTGAATACCATACTCATTACTCTATCAAGGGTATTAACATTTAAGAACATATAATTATTACTTGGGGAGTTATATGTATTTATTACATGATCTTTTATCAGCGAATAAATAATTATGTTGAATGAATCCATGTTATATGATCCATGTGGCAAACTTAATCATGAGATTGAAATGATTATGAAGGGTGCGCTAGGATAGTTCTCTAATGCATTGGGTAATGTTTCATATCATTATATGTCATGTTGGGATAGGATTTAACTTAATCATTTATATTAATTTATTCCATCTTTTTGGGATAGGGGTTTATCTGATTCTGTTATGTTAATGATGTCGTGTTTTAAGTTGTTTCCAAAATTCAATGTTATGATAATCATGCTGTATCATGCCCTTATATTGATGTTTCTATTATGCTCTATTGATATGCCTTTTTCCTAAAATGTATTTTATTGTTCATGTTACGACTTTTTTACTCCCTTTTTGGGGTTTATAGCTCACCTTTTTTTATGTATGTTTTCAGGATACCTCATGAAGTGCTAAGTTCGAAGGGATGTTGTGGTAATGTAAACTAGGTTTTCTATAAAGATGTATATTTCATGTTTTAATTTGTCATGTAATGTTCTTAATCCAAAAATACACTAGACCTATCGATCTTCTGATTTGTATTAATTGAATGTTTATGTAATAAATCATGTTTAAATGTTTAATAAAGAGAATGTTTGTTATACTTACTCTTAGGTTGTTATCAACCATCTATTCAGAGATATTTTTTAATATGTTTCTATTTGAAAAAATATTATATATTCCACTTTTTTCAGATGATCATTGAATATTGAACTATAAATCATTATTATAAAAAAATTTAAACCCATTAATTTAATCACTATCACATTTCTAATCAATTCATATTTTTCTTCATTTTAAGGATAACACATTGTCTTGGATTCACACAAACAACACATAATATCTTATTGCCCTCTGAAATGACACAATGACATTTAACATACATATAAAGACTATTCTAATCCAGTTATTCTCACATTTAACAACTCATGACTATCCACCTGAATAATCATACATGTTGGAGATACCTTTTCCTCAACTCTACTCTTTCCATAGAGATTTTTATATAACTATCTAAAGGTAAATAACATTTCATATCATCCCACTCTTGGATTTTTGTAGAACCAATATATCCCATTACCTTATTAATAATTACCCTTGGAATACATTTCCTATATGAATCTATATCAGAGGTATCTAATTATTGAAGAAAGCCATAATATAATTATAATATACCACAATTGTAAAGCTACACCATAATAATATCCAATAATAATAAAATATATTATCATATCCTCAAAAAATCAAATTAAGTTATCTAGGAAAACATTAACCAAATTATTATAAAATTTTAATTATCTAAAAAAATAAAATTTTAAAAAAACATTCATTTTTATGAACTTTTATGTTAAACCCATATGTCATTGAAATGAAACCATTCACATGATAGGTTACCCTATGTTCTATGTATAACTAAAAATTCATATCTATTTACTCCCTGTGGAATGATTATAATAATATTTTAATGTATTTACAATTTTTTAGTGCCAATTAATTCGTAAAAATGAAAATAATAATCACCATCCACTGTCTCAAAATAGTGGTAAATTTTGTTTCAACCAAATAAATATTGGTGAAGGCATGACTAATATTCATATAGGATTTAATTAATCTTATCTCTATTTATACTACACTATGATTATTTGATAAAAATAAATCATGGTATGATATCATTTGTTAACATCATGACCTTAGATACCCAACCCATGTAAGAGCATCATTAACCAGAGGAACACCACCCCATTATCTAAGGACAATGTTTATAGAAAAATATCATACATATCACTAATATATATTAAGGTATGACCTAAATAATATTCATACTAAAAAAATAAATCATATATATGATGATAGAGTGTAATTAAAACAATACAAGTAAAATATAAAAACATGTCATATCAAACATTACACATACATTCCATAAAAAATGCCCCAGAATGGATCACCCACTAATCTAATAATGCATAAATTATAAAAGAATACAATATAATAATATATATATAACTCTCTATAATAATGAACCTCACCATTATCCAATCTCAAAATCCTCCTCAAGGTAATATATCATAATAACATTTAATGAACATTTCATGAATAATATATTAGACATAACATTTATATGTCATCTGATAAGAACATGTAGGATGGGAAAATATATGTGATGTCATGTGGGTCTTAGGTATTCTTTAATTGATCCTTGGTTTTATTATTTTAATGTTTGTGAATATTTGGGGGTAAGATGTTGAAAACATGTATTTCTAGAGAAATATGGTAAGGTTCACTATTAAGGCACACAACTAGTTTAACGATGAGGTAACTATGTGGTATGACTCTGTTGGGTTCCGATGCTATTTCGAATGGATTGAGCATGGTTGGTAAAAAAAATTCGACAAGATATTTTAACAGTTAAGGCTCTCTAGGGGATATAAAATGGGGTATTTCAATGTTTCAATAGGTCTAAAATAACCTATAATCACTTAAATGAAAACCATGAACCCCTGGAATGAATGGATAGTATGGTTGCATAGTTTTTTTAATAATGTGGCCTCCTCAATGAAATCAAGTTACCCTCATCTAAACTATTTAAAACTAGTATTTTAATACTTTTCCATAACTCGTTTCAAATACTAATAACCCTATAACTTCATGTTATCTAATCCTAAACCTTCCCCAATTGTTTGGATGTATCTCTTGTTGGATTCGTAGTGGATACCCTTCATTCTTGATTGACCATACTAATGTTTGTTTCAATTTTGATTCGGTTTTAAATTATCCTTTTAGATCTACACTGGATATCTTATCATATCATCTTTATGGAATCCAATTGGGTACTAATGGAAAATATAATGGGTTGTATGGATAGTTGATGTTTATTCTTATTGATCTATGATAATTAGGACTCGATCTACTCTTTCCTGAACTCCGTTTTTAAGGCGATTTGTGTTGCCTATGTATTGAAGTAGGTGTGTCTATATAATGAGTTAATTAAATTATTTGATTATCATTATAGTAAAATTATTTTATTATATTAATTAAATTGAATTAATTTTTCCTTTAAAATTATTTCTTAGAATGATGCATGTTTTAAGGGTTTTTTTCATTAAAAATGTAATATTTCACACCAAGTGTCTCATTAAATTCATTAATCAGGGTTTTCATTTAGAAAATGTTCTTTAAACACTGAAGTGGATTCTAATTACATTTAACATGTTTTATAAATTGTGATAATGTTTAACATGGAACATTGGGAACCTTGGGTGTATTAAGAAACGGACATAGTTGAGCCTAGTGTGGGTGGTACCACTAGGGGATACTTTTTGGGATATTTGTGGACAACTATAGTACTCAATATTTTTTGGTACCATTATATTCGATTCATAATATCTTTTATTACAAGTTTAAATTATCGTAGTTTATGGCCCAATACAAAGTGTTTTTTCATTTATGGATTATTTATCACATGATGGATTTTTCATGGATTGTCTCTCTCCTTTTTTCAAATGAGGTTATATCATGTAATTTCACATGATGGATTAATTAATAGTTATGTTTTTACCTTCATAACATTTGGTGTATGGAAATGAATCCCTATATTATTAATTATAATTTTCATTTTCCACTATTTGTGAATATTATTGGATTTTATGAAACCAAAATAAAAATTATTTACAAAGTGGTAGGGGTTTATAAAAATAATTTGTAGAATTTTTTTTAATATAAAAACCCATTTCTTTATTGAAATTAGAACATGTATAAACTCTATGGTGGAAACCTACTAGGTTTTTTCCTCACAACCTAATTTTTTCTTTCGGGTGTTTATAGATGCTTTATTTTTGGATTCAGGTAAAGGGGAATGAATATTGTAACATGTCAGCTTCTCTTATTGATTCTACCTTTAGTTCAGGTTAGTTTGGTGGTGACTATTGGGTAAATAGAGACTTTTCAGTCTTGTCAGATTAATAATTTTTGGTTTTTATTGTATGTCTTATATTATAATGATTTTTAAAGTATATTTTTCTTATACTTTAAAATCTTTTTGTATATATTAATTTTTTATATTATTGACTTGATTTTTTATCATCATTAAACATCACCACGGCTTGAATTGATGAATTAATTGATATGAATTGGTCTTTTTCAATTTAGTATCTGGGGGTTGATCAAAATTAAGTGTATTAACACCACCTGAGTTTTGTTCCATGTCTTTGGTAAACATGAGTTATGACTATTGGAATTTGTGTAGTAAGTGTGTGAGGGTTCCTTTTCAGATAACATCTATGACTAAACATTAGTTAACATTGGAGGTCATGAAATTTTTACCATGTTTGACGCTTGGGGTTTTAGGCCAATTGAAACAACTATATGGTAGGTGTATTTAAATGCTCATCTTCTTTATTAATGTTATATTAAATTCATGGAATTCATAATTGATTTAAATTATTGATTTTCCAAATCATGTATACTAATTCTTGAATTTGGTCCAATGATTTTGTAATATGATCTAATCATTATTTTTCATTGAATTATGCATAAAAAATGCCTCCAAAATGAGATCTTTAAAATATAAGAGTAGTTGTTATGAGATAGGATACATAATAAAATATTCTAATGGAACCTTTTTTATTTTAAGATAAAATCTATACAATTCAGACTCTGGCTCATGTGAGTTTTGGGAACCCAGATGAGTAGTGGATCATAGATAATAATTCACTAAGAAGCTTCCATCTATCTTATATGTTGATAAAAGACCCCAGGAATTTGAGGACTAGCATGAGTGTACTGAGAGGGTGTTCAACTTCTTAATGACTCATAAGGACTCAATGGTGGATTGATTCATGAATATGATCTAGGGATTGAGAAGAAGATAATGAGAGTCTACTGTGAAATATATCTTTATGAGAAAATTAACTACACCTCTTTAAAAAAATGTTTAATCAGTAGTTTAAAACTAATATATTATGTGTGGAAATGACCAGAGATTATCTAACCTCAATGTAGGGAGATATTGAGGCACAAATGAGTTACTATAGGATTATATATTTTTGATGAGATTGAGGCACGATATTCAATAAATATGTATTCTCACGGTACTTCCTAATATTATTGAATTAGTTGAAGAAGACGCTTTAGTTTAAGTAGAAATATCATGAAATAATGGGTTGTTAGTGATTCAATTGGTGTAGTTGTAATCCATGGTGTTTTTTCTATCTATAAAATGAAGGTAAATGGTTGTTCATTATCTTCATGACTAGTTTTAGGAAATTCTTCATGAAATAAATAGTTTATTAGCTATCATGGAGAATGCATGGTCATACCAAGCTTAATTTTATGAAGGGTCTTTAGAATTGTAATCACTATGGATATTTGGCCCATTAAATTCATTTTTTTAATTATTTCCCAAGGAAGTAGGTTTGGATCCATTTTCATCAATATTTCTTAATTACTCACCGATGCTTCCAATGGTGGTGTGTCTAATCCTTAGGCCAAGGGGGATGTTCATGTGGCTAAGAATGGATGGAATTATGTGACAGAGTACGCACTAGAGAAATCTAAATAAGGGTCATCTACTAGAAGAGAAATAATATTTAGTTTTTCATGTATGGGACTAGAGTTGATTGAAGTAGGTGATACTCATTCTTTTATTTCAACAATTTTAGTGTACATTTTTTGTTTTATGTAAGAAACTGGTGTTTTAATTATTTGATATTTCTACACCTTTAAAATAAGAGTCATGAATTGGGATTCAACTTTTCAAAATGTTGGGTAATAATAGACAACGAAAAGCTGATATTGGAGCTTTTAGTTATTGATATTGACATATTAGACTTGATACTTTGAATTTATTAGTTCATTATTATTATGTTCAATATATAATTTTATCATCATCAGGCTTAGTTTTTATCTTTCAATAAATTCACTCTTTAATTTCATGGTGAGTGAGAGTCTATACCAGGAAGGGAATGGAATGTTTTTCCTTATACTGGGGTAATCTACTAATATTTTATATAGATATTTCCTAAAAATGGTGACACTTTTTTTGTGTACATCGCATCATGTTGTGGTGTGTGTGTACCATGAGGACATTTTACATGATTTTTCTGTTCTGTTACCTTATAGAGAGGTTGAGTTTACTATTATAATGCTCCCAAGTATGATTCCCATTTCTATTTCATATTATCAAATTTCGCCTATTGAGTTAGGGGAAGATAATTTCCTACATGATGATATAGAGGATAAGGAATTTATTCATCAATGTTGTACATTGTGGGATTCACCTGTGTTTTTTTCTAAGGAAGAACATATATGTCTCCAAATTTACATAGATTATCCAAATATTAATTTGGTGACTATTAAGAGAAATTATTAGTTTCATAGGATTGATGATCACTATTAACATCTTAGAGGGGAATATTGGTTTTCAAATATTTTCCATAGATCAGGGTAACACTTGTAGAGTTTCTTAGAATATGATATACTTTTGACATTATTTGGGAGTCGATATTAGAATTTCAATTTTCTAGTTATCCATTTTGTATAACTAATTATCATATGGGTTGTATGGAATTAATTTCCCAAATCATTCAGCAGTTCATGGATTCTCTTTTCATGATTTTCATGGATGATGTTTCTTGTGCCCCATGAAAGAGGAGGAGTATATTGAACATTTTAGAATAATCATTCATTCTGTGAAATAATATCATGTACATGGTAAACATTCCAAATGTGGGATTTTGAATCATGAACATAAATTATTGGTTCAGGTGATATCTGAGAGGAGTGTATCAATGGATCCTCAAAAGATACATGTAGTTATGTCTTTCAAGAAGCATAGAATTTTCGTTGTGATATGGATCTTCTTGGGTTTTGCTGGTTACGATATATAGATTGTATAGGACTTCTCATATCTTTAATATTTGATTATTATGTAAAAAATGAAATCGTGTAATGTTTGAATGGTAAGAAAAATATTATTGATCTTTTGAGGAGATAAATGTGTTGCTGAGTTTTTCACCACTTTTTTTTGACAAAATGATACTAGGTTATGAGGTTTTATAAAATGCTTCTACTATGAGTTGGGGATATGTTTTAATGTAGAGGAAATAAGTGGGGTCCTTTGAATCATTATAGTTACACAAAAAGGAGATGAACTACCATACCCATGATCTTGAGTTGGAAGAAATTATTCATGGACTCAAAATAATATGACACTATCTATTTTGGGAGAAGTTTACATTATATTATGATCATAAGAGATTGGGTTATATTTATACTCATAGGGATCAAAAGTTTTGACAAAAAAACTTGGTGGAGTATCTTTAGACATTTTATATTGTTATTTCATATACATATAAGAATGGGAATTTGGTTTATAGTGTGTTGAGAAGAAAATCACGGACATAAAAAATTAAGTAATTATTTGAGGAGTGGTCTCCAATGTGTTTATTTTGTTAAGATGATATTGGGAGTGGATAAGAATGGTGTATAAGTATTCTTGGATTAGAAAAAATTTGACTCATGTTATGATCATAGAGTTCAACTCGATCAGCTGATAACAACTATGTTCTAATGATGTCCTAAAATCCTTTATGATGTGAGGACCTTAGGTGAGTGTTCTCAGTCTCCTAGGGTAACTTTGTACTTCTTTATTAGGTTGGTTGTTCTAATTGTTTTAAGAAAGGGTTTTTGGATACTGGAAATTGATTGTGATGGTCCCTACACTTTGAGACTATAAATATATATCACAACATGAGATTTGAGAATTTTTTTATTAGGATGTGGTGTTAAATTGCATAATTTGATTCGGGGTGTCCCACTTGTCAAAAAAATAAGGCATAAAACCACTGACCTAATAGTTTGTTTAATAATTTCCCCATTCTGATATTGAAGTGGGAATATACTTTCATGGATTTAAAATACATTTATCCATATATTCATAGTGGTAAGAATGTAATTTTTGTGATCATTGATTGACATAAAAAATAGGGCATTTATTAACTATCATGGAGGTGATGAAAGTGGATTAGCTTTGGGGATTCTATTTTTGAGAGAATGGGTAAATTCTTAGGGTTAAATCAGAATTTTTATTGTATAGGGACCAAAATATTATAACCATGTTCTAAAATCGTTTGAAAGAGGAAATGTGCTCCATATTAAAATTGACCAAGTATTATCATCCACTGATCAATCCACAAATAAAGAGATCTATCCATGTTTTTGAGGATATTCTTAGAGCATGCAATCTTGATTTATATAGATCTTGGCAAAATAATTTTAACCTTACAAACAAATTCCTAATACAATAGTTATCAATATCATATATATACATCACCCTTTAATGAATTGTATGTGTGGTCATGTAGATCTTCCTTTTTCTAGACTGATTTGGGACAATGGTACTTGTTTGGGTTGAGCCTTATTTAGGAGACAAAAAAATCATAAAGTTGATATGGAAGATATAGGTCACATCAGAGAGCCATCATAAATATTTTGAAGACCATATTCATATTCTACTAGGTTTTGAGGTTGGTGATCATATTTTTATAAAATATTAACAAATCATGGGACATCATTAATAGGCTATGTATGTTATGTTAGAACAAAGGTTTGTTGGCCCCATTTAGATTATAGGGAGACTCAGAGAAGATGGATCTCAGTTAAACTTACAATATTCATTGAAATCAATCCACATTTTATTTAATGATTCCCATAAATGTAGGTATCAACCAGATCCTTCCCATGTGATTTGATGGGAGGATACTGATTTGGAGCCTGATACCACCATTATTGAGATGCCAGGTCCTATTTCGGGTCACCAGGAGAATGTACTATACTATAAAATGATTCTCTTAGTCTCTATATTGTGTAAGTGCTTATGGGATGTCCATTAGATATGGGAATGTGAATCATTTATGGTGAAGTAGTGGCCTTCTCTATTTGTGGATTTGGTATATTGAAGAAATTACATAGGAATAAAGAATGTATGGTGGGGATAATTATGACTCCCTTCGGATCATAGGTATGACTATATTGTGCCTCGATTTTTCTATTTTCTAATTTGTGAATATTTAGAGGGTCGAAGGTTGAAAATAAGTTTTTTAGGTGAAATATTAAAATGATCACAGTTACAGTGAAAAATTAGCTTAATTGTGCATTAATAGTTTGGTATTCTTCTTTAAGGCTCTAGTGGCATTTTACCCGGTTTGAGCATAGTTAGTCAAACTGTGGGATAAGCCCAGTGCACCATATAGGGTTTATAGTGGGTTTTAATGGGATATTTCATAGTTAGTTCATATTTAAACCAATTATATGTCCCTATATTGAATAATATACACCCTCTTGTAGAATAGAATTTATGGGCACTTGGTCAAGGTGAACAGTAAGGTTTACTATGTGTCCCCCTCCTATAAATCATGCGACCCTCCTATATTAAATTAAAATTTAGTATTTCACCCTTTTCCATTAATACTTATAAAGCCTAATAACCCCTTAATCTCATATTGTCTCATACTAATCATTTCCCATTTCATTATAGGACTCTCCCAATGGAAACTTGGTGGAAGACAGTCATTGTTTATGGGTATTATTGAGCTATGTTGTAGTTTTGATATGGTTTTCTCTCTTCCATATAGATCTATGAAATATATCATTCCATCTAATTTCATTGAAACCCAATTGGGAAATTATGATCAATATAATGGGTTCGAAGGGGGTTTTGATTTTTTTTCATTCGGATCTAGGATTGTGAAGACCCGATCTACTCTTCCCTTGTCTCTATTTTTAAGATGGATTGTGCTACCTTCGTATTGTGGTATGTGTTTCAGTAAAATTGGTTAATTCATTTAATTTATTTTCATTCTTATAGAATTCATCTATTTTCTTAATTTAATTGAATATATTTTTTCAATGGATTTATTGGAATTATTTATGTTTATAATGGGGGTTTTCATTAAAAATGGATTTTTGGAAACCCAGCGTTTTATTAAATGCTTCAATTCTATTTTTTTCAAAAATGGGGATTCAAACACTAATGAAGGTTATCAGGGATTTTTAAATGTATTATAAACTATGATTATGGTTTTGAAATGTATTTTTAGAAACATTACACATTAGGAACCTTGGGTGCATTAGGAAAGGGAAATAGGTGACCACTATGCGTGCAACACCACTACAGGTAACATTTGGGATATCGATGGACTTGGGTAAAACTCAATTTCATTTGGAACAATGATAAGAATATTTTAGAATATTTTTTTCATATATATATTCTCATAGGATGAATCACAATATATATTTCTTTTTTATTTAGAAATTATTTATATAATGATAGATTTTTTATGGATTTTTTCTCACGTGTTTTTTCATGAAGTTATATTACCAAGATTATCATGAAGAATCATTACTTTTTTATGTGTTAAAATTATTACCTTATAGTGTATGGATATGAATAAATATTTTATAACTAATACATTTCATATTATTTTCTTTTGGAATATAAAATTACATTATGAAAAACAAAGTAAAATGATTTACAATTTGGTTTGGAATTATGAAAACAAAATTTTAAAACATTTTTTGTTTTAAAAGATATAATTGATTGGATTATTGATATTAGATATGTAATACAACCATTGATGGTATCCTAGAAGTATTTTTTCTGACACCCTACTTTTTTCAAGGGTGGTTGTAGATGATGTAATGTAGCAATCGAATAAACAGAGGGAAAGCTTGGAGCATGTTGGCTTCTGATGTTGTCAATGCGTTTGGTTCGAGTTGGTTTAGAGTTGACTGGTGGAAACATAGAGAATTTTTTGTCTTTTATTTTTCAAATATTTTGGTTTATACATTTTTTATTGAAATAATGGGTTTTTTCTCTATCTGTTTATTATTATTTTTTTATGTATTTCTTTGTTATATTATGGACTTGGCTATGTAATCTTGTTTTACCTCACCATGTTATGGTCCGACTCTGGTGTCTTGGCTTGTTAACCTGGTTTTTCTGTTACATTATAACATAGTTGGGAAAAACTAATGGGGACTATAACATGTGATAAAATATATTATATGAATGTTTTTATGATAAAATATACATTGTAGAAACAATATAAACATGATAAAAATGTTAGGTCATTATGTGCTAAATAGATCAACATAAAAACTAACCATACAAACTTTTTCTAGTTTTTATGAATCATTTTATATAAAATGATTAATTTATACTCTATTGAACATTGAAATATATGAACGGATACAAAAAACAAATAATTATATGAATCATTGTGGAGATCTACTATGACCCACTTCATCAAGACTTCCATCTGTATAATAGAAGAGGGAATATCAAGAATCACTCCCTTGGGGTGTGGGAAAGAAAAAAAACTAGGAGGACTATGTAAAGTGAACTAATTAATTGAGAGGGAATTCAAATCCTATAATATGTTATATATCATACTACCCCAACATGAGGTGAATTTGAATCCTGGAATACGATATACAGAGACACACACCCTTGGGAGAAAATATTAGTTCAATCCCACACCAGACTGGATGGGCCCCTACCATCCAATGGTACTCGGAATTGATAAAGTAGTTGGAGAATCATGTCTCACTACTATACCTTATAATTTGAACAACATTACATAGAGACTAATCACTATATAGGAACATGACATTAAATCATATTATGGACAAGGAAGAAAATCCATAGGTGCAATACACAACCCAAATCTTATCTATTAGCTGGTGCCCATCAAATTACTAGATCACAACTTGTATTTAAATCTATTCCTAGTTCACAGCTATTATCTAAATATGTTCAAATCAGTTATTTGTTAAAAACAATATTTTATTCAAAATCCTCACTCACATTCCAAGGATTATTTTTCCATTTCATCACCTACCATAACAACTGTAATGTCACACATTTACCCCTCATGACATAGTAAATGAACCTCATAATAACCTTAAATAACTTGTCATATTATAATGAAATGACCATTTACCCCAATTCTAAAAAAACATATCCTACCTCAATGGATTTACACTATACTCATTTCATTTATTTCCATCAAAATTTGGCCTCTTCCATTTTCATTTTAATTCCATAATTATTAACATAGAACTATCCCATGAACTATGCCAATATAAAAATACATCCCTATTATTAAAACATTAATCACCCTTGTGGAAATACACTTACCCTATACTAGTCAAACAATAAAAGTGATACATTTTTAAACCAAACCCAAAATAAATAATATATGTATTTTGTATTGATATCAAAACTTGTGATTATTAAAAATCTATTCCTTACCTAATGATCCCATAATGAAAGACTGTAATTATTGATCAATCCATTTGATTAATCTATGTAAATATCCTCAATAGAATAAATAAATAATGATTATCCAGTCAGTGTCAATTAGTTCCAATTAATAATTATCCCTTAACAGTTTATTATAACAAATATAAAAAGCTAACCCATCTTCCATATAAAATACTGAAGTATATAACCATTCTTGGACACTGTAAAGTGTATCAGAGATTATATTATATTATTACATTAAATTATATAAAGTAGAGAGAAAATTTTAAGAATTATTACACATAATAAATTGAAAAAATCACTAAGAAATAGAAATCAAGAGACAAAAAAACCACACCACCATGATTTGGATAATTTTGGGAAATTGCAAAACCATTTTCCAAATTTCTCTAAAATGTGAATTTTATATGCCATACCATTCTATAATCATTTAAAGGAAACAATACTAGGTAATTAATTAAAAAAAGGAACCTATATAACATAACTGTTCTATATTTTTTTAGCAGGAATACTATATTATAGTATGAATCAATGAAATTATAGAAATATTAATCTTAACCTTCTCAAAGAATGTTATAACTCCCTAAGAAAAATATAATCTTAAAAAAATTGTGTTTACTTCCCATGATACTTGATATTTTTAGATAGGTTTTTGAAATATCTCTAAAGATATTCTTACTTATAGTGACATGATTTCAGGATGGGTTACCCAGTATAATGTCATTCTTGAGATTTTATGACTTTTAAATTATATATAGATAACATGTTGGCTTACGAGAATTTTTTTAAGTATAATTAGTGTCATAATAATTTAATAAATATGGTGTCATTAGAATGAAACCTAAATATTAGAAGATTCCTTCTTGGATAACGAGGCCTCTGGAATCAATTGACCTGATTATGAATATTTTATTAGATTCAATATTGATCATAATATATAGTAACGTTAAAACCTTGGATATAGTAATGAAAAACCATTTTACCATTGATATATTAAATATTATTACATAACAATGATAAAAATACTGTGATATTTTTAATATTTTATGGCTAAAAATGAAACTATATTCCTGAAAAGGTTTAATGTATATTGGTTACTAAATATTATAATAATAAAAACTACTCTTTTATATACAAAATTTAAAATTTATTTCATAATATGAAATAGTCATCATTCTATAAAAAACATATATACATAATTAAATGAGTGGTCTCATTTGAAATATAATTATTAGTGTATAAAATAAATTTTAATAAATTAAGATGATAGTCAAAAATTAAATATATGTAATGAAATAAATAATAATAATAAATATATTTCAATTAAATATATAATAAAAATTAATGAAAGAGAAAAAAATTATTGACATCATAAAATTATAGTCAAATAAATATACCATTAAAATATATATATAAGTGGAAGGTTAACATGGTACCATATTTTAGGTTTATCCTCTCACATAAAAATATATTGGGGGTATATGTATTTCATTAGATAAAAAATTATTTATCAAGACAAAGAAAATGATTTTGGGATGATATCATACTAATACATCCTAATTCATGAAAATATTTTTTTTATAATTATAACTCGGATGGAATCAAATGAGTTTTTATTTTTATTATAATTCTTGGTAAATGGAATAATGTGAATAAAATGGTAATTACAATTATTTAGAATAATTATAGGTTAATATCATGGTAAATAAGTATAGAATTTAAAAAATGTATATATAATAAATGGTGTATCATATAATTAGATCCCCTAAAGATAAGTTATTTCAATGGTCAATATAATGGGTTATTAAGAATAAAATTGAAAATAGTTGTTTCAATTAAAACTACAAATAGATATATATTTATTTGAATCATATAATATTTAAAAACATTCATATATTCATTCATAAGATAACTATTCATAAACAAAAGGATCAATCCATTCCAATATAAATGGTACTACTAATGGCCTTGTTAAGTGTTAGAATAGGTACTTTTAATGTGTTATTATAATATATATTTCTCATTGATTTTTCATAATAACCATACTATAAGTATAATAACATTAATTAAGGTATTAAAAAATAATATTTTTTAAGGGAATAACCATAATAAATTTAAAGGATCCTTAAAATAGATATTTACCGAATTTTTTTAAAAGAAAGGGTATTCAAAAAAATAATCTTGATTCTATTCTTAATATTGAAACAATTTTATGTAAATAATTTTATGTTTATAAAATTTATATAGGATAAATTTTAGAGACAACATGAATTAAATTATTTTGAAAATAAATTTTGATAATCATTTAATATTTTCTTGAATATATGAATATATAAACATAACATGTATAAATGTTAAATAAATTTATTCACCCACAGTATGAATTTTATAATACTTTAAAAAATCAATTTTAAAAATAAACTAGTTATTTGTTTTAATAATTTAAGATATAATTTTTTTTACTAAACTGATAAATTGTTTTAGGTTTTTAAAAAAATAACATCTTAACATCGATATATCTCATAAATTATTCCATAAAATTTATAAATTAGTTATTATATAAAAAATTATATTTTTAATCTTATAAAAGATAAATTAAATATTTATTCCAATAAAGTATGATATTTCATTCAAATAATATACCACATATCAATAAAATATTTTAATATTCTTCCATTATTTTATAATATCCATGATGATTTCCAAAAAATAAAAACTAACTAATTTTGTTTTCATGAATTAAAAATTTTATGTTATTTATTTAAGAATACACTTCTAAATATAAAAAATTTATTTTACATAAAAATTTAGAAATTCTTAAAAAAATATCTTTGGAAAAATTTATATTAATTCTTTCTGATATGTACACATAAAACTCAAATAAAATTTCAATATTATAAATTTCTATTTGAAATTAATATACATATTATTTAATGTTCATTTATGTAACACGAGAAACACATATTAGGTGAAATAGTGCATGATAAATTCTATTTTTCAAAACCATATTTCAATCATTGTTTTTCTAAACACATGCACTGCTCATAATCTATTGATTATAATTTGAATGATATATTAATAAATAAATTGAACCAGAACTCCGTGATTTTTCATGTTCTATAAATATTATGTGTATCTATTTGTTGCTAACTAGTTACTGTAATATTATATATTGAAATATTTATCTTTTATTTAAGTGGGATTAAATATGGAATAGAATAACCATATAACAATTAAAAATTTATCCCCTAAAAATATAGTATGGATCATAGACATTTAAAAAAAATAAATGGGTAACAGATAATGAATATGATCAATAATAAGCATATATCTCACAATGAATCCCCTTTATCCTTCTTTAAAAGTCCCCTAAATTGTCTAAAGACTTTATAACTATTATTTTCATCAAATTAATCATTATATTCAATCAAGAAGACTCTATACAAAATATAGCCATCTCAAATACCAAATTATATAAAAAACATATATATTTTTAAATAATATAAATACATATTTTTATAAAAATTCTCATCTCAACATGATTTTATTTAGTTGAAGTAAAACTAAAAAACATAATTTAAAATCAAATCCACTACATAAAATTGAATATTTTTTTTCATTAGAACTATCTATTTTAAATGAATCATTAAAATTTCAACATCATTTCACCATAAAGTGTTTTTCTATATCTATATATCATGATTAATAATCCAGTTTAATAGATCATAGAACATGACATTCATTCTCATTGATCGGATTTTAAGTATTATCTTTGTAAAATAATGTCTTAAAAATAACATAAAATGTGGTAATTATTTTTGGTCTCCCCATTTTATCCATAAATATAGGTGATATATTCTTCTATCATTATCAATATCAATGGTTTTGTCTTTTTATCCAATCCATTTGGGATAACTAATGTACCAAAAATCATAAAGCTCAATATTTGACCGTAGTGAGAACTCCCACTCCCCATTCTGGATAAGTAATTCACTAACTCCGTTTTTGGTATTTTTATTTTCCAAATAATATTTTCCATACTCATTGAGTTTTAGTAATAGCTTCCCTATAACAAATATCTCACATATATTCATTTTCTTTTGTTTATTTTCTCATGAACCACAGTAAGACATGGTACGTTCTCATAATGAGATATATTTTGATTACTCTGAATTCATCATTATGTTGAATATTATAGAGCCTTTTATAATATTAAAAAAAATCAATATCATGATATTAGTAAATAAATTTTCAATAAACGATATACCACAAAAAATTACGTCTCAATAGTGTGTGAAACTAAGTATAAGACAATAATATAAAGTTCTATTAATGATGGAAATTTATCTCTCATTATAATGTATAATTATTATCAGAGAATATGTATTATAAATATTCTATATTTATTTTAAAACTATCCATTTGATATTTAATATCTTTCATGGTAAATATATCCATAATTCCTAATGTTAACCAAATTATACATGTGTAAAACATTCTTACACAAAATACATATGCTTTGAAAATCCTTAAATATAGATAAAAATAGCTCATACTGACTGAATTCAACATACTTTACCAAAATCTCTTCTTTCTCAAGATTATTTGTTTTCTAAATCTCAATGATTCATAAAAATATCAATATTAATTCCTTATCACAATTTATATTTTTAATTTCACCCATTTAATTTTTATCGCTTTTTTTGAATTTATAATCTCTGTAGTTATTAAAAGGATAATTATAGTAATAAAAAATTAAATGGTTTAAATGAAGGAAAACATAAATGATATACTCATACGAATTTCAAACTAAAGTATACTCCCACCAAAAATAGATTATATAATTATAAAATCGAAAATATATTTATTATGATATCCTAAATATCCATAATTATAAAAATATACTCCTTATTAAGCTCACCACCTTCCAATATCTCATTATTTAAGTGGTATTTGATAAAATTTTGTTTTGATGTATATTTTTCATAATATTTTTATAAATATTATCATAAATTAATTGTCGAATCTAATTAAATATAGAAATTTATGTTCTTCTATCGTATATTCATTGGTAAATTTCATCATTATCATTTTTTGTAGATTTGTAGACAAACATACATATTGTTTCTCATTTATTATCAAAGTGAATGATTTTTTTAATTTTAGATCCATGTAACAACTAATATACAAACAAATAACATTATATTATATATATATTTAAAATATATAATATCATTTCCCAATCAATATAAATACATATAATTTTAATAATCTATTTTTATTATAACACATTCCATATTAATGTTTGTTTTTTATGAATCATAGAATACACCATTATTTAATGAGATGTGATACCTTTGGGTTACACAACAATCATATGTGTATAATTAGAAAATATAAAATTTTCTGTCTATAGACCATAAATTAATTCAATATGATAATAAATAATCATAATTATCTTTGGTCTGAAACCATACAATCATATTTTATTACTAATTTAGATTCAATAGTTTTAGTTTTGGATACAACCATTGAATCCACCATTTCAAATAACAATCAAAAATCATATACATATTTAACTTTTAAAACCAATGTAACAAGTTAAATGTGTCACCCTTAAGACTAGAAGTAATTTATTGTTAAAAATAATCCATAACTCAATGTTCCACTTCATTTTGATATATATTCCTCACATGATTTTATCAAATTTTGGGAAATTTTTTTTATTTAAATACATTATCAATATGAGTGATTTTTTCAAATTTTAATTAACCTATAAATTTTTATAAACATATATCATTTAACAATCTCATAATATTTAATAAATTATCTAGTGTTGAATACAATATATTTGTTTCTTAGTTGAACCTATCAAGAGTCTATTTCATCATGAATACTCTACTTCTATCATTGATAAGAATAAATATATATTGTTATTAAAAGGTTGTCGGGCACTCACCTGATAAAGTCAGAAACTTCGGTGAGAGGTCCAATTCAGTCAGATAGGTGTCAGAGAGAATAATTACCCCTTAGAAGCTACAGTTGGATACGGGTTCGGTACTTGAAGATTCGATTCGCTCCCAGACAAAGTTAGACGTCTCTTCACCGGAGTTCGCTGTTCTGGGTGGAATAGATTATCTTCGTTTATGTATTTCCATGAAAGTCCCAAGACCTTTCTACTATCCTTCTACTAGCATGAAGATTTCTTCGTTCATCACCCTAGGAACTCTGAGCCTTTCTTTATTGGCCTTGGTAGATATTTACAAAGATGACGCAGATACTAGCTTGCAGAGGTCTTTCTCAGAGGGAGTGAGGAAGGAAATCATTGTAATGATAAGTTCTCCATCTCATAAGGTGCTGGAATAGATCCTCCAAGAGGAGGGGGAAACAAGCGTGATGAAACCTTCACCGGGATGCAGTTTGTCTCTCCTGGAGGAATCTGATAGCACGCTGAAGCAGAAGATCCTGATGCCAAGGAAGTGCTTCTCTGCGGAAGGCGTCTCCAGACTAGTTACCCACTCAATGTCTATGGAACAGGTTTATGGAGGGCGTTTCTTCCCTTGAGTAGGGACAGAGGGTAGAAGGGTTAGAAAACACCTTCTTTAATGTTATCTTTAATCGTATAGAATGATAGAGGACTGGGGGTTCAGGGAAAATATGCCTTTTTGTCTTCTAAATCTTAGAGAAGGAATGCGTCTTTAGTTGTGATCCATGAACCAAAACAGGACTCTTCCAGACTTGGTTGCTTCACAAAAAAGACGGGCTTTGAAGGCCATCTTCATGACTACCAGATCAATAAGCACATCTAGATTTGCTGGAAAGGAAGTTGCCTAGTTTAGTTGATCCAATTTAACGACCAAAGCATCACGGTTAAAATAGGTTTTAAGGGATTTGACATCCTTTTCTCCTTTATTGATGCCAGAAATGATGTACAAGGTAGAATACCCATATGGGATTATCTGGATTCCTTTGATACACTTGGTCAACCCTGGTTTGTAGGCAGCGACTTTAACACGATCATGGATGTATCAGAGAAGATATGAGGTCTGGGAAATCTCACCAACGACATGCTGGATTTCCAAAGTTGCATTGCAAGAATGGGACTTTTGTATCTGGGCATCAAGGGATGTAAATTCACTTGGTGAAACAATCATAGGGGTAACAAATGGATCTGGAGCAGATTGGACAGATGTTTTTCGAACATACAAGGCCTGGATTCTTTTTCAGGAACATCAGTTTCCCACCTGTCAAGGGTTTTATCGGATCATGCTCCTATTATGATTGAGCTTAAATAGGATAGACATGCTAAAGAAACCCTTCAAGTAATCTATGAGTTGGCATTGTCTCGAAGGTTTTATGTTTTTGATGAAGCAGTCACGGGTGCAGGATATTGATGGTCGGGAATTCGTCGGTCTATCCAGAAGGCTAAAAGGACTTAAATCAGACATTTCCAATTGGCTCCTCTCTAATCCAGTGGAGGATAATTCAGTGGATTCGTTGCAAAGAGGCATTGATAGGTTGGAATCTGTTCTTCAACAGGGTTGGGATGAGGACATTATTCTGAGGATCTGTGACAAAAATAGCCTGGTCACCGGTAGGCTTTTGGAGATGGAAAGGATTTATAGACAATGGTCCAGGGTCAAGTGGTTAAAGGAGGGTGACCAGAATAATGTGTACATCCATGCATGTATTAAAGAAAATCTGGCGATGAAAATTAATCTTAGACTAGAAGATGGATCATTATCCTCTTATATTGATGTATCAAGAAGAATAGATTTTATGCAATTTGAACAACTGCTTGCAGGACGTCACACTGGAACCTCTTGAATTTCATTTGAGACGGCGGAGCAGATGAAGTTCATGGACGGTATTCACAGGCACATTGAGAATCACACTAATGATTTTCACCGGGAATTACCTACCTGGGATGTAGTTTGGGACACAATTTGTGATATGCCTTTGGGAAGCGCACCGAGTCCGAATGGGTTTTCTTGGTCATTCATCAAGGCATCGTTGGAGTTTGTGGGGGAGGGGGCATGTCTCCGAGGAAGATCAAGATTTTTTTCATAGGGGTTCTCTAAAAAGAAGTTCATGTGCTTCTAGAGTGGTCCTTATTCCAAAAACCAAAGGCCCCTCCTCTGTTGATCAGTTCAGACCTATATTCCTTTGTAATGTCTTCTTTAAGATTTTGGCATGTTTAATTGCTAGAAGACTCAACATGGTGATTCCAAAAGTCATTTCACAGGAGAAACAAGGCTTCATCAAGGGTAGGGGTATACAAGAGGGGGTTTGGAATTGTGAAAGAACTGGCTGATGATATCAATAGGAAGTGGATTAGTTCAAATATTATCATGCAAGTTGGCATGAACAAAGCATACGAAAACATGGAGTGGAGATTCATTATTCGAACCATGAGGAGACTTGTATTCCATGTAGGAGTTTGTGACCTTTGTTTTCGGTGTTACTCCTCTCCTTAGCTCACCATTTCTATTATTGGAAAATGTTCTGGTTTCTTCAAAACTGGGCGGCGCGTGAGACAAGGGGACCCCCTTTCACCATCATTGTTTTTCATTGCTCAAGAAGCTCTCTCCAAAAATCTGCACATAGGCCTGGCTGAAGGGAAGATAACTCTTTATCACTCCAAAGCCTCGGATGGAACCATTTCTCATCTTATGTTTGTGGATGAAATTCTGATCTTAATGAATGGTAGGAGGTATTCCCTGAAGAATTTCAATGAAATCATGTCTGTGTATGGGTACTTAAGCGGCCAAATGATGAACAATTAGAAAAGCAACCTTTATATTTCTAACAAATGTTCCAAGAGAAGGGTGAAGGAAATTCAATCTATTCAAGGAGTTTAGAGAAAAATTTTTATTATGATGTATCTAGGTGCTCCTATTTCAAATTGAAGAGTTAAAAAGATGTTTTTTGATGATCTCATTAGCAAGATGCTGCGGAGGACTCTCAGTTGGAAAAACAAATTCATATCCATTGGCAGTCGGGTAGCTCTGATCAACAGTATTATGGTTTCGATTCCAATTCACGTCTTGTACATCATCAATCCTCCCAAAGGGACAATTCTTACGATGGAGAAAATGATGAATAAATTCCTTTGGGATGCTAATGATGCAGGTCGTTGATGATGGGATTCTTGGAACTGAATGGGGAAACCAGTTGAGGAGGGTGGAGTGGGCCTCAGGGATTTAACAATCACCATGCAAAACATGCAGGGGTGACTGGATTGGGACTTCCATACTGGAGATTCTCTTTGGTCCAAGACTCTTAGTTCCAAATACAGGGCATGATGGGAGGAGTGGGACGATCGCAAACACTCCAGGCTGGCTAAAACCACACGATCTCATCTGGATACTCTCTAGGGTGCTTCCCGTTGGGTTGTTGGAAGAGGAGACATTAATTATTGGAGAAACAACTGGTTAAGAGAGAAACTGCTTTTCCCATATTATCCAGAACCAGACTTGTCTTTTAATGTTGCATGGAAATTCCCTAACCTGATGGAGTGCATTTTGAATGAATAACAGAAGGAAATGCTTTCTGGAATTGTTTTTTCATAAGAGGATGATAGGTGATGGTTCACGAGTTAGAGGAATGGGAACTTCAGAGGTCAGGATTATCGGGGACTTCTTTTTTCTGAATGCGCACACCTAGATTGGGAAGCTGATCTGTGGTGCAAAGAGATCCCCACAAAAAAGAATTTCATGGTTTGGAGAGTGTTGAATCAGGCAATATCAATGGAGGATAATATTCATAAAAAAGGGATTGCTTTGGCTTCGTGTTGTTTCTATTGTTTGCAACAAAAGGCAGAGAATACTTTGCATCTTTTTCTCACAATTGAGTGGGTGGTCCCTCTCTGGACGGCAATGAGCAGCTGGGGACATTATGATCCTAAATGTGATTCCATGAAGAATTTTTTTGTTCGCTGGATTTTGATTCAAGGAAGTCAATAGATGGAAATCAAGCCTCGTGCTCTTATCGCCACAGCTATTCTTTGGACTCTGTGGGAAGCAACGAATAAATCCAGGTTGGATAACAAGCCCACGATCCCCACTATACATATGCGTTTGAAGGTGATGATTCATGAGCTATGCTCTCTAGTGAAAGGTGGAACTTGATCCCTAATTATTTGTAGACTTACCAACATGCCACATGAGGTTGTCATAACGCAAGGTTGCTGGATCAGATGGCTTCCACCAAGGAGCAGCCACAAGCTCAATGTGGATGGCTCATGTCTAAATGGATAGATGCGTGGTGGGGGGGTCTGCATCACGATTCCTTTGGCTCCGTATTGAATGCCTTCAGCTGCTGGTACGGTACATGAAATTATTTAGGAGAAGAGGTGAGAGATCATCTTTCCGGGCGTACACTTTGTAAGAATAATGATATAAGTATCTCATAGGTGGAATCAGACTGCAAAACATTGTCTCGAGTGATTCAAGGCAAGGCAACGCCTCCTTGGAAACTAACGTATATGATTCGTAGATGTTATGTGGAGATCAATCAGGGTTGCTCGGTCCGGCATGTCAAAGGAGAGGCAAACCAGGCAGCGGATTCCCTCTCAAGTGGGTGTAATTCTCAGGACCCCATGATGACTTATTGCAGTCATGGATCCTTGCCCGTGGGGTACAAGAATTTTGTTTAAGGGGATGCCCCTGGACTACATCATTTTAGGCCTCCATAACTGTTACAGTTTGATGGGGGAATCCAATATTTCTAATAAAAAATCAATTATCGATCGATCAAACTAAACCATCCATTATTTATAATTTATTATAGTTAGTTTGATAATAAATTAAATTAAATATAATAATCATTTTAATCTATAAAAATAGAGTGATACTATTCTCAAAATATATTCCTTATATTTTATAGTATCCTTTTCATACCAATAATGCTTTGATTATTATTATTTTACCATTTATATGAGGTAAAATTGTAAAAAGAACTCCATAACACTAATGTTAATTTACTTATAACAATAAATATGATCCCATGTGTTTATTAATTTTTTTTAAAATTTTAATTCCTTGATTAAAGCCACTATTTATATTGTAAACCTTCGTCAACTAACATTTGATATTTTTGAGAGAGTAATATTATATGATTGGTATTTATAAAATAATTTATAGTATCACATCACTAATTTTTACTTAATGTAATATAATAGATCTAAATGAATTTTAAGAATATAAAAAATGATATAAGTTTTATAAAAACTTTTTTTACTGATAGTGATTTAATATATATGTGTAGAATTTTTTTTATTTCCAAAAAATGTTTAGATTCATTGCTTATTTAAATAGTAATTATAATTATAAAAAATATCATATTAATGAAACATTGATGTTATTTGAATAACTTATAATTTCAATATAATAACATTAAATAGTTATATAATCAAAATAATATATTATTATGGAATTTATACCTCTATACATTAGTTGTTTACCCAAGTTAAATTCCATCATTGGATCTACGATGGAAATTTAAATAATATATCCTTTATTATTGTTTAAATAGAGGATAACAAAATCCAAAAAAATATAACATTTTGAATATTAATATGTTATATATGATAATTCATATTTTCATGTTTGAATAATAGAATACATAAATTGTGAAGTTACAACTTCCTTATTTACCCTTGTCTACCAAACTATATAGAGGTTCCATGAATGGGTGGCATCATTTTTCCCATGTCATCAAAAAATAAATAATTTCTAATAATACCTTATGTATTTTTATATACATAGTGAGTTATAGTGATGAATTATTCACTATTTTAAAATAATAATTAAAAATACTCATTTTTCTACTCATACACATCATCTGATAAAATATTATTGATAAAAAACATCAATGCTTCTCTTACTGCCCTGTGTAACTTCCAATCATATTCAAATACATTGGATTTATTAAAATTAATAAAAAAACCATATAATCATGATCATGAAAAATATATATTAAATCCTTATCTCTATATATTGATTTATTTTTCATAGTCCCACGCACGATAGAATGAACATGTTCATCTAGCCTTCACATATTGATCTTTATATTATGATACTTTTGATTCACTATATATCATTAGTGAAACGTTTAAAAGGATTAGATCTATAAATTTTTATTTATTAACATTTCAATATACATCAAAATGAAAAATAATTCTCATATTATTTTGATACATGTGGACAAATATTATATGTCATAACTTATATTCTTAAGTCTTTACCTTGTAGATATTATTCATTTATTCGTTAATATTGAATAATTTAATATTTTTAACTTATTTCATTCCAAGATAAAGATATATATATTCTAATAAAGTGATTATTTCCTCAAGATATGATTTAATTTTCACTGTCACATATTTTAAAATCACTTTAGAGATTATGTTTTATTTCATTAAAAATGATAGAATCTTGGGGTATAAAATTATATTTAACAATTTTAGTGTCCATAATTTCCATACTATACAACAAGAACTAATATGAAATTTTACGAATCCTACGTCATACTTATATATTAGATTTTAATGTATTTATTTTAATAATATGGGAATAAATTCATCAATTAGAAATAGACTTGTTGTTCTGATTTAATGATTTACATATAACCTTGACTACCATCACATTTTATAGATTAATCCTCCTATTTTAGAAATTTTTTTATAGTTTAATTTTGTATAACATGATTTATTATATTTGTAACATATTTATTATGTATGTTCTCATTGGTAAACACATTTTTTATAATATTTATATAGTGTTCCCATCAAGTCCTCATTTCTGCATATTTTTCCATGATATCCCATTTCACATGTTCAAATAACCATTGAACAGGTAAATGTAGGATAAGATTTCCCATTAAATACTCATCACTATGATTTAATATACACATTGACATCCCTACAATTAAATAATCTACATAATTATCTTCATTATCACAATAAATTAAAAGGTATACGGATCTATATACTACCCCCTCAATTAAGATTAATATGAAGATTAATTCATATAAGTATTAATTGGTTGAAATTATATGAATAATTTGACCTCCCCAATCCATTCCAGAATGTCAAATATCTTAAAATTTAGTAAATCCTACTCATCTTACTTCATAAATCTATAGTGTCCCATATAGAGTGAGACTTCATAAAAGACATGATTCGCAACATCAAATTCAATTAAAAGTCACCTATAATTTAAACGATTCATCTTCCTAATATAATCAAAAGAAAATATCTTCTTAATCATTTTTACTCAATAAAAATTCTTTTAAACCAGGCTGGGACTAATAAATGATGCCTCGTTATCTTCAATCGATCAAAATGATGAGTAACGTGGCCTTGTAAATAATTCACCAAACATGTCCATATATTAATACATAATTTTGTTAGTTATCTAAAAAACACAACACAATACATACAATTCCCCCATTCACCTCCAAAATCAAGAAATAAATAAATAAATAAAAATCCACTTGAGAATATAAATTATAATCCTATGTTTTCCATATATAGGGAGATGATAATAATTTCTTAGGTTCTCATAAGAATCTACCCCAATCTACCGGACTATCTAGAATAATGAAGTGAATATCACATCATGATTAAATACAATGTTATTTGGAATCCCATAATGCCTTACAATATCATTGAAAAAATGATTCCTCAAAATACATTACTTTATTATCATTATAAATTAGTATGAAATGAGACATATATGTCAACTAATGAACTTTTCTCAATTGAAAAGTTTTCCTTTTGGTGAACACAAAAAACCCATCAAAGAATCCACTATGAAATCAACCCATTTTCATAATAGAATGTGTTGAGAAAAAATCTTACCCAATGGAATATGATCTTTAAATTTCGCATATAGATAGGTGAAACATCATGAAAAAAAATTAACTTGTATACTATTATACCTAGAAACAAAATATGTCAATAGAAATCATTATATAAGTTTTTTATGTTTTGATGAATTTATAATAGTGAAAAATTAAAATATATACTATGTTATGGCTTTTATACATCTAAAACATAATGCCTCTCATAAAAATTAAAAAGATAATCAATATTAATCTCCAACATATGCATCTACACCCCAAATATATCATTACAATAGAAGTAAAACACTAAATATTAGAAGCCTAAAATTCAATTAAACTCTCATTCAAGACATGATAATGATTAAAGGTTCTAAAATGAAATTTCCTTCACCATATAGAACATTATTTACTATCTTATTAAAGAGTTATATCAGTATTTACTCCTCTTTTAGCACTTGAATGACATCAAATTTGAACATCATGTAAAAATATATGTATTAATACATTGACCCCAATTAATCTATAATATATTTATATTACCATAAGATATTATATTATTAAAGCTATTATAATAATTGAGTACAAAAAATTTCCCACCTAATTGATAATGCCACTATGTTTTAATTGAATGAAAAATATAAAATACCATAAGAACATGGTTTCAATAATTATTATTATCTTTCATATGATATTGTGAACCAAGAAATACTCTAACCTTTTACATTGATGAAAATACCATACCCAACCATCCTGAATCACAGTTCACCTCATGATACATTTCATTCTCTAGTAAGGTGAGATTATGAACAATCATCAACCTCTACTTTTTCACTTGACACAAATCATTCAAATTTTTATCACACCAAAACATTATTATGATCCAAGAAACATCAGTCATCATAAAAAACTAGGTGAAAAAATCTTTGAATAATATAATGATAGTGTCACATGATTCTCATGAAATAGTGAATCATGAAAAATAAATTTGAATCACTAATTAAATCAAAATATTTACAATTTTATGATCGACTAATATTCTCTATTGATGGAAAAAATTTCTAATAAACATGACATTAAAAATCTAAAACTGTCACCTGAACATGTTATCATACTAATGATGATTTCAAAACATTTTGATGATTTTCACATCTTAAGTTCTTCTAACAAAAATTCTATTCTGAACGAATAAATTCCTAATTATGTGATTTATTTATTAAAAAATATGGACTATATTTCATTTTTTATTTTACATTTTACTAAAATATAGACATAACATTATTATTGGGAATAAATGAATATAATGAGTCATAACTATTGTTAATATATACATTCATCAGTGTCTATTAATATTATTATATATTGAGGGTCATGATAAAATATAACTAACATAGAAGGAGGAAGTGATAGACTAAACCCATGCATGATACCCATTGAAGCCAATTTTTAAGGGATTCTGTGGGATATAGCATCATTGGGTTGTTCCATTGAGCACGATCAAACTAAAATATGAAAACCAAACTCAATAGAAATTGTCAATGGAAGATGTTAATTATTATAGTGACAAATCCCTATACAATCTTCACCAAACCTCCGTAAGAAAGTAATAATATCACGCACCATACCATTATGGTGTATAGTGGGTTAATAAAGGGGTTATATATCTAGACCATAGAATTATGAATTTTTATAATTTATTTTAATAATTGTTAAATTGACCCCTTTTAATTATTATTTTTTATAGTTACTTTATTATATTATGAGTTTCATAAAAATTAAATTTTGGAAAAAGAAACCAAAGTTGAAATTTTTTTTGAAATATATATATATATATAAATATATTATCAATTAAAACACAATTTCTAATAAATAAAAATAATTTAAAATAATTTTTCATTTCATAAAATTATATTATTTAAAAACGATTGTTTAAATTTAAATGGTAGTATGGCCTTATGAAATCCCATGTAATTTTTTAAAGTTCATAAGGTTGTTTGTGTCTAAAAACAAGATTTTTTAGTAAATATTTATTTTTATTAAAAATAGTGTATTTATATCAATAAAAATTTATTTTTTGTAAAAATAAAGTCATTTTTAATTCATCATAAAAAAACTAACTAATTTTGGATTTTTCATAATAATCCAAGGCTATTGAATTTTTTTTTTGGTAAAACTAAATGTGATATAAATATATAGTAAACATTAAAGAATGATAATATCCAAAAATTATCTTAATAAGTACTATAAAAGTTATCCAAGAAAATGATATTTTCCCCTTAAATTATTGTTTATTTTATATGAGTTTTATATTTTTACACATCAATAATGAATCCTTAATAGTCTATATTATATTTTAAGGTTAAAAAACAATTATTTATGAACATGAACCACTTCCATGATATGAATGGTATTATTTTAATGTGAAATGTTATTTACCTAATAAAATCTTGGAAAAAATTTCTCTTTTATATAATCCAGGTGAAAAACCATGGTTTTTTTTATTTTGATTATTTTATTACATAGAGTCCAAAACCCAATTTAAGAAATTAGTAATCAAATCCACCCTCCTATTCTATAAATACCCACAAAATGACCAATTATTATTCTCCATGAACCCATTGATAATTAATATCGTCCCTGTCACCTTCTCTTAAACCCACCCAAGGTGTTCCCGTGTTTTTAAATGCTCTACCAAATCTTTTAGAAGCACACCCTGAAGTAATGGTATTCTCCTCCTCTTCCATTTTAAATAAGAACTTCCTTTATATAAAATAATTTAATATAATAATTTCTACCATGTCATATGTTTTTACCCATACCAATGTTTTCCTACATATTAAATAATAATTGGTGTAAACCATTCACCCTCATTATTCACTCACATGAACTATTTTGTACAACCATTTTGCTACTGAAATAATTTTATTATTTTCCATGAAAAATATTGTGTTGTAAATGCCCATCCCTATTTGAACTCAGTGTTATTCACCTAGTTGTACCTATCCCTCATAGATTTGGTAAATCTCTGTATATAACCCACACAAATTAATCATGGGATTGAAATGGATAAATGAATTTATTATGGCTTATGATATATTTGGAACCCAAATTCAGCTACATGATATGGTTGTGATGGGTGGGCCCAGAATTATATATCCCTCCAATTCATTAGGAATTTTTTTTCTCATGAGACAACATGTACAGTGCATTAGTGGTTAAACTATGAACTGTTTTTTATTATTTCATGGTGGTTATCCTTTACTTATGTTTATAAGGTAAATATATTTTTTTCAAACATTATTATAGTGATATAATGTTATCACAGTATACCATTATTCAATGTTGAATATTATGATTCATGAATATTTATTTCACCATGATATTTACCTTGAATAAAAATTATTTAATTACTTCATTATATAATTTTATTACTCCCTTACATGGTTGTATATCTCAACCCAAACATCTATAAATCACCATGTTATCCCATGAAGTATTATAAGATCAATGATATATAAGGGCAAGTAATAAATATTTTTAAATAATTTCATTCTACCAGTTTTTTGGATTTGAAATAATATGTAACTAATTTATCAAATACATTAGGTCACTATTTCTTCTAAGATTTTTTATGTGTATCTTTATGTAATAAAAAGTGAGATAATCCATATAAATTTTACAGATTATCATATTCGGAATCCAATAATGGTCATGTAATATTTTTTCAATCATAAAAATAAAGATTTATTTAAAATAAATAGTTAATATGTCTATGTATAGCTCCATATTCTTGGATTTTGGTAATGAATTGTGAAACCAGTTTCCAAGGAACAAAATCAATTAAAAGATACTACAAGTTGATGTTTCCATGTAAAGTATATAACTTGGATTAATAAACATCAGGGGTCTTATAGAGTATTAACTCAATATTTAACTATCTCATGATAAATATTTCTTTCTAAACACCATGTTTTACCCACCCATGTGATACACGTTAGTAAATTCAAATTTTTTCTTAAATCAATTTTGAATATAATGTTTTTATTATGAAATTTATTAAGTCATGGATAACATAGGTTAAAGTAAAAAATTCATAGGTGAAGGAATAAATAAAATTTATGAGTTGTCCCTTCTATTTTCATTATTCCCCTTTTTCTTAGATTAAAAATATTCATCCCAAATTTTAAATTATTTTAACCAATTAATTGTAATAATATAAACTTTTCAATAAGAAATGTGTTGTGCAATCAAATAACTACCTAAATGAAATTATTAACCCAATGCTAGTGGGTTTCATGAAATTACCATCTTTACTTACGCCATTATGTAATGATTTTAAAATTAATATGAATTATGAGAAACAATCACACCCCCTATAAAATAGAAAGACTAAATTTAAAACATTGTGGAATAAATTCATTTTACTTTTTGTGGATCTTTCAATCCATTTACAATAGAAAAATATATAAACATCATTGAAAATATTTTCTCTATATTTTAGTGGGTTGAGACTTAGAATGATGTTTTAGATATATATTTCTTGGTGGGAGAATTTGATCAATTGTGGGTGTTGATCATTAATGCAATTGATGATGATGGAATAGAATAATGTGAGTGGAAAGGATTCTGGAAAAAACTTTTCAATAAATATTTTCCTCTCACTATCTATATTAAAATGTAGAGGGTGGTCTTTTTCATTGTAAAAAAGGAGGAATAATCCATCAATGAGTATATGGAAAACATCACATGAAATTCATGATATTACTCCAACATTGTCACTAACTCTATATGTAATGTTTTCAAATTCATCAGTGCGGTAAATATGATTCTATCAAAATCATTAGTTATTTGTAACATTGAAACCAATGAATAAATTTTATGATGTTACTTAATAGTGAAAAAAGAATATATGTTAATCTAAATGGTATTAAGGGTTGAGAGATAGGAAGTAGATAATTGATTATAATTTGGGGAGGGAAATAGATAAATATCGGGGGGGAACGAAATTATAACCTCTCACCAGTAAAAAATAAGAGAGAAATAATCCTAGATGTTTTATAATGGTGACATGGTGATGATTATTGTATGTTAAATTGGGGCACAAACTAGAGAATGATGATGGTATAACCCCACCAATGTGATGGATGAATTTAAAGTTCAAATCATCCCATCTCCATTTTCTAATGACTCAACACCAAGGAATTAGGAGACTATGTGAATCAATTTTCTAATCCAAGTGTTTTCAATTATAAAAAATGAAATTAATCCCTATGGAATCAAGGGTAATTCTATTCGTGTTCCATAAAAAAATAATAGATTTGGATCCTAAAAATAATGTGGTGGAAGGTATGATATTTATTTATTAACGATTGGAATAAATACAAATAGATTCTTATTATATGAAATATTTCATATGAAATATGTTTTGAAGTTCTATTTAATGACAACCTTATATTATACAAGGCATGATATTGATGAAAATGGAAAATTGTGATTTTATTTTCTCCTAAGAATAAATCTTCTCCCCTATAAATTTTTAATGTATGAATTGAAATGTGAACATTTTTCTACACCCATTAAATGAATTTAATTTGGTTTTAGGTACAAAATGTATTTCCTTTTATAGAGCCAACATAAAATTCTGGAAGAATGAAATAATCCTTTGTATCAGGATTAACCCTATTATTCTTTTCATTTGTAAGGAGAATGATTGTTATATATTTGATTCATCATCTTAAGAATGGATATTATTTTTATATGAGCTATCAAATCTATATTACACTATTCAGACTAAGGAAAATATCATCCATGATTAAATATCCATAAAAATGGAATATAATGATGTGTTACATGAATAAATTTCTAATTATTCCTCCAATATATGTTTTTCATTTATCAATATAATATATACATTGATTTTTTCCAATATAAAATAATCCATATAGAATGACCATCATTAAACATGATGAGCTAAAGAAGTAACTAAAAGTGAATTTAGATAAAGTGTTTATACACCCATGTGTTTCCCCATGGGGTGAACCAGTCATTTTCATCAAAAAGGTGGGTGGATAATTTCTACCCTACATTGATTATAGTGATCTTAGAAAGATCATGACAAAAAAATAGTTTCATCTTCCATGAATTATTGTTTTGTTAGACCAGCTCCATGGAACATTCTACTTTCGTATGATGGATCTTCTTCTGAGATATTATCTAGTAAATTTGAAAAAGAAGGATATCCCCATTAATTCATTTCATATTAGTAAGGGGAACTATGATTTAATAGTTATGTTTTTGGACTCACAAATACTTCAACTATAAACATGGAATTATCGAATAGATTACCTTGTGATTATCTCAAAACAATTTAGTATTTATAGGAAATATTCTAATCTACAATAAAAAATAATAAGATGAAAACAATTTGAATTTTGTTCTTATGTCCATGTAAATGGATTAATTATATGATAATTATAGTAAATGTGAGATTTTTATAGATAAAGTGACATTACATGGAACTTTATCACTAGAAAATGAATATATATCGATCCTTTGATGAAGAGGAGATTGAAAGTTCATTATACCAATATCCCTTATAAGGATTTGTAGTTTCCATGGATTTATTGGGTGCTAATGCTGGTTTTTCATAAATTTTAATGATTATTATACCCACAAACTATGATAACCTATAATGGAGTAATTCTTGAAATATTAATTTGAGGATATATTTAATGAGTTAAAAATAGGCTAATGACTGCAACATTTCACACATTTCCACTAGTTGGAATGGATTTGTGACTTATAGTGATGTATCCAAAATGGATTGGGATGTGTACCCCTGAAAAATGAAAATTGCTAGCTTATGTATTCCTCTAATTAATGGTCCATGAGATTAAATACTCAATAAATGATCTAGAATTGGCTATAGAGATATTTTTTCTGATTATTTGTTGATATTAACTATAAATGTAGAAGTTTAACATGTTTAAAAATAATAAAAACCTTATTTATATAATCACACAAAATGATATCCACATGATCCAATGTTAGTCATAAGATTGGACCATGGATTCTGATTATTTTATCCCTTACCAACATATTAAGTAATATAATATCTCTTAGTAGAATGGATCTCATGACCAAATCCATAATGTGAATTGAAAGGGATGAAATATTTTTGGACAAGGAAAGAATTAAAATTAGAATAATAAAATGAACATAATACAACCTTTCACAAATAACATCTCAATAATACATTAGCTTTATGTTCAAGGAGGATAAATTAGATGATAATGTGCTATATATAAATGTATTATATATTCCAGTGTATAGATTTTTGAATGATTGAGTTATGAGGTTTCAAACCCAAATATGTGTCCTATAAAAACTAAAACTATAGATGGAAATTGTTCTTAATGATCATATTCCCTGTATATCTGTTCACCTATGAAGTATTAAAATTTGTAGACATTTGATGAAAATCTTCAGATGGGATTACATAAAGAAGGAGATTATCATATTTTTATCTCAATGAAATATATGTCGAGTAAATAAGGTTTCCTTATGACTTTTCCATTCCTTCTTGTCTTAAAAATCACAAACAGTCTTCTGTAAGGAAAATTTCATTTTCCAATGTTTTATCTTCATAAAGAAAAATTTCCTTCCCCAAGGAAATTTATCCTTACCATGTCTTCACTGTTCATATTCTACGAATAAAATTTGGTTTCATATAAAAAACCTCGAAATCATATATATACTTAGATATAAGGTATTTTGTCTTCAGGTTATGAATTCAGTTTCTGTGTTCTCTGAATTAAGACTTTGAACTCTTATGAGTTCTGAATCTGAGTTCTCTGAATTCAGACTCTAAACTCGTACTAGCTCAGACTCCGAGTTCCCTGAATTCAGACTCCAAACTCTTATGATTTCAGACTCCAAATTCTTCTAAATTTATACTCGAATTTCTACTAAATTCAGACTCCAAATTTTGTTGAAATTTAGACTCTGAATTCTATAGAATTCACTTTCTGAATTCTTTTGAAGACAGAATCGGAATATTCATATATTATAAACACTTAATGGTTTTTGGTTAGACTCTAAACATTCATTTTTCCTTAGACTCCAAAAAATGAATTTGGTTAAGCATCATATTTTTGGCTACTCTTGTTATGGTTATAAAAGGATGTTGTTCTTTCTATTTCTAACCTATTTTTTTTTGACTGACACATGTATATGTCCCTCCGAAATTAAATGAAAAATATGACCATTGGAGGAGGGAGTAGACCATTGTTGATGTGCCTATAAATAAAATCTCATTTGAACAATCTCAACATTGTTCTATGAATCTAGAGATTACATACTACTGAAGTGATTTCTAGAGAGAGATGTTCATTCTTTTTGCGTACCGAACATCTTGTTCAGAATTTCATCGTGTGACTCCAAATGTTGCTGAGTACATTTGAGGGATTCCTGGGATAGGAAGACAGAGCTTCTGACTACCTTGAAGTTGAGGGTTTGCAGGGATAGCAAGACAGACTCCATTCTTCGTATCGATGGCTTACTCTATTGTGGGTAAGATAGAAATTATTTAAAGTATAAGTCAAGGGACCTTTATCCATGGTTTTTGGATACCCTTCTCTTTGGGTTAAAAGATATACTATTTGATACTTCTATTGTTTCATGTTTCCCGCTGCATTTTGATTGTTGAGGAATTATAACTATTTTATACTTTCTTATACGTGTACCCTGATTAGTATGATTCTATATGCTTTAAGGTAGAATCTTTATCTTTGTAAACTTTTCTTAAGATTCATTTCTGGAATCAGTTTTCCAGAATCAAGAAATTATGTATAACTACGAGGTCTTGTGAATTTACCTTGTTTAACTTTGTTAAACATTACCATCATTAAAAGTTACAAAATAATTTTTTGAAGTATATAATTCACCCCCTCTTATATTTTGGGCATCTACATCATTATTACAATACTAAAATTAATATCATTTCGATCCAACATTTGGTATCAGAGGAGGTCTCTGATATAATTATATTGTCATATAAGTTTTCATGCTAAAGTTTTCATTGTTCAATATTTTCCATGCTTAGGATGTTCTTATCCTTGTTTACAAATTTTATTACTATCAAGTTTGTGCAGAGAGTTTTTCTCCTAAGATGACAGGAATGAATGTTGGCTCCATATAAAACCTAAATCCTACAATACCACCTAGTTTTTTATGGGAATGATTACGAATATTAGAGAGATCATATGATGACCTTAATTATCAATACCAGAGTATATAATTTTGTTATTCTAACTAGAGGATATAAAATCCCCGATAATGTATTTAGTACTTTCACCAACCAACAAAAGAATGAATATCAAATAAACTATAAGGTACCCAATACATTTATTTGTTCTATGAAATGAAATATATATATCCAAATTTTATCTTTTGAAGCATCAAATTGTATTTAGAAGAATCTTGAAGTGACACACTTTGGAACTTCCAACGATATTGTAATTAGAAGAGCCATGCTCAGAGCTTAATATAATGGTTTGTTCTTTCCTTATGGAGAACCCATATGTAAGGATCAATAGAGATTCATGACTATTATTAATAGTTTAAAATATATGGGTGAGAAAATATTAGATGATGAAGCCCTTGTGGACCAAATAATAGACATCATTCCTAATGAGTGGGAATCCAAGAGAACTGCTATTGATGAGAATATAAACGTTACTTTGATTTCTCTTGACGAACTTTTTGGAACTCTTATTCAACATGAGACTTGAATGAAGAGAGATACTGATAATATTAAGAAAAATAATGGGAATTGCAGTTTTTAATTTACAACAACTTCAAATCATATGAAATCCATGACTCCTGAGAGAGTTACAAGATCTTAATATAAGAAGGTTGTTATTCAATCTGAATCTACTGGAAGTGAATCTTCAAAAAATGTGTTATCCAATCATTCTTGATAGATGAAAAATATTGTTAAATAGAATAATTTTCAATCTAGATACAAGAAGAAAGTAACTAAATGAAATATTCAGAAGTCACATTTTTTAATGCAAAAGAGCTGGACATATAAGACCAGATTGTCCTATGCTTCAGATAAAGGAAAGAAACTAAAATCATTCTGAGAGAAATAAAAATATGTACTACAAAGATAAATCTAATAAATTGATGAAATTCAATGTCACCTGGGGTGTCAATGATGGAAACTCTTTAGTTTAATCATCAGATTACGAATATTTTGGATAGACGAATCTTGGTTTAATTGCCAGACTACCTATTGAAAATCGTTGTCTTGTGGCTAAGGTACATAATGCTAAATCCATGACCGATGTATCTTTTAATGATAATTATAGTAATGATAAATATTATAACTCTTCCGGTGAAGAATATTCTTCTGATGAAGATAATACTTTACCTACCTATGAATAAGTTTCTAGATTTTCTATGCTTCGTGAGAATGAGAATTCAAAACTCAAGAAAAATCTAGATAAGAAAAATTCATGGAACACTATTCATACTATGGAAATATCATATATTTCTACAGATATTGAAAATAAAGCCCTTTATTTTTAAAGTATTCCAAAAATTCATTATGAAGTAAATTCTTAGAAGGATAATCATTATAAGGACTTAGAAAATGTAATTTCTAAGAAAAATGTTTTCGAGCCTAACTCTAGTTCTAAAAATAATGTTTTGGAAGACAAGAACATAGTTATTAGACTGAAGTTAGAAATGTTTCCTTGAGGAAGTTTTTGTCAATGTTTAGCTTAGGTAAGGAAAATTTTGATAAGATGTATTCTCAAATCCAGCTTCTTTGGAATAATTCTAGTTTTAGTGATACATGTTAAAAACCAATTTTTAGTAACAATTATTTTGTTTCTAAAATTCCTCTACTTTTCACAAAGTTTTAGTGTGTTAGAAACTGGTCCAAATGTTTTTCCTTAATCAAAACCCAGTCTTTAGGATTTCATAAAGCTTATTTTTCATAGAAAATGAGAGTGCCTAAAATTTTTCTTTCTGAAAATTTTGGATCCAAAAATGTCTGGGTTCCTAAAGTCTAACAATCTTATTTTCTTGAAAATAATGATGGTTCCAACAGAAATACATGGTACATGGATAGTGGATGTTGCCGAAATATGACTGGTAACAAAAAAATCTTTGAAAATATTTTCAAGACGAAAGGAATAAAAGTAACTTTCGAAGATAATGCTAATGGAGAAATTATTGGTATAGGTAACATTGTTCTTCTTCAAAAAACATTGATTTCAAATGTTTTATTTGTTAAAGTTATTAAGCACAACCTCATTAGAATAATTCAATTATATGATGAGGGTGACCTTTTGAACTTTAGGAATGATTAGTTCTTAGTACACAATTCTAAGGAAGAGTTTTTTCATTCTACCCGTAGGCAAGAGACTATATACACACTAAACATAAAAGACCTTATGAGCCAAGACATACCTTGCCTTAGTGAAATGGAAGATCATTCTTGGTTATGACATAAAAGTCTAGGACATTATAACCTTAGGAACCTATGAAAACTCTCTATGAAAAGACTAGTTAATGATCTATCGGAGCATATATTTGATTCTTCAAATGTTTTTGATCCTTGTCGATATGGAAAGGAACATAAATCAAGTTTGAAATCAATTGGTGAAGTCCCAACCACTTATTAAATATATTAAGTGCATATGGATCTTTTTGGACTAACACAAACTCAAAGAATTAGAGGCTAATGTTATGTATTTTTCTTAGTTGATGATTACAGTATATTTATGTGGGTCTATTTTCTAGTAGAGAAATATGATTCTTTTTTATTATTTCAAAAGTTTTAGAGCCCAAGTTAAAAATGAGAAAAACCTTCCTTTGATAACTATTCGTAGTGATCATGGAAGAGAATTTCACACTTCCAATTTTGAAACTTTTTGTAGTAGAAAATGAATTACACAAAACTTATCAGCACCTAGAACACCTCAACAGAATAATGTTATAGAAAGAAGAAAAAAATTCTTAAAGATATAATAAGAAACATTTTGAGTGAGTATTATATAGCCAATCATTTTTGGGCTGAATCTATAAGTACTGTTTGTTATACTATAAATCGAGTTATGATTAGACCTTTTCTAAATAAAACCCCTTATGAGTTATGGAATGGTAGAAAAACTAGACTTTACTACTTCATGGTTTTTTGTTGCAAGGCATTAATTCTGAATACAAAAGATAATCTACACAAATTAGCACCAAAATATAATGATGTAATTTTCTTAGGATACTCCAAAACTACTAAGCCATATAGAGTTTTCAATAAAAATACTTATACTATTAAAGAAACACTACATGTCAAATTTGATGAAAATGATCCTTTTGTTTTTAAACTACCTCAACCTACATATTATGGTGTGTTTTAAAAAACAAATTATCAACCTTTGTTAAAAGATCCTTCTGATAAGGAAAATGTATCAGAAGATAATTCTGAAACATTTACCCTAGAATATTTCCTACCCTATGTTGATGAAAAGGTTTTATAAAACCCAAATCAATTGTTTCTTAATAATCATCACAGTGATAGTATCATTGGTGATGTAAATCAACATGAAAGGACAAGAAGTTCCTTAAGAAATATTATAAATATTCTAGCATTTATTTCCCATTAAGAACCAAAAAGCACAGATGATGTGTTAGGTGATGATGATTGGATAAAATACTATACAAGATGAACTAAATTAATTCTAAAGGAATAAGGTCTGAATTTTGGTTGAAAGACTTAAGGAAACATCTGTTATTAGAGTAAAATGGGTTTTCCGAAATAGTGTGACGGAAATGGAATCATAGTAAGAAATAAAGATAGATTGGTGGTTAGTGGATATAACCAACAAGAAGGAATATAATATAAAGAAAACTATTCTCTAGTAGCTAGACTTGAATCTTTTCATATTTCACATAACTTGGCAGAATTCTTCAATTTCAAACATTTTCAAATGGTTGTTAAATGTGAATTATTTAATGGTTATGTTCAAGAGGATTTTTTTTGAACAACCATCAGGTTTTGAAGATATAAAACATCCTTAACATGTTTTCAAACTTACCAAAACTTTGTATGGACATAAGAACGCCCCTCGATCTTGGTATGATAGACCTACATGATGTTTGATTCAACATTGTTAAGGTAAATTATGACCCAACCCATTTTTTAAAGAATGATAATAAAAATCTTTTGATTGTTCAAATTTATGTTGATGACATTATATTTGGTTCAACTTAGTAATATTTAACTGATTCCTTTGCGGATCTAATGAAATCTGATTTTTAAATGAGTATGATGGGTGAGTTAACATTTTTCCTTGATCTTTAAATTTCTCAAAATCCAAAAGGAATCTATATATTCCAACATAAGTATATTAAAGATCTTCTTAAAAAGCATGGATATTACTACACTAGCAGTATATGTACTCCCATTGGTACCTCAAATTCACTTGATCTAGATGAAGCTGGGAAACCAGTAGATCAAACATATTTTAGAGGTATGATATGAAGTCTAATTTAATTTACCTCTAGTCATCTAGACATAATGTTTTCAGTATTTTTATGTGTAATATATCAGTCTCATCCTAAGGAATCTCATTTAAAGGCATCGAACTGAATTTTTCTCTACATAAATGGAACCATGGATCTTGTACTCTTTTATACTTATGGAAATAATTTTGTTTTGAAATGTTTTTTGGATTTTGACTTTAGTGGTTGTAGAATGGATAGGAAAAGTACAATAGTAAATTTTCATTTATTAAGAGATTCATTAGTTTCTTGGACATACAAAAAAACAACACTTAGTAGAACATTCCACTGATGAAGCTGAATATGTTCTAGCTAGAAGTTGTTGTGCTCAAGTGTTGTGGATGCAACACACACTCACAGACTATGGTATGAGTTTTACCAAAAAAAAAATTGTCTGATAATACTAGTTCTATTTTCCTATGTAAGAACCATGCACATCACTCTCATGAAAAACACATAGATATTATGCATCATTTTCTTAAGGATCACACACAAAAAGGAGATATAATTCTTCAATGTTTCGTAACTCAAGATCAAGCTGTTGATATTTTCACAAAATCTTTTCAATCTGATAGATTTGAATACATTAAACATAATTTAGGAATGATAATTTTATGTTAATATTCCTTATTAACTTCTTTTTGAAACCTATCTCCTTATAGTAATAAACTCTTTTTCCTAGGGGGAGTACATTTGATTGTTAGATTTCTACAATATTTCGTATTCTAGAAATCATTCAATTTTTTTCTTTTCTGTTTTCTTAAATTTTTAAAATGACGACTTTCTAAATTTTTAATGTGATGATTTCTTAAATTTTCGTAAAGAAGATTTTCTAAATTTTCGTAATGAAGATTTTCTAAATTTTTGTAATGATGATTTTCTAAATTTTCGTAATGAAGATTTTCTAAATTTTCATAATAAAGATTTTCTATGTTTTTCGTAATTAATGTTTTCTAAAATTTCCGTAGTCAGTTTTTCAAAAAAAATTCATAATCGATTTTTTAGAATCTAAATTTCTTCATGAAGAATTTTTCCTTACTATGAAAAATCTTTCTATAAATCCTAATGGTATGATTCTTTCTCAAGTTTATTGTAATCATCTTTTACTTGTTATTATTTTTCATTTTGTTTTTTTAATTTTTTTGGGATTTTATTTTCCTTAAATCTGAATGTTTTCCTTTAAAACAACAAAAGATCGTATTCTACCAAAATTTCCTCACGGCTATCATCTCCACTGTCAGATCATATCAAGAATATTTTTAGCCATTGGATCAATCAGGGAAGTTGAACTGTTGCCAAAATTTTCTATATAAATTACCCCTACTGGTTTTACCAAATCGAAACTCCAGCCTTCGCGTGATGAAGCTCTACTCTTCTACATAAGCATGTTCCGAACTTCTTAGATCATGCTCAATTCCCAATGTCTATCGAAGAATATTCTTAAAAAAACATGTCAATTATCAATCCAATATAATAGTGGTAGGTATATATAGAAAGGATGGTGCATCCAAAATTCTTCTCCATATATGATTCAATCATCTCAAAGAATATCAAGCTCAATGGATGGTACAATGATTTCATATCGAAACTAAGAGCTCAAGATTTATTATATCTCTATTTTCTTGTTGAATTTTATGAAATAGTATGTTTTTCAAGGAAGAAGGAAGAGATAAGTTCTCTTTCAGGAGCTATGGGAAGAATTATATTCTTTAATACATAAAGTATTCGTGATTGGTTGGTATTATGTATGGATGAGATGCTGAGTATTGTTCTCATAAGCTTCCTGGTAATCAAGGAAGTTTCACTAAATTTAAGGCTATAGGTTATCTTTGACTTTCTGAAGTAAAGACTTTGAAGCTTTCTCATCTGTCTACAAATTTTCGGATTCTAGAATTATGGGATAAAAGATCCATTATAACAAGAAAAGGTGACAACGATACATTGATGAAGAGTGACATGTATATTTTTGATTTTTTGGTGAACCAGAGAAATATCAACTCGGTTATGCATATCATGATTATGATCGAGATTATAAATAATGGTAATCAGAAGGAACCGATCATTATATATCCAGCCATTCATTAAAATCTGATTTTTTGAGGATTAGAGTCTTTCAAAATTTCTTGTAGTTCAAAGCTAAGGATTTGCAAAGCCATGCTGGTTAGTGATGATACTTTGTAAATGATGAAAGTCGGGTTTTCTATGTAATCTGGGGAATTTTATTACTTGCAAGGAGAAGAAGCTGAATTCATACTGATGAACCAGGAGGTGGATGAACAATCTAAAAAGGCTTGAAGGAAGTGGAAGTTGTAGGAAATAGAAGTGGAAGGAAAAACCCCAGAGCCTAAAGAAATCCAATCTGCACCTCCAAAACCTAATAATCAAAAAAGCTTATCTAGATGTGGTAGTAGATTAATATATGGAAGGAAAGAAGAACAAGGAATCAGGGGAGCCTAGCTTTGGTTTGGATCCTTCTGAAGAAAAATAATTAAAATAAAATACTGTTAATGAGCTTCAAAAGAAAGAAAAATAAAAGAAACAAAGGAAGAATATTACTGAAGCATAGATTGTGCAATTCCTCATAAAGACTGTAGAGAAAGCTTCTGAAACCATTATGGTACCAAAATATTTGATAATTGATGTTTTAGAGAAGACCCCTAGAATTAAATTCATAACTGCAGAAAAATTAAAAGAAAAAGAAGTATAAGTATAAGAAGAAGTTGAGGAAGAAGATAAAAGCAGTGGTGACACCGCAGAGATGATTAAGTAAATAGATTATTTCCATGAGAAAGAAAGTCCATTCAAGAAGCTCTCAATCGAAATTTCTGAAGTAGAATGTTTAAAGTTTTCTACCCCTAGGAAAGATGAGAAAGGTTAAAATAACATGTTGGAAGAAGAAGTGAATAAGCTATATGAAGAAGTACATTCTAATCGTGATTTTATTCATCCTGAATATACTGAGGTAGGTGCTCATAGGGAAGAGGTTGATGAAGATAGAATTGTTCAACTATTTGATAGTGAACATATATCCCCTAACCTAGAGGGAGATATTCCAAAGTTTAATAAGTGAAAATAGGTGGTTGTTGATACAACTAATAAATTTGGTGTGAAGAATAAGGAAGCTAGTGGATCATCAAAGGGAAAACATGCTTAGTTAGAAAGAGACCTGTCACCAAGAAAAATCTATGATTCGGAATCATAATCCCTTGGACCTGAGTTCATTTTTCAATCTCCAAAGATTATTTTTGGGGGATTATTATATTTATAAGCATTTATTTGAGATTCCAGATGCTTCAACACACCCTAAATCAAAAATCAGTTTTAGTATCCATGGTGATGGATAAGTGTGTCAATCTGGAGGCAGACATCAAATCGTTTTTCATAAACTACAAAGCCATAAAAGGTCTTGAAATAAGATGACTGGCAGGTCAAAGAAAACCATAGAAGAGGTGATTATTCTTGATTAATTCCTAGAAAGTGTCAAGGGTTATTTCGACACAGAAGATAGTAAGATCAAAGATCTCACAAATTGTTTTGAGAAAAAGCTAACTGTGGAATAGAATTCTTGGATTCAATAAGTGAATGATCTGAATGGAAAGATGTATTCAGTTGCCCAAAGTTGGGATTGAGAAAGAGATCTTAGGACAGGCATAGAAAATAATATTTATAGGATGGAATAAATCTTGAGTGGTTAGTATGAATCTCTAATGGATCAGGAAGATAAGATCAAAGCATTAGAAAAAAAGCAGAGGATCATGATCAGCTTCTTAAGCAAGCATAGGAAGATCATATGGTGCTCAAAAAGTATAAAACAATAGTAAAGAAGCTGATGCCCAACGTAAAGGAATGTTAAATATGTCGAATTCTGATCTTTTGTAGTATTCCTTGTAAAAAAAATTCCATTCAGAATGATATTTTTGGTTACATGTCTTTTGGATGTTTAGTACTAATTTTTCAGGTAACATAATTTCTTTTCCATTCCCTTTAATCCTTTTTGAATGTCTCAATGGGGGAGAAGGTAATGTAAAAAATAATACTATGCCCATGTCTAGGGGATTTTTCATTATTATGATTTTTGTATTCAAGATAATATAAAAATATCACTTAGGAAATCAGAATACGATACTTAGTGGTTCCAAAGCCTAAGGGGGAGTTAGTCGTATTCATCATTACTCACGTGTTAAGGGAGAGAAGTTTTATTTTCAAAGACTAGGAAAATATTTTCTACGTCATTATATTCTTTATCATAAGGATGATTGTGCTTTCCAAAAAGGGGGATATTATTGAGTCAATAATGTTTCCTTATGAATTTTCCATTTCTTCATATTTTAAAAATAACAAACACTCTTTCTTAAGGGAAATTTCATTTTCCTATGTTTTATCTTGATAAGGAAATTTTTTCCTTCCCAAAGGAAATTTATCCTTACCATGTTTTCATTATTCATATTCTATGTATAAAATTTGGTTTCATATCTAAAACCTATGAATCATATATATACATAGATATAAAGAATTCTATTTTCCTGATCTGAATTCAGGTTCTGAGTTCTCTAAATTCAGACTTTGAAATCTTATGAGTTCTGACTCTGAGTTCTCTGAATTCAGACTCTGAACTCTTATGATTCCAGACTCTAAGGTCGCTGATTTCATAATCAAAACTCTTATGAGTTCAGACTCTAAATTATTCTAAATTCAGACTCCGAGTTATATTAAATTTAGACTACGAATTTTGTTGAAATTCAGTCTCTGAAATCTATAGAATTCAGGTTCTGAAATGTTTTGAAGACAGAATCCGAATATTCATTTATTATAAACACCGAATGGTTTTTGGTTAGACTCTGAACATTAATTTTCCCTTATACTCCAAAAAAATAATTTGGTTAAGCATCATATTTTTTCTAACTCTTGTTATGGTTATAAAATGATATGGTGCTTTCTGTTTCCATCCAACTATTTTTTGAGTGACGCCTGTATAGGTCCCTCTGAAATTCATTTAAAAATATGATTGTTGGAGGAGGGAGTCGACCGTTAAAGATGTACCTATAAATTGGAGCTCATTTAAACGAGCTCAATACTATTCAAATAGATTTTACATGCTGCTGAAATGATTTCTTGAGAAATACTTTCATTTTTTGTGTGTACTGAACATCTTGTTCAAAATTTCTTCATGTGACTCCAAATGTTGCTGAGTACATTGGAGGGCTTCCTGGGATAGGAAGACAGAGGTGCCGACTACCTTGAAGTTGAGGGCTTGTAGTTATAGAATGATAGACTCCGATCATTGTATCAAGGGATTATCCTGGTGTGGGTAAGTCAAAATTTCATTAAAGTATAACTCAAGGGACCTTTATCCATGGTTGTTGGATACCCTTCTCTTTGGGTTAAGAGATTTATTACTTGTTACTTGTATTGTTTCAGGTTTTCCTCTACATTTTCATTATTTAGGAAAGTATAACTAACTTATAATTTCTTATACATGTACTTTAATTAATATTATTCTATTCACATTAAGGTAGAATCTTTATCTTTGTAAACTTTTTTTAAGTTTCATTTCTGTAATTACTTTTCAGGAATCAAGAATGTTCATAGAACTAAGAGGTCTTTTGAATATGCCTTGTTTATCATTGTTAAACATTACAATATTTAAAAGTTGCAAACTAATTTTTTAATGTCTAAAATTCTCCCCCCTCTTGTATTTTTTTCATCTACATCATTATTACGATACTAAAATCAGTATCATTTCAATCCAAAAATATACATCAACAAGTTAATGATAAATGATATCAGTGAAATAATACAATAAAACCATGTCACAAACTGGTATATAAATGGGATAACATAAAATTTGATTTCAATATAGGATTCCCAATGAATATAAAGGCTACAACATAATTTGGGTTCCAATCGATCATCATACAAACTCAATGGATTTCTTCCCTATAATGGATGATTTCTATTTTGATCATCTTTCTATTATATACATAATTGAGGTGGTAATGTTATATAGAGTAAAACTCTCTATTTTTTATGATCATGATCCTAAATTTACCTCTATGTTTTTATTAACCAATAAGTTAAAATATGATATGGAGTAGAGTATCGACACTATGAATAAAACTCAGAATGGTGATCAGTATGAGAGAACCACTCAAAATCATATGGATATAAAGAAATCATGTCCATTGGATTCATAGAGATTTTTAGATCATCACCTTCCCCTAGTATAGTTCTCATATAAAAACACATTATATTTTTTATGCATACAATAGATTATGATGATCTGTATGGGAATTAGTGTGAGACTCCAATATGATAGGATAAAGATTGAGAGAAGAAGCTGATGGTAACTATTCTTATGCATGATTTGACATAGAAGGTAAAAGAAATTTAGATTCATATAAAATCTTTATAATTTTTCTAGAAAATATTCACATACATTCATCAATGAGTCCCAGATATTCTGGCTATAGATGAAGTGTTCCTTCAAATATCCCCATGTATGAAATTAATGGTTTTTGGGATGAAGTTAAAGTATACTACTAGATACATTATCCCATTTTATATATTTCATCACATCAGACCTATTGAATCAATTGGTAGTAACTTTGGAGAATAATTTTTATATGATTTATAGCTACTGTTGATCATAGATATTTGAGAAAAATACCTAAAAATAAATTAATGTCACCTTGTCAAAATTCAGTGGTGAAAATGCAGTCAATTAAAAAAATAAAATCCATTCTCGATAAAGAAATATTGTTTATATAATGTAGTTGTATAAAACACATTTATTTTATTCATTTTGTTATTCAAACTACTATAAAATAGTTCCATAATTCTTCTATAAATAATTAATCACCATTAAACTTCATATCAATTGATAATATTATCATTATAAAGTAGGTATTATGATTAGTATATTCTAAGGGTTGTAGAAAAATATAATTCAAATGGATAGAATAAGATGCTAACACAACTTGTATGATTGTAAACTGTGTAACCAATTTATTGGAGCACTCGGCCAGGATGTCATCATTGTGATTTTGTTGTAATCAATCACATTATGAGATTAACAAACTAAAATTCATATAGGAGTTTTTAAAAGAAAAGGTCGAGTTTATAAAGATCATCACCCAAACCATGATCACTGAACCACTCCAATAATTTTTACTATCACACCCCATACACAAATGTTATATACTTTTTTAATAAGTTATTTTTCTATAAAGATTGTATATATGTTATTTCTAATTCAGTATTGATTATAATAAACCCTATTAATTATTACTATATATGTACACATAATTATACAATTACATTTATAAGAATTTGAATTTGATTTGAAGAAAAAAAAATTTATTTTTGGGAAATAGATATCTATAGTTTCAACTAAAACACACAATATAAAAAATCCCAGAGTTTTTAATTAAAGAATATTTTCATAAATAAATGTTGTCTTATTATATTTATTTATATATAAATTATAAAATCAAAAAATGATGTCTCATGATATTTTATATGGTCTGCAAAATGTTTATGATGTAAAAACTAGTATTTTTCAAAATGAATTATAATTTTATATGTAAATTCCAATATATAATAATTATTTAGGTGATATATGTGTGATTTTTTTTATAAAAACATTGACATTATGAAATTATATTTTTTTCATATTAACATAGACAATCAATTTTTGGATAAAAATCAATTATGGTATAGTATATGGTATGTATTGTAAGTTCCTAATAGCTAAAAAGGGATGTAATTATTTAAATAAAAGTAAAAAATGATTGGATATAGATTTGAAATTTAAAATATTTTTTTGGATGTTATTTTATCAATTTCCAAAACCAACAATGAATCCTCCAATGCCTATATTATATTTCACTTAATTTAAAAACATTATGAATGTGAATCAATTAAATATCATGAATGTTAATGTTTTAATGAGTTTGGTTATAAAGCTAATGAAATAATTGAATATAGTTCTCTTTGGATGAACTCATAGGAAAACAACCATGGGATAGTTTACAGTTTTGATTATTTTATTATATAGAGTCCAAACCGCGTATTTTGAAATTAATAAGGAACTAACCCCTATTTTCATATAAACACATAGTCAATATATCATTACTTGTGTCACCCGAATATTTTATGATATATTTATTTCCAAATAGATTTAATATATTTGATAACATATGATACACACAATATTGTCATTCAACGAACCACGATACACTATTTAAAGATTACTGTGTAATGTTATAGTTATCACCCTACTTTTGTATTAGAGGATATGAATATGATTAACTCTATTATTAATTATATATGGTTTAACCATATATAAAATTAATTCATTGGTTATTTATTTATTTTTCAAAAAAATATAAGTAAAATTAATTGTTTTTTCTTTAAATTATTTTTTATTAATTCTATGTGTTTTTATCATAATAAGTAAAATTAATAACTATTTATGAATAATTTTATTGAAATTTATATATAATATAATAAAATAAATATTTCAATAATCAAATATTTTTTTATGGAAATGGGATAAAAATATCTATCCAGTTTTATGCTTAAAATGTATTTTTTCTATAAAATAGTTTACACCGCGTTTTGGATAAATATTATAAAATGGTTTTTTAACATATAAAAATGAATTATTCTCAAATAGATTGAATTTTTTGAATTATATGGATTAAAATATTTAAATGAACTTCATTTTCTTTTGGTCAACATTAATAGTAACCTTGGTAAATATATATCACCTGATAAAAGAAAATGCAATAACATAGGGAAAAACATTGTGTTAAGGCATTAAAATTCAACAAAATCATGAATTTATCCTATTTTTTTAGTATATTTACACAATTTACATCTAATTGTAAAATATATGTCCAAATAAATTCATTTTTATGTTATTATGAAATTATATTCATTTAGTAAAATAATAAAGAATAATGGCACTCTTTGGACTTTAATATCTCAAAAAATATTATATATGGATAAAGGGAGAGTGATTTTTATTATAATTGTGTATTTTTAATATAAATTAATTATTTATATCATTTTAATTTATTTTTATTTTTTATATATTGAATAATTACATTAAATTATTATTCAATGTTGATACACTATTTGTCAATTTAATAGAAATTGGAAATTACTGATTTAAAAAAAATAAAGAAATTGGGTGAATTATTATATTACAAAACAAATTAGACATGTATTAAAAAATATATAAGTGTTAATATTTTATATTGAAATTAATTTGTTATAAATTTTTATTACATGTTAAATTTGATTAACACTTCCAAAAAGGACATTAATGAAATCATATAAAAAATAAAAGTTTATTAAATTAATTGAAATTTATAAAAATATATTTAGATTACATGTGAATGTGAAATAATTTTATATATAAAAAAATATCCATTAATGGGTTACTTTAACATTATATAAACATTACTCAAACATAATGTGGGAAAGACGTTGATTTATTAGCTATTGTCAAAAGGGTTAATGGGGGTTAAAACAAAATGATATGGGTGAAAATGTTACGAATACATTACCAAATAATATTTCAAGATAGTATTAAGATTTATAATCATATAATAATTAAATTATATCATTTTGGAGGCAATTTTCTTGTAACATCAATTTATATTAATTTAATACATTGTGTAATTCAAAGAATGCCCCTCCCCTCACTTATAAAAGGGAACTGATTATCCTCTCTTCCTCACATTTTTTGTGCCCCATGTATTAGAAACTATAAACTATAATACACTATTATATTTCTAAATTACATCCTTTAGCTTATTTTCTTTCCAAAAAACCATAACTTCAAGGATTATGGTGTTTAAAAAAGGGAATTCTCAATGAATAAGTATAACTCTTAATAAAGAATTTCTAGTTTTATCTTATCCTATAAGTCATTTATATTTATACTATATAATAAAAATAAAATATTTATGTATATTCTGTATGATCAATTTTAATTATGATAATGTTATAATCATTGTTCATCTTCTTCCCATCCATTGTAAAATTATTATGTCACTCATGTGTACATGTCAACTACCCCTCTATGAAGAGATGTGATTAATTTTTCACACCCACATTACATGAATGTTAATAAAGATAAATTTAATTATCATATATGGTATGTATGATATAATAATTATTCTATAATGTTGAATTAATATTTTCAGTTCATTTATTAAATCATTCAAAAAGTGAAATCGTTGTCCAGGTGTACGTATGACCTATCGTCTCAATTCATTATATAATTATTTTTTATATTAATAGTATTTTTAGACAATTAAAAATATATATAATGAATATAAATGATATTAATATCATAAATAATATTCTGGATATTATGGAATTTTGATCAATTTATAAGGATAAGAACTACCAAATATAGATTCTCATGAAGAATGAAAAAGTTAAAAATTAGCAATAATAATTTAAATAAAAATTTGTTTATAAGAGGATTAATAAATGTTATAATAGGATCATATAATATTTTAAAATTATTTACATGATTTTGGAATATATTAATAATAAATTTCAGTCAGTTATATATGATTTGAGTTCTCTTTTTAATCAAGTGGGACTTGAGGAATAATATTTATGTTATAATCGTATTATTTATCTAGACTGTTCATGATCATGTTTCCATTAATGAAATTTCATGATATATATCTCAATAGTCTCATTATTATTATTCTGATAGGGTTAATGATTTATAATACATGTTTTTCATTAGTTTTCCTCATTTTAAATAATCAAAACATAGAATGAATTTTTTTAGTAAAACCGACATTATGTCAATATTTTGTGGAAATTCCTTTTTTAACCATGTATATGTCTTATATAAATGTTTTCAAGAATTTAATTATATTATTCAATAATTTGTTTTAGAAATTTTCATCCATGATTGATTTTTTTAAAAATGGTTTAAAATGAAATGTTATTATAATTATCTAGATATGGTACATTGGATTTTTACCAAAAATGTGAATGGATCATTGATTAAACATACATGACATGAATATAATTTTCCACCATCTTAACCACTCAATTATTTTAAGATTAAATTACTTTTATCCATGGATTTTTCCAATGGGAAAATTTTTATTAAAATTTTATCATTTTTATATTTTTTTTATTTATTAATCAAGATATTATTTTTATAATGAAATAATTCAATAATCTATTATCAAAAATTTCTATTTATGAAAATATAATTTGATGTTACATGAGATTTACTAGGGCTATGATCCAGTGATACTATATTTGTTCTATCTTAAGTTGGTTTATGTTTATGATGATAAAATATTTTTGATTGTTTTTCCTTTTCCCAGGTTAAGTAATGATAAATGTTTTAATTATCTTCTGGGAGACTTATGAATTGATTTATGATTATGTGAAAGGTGGAAAAAGAATTATTTAACTCTAGGATGAATTTTGTGAAATTTAATTTTCTATTATCTCAAATGGTAATTGGGGGTTATACTACTCTCAAAATAAGATGTTGTACCTAGGGTTAACGTAATCCTGGAACAACATGGTGTATGTGATTTTATCTCAAACTCATGGAAGGTAGGTAGGTAGTTATCCCAATCGTAATAAGTTATGAATTCCATGATTCATAACATTGAAATAATATTTATATTATTATTATTCTTCTATGAATAATTTTTATGATCTATTAATAGATGAGTATGGTTTCAAAGGATAATATCATGTTATCATACCCATTATACTCATGTTTTGGTTAAATGGTCATTGATAATTACATTGTATAACCTAAGTGAGAAAAAATCTCACTACTTCTTATGTTTTCTTTCATCATATTTTGAAGATTAGTTGTAGGTATTACATGTCTAAAAAGTGTTATTGTTTGGAATGACTAAATGAGAGTCGATGATGATATTTTTTGAACAATTTGTTTATATATCAATGTTCCCAATTATACTAAACCTATATGATTATAGTGTCAATCATAATGTTATATATTGAATATTTATTTAATAATATGTAATATTATTTATAAAAATAATAGTCCAATAATTTTATTATTAGATAAAATTTTTGTTATGTCTTTGACTAAACTCTACTAAATCGGTTCCCCAATCTGGTTAGCCACATAACCTCAAGCACAACTTCTCAAACACCAAATTCTACGAACTAGATGAGGGGGTCTATAGTAGAACTATGAAGAGAGTATACCCCCATATTAGAGTGAAATACAAAATGTAAATAGCCGACTAATCTACACATCAATGTAAGAAATAATAATAACCCCACAGAAGATGAAACATTATGTAATTAACTAAAATCCAATAAGGGACCAAACAGCCATGTCATACATACAACCAACCACCCACTAGTCAAGTTACATAAAATTCCCAAAAAATGGATAAAAAAATGGATCTATATAATTATATAGCAAAACACATCTAGTAAAATGATACCACTCAAACAATCCTTCTCGACCAAACCTACTCAACACGGGCCTCACCCCAAACCTGGACCTATAATAAACATGTCTGAGATACTCGGGTACCCATGTAAAGAAGAGTTTTGAGAAGGGTGTGAATAAAACTCAGTAGGCCACCACGATTGGTGTCTAAAAAAATACTAGAATGTATAACAATGCATGATAGAAAAGGAATACATATAGTCAAATAGGTAAATAAAACAGGCTTCATTATTTAATAATATTAATTTAATAACTTTTATTATTTGTTCCCAAAGTTACCCATTTCCATAAATCATGCCTTTTCCAAAGATGGATATATGATCCATATAACATTGGGGTCCTAGTTTTGAAAAATTATAGCCTCGGTCTAAATATATAGCCAGGATCTGGTACACCATGTCTTCTCATCTCAAACATTGGGTCACAATATTTAGAACAAGGAGAATAAGTCTAAGTATCCAACCAGGATTTGAAAAGTATTATCTAAACATAAAAACCATGAAATGGTATAACATTTTCATACCCTTGGAGTCAGGATAATCAGTCCATCCATTGAAATCATTGGTGCACTGGGTCACTTGGAGAATCTGTATTTTCCTCCCAGATCGGGGGGGTTGACTGTTAGTCCAATATCCAAAAACCAATTGTCACATGTCAGAAAACATGAAGCATCGGCCCATGAATCAAACCGAGATTTTTCACATATTGTCCTACCTTCTCCAAAAATTCCTTTATAATAAAATATAATTTTCAATAACATTCTCAAGCTTCACAACTTCTATCGTATAAAAACATTCATAAATAAATCAATTCATCCTTTGCCCAAATAGAATTTTTTATATATGATCTTAAGACCTAGTAATAATAAATCACATCCCTTTGAACAATTTCAATTTCCATTATAAATCATAATACATATAATGGTCCAAATAGACCCTTAAAATCAATATATCCATCAACAAAACCCATCCATGTTCACATGTCATACAAGAATATCAAAATGAAACTTTGTTGTTACACATTCCAAAGTATTCTCTAAATTTGTTTGATATTATTTAATGAAAATAGTCATGTTTCAAGACCTTCAATTTCCAACCAGTACATTTAATATATCAATTTCACCATTTTTACCAATAAGGTCACCACACTCCCATTTCAAAACTATTTCTATTTTAAAAAATATTTTTCCCAGTGGGAAAGAATAAAAAAATACCCAAAAAACACCATTAATTCATATCAAAATTCATCATAGTCTTTTAACAAAACTGAACAACAAAACAATACTTCTTCAAAGGCAGGATCACCCCATAGCTAGTCCTATGTCTTGTCTCACAATATTCTACAGATCAAATGGGATATGTGGATAGTTCAAGGTAAAAATTTAAATTTCAAAGAAATTTATTAAATCAAGGGATCATGAATATCAAAAAAGGGATCTATGGAATATATCACACAAAAATGTATGAATATTATCAAGACTATGTGTAAATCTCTTAGAAAACATACCCTAGTAGAAAAGAATTCTAAGACATTTCGAATGCATCCCAACCTTGTGAAATTCCAAAAACTCTCATTCAAACTCTTGGGCAGAAAAAAGAGCATTCCACGATCACCCAAGGGTTATTATAAAACCAAAAAAAAATATTAATTATAAATATTATAATTAATTAATGTGGTAAACCACAACATGAAATAATATCCGAAAACTCACTAAATCAACTTACTAACCAAAACCCAATGCCAATTTTTGAATAAAGTCTATCATAAAAACCCAGGACACATTACATTGAAAATAATTAATATGACATACAAATTGGACAAATAATTGAATTAAATTATTTTTAAAAGATTTTAAAGTTCATCATGAACACATATCTCAACAAAACACAATGCAATGATGTGAGGAATTCATCTCTGGGTCTCCTCTACCCAAGATGATGAAAATACCCATCATCCTTGGCTAATTCCTCTATAATCTATTGTAATTGGAATCAAATCTCTAAACCCACACACGTGAAATTAGAAGGTACTAAGGGAATGGAGGAAGAGAATGAGGAGGAAGAGAAACCTCACATTGAACATAGAGGAAACCCTAAAATCATCATAAATCGAAGAGTGGAAGAGGGAGGAAGGGATAAGGAACCCTTATATGTTTCATGTGTGTGAGGGGAAGAGAGGGGGCTAGGTTAAAATACTATAGGGGTAAATGGTAAAAATTCTATTGCAATGAAATTCTATGAAACATCATGGTTTTTTCGCACAGCTTTGTAAAAAATATGACAACCACGAACCCCAATATTATCCATCACCAATTCATTGAACAGTTTTATAAAATATTCACCATCCAGGATTTTTGAACTGCCTCCCTTCTATAGAAAAGTTCACAATTTGTCTGATACCAGGTGTAGCTTGTGTTAAAAGCCTCATAACCTCTACAACCTCACATATTTTTTCCATTTTCATCACACTATTTAATCCAAACCCTGATCTAATAATAAATATCAATCATTCTAAGTTCAAAATGAACTAAAAACATCCTTAGAATTACGGATTTGTTGGTTGTTTACAAATACTTGAACACCAAATCATGCAACCTATGTATAAAGATAAAAAATTTCCAAAACATTCCTCAAATCCTCTAAGGTTCATCCAAACACCCAAGATACCTCTCAAGAACCATTCATCATCATAGAATACCGTTTTGAGATATTTAAACTCTTGAAACTACATTTTGAGTTATGAATCATTATTTAACCTATCTGGAAATGAATATTTGAATTCATTCAAAAAAATTTGATCCATCTAGATGTGGTATCTTACATGATTACTTACATTAAGTAAGTAGTGTGAGAATTTTTTTTTGAACCATTAGGATAATTATAGGTATAAAATAATATACAATGTTATGGTGAATAAAGGGGTTTGTTTTTATTCATAATACATACTCTTTTAGAAACTATAAGTGGATGTGGTTTTTACATAGATATATATAGTAATCTTAACACTAAAAAGTGTTTTTTGAAAATATATAAAAATTTTGTTCAGATTCACAATTAATGTTCCCTTGCTAAACAATTAGTTTGACACTCTAGGGGTATATACAAGGGATAATTCACGTTTTTTACATTCCATTTAGATGTATGTGAATTGATTATGATCATTGATTACCTAGTTTAAACCTAGGGTGTCATATATTGAAATGATAGTGAAAAGAATTTTACATCATATAAATGATTTTCCATGATTATGTGGTTTCCCACTATAATTATTGTTACTCATACTATAAATTTTCGAAGGAACTGGGATGATAATAAATTTGAGGGATAATGAAATAATTGTCCTCATAAGAAAAATTATTTTAGGGAAGTTGTATTGAGAAATGTCAATGTTATGGTTATGAAAACATATCAAGAAATGAATAATTTTTAGACTCTAATCAATAAATAATGATAATAATGTTATTTTGAATCCTTCATAGGGAAACATCCACCTTATTTTAGTGTATCATCTTAACCACTAGTTTCAAAGAGATTGATTAGTACCACTGGAAATATATTTTCCTTTATCTAATGAATACATAATGAAATTTAATATTAATTTCTATCATTTAGATGGATAGAATATAAATTGTGGACTCTTATCAATAACACGGGGCCATAATATGAAATTAACACCATCGATTGGGATGAGTTTAGTTGGTAAATTTTAAACAAATATTTTCCTCATAGTATTAGTACGCAAAATTAGAAGGAATTACTGGAGATAATGTGGATGGATTAGGAATCTATTGGTGTTGATAAAAAAATTAAAGGAAGTATGTGGTATTATTCTTGTATCATCATTATATCAGATATTAATATTGATTGATTCTGTAGTGTATTAAACCAAATTACCAAAAGTGGTTTTTGAATATAACACTTTAGTATTTATGAAGAAATAATTCGGTGTTCTACCAAGGTTGAAGTAGATATTAGAGTTTCCCATTATTCTTAATGTTTTTATAAGAAAATTAATATCAGATTAAAAGAAAATCCTAACAATAGAAACCATTGATTTAAGAATATGTTCCTTAAATTATTCTCAATGTGTGGATAGTGAACTAGTGGAAATTGTATTAAGGGGGATAGTAAATGATTCAATTATGGAACTAATGGTCATCAAGTAATTGAATGATGATGTGATAGTAAGAATTTTGTTAATGATGGAGGAAATGAACCATATGACGCACCAACCATTGTCCAAGATTTCAAATACGAGGACATTATGAAATATAATAACTAGTTCTAAAACCTGATGGTTAATTATTTATAATGAAGATTGAATCCTCTTAATCATATAGAAAAACGGAGATGTCACGTGACCACTATTTTGAATGATTGGTATATTGATGATAAAGGTAAAGGTACACATAACATCTAATATTGAACTACTAATGACTTATTTGATTTTTGTTCTACCCACTCATTTATATCTATCAAACTTAATAAGGTTATAAAAATACCACCAAAACTATTAGATGTTTAATTATAAGTAAATATACTTGTTGGTGTAATGATATTACCACAACCAAATTGTTTTATCTAGCTGAATTTTGTGGGAAGGTGCTTACTAAAAATTTTATTACTCACCCTCTAGTTGAATTACATGTTTACATAGCCATGTATTGAATTTATTTATAGAAAAATGAAATCAATTGATGATAACTAGATGTAATATAATATCTTCTAAACCATCATATGATCATCTATCAATGCGATAAAAATTTGAACTTCCAATTAAAAAAAACACAATTACGTGGGTATTGATTCCAATTAAAAGGCGTATTTTATAAGATGGTTGGATATAAATTTAATATCAATGATACGAATATTTTTTGGGGTTTTATTAATGTATCTCTATATGATTTTACTTTTCTTCTACTGAATTGAAAAGGTGAGTTCATAATAGAAATCATACCTTATGCTACACCTATTACGAAGAGTCCATATAGAATGGCCCTGACTGAGTTGTAGGAATTGAATAAGAAATTCATGGAGAGTCTTGAAATTGTATTTATATTGAATATTGAATCACCAGGGGGTGAAACTATTCTTTTTAAAATATATAACCATATAGATTTTCATTGACTATCTAAAAAATAATAAATATCACTATACATAAAAAGGTATAATCTAACACCTATTGATGACTAGTATGATAAATTGTGTGTGGTATATACTATTAAATATATTGATCTTCATTGTGAATATCATCAAATTATGGTTTGGAATGATTATGTACCATGAAAGGATTTTTTACATGGTTTGGAGTCTATGAATTTATACTGATTCAATTTTATCTTTCTGATTACCCTATAATCTTCATGGATTTTAAGAATAGAGTCCTTAAAAATTACCCACATTAGTTTTTCATATTCTTTATATATGATATTGTTATATATTCTGGGGGAAAGGATGTTAATGATGATCCCTTGAGGATTATTCAAAAGACCCAACAGATTTACAATCTATTCTCCAAATTTACAATGTTTGAATTTTGGCTATAAAAAGATTCATTTTGGGTCATATTATCTCAATAGAGGGTATATCGATGGATTCATCAACAACGAATGTTATTGAATATTGGACTGGACAAACCACTATGAATAAGATCCATATTTTTCTCGGTTCTTCTAGATTTTTGTAAATAATTTTTAAATATATTTTTATGGATAGGTAATCTAGTAACCATGAAAAATAATATTGGATCTGTTTTCCTTTGGAAAGATGAATGTCAAGAAATTTTCATTGAACTATAGAAAATGTTAGTAAGTGGAAATGCAAATAAATTTCTATGTAGTGAAATATTTAATGACCCAAAAATTCTATTTCATTTTTTTTAAATAATATAGAATTATTTAGAGACCAGGCTCTTTGACGACACCTGATTCTGAGTCCTCGTGATCCCAGAACTAAATTTTTAAATTTTTAGTTCATTTAAGTAAACATGTGAGAGGGTTTTTTTAGCATTTAAACTGGTTCTCGAATAAAAAATATAAGGTCATTGTTGAACCCCAAATAGTAGGATTCAACTATAATTGATATAACATCGATTAGTGAGGGTTGAAAAAAATATTATATTCATACTTTTCAAAAAATAATTATTTTGTTTATTTTTCCCAACCGTTGGGCGGTGGCATGGCGGCACTATGGTGTACTGAAAACGCTATGAGAAGTCTCATTAAATAAATTTCATTAATGGCTCCTAAACATGCAACTTAATGGTGAATTAAATAAAGTAAAATGACATGATGATGTAATATAACTGAAGCGTTGCGACATGTTTTCTATTAATGGGTTAACACATTGGAGAAATCAAGATCAATCGGTGGAATTTCTATAACAAACCTACGTCGAGAGATCCTATCCAATGATGAATGACTAACATCGGCGGATCTCTAGTGACGTCATTGCACTTTGAAGAATTGGACCGGAGTGCATTGAATGCCTATGGAACTTGAATCCCCGTGGATGGACCACTTCAATGACAAAAACATTTTAGGTAGTGTTTTTTTGTATTAATCTTCCTCGTTCTTCATTCTAAAACAATGAACGAAGATCATCCAACAAATAAGTTGATCTCCAGATCCTCATTCTTCTAGGAGGTTTCCTTTTTCATGCGATTCATGCATCATGAATGATTAAATTATTATAGAAATTCAATTCAATATCCCATGCTTCTAAACCTCTAACGGGGATGGCACAGGACAACACAAACAAAGTCCCAGACACAGAATCTTGTGCGTTTTGTGCGTTCTTCTTTAATGAATATTAAAATTACGAAAGGATAATTAGAGGCCATCATAGTGAAGATGGAATCCCCCATAGACTGTAGGGGAAAGAGGCACGAAAAATGGGCCATCATAGCAGACTCGGTGGACCACAAAATAACCTATTGACGTACCAGTGCAGGTGGAAAACTCTTACCGGTGTCGGTGCACCAGAGGCAGTATTCGCGGCTAGCTCGGGACGACGGCTAGTGGAGGGACGTGACCCCTCGGCCATGTCATGGGAGCGACATTGTGTGGACCATGTTCCCCTAACCTCATGAAAATCTTAGGCATCCTAGTTCAACTAGCCATGTGACATTGCCTCAGATGCACTACATATCAGGGTTGAAGAGATTTTGTCCGCCAGAGGCATACTGGGCAGGGGGTGATCTGTGCCCAGTGGGTCGAACCTACCCCAAGAGGGTCTGACCAACCCCCAACCTGCTGGACCCATGCCCAACTGGCCGAACCTACAACATGGTGGATAGAACCATGCCCTTCGGGCTGAAATCACACTTTGTGGGCTAGGATGGATGCGACCAGGTCACCGGGTGACCGAGCAAGATGGACCCCCGGCCAAACTGGGTTGGGTCCAGTGATGCGAAATGGGTCGAGCACACTAGATAGGCCAGCTCTGGTTTACCCTGAGCTGAACTGGATCAGGTCAGGTTAGTTAAACTAAACCTGGGTAGGTCGGGGCCCGATCTGTGTTGGTCAGTTCAGCTCAACTAGGTCGGACCGGGACTAGACACAACCAACCCCTATTTACCAAAATTCCAATATTTTACAATCATGGCATCCAATTGGTGAGATATTTGCAATGTTGGGACCCTCACGAGGAGGATAAATTTTGAAACACTATATAAAAGCTTTCTTGGAAGTTGAAATATGATGAATAGTATGAGGAGTGGTTATCCTTGAATCAAGCGCACTACATGCGGAAACCATGTGGTTGGGTGAGACATGATGACAACTCACAAACAACCCTATGTGGATCATCTATGATTTCCTAGTGGAATGTGGCACTATCTGACCTGGTAGGCCCATAGTGGGGAGTGGCTTTGTGTGACCCGAATGACCCATGATACACGATAGGTATAGTAACTCATTTTGGACAAGGTAGGAACCCACTCCGGGTGACCCGGCATGCCCACAGTGGGGAGCGGCTCTATTTTGACCCAGCATACCCATGGTACTTATCAAGGATGAGTACCACACCCATACAAGGTTTGCGGGAAGTGGCTCTGTGTAAACTGGTAGGCCCACTATTCTCATTGAGGATGAGTTCTCCAACTGGCCAAGGTGTTCGATGATATGACTGATGGTCTTACTTTCCTACTCTAGAGTATTCCTTGTGTGAGATTTATTGCTTCGTGATTTTAATGATGCATTTCTTTATGGTCTTTCCTTGCTGTTTTGGGGTCCCTACTATGTATATTGTTACTCACCCCTTCATGGGTTGTTCTCGCAGGTGTTGGGTCTAGTGTAGACGACTGCCTCCTTGATGGAGGACTTGGTGGCCCATGATCTGTTGGTGCCTAGTGAGACTAGGCATGCAAGGCGTACTTGTACGTCTTCCAGTGTCTACTCTACACTTACCCATCAGGTGAGGTTTTCATTGAATGAATTCCAATGTTTGATTGAACTTTCCTATTTTTAGTTCATCTTTGTTGGGATTGTATTTGTGGCCATTTGACCTACAGAGTATAGTTTTACATAGTGGTTGTTTAGGGACATGCATGTTTATCTTTCTAGTATTGGGACGTGGTTTTGTGTGTGTGCGTAGAGAAACATAATAAAATTTCACCCACTTGAATATTGATGAATTTGGAACTAGTCTCCATCCCCTGGACTTTGGGAGGCCGACATGGGGGATGTCACGACACATGCTCAGGGGTACAGTTATTGGAAATATGGTATCAGAGGTTGTCAGTTCTACCTTAATGACTGAGAGTCTATTGTTTTTGTTTTTTGGAAATGGTGTTAAATGATTTATGTTCAAATTTAAGATTCGGGGAGTCCAATGATTGTGCGGTAGGTGATGTATCCATACACCAAGACCATGAAATATGTTTTGCAACTCAATATATATAAACACTTGTTGCATGCATCATATATGAGTTGAGTGTTTCATTATGCTCTTCTAGAATAAGAGTTATCTCACCAAGTATAATTTTTTGACTGTGGTACATCTTGACCTATTTCAGGATGCCTCCATGTAGATATCCATCTAGGATTCTGATGCATGACTGTGAGGATAGCACACCTAGAGATGAAGCATCGGTTCATGGACTAATTATAGAGATGGCCACAACTGGTGTTGCCCCATCATTACCACCACCCATTGGTTGACAGTTACTACCAAAGTTACTAATGGAGTACGCACACAAGCTTATCACCTAGCATGAGTTCCAGAGATAGACACCTCTATGGATAATGGGATAGATAGATCTTTAGGCCACGAAGGACTGGCTGGAGGCGGTTATGTGGGTCTTCATGTTAGTTTTGATGCCACATGACCAAATGGTGATCTTAGTCTTGAGCCTTCTTCAGGGCTTGGAAGGGAGATAGTGGAGTATGACGATTTAGACTCATGATGAGGCGATGCTCTATTGGACTGACTTAGAGTGGCTTTTACAGGAGGAGTTATTGCCCCCGACAATTTTATTAGTTCACATACAAGAGATTCTTCATCTACATCAGGGCATTATGTCAGTGGCCATGTATTCTTCGAGGTTTAAAGGCCTCTCTCGCTACTCCATAGGCATGGTGCATGACCTTTTATTTAGGGAATGGACTAATATGTAGGTACACGGATAGAATATTAGGGAATCCATGGTGTCTCCCAATATCAATACATAGGATGGGGTGTTGGAGTGAGCCCTTCCTATAGAGAGCTTCCTACCATAGTAGGAAATGATAACAGGATCCTCTAATAGACATCATGCTACATATTATACAGTAGTGAGATGGAGGCAGTAGACCCAGGGACCCAAGTGGATTAGATCATTTAGGGGACGACCACAGGACTCAAGGTTAGTAGTGTGGGGATCTCAAAACATAGGGAGTATGTAGAGAACCATGTTGTGATTCACCTGTGGCAGGTAGGGACACATGGATCATGACCGTAGAAACCACCACACAGACAATCAGAAGACGGTTGAGGGAAATCCACGGAAGAGGTAAAGGTTTGAGAGAGGTGGTCTATAGGGCAGCAGACATGGAAGGGGAGTAGTTTGAGTGGAATTTAGTGGAATACGATTTGAGGTACTAACTTCACCACACCTAGGTAGTCATCCACGACCTCAGGGAGTAGTTGGACATGGGTGAGCTCAGCTTCATGCAGTGGAAGTCAATGACCATGCACTCCGGAGATGATTAGAGGTATAGTCTATTTCTTATCCAACTTAGTTGCAGTTCTTATAGACATAGATGTTAGTCACCCTTTCCTTGTCAGGGACCTCGTTTGAGGTTTAGATATTCTATTTTAGTCGTTGGCTTTATCCTTACTATTAGAGACACCTACTAGAGGATATTTAATGATTACACACTAGTTCTAGTAGTATGAGCTTACTCTAGGATGTGAGATCTTCGACTGGGATTTCCAAGTATTGACATCAGGGATTTACGACATCATCTTTGTTATCGATTTTTTGTCTATATTCCGTGATCATATTGATAGTATTAGTCATTGTGTGTGGTGTGTATGCGAGGTTGTGACCACGTTTTCCTTCACCTGCATTAAGGCAGCATTTTCTTCACATGAAAAACATTCTTGGAGGAGGGTACAACCAATCAGTCACCAGTTGGCTAGCCTCACTCTTGTTGTGGTGGATGAGAGGAGTCTGAGCTTTCCTATAGTGGTGGATGTGTATGAAGACATAATTCCTGAGGATTTTCTGGGACTACCTACTTACAGGGGGGTATAATTTTTCATTGATCTAACCCAAGGATGGGATCGATATCCACACTGTCATATCGGATGGCTCTGATATAGCTTCTTGAATTGACAGTGTAGCTGGTGGATTTCCAAAAGAATGTCTTCGTGAGGCCTAGTATTTATCCATGGGCAGCCCCGATGTTTTTTTTTCAAGAATGCGGACATGATCATGATACCTATGTGTGTACTTCTTGTGCCTAAACCATGTGATCATTGAGAACAAGCATCTAATGAAAAGGACTGATTACCACTTCAATCAGCTAAAAGGAGTAAGGTGGTTCTCAAAGATAGAACTCAGATCAGGCTATCATCAGCTTAGTGTACATGATGAGGACGTACCAAGGATAGCCTTTAGATGGTGGTATGGACACTATGAGTTTTCGGTGATACCTTACAGCATGACCAATGGCCTAGTATTGTTTATGGGACTCATGAACATGGGTTTTCAGCCTTACCTTGACTGGTTCATCGAATTCTTCATTGATGACATATTCTTGTACTCAACATCATAAGAGGAGCCTGCTACATGCCTATGGATATTTCTGGATACACTCTGAGATCACCAGCATTATGTGATGCTCTCAAACATCCAATTCTGTATTTGGGATGTCTACATTATAGGACCCGTCATCTCGGTGACTGCAGTTATAGTCGATCTGGAGAAGATAGAGGCAGTGCTTTATTGGGAGCCAACCAGGAGCGTGAATGAGGTGTGGAGTTTCCTAGGGATGGATGGATACTACTGGAGGTTCGTGCCTGACTTTTCCTAAGTAGATTTACCTTTATTAGTGTCTACAAGGAAGGTAAAACCCTTCTTCTAGACAGATAAGTGCAAGAAGAGTTTCTAGGAGATGAGGCATAGACTGAAGATTGCTCTTGTCTTGGGACTATCAGAATAGGGATTTGGGTATGTAGTCTTCTGTAATTCCTCAAGCACTAGACTGGGTTGTGTCCTGATGCATGAGTGATTCGTGATCACCTAAAACTCATAGTAGTTGAGGTAGCATGAATAGAAATATGAGGCCCATGACCTTGTGGTAGAAGCTGTGGTCTTGGCTTTGAAATTGGGGTGGCACTACTAGATGGGTGAACGATTTACCATCTACTCTGAACCCAAGAGTCTCTGATATATATTATCACATAAGGACCTAAACCAGTGACAATGGTGATAGATGCAGTTCCTCCAGGACTATGACTTTGAGATAGTCTATACTCCTAATAAGGGGAACGTGGTGGCTGATGCGATCAGCAGGAGGTCTAGTATGCAGCAATTGTGTGAGGCGACAGATTAGAAAGTCATGATGTAGATATCCTTCATGGAAGATGATGGAGAAACTTACCTTTAGTCAATCCTCCACTCTTACAATGATTTAGGGAGTCAAAACATGTGGATGTTGATTTCAAGGACCGACGTGGTTAGTTATCCTCAGGACAGAAACCTGATGGATTTTTGATAGTTAGGGATAATTTCATCCTTATCCAAGGTTGCAGTATATTACTAGTGGGATTATGGGAGCTGGTGTTAAGGGAGTTACACGTATCCCTTTTGGAGGTAAATCCTTTTGTGGATAATATATACCTAGACCTATGACCTTAGTATCAGTTGTTATGGATGATGAAAGAGGTGATAGAGTTCGTTTCACGGGGCCTAACTTTTTAGAAATTGAATTTCGAGCATCAGGTACCCATAGGCTTGGGACAACCAGTTGAGTAACCTAAGTGAATGTCGTATGGTATCTTGATGGACATCATTAAGGTATTACCATGATTTTCCATGGGGCATGATTCTATCTGAGTGATCAATGACTGACTCACTATGTCGTCTCACTTCATAGCCATCCAGAAGTAGGGATCGGTAGAGGTCTTGGTATGCCTCTATGTCCATGAGAGAGTGCAGCATCACAGGGCACCTTCAATGATCATCTCAAACTATTATGCATTCTTTACATCTTGTTTGTGGAAGTGATTGCATGTGGATTTTGGGAAACAGGTGTGCTTGAGCACAAGCTTTCACCCACAAATAAATGGTCAGACAGAACTGACCATAAAGACCATAGAAGACATGCTTCATTCTTGCATCCTTGATTTTGGGAGCAATGGGGAGGACCAATTTCCATGGGTGGAGGGTTCATATAATAACAGTTATCACTGCACCATTGGCATGGAACTGTTTAAGTCCTTGTACGGGCATCCATGTAGATCACCTTTGTGCTATAAAGACCCCAGGGAGTCAGTACTAATTGGTCTAGATTTGGTATGGACAACCACTAAGAAAGATAAAATCATCCAGGAGTTGATGAGGACTATGAAGAGTAGGAAAAAATCATATGATGATAGGATATGGAGACCCTTGGAGTTCAGGGAGGGAGACCATGTGTTCTTTTGAGCCTCACCCCAATTGGGTTTGTAGAGATTTGGTCGGGGCGGAATGTTATCTCTAAGGCTCATCAGAAATTTTCATATTCTTATCAGATTTGGTGAGGGGGAATACCACATAGCTCTCCCCCCAGATTTACCAGGTACACAATGTTTTCCACGTTTCATAGCTGAGGAGGTATGTGCATGATCTATCATAGGTCGTCGACTGAGGCAAGCTGGACATTTACAATGGGGAAATATTTGTAGAGTACATGGTTGAGATAGAGGATCAATATAAGTGACTCTTTCATGGAAATTTGATTACTCTAGTGCAAATTCGATGGCTGTATAAGAATCTCCAAGAGATATCATGGGAGCGAGAGTCTTATATTCATGCCCATTACACCCATTTTTTTATTTAGCACTATTTTGTATTATGCGGACTTGAATCCCAAAAAAGGGGGAGTTATATAATATCCCAAATTTTCTGTGTATTTTTTTTTAAATTATGCGGAATTATTTCTAGATGAGATACTTTTATAGTACTAGATTCTGAGGTCTAGTGAGCGTGAAAATGAAATTTGAACTTTTTTTAGTTCATTTATGTAAACATGCGGGTGGGTTTTTAAAACAATTAAACTAGTGATCAGATAAAAAATATAAGGGAACCATTGAACACAAAATAAAATGATTCACATAGAATTGATATAACTTCGACTGGAATGGGTTGAATGGAAAATTAAATTTTCTGATTTTTCAAAAAAGTGAAATAAAATAACATAAAAAGTTATTCTATTTGTTTTTTCCAACCATTGGGTGCTACAATGGTGGAACTACGGTGTGGCGATAAAGCGTGATCAGTTGTATTAAATAAATATCATTAAGGGATCATATATTTTCATCATAATGACACATTAAACAAAGCGTAATAGATACACTATTTCATAAATGAAATAGAATAATGACGTGATGAGGCAGCGTAATAGAAATGTTGTGACATTTTTTAATGGGTTAACACTTTAGAGAAATCATGATCAAGCGGTGGAATTTCTTTGATGATCCTATGGTGAGTGACCTTTCCAAAGATGAATGAAAAACATTAGGAGATCCCTAGTGACGTCAACATACTTTGAAGAATGGGATCAGAGAGCATAGAACTCCAATTAAATTTAAATCCTCCTGGAAAAAATACTTCAACAACCAACACCTTTGAGGTAGGTTTTTGTTTTTTTATGTTTCCCAGTTCATTATTCTAAAATTCAGAATGTGAATCTACCCATGAACAGTTTGATCCGTAGATCATCTATTATTGAGGGAGGGTTCCTCTTTCTTGGGATTTTTTTATCAGAATTGATTAAATTATGAAGGAAGATCAATTCTATATCACATGTTTCTAAACCTCTAATGTAGAGGGTGTGGGCCGATAAAAACAACGTCTGATACCCTCCACCTAGTATGTTTTGTGAATTATTCTTGACTACATCATTAAAGTGGTATCAAGGAGGATTAGAGTTCATCATAGGGATAATGGAATCCACCAAAGAATGTAGGCACAAGAAACATAAAGAAAGAACCATCGGAGCGGACCCAGGGGTTTGTGGAATAACCCGCTGGCGCGTCTGTGCCAGTGGCCAAAAGCGGGTGGCAGTGCGCCACAACGGCACATTAGAGGTTGGAGCGATGACAAGAAGATGGAAGTGGCCCCATGGAAATGTTAGTGGTGTGGCCTGCAACCACAGACTATGGCATCGCAGGGCACGCGTTCCCCTGACTGGGTGCAGAATTTGGGCAGCCGGGTTTGACCGGCCGTGTGACAATGCCCCTGATGGGATACACGTCCAGTGTGTCGAGATCTGGTCTACCATACGTATGCTGGGCTGGGGAAAACCCATGCTCGGTGGGACGGAATTTCCCCCAACAGGTCGGACCCTCCCCATCGGGATGAAACGAATGAGACTGGGTTGCCTAGCAACCCTGCGGGCTAGACCCCGGGCGAACTGGGCCAGGTCTAGTAGGGCCCAATGGGCCTGGCCTAGTAGACAGGCCATACCGAGCCAACCAATACTAAAAATTGGTTAGGTTGGGTAATTTGAACTAAACTAGGGCACGTGGGGCCCTAGGCTTGGTTGTTCAGGTTGGTCCAACCGGGACGGATCGGGCCTAGACACAAACATACCCTATTTACCAAAACATCAATAACATACAAACCTGGCATCAGATTGAGAATCTGTTTGGGTTTTGGGACCCTCATGATGAGGAATACCATTTTTCATACACCATGTAGACTTCCATGGATTTTGAAATACAATGAATTTATTGAGGAGTGGTTCTCCCAGAATCAAGAGCACTATGTGAGAAAAACTTGTGGTTGGATGAGACCAGAAGAGTGCTGAAAAGAGACCTTGTGTGGATTAGATATTGTGGACCAGTGGAATGAGGATCTATTTTACCTGGTAGACCCACATTGGGGGCAGATCTATGTGACCCGAAAGGCCCTTGGTACTCGACAGGAGGAGTTCCTTAGTATGGAAAGGTGGGAAGTTGCACTGTGTGACCCTGCATGCCCACTATGGGGAGCAACTATGTATGGCCCAACATACCCAAAGTTCATATCAAGGATGAGTACCAAAGAAGTCCAAGGTTAGTGGGAAATGGCCATGTGTGACCCTCTAGGCCCACTGTACTCATTGAGGAAGAGTTCTCTAGCAGCTCAAGGTGTTTGATGATACAGCTGATGGTATTACTTTATTACTCTAGATTATTCCTAATGTGAGTTTTCTTAATTCATGGTTTTATTGGTATATTTTTTTGGTATTTCCTTTTTCTCGGGTCCCTACTGATTATATTGTTACTCACCCCTAAAAAGGGTTCGCCTGCACATGTTGTGTCTAGTGGAGACGACCGCCTCCTTGACAGAGGACTTGGTAGCCCAGGACCCAGTAGTTCCTAGTGGGACCAAGAAGGAAGGGTGTACTTCTAAAACATCCAAAGGCTAATCTAAATATACCCATCAGTTGGTGTTTTCGGTGGACGGGTTTCAGAGTTTCCATGTACTTTCCGATTTTCAGTCCATCTTTGTTGGGTTTTATTCTCACATATTTGACCCACAATTTTTACTTTTACTCGGTGGTTGTTTAGTAAGAAGTATGTTTATCTTTCCAGCACTAGGACATGGTGGCATGTGTTTTCATATAGGTACTCAAGAAAATGTCTCCCACTTGTATGTTGAAGCATTTTGTGCTAGTCACCATGACCTGGCCTTCAAAAGGTAGGCTTGGGGGATGTCACAACACGAGCCCCGCGGGACATGTCATGACTAAGAAGGATTCAGGATCTATAGTGATGCATCAAATAAGGGACATAGATGTTTATTCTTACTAAGTTATATGGTTGTAGATTATTCCCCAAACCAACTGTTATTTCATGAGTGAAATTAATGAAATCATGATTTGAAGTTAGCTGTATAAGTTTTTTATTACAGATATGAAATCATTATCTTTCAAAAGAGTTGTTAGATATATATGCTGATATTAAATGATTAATGTGTATATTTAATAAATAATATATAAATATAATCTAGATTATGTGGTTGATGTGGTTGAAAATTTATGAATGCTTAATACCTTACCAAGCTTGGAAACCAAACAATGTTGAAGATGCTTGGGGTCAAGAAGATCATGCAAGATTACCCCTACCGAGGATCACAAAATATATAATATCCCTTGAATTTAAAGATATGGATATATAAATATTAAAGTAATGGGATAAATCATGTCATGTTAAAATTATTTTTTAACCATATATACATGTGAGGATTAATGATGAGCTAGAAGATGATTTGGAATATAAGATGAAGGTTCGAAACGTTATTGAGTTCAACATTGATGGTGCTAGAATGATATAGTTTAGGAACCATATATATAGTGACCCGGCCTTTCCATACATTGTTATTAAAAAAATTTAAATATAAATAACATAATATTATTACAAATAGAGGATCCAATAGTTTATTTTCTTGTGAAAACTAAGACCATACATAATAATTACAACAACAAGAATAAATATTTATTCAATTTCTTCATTACTAGCTTCTTACTAGAACATGACCTCTCGTTATTACATGTAATCACTTAAGGATATAAATCAAAAAGGGTGAGCTAGAAGCACAGTAAGGGGACCCATAAGAACAATATAGCATGGGTGATCATAATCATAACATAGGCAAAGGATCATGAACATAAAAGGAAGCATAAACATAAGACTTGAAATGTGGCAATTGATAAAAAACGAAACATCATGACTTAGTGGTTATCTACCACACATACTTCTGAACAATTTTAGAATCTTATTCACACGTCATTTCTCATTTTCTCATGAGATTCATCACATTACCCAATGCATTGAAGTGCAGAATAATTTTGGGCGCACCCATCATATTTATACATTAATATTTCACTATATAATTCTGGGTGCACCCGTCACATCATAACATTATCATTTATCATGCATGACACAATGAACATATAACAAAAATGAACATAAATAACCCATGAAAATTAATGGTTTTAATCTCATAAGAACACATTCATAAACATTGGGTTCCCAAATTATATAGGGAATAACATACGTGATACATGAACCATCAACCTTGAATGAGAGGTAAAAAGTGAGTTCGTAAAAGAAGAGTTCATTTGTAAAACTATTAGTTTGACATATACTTCAGTATAAAACATTTATATCCTATGAAATGTAATTTAATAATTACCAATTTATTTTTAAGGAGTTACCATACCAAATTTGGAGTAAAAGAGGGAGAACCCGAAGAAAGAAAATTGGGTTCGAGATTTTCCCCTAACCTTATATCTGAATGCTTCCTTCGCTTTAATGTCATATATAATGACATTATATTAATTAATCAGAAACTCTAGAACCTTTTATAAATTAAAATGGTTCATTTTGGTTTCATTATGTCATTTTATGGGCCTTTTGATGAGTTGAAGGGTTTAAAGATATTGTTCAGGAATGATTGTTTTTACGGTTTTCTTTAGCAGTTCACTTGTATTCATAAATTGAAGTTCGCGTAGAAAATGGGTAAACATAAAGAGCAGATATTACATGTTATTAATGATATTTACGGAGTTTGAATTATCATATAATGTGTTATGTTATATATCTTGTGAATGAATCATTATATAGGAATTTAATGATGATCGTTTGGGTTAATTTGGGCGGTTTTTCGACTACAACGAACTTGTTTAGATTAATCATTTACTAATATGAACATAAGTTAGTTACAGAACATTATGTAGGAAATAATACATATAACATATTCTGGTTCAACCATATAAATGTTTTCATGACCAGATCTAATGGTAGAAATGAAAAAGAAACAAGTCATTCTCGATGGTGATAGATTTACACCACACAAACAACATTTTATTTTATAAAATAAAATGAAGAGGATAATGGGATTGGATGATATAATATCCCTTTAGTATCATAACATTCCAGTATATTTATAATAATGGATTTACCAAAACATTTGTAAAAATATAGGTTGGTGGAGAATAAGAAGAGAACATGAAATTGAAAGAAAATTAAAGAAGAAGAGGGAGAGTAATTACCTCTTGAATCCTCCTCTTGAGATCCTTGTAAAGGGGGCAAGTCTAGGTCTTATGATTAGACCAGAAGCTCTTGGATGTGGGATAGGGGCTAGAGAACATGCTTGGGATGAATTTATACAAGGATTTATGATTTAGAGGTCTGAGGGAATGAGGGAGTGAAGGGTGGTATTTATAGTGGATGGGAGAAGAATTTTCTTAATATAAAATTCATTCGTTTATTATTTCCCCAAAATACAAGGAATAGTTTGTTTTCCATGACCAATAATAATAATTTTATAATTTCATCCTGAACCAAGTGGGATTACATCAGCATAACGTCACACATGACTCTATAATTAGCTTATTTAGCTTATTTTTGTAAATTACGGTATTTCCCTATTCATCAAAAATTCATGTATTTCAGAAAAATCCCAAAATTTCACCCCAACCACTTTTAGTCATGTAGAACCCAAAAATGAAATCTATTTTTCATAAATAAATTTATATATATGATTAATTTAATATTAAATTAAAAAAATAATTTACATGAAAAATACAATTTTTAAAATTAAAACTAATTTTATAATGCTTTCAAAAATTATAAAGGGTCTTATAAAATTATCTAATAACTATAAGACAGAGATTTGTTATTTTATGAAAACATTTTAAGAAAATACTTTTTATTTTAAATTAATTAATTTATTATAATTAATTATTTAAGACTTACAAACATACCAAAATGTTTACTATGGTTAAATTTTCACTTTCATAGGTGCCTATATTTTATTAAATTATTCATGGGTAAGGTTACTATTATTTTGGAAGATTTACTATTCATAAGGTTCATACTACTATTCATAAGGGTGGTTAATATTCATAAGGGTAGGTTACGATTCACAAAAAATTATGTTTTTCTTGGTGGTCCCCAAAAATCATCTTGAACACAACTATGTAAGTTGTATTTTTGAAATTCCAAACAAAGAAGTGACAAACTTATGCTTAAAGGTCAATTAGAACATAGTAGTTCATTATGTTGTGTTTTCATGTAATTTTATGAAATATTTATAATAATGGAATTTCCATTGAAAAACATTGCATCGTTACATGCTTCCCCCTTATGAAATCTCGCCCCCAAAATTTCACTTTACACAAAATGGTGAGGGTACTTCTCCTTCATCACCTCCTCTTGTACCCAAGTAGGTTCTTAAAACATATGGTTGATCTATAACACTTTGACAAGGTGGGTTGTATTATTTCATAGAACCTTATCTCTCTGGTCCAGAATCTCTATTTGTTTCTCTGCAAATGAGAGATCATCTTCCAGCTGTACCACCTCTGAGTTTAGTAAATGTGAGGGGTCCGGTATGTACTTCCTCAGGAGTGATACATGAAACATATAATTAACTTGAGCCATTTCAGTGGATGTGAAAGACGATAGGCCACATCTCCTATGCGGTCAAGGATCTCAAAGGTGTCAATGTACCTTGTGATTAACTTCCCTTTCTTTCCAAATCGCTTGACTCTCTTCCTTGGTGATATTTGAAGGAAGAGTTTGTCTCCAATGTCGAACTCCAAGTCCCTTCGATGGTTTTTAGCATATTTTTGTGCTGACTTTGAGCAGATTTGATGTGTTTCTGAATGATTGGAACCCTCCTTGTTTTCTCTTGCACAAGATCGGGACTTTGTAGCTTTCTGTATACAACATGATCCCAACAGTTTGGAGTTCTATATTGTTTTCCATACAGAGATTCATATGGAGCGATCTGAATACTCGAGTGGAAGATTTTGTTTTATGAGAACTCAACAAATGGGAGATAATGATCCCATCCACCTTTGAATTATAGAGAGCATGCTTTTAGTATATCTTCAAGCATCTGAATAGTTCTTTTAGATTGGCCATCAGTTTGGGGGTGATAGGCCATGTTGAAATTTAATTTAGTACTCAAATAATGGTGAAGGATCCTCCAAAATTCAGATATGAACCTTGGATCACAGTCATAGATAATTGAGAGTGGAACACCATGCAGTCGCACCCCTTCTTTCACATATATCTTTGCAAGTTGTTCAATCGAAAGGTCTTCCCGAATAATGATAAAACGGGAAGTCATGGTGAGTCGATCAACAAAAACCCATATCGCATTATTTAACCTTGACGTCTTCAGGAGACCCGTGACAAAGTCCATAGAATCATTTTCCAATTTCCACATGGGTAAAGGCAATGATAGCATCATCCCTTTGGGGTTTTGTCACTCCTCTTTGACTTTCTAATTTACCAAGCACCTTGATATATATTCTGCAATCTCCTTCTTCATTAATCACACCAGAAGTGTTCTCTAAGATCACGATACATCATGGTGCTACCAGGATGGATAGAGAATATTGAGCTATGTGCATTCTCCAACAGGTCATTCTTTATCCCGGGTGATGAAGGCACCCAAAGCAGCGTTCCAAACCGAATCACACCATAATCGTCGATATGAATGTTGTTCATCTTCCCTTTACTGCATTCACCATCTTTTGTATCTCCACATCATCCCTTTGTTCTTCTTTAATATTCTCTTGGATGGATGGTTGCGCAATCAATTAGGAAATGTAGGATATATCCCCTATCCTTATGATTTCTAAATTTATCCTTTGCTTATCCAAGAAGATAAGGTCTCTCTCAATCCATAACATGGAGAGAGTAACAGGTTCTTTTCTTCTTTGGGAATCAGCTACCATGTACTCCTTTCTAGTATGGTTGTGAATAGAGAAATAGTAATCCTTGATTGGCTCTAACTATCTCCTTTGATGCATGTTGATCTCCTTTTGTGTAAATATATAATTTTATGCTCTTATGGTCGGTGTATATGTCACACTTCTCATCATAAAGGTAGTGCCGCCATATTTTAAAGGAAAAAATCATGTCTACCAGCTCTAGATCATGCATCGAGTAGTTCTTATCATTGGTCTTCAACAGTCATGAGGCATAGGCTATCACATTATCATTTTAAATGAGTACAAAACCCAAGAATTTCTTTAAAGCATCACTGTATTTCACAAAAACGTTTTCACTTTTTAGCAATGTGAGTACAGGTGTAGTGATCAGCGTTCTATTTATCTCCTAAAAGCTTCCCTCCCATTCATCCATCCAGACATAATTTACCCCTTTCCTTGTTAACATAATTAGGGAGCTTGATAATCATGAGATAAAACTCACAAAACGTCGGTAGTACCCAGTTAATCTAAGAAAAATGCGGATTTATGTGACACTAGAGGGCCTAGGCCATTCCTCAATTGATATTGTTTTTAAAGGGTCCAAAGAAATTCCCTCACTTGTGATCACATATCCCAAGAATGTGACTTGATTCATCCAAAAGTCTCAATTTCTGAACATGGTTCACAACTTCTCCTTTCTCAATGCCGCAAAAACAAGTCTTATATGTTATTTATAATCCTACTTTCTCTTAAAGTTGATGAGAATATCATCAATAAACACTACCAAATTTTTTTCAATTTAATTTTTAAAGACTCTATTCATCCAATCCATGAAGATTTAAGGGGAATTTGTAAGTCTAAACGGAATAACCAGAAACACATAGTGCCCATACCTTGTACAGAAGGCAGTCTTATGAATATATTCATTCTTCACCTTTAGCTTATAATATCCAGAACAAAGATCCACCTTGGAGAAGTAAGGAGATCCCCTTAACTGATCTAACAATCCTTCAATCATTGGATGGGGATACTTGTTTTTTATGTTGATCTTGTGGAGTTACTGATAATTGATATACAGCCACATTGTTCCATCCTTCTTCTTTACAATGAGCATTGGCGCACCCCAGGGTGATGCACTAGGGCGTATGAACCCTTTCTCTAGATGCTCTTGTAGCTGCTTCTTTAACTCCTCAAGTTCTATAGGATCCATCCTATAGGGACATTTTGATATAGTAGTACCTCCAGGGATGAGTTCTATTGAGAACTCTACCTCATGATCTTGGGGAATTCTGGGTAACTCTTTGGGAAATACATCACATTATTATATAACGATGGAAATTTCCACAAGGTTGGTAACATCCCTTGACTCAGCCATTTGGGAGAGGTATGTTTCTTCATAGGGAATCAACACCCACAACATTGAATGATTTTTCAATGGATATTCATGAACATCTTTACATTTGTAGAGGAGCATGGGATGGTTCAGAATATGAAATGATATTTGTTTTCTCGATAGTGGATATGTGATCTATATAATGAGAGCCAATCCATTCACATTATTTCATCATATTATACCAAAGGAGGTATTATGAGATTCACTAGACAAATCTTCCCATATATTCAAATAGGAGAAGAGTCAAACACTTGGTTTGAAATGATTTCACAACTTGTTGTTTTTATATATATTTTTATATCAAGTTTTGGTACTTTGATTCTATAGTTCTAGAAAACATTCAAGATATAAAGGAATTCTTACATGTCGGATCCAATAATAATTTTTTCCATTCTTGAGTGAATAAGAAGTGTACCTTGTACGACTTCATTATATTGCTCCACTTCCGCAGTAGTTATTGCATAAGAATTCCCTTTTCCCTTTGTATTTAGTGTCTACTGACACTAATTACCCTGTAGAACTCGAGGTTTAGTGCACTGGCATCCATATTTACCTAGCTCCATACAGTTGTAGCATTGAACCATGGGTAGTTCTCTCCTTTCTTCCACCACATTATCCTTTATTTTTACGTATTTTTGACACTCTTTAGCAAGGTTTCCTTCTTTCCCAAACTTATAGAATTATCTCATCCCTTTGAGGTAGTTCCCATGGTGAAACTTCCCACATTTTTGGCATGTGGGTCATTGAGTTTTCTTCCCACCTTTGTCCTTAGATCCTCCGGCATGAAACTCCATCTTTCATTTCCAATAACCATAGTCGTGGGACCATTCTCCAAACTCAATCTCCACTTTGAGAGCACACCAAAAAACTTCTTCATAACTCCCAATGTATCAAATTTCAATATCCTTTCGAAGGTGTGGTTATAATCATGTAAAGAATCAATCAATTTTTCTATCATTGTTGACAAAAAATCCTGAAGTGTACCTTGGAAGCCTTGTGAATGTCACTTCATATGTTCTGATAGATTCTCATTCTTTTTTTCTTGATCTCTATGAATTCTATATCCATCACTGTGCAAAGAGTTCTTGGGAAATACTTGTTAAGAAACATTATCTTAAAGTCTTCCCATTCCATCTCTTTAATTTCTTCCCTTGGCTTGGTGTTCTTAATCAATGTCCACCATTGATCAGCCTCTCCATCTAGATGATAAACAGATTGTGTCACCTTCTCCATCTCAGAATAGTGAAGAACAGAAATGATCTTCTCCAAGGGGTTGACCCACTATTTCGTAACTAGTGGATATGAAGTACCACTAAACCATTGGGGTCATTGCAGCATACAAAATTCGATTGCCATTTTCTCTCTTGTTGGTGAAGGTGGATGTTCCCCATTATTATGGTTATTTGTTCATAACCTGAGAAAATTGGGTATTCATCACTATGATGTTCAGAAAACAACCTCCCAAATCATTGGGGATGTCGTTCATGAAATCATTACATTGGCCCTCACATGTGTTGTTGGCCTGGTTTCTCCTGGTTCCCACCATTTTCTAAAATAGAAAAGGTTAGAACAAAACATAATTCAATAAGTCGTGAATAAATAACTTATTCCTTTACACAATTTATACTAAAATCATTGCATATGGGATCCTTATATAAATATTCTTGTGTGCATATTTGTACTTAATCTCCTGTTATAGGTTTTATCTAGGGTTCACTAAACCTAATTCCCAAATTAACTAAACCCTTCCTCCGACACCAATTATAGTGACCCTAACTTTTATTTAATTACTATTACATCATTTTAAAGATTAATAACATATTAGTGTTACAAATATGGGATCCAATGGTTTAGTGTCTTGGGAAAAATAGGACCATACATAACAATTACAACATCGAGCATAAACATTTATTGAATTTCTTGTTTACTAGATTCATACTAGAACTTGACATCTCCTTAGTAAATGAAGTCACATGAGGATATAAATCAAAATGGGTGAGCTTAAAGCCTATTAAGGGGACATATAAAAACAATATAGCAAGCGGTGATCATAATCATAACGTATGTAAAGGATCATGAACATCAGAGGATGCATAAACTTAATACTTGAAGTGTGCCAATGCATAAAAATGAAACATTATGTCTTAGTGGTTAACTACCACACATAATTTTGAACAAATATAGAATCTTTTTCATGCACCATTTCACATTTACTCCTGAGATTAATCACTTTTCCCTATTCATTGGAGCACTGTATAATTCTCGGTTCACCCTTCACATTTAATCATTCATATTGCGCTATATAATTCTATGCGCACTCGTCACATCATAACATTATCATTTATCATGAATTCCATAATAAACATATAAAAAATGAATATAACTAACCCATTAAAGGGAATGGGTTTCATCTCATAAGAACATGCTCATAAAATTTGGGTTCCCAAAGGAATGAGGGAATAACATACTTGATACAAGAATCATTAACCTTGAATGAGAGGTACAAGGTGAGTTCTTAATAGAATAGTTCTTTTGTAAAAAATTTTTTTTGACATAAACATCAGTAGACAACATTTATATCACAGAAAATGTATGATAATGATGAAAAAATAATTTTTATGGAGAGACCATACCAAATTTGGAGTAAAATAAGGAGAACCTGAAGAAAGAAAATTGGGTTCGATATTTTCCACTTACCTTATATCTGAACACTCAATTCACATTATTGTCCTATAAAATGACATTATATTAATTAATTAGAAACTAAAGAACCTTTTATAAATGAAAATGGTTCATTTTGGTTTAATTAATTTTTTTTAGGGTCCTTTTGATGAGTTATATGGTTTAAAAACATTGTTCGGGAATGTATGTTTTTAATATTTTCTTGAGTAGTTCACTTGTATTCATAAATTGATGTTCGAGTAGAAAATTAGTAAAAATAAAGAACTCATATTACATTTTATTAATGATATTACATGATTTTTAATGAACTTATAATGAATTATGTTTTATACCATTTGGAATAATCATTATATAATAATTTAATGATGATCGGTTGGGTTAGTTTGGGAGGTTTTTTGACTACAACTAATTTGTTATGATTAATTATTTAATATTATGAATATAAGTTAGTTATATAACATTAAGTAGGAAATAATACATATAAAATATTCTTTTTCCACCATAAAATGGTTTAATTATCAGATCTTAAGTTAGAATTAAAAAAATTCAATTCATTGTCGAAGGTGATAGATTAACACCTCATGAACAATGTTTTCTTTTATAAAATAGAAGTAAGAGGATAAGGGGATTGGAAGATATAATATCACATTAGTATCATAAAATTATATTATATGTATAATATTGTAGTTACCAAACCATTTGAACAAAGATATTTTTTGTAGAGAATAAGATAAGAACTTGAAATTGAAAGGAAATTAAAGTAGAAGAGGGGGAGAAATTACCTCTTGAATCCTCCTCTTGATATTCTTCGTAAGGGGCCAAGGATTAGTATTTTGATGAGACCAGAAGCTCTTGGAAGTGGGGGAGGGGCTAGGGAAGATTCTTGGTCAGATTTTAGACAAGTCTTGAAGCTTGAGAGGTGCGAGGGAATGTGGGGGTGAAGGGTGGTATTTATAGTGGAGGGGAGAGGGGTTTTCTTAATATAAAATTTATTAGTTTATTATTTTCCCAAAAGACAAGGAATAGTGAATATTCCAGGACCAAGAATAGCAATTTAATAATTTAATCCAGTACCAAGTGGGCTTATATTAGTAGAAAATCACACATGACTCTATAATTTACTTATTTAGCTTATTTTTGTAAATTAGGGTATTTATCTATTCGTAAAAATTCTAGTATTTTTGAAAAATCACAAATTTTCACCCCAACCATTTTTTGATGAGTAGAATAAAAATTTAAAGACCATTTTTTAAAAATAAATATCTATATATTATTAATCTAATATTTAATTAAAATTATAATTTTCTTGAAAAATACAGTTTTTAAAATTGTAACTGATTTTATAATGCTTTCAAAAAATTATGAAGGGACATATAAAATTATCTAAAAACTAGAAGACATATATTCATTAATTTATGAGAAAAATTAATGAAAATACATTTTTTAATATTATTTAATTAATTATTATTAACTATTTAAGACTTACAGAAATACCAAAACGTTAATATGGTCAAATTGCCACTTTTTAGGGTGCCTAAATATTATTTAATTATTCATGGGTAATAATACTCTTATTTTAGACAAATTACTATTCGTAAGGGTCATACTACTATACATAATGGTATGTTACTATTCATACGGGTAGGTTCTATTCACCCAAAATGAAGTATTCCTTATTGGACCGCAGAAATCAACTTGAACACAACCGTGTATTTTGGATTTTCAAAATTCCAAACACAGAAGTGAAAAAAATGTGTTTAAAGGTCACATAGCATATAGTATGTCATTATATTGTGTTTTAATGTGATTTTATGACATATTTATAAGAATACAATTTCCATTAAAAAATTTTGGGTTGTTACAATATATCTTATCTTTCGATACCGTATTTCAACAAAGATCTATTGAATAAAAATCATATCAAATCATTCACCATTCTTCAAGGATAAAATGTTACTCATAGATAGCTGAAATATCATTTCTGTTGGGACAACAGTAATGGAGATATTTCAAAATAAGAATATTGGTTCTAGGTAAGACAGTAAGTTAAGGACAAGAGACATAATAATAATGGGATGTTATAGACATTAAATATATGAGAATGGAAATTGGAAAACATTACCATGTATTATGCTTTTAGACTCCCCAAAACATCTGTAGTGTTCAATCATATTTGAGTTTTATTAGATTTCCATTTAATTTAAGTACACTTTTTTGCTACCATCGAATATTTTTCTCTTGATTATATTTAAATAATATTCACAAATGATGTGGTTTGTATTTTATGGGGTACCGCATTTTGTTCAATCTAATTTTGATCCCCATTTTACATCTATGTTTTAGTGATATATTTATAAAGCTATATATAAATATTTTAGTTTTAGTTTAATGTATCATATGTAGAATGATTTTTTGTCTAAGAGAACCATTGAAACCATCAAAAATATTATAAGGTATGTTTCAATGGATTTGAAATGGGAATGGGAGAAACAACTTCCTGTAGTTGAGTCTCCTTTCAATTATACATTTTATTCAATAGTTTAGATGGATATATATAAATTACAATAATAAAAAATCTGTAAAACAGCATCATTATAAGATGATGTTGGTGACAAAAACTTTTAGGACTTGTGCTAGTTGAGGAAAAATCAAGAAATTGTATTTCAGATTGGCAACATATCAATGTGGTTCATAGATGATATGGAAGTGAAAGTTCATGAAAATGTATTTCTATGAAGTTATATAGGGAATAAGGTTATGTGATTCCAAAATAAAGTAATCTTGAGACTTAGGAATATGGGACCATTCAAGATTCATGAACATGTTGGCATGGAATCTTATCATTTGGTACTTTCATAAAACCACTCTAAAGTTCATTACTTGTTCCATTCGTCTCTTCTAATGAAGTATATACCCAATCAATCACATTTAATGAAATTTGAGGTCATAGTGGAGGAGAATGATCTCTCCAATGAAAAAAAACCATTATAAATCTTGTATAATAGAGATAAATTTATACAATACAAGAATAATAACATAGTTAATATTAATTAGAGGAATAAAAAATTCAATTAAGCTACTTGGGAAGCCTAGGATGTGATGAAGTTGTGGTATCGTCATCTATTTTTATTTGAGAAAAAAAATTCTTCGGTGATGTTCATTTTAAGGGGGATATAATGCAATGCCCCATGATTTAATGAAAAATTAATTCTCAAACACATTCAATTTATTAGATACATTATGATACATGCAATATTGTGTTTAAATAAACCACAATATTATATTTAAGTATTATTATTTAGTGGGAATATTGTGGCATATTTTTTGGATTGAAATGAATGAATAATATTAACAAAATTATGATATTTTTATTCTGTACACATGTACAAAATGAATTAATTTATATTGAATAATGATATATAAGGATAAAATAAAATTTAAAGTAAAATAATTATTCTTCTGAAAAATAGTTTTTATGCATGAAAAGTATATTTATATTAATAAAATAAATTATTCACTATTATTGGGTGATTGTAATAATATTTTATATTATATATTCAAAAAATAATAACATTCAAAAAATATTTTATCTTAGGATTGGATTTGAATATATATATTCATATTTATATTTAAAATGTTTTTTAAAGGATTTTTTTGTCATGTTTTACGAAAATATTTTAAAATGAATTTATAGAACTTTTAATAAATGAATCAGGAAAAATGGATTCAATATTTTGAATCAAGGTGATGATATTTCGTATATTAGCATCTTTTAATAAATTTTCCTTATTTTTATCTTTATATTAATATATAAAAATAATAAATTCAAAATTACACTCTCAAGTTTTTAATACTACTAAAATATTTGTCAAAAGTGTTAAAATAGGGTAAATTTTGATCTAAATTTTTACTAGAAATATAAATTTATTTTTTAATTGCAATTTGTTTTCAATGGTTAGTTATTCAATAATTACTTTAAAAACATATGAAATGAAAACATAGTATTTCTTCTATAAATATAAAAATAAAATACATAATTCTAAAAATATTTAATGTAATAATAAATTTTAGAATTATTTTGTTCAATGTTTTTTGGATAAATAAAACACATTTGGTAATTTTTTTAGCTTGGAAAAATAATTTTTTTCATGTTTTCTAAAAGTAAATTTCAATAAATAGTTTGTAAAATTTCATTAATGATATTTTATAAGAAATAATATTTCATTATATGATTTAATGTTAATAAAAATATTATAGTTGGTTAATTGAAGCAGTATGGATAAAAATATCAACAATGGTGAATTTATGGGTCAATTTTAATTTTTCTGTTTTCATTATTGACTCTTAAATAGAAAAAATTTGAATTTATTGTAATTGACAAGTGATTTAATAAGGGGGTCAAATAAAAAAGTTATGGATCATGAAATTGAAAACACCTATCTAGCTTTTCTTGGATGGTGGGATTTATACACACCCTCATATTATCTTATAGTTATATCACATTGGGGAATTTTCTTATAAATTCTATTTTATATTAATTTAATACTTAATATAATTACAAGATTGCAAGTCCACAAAGTAATAAGTGGGTGCCTCTTCTCGTCTACTCCTTGCACATTATGAGACTTATAGATAAAACAAGATCATCCATAATACGTTATTAGATTCCATAACGGCATCATATAGTGTATTTGTTTTCCAAAATACAATCACATCAAGTATTTGGGAGTAATCAAAAATTATATTTTGAATTATGTGTTATAAATATTAATCAAGAATTTTAGATTTCATTTCATCATCTACATAATATAAATTCTTATAATATATTCTTTAATAATTAATTATTTATATTATATATGCTAAATTTGTATTATGTTAATTTAAAAAAATCATCAATATTCCTCCTATAAATTATAAAATAAATACATGACTAATGTTTACGGGTGGACTAACCCCACCACGAAGTGATGTGATACGTTTCCCACTTCCACATTACAAAAATGGTAAAAAAATTAATGAATATATATGATAAAAAATAAATTGTAATTAAATTTAAATGATTAATTAATATTTAATTTTTTATTTTTTATTCTTTTGAAAATTGAAAATATTGTTCCTTCTTACATATGGTCGACCATCTCTAGGAACGTTGTAAATAATTTTTCTATCTCTACCTAATATGAATTATTATATATATTTCTATAATAAATAAATATTATATTTATATATTAAATATCATTATATTGATTTTGTAACGATGATAAGTGTTCATGGATCATAACTACTGATAAAATATTACCAGAAAAAAAAATTAGTTAACACTAGAAAACATCCATTATAAAAATGTATTTTTAATAAGTAGGTTATGAATGTTATAAGTGAATAATAAAATATTACAAGTATATAAATGATTTTTTATATATCAATAATAAATTTTAATTTATAATACATTGTTATAAAATAATTACAAATCATATGGAACTCATCATATGGGATTGATGCTATAATCTCATTACTTGTTGGGAATTTTTAAGATTTTATTTTTGATGATTAAATCTATTCGTATATCTCTGAATAGTGTCATTAAATTTATTATACTATTTTTATTTATTTATACTACATGTTTTCCTTTTATTTTTCACTTTTTAATTAATCATGTGACTGTAATAACTTGTTTAATGAAAATATACATTATTTCTCTATCCAGTCGAAAATAATTTTTCTTCTATGTATATTGTTTAATAAATTATGTGAAAAATGTTTTTAAAATTATGAAATAAATTTTTAAATTCATTTTCACCTATTTTATAATATTTTCTAAATCGATTTAATGGAATCTTCATGTAAATTTACAAACAAGGTACTTTCATATTTTCAAAAAAAAATTGAAAATAAAATTTATTTTAACACAGATGACATTAATGATGTTTATTTTCATCATGAATGTTTAATGATTTGAATTATCCTATAGAAGTTTCCAACGTTCTTCTTAATTAAATATTTTGTTTTCATATTCATTAAATTATTAAATTTTAATATGTTATATAATAAATAATAGGGTATTTCCCCAATAAATATTTGAGTTCCCTTTTAAAGTATTTTTTTATTTAGGACAACGTCATTACATGTTACACAACATTTACTAGGGATATAAACCGGTGATTTGGAATTTATTATCTCTATTTATGGTTTGTTGTTACGATGTTGAAATATATATGGAAATTATTTTCATTTTCCTGTGATAATTTTGGATTATTTTTTCTATGATATTGTGGAATATATATAAAGATATTTATTATTCGGTCATGGGTCATCCAATAATTATATATCCCTATAGTTCATTGGGTAGAAATAAATCTAATAATTCCTCAAAGGGTTCATGGGAGGTTATCCCCGTAACACCCCGAGATTTTATGAAAAAAATTCGTTTAATTTCATTAATTTCTTCTATTATTTACTACACAAAGTTTAGATTATACTATACGCAACACCGTATTAGCTTGCAGTATACGCAACACTATTCTTGACTCGTGTTACACAAAAATTCATGTTCGTTTTGTGGAAATTATTCTACACAACATTATGTATAGATTTTGTTTAATGTATAAATGAAATAAGTTTTGATTATGTTATACGCAACACCAAACGGTGCATTCACTACACTCAGCCCTGACTTGGCTTGCATTACACGCAATCAAGACCTTCCTCGATAGTGTGTGTAGTACGCAATACCGAGTTTCACTAAACGAGATATTATTATAATATTATTATGAACCAGCCGTTAGGAATAGTAATACCCAATTTTTGAAATATTATAAATTTTATTTTTCAAAATGGACTTCATTTTTGGATTTGGAATATCAAAATTAGCCTAGGGTAAATTTTTGGTGTATTTCTGAAAACTTTAAATTTTTGATGAATAGTAAAAACACTGGGTTACTATTTAAAAAACGACTTTTTATTTAAATAATTATTTATTTTATTTAAATTTATTTTAGGTCAAAATTGATACATAATACCTATATATGTTCAATTTAATTCATTGGAGTCATTTTACAATAATTTTCTATACATAAAAAGTTTATTGAAATTTTTACCGTCTTTTACCTACCTCCTAGGAGCTTTTTGCAAACTTACATAAAACATAATTTTACCACTTCTGTGAGTGGAATTTAGAAAATCCGAGAGACATGGTTAATATCAAGGGATAAAATGTGGTTCAATGAGATGAAAATAGTTTTTGTGGAATAGTAACTTTTTACTTTTATTTACCAAAGGTTAAAAGTAAATAGGGTAATTTAGGGTTAAAATGATATTATTATTACTCTAACACATGAGCTAATTCAATTGGATAAGTTTAATTCGACCAAAAACAACCTTAGTAAAGAAATATGACGATTTAGGTCCACTAGGATTAGATTAGGAAATTTATTATTAATTAATTTAAAGAAGGGTTAAAATAGTTAAAATCAATGTTTAATAACTAAATCATTTTTAATATAGTGTTATACATAAGATAAATTCTACTATATATATTAATTATAAATGTAAAAATATTTCCAACATAATGGTATTTTAATTATAATTTGTAGACATTTAAATAAAATAATTTATTTATGACACAATGATGATGGAGTAATTATCTTATTATTGAAATATTAACATAATTGATTTTATAAATACCAAAATAAATGTAATTTGAGACTTTTTATGAATTACACTAATTTTATATGTTAATATGACATGTTAGTATTTATTTTATTAAATATTTTAGAACTAATCGTCCGGTTATGATTTTCACAAAAATCAATTACAAAATAGTGTCAAAATTGACATAAAATAGTTTTTAAAACAAATATTATATTATTAATTGTTATTATATTCCTAAAAATCTATGGTTCTGCCAGGACACTTATATCGTGATAGGGGTGTCATTAAAGGACCACTTGGGGGTCTCTTGGATGTATATGGTGAATTCATTAACTATATAATATAAAAATACAAAGTGACATGGTAAATGTCAATCAAATTAACTAAGAGTTAAAACTAAAAGATAAGGTTAATATAATGACCCAAATCGGTATAAAATATATTGGTTGAGATTATTTCGACCCATACCCACTTTTTATTCTAATGAAATCAATTTGAAGCTATTAAAAACCAAATAAGACTTTATTATAAAATAATATTTTAAAATTGTCCTAAGGTGCCCCTCTCCTCCCTTATAAAAGGGAACCTCCTCCCTCTTCTCCTCACACAACATTGAGCCTTCAAGATCGGAAAAACCCTGAAAATTTCTCTTCTCCACTTCCCTAGAAACATTCTGGAGGTTCTTGTGTTCTCAAAAGACCAACTCTAGTGCCTTAAGAGGAAGCTTAAAAGGGGTGCGTTGAAGAAGAGGTAATCTCTTTTACCGATTCTTTCAAGTTTTCTTCTTCTTAAACATCTTCTTCTTTAGTTGTTTCATTATAAAGTAATAACATAAGTATCAATAATATACTGATATGTTATTATAAATATGAAAGTACCCTATTTCACCTTCTATCTATCCTACAGAAAATGAAATCACCGTGCGTGCGTACGTACGGAATACCGTCTCCACGCCATGGTGTAATCTGTTTTCGACCACCACCTTACATGGATGGGGTATAGTGGTGTAAATAAATAACTATATATAGTTATTTTAAAGTGATATTTATTCTGAAATATTATACATACACTTCAACACAATTCCACGATCATGGGAATGATATTATCGCTTGTGCGTATGTGCGAACTATCGTCTCCACAACGCGATGAGATTTATAATCCATGTTAACCATTCATGAATGATTATAAAGTATTTATATTGAATAATAATGAGATATATGACATAATAATGATACTGGATTTATGTATATATATATATATATATGTCATCTACATAATTCCATTCAATTCAATAAGGAAACGAAAGCAGTGTTCATGCATACGTACACCCTACCGTCTCCATGAACGGTGTATTTCATTCCATTTATCGATCTATCATATATATATGTATATACTGAATATATATTATATATAAATCATGTTTTACATTCTGGAATTATGTAAATCAGGATATAAGGAATAATATCAAGAACAACAAGTCGAAACACGTACAATAAATGAAACGATTTTACCCAAATCACTGCTTTTACATCGAATTTACAAAAGAACGGGTAATAAAAATTCATAAGTAAACTATATATGATATCATAACAATTAATATGATTCTATAATAAGTCAATGAAATTATTCAAATAATTATACAGGAGAATCAGATTCATACGAATCATAACAGACATAATGTAAGGGATAAATTTTCAATCTCATTTTTTATCCATGATTGCTTATACGTAAGTATTTACTGGGGTTACGTTTATCATCCATGACCATGTTTTCTAAAAATGTTTTCATAAAATGATTACTATTTTTAAATGAATTTTTGTATTCATTTTTACCCTTTATATACTTTTTACCACATTGTATGAATGATATATTTCCTTTGGTTACCATATAAGGTACTTTTTTACTTTTCCGGCAAAAGTACGAGGAGAATGTTATTTTTAACTTATATGGTGTGACCAGATTTTTATAGTTTCATAACGCCTCATTTTCAAGAAGCATCCTTTACAATATTTCATGATTATTTTCAACAAAGCCCTTTTCATTTAAAATTTCATGGCATTTTGTGAAAAGAAAATGATTTTGAAGAAGAAGGGATATTTTCCTCAAGAATTCATTTCTGGTGTTTTATAAAACTATTTTCCATAAAAAATGACATTATTTAATATGTTTATGTTTCAATTATAATGACTCCATTATTTTCATGGTTTTATTCTTCCTATGATAAAATTGTATCCATTTTTTATGGATTATATTATGATAGCATGATGTTTAAGAATCACATTCTATTACATGGGTTATGCTATGATGTATGATTCATGATTTTGTGGCAAACATAAGAATGATTTCATTATGAGATGGGTGGGACCTATATCTCCCTCTAATTAATTGGGTAAATATTTATATCTCATGATATATACATGTCTGGAACGGTATGTTAATCCGGTTTAGTAATACAGTACTGGAACGAGGAGTGAACTCAATTCAGAAAAAGACTTTGTCCACTAAGATGGTCGTGGCAGCAATGCCATGGATACTATGGAAATCATATCATGTGATTAATGGTTTCCACAATCACATGTTTTATTCCCATGATATTTTATCATGATTTATGTTCCTTTATGATATATGTCTTACGTACTTCCATGATTTATGTCATTGCTCAAGATTTTGATGGTTAGATTTTATGTTCAAGATTTTGCATTGTTTTATGTTCTCTATGTTTTCCCTTACTGAGCATTTGAGATCACCCTTTTTATATTTTCATTTCCCCATGATATAAAAAATGTTTTTAGGTAAGAAAACCAAAAGAGGAAGATCTTTATGGGAGATGTTGAAGATCATTCACCAAGATTAGAAGATTATGTTACGACTTTCCAAAGACACTAAACTATTATGGTCCTTTGGTGTCTGTTTTTGTTAAGTATTATGTATTCCGAAAATGTAATTTAATGTCGATGTACGTCAATCTTTGGGTCTCCACAGTTGGTATCAGAGGAAAGGTTTAGTTAACCTTTGGAAACTAGGATGCGAAAACTTTAGTGAGATCCCTAGAGATAATTATAAGGTCTATCTAAGGATTTAGCTAAGGTTAATTATAAGCATGGATTATAGTACTAGAATTATGTTAATGATCATAGAATTTAGCCTAAGACGTTAGATATTTAAGGTACTCCCCCTTTATTATGTTGTTTTCCTAGCATATGTTTTGCCTCTTACACTATTCTTTTTGGGTTTTAGAAGATGGCTGGAACCAGAAGGAAGCGTGTTGATTAATGTAATGGACAATGCAATGATTGTCCTCCAGAACTAACCAATGTTATAAGAGATGTAGTGTGAAATATTATTACTATAGTTACACAAGATATGAATCATTCTGGACTTCCAAATTACCAGAGAAGGTAACAATATTCTATTGAGTCCTTCATGAGGAAACTTTCACATTCTTTCAGTGGGTCATCTGATCCACTTATTGCTGAACAACGGATTAGTACCATTGAAAAGATATTTTCAATACATCGTTGTTCGGAACATGAAAAATCTATTCAGGCTATTTACTATTTAGAAGGTGAAGCAGATAAATGGTGGACTCTAATTAAGAATACGAGGCCCCGAGATGAAATTAAATCCATGGAATGGGATGATTTCAAAAACATATTTTTCAATAAGTACTTCCCTCGTATTCTTCGAACAAAGATGGAAATAGATTTCCTTGAGCTTAAGCAAAAGGATGACGAATCTGTTGGTATAGACAAAGCGAATTTTACAAGGCTTGTATGGTATGCATCTGGCTTTATCATCCAACCTGGAAGTAAAGTTTATCGATTCTTCAGTGGCTTAAAACCAAGTCTTCAAAGGGAATTACCTATAAGATACTTTAGTAGCTATGAAAAAATTGTGCGTTGTGCTGTCAAGGTAGAAATGGAAGTTGGTGTTACATATCCATCTCATGGTTTGGACAAGAAACGAATGATAGAGTTCAAGGATAAATCTCAGAATAATGGTGAAAAGAAGATTAATGTTTCTTTATGCTCAATGTGTGGAAAAAAGCATGGTGGAGATTGTCTTAAAGGGGCTTGAATATGTTTTATGTGTGGAGAAAAGGACATCGAGCAACTGAGTGTCGATGTAATGGAAAAAGGGTTTCTAATGACATGAATAAAGAAATGTCTACAGAGAATGAACCACCAAAACATCAATGCTTCAAGTGTAAGGAAATGGGGCATTATCCTAATCAATGCCCTAATCCAAGGGTTAATTAATATCAACATGAGCAACCACTTAAAGAATAGGACAAAGGGAGGTCACATGCGATCACTATTGGCGATGTTGAATATGACAATGATGTGGTGGAATGATTTAGTGTTTATGTAATGGGATTCCAAAATAATGTTTTATATACAATCGTGGAATATTGAAATATTTATGTATTTGTCTATTGTGGTTTTCAATAATTTTATGGTACTGGTAACCATGGAAAGTGATTAAGATATTTTTGGAAAGAAGATAATATGCATATAATGATGGGATAAGGAGAAAATGAAATGTTTGATAGTATTCATGAGCTCATGACTGATATAAGGAAAAAAATATATCATGGTTTGAGTATATAGAATTTTTGGATTTTGGTATGTGGAAAGAGTTAACTTTTGAAAGAATTCATGTTTTCAAATAGATTCAATGGGTATTAATTTTTCTATAGAATACATGATGAATGTATTCACATGTTAATAATGTGACCAACAACATATATCTTATATGGGGGATAAATGATGGTATTCACATGCTCGGTAGATGACATTTCTAGTAATCATTTTATTTATACTATAAGACTGGACAGAAGTATTTTGGATAAGCCTAAAGATTGGAATGGATTATGTTGGACATAAGGTAGTATTGTTTAAGGCTAGAAATTTTTCGATATTATTGATGGAATGTTATAATAATGTAGTTTTAAAAAAGGAAAACCTGTAGGATGGGAAACAACCTGTCGCGTCGGACAAGGACGCAGGAATCAAACCCACAACCAATGTGTGGCAGGCCTTTATTGCCTGCCACTAGCCTACTGGAAGTCCCTGGTTAGTAGAAACTAGTTTTATTCTATTAAGCGCTGTGATAGCTGAAGTATAAGTCCATTTTAGCAACCATATACGATTAATCCCAACATAAATGGACTTCTGTATATTTAATAAATTATGCTAAACTTTTGCAATAGAAATAGATGGAATGACCTATCATTATATCACATAATCTCCTAACACTTCACAGAAGAAAAAATTCAACTTCATTTATTTACGAGATGAAGTGGAAATTGTTCGAGGCATCAACAACAGTGAGATTGTACCAAAATCAATTAAGTATTTATTTTAATTCAAAAATTCTTCAACTTTAGGGAAATGATCTTGAAAACAAAATATTTTGTCCTATTGCTCTCATATATGATGAATTGGATGGTACCGTATATCATCACACATTTATGGATTTGTGATTGTTGGATTTTTCATAGCCATGTCCTCTACCACTCTTCATCAGAAGTTGATGGTTATATTTCTCTTGCATATACGTATTTTCACCTATGTTCTACTATGTGGAATCCCAGTGATTAGTTAATTTGGGTAACCATTACGTTTCATACATTGATTTTTAAAGTCATGTTTTGGTATTCTTTTTACGATGGGGGTTTCTATTAAAGAAACTTTCAAGTAGTAAACCATTTATAACCCTGATGAATTTCGAGGGAGAAATTCAATTTAAGGGGGGTAAAATGTAACACCCTGAGATTTTATGAAAAAAATTCTTTTAAATTCATTTATGTCTTCTATTATACACAACACCATGTTTAGATTATACTATACGCAACACCGTATTATCTTGAAGTATACGTAACACTATTCTTGGCTTGTGTTATACACAAATTTAAGTTCGTTTTGTCGAAATTATTCTACGTAACATTAAGTATAGATTTTGTTTAATGTATAAATGAAATAAGTTTTGATTATGTTATACGCAACACCAAAAAGTGCTTTCACTACATGCATCCTTGACTTGGCATGTATGACACGCAATCAAGATCTTCCTCGATAGTGTGTGTAGTACACAATACTGAGTTTCACTAAACGAGATATTATTTTAATATTATTATGAACTAGCCGTTATGATTAGTAATACCCAATTTTTGAAATTTTATAAATTATATTTTTCAAAATGGACTTCATTTTTGGATTCAGAATATCGAAATTAGCCTAGGGTGATTTTTTGGTATTTTTCTGAAAACATTCAATTTTTGATGAATAGTGAAAACACTGGGTTACTATTTAAAAACCGACTTTTTATTTAAATAATTTTTTATTTTATTTAAATTTATTTTAGGTCAAAATGTATACATAATACATATATAATTTCAATGTGATTCATTGGAGTCGTTTTATAATAATTTTCGATATATAATAATTTTATTGAACTTTTAACCGTCTTTTACCTACCTCCTAAGAGCTTTTTGCAAACATACATAATACCTAATTTTACCACTTCTGTGAGTGGAATTTCAAAAATATGAGAGAAAAGGTTAATATCAAGGACTAGAATGTGGTTCAATGAGATGAAAATATTTTTTGGTGAATAGTAACTTTTTACTTTTATTTTCCACGGTTAAAAGTAAATAGGGTAATTAAGGGTAAAAATGATATTATTATTACGATAACACATGTACTAATTCTATTGGATAAGTTTAATTCGACCAAAAACTACCATAATAATAAAATATGACCATTTAGGTCCACATGGATAATATTAGGACATTTATTATTAATTTATTTAAAGAAGGGTTAAAATAGCTAAAATCAATGTTTAATAAATAAATAATATTTAATATAGTATTATAAATTAGATAAATTAGAGTATAAATATTCATTATAAAGATAAAAAGATTCCATACATAATGGATGTTTATTTATAATTTTTAGACATTAAATAATTTAATTTATTTATGACACAATGAAGATGCAGTAATTATCTTATTAATGAAATATTAACATAATTGATGTTTTAAATACCCAAATAAATGTAATTTGAGACTTTTTATGAGATAAACTAATTTTCTAGGTTAATATGTAATTTTTTTATTGATTTAATTAACTTTTTTCGAAATAATCATTTTGTTATGAGTTTCACAAAAATCAATTACCAAATAGTTTCAAAATAGACATAAAATAGTTTTTAAAACAAATATTATATTATTAATTGTTATTATATTCCTAAAAATATAAGGTTCGTCTAGGATAAATATATCATGATATTTGTATCATTAAAGTACCACTTGGGGGTATCTTGGCTGTATATGGTAATTTTATTAACTATATAATATAAAAATACAAAGTGACATAGTAAATGTCAATCTAATTAACTAAGAGTAAAAACTAAAAGATAAGGTTAATATAATAACCCAAACCTGTATAAATTTATTTTTTGAGATTATTTAGACCCTACCCACGTTATCTCCTAAATAAATAAATTTTGAGACATTAAAAACCGAATATGACTTTATTATAAAATAATATTTTAAGTTTTTCCTATAGTGCCCCTCTCCTCCCTTATAAAATGGAACCTCCTCCCTCTTCTCCTCACACAACATTGAGCCTTAAAGCACGGTAAAACCCTGAAAATTTATCTTATACACTTCCCTAGAAACATTATCGAGGTTCTGGTATTCTCAAAAGACCAACTCTAGTGCCTTAAGAGGAAGCATAAAAGGGGTGCGTCGAAGAAGAGGTAATCTCTTCTACCGATTCTTTCAAGTTTTCTTTCTTCTACAACTTATTCTTCTTTAGTTGTTTAATTATAAGGTAATAACATCAATATAAATAATATAGTGATATGTTATTATAAATATGAAACAAACCTATTTCACCTTCTATCCATCCTACGGAAAATGAAATCACCGCGCATGCGTACGTACGGAATACCGTCTCCACGCTGTGTTGTAATCTGTTTTTGACCCCCACCTTACTTGGATGGGTATAATGGTGTAAATAAATAACTATATGTAATTATTGTAAAGTGATATTGATTCTGATATATTATACATACACTTCAACACAATTCCACGATCATGGGAATGATATCATCGCTCGTGCATACGTATGGACTACCGTCTCCACGACGCGATGAGATTCATTCTCCATGTTTACCATTCATGAATGATTATAAAGTATGTATAATGAATAATAATGATATATAGGAAATAATAATGATACTGTATTTATGTATATATATATATGTCATATACTTTATTCTATTCAATTCAATAAGGAAACGAAAACACCGTTCCGACATACGTACGACCTACTGTCTCCATGAATGGTGTATTTCATTCCATTTATCGATCTATCATATATATATGTATATACTGAATATATATTATATATAAATAAAGTTTTACATTCTAGAATTATGTAAATCATTATATAAGTAATAATATCAAGAACAACAAGTCGAAACACATACAATAAATGAAATGATTTTACCCAAATCGCTGCTTTTACATCGAATTTACAGAAAAACGGGTAATATAAAGTCATAAGTAAACTATGTATGATATCATAACAATGAATATGATTCTGTAATAAGTCAATAAAATTATTTAAGTCATTATACATGAGTTTTATATACATACAAATAACATTTCACATAAGGTAACTGATAAATTTTCAATCTCATTTTTTATCTGAGATTGCTTATACGTAAGTATTTACTAGGGTTACGTTTATCATCCATGACCATGTTTTCTAAAAATGATCTCATAAAATGTTTACTATTCTTACATGAATGTTTATAGTCATTTTTACCCTTTATTTACTTTATACCACATTGTATTAATGGAATCTTTCCTTTGGTTACCATATAAGGTACTTTTTGACTTTTCCAACAAAAGTACGAGGAGAATGTTATTTTTAACTTATACGGCATGAACAGATTTTTACGGTTTCATAACGCCTCATTTTCAAGAATCCTCCTGTATAATATTGCATGATTATTTTCAACAAAACCCTTTTCTTTTAAAATTTCATGGTATTTTGTTAAAATAAAATGATTTTGAAGAAGAAAGGATATTTTCCTCAAGAATTCATTTCAAGTGTTTTATCAAAACTATTTTCCATCAAAAATGAAATTATTTAATATGTTTATGTTTAATGTATAATGTCTCCATTATTTACATGGTTTGATTCTTCTTATGATAAAATTGTATCCGTTTTTTAGGGATTATGTTATGGTGGCATGATGTTTAAGAATCCCATTCTAATGCATGGGTTATGCTATGATGTATGATTCATGATTTTGTGGAAAATGTAATAATGATTTCATTATGAGATGGGTGGGACCTATATATCCCTCCAATGATTTGGGTAAAGATTTATATCTCATGAGATAGACATGGATGGAACGGTAAGTTATTTCAGTTCAGTAATACAGGACTGGAACGAGGAGTGAACTCGATTCAGAAAGGGACTTTGTCCACTAATATGGTCTTCGCAGAAATGCTTTGGATACTATGGAAATCATATCATGTGGTTATTGGTTGCCACAATCACATGTTTTATTCCCATGCTATTTTATCATGATTTATGTTCCTTTATGATATATTCCTTATATACTTCCAAGATTTATGTCTTTGCTCGTGGTTTTTATTTTTAGATTTTATGTTCAAGCTTTTGAATTCAAATATTTATGGATTGTTTTATGTTCTCTATGTTTACCCTTACTAAGCATTTAAGCTCACCGTTTTTATGTCTTATTTTCCCCAAGATATAAAAAAAGGTTTTAGATAAGAAAACCAATAGGGGAAGATCTTTATGGGAGATGTTTAAGATCTTTCACCATGATTAGATGATTGTGTTCTGAGTTTCCAAAGACACTAAACTATTACGGTCCTTTGGTGTCTGTTTTTGTAATGTATTAATTATTCCACCAAAGTAATGTAATGTCGATGTACGTGAAGATTTGGGACTCCAAAATCCCAATCCTAAAACAATAGGGTACATTGGACATTCTCCAAATCCAGAAACAAATGGGTACACAGGAGGTCATCCCAAACACGAGGGAGGGGCATGGGTAGTTATTCCAAGACTAGCATGTTATGAATGTATTACTGGTTATCCTTGACAAAATATTTATATTATTATAAATATTAAATACTTTATACCACTATTCTATGAAATGATCTTATGAAAATGTAATATTTTCAAATATCATCGTCCTTAATCCCTTTATGATTCATGTTTTATGAACTACAAAACATTTTTCCATAAATCCGGTTTATGATCTATGAATTTGTTCTAATTGTTTTCAAAATTTAAGATAATGTTATCATACACATTATACACAGGTTATGATAAAATAACCACTGATATCTTCCTTGTATACCTTTACTAAATTTCATTGTTCACAATTTCTTATGATTATTTTCCTCATGTTAAGAAGATCAATTTTGGGTAAGATATTTTTAAGAAGGGATATAGTAATGAAGAATTATGTTGAAGATAGTTTATATATCATATTATGTACCAGTTTATGTGTCTATGTTTCTAATGATACTAGACCTATATGATTATAGTATGGATCATAATTTTCTTTAATGAATGATAATATAATAAGATTTAATATTAATGTTTTAAATGTCTGGTTATTTATAATCCTCCTCACATAAAACCCATTATCTAAGAAGTTTCTCTCTCTATTCCCTTCTATGTCCCTCACATGGTGTTTCCATACTCTTAAGAACATCATCCCATGATTTTAGAAGAAAAACCTTTGGGAAATGTATTCTCTTACTCTTTCTCCATATTCATGTACTTCCACAATATTATTCCTTTTGATTTTAAATAGTGCATTCAGAAAAACAAATCACATCCCATTACTCCCTATATGATTTCCTTTTATTATGATACCACCTTTAACTCTTATTAATCCATTCGATGATTTTTTATGGGTTCACATCGTGCTGCCAGAATTTTTCTATGCTTTTTAAGCCAAATATTTTTTTTGGGAATACCTATCATATATTCCTCATAATGGTATTCACCTAGTTATACCTATCAATCATTTATTTTGGTCATCCATTAATATAACCCACACTCTATAATCATGGGATTAAAAATGATGAATGGAATTCATATATTGTATGATATATGTGGCATAGAAATGTATGTACATTATATAAATGTTATAGGTGAACCCATAATTATATAGACCTCAGATACATTGGGTAATGTTTTTATCAAATGTTATTCTTTTTATGGTTCACATATGGTTATCCTAAATACATTATGGTATGATATCTTCATTCTTATCCATGACATGTACTTATGCTGTAGTGTTTCAATTGGATTCTACATTGTTGTGACTCATTGATGTTATTATCTTATTTTATGATTAAATTTTTAAGATTATGATTATAAAAATTTTATGTCAGAAATTTATTCTTATTGAATCATATGTATTACTTAAATTTATTGTATTCATTAATTATTCCCTCTCTTGGATATAAAACTCACCCCTTTATTTTTAATGTCTCCAGGTAATCCCATGTAATATTAAAAGACCCATGTGATACAAGGGAATGTTATATAGTTTCTAAATAAGATTATTCTATTCCAATATCATGTATGTGAGATATATTTATAATTTCCAGAAGAAAATAGACCTATTGATTTTTTGAGATTGTGTAATATATATTTTAATATAATAAATTATATATTAATGTTAATAAAGGATATATTTTTTCATAATGATAGCATTCAAATTATCTCACTCTCACTCATTGGTGTATAAATATATAAATATATTATCAATAAATAAAATCACAATCAAATATAAATTTAGATGTATTGCATTTTTTTATCATCATTATAGACACAGATTGTGATTTCTTCACCTTGAATAGATTTTCTAAAAAAACATAATGGAAATATCATGTTTGAAATAATTTCATAACCACATACTTTTCTCACCTCATTAATAGATGTTAACATGATTGGTTTTCAACCCAATAAATACACTAAAGTCAACATTATTAATTGAAAAAAATAATTAAACTATAGAAGTGTATAACATTTATTAATTTTTACCATGTTCATCCAATTAGAATCAAAAAACAATCCCAAACACTCAATAGATTTCTCAGAGAAAAAAATAGAGCACCCCTCTTCAAAAATGAATCCCTTTGACTCATGTTATTAAAAAAATATCCTTTATCCCTTAAATCAAAGTATGGTATATGATATGGATGTATATAAATTTGATTACTAACCATAATAATTTCTATCATAATGTCCACCGCCCAGTATGGACATAACCCAAAAAATAATAAAGATACCAATATTGATATTGGATAACCAAAATAAAGAAGGAATTGATAACTCCCACACTTGACAATATATATATCTTGATGAAGAATGATGTAATCATATTAAAATTCCCCAAAACATAAATTTCATTACATTAATGTTAGTCTATTGTTACATGAAAGACATAAAATTATTCATCAGAAAAAATGAAATACATTCTCATATAATATTAATCTATCTTCAAACAGAACCATGGAAACCATTATATCCCAAAAACCATTTCAAATGCATTACAATAAATAGGGATTAAACCCTAATATGACCATAACTATAGATACAAATGATAATTTCTTGATATATCTTCATAGGATCCTCTCTTCTTCCAAATGGGGAGACTACAAAAACCCCAAAATAAAAACATCACACCCAATACTAAATAAAAAATCCATGAAATAAGATATAAATGAAATGAAATCAATAAAATTAAATAATATATTAACAATGGTGGGGCTGACCAATAACACACCTCTCATCATTGAAGATCCATGTCCAGTATCAATTGGTGACTATTTACCTACCAACAACTTCCCATATCCAACAACATGACCATTCCCCTAGGTTAGATTAATATTTTACGTAGAATATCCATATAAAGAATATCCATGTAAAACTATATTAGAAACATTATCTCATATCCCATATGAAATTAATCTTGTAATATACTTGGGATACATTCCTCTAGTCGTGATTCATGTAATATAAGAGAATCATAGCCTTATCTCTACTAAGATTATTGTCAATAAAACTTCTAAATATGGCCTATATTTCCAAAAAAGTGTTAATCACTAAGAGATTAATGACTAATAGATCATCTAATACCTATTCAAAAATGTAAAAACAATATAACAATCTATTTTCTCTATAATAAAGAGACTATAAAATCATACCTATACAACTTAATCAATCACCATCCATACAATCATTATCTCCCTTCACCTTCTTGCCACTACCATCATTAGTGGGTCTGACGAAATATACATTTTCTACTAAAAACATTACCTTACAAAAAATCTATATTTACTAAATATTTATATATATGTCAACATAAGTTATAACTAATTTAAAAATATAAAAAATCAACCATCTCTTGTATAAATGAGATTTGGATAACTTATCCTCACTCAATGCAAAAGGAAAACAAAACACTACATTAAACAGAGAGGTATAATTTCAAATGGTCATATTAAAACATTAATATCTCCATACAGATGAATTTATATCTATCATTAGTGTCTAAGAATTCTATTACTCAAATAACTTATTTAGAAAACCCAACATTGAAAACCCTTTAGTTTATTTGAACTTGTTCCACTCCAAATCATCAATCAACTTAAAGATCCAATACATTGAATATAAACACTAATAAAATATTTAAGGCCCACCATCTCCTATAATGATAAGAGTATGTGGTATTTAAAAACCATGAACCTAATTGGATGTAACTTCCACATCCTCTAATGATTTCACAATTATATTTCGGATCTCTAATAAAAAACACTCAGGATATTCTTTTCCACTAGGGTCACTTTCATTCCCACCAAGGGTACACACTCAATATCCCCCTCCATATTCCATCCATCCTAATTATACTAAAAAAACCTTCCCCATGATATATTAACTTTTATCCCTGGATCAATGATTTTATAAAAAAACACATCGGTTAGTATCTAATTTGTTTTTCAAAAAACCACCACATTATAATTCAATTCATAAAAAATATCATAATATAAAAAATCTCACCAATTTAATGGAAATATATAATTGATGTTGGATTTATAATCCTTCTTTATTTATACACTATTAATATGTTATTTAGGATACTGTAGTTAATTTTTTAGAAACTAAATTATTTAATCAAAATTTTATGAATTGATACATCAAAACCACATATAGAAAAAATATATTTCATGTTCTTATTGGCCATAAATGGTGCATGAATAACCCACTACTCACTCTATTCTATGTGAGTTTTAAGAAATTATTTAATAAATTTGAAAACATAGTTATATAAAATCATTCCCCTCCTCATTTGATTGATATGAGTTAGAATTTCTACTTTTCCTTATGTGATATCCCTATAGTGCCCAAGGCTATAAATAAATGTCGTGGTATTCAAAAATTTCTCGGATATGATTTTACATTTCAAAATAAAACAACTGATCCCTGGTTTCCTTAATTAAAAACCAATAAATGATGAAAACCCCAATTTACAATACTCAAATGATAAAAATATAACAACAAACCATACTAGAGTATAATTCCAAAACTAATACCACTGTCTAAGTATATGGTGGAAGAAAACCACAAAAAATCATTAAGACTCCAAAGAGACCAACTAAGAAACTCTAAATAATATACAAGATCTAAATCCCCAATCGATTCCCAAGTATCATGAAACATAACTAAAGAAATTTGATACCATTACTTTATTTTTGTCCTAATAAAAAATATATACAAACAAGCCAATGATTCCATGTAGGGGATGAGTATAAAAACTCTGTAGGATTTCCAAAAATTACTTCCATACTCATTCCAATAATATTTAACATGTAAGAACATTTATTTAAACATTTTATATAATAAAACTAAAAAAATTATATAAAATTTAAACTATATATTTCTAAAAAGGATCTTTCAGAAAAATAGTTTTCAAAATGAATATTGTTTTCAATGAAAGTAACCAAACATTTCATTTAACCATTTTTTTACACCCATTTTGGAATAATCTATTCCATTTAACATAAAAACACACATGCACACACATAATCTTGGTTTATCAATTTATGGTGAAACTTCACATCCATAACCCATCCCTTTGATGGTGGTACTTCATAACCATTAACCATGATAAGGAATTCATTCACAAACATTAATGCCAGAACTCATGATAACTAATTTTTTTTAATATTTGAAACCATTTCAATAAAACAATCCATTTTATTGAAAACACTTTCCAAACAATTCGTAATCATTAAAACCAAAAAACCATTTTAAAATCGTCATGTTAAAATAATTAAACCAATTTCACTTTTCACTAAAAGAACCAATTTACATAAATCATCAACAAATATGGCTATATATATATTTACATCAATTTCTATATTCAAAGAATAAAAATAAATCAATTTAAATTCAATCCGTCAATTTTTAATAATATGAGTAGATATTCAAGACACCTACCAGGGAAAATATGGTGAATATGATGAATGGAACAAATTATCCAACAAAATAGGGTAAAACAGTAAAACACTTCCTTTTAACTAGTTCCCTATAATCTACATAGCCATATATCATCATGATTGGAATAAAATAACATATATCTATACGGAATGGATTAGATATTGGAATCCAATAGAGGGGAGATGAAGAGATGTAAGGAAAACAACTATGTACAAATACTTGACATGCCATTTATCCTTTAACACACTAATCTTTTCAAATGGATCACCCGCGTATTAAAGGGAAGAGTCTACACAAGCTTTGGGAGGAGAGATAAATGAGTTAGGGTCTTCATATATGAAATTTTTTTTGTTAAAGGCATAAAACAATTTAGATCCACAATTTTATGATATATATTTTGGTTGTACATGGTTATATTTAATGGTTTTTCATATCTTGAATTAACCATGCATAGGCCACTGCCTCAAGAATGACCTCTAATGGTAGGATCTCATAGTTAGAAATACTGTGCACAAACTATGTTGAAACCCACTGTCCCAAAATCCAATTTCTTATGGGTAGCCACGTACATTTTCGAAACCATTTTCCTAAACAAGTGCTTACCCAAAGCCCATTGTTTTACTTTTCTCAGTTTCCTAGAGTTTTTGTATGGTTACTCCTAACCGTTCTCAAACCGTGTACCTCCTGAAAAGCCCCAAAATAATACAAAATACCTTTATACCCTCATAATCATCTCTCAAACACTTTAAAAACATAAAAGTCATAAATTAAGGGTTACATAATTAGTTATAATGGTGCTAGATTCTCCCATCCCGTATCCTTTACATCCACAGAAATTAGATAACTTTTATTTTCCTGAAATTGTTTTTGCTACTGATCGACCATTTCCTATTCCTATTCCCATGTTTCTTCCAATGTTATAACATGTTTCCACAAAACCAGCACTAGACCGATACTTTTCCCATATAGGACATTCTATTTTATATGTAAAATCTATAACAACATATGATCCAAAGAGTCATCTAGTTCTAGGTCAATGTGGTCCCATCTAATCAGATGGCTAGGATTATGTTGGTAGGTTTTCAACTAAGATACATTAATCACATTGTGCACTCCACTGGACTATGTTGCAAAATCCAACCTATAATACAGCTCATTTACCTGTTCAAGAATCTGAATAGGGACTATGCATCGAAGATATATCATTTCCTATATTCCAAAATGATGATTTCATAGCCATGGAGAGATTTCTAAGAACACACAATGACACACCTAAAATGACAAAGGCCCTCAACAATAGCCTGCATACAATTTCTGGTGACAATAAATCATCTCTATCCTTTACCTAATCAAATAAATCTTTTTCATATTCTCTTTCCCAAGGCTTGGCCCAAACAGTGAAGTCTCACCTATTTCTACCCAACCAAGTTGATAATAAAACGTATACCCATAAAATGCTTTTATGGATCCATATTTATCAAGTCTTGATAACTTCTATTATTTGAGTACATTATTTTTGATTATTTCTCCTCCAATGAGACAACAAAATCTATTACATAATCCTAAAGCATTCCTTCCAACATTTGTATAATCCATTAAAATTACCCATTTGTATGAGGTTGATACACTATACTCATGGTCAAATGTTTCCTAGGGGGTTGTTTTAAGGGTATCTAGAAACATGATGTAAAACTCATATCTCTGTTTGATACTATCAAAACTAGTACTCCATACCACTTCATCAATTCTCAAAAATAAAATTTTGAAAAATCCTCTATCATATAAGATTCATGACTAGGGATGAAATGGGATGAATTTTTTAGATGATCGACTATCACCCATATGGAATCATGGGTTTAGACCATCCATGGGAGATATATTACAAAATAAAAGTCTATCAAATTCCATTTCTAATGAGGAATAGGTAAATATAGAAACATATCTACTAGTTATTGATTCCCTACCTTAGACTTATGACTAGTTAATCATATCAAAACAAAAGAATATACTTTTAACTTCATCACAACACATTATGAAAGAGATATTTTTACTTATTTAGTCATCCAAGAAAAATCATAAATAAAATAAATCCAAAATAAAATTGAAATTCTACCATGATATTCACAATCCAACCTCATGTTAGCTATCACCAACAGTAATTGCAACGGATTGGAAGCCTCATTTCCCAACTGACTATATGATTTTTGGCTTGATGTGTTTGTCACCAAATTTCATTTACCCAGTGTATAAATCAAGTCAAATTAAAAAATTTGGTGACACTCTATCCATCTTCTTTTTCTCAATTTCAAATCCATTTAAGAGAAAATATGTTTTATGATTTTATAATCTTAAAACACCATAAATTTCTCAAATATTAGGTAATGAAACAATGTTTTTAAAACATGGAATATAGAATCTAAATAAAAATCATTTGTTTGCTAGTTTTCACAAAATCATAACATTTGTGATCCATAAGAAACAAAATGGTCTACCTTCATGAGAACACATCACAAACTAGATCTAGAAGCATCATAATACACCAAAAACCCTTCTTCCAATTCCATAAATTTCCAGATCTGTATGCATGTAAAGAAAACAATTATCTCTGGAAAATCCCTCTAACTTTTATTGTTCTGTTGGAATAGAAAATTTTTCCGGATCAAAATATTTCATCGGTGAAGCTATTCATGAAAAATAATGAAAATATTGTCATTAATAACCATATAAACAAAGAAAAATATGCATCTCAAAGAAAATATAAGGAATGTTTCAAGATATAATAGCTTTAATCATTTCTAGTTCAATAGATACACCTTTTTCATTAATAACATGGTCAAGGAAATGTACCTCTTGTATCAAAAAATCACACATTGATAATTTTTTATAAATATTTTGAACACTAAAAATAACTAATGATGTGTATATGTGTTTCACATTCACATCACTTTTCTTTGAATACACCAATATTTCATCCACAAGAAAACACCATAAAATAATTGAATTCCCTTGAATTATCTGATTAATTAATTCTATAAATATTTTTTTTGTGTATTATTATGACCAAAATGTGTAAACACATATTCTTAATGTCCATATCAACTCTTAAATTTTGTGTTTATAATATCATCCTTTTGAATCAATAATTTGTTGCATCTTAATTGCAAGTCGATTTTATAGAACTTGTCACCTCCCATACATTGATCGAACTGATCATCAATGTGTGAAAGTGGATACTGATTATTTATTATAACATGATTGTTATTAAGATAATCCAATCACAACCAAATTGTTCCATCTTCCATTTTGACAAACAAGACTTGTGTTTCCCACAAAGACATGTTAGGATCAATTAACCCATCATTTTCCATTTCTTATAACTATACATGAAACTCCCTTAACTCTATTTGTATATTGTATTATGATGGAAAGGAAATATGTCTGGTCCCAATGATGAGATCTATCATAAACTCCACTTCTCTTCTAGGTGGAAACTCTAATAAATTATCACAAAAAAAATCCAGAAACTGGTCAGCAACTATTGAAAAACTGTGATCCTCTATCTGATTTAATAATGCCAAGTTCAATGAAGACAATTATTATGAGATATATCTAACCACTTGATCCATAAAGACTATTTTACCTTCATTTATATTATTTTATCATCCAAGGAGGTTCTCAATGCTATGATCAGTCATAAAACTAATTGATCATGTAGAATAAGAAATATTAGTATTGAACATTTCCAACCCATCTATTCCCAATTTTATTTCGTAGGCATCCATCTCTTGCACATATGAATTCAAACATAATTATACTCATTCAGTAGTTATACAAGAATATTTTTACATAATGTCTTATAATTCTCATTCAATAAGAGGATTTTTATGTTTCAAAAAAGAAAGAATCAACTCAGCATTTATACCAAGAATATCAATAGCATGAGAGGCAATAAATGAATGGGATGAACCCATATCAAAAATATCAGGCATAAGGTTATAATTAAAAATAAGCATACCCATCACTGTCGATGGTAAATATTAATCACCCACAATCATATTCTCATATCTATAAAACTACTTAATCACTTCAATTTTCTATTTATTTCCATGTTGAGATTTCTCTGGCTAAGGTGTCATGGTATTCATGGAATCATCATTTATAGCTTGGTTGAAAGGATGAGAGGTATTTTACCACCCTATCACCCTTGAAAAACATGAAATTTACAAAACATGATATTTTTCCTGAACACCCAACATTAGGGTACCACGATAATTGGAGTAATGATACCCTATATGGGTTTAATTTCGACAAGCTCGAGTTGGTTTTGTAAAATATTGCTTCTTTTAATCCATCAAACCACATTTCAATCATAATATCTTTATCTTAGTATTTTGAGGAAGATTCACTTATCATACAGTTTTATTGTGATTTATCTCACTACTTTAGAAATAGGATTCACTCTTCTTCTTAGTCTGAATATTAGAGTTCCCACCATTTCCTATAGGCATCAACATGTTACCTACACCCATAGCACGTGAGATGTCCCATTATTCCATCATCTCTCAATTTTACATCTATGTATAGTTTGTAATAAAAATCATGAAAATAATCGATAGAATCACCTTCCTCAGCAGGGATTCAAAAATGAGTCTTTTTATGTCTTTAATTGTAGCAAATTCTAGTGAAAAGATTAATAAATTTCTAAATTTAGCAACATAATCTATTAGTGAAAGGTTCTCCTACATAAAACTGAAAATTTAAATCATTCTTAAAATCCTAAACATATGAGGATATATTCTTTTGTGGAAGAATTTGTAGAAATCCTCTAATGAAATGCCTTGGTCTAATTTTTCCTGAACTGTTTAATCCCACCAATATAATTAATGAACCTCCAGCATATTTGTTTCCAACATAAATTTCAGCTCTACTAGTGTGCTTTGGAAATAAAATATTTGATTCGTCCAATTCATCCACATATTGGTTTTCTATTGTTCTAAATTGCCTAAACAGATCGGTGGGTTGTGCTTTTGGAATCGAATGAAATAACCCACTTTCCTTAGTTCAACCCTTTTATTCCCTCTATGCACAGCCTCAAAGTCTTGGAATATATTATGAACTAGTTTTAGGTTCACTAATGGATTAGGTTCAACAACATTATTATCATTCTCTTCTTGTTTTTTTATTCCTATGAGGCTTCATTTTCTAAAACCAAAATAAATACCACAAGTCTCACTCTCTAGTAACTGAAGACTAAATTTTTTTAAAATGTCATCAATTTTACCTTTAAAACTAAAATTATCAAACCAAGGATATCATAACCAAACAGATTATAAATGATGCTCGAACACAATTTATACAACTAAGATGTGACCAAACTAAAAATAAATCATACAAGAGAATAATGTGAAAACTGATACCAATATTAGAGTATAAAGAAGAAGATAAAACCAAAAAAGTTAAATTAATCCAAAGACCCTAACTCAGAAACTCCCAAGAAGAATTGGGTAATAAATCCACAATCTGTACCCATGTATCATGAAAAACTATTGTAGAAATGCAATACCTTACATTGAACTATGTTACGATAATCTATATCTTCAAAAGCACCAAAGTTCCCAACCAAGGGGTGTGTATTAAATCCCAATAGGACTTCCCCAAATGACATCCCAACTCACACCACTAGGATATAATATGTTATAACATCTGCATAAATTAATTTATATAAAAAATGTCTTTTATTAATTTCAAACTATCTCAGATTAAAATAGTTCTCACAGTAAAATAGTTTTCCAAAAAAAATCTATTTCAAAGGAAAGAAACCAATCATGTCTGTTCACAATTTATCAAATTCAAGTTTTATAAAATTCAATCCATTTCACAAAATCATAAAAATCATGGAACATAATCTTCCTTTTACCATATATTAAAGAACATTATTCCCATAACCCATCCCTTCGATGGTGGTACTTTTAAACCATTATCCATCCCATGAAATTAATACCCAAACATTTCTTCCATACCACATATCAACCAATTAGGAGAAACTATTCAAACCATTTCAATAAAATATTTTGTTTTGTTGAAAAAAATTACAACCAAATTTCATTCAATAAATCCCAATAACAATTTTAAAATATTCATTTTAAAATCATGAAACCAATATCATATTCCACCAAAACAACAAATTCCCACAAACAATCACAAAAGAAGATTATGTCAATATTTTCACATCAATTTCATTATTAAAAAGATAAAATTAAATCAATTTTTACGAAATCATTCAATTTATAATAATAGGAGTCAATGGTGAATCCGCCAGCCTTTGAAACTATGGAGAAAATGAATAATATCACACATTCTTCAAAAAAAAAACGGTTAAAACACCAAAAAACTTACATCTCATAACCTATCATCAAAATAATAAAATATCATAATGATTGGAATAAAATAACCTTGATATGTCTCTAATGTATTAGATCTATGAATCCAAAAGGTGGAAGATGAATATATCTAAGGAAAAAACAAATATTAAAAACATACCATGAAATTCAATCTTCTACGCACACAAATTTTCAAAATTATCACCCATGGATCGAAGGGTAGAGTCTTCAAAACCATTGTGAGGAATGAAAACTGAGATAGAATAATAATATATTTACAAAATGGGTTAAGAAATAAAATTGAGTTTGATAAAATAATTATGATCTAGTGCATGACCATGCATAATTGTTTCCCATAGTTAGTCAAATCGTGGACTAAACATGCACTATCCTCTACATCAAAAAGCACATCACACGGTTGTCTCGCACAGTTATACAACTTTTTCACCAACTGTGATGAATCCCTATATCCCAAAATCATAGTTTCACATGGGTGGACACTTGGTTTGGAAAAACAATGCACATAACCATGTGCCTAATTTGAGCTCGCTGTTTCACTTTTGATTATTTCTTTGTGGTGTTTCCGCATTTCTACTACCCATTTTAAATTTTTGAACCTTTTTAAAATCCCCAAAAAACATTCCAATATCCTTTAAAACCTCCCATACATCACCTAAAAACATTACATAATTAAAAATAAAACACAAATGGTTACTTACTTGAAACTGATGGTGATACATGTCCAATAATCCTTCTGTTACATATACCTATACTATGATTTCTTGGTATAAGAACACATAGATAACATCCATTCCATTTCTCGAATCCTAATCCCAAATACACAAAATGAACAAAATCAATTATATAAAATGGGAAATTTTCTGATACCAATTTCCCTTATCCTACTCGAGGATTGAAATTTATCTTTCATTAAATGATAAACTTTCTCAAGTGAGTTACATTATCAGGAGAGGCTAAATATAGGAGCAATGGTTAATTTAGTGTCCCATTGGGATCTATTTACCCATTAATGATCTTCCACCAAAAATTATATGAACGAGTATCTAAATAATGATTGAAAATATAAATTATAAATAATAGACTTTATAAACTATAACATTATCACATCCGTGGAAACAATTGACCATGTATCCATACAACCAAACATGACTCAATTATAAAACAATGTACTAGAGTGAAAACAATTAAGAAGAAATGATACAAAAAATAAGGCAAAGAAAACACCGACAACATTACTTTCAAATAATCCTAATATAGAACAATGATTCTCTTAGAATTTATATTCCAAAACGATGTGCCTCATTAATTTTCATGAAAAATAATCCTTATAATATCTATGAACATATGGTTTCCACACATAGGGAGTTGTAATAAATTACTTATAGAAAAACTATAACTGCAGACTTCAAAAATTGTTAGTTTTGGTTATTATCAAAAAATGTAAATATTTATGTTTTTTATATGTTTAAATTATTTATAATTCAATATTGTAATTTTAAATCCATGTCAATAAAATAAGTCATGCCTTTTTACCAATATCAGCACCCATGGGTCATGGAAATTAAACCTATATTTTATCCTTTATTTTTAGGGCCTATATTTAGGTTATATACACTTGTATAATCACATTTATCTAGGATTTATCTCATGCACATCCATCCAAATCAAATGTATTCTCATGTTCCTAAGGTCTAACACAAGAAAAATAATCATCCCAACCTAGTGTACCATACAAGTGACTAAATTCATGGAACTTCTTTATCATTAAAATTAGTTAGTGGAAAAAACCAAAACACCTCATTACATTTAGTATATAACATAAAATTCATCCAAAATGTTTTTTACTAGAATTACTCAATCGCATTGAGAATTATCACACAACAATATTTAGAATCACGTGAATTTAAATTAAAAAAATATAAATTCTAAAATAAATTTATCCAACAAAAATTATTATTACATTGAACTTATTTTTCATCAATCAAAAAATATATTATTTCACCATTTTTATACTATATTAAATCATTATTAAGGTTGATTATAGAAACAAAAACCATTTACATAACACTTAAATAAAAGAATTAATTTCAATATAATTCATTAAAGATTACATAAAAATAAAAATAATTCATGGAAAAATGATTCACTCAAAACCAAAAAAATGCATATGAAAACTTCATTTTTAACTCTCATTAACTATTTTTCATATTTTGACTATGAACACATCATTTTTTAATTTAATATAATAATTTAAACCACTAGACAACCCATTTATCAATATATTTATATAATTTTAACATCAAAACATGAGTTATAATTAATAATAGTTTTCAAAACACATATATAATAATTTTAACTCAAAAAAATAATTGGATAACGTAAATAAGATAATATACACCATCAAATCATTATAATCGTGAAAATATCATATATAAAAAATTAACTAGAAGTGAACATTATGTGTTTTTAAAAGTGAAACATGAAATGAATTATTTTCAAGGTATATATCCAAGATTCCACTATGAAATGGTGAATCATGGAAATAGATGAATAAGAAGAATAAAAATGTTCATTATAAATTTTCAGTAAATAAAACAATTCACTAGATAAACCAATATAGGGTAATTATTGAACTCACTATAAGGAATTAATTTTTACTGATAGATCATGAATCCATGGTGAAATGAAAAATATATTTTAATGTGATTATTTTAAGAGATAGATAGACATTTAGATTCTTAAAGTTCATAAAAATAACCAAATAATGAGAAACAAAAATTTCACTAACAAAATATATGACAAGACAAATATATATTTTACCTAAATTCTAAAAACACACTATAGGCGATTGGGTACCTAGTCACCCCCTACTAGGTATTAAGTGGAATCACATGTGACTGAAGACTCTAATTCCCCAATCAGGTACTTAGTTCCATAAATTATAAAAATTTTGGAACATACATTTCTGTTCATTTCACATTCCTCTTTTGAGTTCCCTTCCCATCACTTCCCTTCACCTAGAACCTATAAATCCAATAAAAAATAACTAATATTAAATTCAAAAATATTATTATTAAAACAACTACATATGTCAATGAATTGAGCAATTAATAACATCTCACTATTAGTATTATCATCCTTGAAAAGTTGCATTGATGTCCACTAATGAAATACTCTTACCATTTAGACCTAATTTCAATAATTAATTCCATGTATTCCACTTTATATTGTGCATTCAACTAAGCAATGCATATATCTATAATGAAATATCCCTAAAATATCTTTTTATAGTGATCAAAAATAAAATTTTGATTCCCAAATTAGAATGTATCCAATCAGGCTATATATAGTCCCAACAATTTCTATATGATAGAGCGGGTTCATAAATACTCAAATGACACACATTGAAATAATCACACATAACCTTATAAATTATAGGTAACTCCATTTTTAATCTACCTCTAGAATCCATTCAATGATCAAATATAGACTCATAGTCTATAGAGAAAAATAATGTTTCATTGTAGTTCTATGGTGTCCCAGTCAAAGAGAGACTCAAACTAATGAAATCTCCCAATTAAAATTAATGGGAATGGTATATAAAATATCCATAAGACTTATTATGCCCCTATTATTTCTCTATATAGACCCTTATGATTTACATTTGATTAGAAGTCTACTATAACATGTTAGGCTCATAGGTAGACAACCCACCCATTTCCATCTATCACAAAGGAATCCTGAATAGATTTATGTAAAATGATTCAATATGAGAAATGTGAATAGATTATTTGTATATTATATCATAAAAACTCCACGAAATCCATATAATCCTCTCATATATCTCTAAAATTAAAAATTTGTATTATAAGTACATCCTCAAGAATTATAGTTGTTATCTCTTACTAGATATCCATATATGGAATATAAATTATGATCATCATCACTAGAGAACATAATGAGAATTTAAATTCAGGATTAGATAGAATGATATTGTGTATACCATGAATCCCCATATTATATTTTACATAATGTTTCTCAATTTCATATTCTATTTGGGACTATAAGATTGGTTGAAAATGAGAAACATTACTCAACCATTAAATGATAACCCAACCTACATCTTACCTTTCCTGTGACCTCAATAGGCCTATCACAAAATCAATGGTGACATCATCAAATTTCCCCCCATGAATTTGTAGATACATAATCATACCCATTAACATTTGATAACTCACATGACCTAACACAAAAGGTCTTGGTCCAAGTCGATAGTATGTAGAGAGTTTTGACCCATCCCCACATCAATTTGGTAATAATCTAAAATAGCACCGAATATGAATTTCTCCCAAAATTTGAGGCCTTATCCTATATCAATAATAAAAAATAAAAATCTCTAATTCAAAAGAAAATGAAAAAACCAAATAGATATATAAATAATAAAATTCACTATCTATGTAATTTTTGTTATTAAAATCATGAAAATAATTGGTTGAATCACCTTCCTCGGCATGGATTAAAAAATGAGTCTTTTTATGTCTTTAGATGCAGTAAATTCAGGTTAAAAGATTAATAAATTCCTAATTTTATCCACATACTCTATTAATGAGAGGTTATCCTACTTAAAACTGAAAATTTAAATCTTTCTTAAAATCCTAAACACGTGAGGAAATATTTTTTTGTTTAACAATTCGTAGAAATCCACTAATGAAATGCCTTGGTCTAATTTTTCATGAACTGTTTAATCCCACCAATAGAATGAATGATCCTCCAGCATATATGTTTCCAACATAAATTTCAGCTCTAATAGTGTGCTATGGAAATAAAATATTTGATTCGTACTATTCATCCACATATTGGTTTTCTATTGTTCTAAATTGCCTAAACAGATCGGTAGGTTCTGATTTTGGAACCAAACGAAATAACCCACTTTCATTAGTTCATCCCTTTTATTCCCTCTATGCATAGCCTCAATGTCTTGGAATATAATAGGAACTAGTTTTAGGTTCAACAATGGATTAGGTTCAACCACATTATTATCATTCTCTTCTTGTTTTTTTATTCCTTTTTGGTTTCATTTTCTAAAACCAAAATAAACATCATAAGTCTCACTCTCTAGTAACTGAAGACTAAATTATTTTAAAATGTCATCAATTTTACCTTTAAAACTAAAATTAACAAACCAAGGATATCATAACCAAACAAATTATAAATGATGTTGGAAGACAATTTATACAACTAAGATGTGACCAAAATAAAAACAAATCATACAATAGAACAATGTGAAAACTGATACCAATGTTAGAGTATAAAGAAGAAGATAAAACCAAAAAAGTTAAATTAATCCAAAGACACTAACTCAGAAACTCCCAAGAAGCATTGGGTAATAAATCCACAATCTGTACCCATGTATCATGAAAAACTATTCTAGAAATGTGATAACTTACATTTACTTATGTTATGATAATCTATACCTTCTAAAGCACCAAAGTTCCCAACCAAGGGGTGTGTATTAAATCTCAATAGGACTTCCCCAAATGAATTACCTACTCACACAACTAGGATAAAAGATGTTATAACATATAAATAAATTAATTTATATAAAAAAATAAATTTTCTTTTATAAATTTCAATCTATCTCAAATTAAAATAGTTCTCACGCCAAAATAGTTTTCCAAACAAAATCTATTTCCAAGGAAAGAAACCAATCATGTTGTTTCACAATTTATCAAATTCAAGTATTACAAAATCCAATCCATTTCAAAAAATCATTGAAATGATGGAACAGAATCTTTCTTTTACCATAGATTAAAGATCATTTTTCCCATAACACATCCCTTCTATGGAGATACTTTTAAACCATTATCCATCCCATGCAATTCATACCCACACATTTCTTCCATAACACATGTCAACCAATTGGGAGAAACTATTCAAACCATTTCAATAAAATATTTTGTTTTGTTGAAAGAAATTACAACTAAATTTCATTCAATAAAACCCAATAACCTTTTTAAAATATTCATTTTAAAATCATGAAACAAATATAATATTCCACCAAAATAACAAATTCCCACAAACCATCACTAAATATGATTATGTTAATATTTTCACATAAATTTCATAATTAAAAACAAAAAATTCAAAAAATTTGTAAGAAATCATTCATGTTAAAATAATAGAAGTTGTTGGTGGATCCTCCATCCTTTGAAACTATGGAGAAAATGAATAATAGCACAAATTTTTCAAAAAAAATCGGTTAAAACACCAAATAAACCTTACATCTCATTCCCTATCATCAAAATAATAAAATCTTATAATTATTGGAATAAAATAACATTGATATGTCTCTAATGGATTAGATATATGAATCCAAAAGGTGGAAGATGAATATATCTAAGGAAAAAACCAATATTAAAAACATACCATGAAATTAAAGCTTCTACGCACCCAAATTTTCAAACTGATCACCCATGGATCGAAGGGTAGAGTCTTCAAATCCATTGTGAGGAATGAAAACCGAGATAGAATAATAATAGATTTACAAAATGGGTTAAGGTATAAAATTGAGTTTAATAAAAAAAAATTAGGATCTAACGCTTGTCCATGCATAGTTATCTCATATAGTTAGTCAAACCGTGACCCAAACATGCACTATCCTCTACCTCAAAAATCACATCGTACGGTTGTCTCACATAGTTATAAAACACTTTCACCAACTGTGATGAATCCCTCTGTCCCAGAATCATAGTTTCATATGGGTGTACAGTTGGTTTGGAAAAACAATGCACTTTCCCATGTGCCTAATTTGAGCTCACTATTTCACTTTTCATTATTTCTTGGTGGTGTTTCAGCATTTCTACTACCCATTTTTAAATTTTTAACCTTTTGAAAATCCCCAAAAACATTCCAAATTCTTTTAAACCCTCCCATACATCACCTAAAAACATTACATAATTAAAAATAAAACATAAAGGGTTACTTAATTGAAATTAATGGTGATACATGTCCAATAATCCTTACGTTACTTATACCTATACTGTGATTGTTTGGAATAAGAACACGGAGTTAACATCCATTCAATGCCTCGAATCCTAATCCGAAATACACAAAATAAACAACAACAATTATATAAAATGGGAAATTCTCTGATACCAATTTCTCTTATCCCACCCTGGGATTGAAATTTATCTTTCATTAAATGATAAATCTTCTCAAGTGAGTTACATGATCACGAGAGGATAAATATAGGAACAAAGGTGAATTTAGTGTCACATTGGGATCTATTTACCCATTAATGATCTTCCACCAAAAATTTTAAGAACATGTATCTAAATAATGATTGAAAATATAAATTAGAAATAATAGACTTTATAAACTATAACATTATCACATCCATGGAAACAAGTGACCATGTATTCATACAACCAAACATGACTCAATCATAAAACAGTGTACTAAAGTAAAAAAAAACTAAGAAGAAATGATACAAAAAATAAGGCAAAGAAAACACCGACAACATTACATTCAAATAATCCTAATATAGAACAATGATTCCCTCAGAATTTATATTCCAACAAGATGTGCCTCATTAATTTTCATGAAAAATAATCCTTCTAATATCTATGAACACATGGTGTACACACATAGGGTGTTGGAATAAATTACCTATAGAAAAACTATAACTCCAGACTTCAAAAATTGTTAGTTTTGGTTATTATCAAAAAATTTAAATATTTATGTTATTTATAAGTTAAAATTATTTGTAATTAAATATTGTAATTTTAAATCCATGTCAATAAAATAAGTCAATCCTTTTTACCAATATCAGCACCCATGGTTCATAGAAATTAATCTTAGATCTTATCCTCTATTTTTGGGGCCTATATTAAGGTTATATACACTTGTATAATAACATTTATCTAGGATTTATCTCAAGTACATCCCTCCAAATCAAATGTATTCTCATGTTACTAGGCTCTAACATAAGAAAAAAAATCATCACAACCCAGTGTACTATACAAGTGACTAAATTCATGGCACTTCTGTATCATAAAAATTAGTTAGTGGAAAAAACCAAAACACCTCATTACATTTAGTATATAACATAAAATTCATCCAAAATATTTTTTACATGAATAACTCAATCGCATTGAGAATTATCACACAATAATATTTAGAATCAAGTGAATTTAATTGAAAAATAATATAAATTCTAAGAGACATTTATCCAACAAAAATTATTATTACATTGAACTTATTTTTCATCAATCAAAAAAGCTATTATTTCACCATTTTTATATTATATTAAATCATCATTAAGGTAGATTATAGAAGAAAACACCATTTCCATAACACATAAATAAAAGAATGAATTTCAATATAATTCATTAATATGTACTTAAATATAAAAATAATTCATGGAGAAGTGATTCACTCAAAAACCAAAAAAAAAACATATAAAACATCATTTTTAACTCTCATTAACTATTTGCCTATTTTGACTATGAACACATAATTTTTTCATTTAATATAATAATTTAAACCACTATAAAACCCATTTATCCATATATTTATATAATTTTAACATCAAAACATGATTTATAATTAAGAATAATTCTAAAAACACATATATAATTATTGTAACTCAAAAAAATAATTGGATAAAGTAAATAATATAATATACACCGTCAAATCATTATAATAGTTAAAATATAATATATAAAAAATTAACTAAAATGTGAACATTAGGTGTTTTAAAAAGTTAAACATGACATGAATTATTTTTAAGGTATATATCCATGATTCCAGTATGAAATGGTGAATCATGCAAATATATGAATAAGAATAATACAAATGTTCATTATAAATTTTTAGTAAATAAAACAAATCACTAGATAATCGAATATAGGGTAGTTATTGAACTAACTGTAAGGAATTTATTTTTACTGATTGATCATGAATCCATGGTGAAATGAAAAATATATTTGAATGTGATTATTTTAAGAGGAAGATAGACATTTAGAGTCTTAAAGTTCATAAAAATAACCACATAATGAGAAACACAAATTTCACTCCCAAAATATATGACAATACAAATATATATAATACCTTAATTATAAAAACACACTATAGGATACTGGGTACCTAGTCACCCCCTACTAGGTAGTAAGTGGAATCACATGTGACAAGAGACTCTAATTCCCCAATCGGGTACTTAGTTCCATACATTATATAAATTTTGGGACATACATTTGTGTTCATTTCACATTCCTCTTTTGAGTTCACTTCCCATCACTTCCATTCACTTAGAACCTATAAATCCAATTAAAAATAATTAACATTAAATTCTAAAACATTATTTTTAAACCAAATACATATATCAATGAATTGTTCTATTTATAACATCTCACTATAAGTATTATTATCCTTGAAAAGTGGCATTGATGTCCACTAATGAAATACTCTTACCATTTAGACCTAATTTCAATAATTCATTCCAAGTATTCCACTATATATTGTGCATTCAGCTAAGGAATGAATATATCTATAATGATATATCCCTACAATATCTTTTTATAGTGATCAACAATAAACTTTTGATTCCCAAATAATAATGTATCCAATCAAGCTATATATTGTCCCAACAATTTCTATATGAATGATCGGGTTCATACATACTCAAATGACACACATTAAAATAATCACACATAACCTTATAAATTATAGGTAACCCCATTTTATAATCTACCTCTAGAATCAATTCGATGATCAAATATGGACTCATAGTCTATAGAGACAAATCTTGTTTCATTGTAGTTCTATGGTGTCCCAGTCAAGGAGAGACTCAAACCAATGAAATCTCCTAAGTAAACTTAAAGATAATGGTACATAAAATAGCCATAAGACTTATTATGTCCCTATTATTTCTCTATACAAACCCTAATAATTTACATTTTATTAGAAGTCTACTATAACATGTTAGTCCCAAAGACAGACAACCCAGCCATTTCCATCTATCATAAAGGAATAGTGAATAGATTTATGTAAAATGATTCAATATGAGAAATGTGAATAGATTCTATGTATATTATATCATAAAAACTCCACAAAATCCATATAATCCTCGCATAGATCTCTAAAATTAAAAATTTATGTTATAAGTACATCCTCAAGAATTATAGTTGTTCTCTCTTACTGAATATCCATATATGGAATACAAATTATGATCATCATCACTAGAGAACACAATAAGAATCTAAAATCAGGATTAGATAGAATGATATTGTGTATATCATGAATCCCCATATTATATTTTACATAATGTTTCTCAATATCATATTCTATTTTTGACTCTATGGTTGGTTCAAAATGAGAAACATTACACAACCATTAAATGATAACCCAAGCTACATCTTACCTTTCCTGTGACCTCAATAGGCCTATCACAAAATCCATGGTGACATTAAAAAATTTCCCCCCATGAATTGGTAGAGACATAATCATACCCATTATCCTTTGATAACTAACGTGACCTAACACAAAAGGTCTTGGTCCAAGTCGATAGTATGTAGAGAGTTTTGACCCATCCCCACATCAATTTGGTAATAATCTAGAATAACATCGAATATGAATTTCTCCAAAAATTTGAGGCCTTATCCTTTATCAACCATAAAAAATACATATCTCCAATTAAAAAGAAAATGAAAACACCAAAGAGATATATAAATAATAAAATTCACTATATATAATTTATGAATTAGATGAGAAGTACATGTTCAATCCATATTTATATAAATATAAAATAGTATATATATAAAGACACCGAACCAAAATACCCTAAGTTTCTCCCCAACACTACTTGTACTATTAGAATAATAATTATCCACATTGGTCAATATGCCCAAAAAATATTCAAGATCCATAATTCATCACCAAGAATCACAATGAGCCTCCTCTAAATAGAAAACAGCAGCTCCATTTCAACCCAGGTTATGTTGGAACTGATTCCACATATTAATATATTAAAAAAAATGTGTAAATGTTCTTTTTAGGGTTTAGTATAAAAATACCGAATGGGAAACAAAAAAATAAAAAATTAATTTGTAAATGAGTAATTCACATCAAATCCTAGTATGAGATGTCCCCAAGAGGAGTAAAAAGAGGATTACTAGATAAGCACATTATCTCAAAACTCCTAGTAATAAGGTTATTCAAGGTGAAAACAAGATAGAAAAATTGTGAAATTGTTAACTACTATATGTCTTAGTAAAACATTATCTTCCCATTAATCTCAATTATAACTTTTGAGATCCATACAAGAAGAGAATAATAAAATACTCAACTCCATGAAGGCTCCATGAAGTCTGACATTGATAACTATTTCCACATCTCTTCTCAGAGAATCCATTGTGGGACAAGGGATTAAGTATTCATGGAAATGAATGCACCACTCAACCATTCTATCTATGAAACTGATGCTTAGAAATATATAAAGTTGAGCATAGACATCACTAAAACATTCAATCTGACTGAGGAAACACCACCTCTTCTAGATTTTTAATATAACACCATCATTCAAAAATATGTGCAATAAAATACAAGATTCCAATGTAACCTCATCAAAAATGTGAGGATTATCACCTCTCCGAATATTGAAAAAAAATAATGAGGGGGGTTCTGACATCGGGTTGATGATTGTTCCATTCATGAGCACTAAGATGGGGGTGTAATAAAACTATAGATAAAGGATTGTGAATTTCGTTTCTATGGGGGATTAATAAATATATATTTGTAAATAGGAAGTTTTTGACCATACTATATCATAAATGTGCATGTCAATGGAGTATTGACCCACGAAATGTTGATAAACAACATCGTTGAACCCCATTAGTTTACCATATCCTAAAAAAAATATACTCTCACTTCATATAACCAAATATATAATATTAAAATTGTTTCCATGATCAAGCACCACATGAAATATTTGTTAGATTATGATATTTAGTTCCCAAATTGGAGTTCCAATTGGAAAATACCACAATTTACTAGATAATGAAGTCTTATACACCATTTCTCTAGGGTAAAAAACAAGTATCCCTTAATATTTGCCTATATCTGGTAATTAACCACTATATTGTGTTGAAATACCTTATACATGGTGTTTATGATAGACTAGATGACATTTCATGTCACACAAGGCACTCAACTTGTACAACCATAACCCTAGTTATATAGAATCAATGTTCATAGTGTGTGGTCATGTTCTACAGGATATATAGGTCCAAACAACCTCCTTGGAATTCACTCCAAGTGCACACCAGGTACGTTATCTAAGTGTACAAAATCTTTAGCTTATGTTATATGGAATTTGATATTCAACTACATGTAAATATCTAGTTTCTCTGCTACTATGATATATGGTGCTTGTTCTTTTAAACTACATATACTGTAGTTATGTTTTTCAAACCATAATTATAATATTTCCCCAATATTATGTTAGGTTCATTGAGTTTACATAAAATATTTCTTAAACCATTTTACAAGGTAATAATCTTTTATGTAACACCAAAAAACATAAAACCTTTCTCCAACATTCAAGAAATTAAATCCATCGCCATCCATTTGACATCCTTGTTAACAAACATCACCAGACGTAAGGTTACCACACCTACATACCTTCACATTTCTCCCTCTCTCTAGGATTGATTTGATCAACATAGATTTTGATTTCAAAATTCAACATTCGTGTACAACCCAATGATATGATCTCATTTCAAATTAGGTGAGGGTTTTCAAATTGTTTTCCTAAAAATAGGTTGATAGTTATTAAATGATGAATATTGGGAAAAATAAAAAAACAAAAAATTGTCGTAAATATAATCTATGGCCACTGAAAACACATCACACTATCATATAAATGAGAAATAAAATAATAGATTAAAACAAATACTATTAATTAATCAATGAAAAATAAGAATACTTAAAATTGATAACATCATAAGATAAAAAAACAATAATAAAGATATACCTCAAGAAGATAACATCGACACGATATTCCTTCACCACAACCATTCCCACCGCATCAGCATCATTGAGTATCATGAAAACGTTAGGGCCTCTGGTGATCCAATAAAATTATCTCTCAATCTAATGAATATCCTAAATAATCCTCAAATAACTCTTGTATAAATGATTGTTCACAAATCCAAAAATTATTTGACAAGTTCATCATATTTTTACAAGAGAGGTTTTTATAAAATAATTTAATGGCAATAATAAAATTAAAAATTATTAATTAATTAATTATTTATTTATTTATTTATTCATCAATGACTATAAAATCTCATGGGACTAGACTCAAATAATATTAAAATCATCCCTGGAGTAGAAAATTTACATCCATTAACTTTTCAAGGCTTTCATTCACATGATATTCTATATTCAAGAGATATAACAATTTATTCATGAATAAATGGATTATGGGAAAAATAATGTTTTCATAATTAATACATTCTAAGGCCCTGCCCCTCTCAAAATCTTACATTTACAAAGATATGTGTAAAAATAAAACCTGAGAATCAATAGAACCATTATATAATTTTTCTATGGTCATATTCATGTTTCAATTTATCTTTTATTACTTGTGTACTGTACAATATCAATTATAAATACACCACATGAAGTTATTAAAATATTATACATCAATTTTAACATATCCATTTAATTTTTGATAAAGAATAGGAATAAATAATTCATTAAATAAATATATTTTTTCTTGATATTAATTTATATTTAATTTTGTACAAAATGATCACAAAATATAGTCAAGTCAATCTAATAATTGGAAATTATGTTATCTTAAAAAATTATTTTTTAAATTTTTTATGAATGAGTATTATAATTAATTTTTGGTATTCCTAGAAATTATATTTCAAAAAATAAAATTCCTATTTTAAATTTTCTTATCAAAATTTTCTTATGGTGAAATTTTGATATTTTTCTGAAAAGATTAAAATTTCAATGAACTGTGAGAAATATCAATTGGAATTGAAAATTATATTTTTCAATTATTTATAGGGTCAAATTATTATTTATATTAGTTATAATGTTTAATTAGAAAATATTTATTTATATTAATACAATTATATTTTTTTATGTGATCTAATACATACATTTATTATAAAAACATTTTATGATCAAAAAGGGATTTTTTTCCAAACAACATTTTTCATTATCTATTTCTGAGGTTATTTTAATTAAAATTATATAACTTTTTTGTTTTGAATTTTTTAAAAAGGATTAAATAGTTTTATTCAAAACTTTTAAATTTACTAAATAGGTCCCTTTTATTATTTCCCACATTGAAAAGTTACATTAACAAATTTTTTTACATTGGTAAAGGTTAAATTAGTTAATTATGGGTAAAAATATAAATGAAATTGATTCAAAAAATGACCATAAAAATAATCCAAAATTTTATTAATTGATTAATTTATGTAGATAATTAATAATTTTTGTAATATATGACACTTAGGTCCCATTTTTATGTGATTATGATGTTAATCATATTTTATTTAATAAAAAGTCCATGATGTCATACTCAAGTTTTTAATAACTATAATATTTCTAATATATGGTTATTGAAACTATATATTAACCAAGAAATATTATTTTAGAATAGAAATATTTATGTACATCAAGGTATATTATTTGTAATTTTTAACGAATAAATAATTACATTGAATAATAACACAACAATTATGGAGTAATTATTTTATTAATGAAAATATCAAATAAATGATTTTTGAAATATTAAAATAAATATAATTTTTGAAAATTAATTTCATAAAATAATTTTTTATATGAATTTAAAATATTATTAACGTATTAATTTATTTGTAATTATCTTTATTTATATACTTTTTTAATGTCAATGTATGTAATGGTCCATAAAATTAACATTGTGAGTATTTTATAGAAAATAATTTTTCATTAATTGATATAAAATTACAAAAAATCGTAAATTATAAAAATAATTGTTATAAGGTCTAAAATTTCATCCATGATCTGTTTATGGGTTGTTTAACATTTTATTGAAATTAAATTCACCCTCAAATAGTAAAAAAACAATGTTTTCAGCGGAAGGGTTAAAGGGGTTATGTAATGGTTAAAACTACAATATAAGGGTAAAACCTTGACATAAACATGTTCAAAAAAATTATTGGATTTAACGTTTTAGACACATTTAACTATAGGATCTAATTTTATTATTTTAGGGAACCCTTTTCCATCAAAATGACATATATATTATTTAAATCAAAGATAGTTATAAAAATGTCACTCTATTTATATTCAATATATTTTATGTGTAAACATAGGGAAAATAATGATATTATTGAACGTAAAAGTATATATTGATTATAATTAATTTTATTATTCTATGATTTTATTTTTAATTTTTATTAATTATATAATTACTTTAAATTCTTTTGAAATTCTAATACAATATTTATTTAATTAACATCAAAATAAAATTAATGATTTTAATAAAATTAGTTTAGATATATTTTGAAAGATTTAATATGTGAAATAAATTCTCTATATATATATAACATATTATATATTATTTCTACTATTATATTCTAATTACCTCTTTTTCTTCCTATATTTGACATCCAGTTATTTGAATAGTGTTAGAAAAAATCAATAATAATATATCAAAATATTATATTAATAAATTTTATAAAATTCGTAATAAATTATTTTCTTCATCCATGTAAATTTAATATAGTTTAACACGTCATGAATGGTCCTTTTATAAGTCATTTTACTATTTATAGTAACACTATTAATCCCTTATAATGAAAATAATGGTTACCACGGTTAAGGTCAAAATTAATTAACTAAGGGTTTAATAAAAAAGATATGGTTTAAAATGAAAACTCAAAATTTCCAAATCATTTTGGTTTATAATATTGCAACCTTATCTTATCTTATAATCAAATACATGACCTTTTTGGGTCATCTTAATTAAAAATGAATTCATTATAATTTAATTTTTTGAGAAATTCCAAAAGTGACCCTCACCAAAATTATAAAAAGGAACCTCTTTCCCCACCACTTGAAATCACATTGAACTTCTTAGATGGACCATCCTCGGAAAAAAGTTCTTCTCAAATACTCTATACAAATTCTATAGGTCATTTTATTCTCAAAATACCCACTCTAGATCCCGGTAGAAGTGATATAAAGGTGGAGTTTCAAAAAAAGTGGTAATCACTATAACTAGTCACTTTTTTATACTCTTCCTTACCTCCTCTAAAACTATGATGTTAATGATAAAATGATAAAATTATTATCCTCAATTTTCAGGAATTTTATCATGATTATTAAAACAAAATTATAAACTACCTTTCCCATCAAATAAATAGTTAAATTGTCACTCATGCATACAAATGACATATCGTCTCCAAATAGTTATTCAATTAATTTTTCATCACCAAATAATATTTATTAGTATTATGATAGTATTAGTGAATATAAATTTTTTATTTTTAATATAATTATACCTCTTTAATGTTAATATTATGTCTCCCTTATCATTATACAATCTTTTTTTAAATGATAATGTCGCTCATGCATGTGTATGGACTAGCATCTCCATGATATGATGTGATTCATTTTCACTTATATTACATATTAATGGAAATAAAGATAATTTTTATGAACATATAAGGTTTATATAACATATTAATGATTATATAATGTTTTATTATTATTTAATTTTCTTTCATTCCATCATATTAAAAATTGAAATAACATTCATGCATATATTAAACCTACCGTCTCCATGAATGTGGTAATTCATTTATCTCTATTTTATATTTTAGAATAATTATAAATATATATATAGTAAATATATATTATTTGAAAATAATTATTAAAATTATATAAATCATTTGACCATTAACAAAGTATAAGGACTACCAAATCGAAACATTATTGGAAAAGAACTAATTAATCACCCATAACAATTATTTTAGTAAAACATTATTAAGAAACATATGATAAGATGTTATAAAAAATCATACATTATATGATGGATCATGAGTTATGGAATAAATTTATAATAAATTAATATTTATTATATAGGATGATTCAATGTGAACAATTAAATTCAAGACATGTGTTAAACGAATTCTTAACAAAATTTCCATTCATTGGGTTTTACTACTATTTCCTTAATTTTGGATTTCTATGATAATGTGTGAAATGAATATTTATTATATTATTTTTTACTCTCACTTGATTTATGTGTATTTATATTGAATACACCTAATAAATTCATCTTATTAATTCTCACTTCAATGTTATGATATTTTTACGGTTTTATTTCACAATATCATTATTAATTGAGATTTTTAATGTTTAAGTATCCCCTTGAGAATATTTTTCTTTCATGTCCATGACATCTAATAATATTTTCCTATAATATTTATTATATTGTCCTACAGTTTTTAAAATTAATTTATACCTTTGTATGAATTTTTACCAATCAAATTTAATGTGATCTATTCGTCATTTTCCAAATGAGGTAATTTGGGACTTTTCCCAAAAAAATAAAAAAAATTAATGTTCTTTTTAAATTATTTTTATTCAAAACATTTTTATTCTTTCAGGATTAATTAATGTATTGAATCATTCATTTCATTTTTCCAATGTTATTTTAACAGAATTTTTTTCCTTTGTAATTGCACAGCTATAAAAAAATTTTAAAATAGAAAATATATTTTCCTACATAATTATATCAATTGATATTTAAATGTCATATTATATATAATAAGAAATTACTTCATGTCACTTATGTTTCACTAGGGATATGATTCATTGATACCATTCTTAATCTATCTCTGAACGGTTTGTATTTATGATGGAATGATTCTTATGAATTCTATTTCATTTCCATGAGTTATTTTATGATAAATATATATTATGAAACATTTTTTTATGGGTTTTGATATGTTGATTTATTTATCTTCTTGTGGAACACACATATATAGTTTTCCTTTTGTGACGGGTGGGACCTATATCTCTCTTTACTGCATTGGATAACATATATATCTCATAAGATATATAAGCTAAAAATGGTATGTAGACTCCATTCAGTAATAAAGGGCTAGAATGTGGAGTGAAAATGGTTTAGTAAAATAGGTCTAGAACAAGGAGTAAATTTGATTTCGTATAACAGGGCTAAAATAAGGAGTGATATTGGTTTCGTAATGGAATTTGTTTTCATTAATTGTCTTGTAAATGAGCCATTAATAATATTAAAATGATTTTCTACTCTTATGTGTATTCCACAATTTTGTGATTTATGTTATACTCCCATGAATAATGTTCTTTGATTATTTTAGAATTATTACATTATGAACATAAATTATTTGTTATATGAATCATTATCAAGAACCTTTATATTTATAATATAATTTTCAAAAGTTTTTAACATGTTATTATACCCTTATGCTTATGTTATCCCCCTTGATTTCACATACTGAGAAACTTATCTCACCATTTCCTATGTTTCCTTCCCTCATGGATGATGAAGGGTTTTGGAAGTTTGATCCTAATATGAGTACTATATTTGAAGATCATTGTGGGAGGTTTTTAAGATCATCCTTAAATTAACAATATTGTATATCAGGATTCCAAAGACTCCAAACCATTACGGTTATAGTGTAGATTATTTTTTTATTCACCTAAAAAGATGGAATATCTATGTATGAAAATCTTAGATTGTTAAAGTCAGTATAAGAGCATTTTTGAGAAAATCCTTAGTAATTTGGGTTATAAATTATTTATGAAAATCCTAGATATTAGACTAATTATAGGATAAAACCCAAAATTATTGATGACGATCATGAATATACTATGTTAGACATAAGGTTTCATTTATAAAAATGAAGGTTTTATGATTTAGACATCATCTCTAATTATTCTATGGTTACAGAGTATGATTACTAATTCTCACACTATGCTATTTAATTTTAATAAATGGTGGGAACAAGATTGAAATATATTATCATTGAATGAAATTGAAAATTTTCTTATGAGTAGTTGAATGGGAAGATAACTAGAGTAAAATATGTTGTAATAATTAAAAATAATATTTTATGGAACATGTTTAAAAATTAGTTCCTTAATAAAAAATCAAACATATCAGTGATGATAAGGAATTACTGTGTAGAGAGTTTATGTATGGGGACCAAAGAGAAAAGAATGTTTAGTTTCTTATCTACATTGAATATGGGAATAAACACCCAATTAAATGTCTTATAGGAACAATAATATGTGTTTACGATGGAAAAGTAAAAAAAGAATGTAACTGCAAAGAGAATATTAAACGTTCAGATGATGAAATCGATGAGAATATTGGCCTCCCTCAGATATCATTGAAATTTGAATTATTTAAATGAGGAATGTATGGGAATTATAAGAATTTATTTCCTAAAGGGAAAATTCAGGAATAAAAATATCAAGGTGTTTCATGATTTGGTTATATTTCTGCTGATGAAGAGACTACCTATGACATTTAAAATGAAAGATGTGTTAGCGATTAAGATGAATAAGAAAAGTATATTGTTTGAAAAAAATTAAGATGATTTATGTATTTAATCACTGGAATTCAAATACTATCTTTTATGAATCATGAAATATATAATATTTTTATGTATTACGTTCCTCATATATTGAATGAAACTATTGGAATAGGAAAATTGTTTAATGGTAATGTTATATTTTGGGGTGAATCGTGATTATGGGAAATGTAACCCTTAACATGTGAATGGAATCAGTATACTAATAAGATAATGATATGTCCGTTTGTGGGAAAGTATTGATAAACTTGGAACTGATCAGTAATGTGATGAAAAGGTGGTTTATGGTTTGGGTTTATATGATTTTTGGACTCATAGAAAGAGTAAAGAGATAAATTTTCAAAACATTCATGTTTTCAATGATTTTTATTGTAATTTATGTTATTACCATGTTACAAGAGAATAAATAATAATGGTCTTCACATTTTCAGTATGTGAGAGTTAAGAAAAATGGTAAGATGTTTAGAGGATAAATAATAAGTTGATTTTGTAAATTTATTGACATTCTTTCAGATGATTTTGATTTGAATAAGGGTAACCTGTCACACCCCGACCGTGCGGTTATTTTTATTTTATGTTTTCTTTGACTTTAAATTATATTGCTGCGGTTCGTGTTCAGTATCGGACCAGGCTTTTGAGTTTTCGCTAAAAAGTGCGCTTTTTGACGCGACGTCGTCGGGCGCATGAGCGGAGCCTGTTCTGGAAAGCCTGCTCGTCCCTGCCCGGTGTTTTTGCGCATCCCGTTGTCTTTGGAAATTTTTAAATAGAGTCTTTTTTTTTAGAAAAAAACGTGCGTTAATTGTTGCGTCGTTAAAATTTTTAGTGCGTTAAGAATTAATTATCATTAAAATGATGCGAACGCCGTTATTGTTTTTATTCTATCTTATTTTATTATTTTATCACTATGATGTTTATTATTTGTTGTTTTATTATTATTATTATTATTATTATGACAATATAATTTTGGTCATTACTTTTATTTATTTATTTATCATTATTATTATCATCTTTATTTTATTTTTCATTCTTTTTATTTTATTTTCCCTCTCTAACCCTTGCGGCCCCCTTATATATATATATAAATTTTTCTTTCTACCTGGCGGGAGCCGCCTCCTTTTCCTCTCCCCCTCTCTATCCCGTCGCACCCCTCCCCTATGCGCACTGCCCTACCTCCCATCCCCACCGGCGCAAGCCTCCCCTGGAGGACCTTCCTTCCGGCGAAGCCTTCTCTGACGTGAAGCCCCTGCCGACGCAGCCCTCTGCTGGCATAGCCCCCTGTCGGCGCGACTCCTCTGCCGACAGAACTTCCTTCCGGCTCCCCTCCGGCAACCCCCTCCTCGCATGACCAGCCTCTTCACGCGACACCCCCCCCCCCTCTATTCATCTCCTCTCTCCAGCAAGGAGCTTCTCTGTCGCTTCCTCATACTTCCCAGCGCGCTGTCCGCACCCTGCCTGCCCCGCACCCATCTCCTCCTCTCCTCCTCCCATTTGCAGAAGCCCGACCGACCTGTCTCTCCGATTCCTGCACGCCGCTGCTGTAGCGGACCAGCCCCCTGTCCGCCGCGCTGCACCCTCAGCCGCCTCCCTCTAACTTCGTTCCAACCCAGCCGCCTCCCTCGGCAGCAGCCCGCGACCCCGGTGGATCCTCCTTCCCTGCAGCGTCTATCGGGCGACCCCGCCACCTCCCGCTGCTCGGCTTCATCCGGCACGGCCTCCGCCGGCACGGTCTCCCTCTCCCTCGTGTTTTTTTTCTTCTTCCTTTCTTATTCTTCTTCTCTCCTTCTTCCTCCTCTTCTTCTTCTCTTCTTCTTCTTCCCTTCTCCTTCTTCCCTCCTTCCTCTTCTTCTTCCCTTCTTCTTCTTCTCTCCTTCCTCTTCTTCTCTTCTTCTTTTTCTTCCCTCCTGTCCGCCGCGCGTCTCCCCTGTTCAGCGCGCCCAACCGGCGTCCCGGCCTCCCCCGCTTGCTCTCCTGCTACCTGGTGCGACATCCCCCCTCCGACCTGCCCCCTGCCTCGCCTTCGACCGGCCGACCCTCAGCGGTGCGCCTCCCACTCCAAGTGCCCTCCGGCACGCCCTCCTCCCGGCAACCGCAGCAGCTCCGGCGCGCCCTCCAGCCGTGAGACCCCCCCCCCCCCTTTTTTGTATTCTTTTATTTATTTCTTTTCTTTTAATTTTATTATTATTCCACTTCTTATTATTATTATTATTATTATTATTATTATTAATGTTATTATTATTAATTTTATCATTGTTATTATTGTTATTAATATGATTATTATTCACATTATTAATGTTATTATTAATCTTATTCTTATTATTATTTTTATTTTATTTTTTTGTTGTCATTATTATTATCATTTTTATTATTATTAATGTTAGTATTGCTAATATTATTATTATTATTATTAATTTTATTATTATTATTTTGTTGTTGTTATTATTACTATTATTATTATTATTACTATTATTATTATATTTATTTTTATCATTATTGATTATTATTATTGTTATTGTTATAATTATTACTATTAGTATCGCGATTATTATTATTCTTGGTTCGTCTTTGCTTTGTTAGGGGGTTTTTATCAATTTATGTTTCGTTTGGTAGGATTATTATTTGAGGGCCCGCGCAGGGTGGTTCCGAGTGAGCGCCATCGCTGCGCTTTGTTTCCGAGGTTCCGTCGTCGCCGCGCTTTGGTTTCGAGGTGAGCGTTTATTCCTGCCGCTTGGTTTCGAATGCTCTGGTGAGTTTTGGATGTGTCTGAGTCCTTGGTTTTTATTATGCAGAGTGTCGGACTTTATCACGTGGCTTCGGACACGCGTTGTGTCATCGCGCCTCGGTTCCAAAGTTGTTTTGTCGTCGCGCCTTGGTTTTGAGGTAGGTCCCCTTTGCACTGCTTTTAAAATTTAAGTTATATTATTTCATGCTGTTTGCGCACCCTAATTGTTCAAAATCAACATTTTATTAATTTTAATAAATATAAGATAATATACGATAATTAATTTTTAATAGAAGATGGTTAATTTTTAAATGGTTATTTAATGTCAAAAGGAGCCGTTTATTTTATACACGACACATGGAACATCCTTTTGACGGGCGGACACCCAATAATGAAAGAATGCCTGTTTGGCTTTTAAACATAATTCACGGAATATAAAATAGAGTTCTGGTTTAATGAGAAATGATTTCTTTTGAAGTGTGAACAAATACTTTGGTTCGTTTGAGAAATTGCCCGGTTGGCTCTTAAAGTTTATTTGGGAAAAGAAAATGGTTTGGTTTGGTTTATAAAAATATTGGCAACCTGTGAAGTAGTGTTTTGTGGGTTCTTTAAATAGTTTTAAACTGGTTTTGGTAGTGATTGTGAATTGTATTAAATGCCCGTTTGGCACTTTATGTAAAGCGATAAAAATGTTTCGATAAAAACCCTCTTAGGGCGACTCTCATGCCTTGGTTGAAATTGATTGTTTGGGAGGCCGCGCTTAGAGGCTCCCGGGTATTTGAGTAGTTAAAGGCAAGAGGTTGTCCAATGGAGTGGCTCGGGGAATGCCTGTTGTTCTTTATATATAGATATATCTGATTGGATGCTCGGTTGGCATCGTTTGGCTCACCCCCTTTTTCTTAAACACATGAGACATGGGAATCTGGCATATTGAGAGAATATTCTAAGAACGATTGCTGCACTGGTAGGTTATGGTACTGACCAGTGGCCCATAGTAGGTGGATATATTGGGTTTATTGCTATGGGATTTGCCCTCGACCTGCCTGTGAGTGGATGGTCGAGCGTGTTGTGCGTTTTGATTTCATCGTGACATGTCAATAAGGATGATTTCTCATGTATTGGTGTCTTCTGGTTTATTCTCGATCTCCTAGGTTCACCCATGTCTATTCAGCTTTTGTAGCTTGCAGTAATGATTATGATGCTCACGTGTATACTTACATTGCCCTTGCTGTATGTTTTACTTTGTGCATTCTGGCATATTGTTTTCCTTGGAAACTGATAAATTGCTTTTTAATGGGTTTCTAAAAATTGTTTTCAAATGGAAGTGTTTAATCCCTTTTGTACAAATTTGAAAACTTAAACATCACTTTCCCTTTTCCTGAAATGTCATTGACACTAATGAAATGAACCTGAATTTTTAAATGGCTAAGGGCAATGGTTCGTACTTTGTTTTAAGTAGAATATTTTTAAAAACATACTTTTATAGATTGTAGTTCAAACTTGAAATGATGTTTCTTTTATTTTAAAGGTAGTGCATTGGGAATAGATATCGGGCTAGCCTACTGAGTTTTAATACTCACTCCTATAGTTCTTTTCTGTTTTTAGTGTTTGTGCAGGCTATAGTTTGAGTGCGCTCGCCGAGGGCGACGCTTGATCGTTGAGTCGGAGAGCGACCCGCAAGGTCGCACGGAGTTTGTTCGCACGTCGTGTTTGGTTAGTTTGATTCTTGTTTGTTTCTGTTCAGTCACTTTATTTGGTTTATCTTTTCTGCGCTGCTCGGTTTTATTTCCACTGTCTTATTTATTTATATTGGGCGAAATCGTTCCCATAGACTCTGTTGATGCCCTGGCGCTTGTCGCCAGCCCGGGAGGATCGGGAACGCCTCTCGGGCCATGTCGCGGACCGGCTTGGGTGACCGGTTCAGGGTCGACCCGGGTTGGTTCGTGACAAAATGGTATCAGAGGAGGTTTTCTCTTAGCAGACCTCACTTTTCAGAGCGCCCTTTGTTATTTGGGATGTCAAGGTTGATGGAGTAGGATTGTCGGGACTTGAGGGGTGGGTACGAGAAGAGCGTCGCGAACTCTTTCCCGTACCGATCCTCAGGTTTCCATGGGAAGTCCAGTTTAATTGGTTTGTTTGGGTTTTTATGGAAAATGTTTTACGATTGGGGTACGACAAATGGAGTTGGGCTAATAGTCCTAAGCCGCATGGCCTGGCAAGCCATGTGGAGCTGGGGGCATGGTCCAAGAAGGCTCTCTGTGTCAGTGGCATGTTTGGCATATGGCCGCCAACCATATGGTCAAGTCACCCACTGACACTAGTCCCCTGTCTGAGTTGTTCTGTGTTTTCCTGGATTTTTGAAAGTGGTTTGAATCAGAAAAGTTGGTTTTTGGAAAAAAAAGGGTTGTTTGAAATGACATGTTTGATTTGTGGATTGTTTTAAAAGAAGTGGTATGAATAAATTGTTTTTGAAAAAAAAAATGAAGTTGCTTTGTTTTGGCCCTGGTGTTCCGATGAGTACTCACATGCATTTTGGTGTGTTGGAAATGTGGATGGATGTCTGGTATGGTGGATGGATGCCCTGGGTGGCACAGATACATGCATGTGAGTGAGACTCTAAGGGATACCAATGGCGAGGGTTTAACTTACCAATATTGTTTTAAAATTAAAGATGTTTTCAAAGAGAAAAGTTTTGATGATATGATAACTTGTTTTCTCGGATTTCGAGCTTGTCACTTATGCAGTGTTTGATTTTGAGGTTGTTATTCATTCGTTGAGTTGGCCTTGATTGGGTTTTTGACCTTTCCTTGTCCAGCGGTTATCCCTTTGAAGCTTCGATGGGTGATCGTAGTGCAGTTGATCAACCTAAGGATTTTATGCTTGAGTTTCGGAAGCTCGATCCACCTCTCTTTTATGGTCAAGAAGAAACTTCTGTGGCAGAGGAGTGGATGCGGAAGATTGAAAGGGACTTTAGCCTCATTGAGTTTCCCGAGTCGTTGAAGGTCAAGTTTGCGACCTTCATGCTTGAAGGTTCACCGTGGATGTGGTGGAAGTCAGTGTCTCGGGACAAGCCCCGTCAAGAGGTTACTTGGGAGTTTTTCAAGGCCTCGTTCATTCGCCAGTATTTCTCTGAGGAAGATAGGGTGAGAAAAGGGATGGAAATGTGTTGTCTGCAGCAGGGCGACAGATCCGTGTTAGAATATTTCCATCGCTTTGTGGAGCTAGTACCTTATGATTCAGAGTATGCCACAAATGACCCCGTGAAGCCTCGACGCTTCGAGGCGGGTCTCCGCCCTGATCTACAGTCAAAGGTGTCAGAGTCCAACCTGACTTCATTTGTTGATGTGGCGAGACAAGCTTTTCGTATCGAAGCCGCGATGGCAGGAGTGCTCGAAGTAGTCCTCCCTCCTTCGATCCCTAAGAGCAGTGGTGAAGATTCTGGAAAGGAGATGAGTAAGCAAATGGAAGTGGATGGATCAGGTCGTGGAATCAAGAGGCCTCGAGATCTTTCATCAACCTCTTCGGAGCGAGAGATTATTGTGTGTTATCAGTGTGGCAAGCGGGGTCACAAGAAGTCATCGTGCCCAAGCGCTCCGAAGCCCTTCCAGGCGTGTGGACGCCTGGGTCACCTGCGACGATTCTGTCGGGGTGTTGCAAGAAAGCGTCGCAGAGGGTGTTCTCAGAAGTAATGTGCTATTGGGTCTTTGTTCAGAGTTCTTGGTGTAAGTTTCCTTTCAGTTTAAGGGATCTTTTATCGTTGTAGTTGTACTGGTGGTGTTTTGGGTTTGAAATGTATGGGAATGTCGTGGGTCTTTTGATGAACTTCGCTTTTCAATGCTGGTGTGTTTTAATTTTAAAATCTTGTCCTTCAATCTGTCAGATCAAAAGATGTACGTTTCTTGTTGGGATTATCAGAACCTGACTGCGAGGCAGGAGATGCTTCATCCATCAGAGCTCCAGCCAAAAGGTCTCGGAGTGAAGCCGGCGCGTAGTCAGGAACCCCCGGGGGGAAAAATTTTAAAGAGTCCGGTTAAAGTCGCGCCTCTATCATCGTGGTGAGATAGTTTTGGTGTTGTTGCTCTGGTTTCTTTGTCGTTGTAGTTTTCCTCTTGTCGCAAAGTGCGCGACGGACTTATCCCTCGTGTAACGTCGGGAATTGTGCCTATTGGATGTAAGTTTCTGACCAGTGACCTTGCGTGGGCCACTGATGTAAATCAGTTGCGGCCCTGGTTTGTGTCCATCCCGAAGTGATGGGTCATGAGTAGTCGTACATCGTAGTTTTAGTGATTTGATCCTTGGGCCCACCCTCCCCGCCCATGGGGTTAGGGTTTTAGTTGCGCAAAGTATCCATTTAAGCTTCTATCCCTTTTGGACGTGAGTAAGTGGTTTAAAGGTCCTTGCTTTGCTCTTTCTAGCTGGAGTAAGGTCTCGTGCATGTCTAAGCTGGTTTCCCGTTTGGTCGTTAGTTGGTCGGTTCTTTATGGTGGGGAGACCCACCATGAGTCTCGTTGGGTTTTCTCTTAAATAGTTATTGAATTCTATTGGAGTTCTTATGGTGGGGAGCCCGTTCGGGCCTTCCCTATGTTGGTGATCTACTTTGGGAAATGAGGTTCAGTCCCGCTGGTATTCGTTGTGACATCCTTGAGATAAGAGGTTGGATCGTGTTCTGGGAAATCCTTAGGTGTTGATCGATAGACTGGTTGGTGTGGTGGCTTTCCGGGGGCGGAAAGCGTTATGGTGGGGAGAATTGTCACACCCCGACCGTGCGGTTATTTTTATTTTATGTTTTCTTTGACTTTAAATTATATTGCTGCGGTTCGTGTTCAGTATCGGACCAGGCTTTTGAGTTTTCGCTAAAAAGTGCGCTTTTTGACGCGACGTCGTCGGGCGCGTGAGCGGAGCCTGTTCTGGAAACCCTGCTCGTCCCTGCCCGGTGTTTTTGTGCATCCCGTTGTCTTTGGAAATTTTTAAATAGAGTCTTTTTTTTAGAAAAAAACGCGCGTTAATTGTTGCGTCGTTAAAATTTTTAGTGCGTTAAGAATTAATTATCATTAAAATGATGCGAACGCCGTTATTGTTTTTATTCTATCTTATTTTATTATTTTATCACTATGATGTTTATTATTTGTTGTTTTATTATTATTATTATTATTATTATGACAATATAATTTTGGTCATTACTTTTATTTATTTATTTATCATTATTTTTATCATCTTTATTTTATTTTTCATTCTTTTTATTTTATTTTCCCTCTCTAACCCTAGCGGCCCCCTTATATATATATATAAATTTTTCTTTCTACCTGGCGGGAGCCGCCTCCTTTTCCTCTCCCACTCTCTATCCCGTCGCACCCCTCCCCTATGCGCACTGCCCTACCTCCCATCCCCACCGGCGCAAGCCTCCCCTGGAGGACCTTCCTTCCGGCGAAGCCTTCTCTGACGTGAAGCCCCTGCCGACGCAGCCCTCTGCTGGCATAGCCCCCTGTCGGCGCGACTCCTCTGCCGACAGAACTTCCTTCCGGCTCCCCTCCGGCAACCCCCTCCTCGCACGACCAGCCTCTTCATGCGACACCCCCCCCCCCCTCTATTCATCTCCTCTCTCCAGCAAGGAGCTTCTCCGTCGCTTCCTCATACTTCCCAGCGCGCTGTCCGCACCCCGCCTGCCCCGCACCCATCTCCTCCTCTCCTCCTCCCATTTGCAGAAGCCCGACCGACCTGTCTCTCTGATTCCTGCACGCCGCTGCTGTAGCGGACCAGCCCCCTGTCCGCCGCGCTGCACCCTCAGCCGCCTCCCTCTAACTTCGTTCCAACCCAGCCGCCTCCCTCGGCAGCAGCCCGCGACCCCGGTGGATCCTCCTTCCCTGCAGCGTCTATCGGGCGACCCCGCCACCTCCCGCTGCTCGGCTTCATCCGGCACGGCCTCCGCCGGCACGGTCTCCCTCTCCCTCGTGTTTTTTTTTCTTCTTCCTTTCTTCTTCTTCTTCTCTCCTTCTTCCTCCTCTTCTTCTTCTCTTCTTCTTCTTCCCTTCTCCTTCTTCCCTCCTTCCTCTTCTTCTTCCCTTCTTCTTCTTCTCTCCTTCCTCTTCTTCTCTTCTTCTTTTTCTTCCCTCCTGTCCGCCGCGCGTCTCCCCTGTTCAGCGCGCCCAACCGGCGTCCCGGCCTCCCCCGCTTGCTCTCCTGCTACCTGGTGCGACATCCCCCCTCCGACCTGCCCCCTGCCTCGCCTTCGACCGGCCGACCCTCAGCGGTGCACCTCCCTCTCCAAGTGCCCTCCGGCACGCCCTCCTCCCGGCAACCGCAGCAGCTCCGGCGCGCCCTCCAGCCATGAGACCCCCCCCTTTTTGTATTCTTTTATTTATTTCTTTTCTTTTAATTTTATTATTATTCCACTTCTTATTATTATTATTATTATTATTATTATTATTATTAATGTTATTATTATTAATTTTATCATTGTTATTATTGTTATTAATATGATTATTATTCACATTATTAATGTTATTATTAATCTTATTCTTATTATTATTATTATTTTATTTTTTTGTTGTCATTATTATTATCATTTTTATTATTATTAATGTTAGTATTGCTAATATTATTATTATTATTATTAATTTTATTATTATTATTTTGTTGTTGTTATTATTACTATTATTATTATTATTACTATTATTATTATATTTATTTTTATCATTATTGATTATTATTATTGTTATTGTTATAATTATTACTATTAGTATCGCGATTATTATTATTCTTGGTTCGTCTTTGCTTTGTTAGGGGGTTTTTATCAATTTATGTTTCGTTTGGTAGGATTATTATTTGAGGGCCCGCGCAGGGTGGTTCCGAGTGAGCGCCATCGCTGCGCTTTGTTTCCGAGGTTCCGTCGTCGCCGCGCTTTGGTTTCGAGGTGAGCGTTTATTCCTGCCGCTTGGTTTCGAATGCTCTGGTGAGTTTTGGATGTGTCTGAGTCCTTGGTTTTGATTATGCAGAGTGTCGGACTTTATCACGTGGCTTCGGACACGCGTTGTGTCATCGCGCCTCGGTTCCAAAGTTGTTTTGTCGTCGCGCCTTGGTTTTGAGGTAGGTCCCCTTTGCACTGCTTTTAAAATTTATGTTATATTATTTCATGCTGTTTGCGCACCCTAATTGTTCAAAATCAACATTTTATTAATTGTAATAAATATAAGATAATATACGATAATTAATTTTTAATAGAAGATGGTTAATTTTTAAATGGTTATTTAATGTCAAAAGGAGCCGTTTATTTTATACACGACACATGGAACATCCTTTTGACGGGCGGACACCCAATAATGAAAGAATGCCCGTTTGGCTTTTAAACATAATTCACGGAATATAAAATAGAGTTCTGGTTTAATGAGAAATGATTTCTTTTGAAGTGTGAACAAATACTTTGGTTCGTTTGAGAAATTTCCCGGTTGGCTCTTAAAGTTTATTTGGGAAAAGAAAATGGTTTGGTTTGGTTTATAAAAATATTGGCAACCTGTGAAGTAGTGTTTTGTGGGTTCTTTAAATAGTTTTAAACTGGTTTTGGTAGTGATTGTGAATTGTATTAAATGCCCGTTTGGCACTTTATGGAAAGCGATAAAAATGTTTCGATAAAAACCCTCTTAGGGCGACTCTCATGCCTTGGTTGAAATTGATTGTTTGGGAGGCCGCGCTTAGAGGCTCCCGGGTATTTGAGTAGTTAAAGGCAAGAGGTTGTCCAATGGAGTGGCTCGGGGAATGCCTGTTGTTCTTTATATATAGATATATCTGATTGGATGCTCGGTTGGCATCGGTTGGCTCACCCCCTTTTTCTTAAACACTTGAGACATGGGAATCTGGCATATTGAGAGAATATTCTAAGAACGATTGCTGCACTGGTAGGTTATGGTACTGACCAGTGGCCCATAGTAGGTGGATATATTGGGTTTATTGCTATGGGATTTGCCCTCGACCTGCCTGTGAGTGGATGGTCGAGCGTGTTGTGCGTTTTGATTTCATCGTGACATGTCAATAAGGATGATTTCTCATGTATTGGTGTCTTCTGGTTTATTCTCGATCTCCTAGGTTCACCCATGTCTATTCAGCTTTTGTAGCTTGCAGTAATGATTATGATGCTCACGTGTATACTTACATTTCCCTTGCTGTATGTTTTACTTTGTGCATTCTGGCATATTGTTTTCCTTGGAAACTGATAAATTTCTTTTTAATGGGTTTCTAAAATTTTTTTTCAAATGGAAGTGTTTAATCCCTTTTGTACAAATTTGAAAACTTAAACATCACTTTCCCTTTTCCTGAAATGTCATTGACACTAATGAAATGAACCTGAATTTTTAAATGGCTAAGGGCAATGGTTCGTACTTTGTTTTAAGTAGAATATTATTAAAAACATACTTTTATAGATTGTAGTTCAAACTTGAAATGATGTTTCTTTTATTTTAAAGGTAGTGCATTGGGAATAGATATCGGGCTAGCCTACTGAGTTTTAATACTCACGCCTATAGTTCTTTTCTGTTTTTAGTGTTTGTGCAGGCTATAGTTTGAGTGCGCTCGCCGAGGGCGACGCTTGATCGTTGAGTCAGAGAGCGACCCGCAAGGTCGCACGGAGTTTGTTCGCACGTCGTGTTTGGTTAGTTTGATTCTTGTTTGTTTCTGTTCAGTCACTTTATTTGGTTTATCTTTTCTGCGCTGCTCTGTTTTATTTCCACTGTCTTATTTATTTATATTGGGCGAAATCGTTCCCATAGACTCTGTTGATGCCCTGGCGCTTGTCGCCAGCCCGGGAGGATCGGGAACGCCTCTCGGGCCATGTCGCGGACCGGCTTGGGTGACCGGTTCAGGGTCGACCCGGGTTGGTTCGTGACATAACCAATAATGAAATTTTTTTATGTTGAATTTTGGATGATTTTGTCGATTTCAATATAAAACTTCATCATATAAAGATTTATACATACTGGATAACTTGTTCATGATATTTTTATACAATGAATACTAGAGATAGAAGGAATAACCTATCATCCGATAATCTATCTTATGATCACCCTATATTTTAGGTATTATAATTTCAACTTCATTACTTAAGATAAGAGATGAAGAGGAAATAGATCATGGTACAACAATATTGTGATATTTTACTTAAAAATTTATATCAAATAAATATATCTTCTAAAATGATTTATAAATAAAATTTTATCTAATTATCGTCAATTTTGATGATTTGAATGGCATTTTCAAAACCTATTTGGTCTGTGGTTTTATCGTCAATAACCTTATATTTATCATGTTCTATATCACTCTCTATAATTACTTGGGGATTAGTTTTCTCTTCCAAATCCATCTTTTAATTTTTTTAACATGAGAATCCTTGTTATTCATTACTTTAAACCACATTTATTTTTCCATCTTTCACTTTTTAATGAATGTTTTATTACTTATTATTACCATGAGGGTTTCTATGAATAAATTATCAAAATTAAAAAATCTAATAGTGATGAATAAATTTGATGGAAATATTATTTTCATGTTCGGTAGAATGTAGCACACTGATATTTTTATGAAATATATTTTTAAATAATTTGATTTCCTTGCTAGCTTGAATTCCGTGCAAAAGAATGATCCAAAAAACAATATTGTATTATTAAAATATTATATGTCAGTTGTAAAAAATCAATTAAATTGTAGAGGATGAAACTTAATAACTAATTAATGAAATAAATATATATTTATAACTCAATATCAATGTATTGGTAACTTATTAAAATATAATCAAACATTTTTTAGTAAAGTCATTCTAATATTCAAAAAATATGTTTTCTTCAAACATGGTTTTTATTTCTTTTTATGAGTGAATATTATAAATAATTTCTGGAATTAGTAGAAAATTGATTTTATAAAATAAAATTCATTTTTTAAATTCAAATATCAACATTTTCATATGGTGATATTTCAATAAATTTAAAAAATGTTTTATGTTTCAATTAATAATAAAAATTACTGATTTTCGTTAGAAATTATATCTTTCAATTATTTAAAAGGTTACATTATGTTTTCGATTAGTAATAAATTTCAATTAGTTCCTATGGATATTAATTAATCCATTTAATTTATTTAATTAACTTATACATGAATCTATTACTAATAGATTTATGTTGAAAAATCGCATTTTTTTTAAAAAATGTTATTCTTGGAATTTTTCTAATGTTATTTTAATATAAATTATGAAACATATTTGATTAAAATTTTGAAAACTGGATTCCATATTTTTATTAATAAGTTCCATATCTATTAAATAATTCCAATTTATTTTTTTCAAATATGAATTGCCTCTTTGTTAATTTATCTTACCAAAGTAAAGGGTAAATCGGGAAATTAAGGGTAAAAAATAAATGATAAGGACTAGAAAATGACCCCAACCCATGGAAAATTTTTTTTATGTTATTAATTTATATCCGAAATCATTAAATATTCCAATATATGAAATGAATTCTTAATTTTTAATTTATTATGATTTATATTATATTTTCTATAAATAAAAGTCAAAGATGCCACACTCATGTTTTAAATAACTATAGAATTTCTAAAATATAGTAATTCATGTGATATATTAGTATATAAATAACAATTTGGATTTTAAAAAATTAATATACTTCAGAGTATTTTATTTTTCATTTTTATTCATTAATATTTACCTTAAATTTGTATATAAATATGATATATTAATTATTTTATTAATGTAAATATAAAATAAATGATTTAAAAATATTAAAATAAAAATAATATGAGATAATTAATTCCATCCATGAATTTTATATATTTAATTTACATGTTAGTAATTTTTTAGAATATTTTTTTTTGAAATTAAAGTTGTTATTGATTTTGTTAATTTAAAGTAAAGAATAATCCATAAAATTGAAATCATAAATATTTTATAGTAAACAAAATTTTATTAAATGATATAAAATTTTAAAAAATATTCCATTAAAGACACTAATTTTTTATGGTATATAATTTCATCCATGATACATTTATTGGTCAATTGATATTTTATTGTAACTATATTAACCTTGAAAAAGTTTAAAAAAATCATGTTGACACGCTAAGAGTTAAAGGGGTTAAATAAAGGTTAAACCAAAAGATAAGTGTATAATCATGTCCTAAACATGTCCAAAAATTGTTAAAGTATGAATATGATTCGACCACATTCACCTTAGGCTTATATTGGAGTGGTTTAATTGGAAATTTCCTATGAAAATTACAAATATATTATTTAAATCAATGTTAGCTAAACAATTTCACTCTCTCCAGATTTAATATATTTTATGTGTCTACATAAGAAAAAAATCATCATATAAACATTCCTAAATGTATATTTTGATAATAATTAAATTATTTTCATTATAGAAATTTATTTTTCTATTTTAGATATTATATAATTAAGAGAAATGCTTTATAAATTAAAAAACAATATTTATTTATTTAACAAAAAAATAGAAAAATTGATATTAAAAATATTAGTTTTGATATAATTTTTATGATATAATGTATGAAAAAAAATTTTTAGATCTATATAAAATATCATAGTGGCTTTATATAATTATATTTTAATTCCCCTTTTGTCTTGATGTATTTAAAGTCAAATTAAATATATTGTGTTTGAATTGACATTAATAATAATTTATCAAAATAATAATTTCTTAAATTAAGTAAAATTAATAAAAATAATATCACTATACATGTGAATAGTGTATTGTTTAAAAAAATAACAACTTTTAAATTTATTAGTCATTGTTCCATTTATAGTAATATTATTAACCCTTTATAATTAAAATAAAGGTAACTATGGTTAAGGTCAAAAATAACTAAACAAGGGGATAATAAAAAATATAATGGTTAAAATGATACATAAACTTACCTAAATTCTATTTTGAGATGTTGTTATAGCCATATATCAGCTCAAATTATAATTCAAGGCCCTTTTGTGGCATTTGGATAGAAAATAAATCTATTATAATTTATTCTTTTAAGAAATTACAAAAGCGCCTCTCACCATAATTATAAAAGGACACCTCCTCCCCAACATCTTCACATCGCATTCAAATTATTATCTTGACCATTCCCATAAAAGTTTTCTTTTAAACTTCTATATAAATATTATATATGTTCTGGTCTTTTCAATAGACCAACCCAAAATCTCTTTATAGGATATACAAAGGATACGTTTCGAAGAAGAGGTAACCACTCTAGATGTTCACATTCTTTTTGTAGTCTTCCATAAATCCTATAAACTTATAAATTTTACAATAAAATAAAATTTTCGTTATCCAAAATATCATTAAATTTTTTAGGATTATGAGAACACCATTATACACCCTCTTTCACATCAAACAAGATGTGAATGTATTGCTCGTGTGTATATACAGCTTACAGTCTCCACATAGCAATACAATTCATTTTCCCTCACCATATTATATGGATGGGTATTATCATGGTATTAGTTATTATATATGATATTTAAAATTTAATTATACCTATTTAATTATAATATTATTTCTACATTATAATTTTAAAATATTATGAGAAATGATAATGTTGCTCATGTGTACATATGGACTACCATCTCCATGATGTGATGTGATTTATTTTAACTTATAATTAAAATTGATGGTAAAAAATTTAATTTTAATGAAAATATATGATATATATAACTTATTAATGATTATTTATTTTTTACCTTTCTTTCATTCCATTAGATGAAAAATAGAAAAGGTGTCCATGCATACGCACAACTTACTGGCTCTATGAATGGATCCATTTTTCTTTCTTTACTTTTTATGAAAAATTATAAATATATATAATGATTATATATGATTATTTAATTATTAATATAAATCTAAAAATTAAGGTACAATATTAATGTAAAATGACTACAAAACTATATCATGCTTGGAAATGAAAGTAGTAACCACTAAGAAAATTTATTTTAATAATATATTATTAATAAACTGAGAATAATATATCAAAAAATCCTAAATTTTACGATTGATATAAGGTTATATAATTCTTTTATAATAAATTCATAATTATTATACAGAAGGATTCATTGTGAACAAATAAATTCAAGCATGTATATAAGGGATTTATATCTCAATTTCCACTCATTAGGTTAAAATACTATTTAATTGATTATATCATTCTAAGATATTATGTGAAATTAATATATTTTACCTTAAATTGTATTCCCAATTTTAGTGTGGATTTAAAATAAATAAAAATAATCAATTCCTTGGATTAATTCTCACTTCAATGATATCATGATTATAGGTGTTTATTTCACAATTTCATTATTAATTTATATTGTTTATGTTTATGTATCCTATGGGAAATATTATTCATCCATGTTTATATAATCTAAAAATGTTTGTAAAAACTGTTTTTACTATTATACTAAAATCATTTAATGATATTTTTACCCTTGTGTGATTTTTTAATAAATTTTTTTAAAGTAATATGTTTTTGAGTTTGAAAAAGAGGTACTTTTTATCTTTTCCAAAATAAAATATGAAAAATACCATTTATTTAACTTCCACAGTGAGAAATTATTTTTTTCACTTTCATGATAAATTAATTTCATGACATATACATTACAATATAACAGGGTTATTTTCAAATAAAATTATTTCCCTTTTACGTTAGATACTATAGAAAAATGTTTTAAAAATGTAAAAGAAGTTTCCCTTAAGAATTATTTCAAGTGATATTCCCAAAATTATTATCTCTATAAGAAACTTTTATTTTATGTCACTTATATTTTACTAATAATATGATTCAATTATACCATTATTATTTTATCATTGAATGATTTATGATAATTATGGAATGATGTTTATGAATTATTTTCCTTTTAAATGTGTTATATTTTGATGAAATATTTATGAAGCCCATTTCATTTTATTGGTTTTAATATGACGATTGATTTATGTTCTTGTTGAACATATATGTATGGTTTTAATTATGTTAATTTTGGGATCTATATCTCCCTAAAATAAATTGGGTAATGATTTATATCTCATGAGATATATATGACTAGAATGGGAGGTGGAAATGATGTAGTATTAAAGGACTGGAATAGAGAGTGAACCTGGTTCAGTAATACTCAGATGGAATGAGGAGTGAAATTTGTTTAATAAGTGACACTGTCTAGTATGATGGTCCTAGTAGTGATCCTTGACTAATATGGAAATGATTTTCTATCCTTATCTGCTTTCTAAAATTTCATGTCTTATGTTATACACCCATTAATTATGATATTTGATTATTATATAATTTATATCTTATGAACATATATTCTATGACTTAATATCATGATCCATTATATACATGATATAATTTTCAAAGGATATGTTCATATTAGCATGACCTCATGATTTTTATATACCCCTTTGTTCCATAACTAAACATATTATCTCACCCTTTCTTATGTCTTCTTCCCTAGGTGGTGAAGAAAGGATTATGTAGGTCATACCTAATAGGAGTACTATTTTTTGAGATCATTATAGGAAATGTGAAAGATCATTCATAAATTTAGAAGATTTTATTTCTAATATAAAAAGACTCTAATCCATTATGGTTCTAGCATGGATTATATTATTATTCATCTATAAATATGTAATATCTTTATATCAAATGATTATAATGTTATAAAGATTACCATGAATGATTCATGAAACCTTATTAAGAATCAATACACACATTCACACACCTCCAAAAACATAGGGGTTTTGTACCTATAAGAACTAGATATAATCTCTCGTACGAAGCAAATTTAAATTCTCATCATTGATGTTATTGCTTCTAGATTATCTCAATAAATACCTTAATTGAAACATGCATCTTGTATATATGATTTTGAAAGTACACAACACCCTAACCATTCACATAAAATTGATGTCCCTCCACATGGAATGAAAGAAAATAAAATTATATCACCACCCATAAAAAAAATAAACATGATTAATATTGGTTTGATAAAACAAAATCATACCCTTTATGTGGGTACATTATGTTAATTTTTCTATTAGAACCCATTATATCATCACACATCACCTTATAGTTCCTAAAATACCATACTAACATTGGAAGGGTTTCTAACTATAATTATCTTTCAATCTCACATTATCATAACTAATATATCTTATGAGAATTATATATTTACCAATGTTAAGATCTCATGAGTCCATTGTGATATAGGGAAACCTGTCTAGCCTAAACATTCAAAGAAACATTCCATCCATGTTGGAATCCCCCCTGGTTTTTTAATTTACACCAATGATAGCCTCAATATTTTTTCATCTACCATTCTTGAAATATACCAATGAGCATTAATGTATCCACACCATCATATATCAATGTTGAAACATCAAATCACGTACCATTGAGTGACCCAATCTACCACAATGTGAAAATTTTGATTCTGTTTATTCTTATAATGATGACATGTTGACTCTACAACCCAAGAAAACACTTGACCAATTAACCAAAACCAAAACCAAAAATATGAACTCCTCCCCCTTCTCACAATAATAGTTTCCATGTACGGGTATGTACACAATGATTCATTTTTTATGCTATAAAATTTTCAATTATTCATTAATGTGATATGAAAAAAGATTTCCCATCCACATATCTAATACAATATTCATAAGGAAAATACAACCTACATGGATTAGGGAGTGATGTACTACCCACATTCTAGTTATCAATACTTATCTTATACCGGAGAACATCCAGTGAAACTGGATAACTAAATGGACATCATAACCACTATAGAAACATCTGACATAAAGCAATAATGTGGAGAAACCATTGTTGCTCAATGTTTAGAAACATCCCCTATTCATACAAGAAACAACAATAGTGAATAATTATTTCCATGCGCCTCCTCCACCATTAGAACAAAATATCCCCCATAAGATGTGTCAACCACAAAACCCCTAATGTACTAGCTTGATGTCACCAATGTATAAGGATTAAACATCATGAAAACTAAATTAACCAATTAATGTCTATTACAATCTATGAGAGTTTACCAAACAGTATGAACTCTGATCAGATAATGAAAAAAATCCCATGGACTATACCAAGATCCTCTAAAAACAAATCCCTATATATTTTTATTTATCATGTCCCCAAATGACACAACATCGATCAACATCCCCCTCATCAACATTAAAACATTATCCTTAGAATGAAATATAATGTATATACAATATTTCATTACGGTTAATCAAATGAATACATTCAAAAACATCAAATCATTCCTCCACATTCACATATTGTTTACTAAAATGGGTAGATGAAACATAAATCCATGATAAAAACTAGCCAGGTAGTTGATATTAACTAAATATGGGCGGGCCCTTCTAACCCAATCAGTAGGGGTCTTTCTTACTATAGAATATAGGACACACCCAACCAAATCAATCTTTGTTATCCTCATGATACCTAGATTGTGTTTCCAATTCATATGATGATGTGTATCTTGACATGTAATAAATCGAAATAGGTCAACTTGATAGGTCACCAAAGAAGGACGAGCACAAGTTGAGGTGGAAAAAAACATCCAAGAAGTCTCATATAGATCAAAAATAAATAAAAACCTCATAGTAATATGTAAAATATTAAGATACAACCAAGATACATAAAATTTCATGATAAATGGATAAACCTAAATTCTACCAAGACAAGGAATAAATATGCCTCCATGTGACCATTCCTCACCACCAAACCGTCCAACTACAAATATAATGACACTCAAGAGAAGTTAAAAAACAACATGATTCCCTTCCGTTAAACTATGTCCTACAAAAAATATCTTCAAATTCCAAATCGAAATATTAGGTTTTGAGAGCATAACCCAATAGGATTTCACAAATGAATCTATACAATTTCTAGTGTCATGAAACCATTAGTTATAGGTTTAAAACAAATCCAGTTTCCAATGTACATTTATAAGGTAAAACAATTTTTTAAAATAATTGTTGGTTTATCATACAATCCACTTTATATTCACAAAATAATGTAATATGAAAATTATATATGGTAAATAAGGAAATAATAAGAAAATCAAACCATATATACACCATAATTTAATTATTTGAGAAAACAAAAATGAAATATACCATCATCTATAAAACTAATAAAAATGAAAAAGAATAAAATTCAAGATCTAGACTACATGAATATTTACTAAACATAAAAATGAAATCACTATTCTAGTTATCAGATGAATCTAATTTATATTGAGTCATGTCAGACATTCTGTAAACATGAACTACCTATAGTGTCATTAGACATAATAAGTGACATGTTTCTTTCCCAATGCACTAAAGGTTTCCAATTTCTTATTCTTAACAAAAACCATTTGTTCACTATGATCACATTATATAAAATCTTACTCTTAGAGAATCCTTATTTCTACTATTCTTGAAAATATTTTTTATAATCAAAACTATCTTTAAGTCGTCTCATCAAATTTCAAAGTTTGTGAAAAAGAATTTTAATTTTAAAATCTCCTTAAAAACATGTAACTATATACACAAAGACTCAATGATCTGAAATATTGTAAATTAATAAAATAATCCTAATGAAAATACAATAAAATACAGTAATTCATGAGTTTGTGCCATTGTATATTGACATAATCCATAATAATTGAGCGATAATCTCCATTAATTTATCTCCAAAAGTATGTGGTAGTACCTGACCAAAAAAGGATTCAAGGCCATAAAAATTCTCTCTTCGGAAAAAAAGGTATGAGAGAGAAAGGTGATAAATTTTGTAGAGTTTATTTTGGTTATTTATCATTACTATAAAAAATAGACAACTATAGTGAGTCCTCCTTAACCACAACATAAAGGTAATGGTAGAAACCATTTCTATGTTGTGATAGAGAGGGATACAACACAACCCTTATAGTTAAAACCACATCTGGAAACCCCCTTCCAAATCATAAATACATATGATGGGGCTGTAACATAATGAAATGGAAAAAATATTGAACGAAGAGACCCAAAATAAACACTATGATGTATTTGATCTCCATAACACAGAAGTTATGAATTTGGTAAAACCAACCAAATTCATCCATAAGGCCCTTCCTCTATAGTTACCATCTTCACAAAACATCACTCAATTATCCTTTCCCATTCCTTTCCTCCACACCATACATTTTCCAAATCTGTTATTGGAATATGAATTCTCCCTCCATGACTTCATGCTATAACCTTCGTATTCACCCCGTATTAAGACCATTCCAAGATAGAACTCAAAAATATATAGTGTATTCCAATAAAAATTTCCATAAATATTACAAAAAATCATGCCCTCTTCCAGAATAATATTAACTCAGACTATAAACTCATATTTATAATGGGGAATCCTTTATTAGTTTATAGCTAAATAAAATTCTCCCCACCATGAATTGTTTGTGTCCATAGAAATTCATCATGATCCTTGACTTGAAAATAGAGAGAATTCCACCGCAACCCAACCAATGATTTCCTCTCTCATATCAAATGTATATCCCATCTTTGATGCCATAGTACTCGAGCAAGGGGAATCATATTACCACAAATTAAAATATCCTGAAAATCCATTATCTGAACTAGTTTTTCAACCATAGTTGTGTCTTCTTACATCTTTATTCTCTCCATATAAAATATTTTAATATATCTAGTAATATTTTTAGAGCTATGTACTGATATGGTATGAGACACCGATGATTGGTGAGCCTATATTAAATTTTATAAATATATTAAATATATTAAATATTACATGTGGGAAGTTATCCTAAAAAAGTAGAACAACTCTTTCATTGATGTTCATATGAAAAATTTGAGGCCACTATTGAGTTCAAAACAAGGGTTTTATGCTAGGTGCAAAATAACATTGGTGTGTGTCAGACATTCTTGTTAGGAGGGGATATGGGATAATGTTTAAATAAAAGAAATATTTAACACAAATTATTTAATTTAATTTTTATGACCTAAATTTATCTTATAAATATATTACTATGAGTAGATATCAAGGTTAGTAGTATAACCATGGAATCATTGAATAGAGAATGGGAGGATCATCCTTGATAGAACAAAAACTAGATCATGAATCATCAATAGAGGCCAAATGGGATTTAGGGATCATTATAAGGACAATGATGTAGATTCATTAATCATAATTTATTGATGTGTCATGTTGTAAGATGTTTTTTTGTGGTTTTATCCTCTTTTTATTATCCTATAACTGCTGGGAATCAATCAACCAATCTATTGATTTGAGGATCAATCACATTGTGGGTAAGGGTTTTCTTACTTGTAATTTGGGATAACTTTTTAATTGGTTATGGATATTTATTCATAATTCTAATGGAAAAAATCATGGCCATCCTGAACATAGCTTTGGTTCATTCCTATCATGTATTTCTTTGTTTTCTCCAACTTTTTTCCTTTGTTCATCTACATCGTTCATTTTGGGTGATGTTTCAACAAATTAAAAATATACAATAATGCTTCACTAGTTTATTATCATAATGGGTTGATATCAATTATCCAGATTGGATCGACATTGGGATAAAGATATTACAATAGTGATGATGGATCAATAAAATATTGGGTATGTACATGTTCATTTATTGGGCATGCGGTGATGGTGGAGCTTTGGGGTGATTCCCAAGCAGCCAGGATGGATGAAAATTTGATATCCAGTGACTATTGATTTCAGTTTACCAAGATCTATAACCCATGGTTTTGATTCCTGGTGTATTTTATGGGAAAATGATGTATTGTGAATCCTTGTGATGAACCAATAGGTTCTATAAATATTCTAATAACAAAACACATATTTCAGGAACATACACCATGTATGGGGCCCTGGGTATGGTTCTAAGATTCTGTATAGTGATAAGTGCCACACTTTATGTGACCATTATCACACTGTTTGTGACTCAACATGGAGAATCAGTGTTTATTTTGGGGGATACACATTCATCCATAGGTGGACATGTCTATTCGTACACAGACAGAAAAATTTGTACAAATACTCAATCAGAAGTACATGGGGTCAAATATTCCATATACTCATACACAGAGAATGGAATGGGCCATGATACATAGGTGAAACATGGTTCCAAAGGTAAACATTGGGTACTTATATTACACATCATATACTTCTCCAAATTGGTCTCAGATCTCTTTTCCTATTCTTCTTTGATAAGTTCAATTATGGAACATTTCCATGATCTTTTACCTAAGGGTTTAGTATGGATTCACATCCTATGCATAGTATGGTGATCCACTCTATGTAACATCATTCTCAGATAGTGTTTTTTGAATCCTTCCATTAGGTATATAGTGAGATCCTATATCATCAACATAGTTTCCCTATGTGTGGTTCATGGTATCTTCATGACATGAACTACACAAGCATCGATCCCCTACTTAAAGGGTTAATATTGATTTTCTTATATGTATACCACATGGCCATGGTTGAAGTCCCCGCCTATGTATCTTTCTCTTCAAACTTGTAGTTTCTAATTCTTATGATGAGACCTGATGATCATGAAATAATGTATGGACTCCATTAGTTCTATCTAAATAATGGAGTGTGTTTTATCAGATGAGATTTATATGGAACCTTCGAGCAAGAATCCATGGATGGATTCACTGCTATGATGATACCATAAGACTTTGTTTTTGCTATTATTATATTTGTATTATCTTGTTTTATATGTTGTTGACATATACCAGTCATGATATGACTATTATTCTTAATGATATATTCTTAGTGATTTTAGGGTGTCTTACTAGGTATTGTGATGATCACCCATGCATGGTATTTTCACATGTGTGTCATGTCATATATAGACAACTGAGCCTTTAATAAAATCCTAGAGGGAACATGACCAAGATAATCTTAGACATCCAGATTCACAATGTTTATTTTCTGGGTTTCGTTGATAGTTGTCCTCAACCTCTTCATATGTTTGACCTGTTTTCTGTTTCTTTTGGTGAGATTGTATTTCTCCCTTATATTCCATTACTTTGTTATCATATAATGATGGATGGATTTTAGATGTATGCATTCATGGTTATCGATTGTTTTATATTTCACCATTATATGGTATTGGAGATGTGTATGTGTGTGCAAGTAAATTAGGCTAACGCCACCCATGTCTGTAATATGCCTACTTTGTGTAGGTCACCAGCTCCGGATCTATTGGAGGAGGGCTTTGGGTAGTCGCATATCTGGACCCATAATGTCAACTCCTAAATTTTTTGGAACAATGTTAGAATCCCCCAATTCAATCAAATAGTAAGGGTATGATAGAAAATTTTTCAGTTGAGAAGCATAACAAACATAATGAATCAAAATCTAGAGTGATTTAAAGTGAAAAAACACTATAATTGTAAAATATATTCAACAACCTCAAAGGGGAATAAAACCATTAGTGCCAACATACCCTACTGTACCAACCAATAGTGTCCTGAGTGAGGTGATAAAATAAATAATACATGATCACAAACCTCCAACTCTAAAAATTAATGAAGAATATACTCATTTAATTTTTGATGAATCTATGTTAGGAACAATCTCTTCCATATCAACTACACCTTTTCTTTTATCTGATGAACCAATCTTTTTTTAACCCAGGAATGCTCTCCAGACTCATATAATAACAACTGATATCTACATGACCACCTAAACAATTCTTATAAGGGATTCATATTAATTGAATTCAGATAACTATTATTACATCCAAATTTTACTAGATAAATATTTTATTCCTATGAAGCAGTAAAAAAACATGAAAAGTTGTTTGGATCATGTTATCTGAAATCTAAATATATATCTCTACATTTTGATATGTCTCTAGAAGAAAAATGATTCTCAATTACTATTAGGACCACATCCGTTATTGGAAACCGTTCAATAACCAATATTTCAACCATAGTTCCCTTAGAGATAATAATAAGGAGAACCCCATGAATTTTCACATCCTCTTGGATAGTAATGTGCATGAGTTATTCAACCATTGTCATTTCTTTAATAAGAAGGATATTATATTATTTCATAATTCAACAAATTATATCGAAATGAAAAACCATTCCAATCGGATTATATAGAAAACTATAGAATAATTACTTATATATATCACCCCACATATAAGCTAGAATGGGAAATGATTACAACACACCAGAATGTATCTACTGCTTTGCCTTAATACTTTGACATGTAAGCCACTGTGACATGAAATATATAATTGACCCCCACATCTCCACCCACCAATACCAACGTATAAAATCACGATACATAATGGTATTTCTATGGTATATGTCATAAATAGGCTTATACACAATTTCCCTTAATTCATACCTCAATGATAAATGAACAACCAGCCTCCCCCCCAAAACATAATGTTTCAATAGGAGACTAAGATCAACCCCCAAAGGTATCCCAACCATTTCATATGGCACTAGAACATTTGAATTTGATTTATATTTCTTATTAATGCTATTTCATATAATATATTGATGATCCATCCTTTAATGAAGTAGATAAATGTTTCCCGCTAGCCTCTTCCACTCTAAAGATCATCTCAGTGATCAAACTCATCTAAGACCACTCTTCCATTAATTACATCAAGGATTGAATCAGTAACATTAACATCCTGACAAAGGATTATCTTTATTTTTACCCTTTTTTTATTGTTTAATATTTGTTTCTGGTCTGGGTCAATTTCTCGATGAACTTTTTTGAGTTTTGGATTCATTGGGTGGTTTTGACTTTGTCTACGATTTGAGCACAGTTTGGACCAAACCATGAAAGGCGCAACAGTGACTGTGATACCTCCATTTCATGGATAATGTATTGTGAATGGGGAGATGAAACCGTGAAATAATAATGAAAATGGATTTTTCATGTGGCAAAGTTGAGTTGCACGGTTGGTCCATGTTTTCTATAACCATGTGGTCATCCAATTCATGTGTCCCTTCTCCCCAACAGAGTTTGCATAGATGGAACACAGTCTGGAAGACCGTCCGACCAATCCATACAACATGAAATTTTTAAAATAAATATATAATTAAATGAAAATAAAATGTGAAATAAAATTATATAAAAAATAAAATAAAATTCAAAAGGAATTGTTTAAATAATAATAATATTATTATTATTATTACTCTATGTATTATTATTATTATGTTAATTTTAGTAATTATTAATATTTTTCATAATAATAATAACATTATTATTAGGTTTAGTTTTTTAATTAGACCCTCAAAGAGGGGTTTCCTCTGGTGGCCAATTCTCCGTTGGAGTTTGGGATCGGTTATCTATGGAAAGTCTTATCTCCTTCCTCCTCCCTTGGCTAGCCAATTTTTCCTCTCCCCTTTACCCTGTTCTTTTTCCTAAAAATGTGGTTTGTTATTAATGTGATTTTTGGTTTATTATTTGATGTTATGGCATGTGATGGGTCTCTTGGGTTATCTTTTGGAATGTTTTGTTTTTCACCACTAAAGGAGAATCATTAAAAACCATTTTAGTCTCCCTACTTACAATTTAGTGTATGGTTTTATCCATTCGTTATTGTTTCTCACATTATAATTAAGGGTTTTTTAGTATTTGAGCTTCTACTAATTTTTTGTTAATATTTATATTTTATTAATGAGTGTGACTTACAAACATGTTCAGGGGTAAGATAGATATAAATATATATTTCCTCTTTGTACATATTCCCTCATGGTAATGTGAATATGTGAAATGCATTTAGGTTTTTATATATATATAATGTTTTGTGCATATATATGTAAAGATTCTATTTTAGTTGTTGCAATCAAATTCATCAAGTGCCAAGATGATTCAGCATGGTCTTCTTCCACTTGAGGTAGTTCCCCAATTCCAGAGCCCTTAATTTTCATTTTTTAATTTCTTGACAATTTTAAATGTTTCTTTTTATTATTATGTGTTATTTTTAAATGTCCTGAAAAATTCTAAAGGCATGTATAAATATTATTTTCATCTGCATTACATATTTTACTAAATATATCAATGTGTAATTTCATTGTTTAATCTTGCATTGATCTTTTTGGAATGGTGGTTTAGCTGAAAATGATTAATTCACTATCTAAATGAGATTCTAAAATATGTTATCAAATGCTTCTCTTGATTGGAACTTTGAATGTTTTCTTGATTTCTAAATCATCTAAAGTCCCATTTATAAGATTATGTAATTTCTCTATATTATATCCTTTTTGGAAATAATTTCGAAAATGGATTTAGAATTGTGAAAATTAAAGGATGAGTTGAGAGTTTATGACAATTTTGGGAATCAAATTCAAAGTGGCATGAAGTGTAGGATTGGTTGGCATTTCATTATGAATTTATATGAGATGGAAACGTCTATGGTGGACTCTCCTATGATAGGGTCATCACATAAGTGGTTTCTGTGTTTTCCCTTGCCAAGAATTGAGGTTTTGGGTTATAGTTTGAGCCAGTCGTGTAAGGACCCACCCATTCATGACATACTATTATCATAGGATTCCATCACATCATCTAGAGGGTTAAGTGACATTTCATATTGAACATTACTAGACTGGTTAGTATCCCCTAGACTATCTTAGAGGCTAGGTGGGATGTGCTATAGGATTTTCTTGTTTAGAATGGCCCGTTGGTTGTAGACTACGGAGCTGCACTATATGCAGGAAGGTAATTGTGAACCGACTACGTCCAGATTTTTATTTTAGTTGCGTCAAGAAAATTTCCATGATCACCAATATTATGGTCCTATTTAATTTCTTTAAAATTTTGTGACATTATTATAGGACACTTTTTTAATTATCATGCTATATTTATCAATTTTCTGGTTTCATTATAAATTGGCACCCTTGTTTATATTTAATATTAAAATAGTTGACCCAACATTGCATGTCTTTTAAATGAATATTTTGAAAAAAAATTCATGCCTTGGAAAATTATTCATAAAATGAATTGGAAGAAATGTTTTTTCTTAAAAATGGAAGTATGTGTCCTTGTTTGAAAAAAATTAACTTTTCTATATATCCTATTTTCAAAATTGTTAAAATGGACTTCACTTTAAATTTATTCATAGAACATTGTTCATCCTTGGTGTCCCTACTGATCATTTCAGTGCTCACGTCCACTCTATATTTTCATTTTCATGTTCATATATAATTGGATTACTCCTGAAGAGATTGTGGTTTAGTAATTGGTGGTGAACCACTAGGCCACTAGGTGGTGTGTCTAGCTGTTTTTTTTATTTATTTTTTAACTAATAGTTATTTTTACATTATTATTTTTTATTTATTTTTATTTTATGGGATAAATCATTACCAATTTATTATATTTGTTTTTAGACACTAATTTCTAGCCCGGGAGGATCGATAACACCTCTCGGGCCTTGTCGCAAGTTGGCTCAGGTGATTGGTTTGGAGTCGACCTGTGCTGGTTTATGACAATATTATATCTGACAAAGGATAACCCATATTAATTGGGGATTTATAGTAGTTTTTTAAATGGAGTTTCATAATTCAAGCGGTCAGTCGAATGTATCTACTTTGATCACCACCTATTTGAAAGGACACTGTAATTTTTATGGTGGTATGGGATGGTTGCACCTCAAAATCAAAGATTGGTTCTCAATGTTTTTAGTTTTTTTTGAATATATGTTATTTTAGAATTAATTTAATTTTTTTAGAAACTAAAATTCGTGAATTGGTTGTTTTGAATGGAATTATAGGGGTTAATAGTGGCTTTGAACGTCCTAGAAAACCATGTGTAGCCTATGCAACCACCTTAAATGAACTCCAAAGTGCTCACCTTGTAGGTTCCTGGTCGGAAAAATCATGCAACCTTGACGTGTGATATATTGGTTCTCATAAGGTGTTGAGATTTTGTTTCCATGAGTTATTTGGTTGGTTATGTTTGTTCATGGTAGTGGCTATAGTTAGTTTTTGGGTGTTTCCCTTGGATACTATTTTTTTTGACTGGTTTATTAAAAATTAAGTTTCAAACAAGAAAACATTGAATCTTTTTTAAAATGAAATGGTTTTTTTGAAAACCGAAGAAATTTTGGAATGTTATTTTGGATTTTTTTAAGGGTTTTTTAATGAGTGAGATGAAAGTTTCATAGGAATTTGTATTTATTTTTTGAAATGATTAGGTGGTGGTTTTGAAAATTTATTGGACATGTTTTGTTGAGCGGTTTGAAAAGTTATTTTTCCATTGGTCCCTTGGAATTCTTATGGATTTTCTCATTTTTTTATGTACCTGGTGAGTGTATATAATTATTGGAACATATCGATGGGTTCTTGAGATTCTCTGGGAATGTGAATTGGTGATTCTTAATAGAATACCATTGTTGAGTGTCTAACCATTTTAGCATGATTTTCATTTTCAAAATGTTTAAAAATGGAATATGATTTTTTGATTATTGGGTGTTTCAGAATAATTTTAGTCCATGATAATTTGAAATGAAATGAGGTCTCTGAAATGGTTTTTTATGTTCAAATTATCTTGATGTTGAAATTGGTTTTGAATTCATAATTAAAGTGATGGTTTCAAAATAGGATTTTTTTTAGTTGTGTGTGTATTGGTTCTCAAATTTTTTGTTTTTGGGTTGAAATGTTATCTAGGTTGAGTTTTGGTTTAAATTTAGTTTGACATTGATTTTTTTGGCTGTGTATATGTTTTTTTGGGTAAGTTTCCCAGAATGGTCCTGAAGGTTAGTAGGGGTTCTCTTCTGATTTTTAGTTTTATCTGGACTCCCATTAGAGTGGATAGATGAAGCACTTTTTTCCCATTGATTTTTTCGAATGGTGGTCAAGGATCATCATACGTTAAAGGATAACAGATCTTGTGAGTGCTCAGTATGATCAACAGACGGTGAAGGGTTGTTTTGACCATCATGAATAGGTTAGTTTCAATTACTCAATATTATCATCAAGTAATTGGATGATGGATCCTCATTTCATTTGGGACCTTCATTCAGGAAACAAGAATTTCATTCTTTCATCTGGTAATGTCTGAGAGGAAAACATGTGGAAGTTGATAGCAGTTTATCATGGTTAATGTGATGGGATTACTATTCGGAGAAGAGTGTGGACCTTGGAAACCTGTTTTTGGGGTGTCTTCTTTATCAGTTGCTGATTCCGGTTTTTCATTCAAATTCCTCATTCAGTTCTAGTATGGTATATTTTTTAGCATTAAGAAAAATTTCTATAATCCTTAAAATGATTGTTGATAGTGTGGTCATTTGGGTAATCTGAAATTGTTTAATAAGATGTATTTCTTAAATAAAAATCCACAGTTATAGGTTCCTATTTCCCAACTACGGGGTAGAAGATGCTTCAAAACATCAGGTTTCTAACCATGGGTCCCTAAGTGATGATTTTAATGCAGTTAGGGAGTCATCAAGTGTGGAGGAATGTACATCCAACATAATATCTCTGACATTTTATTGATTTCCAATAATGTATTCCCATGTTTTGGTTTTATACCATTAGGAACAATTTGTTTTGATGATCATAGTGGCCACTCTTTAAACTTTTTTTGTTATGCCATATGAATTTTAATTCATAAATTTTTATCCTTCTCATGAGTTGGTTTTGGGATTTATGTTTTTATTTTTTTGGAGATGGTTGGTCTTGTTGAAATTATGAATTCTTGTTTCATTCGATACTCAATTTTTCGGGTTTTCATCGGGGACCAATTGTGGTGGGGTTGGTCTACATTCATTGTTCTTTGGTTGGTCTTTTTTGCGATTCCAATATCTATTTTTGTTGTTTGGTCTAAGCCTTCCTATTCTTAAATGGCAGTGAGACCCACTATATATCTTGGTGCGGGTTCTTCTACAATTTTTCAATTCTTGTTAGTTTCTTATAGTGGGGGGATTCTACCTCTCCTCCCATGGTTTTCTTTTATGTGATTCTCTCTAAATCTAGTTGGGCGTGACTTGTGGAGGTAAAGGATAACACGAAGTGTCATGGTTTTTATTAATCCTATGTATTTTTTGGGTTCATGGTTTTTCTTCAACCAATGTAGTTTTCCTTATTTGGGTGGGTGATATTCTAGGGGTAGAAATTTTAGTGGGGAAATTTTAACATATCATCTATAGTTTCTATTTATTTTTATCCTTTTATTGATGTTGAATATTTTGGTCATGTTTCGAGTTTAGTTCCCAGTGAAAATTTTTGTGTTTCAGTGTCTTGGGGTGGTTTTTGGCCATGTCCATGGTTTGATCATTGTTTGACCCAAACCGTGTGAGGCACGATAGTGAAATTTCACCCTCCATTAAGTGGATCATGGCACGCACATGGTTTGAGGAAACCGTGGGACAAGCATGTGAAATTGCTCTGTTAAATGATAGAGTTGAGTTTCATAGTCAGCACACTATTTCTCAGACCATGTGTCTAACCTATACATATAACCCTTCTCTCATGTAGGGTGTTCATGTTTGGTTCATGGTATTGTAGAATGTGCTTCCAAACCATTCGGCATGGACTTTGTTAAAAAGCATAGTCAAATAAATATAAATTGAATATATATATATATATATATAATATAATATAATAAAAATGAATGGTCATAAAAATATTATTTCTTATTATATTATGAATATTATTATTATTAAGTTAATTATAATAATTATTAATATTTATTTGATAATATTATTTTTATTTTTAGGTTTAGTTGTTTTAATTAGATCCTCAAATAGGGGTGTCCCTCTTCCTCCCCCATACCATATAATCCCCCCCCCCCCACTCGGCTTAGGAACCTCCAGAATGACACCTCCCTTCCTCTAGAATTAGGTCATCCTTTTATATTTAGGGTGTGGTCTTCTATGATAATTCTCCTCTCATTTCACCTCCCTTTGTAGGATGATTCCCCCACTCATTGTTTCCACGTTATATTTGGTTGAACCCTATGATATATATTAACCCTATTTTTGGTTTCTTTTCCAGTGTTAGGACATATAAAGGGTCTCTGAAGTCATCTTCATATATGTTTCAATGCCCACTGCTGAAGGGTTAGTATTTGAGACCATTCTGGTCCACCCACTATAAATTTCGCATATGATTTACCCCACTGGTCAACGTTGTTCAATTTATAATTGGGATTTTTTTAGTTTCTATGTTTCTAGAAATTTTATTTAGTGCCTTTCCATTTTCCATTTGTTAGGGAAAATTTCATGAACCTATAAGGATAAGTAATATATATATTCCCTCTTTATACATATTCCCTCATGGAGATATTAATAGGTGAAATAAATCTAGGGGTATATATATATAAATATTCACATGTTCATGTATGTGTAATGACTGTATTTGAGTATCAATCATCAAAGTCATCGAGTGTTGAGATGATTCGTCGTGGTCTTCTTCTTCTGGAAGTAGGTCCCATATATTGAAGCCTTTAATTAGAATTATTTAATTTCTCAAGAGTTTAGAAAGAGTGTGTTTATTATTATGTTATATTTTTATATGTTATGAAAAATGGTTATGGAACTGATAAATGATATTTTCATCTTCATTACATGTTTTCCCTAATATTTCAAAATGTACATTGTTTAATCTTGTTTTGATATTGTTGGAATGGTGGTGTGGTTAAAAATGTTTAATTGGTTTTCTAAATGGGAATCCTAAATATGTAATCAAATGCTTAGCCCGTTTAGGACTTTGACATGTGTCTTGATTTATAAATGAAAAAAATTCTCATTTCGAACCATTGATACTTTTTTGGTATTATCAAATTTGTTTTGGAAATGATTTTAAAATGGATTCCAAATTTTGTATATTGAAGGCCTAGTTGGTACTTCATGACATTATTGGAAATTGGTTTAAATGGGACATGATATGTAGTACTGGTTGGAATTTTTTCATGAATTGATGTGAGATGGGAACCAATATGGTAGACCCTCTCATGAGAGGGTCATCGCATAGGCGGTGTAAGTGTTTGGGCTAGGTAAGCAAGGTGGCTGTGGGTTTTTGTTTGATCCATGCAAGGGAGGACCTCCAAGTTCACCACATACAAATACCATGGTATTCTTTAGAATCTTCTAGATAAGAAAGTGAAGAAATATTACTAACCCTGATTAAAAGAGTTTGTACCTCCAGGATTAGCTAAGAGGTTTGGTGGGACGTTTCACTTGATTGTCATGCTTAGTACAGCCAGTTGGTTATAGACTACGAATTTGCACCATACTATGACATATGAGTCAAAACCATGTATGTCTGGGATTTATTCTAGATATGTTTAAGAAAATCCCATGATTTCCTATTTTATGATACTTTATCATTCTTTGAAACATTTTTATTTGATTTTGGGATAGTGTTTTCATTTCCATGCAACATTTCTCTTAATTATTATTACCTCATAAAGTGACACCCTTGTTTGAATTTAATATTAAAATATCTTACCCCACATTTCTTTTATTTAAAAAGATTATTTTGATTTTTTTCATTCCATGCACAATGATTGCTTAAATGAAATTGATGAATTGATTTTTCTAAAAACATTGAAGCATGTTTCCTGGTTTTCAAAAATACTGAAACCCCTATTTTTTATATCCTATTTTCATGCAATCAAGAATGGACTTCGCATTAAAGGTGGGTCATAGGATTTTTTTTATCCTGGGAATCCTTACGGAGAATTTCATTGATCACACATACTCTATCATCTCAGTTACAGGTTCTTATAGTAGTTGATAGATCTAGGAGTGAGCGTGGTTCTGTGATTGGTGGTGACCAATGCGGCCACATAGAGGTATGTTTAGCTATTTGGTTTTATTTATTTTTCAAATTCCAGTTTTTTTGCTTTATTATTATTTAATTATCTATATTTTATAATCTAAATCCATACTATGTGAGTATATTTGATTATTTTTCCTATATTTTAACCCAGGAGGATCGGTAACACTACTTGGGCATTGTTGTGGGACTGTTCAGGTAACCTGTTCGGGGTCAACTCTGGTTGGTTTGTGATAGTGATTTCTTACTAAATTAATCGGTAACAATAATTCATTTCCCAAAAGTACTATAAATATCAAAAAAAATTATGGATATTCTCATCACATCATCTATGTTGAAAGCTAAGATCCATAATAGTAAAATATACTTCTAGCTCTTGTGATCAAAATATATTATTATATACTCTCAAACGGATATTAAAACCACATTTTGAGTGCATTCATAATTGCTACCATCAAAATATCATTGGTAGGTTTGTTCTTTTCAAGAGGATATAATTGGTAGGATTCATAGGCCACCACATGCTCCCCCTACATCAAGACATTCCCCAATATCACAGCAAAAGCCTAATCCAATAATCATATCCTAAAACAAAATCTGGAATAATTAGAATTGGATTTAAATTCAAAATCACCTTCAGTTAAACAAAATATCTCATATATTAGTCATTCCATTTTATATTAACACCCATATGTGTCAAATGTTTTCATTGGAGATGTGATATTTGAGTAGTTTGTAATCAAAATCCTATAACATTTATCCATACAGAAGAAAATTTTAATTTTAAAACCATGATTGGGATTTTTCTAATATATTACCACCTATTTCTTCTTAAGATCCATGGGGTTTTTTTCTCTTGGATATGACATACCATAGAAGCATCACTTCTGGGATAAAAAAAATTACACATGGTTTTCTTACCATTCAAGTGATTTTGCCTCAATATTATACGGGTGATATACAAGTGATCCTAGATGTCCTACTATAAAATCAATTACAAAAAATTAAAATTCCCATCAATTACTATAAATGAGTCAAAAAATGGATGAATTATTTTACTCATAAATTCTAAAAATACTCAATGGGAATTAGATAGACCAAATTTTATAACCAGAAGCCTGAAATACTGATATTGACTCTTAAAAACTATATACGGTATATATTCTTCTCAAACTCTTTACTAGTTGTATTACAATTGGAGGTCAATATTTGAAAAATAGTTAACCACTCTTATTCGATCATTGAGATCAGTAATTATTAGAAATATATATTTTTAAATAATGGTCACCTGATTTAAATTTAATTTATCAATATAATTCATGTGTATCTTGTCTTCCATTATATAAATAGAATCAGAAAATCATTTGGTAACATGATAGGGTGAATAAATCCCTTAGACTCATAGAATGTAATCCAAACCATATGTTCCATCAAATATTCATGTTCAATGAGAAAATATGGCATATAAATGACAATCATGCAAGGGAGCAGTTCAATAGTAGACTCAACCACTATAAATGGTTGTCAATTAGAAGAATAATATTAAAATACATAAACATACATACAGGACATTACAGGAAGTGGACTACTCAAGAAAGGGTCAATAATGTCAAGGAACATCTTTGATAACTGGAATTAGGTCATTATAGAATAAGGAACAATATATCCCACTCTCTTAGATATATAATATCTTTCACCATAGAAAGAATGATGAGTCAATAAGGTTTCTTTATCACATTTCCATTCCTCTATGTTTTGAAAATCACAAACACATTATGATAAGGAAAATATTTTTCCCCTAAAAATTATATTCATATGAAAAATCATTCGTCTCTAAGGAAATTTTTATCTTTACCTGTGTTTTAATTGTTCATTTTATAGTCTCTCTAAATCTAACTCATTTTATTCCTAAATGTAAAATGTGTTTTCTCATATAAAACTTTGAAACACTATAAATCCTTGGATATAGAGTATTTATCTTTTAGGATCTGAATTCCTTGAATGTAAGGTATCAAATTTGATGAAATTCGGACTGCGAATTCTCTGAAATTCAAACTCCGAATTCACTGAAATTTAGACATCGAGCCCCTCAGAATTCAGATTCTGAATTCCTAAAAATTCGGGCTTCGATTTTTTTAGAAATCATACTCATACATACTCATAATTCTGACACTAAATGCCTCAATATTCTGACACTGAATTCCTCATAATTTAGACTCTGAATTCCTCAAAATTTATATTCTGAATTCATGGGAATTTTGATTCTGAAATCTATCTATTTAAGATTATGAATTTATGTAAAACAGAATCTGAATATCCATGTCTTATAGACTATAAATATATATTTGGTTAGATCCCGAACATTATTTATCCTAGACTCCGAAAAATAAATTCGGTTAAAAAGCATCATTTTCCTTACACATATTATTAAACATTCTCGTACGATCTGTTTATAACTAATCGTTTATTAGGTTACACGTGTACAGCTCACTCTAAGATTCATAGAAAAATATGAGTGTTGGAGGGGGGAGCCGACCATTGGAGAAGTGCCTATAAATAGGAGATCATTTGAATGAGCTTACTAATGAAAAAAATAGTTCCATGATCCTGGAGATTATATGCTGTTGAAGTGATTCTTAAAGAGAGAGACTCTCATGATTTGTGCCTTATAAACATCTTAGTCATATTGCTTCATGTGACTCTGATTGTTAATGTATACATTTGAGGTCATCTAGGGATTGGAAGATAGAGGTTATGACAACCTTAATTTTCGAGGGCATGCTTGGATAGAAAGATATATTCTGATATTCTTATCGAGGGATTACCCTAGTGTGTGTAGGACATAATTTAATGAAATGATAAATCAAGGGACCTTTATCCCATGTTTTTGGATACCCTACTCTTTGGGTTAAAAGATTTCATTCTTTTTTCATGTTCTGTTTCATGTTTATTTCTACTCTATTTTTTTAAAGGATGAAAGTATGACCTTCTTATACTTGTTTGTACATTTTTATACTCTGATAAGTAAGATTATATATTCTTCATGGTATAATTTTTTCCTTGTAAACATTCATTAAGTTTTATTTCCTAAAAAATATTTCTAAAACCTAGAATGTTTGTAGAACTAAAAGAGGTCTTGTGAATTTACTGTGTTTAAATTTTTAAACATAGTTCTCTATAAGGTTAAAAATGATTATTTTTAAACATACAATTCCCCCCCTTTTTGTAATTTAGAATCTACATCATTATTTTGATCCTACAATTGTTATCATAGAAGTTATATTAAATACTTATATTCACATATATGATTTCTTGATCTTGATTTAATTGTTCTAAAATTATCCTTGATTAGGAATTTCAATCTTTTATTAAAAAATTTTAATATTATGAAGTTTTTGTGTAAAGATATTTTCTTCTAGAATTAGAGGAATAAATTTTGGTTCAATTAAAAATCTAAATCCAACTAGACAACCTATATTTGACGGGAATGATAATGAGTACTAGAAAGAACATATGAATAATTATTTTTATTACTAATGGAGTGGAAAAAATTTTCTTGCTTACTGAAGATTACATGATTCCTAACAAGGAATTCTAAACCTTTAGAAATCGAGAAATGATAGAATATCAACTAATCTACAATGTGCTTAATACTTTTTTGTGTTCCATGACCAGGAATATATGTTTTCATATTTCTTCTTATGAAGCTTATAACTATATCTAGAATAAATTTGATGTTACACATTTTGGTACATTCAAATTTATAGAAAATAGAAGAACTATTCTAAGAGAAGAATATCATCGATTTCTATTTCCTTATGTAGAACCATTATGCAAGGTGAAAGAAAGGTTTTCGACTATTTTCACCAACCTATAATCTTTGGGTGAAAAAGGTCTTGATGATGATGATCTTTTGGACAAGATTATAGATATCATGCCTAAAGGGTGGGAATCTAAGAGAACAACTATTGATGGGAATAGAAAAGTGTATCAAATTACACTTGATGAGATTTTAAGAACACTTCTTCAACATGAGACACGAATTAAAAGAGATGCTGATATGAATAAAATGAAAAATCTAAATGGAAGTGTAGCCTTTACTACTACTAAATCCTAGTCTCCTGAAAGGGATACAATATCGAAGTTATCTAAATTAGTTGTTTTATCAGAATCTAGTGAAAGTGAAAATTCGAAAAATGAGCTATCAAGTCTTTCTCGAAGGATGAACAAGATAGTTATAAATAAATTCTTTTAGTATAGTTATAAGAAGAAATTATGAAAAAAATATGAAATATTCGGATGTCACTTGTTATGAATGCCAATGATCAAGGCATATCAAGTAAGATTTTCTTATGCTTAAGATATACGATATAATGGAAAATCATTCTAAGAGGAATAGAAAGAATTACAATGAGGAGAAAGCTAAGAATTTTTTGAAATCCAATGATGCCTAGAGTGCCAGTGGTGAAGAATCTTCTGAGGAATCCTCAGAGTACGAATCATCTAGTTAGAAGAATCTTGGTCTACTTTCCAAACTACCCATTGAGAATCATTGTTTAATTGCCAAGGTACACAATGTTGAATCTATTACTAATGTATCTTTGAATTCAAAGTATACCGATGATAAATACTCTGAGTATTCATATTATGAGTATTCCTCATCAGAATATAATACATAACTTCTTATGAAGAAGTTTGTAGGTTTGTTAAACTCCTTGAGAATGAAAATTCTTAACTCAAGAAAAAGTTTGATAATGAAAATTCTAGAATTTCTATTTGAACTAAAGAAGTATCAGATCATTCTAAAGAACCTGATAAGAAAATTTATTTTTTACAAATGATTTGTAAAAATTGTGAGGAATTTAATTCTGAGAGAGACAAACATTCTATGGATTTTGATAATGTAATTTCTAAGAAAAATATTTTAGAAACTAACTCTAGTTCTAAAACTAATGTTTTTTAGGATAAAGATTTTGTTCTATAACTAAAGACAAAAATATTTTCCTTGAGGAAATGCTTGTCAAACTTTACCTTTGGTAAGGAGTGTTTTGATAAGATGTATTCCCAGATTCTACCTTTATGAAATTGTTCAAGATTTTCTTATACTCACTCAAAACTGATTTTCAGTAATAACAATTTTGTTTCTCAAAGTGCTTCATTCTACACTAAATGTCAATGTGGTTGATGTTCGGGAAAAAAATTATTCTTTAAATAAAACCCAACCTATAGGTTGTCATAAATCTTATTTTATTAAGAAAATGTGGATACCTAAAATCTTTCTTTTAGAAATTTTCGAAACCATGAATGTTTGGATTCAAAAATTCTAACTTTTTCATTAACAAGAAAATAATGATAGTACCAACTGTTGTACATGGTACATGGATAGTTGATGTTCCTGTCATATGACTTGTAAAAAAACTTCTTTGAAAACATTATCATATTGAAAGGCGGAAAAGTAACTTTCAGAGATCATTATCAGGGATAAATTATTGGTTTATTTAATATTGTTCTTCATGTAAAAACATTGATTTAATATGTATTATTTGATAAAGGTCTTATGATGAACCTCATTAGTATAATTCAATTATGTAATTATGGTTACCTTGTGAATTTTAGGAATGATAAAATATTAGTACACAATTCCAAGGAAGATTTTATTCATTCGTCCCATAGGCAATATAATGTATACACATTAAACAAAGATGACCTTAGGATCCAAGATCTACCTTGACATAGTGTAAAGGATGATCAATCTTGGTTATGTCATAGAATTTTGAGACACATAACCTTATGAACCTATGTAAACTCTAAAAGAAAATACTAGTTAAGGATCTACCAGAGCATAGATTTGATTCTTAATAATTTTTTGATCCTTCACAATATGGAAAGCAACATAGATAAAATTTTAAATCAATTAGTGATGTCTTAACTACAAATGAAATATGGTTCATTCATATGAATCATTTCGGTCCAAAACTAACTAGAAGAAATGGAGGAAAATATTATGTATTTGTCTTAGTTTATGATTACACTAGATTTATGTGGTTCTATTTTCTGAAAATGAAATCTGAAGCATTTTATTATTTCAAAATTTGTATAGCCCAAGTCAAAAATGGTAAAAACCATCCATTGATAACTATTAATAGTGATCAAGGAAGATAATTTCCAAATTATGATTTTGAAACATTTTGTAGTAGAAAATGAATTACTCATAACATCTCAGCTCCAAGAACTCCTCAGCAGAATGGGGTTACTGAAAGAGGAAATCGAATTCTTCAACAGATAACTAGAACCATGTTGAGTGAATATTCTATAACTAAATAATTTTGTACTTAATGTGTAAGTAATTATTGATATAATATAAATCACATTTTAATTATATTGTTTCTTAATAAAACCCCTATGAATTGCGTAATGGTAGAAAACCTATACTTTCATACTTCAATGTACTTGGTTGCAAAGTATTCATTTTGAATAATAAAGATAATTTACGTAAATTTGCACCAAAATATGATGAGCGAATTTTTCTAGGCTAATCCACAACATCTAAGGCTTATAATGTTTTCTATAAAAACAAATGTATTATTGAAGATACAGTTCATGTTAAATTTGATGAAACTGCACTTGTTGTTTTTAATGAACCTCAACCTACATCTTCAGATGTGTTTTCAAAAACTGATTATAAACCATTGATAGAATATCCTTCTAATAATGAAAAGGTTCAAGAAAATATTTTTGAAGCATTTAACCTAGAAGATTCACTACCATATATGATTAACATGAGTTACAAAACCCAAATCAGTTTCTTTTAAGAATCATCCCAGTGATAATATCATAGGTGATGTAAATAAACCTGGTAGGACTATGAGTTTCTTAAGAAATGAAGTAGAAAATCTATAATTCGTTTCCAAATTAGATCAAAAAAGCATTGATGAATATTTAGGTGACGATGATTGGATTAAATCCATTCATGGTGATATAAATGAATTCGAAACAAAAAAGTATAGACCTTGGTTGAAATACCTATGAAAACTTCTTTTGTTGGAGTAAATGGGTCTTTAGAAATATGTTTGATGAATGTGGAATCACTGTATGGAATAAGGTTAGATTTTTTACAAAAGTATATAATCATTGAAAAGGAATATAATAAGATGAAACTTATTCTCCAGTATCCAGACTTGAATTCATTCATATTTTACTTTCCTTTGTAGCATTCTTTAATTTAAAACTTTTTCAAATGGATGTAAAATGTGCTTTCCATAATGGATATGTTCAAGAGGATGTTTTTGATGAACAATATTTTAGTTTTGAAGAAAAAAACATCCTGAACATGTTTGGAAATGTACCAAAGATTTATACAGACATAATCAACACCCTAGAGCATGGTATAATAGACTTATAAGATTTTTGTTACAAAAAAATTATGTAAAGGGAAATGATGATCCAGCCCTTTTTATAAGGAATGATAAGAAAAATGTTTTGATTGTTCAAATATATGTCGATGACATTATATTTGGTTCAACTCAGCAATAATTAACCAATTCATTTGCAAATCTAATGAAATATGAGTTTGAAATGAGTATGATTGGAGAGTTAACAGTTTTCCTATGTTTTAAAATTTCTCAAAAACCAAATGGAAATTATATATTCCAACATATTTATTTTAAATATATTCTTAAAAAGTATGGATATGAAAACACTAAAAGTATAAGTACTCCTAATGGTACCTCAAATTCACTTGATCTTGATGAAGCTAGAAAACCATTAGATCAAACATCATTTAGAGGAATTATAGGAAGTATACTATACTTCACATCTACTCATCAAAACATAATGTTTTCAGTATTTTTAGGTGAAATTTAACAGTCCAATCCTAAGGAATCTCATTTTAATGTAGTGAAAAAAAATTCGCTATTTAAAGGGAACCATGGATTTATGACTCCTTTTTTACTTCTGGAAATGATTTTTTTTAAAATAATTTCTAATTTTGACTATGGTGGATATATAATTGATAGGAAAATTACATCCAGAACTTGTCATTTCATAGGAGATTCATTAGTTACTTGGTAAATCAAAAAGCAACACTCAGTAGAACATTCCACTACTAAAGCTGAATATGTAGCAGGTAGATGTTTTTGTGCTCATGTATTGTGGATGATACACACACTCACATACTATTGAATGAGTTTTAACAAAACACATTTATTGTGCGATAACACTTGTTCCATTTCCCAAAGAAAAAACCATGCACATCACTCTCGTGAAAAACATATAGGAATTAGGAATTACTTTCTTAGGGATGACAAACAAAAAGGAGATATCAATCTTCAATTTATCAGAACACATGATCAACATTCTGATATTTTCACAATATCATTACCCTATGATATATTTGAATACATTAAAAAAGTTAAGAATGATAACTGAAAGGTAATCTTCCATATTAACATTCTTTTGAAACCTATCTCCTTACAGTATGAAATTTTTTTTCATCATGGGGCTAAATTTTCTTATTAGTGAAGAAAATTTCTTATCAAAATTTTCATAATCAAAATTTTCATTATGAAAATTTTATTAATAAACATTTTCTTATTCAAAATGTCTAGAATCTAAATTTTCTTAATCAAACATTTTATAATCAATATTTTTTAAATCAAAATTTCCTTAATCAATTATTTTCCCTATAGTCATTTTTTTCTATATGTATAAAAACACTCATTTTCAAAAAAATTCCTTACATAAGAAAATTTTCCAGAATCTAATGTTCTTTAAGAAGAATTTTCATTATTCATGATAATTATTGTAGAATTCTAGAAGGTAGTTTTCCATTCTTAAATTTTCATAATCATTTTTTTACATGTTGGTTTTTTCAACTTATTTAATAAAAAATTTCAGATTAATTTTTTCTTTAAATATTAATTTTCTTCTTAAAAAACTCAAAACATCAGAACCCACCGAATTCCATCTTTAGCTATCATCACAACCAACAGATCTGATCAAGCGTGTTACCATCATTGGATCTTTTGGGAAGATGAGTCATCACCTAAAACACCTATATAAAGGCCCCCTATTGGTTGTCTCTCATTGATTATCAATCTTTGGCATGCTGAAACCCTGCTACTCTACTTAAGGTTCATTCTGAATTTCCCAGTTTTCCCAATTTTGAATGTATTTGGAAGCTTCTCCTTGGGAAACAAAATTCATCAGTCAAGAAAATTAATGAGTGGAAGATCTAATGAGAATGGTCAGTAGATTCTAAATTCATTTCTATGTATAATTCTCTTATTTCAAATAACATCTAGCTGAATTACTGTAAGAGTTTGTATATATCCAAATTGTAGGCACATAATCCAGTTTATTCGTAATTGTTTGTATAATTCTTTGAATCTGTAAGTTTCATTAATTCAGGAGGAAGAGACTATTTCTCATTTAAAAGTTATGGAAAAAAATAATTCTCTTTCTTTCACTAAGGGTGAAAACATAATTGGAATACCATATGAGGGTGATGCTGTGTTCTACACCCACAATCTACTAGATGTTTTAGGATCTTTTGATAAGTAGAAATTCATAGAATGTATTGTAATATCAGTAGTAAAGACTCAAAAGATTAATCATTATTCAACAAAATTTTTTCTCTTAGAGTTATGGGTTTAGTGATTTCTCAATACTAGAAAAGAAGATAAGGATACCCTGAAAAAGAATGATATCTATGTTCTAGATTTCTTCATAAACCTCAGAAAGATAAATTTGAGGATGTATGTTTTGTTTATAGTTATAAATATCAAGAATGGGATTCTAAAAACTTAGTTTATTAGGTCTTCGGTTGTTATCTCCAAGATAATTTCTCTTTGTCTTGATTCATTCAAAATCCCATGCAATTCTAAGCCATGGAATTCCAATTTCATGTTTCCTAGTGATGACACCCTCGGAAGGATGATAGTTTGATTCAATAGTGAAATCGAATATTTTTATGATTTATTTGAAGCTAACATAGAAGAATTATCAAAGAAACCAAAAGTGGATGTAACTTCCAAGAAGGGTCGTAAAAAGGGAAAAGTGAAGGAACTAGAAAATTAAGAAAAAACTCAAGTTGTTCAGGAAACTCAATAGACATATCCATAAACTAATAATAAAAAAGACTTATCCATGTGAAGTGGTTTCCAAGTGGAGAGAGGACAAGAAGAATAAGAAGGAAGGGGAGACTAGTTTTTTCTTGGACCCTGCTAAAGATAAACCCTTGAAGATTATGGATTGTAGGGATTTTGAGAGGAAAGAGAAAGAGAAGAAGTAAAAGAAAAAGATATTTAAAGCTGATATTGTTCAATCAATTCTCAAGGCTATTGAAAAAGCTTCTGAACATGTCCAGGTACTAGAATCATTTTTGCAAGAATAACTCCCTATGACTCCTGGAAAGAAAATGGTGATTCTAAAACCTGATGAACAAGATCAAATTGTATAGTAAGAGGAAGTGGAAGAAAGAGTAGAGGAAGGAAGTGATGATACTGATGATATGATAAGACAAGTCAAAGAATATCCTGAGAAGAAGAATCCTTCTGAAAAATTGTCAATCTGAACATCTGAAGCTAAAACAACCAAAACTCATTCACAAGGAAAAGAGTATGAGGATAAGGAATAATTGAATAAACTGTATTATGATGAAAAAATTAATCATGATATTGTTCGACTAGAGGATCATGTGTCAAACACTGAAAAAAAATATTTAGGAAGGTAAAATAGTTCAACTCTCAGAATGTGAAGATGAGTTTCCAAAAGCGGCATAGATCATTCTGAGATCAGATAAAGGAAAACAAAAGTTTGTTGATACACTGAGGAAACTCGTGGTGGAAATGAAATATGATGGTAGTTATAAATGTAGAAAAGATGAAGAGATGGACAAATAATCCTCACTATTCAAAAAATCTAAATCGGATTCATCGAATCTTAGACATGACTTTGTGGTACAATTGTTAAATAAATTACTTGATACCATTCCCTTGTTTTAGAGTGTAGACTTGAGGTTCTAGATGCTTCAACACTCGAATAATAAAAAATCGAATTCAGTTCCCATTCTTATGGATAAGTTTGTCAGGCTTGAGGTCGATTTCAAATCATTATTTATTGTCTATGAATCTCATAATAGGTCATGTGAGGAAATTAAAAAGTGGTCAAGAAATACAATAGAAGAGATGATAATCCATGATGATTTTCAAGAATGTGTGAAGGATTATTTTTCATTAAAAATGGAAAGATCATAGATCTTACTAACTTATGTTATGAAAAGATCAGTCTCGAATAAACAACATGGAAGCAGGAAGTCAAAGACATTAATGGGACTCATAACTTAGTCACATTGATTTGGAAAAGGGAAATAGAACTTACAAATGGGTTTGATAAAAAAACTCAATAAGATGGAATAGATCTTGATGACTCAAACATAAATTCTTAAGGCTTGGGAAGAAAAGATCAAAGCCATGGAGAAGAAACATGGGGATTGGGATCAGCTGCTTAATATATTTGATGAGGATAATAAAGAGCTTTAAAATATGAATACCATCCTGAAGAAGTTAATGCCGAAGGGAAAAAGAAGGATGGGTTTATCCCCAATTCGATCTTTTGTTATATTTCCTTCCTTATATAAACTATTTCAATCATAATGAAATTTTGGTTGTTCTTCATATATTTTGTTGTATAGTACTAATTTTTCAAGTACCATATTTTTTTCATTCTCTTTAGTCCTTTTTTAAAATCACAAAGGGGGAGAGAGGAATGATAAAAATAATACTATATAAAGATGGGAATTACCTAAAGGGGATTCGATCTAAGGGGGTGTTCTTATCAAAGAATATTTCCTTTTTCTATTAAAAAAATCTCCTTTAGGAAGTCTAGAATACGATCCTTAGGGATTTCTAAACCCTGAGGTGAAGTTATTCATCTTCACTATGATTCATAATTAAAGGGAGAGATGATTTTAATTTCATGTTCATAAAGAAAAATTTATAAGTCCTTATTATATTTTTTTCCTATAGATGTTTGTGCTTTCAAAAATGGGGTAGATTATTGATTACATAAGAAAAATTCTGAACATCCTGTTAATATATCATCGTGCAGCTATGTTTGTTATTGGGTAAATTCGAGGGATCATGGGGATAGGAAGATAGAGTTGTTGACTACCTTAAAGATCGGTGACTTCCTGGGATAGGAAGACAGAGGTTCCAACTGCCATTATGTTCGGGGGACTGCACTGCTAGCAAGACAAGATTCCAATATTCTTATCAAAAGATTACCCTGGGGTGGGTAAGATATACATTCTTGGAAGTATAAATCAAGGGACCATTATCCAAGGTTATTGGATATCCTACTCTCTTGGTTAAATGATTTCATAGTTGTTACTTGTTCTGTTTCATGTTTATTTTTGATGTAATTTGATAAAAGAAAAATTTATATCATTCTTTTACCTTATTATACTTTTGTATTATCCGATAATTAAGATTCTATAAACATTAAGTGAAAATATTTTCCTAGTAAACATTAACTTAGTTTCATTTCTGGAACCATATTTCCGGAACCTAGAAAGTTGTTGAACTAAAAGGGGTCATGTGAATTTTCTTTGTTTATCTTTTTTAAATATAGTTTTACGTATGGTTAAAAATAGTTGTTTTTAATCTTACAATTCACCCCCCCCCCCACCTTGTAACTGAGCATTTGAACGATTATTTCAATCCTAAAAATACATGAGATACACCATTGGGATATATAAAGTAAAATCAATTATGATAAAAGTATATATTGGGATTTTCTTTAATCATCTAATCCATGATAATAATCAGTTAGATGATATCTATAACTCTAAAAATGAATTCCCACACTACTGTGAAGTTGGATGTCATCACCTGATATGGGGGAAATATAAAACCACATTCATACCTCTTTCCCAAATGTATAAAAAGATCCAAAAAGAAAACAATATAATCTCGAAACATTATCCCAACATGTCAACTAACATCGATGATATGAATGAATTGGTAGATCCTATGACAAATAATAGTGGAACTATACAGATGTAATTAACCATTTTTCCTCTAATAGTAGCATGTACTACCTCAGACTCCTCTAAGAAATACATAAATCCATTAATACATATAGACTCATCTCATCCTAGAGGCCACATAGCTTGATGAGAATCCCCCTAGGCTTATATATATGATCCACCACCCATGAATGCATTATAATTAACCTACAAACACTTGTATAGAGTGAATCACGAAATAATTCTTGTAGGACATATTTCTATAATAACACATATGATGAAATGTTTTTTCACAATGGATACATATAGTGGAAACCTATGTATAACTAGGATTGGTATGACAAAGCCTTCCACACTGATAGAAAACACTTATTGTTATCCAAAAGAGGACCCTAAAACTTGCCTATAAAAAACATAGCATCCCTAATATTCTACTTATAGGAAGATTGCACACCTATAATAACAACTACTACAACAAAATCTCCCCCTAAACCTGTTTTCTAGCTACTAACTTTTCATCCATAACTACTTTATCAACCACCTCAAAAAATCAAAAGGCATAACAAAATTGGCATCTGAAGAATATTATCACTCAATCCCATCTAATATTCTATTATTTAATGTAGTTATTTTAAAGAAGATCAGTTTATTTGATATCCAACTTTGTAAAAAAGGTGGGATATTAAAGAACATTATGCTCCCCATGCACCATGGTTAAGAATTATTAGGTTTTCGCCACATACAACATCTTATGATAAATTTTCAGAATTATTTTACTTCTTAAATTTTTATAGGTACAATCCTCATGTAGCTTACCTTGTAAAATATATTCTCATCATCTCCTTAATATTTATTCAATCATTTACATAGAAAACCCCACATTAGATTCCTCCAAATTTTTTCAAAAATAGAATAACATTTCATTCTACTCAATACACACATCAAATTCCTAGGTTCATTCATCACCACATGAGATGGGTGGATTATACATAGTAAATTGTGAGATGTTATCCACTGCTCATTCGTAGTCCCCAAAAGCCACCCCTCCTAGAGTCTAAATATTGAGGATTTAAACATCCTGTGATGAGGTGTCCACCGAAGGATTAACCTATATACCTTTAATTGATGTGTCCTCACTGGGATTTTGAAGAGAACTTATATGAGTTAGTTTCTTATAAATAGAAGACTATAACCAATTATCTTATGAAAAAATTCCTAAATCATAATACCAACTTCGAAAATCCATGTTACTGAAATTAAACCACTATAAATAAATCTAATTCTAGAACGTATTTATGAGTGACAACTAATTATTAAAAAAATGTTCATTTAAATTATTTCCATTTCAATTTTATTCATATAACCTATAAAACTGAGCATTGATACTTAAAAAATTCTTAACCGCTGATGGTTACTCGAGCTCAATCGCATAAGTGAGATGTACAAGAACCCTCTGGAACTTACTAATTATATTTTTAGGGCCATAACTCATGCCTTATAAATTCATGGAACCAACCCCACGTAGTTCCATAACACTTTCAGTTAGTAAATTCCCTTGATGATAATTTCTAAGGAACCAACATGTGTTAACTATAAAAGTAACCAATTAAGGTACACCATAGGGTGTGTTGCAATAAAAAATCAATCAAGTTTGATGTATTACCAAAATAATAAAATACATTTGAGAAATATTTTTGTGAAAAAGATAAAAACACTGGGAAATACAATGTCAATCCAAATTCATAATCATGAAAGTAACTATGTCAATACTAAAATGAGCCTCTATGTAACCATTAATCACCACAAAATGTTCCCACTTTGATTAAAATAGCACTCAAGAGAAGACAAAAAACAGTATGATTCCATTATCATAACATGAGTCATATGAAAAATACATCTAAAAGTTCTCAAATGTAAAATTATACTATGAGAACATAGACCATTAGGAATTTACCAAAGTAACACTACAAATTTTAATTCCATTAAATCATTATAACTAGATTTAATAAAAATATAGCTTATCTTGATTTATTATATAGTAAACCATTTTTTATAACATTTTAAGGTTTTTTATTAAATAAATTTCATATTCACATAATAACGTGATATGGAATTTATATATGGGAGGTTATATAAGAATAATAAAACCATTCATGTATATCGTATAAGATAAACATGCGAGTATACAACTATGAAATAAAACATCATCTCTAAAACCAGAAATAAATGAAAAAGCCCATGATTTGGTCTCTATAATAATATAATATTTACTATACATAAAGATAAAGAATTTACCCATGAATCTCATTAATCCAACAAATATCATGTTTTTTCACAGAGTCTATCAATATCAAAAACCTCTTGTGGCATTACACACACTAATGTGGAATGAGAACTTGTAGATGAATCCATCGTTACCAATGTTCTATTCTTATCAAAACTATTTAGAAACCATTATAACATTTTATAAATTATTTTTCATAGAAATTACTTGACACTTCTATTATTGAAAATCTATTTTGGATCCAAAACATCCGTAAGTAATTTCATTAAATCTCATAGTGTGCAGAAAAATTTTTTTTACTAAAAAAACATTACAAACATATAACTCTTTACATAAAGTCAAAATGATGTAAAATACACACATTTAATAAAATAAATATAATTTTATTTACAATAACATCATTTAATTCATAATATATATCCATTTAAAAGGCATACGAGCCTCAAGAATGGAGGAAACCCACCAACAATTTATCTCCAAAATCTCATGGTAGAACCTAAAGAAAAATGTGATTCATTGTCATCAAAACACTATCATAGGGTCTATGGTTCGTGATATTAAAGTGGAGAATGAACAATTTTAGAGTGAAGTATGTGTATTCGTAGGAAGTAAAAAAAATACAACAATAGCATAAAAAACCAGAAAAATACAAAAAGGTTCTTGAAGAAAACCATTCTTTAGTAAAATAGAAAGGGTTATTTCACATCACATATATTCAAAAAAAACATTCGAGAATGCTATTCTAGATCCTAGATAATTAGTGTTGATATTTTAAGCATACAAATTCACCACTCTATAAATCCTCAAGAACCAAAATATACACTATTCTGAACTCGAAATCAATAATGTGCGGGTTCTAAATTTTTAATAACTTGCCAAATTCCTCCCTGATTCCATAACACCACTTCCACCATCTTATCCCCACAACTCTCTAACAGCTTACTCCACAAGGAACTTCCCATATATATTTATGTGAAAGATGACAATGGAACAAAATTTCTGATCGAGGACTCTACTCCATAGGCAGTATGTCGATGTCACGTCATGCCCACTATATACCTTAGTTGATCCCTCCATGATGTAGTCCCCTATAAAATTCTATAAAAATTATAGATCACACAAAATTAAAAAACACCCCTGTAACTTGATGTGAAAAATTTTAAAAATTAAATGATATCAAAATAAATCCTTTAAATAGTTATAGAAAACCTCTATTTTTTCATGAAGGAGTATCTGAAAGGACACCCTTTTTAGGAAGGACACTCTGTATTTAATAAAAATGGTGATAGAGTGAAATTGAATCTCTATTAAATCTCCCTAGTGTACCAATGTCTTTTAAAGGGAGGGATATACCAAAGTATCATGCTTCTGATCATTAATTTTAGGAGGAACTTCTTTTGAAAATTCAATAAATACTAGGTTTCCTGAAAATTAGACACAAGTCATACTCTGATTCACAATAGTTTTCACCCGACCATCATAATTTTTAGTATGAAATTCCCCGAAACACATATTTGCTGCACTTTATAATGAATATAAACAACTATAGGTGATATTTGTGTGAGAAAAATTATACACTATCCACATGAAACTTCTCTAACACTACAGGGTACCTCACCCAAACAACTCATCATAAATCCAATGATAACACCGGTGACACTAGTATATTACATGTTATGGGAAACAACAACTATAACTCGTAATCTATCTTCATGATGTCTTTATCATAATCAATCAACTCCAAAATTTATATCACTAACATGTTAATAGAATATCTCATGAGGCATGTCATCACAAATGTGTACTCATACTTGGTCACACCAGAAAATAATGGTTTCATCTTCATTGTCTAAATCTTTTATCCAAGCATAAAGTCCAAACTCAAGACATATTATAATTGTCATTTCAAGAGTTTTTTAGTGGAAATTACATTCAGTAATGGAACACAATGTTGTATATGTAGTTCTAGGAATGAAGGATACTATGGTTAGTGTATTCGAAACCAAAAAAACTCATGTCAATTACTCAGGTTGTTCCTTTATTATTCAAGGAACATGTTCACCTAGATCATTGGAATGAACTCACCAATTCTAATAACATGATTCATTATCTCACTAAGGAGAATCTAAAAAATTAATTATAAGAAGAATTCACTAAACATGAAGTGAAGATAAGAATCCTCTGATAATAGGGAAAAGATATCTCTCAAATGACTCCTCAAAACAATATATAATCCCTTACAATCTAGTAGTGGAAATGACCAACTAAAGGCATGGGTTTCTAATGACCAGGAATCAATCTTAAAGTATGATGTTAGTGGAAAAAACATTCACCAAAACCTAGAGAATTATTCAATATCTGGATTATTTTTCAGGGGATAACATTTAGAATCATAAATTATTTCTATATGGTAGATTTAGATATCAATGTTATAATATAAAACAATGGTTCAAAGATATTTGTTGACTATTAATTAACCAGTGTGATGGAAAAAGGACATATAGACTAATACTATAACAGTTATCTCCAGATTATGATAGTTTAACTCCAGACACCCTTAAAATAATTTCTATTAGTTACCAATACAAATACTAACTTAACATCTTACTCCAAACTTCATCCATATGAAAAAAATAATTTAATACCACATTGACATGACCCGACGCACAATGGATCCACCCAGGCTATTGGTAGGCTGAGTAGGAATATCTCACAAAAATGGATACCATATCCTATATCAACCTGTAAATTATACATATCTTATATTCACAATATAACAAAAAAAACACCATAAGGATATAAAAATAATAAATAAAACTAAGCATCATGAATTCGTGAGACAATAATTACTAGTACACCATAAATGGTAAATAAATAGAAAATAATACAACTGATAAGCCTATAAAACACAAGATACTAAGATGCTAACTCATAGTGGATCTACTAATATGTCACATTCTTCCTATAATTGAAACTAATACAAAAAACAATCATTATGAATAATAATTCATTACTTTGAATCATTAGGATTAAACTTCAAATATGAAACACTAACTTCATGCCTACCAAAACCACATCTAAACTTACACCTCATTTTTGTAGAGAAATAATTTATGGGGAAAATTACTATTCATGGGTGATTATAATCTTACCCAATATGATTCCTTGAAAACAAATTGAATGTAACAAATATATAATCCATCCAAACTCCTAAAAATATGGGTCTCCAAGAGAATGACATAGAGAGTAACCCAAAAACCACTTCAATTATACACTCCTAGCACAAATAAATTTCTAAGAGATACTAATATAGAACATAATTGATATTATTGACCAATACATGTCTAAAGAATTCATATAATTTCCATTTATCACATATCCAATTCCTGAAATCCTTTCTACAAAACCAATGAACAATCCTTGTGTCAGAAAAGGGTCCTAGATCCATGCTATCAAAAGAAAGATACATTTTATCTCTTAAGTCAACCCCTAGGTTTATATATATCAAAGAGTCATAGAAATGTCCCCAATTTTCATCTTTTCCATCAATGATACCTTCAAATAGGAGGACTAAAAATATGATCCAAATCATAGATGAAGCATCATCGCTTGAAATGAGAATATCAAATCCTTATTCCAGTTAACAAATAATCGTCAATAAAACCTAAAACACCTCAAAGGAAATAAACCAAATTACATTACTTAGAAGAGTGTGATACTTTGGGTAGTCTATGGTTGTATAATTGGTTGAGGTGCTACTAGCCCTGGGGGGAAGAATGAAGTAATGACATAAAATTATACACCATGTAAAACTTATATCATGTTCAATAACATGTGTTATATCCAACACCCAATTTAAATAACCCACAACAAATTTGACTAATATTATTAATAAATATATAATAAAAATTTAAAAATCATTATAATCTATTACATTTTGAAGATAAATAATTGATACTTGCTAATATTGAAAAAAAATATTTTCTGTAACAGTAATTTTTTATTTTATGTGATTTATATCAATTATTTTAGAAAATATCTTTTTTAAATTAAATAAAATTTAATTTAATTTTGAATTACAAACATAAAAATACATTTAGTACGATTTTTATAATATTTTTGGAAAAGGGGGACTTTTTTTCCAAATTATTCAGTTTTTGTGATGATTTTATTTTTCTGTTTTAATCCATATGTATGAATGTTCAAAAGGATAAAAAACACATTAACTAATAAAATATATATTTAAGGAATATAATTATGAATTTTAGATTTTCATTAAAAAATTAAATCTTATATCCAGTATTTTTAAAACTATAGTTTAGAGACCCGTAAAATTCATGGAAAGTTTTTTTCATAATTTTATTTTGGATTTTACAAGAACGTGGTTTCGGACGGCACCTGATTCTGAGCCCCACTGTGCCCAGAATCTTTTTCCGAAATTTATCTCAGGTACGTTCAGTGAACGAATGAGTGGGATTTCTTAGCTTTTGAACTGGTGCTCAGAATTAAAATCTGAGGACACCGATGGAATCGCAGCGCCGGTAATATCTTAAGAACACCTTTTCCGGAGTTGCGTTTTCTCGGGTGTGGTTTTTAAAATTTTGGGTTAATTAAAAAAATAAAAAAATGGTGCAACCAATTTTATTATATTTAATGTTGTTTAACCTAAGATAAGTGGTTGGAGTGGGACCCACTATATCCTACTCCACTAGGTGGTATATTTGTGAGGTGGGTCTCACACGAGCCCCACCATTCAACTCCCTCAAACCCCCTCCTTTATTAAGGTAACGCACCCGCACCCCCATTAAATGGAAGTCAACCCTTGCGTTTATCTAATTAATAAACACCTCATTAATTGGGCGGTTTAAAATTCTCAATTAATTCAATTAATTTGATTGATTTGTTTTTTTGAATTTCCAAATGCTTGGCATGAGAAATAAATGAAGACAAACACTTATTTTATTAGAGTTGTTGGGTTGTGAGAGGATTGGGGGAAAAGCTCTAAAGTTTGATGTTCTTCTTCTTCGTCGAAGAACGCGAAGAACGAACCGCCGTCAACCTCTGACGACGGGCGACAATGAGAGACACCTTCCTCAGAGAATGACGACGCGACGCCATGTACCATGACGCCAAAGACCCTCTCCTTCCGTGATGCCTTCTTAGGTGACGTTCAATTCCACGACGAGCCTTCGTTCAACTACGCTCGAGGTAGGGGTTTGAATATATGTTCGTGAATATTCGAGCGTTATTCGTAATCTTAGCCGGTTGCTATTGATTAATGGGAGGGGGCCGGACCGTAAAAACAAGACCGACCCTCCTCCCTTAATTCTGTTGTTGACCTTGTTGTGGTTTGGAGTAGAGATGGCTCGGTGTCATCGCACCACGTGGGATCATCCGGTAAGGATGCGCGGCGCTGTCGCGCCGCACCGTTGAAGTCCAACAAGGTCGCGGCGCTGTCGCGCTGCTCCGGAGAATCAAAAATATAGAGCGGCTGATGCAGGGCCGCAGCGGAGGGGCGTGGCATCATCGCGCCGCTCCGGTCAGACCAAGGTCGCGGCCTAAGGCCACGGCGGAGCAGGGAGCGGTGGCCGGCTTCCCGCCGCCGGCGTCAGAGCAAGGGGACGGGACCGCACCAGTCCTGTGGCGGCAGCAGCTAGTCGGCCGGTCAGGGGAGAATCCATGGGTTTGTAACCCTCGGCTGGAAGGGAGGAGCGGTCCCCCACATGGGGGCTGCATTTAATTAAACAAGGGGGCAGCGCCCCCCCCCCCCCCCTTGTCTGCCCAACTCGGTCACGCCGAGCTGGCCAGCGGACCGTGCCAGCGCGTCGTGCCGGGCCACCAGGCCAGGCCGAGCCATGCCCAAGCAAAGCCAGGCCGCGCCATCCAGGTCGGGTCGTGCCATCCAGGCCAGGCCGCGCCCATGCGGGCTGGACCCGTACCCAGTTCGGGCCGTGTCGGTCCGGGCCCGAAACCCCCATTTTCGGACCTCTTCCGGTCATTAGCCCATAACATGGGCTACGGACCTCCGATGGACGCGTCGTCAGCTGTGATGCGATACATGGATCAAGACGGTCGTTTCAGTATATTAGACTCAAGGTTTAAGAGATCTTTGGGTTCGACCGGGTTGGTTCGAACACGAAACCAGCCGGGCCCTCGTAGCGGAAACACTTATAACAAGAGTTCTGGACGTCTGATTGACGTGCCTTCGACGTTTTTGGATTCCTCTTACTAAGACTGACCTTTTATCTTACTCCGCTCGAGGTTTGGGTGCATTTTGATTACGATTGGGATGGTTTTGAATTAAAAACCAACCGGGCCTCTGGGACTAAAAAGCCAATAACTTTCAGACCGGGCGTCTGATTGACGCGCCGTCTATCGCGTTGAGTTCCTGTTGACGATACGGAACTTTTGGATACATCAAATCCAAACATTGAGTTAGTTGATGTATCATACCCTCGCCGCATGGAGCAGACCCTACCCGAATGAGCTTGCTGTGTGGGGGAACCCTGGAGTTGGCTGTAACTACGACGATGATGACGACTGTACAGAAATCCTCCGTGGATTCGATGACGACGACTACAACACTCAGCGATCCTACGTTGATCAGTTCTACCGATCTTGTGTGGGTCATATCATGTGTGGGTCATATCATGTGTGGGTCAGCGCTCAGTGGTACTGTGTGGGCCAGTTCCTACCGATCCTCTGTGGGTCAGATCTTGTGTGGGTCATTGCGGGGGTTAATACCTATCGATCCTTTGTGGGTCATTGCGGGGGTTAGTACCCATCGATCCTTTGTGGTTCATTGTGGGGGTTATTACTTAACGATCCTATGTGGGTTTGACTGCTTAGATGAATCAGTGGCTATATCTGATCATATCTATGGTATTACGAAGAATTATACATGTGTGAGCTGATTCTTGACATTCAATCATTATCTTCGATATGATTTACTTGCTATCCTATGTGGATTGTGTTGTGCTATCCTGTGTGGACGTGATCGAACTTGGGCACAGATGTTAGAGCCGAACTGGAATTGGTGACTTAGGTATATGTACGGGCATATACATAAGTAGTGTCAGATGTTACTTCATGATTGTATCTTTCCTTTGTGGATTATCCTTTGTGGATTCTGGGAGACCGTAGGGGGTCTCGGGGCCCTACTGAGTAGAGTATACTCACCCCTGCACGGGCTATGCCCGCACTACATTGTGTTAGATGCAGATGATGGAAAACGCTGATCATAGTAGAGGCTAGTAGAGCAGTCAGTACCTGGAGGTGGACCACTGGGCGGGACGTACATGGAGCGGACGACTGGACCCAAGGAGGTGAGGTGGCTATCTATACCCACCCTTCAGGTGGGACTACCAGTGGACAGCTCGACATTGAGACTTTACTTTTCAGTTTCTGTACTTCCTTTTTCAGTTGTACTTTACTTCAGTTTGGGTTTGTATTCTGGCCCACATAAATTACCGCACTTTCTATTCTACCCAGCTTTACTTAGTGTTTCCTTCTTCTTGCTTGCTCTGTGGTGTTTGTTTACTTTACAAAGGCAATACCTTCACTTTTTATCGGGAATTACGCCTTGGTTCTAGTCTCCAGACCCTGACCTATGGAAGGCGGGCTTAAGGTAGTCATGGAACAGGACTCGAGGACAGGTCGTGACATATAGTAAACTGTTACTTTAATATAAAATCATTTTCAATCATTTTTTCTAATTAAGTGTTTTGATAGTGAAATTCTGTTTTGTATTTATTTTAAAGTCACATAGTTTTTTTCTTTATAATAATCCAATTAATTTCATAAAACTAAGTATCTATGATAAGCATTTCCCATATATAAATGTTTTTACTTATTAATTCACTTTTTATTAAAAACTGTTTTTATGCTTTTTGTGTTCTTATTTTAAATTTAAAAATTCAAAAAATCAAGAACTTCTTTATAAATATTTCAAAATATGAAATATTAATGAATTTTTTTTTTATAATTCCCAATCATAACATTTTACATTATTATAAATTTCTATTAATTTAAAATTAAGTTCTAATGTAAATGTTAAATATGTTAAATTTAAAAAAGATAAAAAAACATCAAAAAATATGTTTTTTTATGAAAGATGATTGTATGGGGAGAATAAACACACACACACACACCTAAAAACACACTTTCCCTCGGATTTATTCCATTTTTAATGCATTAACCTATCCATAGTAGTATTGCATTATTTAAATGGTAATTTCCTCTTCCAGAAGTATCATTATCAACACTTATAAAAATGTAACACTTCCATCACTTAATGGCTCACATATCCTTACAATTTTATGTTTACCATCTAAAAAATTTCACCTTATATAAATATGTACTAATCCAAAAATATATTTTTCAGTTTTATTTTCCTTATGTACTTCCTTTCTCAGATGTTTGTAAAGAAAAAACTCATGCTTCAAACATGATTTTTACATTCTCTTAGAGATTTGTTTTAGACTAGTAAATAAAAAATTATATTAATTAATATAATCGATCCAATAAAATTATTATAATATAGTTTTTTGTATTAATTATTAAACCATTATTCAATCATTTCTATCCACTAAGAAAATAAAAAAACATTGACTATGTGCTCATATTGAATATAAATTCCTCAAAGAGATGTTCTAATTTTTTAATCGCCCATCTCTTGGATGCTGTAATGGATAGATTTTGGTAAAAAAAAATTTATCTAGCTAAGAAATTAAATTATGAAATTTAATAATTTACCATATTTAATAATTAAATCTATTCATTAAGAAATGAACTCGTTAATCGTGTGTATGTGCATACTACCACCTCAAAAAACATTGAAATTATTTTTCTCAAAACAACCCATAATTTATGGTTTATATAAATTATTTAATTATTATATATTATTTTTATTACGTTTTTATGATTCTATACATATCATGTTATCATGATCTAAGAACACACCCTCACTTGTTTAATAATTAAAACACATTAATATTTTTCTCAATTTAACTACCAATGTACCTGATGTTATAATGATTATGTCATAAAATAATACGGGATATCATAAATTGGTAACATCATGAAATAATTTAATTTTTAAGAAATTACATAGAATCATCAAATGTGTAGTTAATATTTTAAATTTTTCTTTATATATCAATGTTCGATCGTTAAAAAGGGTGAAAATAGTTCATCAAGATTTCTATTTTTAGAATTTGTATTCATGTATATAACCTAATGAAAATTTTGTTTTATTATTCATTATAAAATAATTATTTTCATATCCTCAATTAATATGAAATTATTATCTTGGACACAGTTATTGAAAATTAAGCCCATCTTTATGATGTTTTGTTTGAAATAAAAATAGAATGTTCTAACAATTGTTAATGATAAATGATCTATAATAAGTTATTATATTTTTATCTATTGTACTAAAATAAATTTTTAATTATTTTTATCATTATATAAATTTTATAAGATTTTTTATTAAGATATTTATATTCAATATAATTGAGGTTAGAGGATGGATGAGTAAGATGGAATACCAAGTAAGTATTTATCATATCAAATTCCTCTATTTGAGACATGTATTCGATTAAAAAAATTGCTTATTTTTTAAGTCATGTGTATACAGACTAAATGAGATATCATATCACAAAATCACCTTTATTCATTTTATATTATGATTAATTTAATTTTTACTTTCTATCTTTCAAGAGGTTTTGAGTAAATGGATCCTCAAATTTTAAGGGGTTTTCATGACTCATACATTTTCCTTCAGTTATAATCACCCCTATTTTACTATTATCATTTATAATAGACCAATTATAACATATGATGTTTTTATTTTTTTTTATTTACCCTGTAATTTATTGGGGAATTGTGTTTCACACCAAAGTGTTCCTTCATAATTTTTCTATTATTTCATTAAAATTCATTTGTATTAACAGAAATTCTAATTTTTTATGTCTTTATTTTTGTATCTATGTATTATATTTATAAAAATATTATCCTTTCCCAAGTATAAAAAAATAATTTTTATATTTAATTATACTTATTTCACTCTATTTCATTTTCAAGATAAGGGTTCATTATCCTTTTAATAATGTGGGTTTTTTATAATGGATTTTTAAAATATTTATAAGTATTTTATTTTATGTTTTTCCCTCATACATTACATTTATAAAATATATTTTATTTCAAATAATTTAAACATTATTATAATATTTTTTAAATAATTATTTTTGATGTTTTCTCATCATATTTTCAAATTTTTAAATTGTACGGAAAATAATAATATTTAAAGATGTTATAAAAACAAAAGAAATTAAAAATTTATTTCTCTAATATGTCTTCCACTTTCAATGGATTCTTATCTAAGGGAATAATGGTTCATAAATAAACCAATATATTCTCTTCCTAAATAATATTTTGTGGGATTATGTTTTCTTATAAAATCATTATGTTTTTTATGTAGTAAAATTTAGAATAGTTATAAAATGAATTTTATTCTCAAGGGTTGTTTATAACAAGATGATTGATTTGATTTTTCTGTGGAACTATTATATATATATGATGGAAGGTGGGGTTCTGTATTTCTTTTTTTTCCGTTGATAAAGTGTTTATTTCTCATGATATAACTATTATAAGAATGAATTTTTGTATTCACAATATGTGTCATGAACAATTGTTTTTTTACAATACGAAGCTTGAACATTTCATTTATTAAAAATATGAATCATGTTACTTTTATTTTTTCCCAACATAGTTGAAAGATATTTTTTTCTCTACATGATGAAAGATAACATTGGTTATTCAGAATATTAAGTGTGTGAATTTTTTGTTCAAAATATGAAGCCCAACCATTTTATTGATTCACAAAATGAAGAATGAAAATTTTTATTGTTTATAACTGCATTTGATTAAATATTTGTTCTTGAAAAATGATTTATGTGATTTTTTTTCACAAAAATAATCATGGTAATTTTTTCTATCCAAAATATATATCATATAAATTATTATTTTTCACCACATGAAGCATGTAGACTTCTATTTTTTACAATATTAATGAAGGGAATTTTTCTTATTAACAACACGATTCATTGAAATTGGGTTTGTTCACAACATGAAGAATATACATTTTTTTTAAAATTCTGTAATTTCCCTATGCTTTTTTTGTTTTAGACTTCTTAAAATTTATTTGTTTCATGGGCATGAAACATTTTCAAGACATATTATGATTATGATTATACGACATGAATAATGTTTATTATCTCTTGATTAATCATTTTTTTGAGGTATGTGTTTTTTATTTAAGATTAAATGTTTTTACATGATTACGTATGTAAAAATATTATTTGTCTATGTTTTTTAAAATAAGAAATTTCTCCCCTTTGTATTTTAATCATATTTATATATTATAACTATTGATGAGAGGTTAATAGTTTTTCCATAACTAGGAATTTAATCTCACCTCTTTATTATGTTCATTCCCTAATTTTTAATGGTTGATATTACATTAGAGATTCGTAGAATTGGATCTACTATAGTTTAAATGTAGTGAAATGATCACAAATATCAAAAAATAAGAATCCAATATATGTGATTCTCAAATAATATAATCCATTAATTTTTGGGTGGTTTAAATTTTTTTCAGTTTCAATTCTAATAATACAGTAGTATTGAAAAATAAAGACAAGTAAATATATATTTTATTCATATATAGTGTTTAAGAAAAGTGTTTTTATTTTCAGATATTAGTGTGTAGATATGGGGCTCTATAGTTCAATAAAGATTGTGTGTAGTTATTTTTTAAGATTATTTTAGTTATTTTGAAGAATTAAATAGGATAAATTTAGTAAAAACTCAAGGGATTTTCTAAGTAATATGTTTATGCCACACCCAATGATTTTATAAAATATTTTTATCAAATAAAATTAAACATTTTTATATTTTTTATTATAGACATCACCAAGTTTAAAAATTATTACAAAAGTCATTGTGTTTAGATTTTATTACATGAAATGTTTATTTTAGCTTTAATTACATGAAACAATGAGTTTGGATTGCGTTACATGCAGCACCATGTTTATCCTTCATTAAACACAACAACGATTTTATAAAAAATGTGAAATTTTATTAAAATATAATTATTCAGTATGTTAGTTATCACATTATCATTGTAATAGTGGATATAAATAATATTAGCTAAATTTTGAAAATATTTTATTTACACATGTATATAAAACTAACTGTTTTCTATAAAATATACTTGATATGAATGTAACAACCATTTGAATATAAAGTAATTCATTTTATGGAAAAGTATTTTTATGCACACAAATGTGTTTCACATTAGAAATTTTAAAAATAATTTTTTATATGATTTTAATTAAATTTATAAAATATATATTCTATAAATTTTTTATCAATTATCATATGTGTTTTTAGAAAATATATAATAAAAAAATTATGTTAAAAACTATATTTTTCTACAAATCTATTTGTTATCTTTTATGAAATTACTTTATTAAATATTTTTTCTAATATTTATAGATTTATCTGAAAAGGTAAAATTAATTTTTACAATTATAATTTATAAATTATATTTTTTTAATTTTTTGAAATTTTTTTAAAAAGATAAATTTTCGAGGAAAAGTAAAAAATACCATTTTTTATTAAGAATGTCATTTTATTTAAAAAATTTAAAAACCATAAAATTATTTTAATACGTTTCTAAAAGTAAAAATAGACAATTTATATATATATAAATAAAATATATGTTATTGTATTAAATTTCATATTTAATTTTGATATGAATACTTTTAAACTTTGGGAAACATTCTTTTTGGAAAAATATTTTCTCATCTCATATGTTGGTTTATTTTAAAACTAAATTTTACCAAAGAAATGTGAATGGAATCAATAATAATGGATTCCATATTTGAAATCATAATAAATTATATTTTATAATAATTTCATATTCGTTTTTTATCATTTTAAAAATTCCAATTGTAAAAATTATTTACCTTAGTTAATTCAAAAATGGATTTACCAATAGATTAAACTAAAATGATAAGCGTCAAAAATGCCCCAAAACATTTAAAAAATACATTACCATGATTTGTTTTAGTTATATTTTACATATTCTATAATTGAACATTTTTTATGCTTTTTTTCTTCTGGAAATGTGTTGTATACCTTTTTTTCCAAAATTACTTTATTTCCACTCACCTCGCTTATAAAAGGTCACCCCGTCTCATCTCCACTTCACACATATAAAAACGATTGGATTAGTAAATACATACACAAATCAGATAATTAATACCATAATATCATTATTTAATCCTTATTATTGTTAGAAACACATCCTATGAAGCCTTTTGGTACAAACTATTAGAAGTTGTTCGAAAAAGTGGAAATGTCCCCAATTGATAATTTTATTTTATTTCTTATAAAACCACCTTTTATTGTTATTTATGCATTATTATATAAAAAATAATAATATAAAATAAAATGATTTGTTATAATGAAAATTTACTAACATAATCATTCCCCTTTTCCATTAAATCAGATGCAAAATCATCGTTTGTGTGTATGGAAAACTGTCATCTCACGAACCAATGTTATTCATTTTCCATCACCACCTATCAATACAGATTATAACTATGGGTTTAATTTTAATATATGATATTTATTATAATATTATATATATTTAATTATAATACCATATTTTACATCTTACCTCGAAACGCATTCAAAAACCAATAATGTTTCTCATGTGTACGACATACTACCGCCTTGCGAATCGATTTAATGGGATTTTCATTTTTTATTTACTTGGATTGTAATAAAAACATATTTAATGAATATATATGAAAATTTTAAAATAATTATAATTGTTTAGTTATTTTATCATGAATACCTTCTTACTTTCCATTTTGTGGGGATATGATAATGTGTTTCGTACGTGTTTACTATAGACTTACACCTTATAAAATGATGAGATTTGTTGTTCCTATATGATTTACATGAAATTAAATGAGGAAAATATTAAATAATTTTTTTATAAATATAATATGAAAATTATAATGAAATGGTAATATATTATTTACTATTATTTCTTTCAATCCTTTACGAAAATGGAGGGTGTATTTCATTTTATATCTATAAATTTTATGGATTACTATAAATAAATGTATAATGAATATATATGATATTTATATAATTTATAATATTATGTATATTATGGAACCATGATCAAATTAACATTTATGAAAATAAAAATTAAAACTTAAAAAAATCAGTTATTTCCCAAAATATCATTTCAATAAGGAATTATTAATAAACCGGTAATAAAAGGTCATAAGTATATTTTATATGATATGATATGTGTGTGTGTGTGTTTATTTAATATATTAATAATTAACATATATTTATTATATAATATGATTTAACTTTTATAAAGGATGTAGATACTAAAAGTAAATGAATTCTATATCACTTTAACATTCTATGAGATACATGCCATATTCACCACGTGTTTATTTTATTTGGTGTATATACTGATCATTATTGTATTTTATGAATAATATACTTAGAATAATGAGGATTTACATATCCATTTGAGGATATCTCTTTCATGGGGTTTACTGATCAAAATTAACCAATGTTGTAAGGGATTTTTGTCTCATTTTGTCTTTTTTGGGACATATGTTATGTTAGGGACCTATGTTCTTTTTTGAGGTGTATATAAAGCACCATTTACTTTTAATATCATGAATTTATATATTTTCTTTATATTATATATTTATTTTAATTTTATTCTTTCATGGGTCTTTTGATTCAAAGATACTAATGTGGTATGGATTTTATGGTACAATCTCATAATTTATTGGGATTGTCTATGTTTAAGCTTACAATGATGAAATTTTAATGATCCATATCTTCATAAACTCGTGAAATTTTTTCTAATCTAGTTATTTCATGATATTACATGTTTTCATTCTACTTTACGCTCTTTATGTACTCAAGGGTCCAAAATAATGTTTTTAAAGAAATCATACTTAATTTCTATCTTCTCTTGAAAACATTTTTTCTTCCAAAAACCATGATTTATAAAAAAAATGTAATATTTTTTAAATGATCTAAATTATTTTTAATGAATTTTTTTCCAATGTAACACTTCTTAAAACAATATTTTTAAAGGAATATTCTATTGATTTTCTAAAAAAAAATATGTTTCACTTTTAAAGAAAATATTAAAGGGATCGTTGTTTTAAAATACATGGAGTGAATAGTTAAACCTCATGTCATGACCAATATGTGATTTCATGATTCCCTTAAATTTCCATATAGATGTTATCAAGTAAAATTCTTACCTTATTATTAATTAATTTATTTAATTTTTATTAAATTATTTTAAAGTGAGAAGGTAATTTCTTCATGAAAATTTTTAAATGATTTTTAAATATTCTTTTATAATTGTATAGAATTGATTTAAAAAAATAAATTTGAAATTTTTTTAAATTTTAAAAAGTTTTAATCAATGTGGAAAGGTTATTTTTCTCATAAAAAATTCTAGATGAAGTTTCTTTCAAAATTAGTTTCTATCTATGAGGAAATCCTTTTATGTTACTTATCTTTTATCTAGATACGATCCAAGGATACCATTAATATTATTTCACTGAATAGTTTTGGTTATGATGAAAATATATCTATGAAAACTATTTCAATTCCATGGGTTATACACAGATAAAATTATTATGAAACACACTTATTTTTACATGGGTTGTGATTTGATTAAATTATTATGAAACTTGTTTCTCTTCCACAGATTATGATATGGTAAAATATTTATGAAACTAGTTTTTTTTCATGACTTAAAATATGATTAAAATATTATGGTCTTGTGGAACGATATGTATGTATTATAGGATGGGTGGGACCTATATATACCTCCATTAAATAGGGTAATGATTAATGTTGTGTGGGATAAAAGGGTACATGGGAGGTTACCCAAATCCCAAAAGAGGGTACATGGTAAGTTATCCAAATCCCAAAAGAGGGTGCACGAGAGGTTATCCAAATCATAAGAGAGGTTAGTTGAGAGGTTATCCCAAGCCCGAAGAAAGTACATGGGTTATCATCCCAAGAGAATAATGCTAATAATGACTATGTGGTTATCTTTGACATAATATTTTATATATTTATGTATATTCCACAGATATACAAATTTTTCAAATGTTATGCTCTCATGGATCATGAAATTTAATACCATTATGATTCATGTCTAATAAACTATCAGTATTTATTTCCTGACTTTTTTTATGATCAATTATATATAGGTAATGGTATTAATATGTTATATAAATGTTATCATACCCACATACTCATGTTATATTGATATCTCACTTTTTTCCCCTCACTAGGAATCTAAGATCACCCATTCATATTTTCCCTTTCCCATGGTCATGAATATTTGTTCTAAGAAGGGTGTGACTATGAAGAATACTAATTGGGATGATGTTTGTAGGAGACATAGATGATATTTCATGAAATAAGAATATTGTGAATTCGATCTCCAAACACACAAAACCTATAAGGTCCCTCGGTGTGTATTTTTGAAACGTAATAAATATATATATTTTATGCTGTGATATTTATATACAAAAAACATTGGTGTATCCATAGTTTTTATCATATATATGCATTAGTATACATTTGTAATATATTATGGGAAAATATTAGTGATATCCCCAGGGATATTTCTCAATATATGTCTACAGATATTTATATAGATAAGTATAAGGATGAGTTAATGTATATAAAAAAATATAGAACGTAGGTAAAGGATTGAGTGAGTATTTTTTGTGAAATTATATCCTTCTTTAGATAATAAAAATGGATGTGGCTCTAGAACATAATTACTTATGAGTAATAACATTGAAAATAGAACATTGATCAAGAATCAATTGACAACTAGTTCATGAAAACGGGCCTCGATTCACACGTAGATTGAAAATATTTGGGGATTTGACTTGGGAATTCACACTATTTATATACCAACATGAAAGAGTAGGTTCCCTTTTATAGCTGAGGTTGGGGGAACCTTTTGAAATTCTAAAAATATTGATTTAATATAGATTCAAAACACCTAAAAACCCCTCAAAATATATTAGTTTGGAAGAAGAGGGGAGATAATGTCTTAATATCATCAACCAATAAATCTTAGACAAGTTTTTCTATAAATTTAAACCTTATCATTTAAATTAACATGTAGTAATTATATTTCATTTTTAACTATGGCAACATATATTTTAATATTAAAAGGTTCAAATATTTTCCTATTTTGTGTAATTTAGACCAAAAATAAATACCTATAAACATTTTAGACCATATGATAATTATTATATATTTTTAAAAATGATTTAGGATTTTATAATAATTTAATAAAACATTATTTTGATAAACAATCAATACTGTCAATTTTGACCCAATTTAATTCATGGATTTTAAAAATATTAATATAACATGATAACTTCGAACCAACTGTTTTAATATTTTCCTAAGTGTTCAGGGTCATCTATAAAAATCATTATATATATTATTTATCCAAAATAAGTTTAATTGAATAATTTAATACCATTTATTTGTTGTCTTTAGAAATAAAATAATTACAACATCATTTTTCTGTAATTATTTAACAATCTTATTTTGTAATTAAATTTAAAAAAATCGATGAAGATAAATATACTATATTTCATGAGAATTGATCTAGTAAAATATATCATTTATAAAATTCATCATTTGAAATGTTATACTTATTAAAACATGAATGTGACAATTTTTACATCACTTTAAATAAAATATTTTATGTTTCATAATCTCATATGTAAGGGTGAAATTTGGTCAATAATTGCACCCTTGGATAATTTTGGTCTAGATATACATGACCAATAAGATATATTCAAATGTTTGTTTCTTTTAATAGTAATTATTATTTTAATAAAAATTATATTATTTATTTTTCATCAATTAAATAATTTCCACATCATTAATTTATAAATAATTAAGGTAAATATTTATTTACGAAAAGTTAAAAATAAATTTCCATGATAAAGAAAAACATTTTTTATCTTAATTTTGTATTTATAATATAATTTATCTTCTATATAATTTTATATTAAAAATTATTTAGTTATTACAATTTGAATGTGATATATATATATCTTTTCATTAAATAAAATAAATTAAATGTACTAATATCATCCAAGTGGATTCCAATAGATACCATTTCAACCCAAAGATGATTTAGGTCAAATCATACTCATTAAATGATATTAAGATAGTGATAAGTTAATGTTATAATATTATTCTTACCCTTAATTTCCTGATTTACCCTTTTATCGTATTACTAAAAATTACCAAGTTTACTATTCATAATTGCCAAAAATAAAATAAAGATATTTACATATTTTGGACCTACTTTTTTCAAATATGGAATACATATTTTAAAATTCAAAACATAGAATATGATGTAATTAATTAAAATGAATCTAGATGTCATAATTAAAGAATGAGTTTTAAAAGTTAAAACTTTACAACTGATTAGTATGTTTTTAAATATATGTTTAGTATAAAATTATTGTAAATGAACCATATTATATTAAATAATAAAAATATATTATAATTATAATTCAAAACCATTAAATAATATAATTTATCCAAAAAATTATTTCGATTAAAAATTTTGTTTTCAATTAATATTTAGTATATGTTTACTATAAATTAAAACTAAATACTTATCAGAAAAATATCAAAAATTCATCCAATGTAAACTTTTATATCCTGATTCAAATGAAGAAGATTATTTTATTAAAATAAAATATATAAATGCTTCAAAAATAGATTTAGAATAGGTTCAAAATCAAAAGTCAGAAAGACTTTATTTTTTGAAAAATACTTCTTTTATCTGAAAAATTTGAAGTTATTCTTATATCATATCGATAAATTAAATAAGATTAATTTTAAATTTTATATTTATTATAGAAATATCTATTAAATTAATAAAATCCATCAAGAGTGATTTTACTATTTTATAAACTCACTTTTTCATTTTAACATTTTTTAAAAGAAAGATGATATTGTTGTTACCCACAATTATAATGACAACGTTATAAGGTAACATAATAATGTTTATTTATTTAATTATGATTGGTCATACATGAAATTAAATCTATAAAATGAACATGAATGTTTGTGTAACAAATGATAATAATAGTGTTTTGTATTCTTCAAGATAATTTGGTGTTTTATATAGTGTAATCTTATATTGGTGTAGTGTAAAATAGAAGAAATAAATGAAATTCAAAAAAATTTGTCCCGTACAAATCTCAAGACTTTAAAAAAAATTATTCACCTAATTTGTATCACTATCATATATGTTTGATATGTCTTTCTTCGACTATTTGAAATAAACATGTTGTTACACCATGGCCGTGGAATTTTGGGTGATAGTTCTATTTCGATAAAATGGAAAAAATATCAACTTAAAAAATATGGAAAGGAAAAAACTTCCATAAATAATCCATTCATGACATTTCAATCATTACCCACCCAATGTACCTTGATTTACAACGAAGAAATGTATGTATGGTTTATTCAGAAAATATAAGTGTGTGAGACATTATATTCATTGATAATATTATAATCAAAGTTCCATTACACACACTCAGATATACTAATATCTGAGGACACAAAAACAAGTGGAATTCAAAATGGCGGGTTATTTCTCATAATCTCCCATATTAGAGATTACCATGTGTGAACATCATGAGAAGAAGCCTTATCCAGTTATGCATACCCACACTTGATGGTATAAAACTATGTGTCCAATAATTGTACATTATCCAACCATATAACGTTATTAAGAATATTTTCATATATTTTCAAGTATCTCATCATAGTGTGAAAGTGTTGTTAACATATCACTGTGACAAATACTCTAGGAAAATATGATATTAGTGCCATGAAAATAAATGAACAATATGTAATAAAGTGTTTAATTAATATTCAATACGTAAAATATACATATAATAAAAGTACCTTTTGTTTTTTCTATTAAACTAATTCCAACACTTCCTACATTTTATGTAAAGCATTTGTGAAAGAAGAATCACATCACTTCGTGAGGCGGAAGTCCACTGTACATATGAGCGATATTTTAAAATCTACAATAGAATGGAATGTTAAAAATGTTTATTTTTTATAATGACTACAGATTAATAATTATGTTACTAATTTAATTAATACTATTTATATCCATTATCCAACCCAACCATGAGAGTTGATAATGGAAAATTTAATGACATAGGTTCGCGATGTGGTAGTCCACTATACACATGTATAATGATTTCGGAACCCATTTTTTGAAATTGGATAGAGTTATAGGTCATTAATTTAACAAAAAAATCTAATTATATTGAAACTGTAAATGTTATTATATAATCATGTTATAATAATAATTTAAGGCGGTGGAGGAATATATATAATAAAAACACCCATTGAATAATAATACCTCTTCCTTGGGTGTCTTTTGTAGTTTTTCACCAAAAACCTTCCTAGGATGGTTTTTTTGCTTATAATAAGGCTTTTACGATTCTAGGAAGGAATTTGAGAAGTCATTATTTTACGTGTTCTTTGAAATAAATGGTTTTGAATGTGTGAATAGAATTGGAGGGGTGGCCTTTTACAAGTGAGGTGGGTTGTAGACTTGTAATTTTCTTGAAAATTAAAGGTGTAAACACATTATTCCCATGACACAATTATCAAAAATAGATTATTTGTGAGTGTTAGAAAATCTAGGATAAAAATATGGTCTTACAAGATTTTTTATAAAAGTAGTTAGGACATATTGACCCTTATATATCTAGTTTAACCCCCAGAAAACACATTTTTACCTTAACAATAGTAATTATGTTTTATAGTTTTCAATATTCATTTTGTTCAAAAAGGATGTTGAAAGAATTAGATAAAATAACTTATTCTGATTCCAAATATGGAACCCACTTTTTAAAATTCTATTCATATTAGTGGAAAATTTAAATTTCAAATTAATCATACAGATGCAATAAAAAGCCAGGGTTTTAAAGAGAAAATATGCAATTGTTTACAAAGTATTTATAACAAATTTAAATATAATACTAATTAAAATGACTTAAATTTTTTTGGTATATATATAATTTAGGTGTTCAATTTTTTTAAAAAAATTATAATTTAACTTTTAAAATAATTAAAACAAATAAGTGTTTTCAATTAAAATTTTGTGTTATTACTATTAATCATACAGTTAATATATTTATAAAACTATTAACAATTCACCAAAATATAAATTTTAAATTATGATTTAAAAAAGGAATTTTATTTTCAAAAAAATTAAATTAAAACAAAATTAAAACAACACTCCCAAGCACTATGAAAAGATGATTTTTGAGAAGTTTAATTTTTTTTAAGAATAAGAAGATTATATATAAACTCTATTTTTATTAATAATAATTTTATGAATATAAATTAAAATTTAATGTTATATAATATATATATATATATTTCATTTAAACCATTATTAATTAATTGTTATTTTAATTAATTGAAATGTAAAAACATTATTCCCATTAAAACAGTTTTAAACGATCCCTTTTAAATGAAAAACAAACATATACAAAAATAAACTATAGTAATTATTCAAATTTAGTTAAGTGGATTAAATATAAAAAAATAATAATTATGTCACATGAAATAATAATAAAAATATAATGTTAATATTAAATTACTTAATTAATATAAAATAAATAAATTTTTTCAAAAAATATTTCTTTTATTACATTCAAAAAAACAATATTTTACGAATGATCCGAAAATGACACCAAAAATAAATTTTAATATTTTTATTTAAAAAAGTCATTGTAATTATTAAATTATATTTAAAAAAAATTCATACAATTAATAATATAATTTGATTCTGAAAATTATGAAAATTCCTTTTTTAAGAAATCATATTTTTATAAAATATAATTAGTTTACTAAAAATTGATTTATTATTTACTAAAAAAATTCAATAATTTATATTGAGTATGAAATATATATATATATATATATATATCCAAAACTTGTTAATAATATTCCTACCTACCTATTTAATGGATTTATTATAACAATTATATATAACATGGGCCATTCAAGTTCAGTGTTTCATTTTCAATACGCTATCAAATGTGAAAATCCCAGGGTTGCATGTATTGTATGATATCAAGGCAATGAAAATTATTTAAACGAAAGAAATCATATATTATCAGTGATTTAAATTCTCATCGAAGATCACTTTTAAGTGCATTCCCACTATAAATATTAGTGCTCACAATATGTTTTCTGGTTGATGTCCATGGACGAAACATGAAAGAACTTGATTAACATTGAACATGATAGACAATGTGGTTATGATGAACAAAATGGGATGATAGATGAAGTGATGGATATTTTTATTATGCATGATCGGTTATCACGATATATGATTAAAAACAAGAATTGTAACTAACTCTCAAACTCATCAATGAATAAACTGATAGAGATAATTGAGAATTTTAGTGATGGATACCATTGAGGAAATAATATTTTTTTCCTATTTTTCATGAATGTGGTATGAATCACTCTAGGTAATGCACCAAAGTAATGAGAAGATGTGTTAGGTGTGGAAAATAACAACACATTGTCTATGATTGATGATGGAAAATGAAATATTTTGTTAATTCATTGGAATGGAATATTGGGATAAATAAAGTATTATCAATGGATGAATGTTTTAAATGTCGAATGTATGTAAATTATGAAAATCTATGTCCTAGGTTTAATGAACATATTGAAAATCAACAAGGTTGTATGACTAATTATTTTACTAGTGATGATTAATAGAAAAAGAAAGAAATCAAAAAGGTATGGATTGATCTAATAGTATTTTTATATTAACATATGAAGAATCATTAAATTAATTTCTTTGGATGATAATATAGGATTTATTTATCATCTTATAAGAAAGAGTTATTAAGGAATAGGATGATGAAATCTAGTTAATTGTTTGATAAGAAAGAGGGATGGTTGATGTGTTTATATACAATAATACAAGAATTCTGTTATATGAATCAAAAAATACACATGGATTTTTCTATATAATTATTTCATTATGGTTTGTCCAGAATTTGTTTAATTTTTCTAATAACCTATAAAAGATATTTAACTAAAAGATAGCATTATATAAAAAACAAATACTAATTAAATTTAACTGTAATATGTTAATCATATTGAGGTAATAATTTTGGGATAAAGAAATGATGGATATGAAAAATATAGATTTTTTAGTATTTATGACCATGGAACTTATAAGTTATTTATGGAAAAGTGAATTATGATGTTATTGATAGAGTTTAAATAATTATTGAATTTATAGAATATATTCCATAATATGTTGTTATATTTAAGGAATGAGGAAGTATGTATGTTTTCATTAACATTTTAAGGTAGTTCTGCTTCTTATCATGATTCAATATAATATATGACTAAGGTATTCAAAAATTTGGTATATGGAAATCAAGAGATACTTTATAATATTTGGGGGATTAATTTTAAGTTGATTTTCATAAATTTAGTCTCCGTAATTATAAATTTTCAATTTATGAATTGTTATAATGGTAAACATTTATTGAATAGTTTATGTTTAACATTGTACTGGTTTTTAGATACTAATTTATTATTCACGATATTATGATTTATTCATATAGGATTACTTGGTCTAACCATTATTTTGATAATAAATAGAGATATGAGGAATATCTTATCATTATTATACGGATTTTATTATCCGTTATAGCTATATACCTGAACAATTCAACTCGTTGAGTAGATGACCTAGGGTAAATTAATGAAACACAACCAAAGGATGGTATTGTTCTTATAAAATGGAATGAAATTATGTAACTCTATCTTCTCATGAAAATTCATCAACAGGAATAAAAGGGTCCCTAAATAAAATACAATTCATGCACCCAAAATTACGTTGAATGAATATTATTTTCACATATAACATATTTATCAAATAGTGGTCATTAACATCCTCCTAAGAATGTTCTCTATCATGCTCCATATTTATTAAAGGGTTATTTTGGTATTATATATCCTTGATTTCTCTTCCCGTCGTGGTATACTGTATATAAAGTATGTTATGTTTAATTATTCGTGACCTGCACACATCTATTTCTCACATTTAAAATGAATGTCTTATTAAACTGTTTTATTATGATCGTTTACACAAAATTTGATTTTTATATTTTAAACACTTGTTTACTAATAACAAGTTAAAATTTCTATGAAATAAATTATTTTAATGGGGTATAATTTAATACCATGATAATTTTTAAATATTTTAATTCAATACAAAATTAATCTTTTTGAAATTTTGTGTAATCTACAACATAGATTTTATCAATTTTTATACACAGTACTGATTTTATATTAATTTAAATGAACATTGATATTTCATTTATTACACATAACACTATATTTTTCTTTTTTTACATGAAACAACAAGTCTAGCAAGTATTACACAACACATCAACTTAAAATAATATGTGACATGCGGTTAAAATATTATAATTTAATATGATTGTTATCACAAAGCCATTATAATTTTCTATATGAATAATATTAACTAGATTATGTAAATAAATTCTTCACACATGTATATAAAATGAAATATTTGGTTTCCAATTAATTAAAAATTAAAATAGGAACCATTTAAAAATAAAGGAAATATTTTACTTAAAAATTATTATTATGAACACAAAAGGGTTTTAAATAAAATAATTAAATAAATAAATTAAAAAAATAAATTTCAATGATATATTTTAATGAAATTTATATATTATCTATTCAAAAAAAATTAAACTTTCATCATTTGGTTTTTCTAGATAAAAGATAAGAATAAATCCATTTTGACAGTAAAAAAATGTATTCTTCTAAAAATACATTTTTACGCATTTTACACATATATTTTAAAAATATTTTTTCCACATTTAGAAAATTTATTTGAAAAAATAATCTTATATTTTGATTTTATAATCTCAAAAATTATATTGGAGTAAATATTTGATATTTTTTTGAAATGAAATTTGTTTTCAATATATAGTTAAATGAAGTAGTTTTTATTAAGAAGTTTCATTTCATTTAATGGATTTTAACACATAAAAATTATTTTAAGATGGAGTTAAATGTATAATTAAATAATGAGTATATCTATTAATAAGATTTAGGTAATAAGAATCAATCCAGAATGAATTTTGATACAAAATCCTTTTAAAATTTTGTGGTTTTTTTCATTGAAAAACTATTTTGTTGTCACAACTCTGAATATAATATTACATTAATTTTTATCCTCCTATATTAACTAAATTTATTAAAATTAATTAAATATTTTTAAAAAGATTTATTTATATTTTCTAATAAGTATAACTTAATTTTGGACCATTATGAATAGTGAGATAATTAAAAATATTACCACTATTAACGTAATACTAGGTTTACCATGGGTTTAAAACAAAATGATAATTGTTTAAATCGACCCAAAACCTTTCAAACATGAATTTTATGGTCATATTTTGACTTTATATCTTCTATGTTAAATAATTTCTTGGTTTTTTCCTTTTTCATGTGAAAAATCCATGTACACCTTTTTATTTTGAAAAATTATAAATGTGTCACTCGCCTCACTTATAAAATACCACTCCCTCCTCAATTCTATTCCCACTTAAGAATAATTTTTCCCATATAATTCCTTAAAAAATAACTTCGTTGACATCATTCGTTCCTCCTAGAAGCCTTAATGTTTTTATATAGACAACCTTTGAATCCTTTTGTTGCAAAAAAATGTTGTCTAAAGAAGAGGTAACATCCCTAACCAAACATTTCATTTTATTTATTCCTCCACCTCCATCAATTATTATAGAAGCATTCTGATATAATATCCTCAAAATCATAAAAATACATTGTTATATTTTGTAAATGTAATGGCCTAATTCTTTATCATATTCCACCAAATTAGATATGAAATCATCATTCGTATGTAAGGAAGACTACCGCCTCATGAACTGATGTTATTCATTTTGCATCACCACCTATCACAGAAATATATTATTAAATATTTGATATTTATATATGATATTCATCATAAAATTATACCTATTTAATTATAATATTATATCTTCCTTCATACCTCTGACCCCATTGCAAAAATTTAGAATTTTTTGTGTGTATCACTGAATACCGCTTCACGAACCAATGTGATATGTTTTTCTTTTATGATGTACTTGAATGGTAAAATGAATATATTAAATGACCATATATATGATATTATTTAATTAATTATACTTCCTTTATTATTATATCAACAATAAATTCATACTTTCAATTAATTGGGATATACGATAATGTCTTCTGTGTGTACAACACACTACTGCCCCATGACGTGATGTGATTAGATCGTCACGTACACTTTACATAGAAGGTAATAAGGACAGGTTAAAATAAAAATGAATCTATAATTTTTATATATTACTTACCTTTATTTCATTGAATTTATTAGTAAAATAGAAAGATCATTCATATGTTTGATTGGCATATTGTTCCTTGAACAGTGTATTTCATTTTCTATCTTTAATTTTTATGGATTACAATAAATAAATATATGTTTAATATATAATATATTTATATTATGGTTAACATTTTATAGATTACGGATCATGATCATAAAAACATACATGAAATACGAAGCAGATGTTCCCTGAATCGTGACTTAATTATGGAATTTTTAATAAATGGGTAACAACAGGTCATAAGTAAATAATATATTATCTTATATGTATAATTTTGGTTATTTAATATATTTATAATTAACTAATACTTATTATAAAAATCTTTTGAACATGTAAAAATGGAATTAAAGATTTAATTAATGGGATTTATGTCTCACTCTTATTTTTTTGAGACACAATCCATATTCACCACATGTTTCTTTTATGTGATGTATATAGTTACCTTGATTTTATTTTATGAAATATATTATTAAAATTAAAATTATTTAAAAAAAATTGGTTACCCTCTTTCAAGGGGTTTATGGATCAAAATCGACTAATGTGGTGAAGGGTTTTTGTCTCAGTATATCTTATTTAAGGAAAATGTTATGTAATACACCTATATTCTTTTATGATTTGTATATACAAACCCTTTGACATTTTATATCAGGAATTTATTTATTCCCATGGTATTTTGATGATTAATTTAATTTTATTACTTTATTGTTCTAATGATTCAATGTTATCAATGTGTTAAATGTTTTCTGATACAATCTCATCATTTATAGTGATAATTTATATTCTTACATTTATGATGAAATAATATGATCAATCTCTAAAGAAACATATAAATTTTATTATTTTATTTTTATCTCATGAGGATAAATGTTTTACTTTAATTTTCATCACTTTATTGTTTTTTTAATTGAACATTATGTTTTTAAATAAGACATAGTTTATTTATTTCCTATGTCAAAAATGAATATTTCCACCAAAATCATTTTTTTAATAATATTTCCATTTTAATATTATCTAAAATAAATATTACACACACATTTACCTAATTTTTTATTTTTTCCAAATTTTTTTGAACAAATGATTCATGCCAAATTCTAAAAAATGCGACTTTGGATTTTACCGAAAATATAAAATAGATCATTTCATTAACATAAATGATATTAATAGTACATCATAATGTCATGGCCACTCAATTATTTCAATATTAAATTATAAGTTTAGAATGTTATTTTCAACAAAAAAAATTCTATTATTATTTAGAAAATTCATATATTTTAAATAAAGTATTTCAAACAGAAAAGATATTTTCCTCAAAAAAAATTAAATTATTTTTACGATTACTTTATAATTTTCTATAGTTTACATCAATAAAATTATTTTGAAAATGATTTATGTTTTAAGATGTGTTTTTAAATTTCTAAATGCTATTTTCTCCCAGAAAAATTCCGTATGAATTTTATTTCAAAGTCATTTTCTATCTAAGATGATATTATTTTATATTATTTATAATTAATTAGGGATATGATACAAGGATAACATTATTATTATTTATACGAATGGTTTCTATTTATTATGAAATGATATCTATGAAACCCATTTCTCTTCCACGGGTCGTACAATAATAAAATGATTTTGAAACCTGCTCTTTTTTATTAGGTTATGCACCGATGAAATTATGAATTGATTATAGAACTTATTCCTCTTACACGGGTTACATTATGATGAATGTTTTATAAGACACATTTCATTTCATAGGTTTTGATATAATGAATGTTTTACGGTCTTGTAGAACACATATTTATGGATTATGTGATGTGTGGTACCGATATATCCTTCTAATTAATTGGGTAATAATTAGTGTTATATTAGCTCAATAGTGACACATGAGGTTTTCCTTATTCAAAAAAAAAGGTAGATGGGAGGTTATACAAGCTCAGAAGAGGGTAAAAATAACGTCATCCCAATCCAAAAAGATGGTATGTATGAGGTCATCTCATTCCTGAAGCAAATTTTTTGGTGGTAAGACCAAGCCTAATATGTTATAAATGTCATGATGGGTAGCCTTGAAAAATTATTTTCATTGATTATATATATTCCATAAATATATGTATTATGCTGAAATTATTCTATTTTGGTTCCTGTTCACTGATCCCATTATGATTTATGTCTTATGAACACACATGATTTATGATATGAAGGGTATGGTTTTGAAATGTTATTATCATATTATTATACCCATAAGCTCAGGTTAAATTGATATTTCCCTTTTCTACCCTCAACGAGGATCTATGCTCACCCTTTAGTAAGTTTAAGTTTCCCTTCATATAAAGAATGGTTTTATTTTTTTATATGTATGATTTTTTTAGGTGGGATGATTTTTTTAGGTGACATTGAATATATTTTATGAAATAATATGACAATTAATCTACGATCCAATGTCACTAAATGTATATGGTCCATTGGATTGTATTTGTAAAATAAAATGAATATATGTCTTTTAGTTTGTGATACTTGTGTATGATAAGATTGGGGTATCTATAAATTATTTATATTATAAATTTTTAATTTTTTGTTATTTATTGATTTTTTGGTTTTATTCATACATAAATGAATGGTTACAACTAGTATACATAGGATATAGAATATATTTACCAAAGAGTAATTACCACTGAATGGGTTTGTTGAGTACGAACTCAATTGTCACTTGGAGAATGAAAAACAGTGTGAATTTAACACTTGGTTTGAAGCATATGGGGCACATTATTTGGTTTATAAAATTATATTTACAATATATTATGAATGATATATTGTGTTAAGGAATTTAGATATAAATTATGATAGAATGAAACATAAAGATACAAATATTGAACCACGAGTGATTTTGGGCAAACTAAAATATAATGTGAATGTTTCAAATAATATCACATTTAAAGGCTGAATTTTTATTAATTATATTATGTTATAAATATTTTTCTCTAATTATTAAATATATTTCATTATAAATGGATGTATAATATTGAAAAAATAAAAAAAATGGACATGGTGGACAATATAATAATTTTTCTAATCAGAAACCAAGTTGTATAGATGGTAGAATTAAAAATATTATGGTTATGTTAACCCGTATATCTAGAGTTGTGATTAATAAAATGTGTTTTTTAAAACATAATAAGACACAAAATATGATAGATATGTAGTTTTATATAATAACATTTAATAATGAATATTATATAAAGAATATCTAACATTGAACATATCAAAAATGTGTGATGAATCAACAAAGGGAATGTCTTAGAGGAATAAAGAGGAGTTTAAAGTATTGAATGAATGGTAATAAACAATATGATTTTTGAGTTTGGATGAAGAATTTATCAATGAAATTTATGTGAAGAATTTTAGATGCATTAATTTTCTACATTTTGGGAATTATGAAAAATGAATAACTAACCCCAAAATTAATAATGATAAAAATCATTAACAAATTCATAATCCAAGTAAATAAGGGACAGATAATTATACAAAAAAATTGATGATAGGTTAATAAAATTAAGTGTAAAAGGTACAATAACCACATATTTTAGTTTTTTGGTTATCCAATTAGAATCAAGATCTGTCCATCCTAGTAAAAAAGTTATTTTTCCAATGATATTCAAATCAATACCCAATGAATTGATTTTATCAGCAAATATAATTGTATATAAATTTGAGGTTTATAGAATATGCTTCATGAAAGTCATATTATCCTTTCTTTGGATGTATTTTGTGTAATTTGGGAAATGTAAAAATCCTAATGTCATTAATCCATAATAATAACAAAAATATGGAAATTAATTTTTTTTTATTTCAATCCAACTTATAATCAACTATCAGTGTCAGGGTGACAATAATATATCTTAAAAAATTAATTAAAATATTAGGTTTGAGATAAGTTTTCACGCGGGATACAAAATAAAAATTATTATACAACAACTCAATATTATGATTAAACATTGAATATTTTACATTTTTTTCTATTGAATATAATATCAATGAGTCAGTTAATGATGAGTCACATGATTCCAATATAGATTTTGTGAGGAAAAAAATATTAGAAGTTCATTGTTGTTACCAAGATTGATTGTTAATGAATATGTGCTAAATTGGACATTATTTACTACAAAATATTATTATAAAAGACTATGATAAAAATCCCCTCAAAATATATGTAAGAAAAATGAAAAATAATTTAATTCCATGAATAATATATAGATATTGCTTAGGGTAAATATTTTTTGAAAACCTTAAAATGTTAATTTTTATGAATATATTTAATGCCAGTGATAATATATAAATTCAAATATAATATTCATGATCTTAATTTTTTTAAAGTAGTTTTTTATGGAATATCTCTTTTTGGAAATTATCAAGTTTGAATTGGGATATAATAAAAAAAGACCAACCCATCCATCTCACAAGGCCAGATCAATCCCACACATGTTGGAATGAGATTAACCATTTCATAAAGCCATTCAAAAAATACTGAAAGGGGGTAAGTGAGTTGGATTTCATATTTAAAATATTTAGTGTGTCTGGGGTGTGAATTCAATTCACACAGAGAAAAAATAGTGGTGAGTGAGGGAACACATAGGTGTAACATGAGTCGGTGATGGGCATGGGTGCATAAGTGTATCGAGGTACTGAACTCAATGTCAGAATTAATGGAATAAGACACAAATTGTATTTCATATTGATGGTAGATAAAAATAATTTATGATACAGGACAAATAGGAATGGTATATTATTCACATTCCTTTAAAATATATGGATATAACTATGATCACCTGATCAAAAGTGCCTGCCTCGAATGATCACTGTTTCAATCAACATCAGAATTTTGGAAGCCCTAAATCAACTGTTCAATCTATTATAGGCCCTAATATTCTCTATATATAATTATCATGTGAATTATAATATAATCATGATTCAATGAATTCTAGAGATGAAATATTGAAATCTCTAGCATGGAAACTCAATCGTGCATGCATGCAGCTAGTTGAAAAAGAAACTTTTGTGTAATTCAAACAATTTTATAGGACACCATTCATGTATAAAGCAGAATTATTGATATTGTGTTCAGGTTTTTCATGTGATCATCATAAAATGAAAATAAGTCTAAAATCTTAATTGGAGAATATGATGTTTAAATGAAGACAATATGTATTTTGATGTCAAGTAAAGGAGTCACACTTTTAAAATATACCATAATCATCGGTATTATGAAAAAAATGTTTTAAATCAACATTATTTTCAGACATATAATGAAAATAGTAATATATATTGGTTGATACATGGACCAATTGTGGTGATATATTCAACTATAAATATTGAGGTAAGGATGAAGTTTTTTCTTTCTATATGTTCATTTTTTTCAATGATATCTCTTATTTTTATGAAATAGAGTATCTTCATTAATTCTTTTACACATTTATTAAGTGACCTCCATTATCCACTTGATTGAGTAATTAGGAGAGTTCCTCACCCTAATTTCAAAAAAGATAAATCAATTAATCACATTATTATGTTATGGTTTTTAAATACTATGTCTTATTTGTAGCGACCCGACCCCCAAAATCCTAGAGCAGTGTCGTACTACTTTTATATTAGCATAAGATAAAAGTAAATAAAGTCCCAATTGACTGAGTCATTTTTTTAGTCTTGGTAAACCACATACATACATGAGTCTTTTATATGGATGAATAAAAAAATTACAATATATATTTATTTTTATAAGATAATAACTTTATTACATTTAATGTATCCTTGCATATCATTCTAAGTAAACTTTAGGGAATATAGGGGAAAGGAAAAAAACATGGGTGAACTTAAATTCTTAGTACGGGTAAAGTAAAATTTAAGTAATAATGAACAAATGAGAATAATAAATATGGAAAGTTAAATTATTGATAACATATTCCATGTAATTCTTATATAAAAAATAAAATTCATCCATATATTTTATCACGAGAAAATATCATGGATAATAAATACTGAATCAAAATAAAATAAATGCCTAATTATTGGATGTCATGTCTAAGTCCCAAGAAAACATATACTGTAAGAATTTTCCTAAGGAGGTTTATAAATATAGGTAGAAATACTTTTTATTTTTTCAAATTATTTGTCTCATGAGAACCTATCGATGCATTGAGGGGCTATATAATGTATGGTCCCCACCCATAACTGCATTCCCAAATTATTCTTTAGATCGAGTAATTGATATAGTTGATAAATATTATTCTTTATTAATTATTTTTATCGAATAAATAATATCTATTTTTCATGATTTTGTAGATAATATAATAAAATTCAAGGTAAAAAACATAATGTATAATGATATACCGCCTGGGAAATAAATATATCCATGATAAATGATATGGATAATTAGGGAAAATTAAATGATCAATTATCATGTGAAAATTAATTTTTCATGGGATAAAATAGAGGAATAGAGGATATGAATTTTAATATTATCCTTGGATAAACTAATAATACACAATCTAATGAAAAAATAACAGTGGTATCAATACAACATATTCCCATGGTCTAAAAATAAAGGGTTGTTGTTGTTGAGAAATTTAATTATTTTAAAATGATCGGTAAAAACATTTTTTAGGAAAATAACATCTTTATTTTGAAAATTTTTTTGAATATCCTTTTATATTAAAATCAATTTTGGAAATAAATTATTCAAAAATTATCCTTTTATATTTGCAAAGAAATATTTGATAAAATTATGGTGGGTAAATCCATACATGTCATGGAAGATAAAAAAGAATATTCTTTTTACATTGTAAAATGATATAAAAATGACTTTTTCATGATGTGAGAAGAAGAATCCTTTGAAAAAAAATTAATTGGAAACAAATGGTAAAAATGACTTTGATAAAAAAATTGGAATAGTTAAATGGAAGTTGAAATATTTTTATAAAATAGTTTTTTAAGAAAAAAATAGGTTCTCTAACTCAAAGAGAGATGAAGTTGAGTTTTCATGAAATCATTTTACAAAATATTTTGAGTAACGAGGTGAGGGAAAATGGTATTATTAAATGAAAAAATTCATTAATAAGTATAGTAAAGAAAAACGGAAGGTTTTAATATACATTGATCCAATAATTTTCCCTAATGGAAATTCAAGTATGAACAGTCCCAAAAAATGAGATTGTGATGTAAACCATTAAAATGACCATAATGATGATGTGTGAATTAATAAATGAATACATTATGTATGTAAAATGTAACTCCACATAAAAAATTATAAATAAAATAATATATTGTAAAAATTAATTACACGCATATTCTTAGAATGTTAATGACAATAAGGATATTATATAACCCAATGAAAGGAAATTTGGTTATGAAATTCATTTCCAATTTGTAACAATTAACTAAAATACCAATAAAAAATAATGAAAATGGAAACCAAAATTACCATTAATCCTGAATGAATCATTATATTACCAGCCAATGTGGTAGTATGTACACCAAATATAAGAAATTAAGTGGAAAAAAATAATGTCTGACTAAACTAATGGAATTTCAAGCAATATCCCTTACAACTGTGGTAACATTTTAATCGAAAACCAAAAAAATAATTTTATGAAATTTATACATTTAAATACCATGAATATAAAAGTATTAATTTTATAATATTACCAAAGGGGAAGTAAATACACCACACAAAATAATTAATTGGTGAGTATGACATGTATTTCATGGATTTAAATAGTGAGATGAAGATCTTTTACCTTATGTTTCCTTTTAGGTGAATGTCCATAAAAAACATATATAATGATTTAAAACAAGTTAATAACTTATTACTGAATTATTTTAATATATAACTTATCATATATGATCTTATTAAAATACCTTATTACTTATTTGTTAGCAATTTGTTCATTATTTTTACAATTTTGGGTGTTCATTGCTTTGTTTCTCTAGTTTGTTTTCACTTGTTACTTGTTTTTCCTATCTTGGTTTAATCCTCTACATGATGTAAACTATGATTTATATATCATATAATTTCATTATATATATATATATATATATATATTATCCTATAATTTTGAGGTAGGAAATGAAAAACACCATTCATTGTGGTCGTGGGTCAAACGTAGGCATGAATGATACATTCATTTTTTCCATATGAAAAGAATAAAAATAAATGATATATAAATTTAAATTTATATTATAATTCCAATATAATATTTATTTCATATATGTAAAAAAATTATAAAACCAACCTTATATGTTTCATATATAGTGTGATTGAACCGCATGACTTTAAGGAGGCAGTGGTCCACACATACACAAATTATGTTATCATATTTAAAAAATATGGACGGCATATGAATATGTGTTATATAAAAATTAAAGAAGAATAAATACATAATAAATATCATATATATACAGTTCATCCATCATAATTCACAACCATTATATTTGGTAAGGGAATAATGAACGACATAGGTTTTGGAGGTGGCAGTTCACTGTGAACATAAATGATAAGTTTGTTTCCCATTAGATGGAAGTGTTCATAAGTGTAGGTTGAAACAATAATATAACAACATCTCAGTGTATTTATTATACTTATTTTATTATATATTCATGTAATATGAATTCATTCGAGGGTGGATACTGAAAATAATGCAAAAGTTTGTGAGGAACAATGTTACCTATTCTTTGGATGTCTCCTTTCGATTTGCTCTAAATGGCTTACTTGGATGGATTTGTAACTAATGGATGGATTCTAGGATTCAGTTGGGGATGGTGAGGAGTTATTTGGGCCAGGATTAGTAAAGAAAAATGTTGGAACCAAGGTTATTCTTTGTTGGAAATAGTTTTTCGTTTTTTTATTGACAATCCTCAACATGGAAGATTATGGAGTTTTCAAGGAAATGTATCCTACAGTAAATGATGAAAATAGTGTTGAAGGAGGAATCATTTCCCAGTTTTTATAAAAAAAACCTCACAATATGGAGGAATGTCTTGCATAATGAATGGTTGTTTTCTAAAATTAACAATTTATTAAAATGGTAAAGGCCTGGGTCATGCGATGACTAGGTTGATGGCTGCGTTGATGTGGAGAATCATGAAGGGAGAAGGTGATCTATGTGATTATGATAAGTGAAGCATAAAAAATATGTGATTTATCTATGGTGATCTATATGATTATGTCAAATCTAATTGGAGAATCATGAAATTATGATTTCCATGAATATGTTTTTGAAAGATCCAAAAAATTCAATCTTGTCAGTTGATCATCGCGAATGGATGATAAAATAAAAAAGAGGATACCCCACTTCATTTCACTCTATATTATTCAAGGAAAATAAAGAATATATCTGATTTTTTAAAGCTAGAGTATCTCTATGAATATGGATTTCAATGCGAGTGTGAGAATCAGAAAATGATTAATTTAGTATTGACTTATGCCAACACTTCATAGTAAAGGGTACTTCGTGATAATGTGGAATACTGCATTGACTCGATGGGCTTCTAAAAGGATGTTTTTTCCATGAAGGAAGTTATCCTGGCGTAGGGTTGAACTTCTTGAAGGAGCTTCACAAAGTGAATTTTTAAACATCGGGTTTTTAGTGAACAATGCTTTTAGATTTCATCAACTATAGTATGTGGTGCAACAAGAGTCTCATTTTAGGCAGTAAAAATAAATTTAATTCAAATCCATTGAAGCAAAATTCATGTCCATAAATTGTGTTATACTTCCTTCAAAGATTTAGGGTTGGTGAATTCAATAGAATTGTTCTTAGAGATGTAGTGTACTATCCCCAAAATCTTGTGAATTAATTGTTCCATGAATGGGGTGAATGAGTCCAAACTTATGTATTCACAACTAGTAATGATTCATGGATTATGGTACTAACGATACACTATAAGAAAATTCTCATTAGACTATCCTTTAGTGGTTGACCTAGTAAAATAGTTGTGTTTCCATTCTACTTGTGCAAGTTCGATTATGGATTGAATCCATCATACAGGTTTAACGAGTTTCTATTAATGTGAGATTATGATCTGTCACATTAAAAGAAAAAGATGACTCCTTGATTCTCCCCTCCCATCTCAGGATGCTCTAGGGTCATGCAAGATATTGTAGGATATAAATTGAGGCTATAGGAACCTACATCACAGTATTATCTATTTTTGTTCACTAGCTCATGGATTTGATCTTTAATAGGGATCTTTTCCTACTAGGGTGGCTCACTTACATCAACCTTATAGAAAGGGATAGTGATGGTAGGGGTGATTATGTATTATATATCATTCCCAACCCCCATCCAGTCTATGATGTGGGAAATGTCCCTTGAACTAAGCAACCATGACATGTAGGGTTACACTTCATACATTTGGGATTCTAACAATATCCCCCAGCCAGTTCTTTCCCAATTAATCATAAAATTTCCTACCCCCTGATACCAATTGTAGGATATACATTAGGGTTACATGACACTATATGAAAATACTGCATGTTATGGTTCACTACCTCATGGATTTGTTTTTCAATAAGGCTCAATGCCCATGGGGGTGGATTATTATCATCCCCTTCTATAAAGTCCTTTTGAGGGGAGGGGTGGATGATGATTATATATCATTTCCAAAACACCTCGAGTCTCCGATATGGGATAATACCCTTGCACCCAGCAACCTTAAACAATAAGGATACACTTAATTAATTTAGTATTACATTAAAAATTGGATTTATATGTGTGAATAAGTTGGAGCGGTGGGTTCTTTTAATAGTGGAGGTATAGTTTCATTCTTGTAAAAAATTTAAAGGGAATTAATGTAACGTTTTTTCTATGAAATGTGAATTAAATAATGGGAAAAATCAATAAAACGGATTATAGGGTCAAAATATGTCCAACTATTGGATTTTGGGAAAGTTTCAAGGTCATTTTGTCTATTATGTTTTACGGTTCCGTCCCTTGTTACATTAACTATTCTCTTAATCACTACAATTATTTTTAATCTCTTTCACTAATCATTCCTGTCAAAAACAAGTTTCCATTATTATAAATTATAAATTTTTATTAATTAAAATATGGAATCAATTTTTTCAAACACTAGTCACATTAGTGTAAGATATTAATTTAAATTTAATCATGTAGATGGGAAGACAATACAGGTTCTGACATTAAAAATGTTTAAAAGTTTGTATATGTTTTCATTTCTAATTTAAAATATAAATTAAATCCAATGACCTAAATTGTATTAATATATTTATTATTTACATAATTTTACTTTAAATGAAATTTAAAATACCATATAATCTTATAAATAAATTATAAGAAAAATAATTTTGTAATTAAAATTAGGTATTTTTCATTATTTGTCAAAAAATGAATCTTCTCAGAAAAATAACAAAAATTTACTATATACTAATTTTTATATTTATATTAAATAAATGAAGAATATATTGAAATATAAAATCTATAAAAGTTCCAAAAAATGTATCTAAAATAGGTTCTCTATTAAAAAGTTTTAAAATTGTCTTTTGAAAAATATAGGTTTTTATGCATAAAATTGGGTTTGTTTTGATCTTATGCCTATAAAATAAATTGGATGAAAATAAAAAATTATTTGATATATAATATATATTCTCATATGTTATATCATGTTATTCATAAATTCAAATTAAAAGGATAAGTTATATCTTATTATATTAAATAATGATATTTTGTTAATATATCGTTGTTCAGTAAAACTCAGTCTTGCAAGTAATGCATGTCATCAAATAAAATAGTTTTAGTGTATGATTCATGATAACTCAGTAACATGATCATTGTAAGATAAATCATACGTTAATTTTATTTAAAATATTAAATATACTATAATTTCTAGTGATATTACATTCCCTTACATGCTTGTTGTTGGGTGTCATACACTCTATCGAACACAATGTTCTTACATTAGAATTTTGGGACATTATATTCTCTACAACTTAAATAAATTATTCCCTTGAAATTTAAACATGAACATGGTAATAAATGTTTTGATATTCCTAATGTATAAATCCCACATCATGATAATGGTTTATAAAACATCCTCTAGAAAATGGATAATGGGATGTTCAATGATCACATGGACTATCATGTAACTATGTCTCTAAGTAGAAGTACATTAGAGGATATAAAAGATATGAACACAAAGAAAAATCCTAAATTTTAATATATGTCTATTGAGTTCCTCAATAAAAACATGTTAATGATCAATAGAATGTTGAGGGACTCAATGCCGTAAATCTCATATGGTTTTGAAAAACATCGATTCAAAAAAAAATAAGGTATTAGAATGACATTTTTTCATTATTTTACAAATATTGAATATTTTTTTCAAATATTTTAAAGAAATATCATTACTAAAATTATTTTTATAAAAATAATTTTCATCCTTATTTCATGAATTTATCAAATTTCTAATTCATCCACTACTTCAAGAAATAAACATCTGAAAATGAACATTAATGCATGAAGCGCCAAAATATACTATTAATGGATCATAAGGCCCATAAAAGAGTTAAATTCCATTCCATTTGTCAATAAATATTCTCCAATCCAAATATGGTTATCATATTAATATCTAAACCAAAAAAACTCTATAGGTTCATCATTAATATTTACCCATCAAATTTTTAAATGAAAAAAATTACACATTAACTAAGACATTGTATAGGTAATTTTTTGGTGTAAAATTGTTATCATCATCTGATCATGGGTTCAGACCCCACAACCTTCCTATATTTGATGTGTTTTCATCCATAATATATTTTATATTTTTCTAACCCAATATTTATATAATTTCCAAAATAAATATGATGGACATCTATGAAATTTAGTGACTAAATATCCTTTTAACAAAGGTTTTCAATAATACCCCAATAGATAAATGCATCATACATTTATTTCAAATTAGTTCCTTCCATTTTATATGTTTTAACATTTGGTATAGAACATTTCCTATAACCAAAAACATAGTGTTAGCATCAATTATCATATTAAAAAAACTATATAATCATTTATAGGATGTCTAAATCTTTACATATTATTTTCAATCTATGAAACCATAGGGTTATCCTAGGTTATTAATTTTCATAAAATATTCATATCCTTTGTAATGTTTTGAATTGTCCTAATAATATCCCCATTGAGTTTCATGATAGGTGTGCATTAAGGGATATTTTTTTGTACTCTGTTATGGAAAACCTGGCCTAACGGACCTTTTCTGAGTTGTTACCCCTAGGTACAACTATTCTTGAACAAAGTCCACCTTTTTGTTTTTATTTTGGGATCTATTTCTAGGAAAACCATATAATATCCATCAAACTGAAACATTAAGATGTTATTCTAGACATATCCTCAAAATATACCTTAGGGGTATGTTCTCTAATATATTCTTTCCAAAATCCAGTTCTGATGGTTTCTACTAAACTTCCTCTCATAAAAATAGAAGAAACCCAACATAATAAATTATGGATATGATGTTGTGATACCAATACATTGGTATAAGATACAATTAAATTGCATCCCAAGGGACCAAATAGTTTAGTTGTCTATGTAAACCATATATATACTTGAATCTTGAATATAAATGAATAAACTATTTAAAACATTTTTTCATTTGGGAATAATATATTTATTCTTTCTATAATATCCTTTAACATCATTCTTAGTAAAATTTATTAGCAGTGGAGGTACTGTAGCCGCGTGAGTACTGTAGCAGTACTATTCACTGAGGGGTCCTTTGGGCCACGAAATGGGCTTTCTAGCCCTGTATGCTGGGCACATAACCTTGGGACATTGTGCTATGCAATGGGTCACCCTCTACCCAATATAAAGAGGTCTTTGATTTAATAATTCTTAGTACAATTTAGGGAGTCATGTGAATATGAAACAAAATAAGGGTATGCAAAAATACTCATTTAGGGTAAAGTACAATAGAAAAAATAATGAATCAATGAGAATAATAAATCTGAAAAGGTGAATAATTGGGAAATCGGGACATGAAATCAATAAGTTGAGAATGAGATGCGTCTATATATTTTTATTGAGTGAAAAATATCATGGATAATAAATACTAAATCAAAATAAAATCAATGTTTTATTATTAGAAATCATTTATAAGACACATGAAAAAATATACCTTTGAGAGATATCACAAGAAAGTTCTATACTACTGGTAGAAACACATTTAATTTCTAAAACATATTTTTCTCATGGGAACATTTCATTGGATTGAGGGGATATATAATTTCTGGGTTCAACCCATCAATACATGCCCAAATCATTCCACATATTGAGTAATATATTGAATTGATAAACAGTATTTCTTATTAAAAAAATTATTGAAAAAAGAATAAAAATTTATCAATATTTCCCCACATAATCAAATAACTATAAAATTAAAAACCATATATAAAAACGATATGTGGGTTAGGAAATAAACATACCAATTATACATTTTATGTATAATTATGTGAAATTCAATGATCAATGATCATAGGAAATTTAATATTTTAAGGGGATAAGAAAAGGAATTGAGTAAGTGAATGTCAATACAATCCTTGGTCAATAAAATAATACACCATATAGAAATATAATAAAGACTGTATCAATTATATATATCTCATGTGGAGTTAAAATATAGGGTTTCTCTAATTGGTGAATAAAAATACAAAAAAAAATCATTTAAATAAATTATTGAAAAAAATACCCTTATTATATTGAAAACAATGTTAAAAATTATTTTCATAGAAAATAACATTTGAAATAATTCTCTATAAAAATTAACCTTCAAAATTTTCATAGGAATATTTGGTGAAATTATGGATGTTAAATACGTTCTTGTCAAACAACGTAAAAATGACAATCCTTTTTCATAGTAAATGGTTAGCAAAATTTCTTTTTTCAGGAAACGATCAGTAGATTACTTTTAAAAAAATTAAATGGAAAAAGTTTTAAAACATTATTTAGTAAAAAATTATATAAAAGATAAAAAAAATTGAAAACCATTTTAGAAAAGTGGGTTTTTATAAGAAAATAGGTTCTCCAACTAAAATTGAAATTATGTTGAGTTTTCATGAAAACATTTAGAGTACTAAATAGTAGAAAAATGGTACTATTACATGAAAATGATCATTAATAACTATGAAAGAGAATAGAAGGATCCAATAATTTCCTTTTATATAATTTAATGTATAACAAATCCCTAACAAAATGAAATTGTGTTCCAAACCATTAGAAATACCATAACGTTGATTTGAGATTCAATAAATGAATAGATTATGTGTTCTAAATGTAAATACACATTAAATAGGTTGAAATTCCATAATATATTTTAAAATATTATTAAAAATATAATATTATCATAATAATAACAATGAATAATTAATATAACCCATAGAAAAGAACTTGGGTAATGAAATTTATTTCCACATGGTAACTCTTAATTAAAATCCCTTTAGAAGAAATAATTCAAACTAAAACTCAAAATACCATGAAGAGTGAATGAATAATGATATTACTAGTAATAATGGAATTATTTAAACCATAAATATGAAATTATTTGAACAATAATAATATATTCCATAAATAATGTAAATTCAGACAAAGTCCCTTACAACTACAGTAACATTTGAATCAAAAATCTAAGAAATAATAGTCACCAAATGAATAATTAAATTAAAATGAATACAAAAGAATTTAGGATATAATATAACAAAATGGTTAACTAGTTACACCAAATAAAATAATTAAGCGGTGAATATGACATTAATCTCATGGATGTAAAAAGTGAGATGAAAATATTTTACCTCATGTTTCTTTTCAGGTGAACATATATTAACCTAATGTATAATGGATTTAAACAATGTACTAAATAATTAAGAAACCATATTAATATTTTTACTATTATATATTATCTTCTTATAATATTTTATTACTTGTTTTTTGGAAATAATTCATTATTTTTACTATTTTGGGTGTTTATTGGCTAATTTCTCAAGTATGTTTTGATTTCTTACTTGTTCTTCCTAATTTTGTTTAATAATTTCAAAAACATAAAAAAAGATTTAAATAACATATATATTCTGCATATATTAATTTATAATAAATAATATCATTTTGAGATATCAAATGAAATGAAACATTAAAGGATATGGTAGGCCATATGTACGCATGAAGGCTACTTTCATTTCAACACTGTATTAAAAAAATGAAAAGTAAATGATATATTTATGTATTTATTTATTTATATTTATATTATAATTGTCCTATTATATTTATTTCATATATTTTACATAGGTTTAATAGAACCATCCTTATAAGTTTCATGTATTGTTTGATTGAATCACATCACTTTGAGGAGATAGTAGTCCACACTTCCACAAACGATGTTTTCATATTTACACAATATGGAAGGCATAAGGGTATGTGTCATATAAAAAAATTATAAGAATAAATACATTAAATATAATATATACCATATATAAATATTTTTTCCATCATTATTCCCAACAATTAAAGGTGGTAAAGGAAAAATAAATGACATCATTTTGTGAAGAGGTAGTTCATCATACACATAAACAATAATTTCATTACCCATTATTTGGAACCGCATGTATGTTTAGTCTGAAACTGTAACATAAAAAAATATCTATATGTTTTGGATAATGATTTTATTCTATAATAAAGTAAAAAGAATATTTGAATGTGTGTATAATGAAAATAAAGCAAAATATCCTTAGGAAGGATGTCATCTATTCTTTGAGTAACTCATTTTGGATTGTACCAAGGGACTTCCTTGGATGGATTTATGTAAAAAGGGAGGATTATGTAATTATAGGAGGGATTTTTAGGATATATTTTGGTAGATCTTGGTTGATCCTGTGTGGCATGAGAGGTGTGAATAAGTGGGAGTGGTGAGTTCCTTTTTATTGTGGATGAGTGGTATTCTTGTAAAATTATGAAAAAGGAATATCCACCACATTTTTCCTTTTCCAAGTTGCTCCAATAATGAAACAATTTTATATAAAATGGGGTATATATCTAATTGTTTATTGAAAGTGGTTTTTGATATGTTTCTAGGTCATTTTGGTTCTTATGTTTAAGGTTTAGTTCTTAATTAATATAATATTTCATTTATTCACTATAATTTATTTTAATCATATTCACTAATATTTTTTATCAAAAACTAAGTTAACATTATAGAAAATTATAAATTATGATTATTAAAAATATTTATTACATTTCCCCAAATTACTATAACATAAATATTAAAAATTAATTTAAATTTAATCCCTTAGACGGGATGAACATGCGGGTTTTTAATGTGAAAATGTTCAAATGTTTTGTTATGTTTTAATATCGAATTTCAAAGTGAAATTTATTTTAAGGACCTAAATTGTGTCAAATAAAATATAATAGATATAATTTTATATAAATACCAATTAAAAAAAATATAACCTTACAAATACATTACAGAAAAAGATATTTGAATTAAAATTCATTATTTCTTCACTACTCATCCAAAATTGAACCTTCTCATTAAAATACAAAAAATTTACCTTAATATAATTTTTATGTCATAGTTTCAAAAATGATATTAATTATTACATATAATATTTATAAATGTTAGAAAAATGTATTTAAATATGTACTCTATTATAAGGCGGTATAATTTAGTTTTGAGAAAATAGGTTTTTATGTGCACAATTGGGTTTATTCTCATCTAATTCTTATAAAATAAATTGGATAAATAAAAAAAATTTTATCTGATATATTCTATACATATTATTATATTTTATATAGCCCTATTCATAAATTCCAATTTAATTTCAAGGTTATATCTTATTGTATTGAATAACTATGTTTTGTTAATATATTTTTGTTCAGTAAATCTCTATATTACGTTAAATGGATGTCATAAAAAATCATTCATGCATATGATGTATGATAACTCTATATCACATTAATTTCAAGCTATATCAAGTGAATTTTTTTAAACAAATTGTAAATATATTTTAGTGTATTTGGATACTAGATTCCATTACATTCTTGGTGTTTTGTTTCATACACACTATCGAATACAGTATTCTTACATTAGATTTTCGGGGCGTCATATTCTCCCCACCTTAAATAAATCAGGTCCTATAAATTTAAACTCAACCTCGATAACAAATTATTTGATATTCCCTATGTTTAAATCCTACATCAAGGGAAGTGTTCATGAAGCATCCTCTAGAAAAGGGAAAATGGGAAGTACAATGTTTACATGGACTTACATGTAATTAGGTCTATAAGTATGAGAACATTAGTGGAAAGTGATGATATGTACATTGAGATAATGCATAAATTTTTATAGGGAGAGAAAAATGTCATCAATCACAACACAAAAAAAAATTATTAATGGAATGTTTAGGGCCTTAATTTAATAAATATCACATGTTTTAGAAAACAAAAGTTCAACAAATAATAACGTATTATGACAACATTTTTATTATTTTACTAATATGGATTAATTATTATTATTTCATAAAATGTAATAAAATAGAATTTCTTGATATATTTATATAAACACAGTTTATATTTTTTTGTGCTTTAATCAATTTCCAATTTATCCATTACATCGTGAAATAGATATCCAAAAATTAACATTGATTCCTAAATCACTAAAATACACTATTAAAGGATCGTAAGGCCCATGAAAGAGTGAAAAGCCTTCCCATTTTCTCCAACGATTCTATAAAGACAATATGGTTAATAAATTAATCATTAAACATAAAAAAACAAATAGGTACATCATTAATATTTACTCATCAAATTGTTAAACTATAAATAATTACTCATTAAATAGGACATTTTGTAGGTCATTAGTTGGCGTGAAATTGTTATCATCCTCCGGTCATGGTATCTAGCCCCACCACCATGCCGGATTTGATGGGTTTTCACACAGTATACATGTTTTCCTTTTCTAAAACCATATCAACATAATTTCCAAAATAAATATGAGGGAAATCGTTAAAATTTATTCCATAAATATCTATTTGAATTCGGTTTTCAATACAACCCCAATAAATAAATATATAATCGATTTATTTCAACATGGTTCTTTTCTTGGTATATGTTTTAACCTTTTCAATATCGAAATATTGATACAATATTTTTAATCTAAGACACCTTAGGTTTAACCTAGTTCATTTATTTTCCATAAATATTCAAATACCTCCTAATGGGTTGTAAATAAAATGTAAATTACTCTAATAATATCCCCTGGGATTGTCGAAGCAAGTGTGTTGTAAATACAATCTTCATGTACTAGGTTACACCTTGTCTGTCCCAACACATCTTATTAGAGTTGTTACCTTAATGTATATTTATGTTAGAACCATGTCTAGTTGTACTGTTTAGATAGGGTTGTAGTTCTTATAAAACCACATAATCTTAATCTAAACAAAACTGTAGTATGATAATCAAAAATTATACTCAATCATTACCTTAAATTAATGTTCTCTAATCTACGTTTTCAAAAATATAGTCTCATGGTTTCTACTAAGGTTTCTCTGATTGCAACTATAGCGACCTGACCCCACAATGTTTGGGGCCAATATCATACTACCATTACTATAACATCCCAAGTAAATGTATAATAAGACATATTTCATATTTATTAATATTTGTGAATAAAATATTAATTTTAATTTAAAAGGGTTTCTATGTTCGATAGAGTACCCAACATGCAACAACGGGGTTCTTTGAAAACTTACGTGGCACACTAATAATATAATATTATAATTTAAAATGATAGCTAACTCCTAGTCATTGTATTGGTGGAAATGAACAAAACTAACTACAATATGATTATACATGTTTGTTAAACGTATTTACATTTATCCAATAAATGTTAGAGGCTTAAAATGTGAATGAATCCAATTTTAAGAATAATTTGCATTAAAAGGCCGATTTATCACATTTTAATGGAAAACCTTCAATATATCTAGTTTTTGTTACTTTAATACATTCTATATGACCAAATAAAATCCTTTTTTATAATGAGGACATAAAATTTTACTTTGGGTAAATTTTTGTAATTTTTCCGATAAGTTCATTTTAAAAGGAATAGTGAAAATATTTTATTTTAATTCAAAACTATGTTGCAATATGATTTATTTATATGATTAGATTATCTTTTTAAATGTTTTTAAAGATTAATTTGAATATATTTTTACCATTTATTCCAATTTGGTCATTGTAATTATTTTCACATTGAAATTGGACATAAACAAATGCCAATCTTTTGATAGTTATTGTTTCTTAAAAACATGATATTTGTGTTAACAACGGGATTTAATTTTAAAATTAATTAATGAAACTTTTATGTTTTGAATTTGGAAAAATAAAAATCATTTTTGAATTCAGAATATCAAATATATCTTAGGCAGAATTTTTGGTATTTTTCTAAAAAACTTCATTTTTTGATTAATAGTGAAACCACTTAGTAGTAGTTAAAAAAACTGAATTTTTCCATTTTAATGAAATTTTACCACTTTTTTGTATTAAATATCAAAAATTTGACATACATGGTTGTTATTAGTTAGTAAAATTTAGTTTAATAAGATGAAAATAATATTTGGTGAATAGTAACTGTTGACTTTTATTTACCGCAGTTAAAGGTAAATAGGGTAATTCAAGGTAAATAGAATATTATAATAATTCAAAATTACCTTAACACTTGTTCTAACCTTATTTAATGAGTAATTTCTGACCATTTGTGTCCTCGGGTCAATTTTTAGACCACATGGAGCAACTTATAAAAGATAATGACACTTTTGATTAATTAATTTAATGTAAAGACAAAATTGACATTAACAAAAATCTTTTAGTAAGTAGTTTTTATATGGTGTTATATAAGTCATATTTTCGACTATAAATATTCATTAGATAGAAAATAATATTTCCTACATGATAGTATTTTTATAATTTTTATACATCGAATAAATTAAATTATTCATGACACAATAATGATTCAGTATTTACCTCATTACTAAATGATTTAAATAAATAAGATTATAATGATTAAAATGTTATCCAAAACATGTCTAATTATGATTGAATGATTTTATTTCGACCCTGATTCATATTATCTTCATTTTAATGATTTTTTTATCTTTATAAACCAAAGATATGTTTATAATAAAATATTTTTTTCACACTTTCTTAAAGTGCCCCTCCTCTCCCTTATAAAAGGAGACCATCTCCATCCATTTCATCACACCTCCCAAGCCATTTGGATAGTCTAAAATCTACCCAATTAATCTCCCTACATCCCTCTTCTCCTATTAGAAGCCTTACCTTAGGAAAAAAGCACTTTAAGTATTCCTTTGGTTCAAACCAAAGGGAGTTACCCAAATTAAAGTTAATGGTTTCTCTTAAATTTTTTTCTTTTATTTTACTTATCCAACCTCAAAACTCTTTTTATTCCTTTATTTTGTAACAACACAAATATCCTTAATATACTAGGATGTTGTTATAAGAATTATTCTAACTAATCTTACACACTCCTCCATCTAATGGGTGAAGAACATACTGTTTCTATGGATGGAAAAATAACGCCTCACGAAACGATGATTGTTCAATTACCTTTTACCGCATGTCATGGTGGCCATTATAATGGAACTGTATTTAAATATGATATTAAGAGTCTAATATGATGGTTAGAGGTTCAATAATTTATTTTCCTCAGGCTCGTGATGTGATGCCCTAGATTCCATGGCAGTGGCGATGGCCCCTCCTCCTCCAGGGGAGGGGCAGGATCTTTTGCATGGGGTTTCAGTACCCAAGAGGCGTTCTTTCCTCCCTAGCATTGATGTTGCTCCAAAGGTACCAGGAGTCTGTAATGGTCATCCAGTCATTCCGATATCTTCCAAGGAATTCTCCGAAGCTTCTTCGCTTCTTTCCACAGCCCTAGTCGCAATGTTCGCTCGTTATAGGCCTCCAGTTGAGGTGTTCGATAGGTGTGTGAATCCGGAATTGGGTTTAGGTCATCAGGCGGTCATCGGGCTCCATGGGATGCATCAATTTCTTATTTTCCACACTGATGAAGACGACTTGGATCTGTACTAGTCTCGTGTATGATGATCTATTAGAGGGTTTCCATTTCATCTACATCGTTGGACGTTTAATTTGCACATGAATCGTGATTCTTCATCTTCGGCAATCTGGATCCAGCTTCCGAGGATACTGCTACCATTTCAGAATCCAGTTCACCTTCATTCAATAGGTAATTACTTGGGCCATTTCCTTTGTGCAGATTAGAAAACTGAATCAATGGTGCACCCGATCGTTGCACGCATTTGTGTTGAAATGGAGCTCTCTCGACCTCCTCCCGAGAAGGTTTGGATCATGATTGAGGGGAAATACAGGTACGTTCAATGTATTTTCTATGAATCATGGTCATCTTTCTATTCCTTCTGCCATAGACAAGGCCATTGTTTTGATGTCTGTCATAAAAGGTCTTCGGCGGTTTTGGTTGACACTTCATCGGCAGATAAGGATGATTTAGATCAGGTTGAGGGCGATGGAGCATGTCATGTCCATGGCACTAAACCTGCTGTGTGCAAACAGGGGTTGAGGGAGATGTCTTTGGATACCCTTGATCATGTTGAGGCACCTCAGGGTGTTCAAGAGTAGGGGCCTTCTAGTCAACATGGGGTGGGGATGCCCCGTCTTTCTAATTCTTCTGTGGTGGATCCTACTGGCTCGGGGAGGGCGAGGCCTGCATGCCCAGTGTTGAAGGATTCATCAAAGGTCCCAGGACCTCATGTGGAGGCACTGTTTGATCATCTTAGGAGGGATTTGGGTGGATGCCAGGCAGCCAACAATATGGGGAAAGAGAGTCAGGGCTATGCGGATGGGGCTTTGGCGAGGACTTCTCTGTCTATAGGTGATCCTCCCAGAACTGAGGCCACCTGTGGTTCGATCAGGGGCTAGGAGGATCAGAATCCTCCGCCTCAATACATGGGTAGGGGTTTTGATCATTCTGAAACTCAGGAGGATACATGGGAAGAGGAAGCAGTGGTTAAAGGAAAGGAAAGGGTCAGTGGGGTGTCACTGGCACTGGGTAGCGACCCTCTTCAACTGCTTGGGAATGTCTTGGAGGTGCCATTCTAGACCAGTTTTAGGGAAGCATGGGGTTTGGGCCATGGAAATCTGCCAGGGGGTGCGAACTCTTCATCCCGGACCCCAGTCGTCTTCAGCAACATGTTTGAAGGACTTGATGAATTAGAATCAAGAGATGAATCATCTTTTCTGTTTGAGGAAGGAAAATCCAGCAGGAATAACCTCTATGGCTCCGATTTGGAAGGTCGGATCATGGGGCATGATTACCCAGAGTGTGCTAATGGAGGTGGGGAGGAAGAAGTCGTTGAGGTCATTAAGGGTTTTTCTGAAGAGGATCCCGGCTCGAGGAGCAACAGGAGTAATAGGAGGAGGAGGGGTAGGAAGGAATACTCCTCCTTGACTCCCGCTATGAGGACTGGGTCAACAAATAAGTTAATGGATGAGATGTTGGACGATGTCAGGTATCACCTAAAAACACCTGGTCGGCATGAACTATCTTTGGATTTACTTTTGAGTTCAAATGATATGGTGACAGAGCAGGTGTTATTTCTCAATGCCTCGGAAGAGGATGCAGCCAAGATGATGGGTCAGAATCTCAAAGTGGATCTTAATGAAGAGAAATATATTTGGGTTGAAAAACAGGACACGATCATGGTTGGGGGATTCAATATGGGGATGATCAGGATTGAGGAGTACATTCAGGTCTGGAATAAACAGACTTCTTCTTTTGATGACCTGATAAGGGGAGATCCACATTCTCAGGTATCTAACATATCCTGGAAGTTGTTTAGGGATACGGACTATGGCATAATTCAATTGGTTTTCAATGATTCTTCTTACTCCTTTTCTAACTAATTCTTGGTTGTGCTATCACCATTGTTGTGTTTGGAAATGTTTGAGGGTCATCTCGGCTCATATGGGATTGAGCACGCTGTTATTTCCTCTGTAGGTCATTTTGAATGTGGTTGACTAAGAGGGATGTCTTGTGATCAGGAGGGATCATGCATGCATGGGATCGCTGAGTGGACCTTCATTGGAGTTGGCAGTTGCTGCTTATGATTGGAAGAGGTTGTTTCTGGTTTTCTGTTTGGGGTTGTTTGGTGTTTTTTGAACTTTATGGTTTCTCACTTTTCCCTCAAAAGTGTCTTTCTTAATAAAAAAATAATTTTCAATCATTATTTATATATGATATTATAATGACCCATAAATTACATACATTTTCATTACATCATAATTTAAGAACACTTATTACAACATATAACAAAACCAGGAATGGACCGTATAGGTATAGAGTCTTTAGAAACTGGGAAACATAAACAACTGGTTCATAAAGCATCTACTTTGCCTCCCATTTATTTCATCATATCTAGAGTCCCTTTTGGCATATACAACTGTAATAGCTTCTTCTTGACCTGGGGAAAGAAAAAATACAAAAGGGTGAGCTCAAATGCTTAGAAAGGGTAAACAAAGGATATATCAATCACATCATATTCATAAGAACATAACTTTTTGAAATCCTAACCTACATAAGAGATCATAATTTCATAACATGGGATAAATAATAGTAGTGAAATGTTATCCCAATAATCATAACTTAAAACATGATACTTTTTGGAATACACACATAATCATAGAGAATCATTTCTTAGTAATCAAGACTCATAGCCAGGACTATCTTAGTGGACAAAGTCCATTTTTGAAACGAGTTCAATCCTCGTTTCAGTCCTGTTTCACTGAACTGGTTTAACCTGCCGTTCCAGCCATGTCTATCTCATGAGATATAAATCTTTACCCAATGCATTTTAAGGAGATATAGGTCCCACCCATCCCATAACGATACCCTTCTTATGTGTGCCACAAGACCAAAAATCATACATCATAGCATAACCCATGCAATAAAAATGGGAATCTTAAACAACATGCCATCATTACATAACCCATATAAGATAAAAGCAAACCATAAAAATAATTCCATCATAAACAAATAAAATCAATGTAAAAATAGGGATAGAAACAGAACCCTATATTATATTAGAAGGAAAATAATTTTGAAAAACACTTGAACTCCATTCTTGAGGAAAATATCCTTTCTACTTCAAAAATATTTTTCCTTTCTTAACATGTCATACAATATTAAACTAAAAGAATTTGATTAAAAATAATCATGAAAACATGTAAAGTAAGCTTCTTGGAAATAATGTTTTAAAAAAATCCATTCATTTCGTATAAGTTAAAAAAACATTCTTCTCGTACTTATGTCGGAAAAGTCAAAAAGTACCTCGTACGAAAAACAATAAAAGATTCCTTTCATATCTTTTACTAAAAACTCACCAAAGGGTAAAATTAGATTTAAACAATTGTAGAAGTATATAAATATTAAATATTGTGGAAACATGGATGTGGATGTAAATATTTCCCTGTAAATTATGAAGTATAAACAATCTCGGATAAAAATGAGATTGTGAGATTTCCCTTACCTTAGGTCCAATTTGTTTTGTAAGTGTCTGAAACTCCTGTAAAATGATATAAATAATGTCATTGATTTATTCCAGAATCATAATTATTTTTATGATATCATATATGATCATATTCTTTGCTTCTTATTAGTAATATTTCATTGTTACTTGTTATTCAGGGGTTTATTGCTTTTTGTTCTTATGCGTGTTTTGTCAAATAAATTCTTATTCTTCTTTTTAGGTTATAGATACCTCATTTAAAAAATGGTATTAGTGTAAGATATATCATATTTATTCATTCAATTCATTTATATAACCATTATGCAGTGAATATCATGTAGAACGAGTCGCATCACATCATGGAGACGGTATTCTGTACGTACGTACGAGCGATGATATCATTTCCATGATCATGGAATTGTATTGGAGTGTATGTATACTATTTCAGAATCAATATCAATTTACAATAATCATATATAGTCATTATTTACACCATTATACCCATCCAAGTAAGGTGGTTGTGGAATATAAATTACACCACGGTGTGGAGACGGTATTCCGTACGTAAACACGCGCGGTGACTTCGTTTTCTGTAGGATGGATAGATAGTGAAATAGGGTTGTTTAATACATATAATAACATATCACTATATGAGTAATACTTATATTATTACTTCATAATGAAACAACTAAAGAAGAAAAAGTGGAAGAAGAAATAATTTTGAAAGAATCGGTAATAGACATTACCTCTTCTTTGAAGCGCCTCTTTGAGACCGCCTTTTAGGGCACTAAAATTGGTCTTTGAAGAATACCAGGACCTCTAGGATGTTTCCAGGGAAGTGGAGAAGATAATTTGGAAGGGTTTGGACGAGCATGATGGCTCAAAGTGGTGTGAGGAAGAGATAGAGGAGGTGCCTTTTTATAAAGAATGAGAGGGGCACCATTGGAAAAACTCAAAATATTATTTTATTATAAAGTAAAATTCGGTTTTAAATTTCTCTAAATTGATTTATTTAGAATATAAGATGGGTATGGGACGCAATAATCTCATCCAATAGAATTTGGACAAGTTTAGGATACTATTTTAACCTTATCATTTAGATTTAAATTTAAGTTAGATAATTTTACTTTTACCGTGTCTTTTTGTTTTCTTGCACTATAAGGTTAATAAACATACTATAACAAGCCAAACGAACCCAAAGTTGTTTATTATTAATATATATAACCTTATATAAGTCATTTGTCCGAACCTTATATTTTTAGTAATAAAATAAAAATTAATAATATAATATTTTTAAAAAAACTATTTTATGTCAATTTTGACACTATTTGGTAATTGATTTTTGTGAAAATCATAACAGAAATAATAGTTCGAAAACAATTAATTAAATCAATACTAATATGTCATATTAACCTATAAAATTAGTGTAATTCATAAAAAGTCTCAAATTAAATTTATTTGGGTGTTTATAACATCAATTATGTCAATATTTTATTGATAAGATAATTACTGCATCATCATTGTGTTATAAATAAATTAAATTATCTAATGTCTAAAAATTATAAATAAAATACCATTACGTAGGAAATATTTTTATATTTCTAATAAATATTTATAGTCTAATTTATCTTATGTATAACCCTATATTAAAAATGATTTACTTATTAAACTTTGATTTTATCGATTTTAACGCTTCTTTAAATAAATTAATAATAAATGTCCTAATCTAATACAAGTGGGCCTAAATGGACATATTTTATTCCTAAGGTTGTTTTTGGTCGAATTACACTTATCCAATAGAATTTAGACTTGTGTTTGGGTAATAATAATAACATTTGTACCCTTAATTAGCCTATTTACTTTTAACCGTGGTAAAAAAAGTAAACCGTTACTATTCAACAAAAATTATTTTAATCTCATTGAACCACATTTTACTTATTTACATCAACCATGTCTCTCAGATTTTTAAAATTCCATTCAAAAAAGCAGTAAAATTATGTTTTATTTAATTTGCAAATTCTCCTAGAAGGTGGGTAAAAGATAGTGAAAAGTTCAATAAAATTTTTATATATCTAAAATTATTATAAAATGACTCCAATGAATTTCATTGAACTTATATAGGTATTATGTATCAATTTTGACCTTAAATAAATTTAAATAAAATAAATAATTATTTAAATAAAAAGTCGGTTTTTAAATAGTAACCTAGTTTTTCACTATTCATCAAAAATTGAAAGTTTTCAGAAAAATACAAAAATTCACCCTATGTTAATTTCATTATTCCGAATCCAAAAATGAAGTCCATTTTGAAAAATAAAATTTTAAAAATTTCAAAAAGTGGGTATTACTGTTTATAACTCCTAGTTTTAATAATATTTTAATAGCATATCGTTGTTTAGTAAAACTCGGTATTGCGTATGACTCAAGCTATCGTGGAAGGCCGCAGTTGCATGTAAAGCAAGACAAGCTAGTGTTGTGTGTAGTGGAAGATTTAGTTGATGATTTATATAACATAAAAACAAAATATTTCTCATAAAAGTCTCAAGGTGTTACATTCTACCCCCCTTAAAATGAATTTCGCCCTCGAAATTCGTCACTTTGTAACAAACAGACGAGGATACCTCTCCCTCATCATATCCTCAAGCTCCCATGTAACTTATTTTAATTGGTGGTTCCTCCATAAAACTTTCAGCAAGTGAGTGGTCTTGTTCCGTAGGACTTTTTCGCTACGATCCAAAATTTCTATCGGTTGTTCTTCATAAGAAAGATCTTCCTCCAGTGGTACAACTTCTCAGCTGAGTACATGTGAAGGATTAGGTATTTACTCTCTCAGGAGAGATACATGGAACACATCGTGAACTTGAGAGAGATTCGGTGGAAGCCCCAATTGGTAAGAAACCTTCCCAACACGATCCAGTATTTCGAAAGGACCGATATACCCAGGGATCAGCATTCCCTTCTTTCCAAATCTCATGACACTCTTCCATGGAGATATTCATAAGAAAAATTTATCACCCACTTCAAACTCTATGTCTTATCTTCAGTTGTCGGCATAAATTTTTTGTCGACTATGAGCTGCTCTTATGTGTTGTTGAATTGATCTGACCTTTTCTGCCATCTCATCAACAAGATCAGGTCCTAATAGTTTTCTTTCCCCAACTTCATCCCAGCAAGTTGGAGCCCTGCATTTATTTCCATAGAGAGCTTCATAAAGAGCCATCTGAATACTAGAGTGAAAGCTATTATTATAAGAAAATTCCACCAAAGGTAGGTGTTTATCCCAGCCACCTTTGAAATCCATAGAGAAACCTCTTAACATATCTTCTAGAGTTTGAATTGTTCTCTCAGATTGACCATTTGTCTGAGGATTATAAGCAGTGTTGAAACTCAACTCTGTATCCAGAGTATGCTAAAAACTTCAATAGAACATTGAGGTAAACCTCAGATCCCGATCAGATATAATAGAAAGTGGGACTCCATGAAATCTTACCACTTCCTTTACATATATCCTGGAAAGATGATCTGGACAGAAATCTTCTCTAATAGCAATGAAGTGTGCCGACTTTGTAAGACGATCAGCTATGACCCAGATTGCATTATTTCCTTTGGATGTTTTAGGATGTTCGGTGAGAAAGTCTATAGTGATGTTTTCCCATTTCCATTCGGGTATGGGTAATGGTTGTAACATCCCCTTAGACTTCTATCTATCAACATTAACTTGCTGAAAAACCAAGCATTGAGAGGCATATTCAGCAACATATCTTTTCATGCCATCCCACTAGAAGTACTCTTTCAGGTCCTTATACGTCTTCGTGCTTCCAGGATGAATAGAGAATTAAGAACTATAAGCCTTATCCAGCAGCTCCTTATTTAATTCGGGGATGGGAGGAACCGAAACCCGATTCTTGAACCTTATTATTCCATCACAATCAAGGTTGAATTCAGGATCATTTCTCACCTTCTTTTGTAACTCTACATCTTCTTTCTGTGCCTCTTTAATCTTCACATGTATATATGGTTGAATATTCATTTGAGAAAGATACGATTTTCCCCTTTCATTATAATTCCAAGATCCACCCTTTGTAAATCAATAAATATTGGATCTTTTGTGATCCTCATCATGAATAAGCTAGCATGGTATTGTCGACTTAATGCATATGCCACCTTGTTTGCTTTCCCAGGGTGGTAATGAATTGAGCAGTAGTAATCCTTAATCAGCTCCAACCATCTTCTTTGGTGTATAATCAGCTCCTTTTGTGTGAAAATATACTTTAAACTTTTATGATCAGTATAAATATCACACCTTTCTCCATAATGATAATGCCTCCAAATCTTTAATGCAAAGATTACCGCAGGTAACTCCAAAACATGAGTTGGGTAATTTTTCTCATGGATTTTCAACCGTCGTGAGGCATAAGCTATCACCTTATCATTTTGTATAATAACACACCCCTACCCCTTCTTGGATGAATCACTGTAGATCACAAACCTTTCTCCACTACAAGGCAGTGTGAGTACAGGTGCACTTGGTAACCATCTTTTCAACTCCTTGAAATTCTCTTCACATTCCTCCGTCCAAACAAACTTAAGTACTTTCTGAGTCAACTTGGTGAGTGGATTATATAATCGTGAAAAATCTTTCACAAAACATCGATAATATCCAGCCAAACCAAGAAAACTCTGGATCTCAATTACTGTTGTTAGTCTCAACCATCTTTTGATATCCTCTGTTTTTGCTGGATCCACAGATATCCCCTCTTTGAGATTATGTGACAAAAAAATGTAACTTTTTGAAGCCAAAATTCACACTTGGAAAATTTGTCATAAAGCTTATCCTTTCTCAGGGTCTTCAATATAATTCTCATGTAATTTTTATGTTCTTCATTGATCATTGAATAGACAATAATATCGTCTATAAAGACTACCACAAATTGATCAAGATAGTCTCTAAAGACTCTATTCATTAGATCCATGAAGATAGAAGGGGAATTATTAAGAGCAAATGGCATCACTATAAATTCATAGTGTCCATAACTTGTATGGAAATCCATCTTTTGTATATCCTCCCTTTGGAACCTTAATTGATGATACCCTGAACAAAGATCAATCTTGGAAAAGTATTGAGCTCCGAGTAGTTGGTCAAATAAGTCATCAATGCGCGGGATAGGATATTTGTTCATGATAGTGATCTTGTTAAGTTCTCGATAATCAATGCAGAGTCTCATTGATCCATCTTTCTTCATAACAAACAGAACAGGCGCTCCCTAAGGTGACACACTAGGGCGTATGAATCCCTTATCAAGATTCTATTGGAGTTTCTTCTTCAATTCCTGCAACTCAATTGTGGCCATTCTATAAGGTGTCTTTGAAATAGGCAAAGCACCCGGTACAATTTCTACTGAAAACTCGACTTCATAATTTGGTGGAAGACCCGAAAATTCCTCTGGAAAGACATCATCAAACTCCCATACAATGGGCATATTCTTAATCGTGAGTTTCTTTCCAGCCATTTGAGATAAATAGCCCTCATTTAGTGGAATCAAGACCCATAATATGGAAAAATTTCCACTGGAAGGTTATGTTCATCCTTGCATCGATAGACAATCAAAGATTGATCTGGAATATGAAATGTGACTTCCCTTCTTTGGAAATTGATATGAGCTCCATATAAAGAAATACAATCCATGCCAATAATCACATAAAATTACACTATAGGAAGGATCACAAGATTTCCAGTAAGCACTTTCCCACAAACTTCAATCGTGCAAGAATTATAAACTTTTGATGCGACTGTTGTGCTATTAGGGGTTGTCACAGCTAACTCAACATCTAATTGTTGAGGTAATATGGTGATACCCTTAGAAAAGTTTTCAGAAATAGAAGAGTGGGTCGATCCAGAATCAAATAAAACATTTTCTACATTAGAGTAAATGGTAAGTGTACCTTTTACCACTTCATTATCGTACTCCATATCGCTGATAGAAATTGCATGTGACTTTCCTTTTTCTTTAGCCTTAAGAGTTTATTGACGATGATCATCATAAACAACCCTTGGATTGGGGCATTGATTGGAATAATGCCCCATTTCCTTGCACTTGTAAAATTGAAGTGTAGGAGGTGCACTCTGTGTAGCCTTTTCTTTGTTTGCATCAATAGACATCTTCTTCCCATCATTGCGGCATTCAAATGCTCAATGACCTTCTTTTCCACATTTGGAACATTTACTTCTCCCTTTAAGACAACTCCCTCCATGTTTCTTTCCACACTTTGAGCATAAGGGAAAACTCATCTTCTTTTCAGTGTGCTCTTTTGATTTTCCTTTTAATTCCATTTTCCTCTTCTTAGCAAAACCATATGACTGATGGGCTACTCCAATATCCATCTCAACTTTGAGAGCACATCGAACGATTTCCTCGTTGCTATTGAAGTCCCTTAAGGCTAAGTCCCTTCAATGACTTGGTTTTAAGCCACTAAAGAATCGATCGATCTTACTCTCTGGTTGGATAATAATACCAGAAGCGTACCTTGAAAGTCTTGTATAATTTTCTTCATAGGTACCAATAGATTCATCATCCTTTTTCTACAGTTCAAGAAACTCTTTCTCTATCTTTGTTCGGAGAATACGAGGGACATACTTATTGAAAAATAAGTTCTTGAACTCGTCCCATTCCATGGACTCAATTTCATCCCTTTGCCTTGTATTCTTAATAAGATTCCACCATTGATCAGAATCTCCTTCCAAACGATACACTGCTAAGACGACTTTATCATGTTCAGAACATTGAAGAACTGAAAATATCTTTTCAGTACTACTAATCCATTTTTCAGCAACTAATGGATTAGTAGACCCACTGAATAATGGTGGACGCTGCCTCATGAAGGATTCAACAGAATGTTGCTCCTTCCATTTCTCATTTGGAAGTCCTGCATGATTCATAACTCGAGAAAGTTGTGTGAGCATGGCTACATGATTTTGCATTCCAGATCCCATAATGTTTGGTTGCTCGGGGGGACAATCATTGCATTTCCCGTTGCATTCTGCATTAACACAGTTCCTCTGGGTTCCATCCATTGACTAAAACCACGAAGAATATTGTGAGAAACACTAATTATAATAGGAAAACCACATAATCATGAATAAAATTTCACACTTAAGGTCTTATCATAGGTTATTCATGGCCATTTCTAAAACTCTAAGACTGTGTTCTATGCTTAGACTTATCCTTAGGGTTCTTACTAAGGCTTTCACATCCATGTTTCCAAAGGTTGACTATACCTTTCCTCTCATACCATCTATAATGACCCATACTTTACATACATTGTTATTAATTCAGAAATGAAGCACACTTATTAAAACATATAACAAAACCAGGAAAGGGACATATAGTTATAGAGTCTTTCGAAACTGGGAAACATAAACAACTGGTTCATAAAGAATCTACTTTGCCTTAAATTTATTTCATCATATCTAGAGTCCCTTCTGGGATATCCTACTTAATAACCTTCATCCTGACCTGGGGAAAGAAATCATTAAAAAGGGTGAGCTCAAATGCTCAGTAAGGGTAAACAAAATAAATATCAATCACATCATATTCATTAGAACATAACTTTTGGAAATCTTAACCTGAAAAAGAGATCATAATTTCATAACATGAGATAAATCATAATAGTGAAATATAATCACAATAATCATATCTTAAAACATGAAACTTTGTGTCATACACACATAATCATAGAGAATCATTTCTTGGTAGTCAAGACTCATATCCCAGACTATCTTAGCGGACAATGTCCAATTCTGAATTGAGTTCACTCCTCATTTTAGTCCTGTTTCATTGAACCAGTTTAACCTACTGTTCCAGCCATGTCTATATCATGAGATATAAATATTTACCCAATGCATTGGAGGTAGATATAGGTCCCACCCATATCATAATGATACCATTCTTATTTGTGCCACAAGATCAAAAATCATACATCATAGCATAACCCATGCAATAAAAATGGGAATCTTAAACATCATTCCATCATTACATAATCCATATAAGATAAAAGTACATCATAAAAATAATTCCATCATAACAAAAAAAAATTAATGTAAAAATAGGGATAGAAACAGATCCCTATATTATCTTATATGGAAAATAATTTTGAAAAAACACTTGAACTCCATTCTTCATGAAAAATATCCTTTCAACTTCAAAAACATTATTCCTTTATTAACATGTCATAGAATTTTAAACTAAAATAAGTTGATTAAAAATAAACCTGAAATCCTGTATAGGATGATTCTTGGAAATAATGTTTTAAAAAATCCATTCATGTCATATAAGTAAAAAACATTCTTCTCGTACTTATGTTGGAAAAGTCAAAAAGTACCTCATACGAAAAATGACAAAAGATCCCTGTCATATCTTTTACTAAAAACTCACAGAAGGGTAAAATTGTATTTAAAAAAATGTAGAAGGATATAAATATTACATATTGAGGAAACATGGACGTGGATGTAAATATTCCCCAGTAAATGATGAAGTATAAACAATCTCGGATAAAAATGAGATTGTGAGATTTTCCCTTACCTTAGATGTGATTTGTTTCGTAAGTGTCAGAACCTCCTGTATAATGATTTAAATAATGTTATTGACTTATTACATAATAATAATTATTTTTATGATATCATATATGTTCATATTCTTAGCTTCTTATTAGTACTATTTCATTGTTACTTGTTATTCGGGTGTTTATTTCTTTTTGTTCTTATGCGTGTTTTGTCGAATAAATTCTTATTCTTCTTTTTAGGTTATAGATACCTCATTTACTGAATGTTATTAGTGTAATATATATCATATTTATTCATTCAATTCATTTATATAACCATTATGCAATGAAGATCATGTAGAACGAGTGGCACCACATCGTGGAGACGGTATTCCGTACGTACGCACGAGCGATGATATCGTTCCCATGATCGTGGAATTGTATTGGAGTGTATTTATACTATTTAAGAATCAATATCAATTTACAAAAATCATATATAGTCATTATTTTCACCATAATACCCATCCAAGTAAGGTGGTTGTGGAAAATAGATTACACCACGGCGTGGAGACGATATTCCGTACGTACGCACGCGCTGTGATTTTGTTTTCCGTAGGATGGATAGATGGTGAAATATGGTTGTTTCATACTTATAATAACATATAGGTATATGAATAATACTGATTTTATTACTTCATAATGAACCAACTAATGAAGAATTAGTGGAAGAAGAAATAAAGTTGAAAGAATCGGTAACAGACATTACCTCTTCTTTGAAGCGCCACTTTGAGACCTCCTTTTAGGGCACATAAATTGTTCTTTGAAGAAGACCAGGACCTCTAGGATGTCTCTAGGGAAGTGGATAAGATAATTTGGTAGGGTTTTGCTGATTTTTAAGGCTCAAGGTGGTGTGAGGAAGAGAGGGAGGAGGTGCCCTTTTATAAGTGAGGAGAGGGGCACCTTTGGTAAAACCAAAAATATTATTTTATTATAAAGTCACATTCGGTTTTAAATAGCACCAAATTGATTTATTTCAATGCTAAGGTGGGGATGGGTCGAAATCATCTCATACAATAAAATTTTGACAAGTTTAGGATAATATTTTAACCTTATCATTTAGATTTAACTTTAAGTTAGATAATTTTACTATTACCGTGTCTTTTTGTTTTCTTACACTATAAGGTTAATAAACTTACTATAACAAGCCAAACGAACCCCAAGTTGTTTATTATTAATATATATAACCTTATCTAAGTCATTTAGACGAAAATTAGATTTTTATGAATAATATAACAATTAATAATATAATATTTGTTTTAAAAACTATTTTATGTCAATTTTGAGAGTATTTGGTAATTGATTTTTTTGAAAATCATTAGAGAAATATTAGTTCGAAAAAAGTTACTTAAATCCATAATAACACGTCATATTAACCTATAAAATTATTTTAATTCATTAAAAGTATAAAATTACATTTATTTTGGTATTTATAACATCAATTATGTCAATATTTTATTAATAAGATAATTACTGCATCATCATTGTGTCATAAATAAATTAAATTATTTAATGACTAAAAATTATAAATAAAATACCATTATCTAGGAAATCATTTTATCTTTCTAATGAAAATTTATATTCTAATTTATCTTATGTATAACCCTTTATTAAAAATTATTTACTTATTAAACATTGATTTTAACTATTTTAACCCTTCTTTAAATAAATTAATAATAAATGACCTAATCTAATCCATCTGGGCCTAAATGGTCATATTTTATTTCTAAGTTTTTTTTTGGTCGAATTACACTTATCCAATAGAATTGGGACATGTTTTAGAGTAATAATAATTACATTTTTACCCTTAATTACCATATTTACTTTCAACCGTGGTAAAAAAATTAAAAAGTTACTATTCACCAAAAATTATTTTCATCTCATTGAACCACATATTACTTACTAACATCAACCGTGTCTCTCGGATTTTTGAAATTCCATTCACAAAATAGGTAAAAATATGTTTTATGTAAATTTTCAAATTCTCCTAGGCGATGGGTAAAAGACGGTGAAAAGTTCAATAAAATTTTTATATGTCTAAAATTATTATAAAATGACTCCAATGAATTTCATTGAACTTATATAGGTATTATGTATCAATTTTTACCTAAAATAAATTTAAATAAAATAAACAATTATTTAAATAAAAAGTTTGTTTTTAAATTGTAACCTAGTGTTTTCAATGTTCATCAGAAATTGAATGTTTTCAGAAAAATACAAAAATTTCACCCTAGGCTAATTTCATTGTTCCAAATCCAAAACTGAATTCCATTTTGAAAAATAAAATTTACAAAATTTAAAAAGGTGGGTATTACTATTCATAACGGCTAGTTTTATTAATATTTTAATAGCATATCGGTGTTTAGTTAAACATGGTATTGCGTACGACACAAGCTATCGAGGAAGGCCACAGTTGGGTGTAAAGCAAGCCAAGCTAGTGTTGCGTGTAGTGAATGATTTCATTGATGATTTATGTAACATAAAAACAAAATATTTCTCATAAAATTCTCGGGTGTTACAGATATATATTATGTTTTTTTTTTCGTTATGCTTCTGTAATTTCCATTTATAGCATGCCTTTATGGTTTCCATTATGGGTAAACACGATAATCTCATTTGAGAAAGTGAGGACTACGACCCCCTCAAAGTGATATGACTCGTTACTGCCACATGTGAGACATATAAAGGATGGAGTTAATGATATTATATATGATATTATATATGAAATTATACTAGAATTATACCATACCTATGTATCATTGTGTTTTAAATACAATAATAAATAGAAATGAAAGTAGCATTCATGCTTACGTACGACTTACCATCTGCATGAATGGTGCATTTCATTTCATACCTCTAAATGTTATGTACTATTATAAATACATATATAGACTAGATATATATGATATGTACGATATCTAAATGATGAATTTCATTCTGGATAAAATGAAATATTGAACGCATAGGCAAGTTGTAAATATTAGGTGTTCATTTTTGACTCAAGTACCAAATATCGACATAAATGGATGTTATTAACTTAAATGATTACATAATGATTATAACAGGGTAATAAGTGATATAAAAGGAATAATAAACATGAAAAAGGTTCTTCAGAGAGTAGATATTAACTTTAGTTTATTATTCAGAAGATTAAAGAACAATAGATTAAAGTAGGACACGAGGTAAGGGACATCGTCTCAATCTCCATTCATTAAGGCATTTTTAGTTAAATACATGACTTCATTTTATACATTGTATATACCCCTTTGACTTTTCATTTTATTCAAAGGGAATATTTTTATACGAAGCGTTTTACTAAACGAAAAAAAAGGAATGTTTTATTATGTAAGCGGTGACAATGACCTTTCTGTCGCCGCAAGTATTATTTGATATTTGGATTCCTTGACAAGATGGAATGTTTTTAAAAGGAAAAATAAACACCATATACTCTTTTAACGTACTTTGGTATTGAAAATGATTTTTAGAATGGATATATTATTTCAATATCTTGAAATGATATTTTATTATTGCAATGTGGGAATGTTATCTTTTCTTTCAGGATTATATTATTTGTTATCATCATGTTATGGTTCTTGGGCATTATTTATGTATACGGGTGGTTTCGTGATAAACCTAGGTTGGGTGAGCCTGATATAGCTCTCCAATGCATTGGGTAACGTGACGGAGGTAAACGTGAATGTTTCTCCTAAGAGATTTTGGGAATATACTGTGATGGGTATTCCAAAGTAACTCCCTATGTAGCTTTGATAGCTACAATGTAAGTATGATATGGTTTCCATAAGTTACCTTTATGATCTATGATTTCTATGTGTCTTTCATAAATCTTATGATTTAATGAGGTAAGTAAAAGGGTTCATGTTTTGTATGTATTTATGAACAAATGTTTTCATTCTTTGTTTTATAACCCTTATTGATCCTTTTATGCTAATCCCACGTTTTGAAATGTTTTCACAGGACTTCAAGATTAATAGGGTCAAGGATGGGACCAAGGAAAATTCATGTTGTCTAAAACATGGAACTAGACATGACTCTTTTTTCAAGAGTTTATATTTTATGAAAAAAATGAAAAATGTGTAGAAGTGTCGGTTATGAAATCTTTATAGATGTAATAGCTATTTCCTAATTCTCTAAAACTCTTAACCTGAAAAGATCCTCAATGTGAATTACTCATTTAGTTAAATATTATGTAATGTTTAAGGTCGGGTCCCTATAGTTGGAATCAGAGGTTGGTTTAGATAACTTTAGGAGTTAGGGTATTGTTTAATTAATATCCAAAACGTAATTTATGTTAATATGGATATCATATAGCATTTAAAGATTACCATGTTGATTCGCCTAAAATATTTCTTTCTTTAGAATGGTTTTCCACAGAGGAAACAAGGCAACTATGTTGGGATGACATTAGTAGGAATAAATCCTTGCAAATTAGCAACCTGAGATGGTCGGAATCGGAACTGAACAGGTTTTTGTAATGATGGAACAGTTAACTCAGGCTATAAATGGGTGTTGTGTCCATGTATGAGGTCAGCTAGATCAACTATAGAAGAACATGTCAGTAGTCGAGAATTTCATGAGGCAAAATCCCCCATCTTTCAGAGGATCATCTAATCCGGTGCTAGTTGAAGGGTGGATTAAAGCACTGGAAAATATTTTAGATGTCATGGGTTGTTCAAAACATCAAAAGGTAAGCCTCGCTGTTTACCATTTTGAAGGTGAAGCTGGTCAGTGGTGGTCGATGGTGAAAAATATTAGGGATAGTGATGAGATTGATGCTCTTGATTCGGATGAATTCAAAGGTATGTTTCTTGATAAATATTTTCAAAAGGTGTTTCGTCCAATAATGGAAAACTAATTCCCAGAATTGAGGCAGTACGATGACTTAGTGGATACTTATGAAAAAAAATTCACTCAACTAGCAAGGTATGCTCTAAATTTCATATCAGATCTTGATAGTAAAATCAACCGTTTTTACTGAGGATTAAAGCCAAAGTATCGAAGGGCTTTAGCATCCCGTGATTTCAAAAGTTATGAAAAACTTTTTTGTTGTGTGTAGAAGGTGGAAATTGTATTTTCTGATGATCAGGTATTCTTTGGAAAACAACATAATAAGAGGTCAAGGTGTCAGGGGAAAGGAAAGAACTCTTCAAAAAGTCTGATGGTTAGAAACATAAGTTTACCGTTTGTGAAAATTTTGGTAAAAACATGATGGGAAATGTCTTTTGAATTCTGGTAAGTGCTACCGATGTGGTAAAATGGGACATAAGGCTTGTAATTGCACTGAAAAAGATCAGGGTAATGGTAGAACAAAATCTGTTTTACAGTCAGTAAAATGTTTTAAGTGCAATGAAATGGGTCATTATGCAAATGAGTGACCAAAATAGAACTCAAATGTGGTAAATCAGAAAGACTACAAGCACAAAGGGGTGGAGAAATCCTTTTCAACTACTTCAGCAGATGTTGGGCCATCAAATGATGTTGTATCAGGTACACTATTTGTTTGTTCCGATTATGTCAATGTGGTGTTTGATTCAGGGTCTACACACTCTTTCATTTCTGAGAAGTTTTCTGGTAAATTGGGAATTCCATCTCAAAATATGAATACAGAACATATGTTAAAAACACATGGAAGAAATGTTGTGAAAAACTAAAATCATAAGAACATTTATGTCCTTGTGTGCGGAAAGAATCTACTTGCAGACCTTATTGTTTTTCCTCTAGAAGAGTTTGATGTTATTTTGGGCATGGAATGGAATTTTGTTTATCATGATAAGATTGACTGCAGAGCTAAAGAGGATTCTTTTCAGAATGATTTCCAGTTTGTATACAAAAATGAACCCTTGATTTTTATAACATATCATGAAGCTGAGAAACTAGTAAAAGATGGAAATGAATGTTATCTTGAACATATTGTTGAAAAGAAAGGAACTGTTCAGCTTAATGATGTGCCAGTGGTAATTGAGTACCTTGATATTTTTCCTGATTAGTTCCCTGGTATTATACTTGATCGGTAAGTTGAATTCACTGTTGACTTAGTTCTTGATTCTAATCCAATTTTAAAACCCCCTTATCAAATTGCTCAAATTTAACTTTTACAGTTAAAGAAGAAATTCTAGGAGTTATTAGATAAAGGTTTCATTCAACCCATAACATCACCATGGAGTGCTCCTGTCTTGTTTGTTAAAAATAAATATGGTTAATTGAGACTTTTCAGTGATTATTGAGCATTGAATAACATCATTGTTAAGAATAATTATCTTTTTTCTCATATCGATGATTTGTTTGATCAGCTCCAGGGAGCTCAGTATTTTTTAAATATTGATTTTAGTTCAGCATACCATCAGTTGAAATTAATGGAAGTAGACATTCTGAAGACAACATTTTGTACTAGATATGGCCATTATGAATTTTTATTTATGCCTTTTGGTTTAACCAATTCACCTGATGTATTCATGGATCTTATGAACAGAATTTTCAGTGAGTTCTTGGATAAGTTCTTGGTTTTGTTCATTGATGTAATTTTGGTTTATTAGAAAAGTAAATAGTAACATAAAATTCATTTAAGGGTTGTCTTTCAAACATTAAAAGAAAATCAACTTTTTGGAAAATTCAGTAAGTGTGAGTTTTGGTTACACCAAATTTCTTTCCTTGGTCACATTTTTTCAAAAATGGAATATCTATTGATCCTTCTAAAACCAAAGTTGTTGAAGAATGTGCAAGACCCACAAATATAACCAAGATCCGTAGTTTTCTTGGATTGGCAAGTTATTACAGGTGGTTTGTTGAAAAGTTTTCATGGTTCTCTAGTCCAATGACTATGTTAACTCGAAAATGTGTTAAGTTCATCTACACAAAAGAATGTGATGATTTTTTTCAGGAAATAAAAAGATGATTAGTGAATGCTCCAGTTTTGGAACTACCATCCAGAAATGGTGAGTTTGTTATCTACCGTGATGCTCCGTTGAAAGTATTAGGTTGTGTCCTAATGCAGAATGATCAGGTAATTTCTTATGCTTGACGTCAGTTGAAACCTCACGAGTTAAATTACCCTACAAATTATTTGGAATTAGCTGTTATTGTTTTTTATATAAACATTTGTAGGCATCAGTTGTATGGAGTGTAGAGTGAAATATATACTTATCACAAAAGTTTGAAGTATATATTCACTCATAAATAATTGAAAATGAAACAGACGGGTTGGCTAGAATTAATTAAGGATTATGATTTGATGATCAATTACCATCCGAGAAAAGCAAATAATGTGGCTGATTCTTTGATTTGAAAAAGTATTGCTTCATTAACCATAATATGTATGGAATGAGATCCTTATGTTTTGATTTGATAAATTATGGCATAGAAGTTGTTGGTGCTGGAAATTATTTTGTTTTTTATTAGGTGTCATTGAGATCATCTATCTTAGAAAGAATAAAGCAAGCACAGAAATAAGATAGTGAGTTACAGAAAAGGATAGAGTTGGTTCAGAAGGGTAAGATTCCTGATTTTAATCTTGATAATGATTGAGTATTGGGGTTTGGGAAGAGATTATGTGTGCCTTGTGATTCATAGTTGAAGAATGAGTTGTTATGTGAAGTTCATAGTTCTTCGTTTTCATTTCATCTTGACAATACTAAGATGTACAGTGTTCATCATGAGTATTACTGGTGGGATGGAATGAAAATATATATTGATAATTTTATTGTGAATTGTGTCACTTGTCAATAGGTTAAAGCAGAGAGGTAGTTACCAAAAGGGATTCTTCAGCCTCTACCGGTGCCAGAGTGGAAATGGGAAAATATATCCCTGGACTTCATTGTGGGATTACCAAAGACATCTTGAGGTAATAATTCAATCTTTTTTATAGTTGATTTATTGACTAAATCCTCTCATTTACTTCTTATTTGAGATACATTTTCTCTAGATCATCATGATCGGTTGTATGTTAAAGAGGTATTTGAGTTGCATGGAGTTCCTCTCTCTATTGTATCTGATCATGATCCCTGGTTTACTTCTAACTTTGGGAAAGGCCTTCAGAAGTCATTGGGAACTGAATTAAATTTTAGTATAGAATTTAACCCTCAATCATATGGGAAATTAGAATGAACAATTCAGAAATTTTAGGATATTCTACGTGCTTGCTCGATGGATTATCAGGGAAGTTGGGACCAATATCTTTCTTTGGTTAAATTTTCATATAATAACAGTTTTCATTCTAGTATACAAGTGGCTCCATTTGAGGTATTATATGTAAAGCATTGTCAAACTGCATCTTTTTGGGATGAAATTGGTGAGGAAGCTGATGGGACCGGAATTTCTAGAAGAGATGGCAAAGAAAGTTCAGTTGATTCAGAAGAACATGAGAACAGCTCATAGCAGATAGAAAAGTTATGCAGATAACCGGAGAAGTATCTTTCTTTTGAGGTAGGTGATCATGTCTTTCTCAAATTTTCTCCATGGAAAAGTGTGATGCATTTTGGTAAGGAGGGAAAGTTGAGTACGAGCTTCATTAGACCTTATGAAATTCTGGATAAAGTTGGATCAGTTGCGTACAAAGTGGCTTTACCTCGAAGTTTATCCCAGGTACAAAATGTTTTTCATGTTTTGATTTAGAGAATGTATATGTGAGATCCATCTCATGTGTTGAGCCGAGAGGTAGTTCAGTTGGAAGAGAATCTCTCTTATGAAGAACAACCAGTCTAGATTCTTGACCATAGAGAGAATGTTTTGCAGAATAAGATAATTCACTAGGTAATGGTTTTGTGGAAAACCCATATGGTTAAACTGGCAACGTGGGAATCTGAAAATTCTATGAGGGATAAATACCCCCACTTATTTTGATAAGTGAATAAAAATTATGAGGACGCAATTTCCAAAAGGGAGGAAGGATGTAACATCCCAAGTAAATGAAGAATAAGACATATTTCATATTTATTAATATTTTTTAATTAAATATTAATTTTACTTTAATAGGGTTGCTATGTTCGATAGCGTACTTGATACGTAACAAGGGGTTTCTTTAAAATCTTACGTTGCACACTAATAATATAATATTATTATTTTAAATGGTAGTTAACTCCTAGCCGTTGTATTGGAGGGAATGAGAAAAACTAACTAAAATATGATTATAAATGTTTGTTAAATGTATTTAAATTTATCCAATAAATTTTTGAGGCTTAAAATGTGAATGAATCTAATTTTAAGCATAATTTACATTAAAAGGCCGATTTATCGCCTTTTAATGGGAAACCCTCATTAAATCTAGTTTTGGTTACATTAATACATTATATATGAACAAATCAAACCTTTATTTAGAATGGGGACATCAAAATTTACTTTGTGTAATTTTTTGGAATTTTTCCGATAAAGTACATTTTTTAATGAATAATGAAAATATTGATTATTAATTCAAAACTTTGTTTTAATCAGATTTATTTATATGGTTAGATTATATTTTTAATTATTTTTAATGTGTAATTAGAATATATTTTTACAATTTAATCCAATGTTGGTCATTGGTATTAATTTCACTTTGAAATTGGACATAAACAAGTGTCAATCTTTTGATAGTTATTATTTCATAAAAACAAGCTATTTGTTTTAAAAATGGGAATTAATTTTACAATTAATTAATGACACTTTTATGTTTTTAATTTGTAAAAATAAAAATTATTCTTGAATTCTGAATATCAATTATATCTTATGATGAATGTTTTGTACTTTTCTGAAAAACATCATTTTTTGATGAATAGTGAAACCACTTAGTAGTAGTTAAAAAACTGATTTTTTTCATTTAAATGAAATTTTACCACTTATGTGAATTTAATTTCAAAAATTCTACTCACATGGGTGTTACTAGTTCGTAAAATGTGGTTTAATAAGATAAAAATAATTTTTGGTGAATAGTAATTTTTGATTTTTATTTACTGCAGTTTAAGGTATATAGTGTAATTCAAGGTAAAAAGAATATTATAATAATTCAAAATTACCTTACCACTTTTCCTAACCTTATTGGATGTGTAATGGATGACTACGGGCATCTTTGAGTTTATTTCGGGACCCCATAAAGCCACTTATAAAAGATAATGACACTTTAGATTAATTAATTTAATGTAAACACAAAATTGTCATTAACAAAAATCTTTTAGTAATTAATTTTTATATGGTGTTATATAAGTCATACATTAGAATATAAATATTCATTAGAAAGATAAAAATATTTCCTACATGAATGTTTTTTTATAATTTTTATAAATCGAATAAATGAAATTATTCATGACACAATAATGATTAAGTATTTACCTCATTAATAAATGATTTAAATAAATAAGATTATAAGGATTATCATAGTATCCAAAACATGTCCAATTCTGATTGGATGATTTTATTTCGACCATGAGTCATTTTATCTTCATCTTTAATTATATTTTGACCATTTGAAACTGAAGATATGTTTATAATAAAATAATATTTTTTCACTTTTCTAAAGAGTCCCTCCTCTCCCTTATAAAAGGAGACCATTTCTATCCAATTCCTCACACCTCTCAATCCATTTGGATAATCCAATATCGGACCAATTAATCCCCCTACATCTCTATCCTCCTCCTAGAATCCTTACCTTAGTCATAAGGCACTTCAAGAAGTCCATTAGTTCAATCCAAAGGGAGTTATCCAAATTAAAGGTAACAGTTTCTCTTAAATTGTTTTCTTTTATTTTACTTCTCCAACCCTAAACTCATTTTATTCTTTTATTTTGTAACAACCCCAATATCATCGGTATACTATTATGTTTTTATAAGAAGTATTAAACCTAAAATTACACACACCTACATCTAATGGGTGAAAAACATACTATTTCTATGGATGGAAAATTAACGCCTCACAAAACGATGATTGTTCAATTACCTCTTACCGCCTCTCATGGTGGCCATTATAATGGAAAAATATTAATATATGATATATATTATGATTATGTTTTCTTTATTCTTCTGTAATTTCCATTTATAGAATTACTTTATGGTTTCCATTATGGGTAAACGCGATATTCTCATTAGAGGATGTGCGGACTACTGCCTCCTCAAAGTGATATGACTCGTTAATGCCATATCTGGGACGTATAAAGAATTGAGTTAATGATATTATATATGATATTATATAGCACATTATACTATAATTATAATATAATTATGTATCTTTATTTTTCAATTAAAATAAGAAATATAAATGAAAGTAGCGTTAATACGTATGTACAGCTTACCGTCTCCATGAACGGTGCATTTCATTTCATACCTCTAAATGTTATGTACTATTATAAATACATGTATATACTGGATAAATATGAGATATATGATATCTAAATGATTAATTCATTTCTGAATATAATGAACTACTAGACACATGGACAACTGGTAAATATAAGGTGTTCATTTTTTACTCAAGTACCAAATATCGACAAAATCCACGTTATTATCTTAAATGATAACATAATGTTTATAACATGGTAATAAGTTATATAAAAGGAATAATAAAATGAAAACGGTTATTATGAAAGTATAAAACAACTTTAGTTGATTATTCAGGAGATTAAAGAACGATTGAGTCAAGTCAGACATGAGGTAAGAGACTTCGTCTCAATCTCCTTTCATTGAGGAATTTTTAGTTTTATACATGACATTATTTTATACGGTGTATAAACCCATTTTGTAATTTCCCTGACCCTGAATCCACTAAACCGATGCTCTGAGTCGTGTAGATACATAACCTTATGTGCGCCTCCCCGTATTCCTAAGGTTGTCGACTAGTAGCGGGGGTCTATGGTGGTCAAGTGGGGAGACAATACCCCGTTTTTATCAGTGTAAGCCACAACATAAATAAACCAATAGCAGAAACCATAATCAATAAACAAGGAACATGTATAACAATAATTTCCAACAATAAATATGGCATGTCCTACTATAAGTGAAAATGTGAACAAAAGCCCAAAATAAATGCAACGGCCAAAATCCCCAAAATGCGCCAGACTCCACATCCAGATCCACCACCAAGTGCTACCCATGTCCTCTCAACTATCTAGCAAGTACCCTTACCCTTCTCCTAACCTGAAAACATGCTTTCTGCTAGGGTACCCAATGGTGGCTTGAGTAGGGTGTGAGTACAACTCAGTAGGCCACCACCAATGGTGTCTATAAAATATCCAGTATAAATAGGTAGTGCATGAAAAAAGAAAATGAATGATAATTTACAAGTAATTATTTAAGGTTCCATTAAACAGTTCAGAGCCAAATCCCTTTCCACTTCCAATACCATTCATTTCACACCAATTTTCATCACTTACCATTTCATCACATTTCTGTGGGTCAATCACATACATTATGTTACATGGGTCTAAGGCCAACAATCACAATAAAGAGGGTAAACACATCATTATCCTATCTCACTAGGACTAACCCCCACATAGCAACCATATCCTCACCTCAAAGCCTTAGTCCGGGTGGATTCAACCGTTAGGAGAATATATCCTCAGTCCTCATTCCTAACCCATGCATTTATGGTGGAGTTCAGAGCATCAGTCTTCAATCAACCCATGGGTGTATATCCTCAAGTCATACCCCACACTACCAAGCCATGTGCACATGCTTATATATATTAGTAACCATCAACCCACCAATCCCTTTCCCTTCAGAAAACACCATTCACAACAACCCACATGGGAATTCACATTATGCCTTAACCCATTAACACATTACCATTTCACATCATTTAACCATTCATTCAATTCCCATGTGTTATGATTATCTCACTAAGCATTCAACACTAAACCCATAATCTATCCCATTATGGTCTTTAATCAGTTTATACATTAACCCATTTAACCCGTTCATCATTTCCATTAATCAGCCATTAAACCCATTCCAAATAACCCTTCTGTTATTGCCAAGTCTAGGACAATCCCATAACATCTATTCCATGTTTAACCAGTCACGCCAACATATTTGTCGGGGGTTATACCATTTATTACAACAGGGTCACTTGTTCAATAACAATCCCTTAGCTCAGGAAAAGCCGGCACATCCCATGGATGGCCCCAATTAGGTCAAGTCATTCTCGACACATCCCATGGGGATGTTGAGAGTTCTCATTTAAAATTTTTAAGCATCCTTTATACCAAACGCATCCAGGTTAATCAAAGCTCATCAAAAGGAAACCATGACCAAATCCACACATGGATAAATCCACCATAAAACTATGGGATAACATTTGTAGACCACATACCTTGAAACTTTGGTTGAACTCACACAAAAACGAGTCCTTAAGATTCAATATGACCATCCTTTAGAGCTTCAACCCAGAACTCACCCAAAAGATAGGGTTTTAGAGCTTCAGAACAAGTAGGAGAGAAGTCAAAACCCTAAACCAAAAAGAGAAGCAAGGATGGGATTAGCCTTACCTGGATCTTCTATCTGCATCAAACAGCACCAAAAACGCTTTATAAATGAGGGAGATCTACCTCTTGGATATCTTGGGCGATTTGGTTCACTCCTAGGGTGAAGTGGGAGCAATGGAGAAGAAATCCCGAGTGGGTTCATAAAACACCAGGGTGGAAATTTTGTAATTTTTCCCAAATTTAAGAGGCCGCACAGTTTGGCTGCTTGTTTTGACAAACCGTGCGCAAACCGTGCACATGCTACTATCCGGGCAATGATGGGTCGTACAGTTTACCTGGTCAGGCCGCACGGTTTTCCCTGGCCGTGCGCAGGTCGGGCGCCCTGGCTTGTCTTGCCCAGCTTTCCTTTATTTCATGCCCCAAGCCCCAAAAACACTCCCAAGACCTCACATACTTTCAAAAGACATCCTGTGAAGCTCAATACAATGTATTCAACCAAAACATTATGAAAACATACCCTTCCTAAAAACCGAGGTCTTAAAATCTCCCCAGTTTATAACGGCTCATCCTCGAGCTGACTTTCCAATCCTAATTGATCCACCGAAGAGAAGTGTTTGGACTACTGAGCCCACATATTTGATTCATGCTCCCAAGTTTGTTCTTGAATTTTCCCATGCTTCCATGGTAATCACACTAATGGCACAACCTAGCCTCGCAAGACATTCTCACTATGATCCACCACACGAACCAGATGCTCCTCAAAGGACGCATCAGCCTCAAGCTCCACATCCTCCACATCAACCACGTGAGATGGGTCAGGGTGATACAATCAAAGATGCGACACATGAAAAACATCATGCATCCCACCATACTGTTGTGGAAAAGCCAATCGGTAATCCACTGGTCTGATCCTCTCCACAATCTCAAAAGGTGCCACATTCCTGGGCGCTAACTTACCCTATGTTCGAATCTGACGATGACCCAACCTTGGTGACACCTGAAGGAACACTTTATCACCCAATGAAAACTCAATAGGTCTATGACTCCGATCTGCATATGACTTATTCCTACTCTGAGCCGTATCCATCCACTTCTGGATCAACATAACTCTCTCTGAAGTATCCTCTATGAGACTTGGCCCCAAAAACTAAGATTCACCAGCCTCTAGCCAACACAAGAGAGAGCTACATGGTCTCCCATAGAGTGCCTCAAACAGTGCCATCTGAATCGTAGCATGAAAACTGTTGTTGTAAGAAAAATCAACTAACGATATGTTCCTCTCCCAAGAACCACCAAAGTCTAATACACAAGATCTTACCATGTCTTCTAGCACTTGGATTGTACGCTCTGACTGCCCGTCCTTTTGCGGGTGGAAAGTCGTACTCAAAAAAACCTACGTACCAAGAGCCTTCTGCAAACCTTTCCAGAAACGGGACGTGAAACGCGGATCTCATTCGGAAACTATTTTCCTTAGAACTCCATGAAATCTAACTATTTCCCAAACATGCATCTCACCCAACTGGTCGAATATAAAGGTCTCCTGAATCGGTAAGAAATGGGCCACTTTTGTTAACTGATCCACAACCACCTAGATTGTATCATTATTTCATGGCATCCTCGAATTACCCACAAAAAAATCCATTGTTACATTATCCCACTTCCATTTCGGAACGGGAAATGGATGCAACAAACCACTGGGGTGTTGATGCTCAAACTTCACCTCCTGACAGGTAAGGCACCGTGCCACAAAGGCCACAAATTCCTTCCTCATTCCAGGCCACCAAAACTTCCTTTGGAGATCACGGTACGTCTTGGTCAAACCAGGATGCATTGCCCACTTTGATGCATGGAACTCACACATCAACTCTTCCCTCACATACTTTGGCACAGCCACACAATCACGAACATGAATAAGACCTTCCACGTTGACGGCCCAACTAGAAGGTAGCTCCCCACCTTTATGTTTTTCCTTCATGATCAAACACTCAGGGTCATCAAGATGTCCTTCCTTAAATTGACTCAAAAGCGTCTACTCCATCATTAGGGAAGAAATATTGACCTGACCACTTTCCAACTGAACCTCCAGGTGAATCTCTCCAAACAAAGCCAAAACTTTACACTCGGTGCTAGACTCCTGAACCACCTGATTTTGAACCTTCCTGCTTAGAGAATCAGCAAAATTTTTTGCCTTTCCCCATGTGTACAGCAACACAAATTCAAAAGACTGGAAATATTCAACCCATCTTCATTTCCAAAGGATTATATCCTTTTGTGAGAAGATGTACTTTAAAATATTATGGTCGGTAAACATAGTAAACTGTTATCCCAGCAGATAGTGCCTCCAGAACTTCAAGGCATACACCACTGCAGTCAACTCATGGTCATGAGTGGGATAGTTCTGCTCATGGGGTCTCAAATGCCTTGACCCATAACCACAACCCTCTCATCCTGCATCAACACAGCCCCATGTCTGACTCTGTACGCATCCCAAAACATGATGTACTTCTTACCCAGCTCAGGTAAGATCAAGATAGGTGTGGTCTTCAACTGCTTCTACAACTCTTAGAAGGAATTATCACAAGCCTCAGACCACTCGAACCTGATCCCTTTCTTGGTCTAGCCCGAGAGTGGTAATTTTAAGTGAGAGAAATCCTGAATGAACCTTCGGTAATACCCAGCTAATCCCAGAAAACTCTGAACATCAGAAACACTCTTGGTATGCTCCCAAGATACAACTGCCTGTACTTTATCTGGATCTATTGTCACAGCTGCCTCTGAGATGATGTGACCCAAAAAATGCACCTCAACTATCCAAAATTGACACTTTATTTGCATGGTGTATAGCTGATGCTCTCTTAGTGTACCCATGATGATGTCAATATGTTGGGCAAGATCGTCCTAAGTTTATGAGTACACTAAGAAATCATCATGAAATACAATCACACACTGATCTAGATAGGGATGAATTCTTCGGTTCATCAAAGCAATAAACACTGCTGGTGCATTGGTCAAGATGAAATGCATTACCACAAACAAAAACAACTCGTACGGACTTTGTAAAGCTATCAGTGGTACGTCAGAAGACCTCACTCTCATCTAGTGGTAACCTGACATTAGGTCAATCTTAGAAAACACTGATGCACCCATTTACTGATCAAACAGGTCATCAATTATAGGAATGGGGTGTCGATTTTTCACCGTCATCTAATGTAACATTCCATAGTCAACACACAGCCTCAATGACCCATTGGCCTTCTTTGAAAAAAGAACGGGAGATCCCTAAGGAGACGTACAATGATGGATAAACCTCTTATGATACAACTCCTCAAGATGAACCTTCAGTTCCTGGAGTTCTGTCAGTTCCATTCAGTATGGATGAATAGAAACTAGCTCTGCTCCCGTCAACAACTCAATTGTGAGCTCGACATCCCTCTCTGGTGGTAACCCCAAGAAATCTTCAAGAAACACATCCTAAAATTGATCCACCGTGGGAGTAAAATGATATTTTCCCCCTCTCTCAACATCATCAAGCATTAGACATGCCACTTGAGAAATGAGTCCTCTCCTCTATTTACAAAACGGCCCCACACGCCATGCTCTAACATCCCTTTCGCCACGGTGGACATAAGTGTCACCCTCAAGCGACCTGAACGATACTCTACGATGATAATAGTCTATGGGTGCCCGATACAACACCAATAAATCTATTCCAAAGATTAGGTCAAACCCTGACATCTCGAGAATGAACAAGTCCCATAGAAAACGATACGCACAAACATCCAAGGCACATCCCTTGCACTACTTGATATCCTCAACCCGCAATCCAAACGGGGTGTCAATTGACATAACTCCACACACCCCCTCCATATGTAAACCCATCATTGCCACAAGTTGAGCAAAAACAAAAGAGTGTGTGGCACCTATGTAAAACAATGCACTAGAAAGCGTAAAAGCAACAAGGATCGTACCTCGAATAGTTGATGGTCCAGCCTCACCATCACCAGCTGCAAACTGAACTTCCTGAAGCTGACCTGCCCCTCTACCCTGGGTTCCAGCCTGAGTACCATGCGCTGCACTACCCTGATGGCATGAGAGATCTTACCTTCGAGTTCCATGTCCATTACTCCTACCAGTACCGCCCGTGGAGCTCCAACATCCTGCTTGATACCAGGCAACTGATCCCCTTCCTATACATGGTACCTTCTTTTCATCATCATGCTCACCGATTTGCCGAGGGTTCCTGCAAAACCTCTGCACATGCCCCATCCTGCCGCACGAACGACACTCAACTGGAGGTCGAGGACACTGACCACCCATATGCCCCAGCATAACGCACTGATAACAAAACACCTGGTTCCCACTCTGAGAGGTTGGCCCTCACTTCTGACCACCTTGCAAAAAACATTCCAAACAGCGCTTACGACCTTCAAAAGATGCACCACTTGTCCACCCAACTGGAACGACAATCCCACCACCTGTAGGTCCCTTCAGGTTCCCTTTAGAGATGAGTGCCTAATCCATCACCTCTATAAACCTCTTGAAGCGAAATATATTCAATTGATACCTGATCTCATGTCTCAACCCATCCTGGAAATTGTTTACTACCACTGCCTAATCCCCTTCCAACAGTGGAAAAAATCATTGCAAATCAGTGATGAGACTGGCATAGTCCATCACAAATAGTGATCCATGATTCATGCTCATGAACATTACAGCCTGATCCTGCCTCAATGTCTCCGGGCAGAAATCCACCAGAAACTTCTCCTGGAAAACCTTCCACGAAATCCAATCAGCCTGCTCGGTCTGAGCCTGAATGTCCCACCAACGTCTTGCCTGGCCCTACAATATATAAACGGCCAGCTTTACTCACTTTTCAATAGGGGTCTCCAGATGATCCAGTATCATCTGGACAGACTCTAACAAGAACTATGCTGCCTCTGGCCCACCCTCTCCAATGAAGGTCAGAGGGTGATGCAACTAGGAATCCCTGGTTATCTCAAACATACTTGATACAACCCACCATGGGTCATGATCCATCTTCTGCATAAGGCATGGAATGTTCTCCCAGAACTGGTCTTCTCTGCCTTCATTGATCACCACACTTTTGTGCTCTTCTATCGGAGGAGTGTTTTTGGAAACATCCTCTCGTTTCCCAACTGGAAACCGACATCAGGGTGTAATCTCTATACATTTCCAAGCACGAGATTTAGCATGAATACCAAAAAACTATCACGACATCATCAAAATTTCATTACTAGATACAAAAAACCATTTTCCTATACTAATTCAATGAAATTAACACCTTAATTTCACCACCCTGACTATAACGACCCATAATTTACATACATTGTTATTACTTCGGAGTTGAATCATATTTATTACAGCATATAACAAAACCATGAAAGAACAATATAGGTATAGTGTCTTTGGAAACTGGGAAACATAAACAATTGGGTCATAAATCATCTATATTGTCTCCCATTTATTTCATCATATTTAGAGTTCATTTTGGTATATTCTACTTAATACCCTTCTTTCGGACATGGGGAAAAGAAAACATACAAAAGGGTGATCTCAAATTCTCAGTAAGGGTAAATGAAGGAAATATCAATCACATCATATTCATAAGAACATAACAGTTTTAAAATCATAACCTGTAAAAGAGATCATAATATCATAACATGGGATAAATCATGGTAGTGAAATGTAATCCCCATAATCATAACATAAAACATGAAACTTTTTGTCATAGAGACATAATCATATAGAATCATTTCTTGGTAGTCAAGACTCATTTCCAAGACTATCTTAGTGGACAAAGTCCATTTCTGAACCGAGTTCACTCCTCGTTTCAGTCATGTTTCACTGAACCGGATTAACCTGTCGTTCCAACCATGTCTATATAATGAGATATAAATCATCACCCAATGCATTGGAGGGAGATATAGGTCCCACCCATCTCATAATAATACCATTTTTATGTGTGCTACAAGATCATAAATCATACATCATAGCATGACCCATGTAATGAAAATGGGATTCTTAAACATCATGCCATCATAACATAATCCATATAAGATAAAATTACATCATAAAAATAATTCCATCATAACATAATCAAATCAATGTAAAAATAGAGATAGGAACAGAACCCTATATTATCTTAGATGGAAAATAATTTTGATAAAATGCTTGAACTCCATTCTTGAGGAAAATATCCTTTCTACTTCAAATTTTTTCCCTTTCTTAAAATGTCATATAATTTTAAACTAAAAGAAGTTTATTAAAAATAAACTTGAAAAAATGTAAAGGACTCTTCATGGAAATAATGTTCTAAAATTCCATTTAGTCCTTATAAGGTAAAAAACATTTTTTTCATACTTTGTCCAGAAAAGTAATAAAGTACCTCGTACTAAAAACGACAAAATATTCCTTTCATATCTTTTACTAAAAACTCACCAATGGGTAAAATTGAATTTAAAAAATTTTAGGTGGATGGAAATAATTTTACATATTGAGGAAACATGGATGTGGATGATAAATATGCCCCAGTAAATTCTGATGTATAAACAATCTCAGATAAAAATGGGATTAGGAGATTTTCCCTTACCTTAGGTTTGATATTCTATGTCCGAACCTCCTGTATAATGATTTAAATAATTTCATTGACATATTCCAGAATCATAATCACTATTATTATATCATATATGGTCATATTCTTTGCCTCTTATTAGTAATATTTCATTGCTACTTGTTATTCAGGTGTTTATTGCTTTATGTTCTTATGCATGTTTTATCGAATAAATTCTTATTCATATTTTTAGATTATAGATACCTCATTTCCAGAATGGTATTAATGTAATATATATCATGTTTATTCATTCAATTCATTTATATAATCATTATTCAATTAAGATCATGTAGAATGAGTCACATCACATCATGGAGACGGTAAGTCGCACGTACGCACGAGCGATGATATCGTTCCCATGATCGTGGAATTGTATTGAAGCGTATGTATACTATTTCAGAATCAATATCATTGTAAAATAATCATATATATTTATTCTTAACACCATTATACCCATTCAAGTATGGTGGTGGTGAAAAACAGATTACACCACGGCGTGGAGACGGTATTACGTACCTACGCACGCGCGGTGATTTCATTTTCCATAGGATGGATAGAAGTTGAAATAGGGTTGTTTCATATTTATAATAAAATATTAGTATATGACTGATACTGATTTTATTACTTAATAATAAAAAAACTAAATAAGAATAATTATAAGATGAAATAAATTTGAAAGAATCAGTAACGGATATTTCCTCTTCTTTGACACGCCTCTTTGAAACCTCCTCTTAGGGCAATATGATTGGCCTTTGAGGAGGATCAGGACCTCTAGAATGTTTCTAGGTAAGTGGAGAAGAGAAATTTGTGGGTTTTGGATGATCTTGAAGACTAAATGTGGTGTGATGAGGAGAGGGAGGTGGTGCCCTTTTATAAGGGAGGAGAGGGGCACTTTTGGAATTATAAGAAATATTAATTTATAATAAATTTAAAACCAACTTAAAAACAACCAAAAATGACTCAAATCCGAATATTAGATGATATAGGGTTGTAATATCATCAACGAATAAAATTTATACATGTTTCTAATTTATTTTAGTCATTATCAACTTGATTTATCCTTATATAATCTATTTAATTTTATTTGTGGTAATAATATTATAAATTTTAAATCATTATAAATAATTACTTATATGTTGTGAAATGTCCATAAGTGTATAATTTATTACATTTTGAACCATATAAATTTTAATTTATATTTTTTAAATTTTTTTGATTTTTAAACTATTTTATAATATGTAATTTTTAGAAAATAACAATAGTGTCAATTTTGACACTATTAAGTTATTTGTATTTAAAAAAATATACACATAATATATGTTCAATAAAAAATATTTAACAGATTCATAAAATTTTATATTTATCTAGAAAATTAGTGGAGCACATTAAATAGTTCATATAATATTTATTTTATACATTTAAAATCATTTATTTGATATTTCAATCAATAAAATAATTTCAACATCACTATTGTGTCATAATTAATAATAATTATTTAATCCCTAAAAATTATAAATAAATTCATGTGATGTAGATAATTTTATTATATTTTTTGGAACTCTTTATATCCAACATTTTATGATGTTTACCACTAAATTAAAATTATTACATTTATAAGATTTAAGAGAGTGACATGTTGTCACTTTCTTTGGTTTTAATAATAATTATATTTTTTCATGGTCAAAAGTCCATGATACGAATCTAGTCTGACTCTTAGGTTATATGAGTCGACTTTTATTCATCCAATATGATTTTTTCAAGGGTTAGGGTAATTTTATAATCTTATTTTTACCCTTAATTACTAGTTTTACCTTTAACTGTAGTAAATAAAAATTACCATAGTTACTATTCATAATATCAAAAAAATAAAAGTATCCTATTAACATAATTTGGACCCACTGAATCCAAATATGGAATCCATTTTTCAAAATTAAAAACACAGGAGTTGCAGTAATTAATTTAAAATTAATCACGTTATTAAGGAAATGGGTTTTAAAAGTTAAAACATTGCCAAAGATTGATATGTCTTTACCTATGAATTAAATTTAAAATAAATGATAATGAAATACATTATATTAAATGGTAAAAATATATTCTATTTATATTTTAAAACCATTAAATATTATAATTTAACCATATAAGTTATTGCGATGGAAAAAAAATTTATAAATAAAATATAGCGTGTTTTTACTATTCATTAATATATGAAAGTTATCAGAATAACATGAACAATTTATCCAAAGAAAATATTTATATCCTGATTCCAAAGAATAATTTTATTTTGTCAAATTGAACTTATAAACTTGTAAAAAACTATATTTAAAGCTGGTGCGCCATCAAAAGGCGGAAAAACTGCATTTTTTAATAAATACTTATTTTACCCGAAAATTTTATTTTGTTCTCATACCATATTCTAGAAAATATGTAAGATGAATAATAATGTTATAAAATTCAAAATTAATATATTACTATTCATAACAGCTAGTTTATAATATTATAATAATATATTGTTGTTTAGTGAAACTCAGTATTGCGTACTACACACGCTATTGAGGAAGGTCATGATTGCATGTAACACAAGCCAAGAAACTGTTGTGTGCGGTGAAATATTTCTTTGATGTTTCATATAACATAATACATAAAAAATTGTACTTCTCATAAAATATTAGGGTGTTTCATTCTACACCCCTTAATGTGAATTTCACCCTCGAAATTCATCACTTTGTAATAAACAGATGAGGATACCTCTCCCTCATCATATCCTCAAGCTCCCATGTAGCTTCTTATAATTGGTGGTTCCTCCATAAAACTTTCACCATGCGAGTGTTCTTGTTCCGTAGAACTTTTTCGGTACGATCTAGAATCTCTATCGGTTGTTCCTAATATGAAAGATCTTTCTCCAGCGGTACAACATCTGAGATTAGTACATGTGAAGAATCAGGTATGTACTTTCTCAAGAGAGATACATGGAACACATCATGCACTTGAGAGAGATTCTTTGGAAGCGCCAATCGGTAAGCTACCTTCCCAACACGATCCAATATTTTGAAAGGACCGATATACCTAGGGCTCAACTTTCCCTTATTTCCAAATCACATTACTCTCTTCCAAGGAGATATTTTTAAGAACACTTTATCACCCACTTCAAACTCTAGGTCTTTTCTTCTGTTATCTACATAACTTTTTTGTCGACTCTGAGCTGCTCTGAAGTGTTGTTGAATAGATCAAACATTTTCTGCCATCTCATCAACAAGATCAAGTAATAATAGTTTTCTTTCCCCAACATCATCCCAGTAGGTTTGTGTTCTGGAATTCTTTCCATAGAGAACTTTATAAGGAGCCATATGTATACTGGGGTGAAAGCTATTATTATAAGAAAATTCCACCAAAGGTAGGTGTTGATCCCAAACACCTTTGAAATCCACAGAGCAAGCTCTCAACATGTCTTCTAGAGTTTTAATTGTTCTCTCAGACTGATCGTCTGTCTGAGGATGATAAGTAGTGCTGAAACTCAACTCTGTATCTAATGTATGCTGGAGACTTCGCCAAAACATCGAGGTAAACAAAGGATTCTGATCAGATATAATGGAAAGTGGTACTCCATGAAATATTACCACTTTCTTCACATATATCCAAGAAAGATGATCCAGAGAGAAATCTTATCTAATAGAAATGAAGTGTGCCGACTTCGTAAGATGATCAACTATAACCCAGATAGCAATATTGCCTTTGGATGTTATAGTAACTCTAGTGAAAAGGACCATAGTGATGTTTTCCCATTTCCATTCCGGTATGGGTAATGGTTGTAACATCCCCTTATACTTTTGTCTCTCAACTTTAACTTGATTACAAACCAAGCATCGAGAGACATATTCAGCAACATCTCTTTTCATGCCATATTCCCCCCCCCCCCCAAAGTACTCTTTCAGGTCCCTATACATCTTTATGATTCCAGGATGAATACAGAATGAAGAACTATGAGCCTCATCCAGTAGCTCCTTCTTTAATTCTGGGATGGGAGGAACAAAAACCCGATTTCTGAACCTTATTATCTCATCACAATCAAGGTTGAATTTAGGAACATTTCTCACCTTATTTTGTAACTCTACCTCTTCTTTTTGTGCCTCTTTAATCTTCACATGTATATATGGTTGAATATTTATTTGATAAAGATAAGATTTTTCCCCTTCCATTATAATTCCAAGATCTATCCTTTGTAAATCCATCAATATTGGATCTTTTTTTATCCTCATAATGGATAAGCTAGCATGGTATTGTCTACTTAATGCTTCTTCCACCTTGTTTGCTTTCCCAGGGTGATAATGAATTGAGCACTCGTAATCCTTAATCAGATCCAACCATCTTCTTTGGCACATATTCAGCTCCTTTTGTGTGAAAATATACATTAAACTTTTATGATCAGTATAAATATCACACGTTTCACCATAAAGATAATGCCTCCAAATCTTTAATGAGGAGATTACCGTAGCTAACTCCAAATCATGAGTTGGGTAATTTTTCTCATTAATTTCCAACTGTCGTGAGGCATAAGATATCACCATATCATTTTTCATGATAAAACCCCCCAATCCCTTATTGGATGCACCACTATAGATCACAAAACTTTCTCCACTACAAGGCAGTGTGAGCACAGGTGCACTGGGTAACCTTTTTTTCAACTCCTTGAAATTCTCTTCACACTCTTTTGTCCAAAAGTACTTAACACTTTTTCGAGTCAACCTGGTGAGTGGATTAGATAATCGTGATAAATGTTTCACAAAACATCTATAATATCCAGCCAAACCATGAAAAACTCAGATCTCACTATTGTTGGTCTCGAACATCTTTCAATAACCTCTGTCTTTGCTGGATCCACAAATTTCTCTCTTTTGAGATTATGTGACCTAAAAATGTAACTTTTTTATGCCAAAATTCACACTTGGTAAATTTGGCATAAAGATTTTCCTTTCTCAGGTTCTTCAATACAATTTTCAAGTGATCTTCATGTTCTTCCTTGCTCTTTGAATAGACAAGAATATCATCTATAAAGCCTACTACAAACTGATCAAGATAGTCTCTAAAGACTCTATTCATCAAATCCATGAAGATAGCATGGTCATTAGTAAGACCAAATGGCATCAATATAAATTCATAGTGTCCATACCTTGTACGGAAAGCCGTCTTTGGTATATCCTCCCTTTTGACCCTTAATTGATGATACCCTAAATGAAGATCAATATTGGAAAAGTATTGAGCTCCGCAAAGTTGGTAAAATAAGTCATCAATGCGTGGGAGAGGATATTTGTTCGTGATCATGATCTTGTTAAGTTCTCGATAATCAATGCAGAGTCGAATTGATCCATCTTTCTTCTTAATAAACAGAATAGGTTCTCCCCATAGTGACACACTAGGGAGTATGAATCCTTTATCAAGAATCTCTTGGAGTTGCTTCTTCAATTCCTGCAACTCAATTAAGGCCATTCTATAAGGTTTCTTCAAAATGGGCATAACACCCGGTATGAGTTCTATTGAAAACACAACTTCATGATTTGGTGGAAGACCAGAAAATTCCTCCGAAAAGACATCATAAAACACCCATACAATGGGTTTATTCTTAATCATGAGTTTCACTCCAACCATTTTTTATAAATAACCATATTTTATTGGAATCAAGACCCATAAGATGGAAGAAATTTACACTGGAAGGTTATATTCATCCATGCATCAATAGAAGATAGTTGATTGATCGGGAATATTAAATGTGATTTCCCTTATTTGGCAATTTATATGAGCTCCCTATAAAGAAATCCAATCCATGCCAAGAATGACATCATATTCCATTATAGGAAGGATCACAATATTTACAGGAATCACTTTCCCACAAACATTAATTGGAGAAGAATTGTAAACTTTTTATGTGACTGTTGTGCCATTAGGGGTTGTCACAACTAACTCAACATCTAATTGTTGAGGTAGTATGGCGATACCCTTATAAAATTATTCATAAATAAAAGAGTGGGTGGATCCAAAATCAAATAAAACATTTACTACTTTAGAGTGGATGGAAAGTGTACCTTTCACCACTTCATTATCGTACTCCACATCGCTGATAGTAATTTCATGTGAATTTCCCTTGTCTTTGGCCTACAGAGTTTGTTGATGTCGATCATCATCAACAACCCTTGGAGTAGGGAATTGATTGGCATAATGCCCCATATCCTTGAACATGTAACATTGAAGTGTAGGAGGTGTATTCTGTGTAGCCTTTTCTTTGTTCACATCACTAGACATCTTTTTCCCATCACTGCGGCATTCAAATGCCCGATGACCCTCTTTTCCTCATTTGAAACATTTACTTGTCCCTTTTAGACAATTCCCACCATGTTTCTTTCCACACATTGATCATAATGGAAAACTGATCTTCTTTTCAGCGTTGTCTTTAAATTTTCATTTGAATTCAATTTTCCTCTTCTTATCAAACCCATATGACTGATGGGTTACTCCAATCTCCATATCAACCTTGAGAGAAGATCGAACAATTTTCTCATAGCTATTAAAGTCCCTTATGGATAATTCCCTTTGGAGACTTGGTTTTAAGCCACTAAAGAATTGATTGATCTTACTCTCAGGTTGGATAATAATCCCAGAAGCATACCGTGAAATCCTTGTAAAATTTTCTTCGTAGATACCAATAGATTCATCATCCTTTTTCATTAGTTCAAGAAACTCCTTCTCCATCTTTGTTCGAATAATATGAGGTAAGTACTTATTGAAAAATAAGTTCTTGAACTCATCCCATTTCATGGACTCAATTTCATCCCTTTGCCTCATATTCTTAATAAGATTCCACCATTGATCAGCTTCACCTTCCAAACGATATACTGATAAGATGAATTTATCATGTTTAGAACATTGTAGAACTGAAAAAATATTTTTAGGGTTACTAATCCAATTTTCAGCCACTAATGGATCAGAAGACCCACTGAATGAAGGTTAACTCTACCTCATGAAGGATTCAACAGAATGTTGCTCTTTCCTTTGCTCGTTTGGAAGTCCTGCATGGTTCATAGATTGAGAATGTTGTCTGAGCATGGATACAAGATTTTGCATTCCAGCTCCCATAACATTTGGTTTCTTAGGGGACAATCATTGCATTTCCCTTCGCATTCAGTATTGACCTGGTTCCTTCAGGTTCCAGCCATTGACTAAAACAAATAAGTAGTGTGAGAAATACTAATCATGATAGGAAAACCACATAATCAAGAATAAAATTTTACACATAAGGTCTTATCTTACGTTATTCATGGCCATTTATAAAATACTAATATTCTGTTCTATGCTTAGACATATCCTTAGGGTTCTTACTAAAGCATTCACATCCTAGTTTCCAATGGTTGACTATACATTTCCTCTAATACCAACTATAACGACCCATACTTTACATACGTTGTTATTACTTCAGAATTTAAGCATATTTATTACAACATATAACAAAACCATGAAAGGACCGTATAGGTATAGTGTCTTTAGAAGCTGGTAGACATAAACAAATTCTTCATAAATCATCTACATTGTCTCCCATTTATTTCATCATATTTTGAGTCCCTTTTGGCATATTCTACTTAATAACCTTCTTCCCGACCTGGGGAAAAGAAAACATAGAAAAGGGTGATCTCAAATTCTTAGTAAGGGTAAACAAAGAAAATATCAATCATATCATATTCATAAGAACATAAGAGTTTGAAAATCATAAACTGTAAAAGAGTTCATAATATCATCACATGGGATAAATCATGGTAGTGAAATGTAATCCCAATAATCATAACATAAAACATAAAACTTTGTGTCATACACACATAATCATAGAGAATCATTTATTGGGAGTCAAGACTCATTTCCAAGACTATCTTAGCAGAAAAAGTCCATTTCTGAACCGAGTTCACTCCTCGTTTCAGTCCTGTTTCATTGAACCGGATTAACCTGTCATTCCAGCCATGTCCATTTCATGAGATATAAATCTTTACCCAATGCATTGGAGGGAGATATAGGTCCCACCCATCTCATAATGATACCATTCTTTTGTGTTCCACAAGATCATAAATCATACATCATAGCATAACCCATGCAATAAAAAGGGGATTTTTAAACATCATAACATAATCCATATAAGATAAAAGGACATCATAAAAACAATTCCATAATAACATAATCAAATCAATGTTAAAATAGATATAGAAATAGAACCCAATATTATCTTAGATGGAAAATAATCTTGATAAAACGCTTGAACTCCATTCTTGAGGAAAATATCATTTCTACTTCAAAATCATTTTTTCCTTTCGTAAAATTTCATATAATTTTAAACTAAGAGAAGTTGATTAAAAATAAACTTGAAAACTTGTAAAGGAAGCTTCATGAAAATAATGTTTTAAAAGTCCATTCAATCTGTATAAGTTAAAAAAACATTCTTCTCGTACTTGGCTGGAAATGTCAAAAACTACATCGTACTATAAACGACAAAATATTCCTTTCATATCTTTTACTAAATATTATCCAATGGGTAAAATTGGATTTAAACAATTGTAGGTGGATGTAAATAATATTACATATTGAGTAAACCTAGATGTGGATGATAAATATGCCCCAGTAAATTCTGATGTATAAACAATCTCGGATAAAAATGAGATTATGAGATTTTCCCTTACCTTAGGTCCGATATGCTGTGTTCGAACCTCCTGTATAATGATTTAAATAATGTCAATGAATTATTCCAGAATCATACATATTGTTATGATATCATATATTGTCATATTATTAGCTTCTTATTAGTAATATTTCATTGTTACTTGTTATTCGAGTGTTTATTGTTTTATGTTATTATGTGTGTTTTGTGGAATAAATTCTTATTCTTCTTTCTAGATTATATATACCTCATTTCCATAATGGTATTAATGTAATATATATCATTTTTTACATTTAATTCATTTATATAATCATTATTCAATGAATATCATGTAGAACGAGTCGCATCACATCCTGTAGACGGTAGGTCGTACGTACGCATGAGCGATGATATCATTCCCATGATCGTGGAATTGTATTGAAGAGTATGTATAATATTTTAGAATCATTATAATTTTAAAATAATCATAGATAGTTATTATTTACACCATTATAACCATCCAAGTAAGGTGGTGGTGGAAAACAAATTCCACCACGACGTGGAGATGGTATTCCGTACGTACGCACGTGCGGTGATTTCCTTTTTCGTAGGATGGATAGAAAGTGAAATAGGGTTGTTTCAGATTTATAATAACATATAAGTATATGAGTGATACTTATGTTATTAATTCATAATTAAACAACTAAATAAGAATAATTAGAAGAAGAAATAAATCTGAAAGAATCGGTAACAGATATTACCTCTTCTTCGACACGCCTCTTTGAAACCTCCTCTTAGGGCACTACGATTGGTCTTTGATGACTACTAGGACCTCTAGGATGATTCTAGGGAAGTGGAGAAGAGAAATTGGCAGGGTTTCCATTATCTTGATGGCTCAAAGTGGTGTGAGGAGAAGAGGGAGGAGGTTCCCTTTTATAAGGGAGGAGAGGGGCGCCTTTGGAATTATAAGAAGTATTAATTTCTAATAAATTCCAACCGCAATTAAAAACCACAAAAAATGACTCAAATTAGAATATTAGATTATATAGGGTTGTAATATCATCAACTAATAAAATTTAGACAAGTTTGGAATTTATTTTAAACATTATCAACTTGGTTTATCCTTATATAATCTATTTAATTTTATTTGTGGTAATAATATTCTAAATATTAAGTCATTATTAATAATTACTTACATGTTGTGAATTGTCAATAATTGTATACTTTATTACATTTTAGACCATATAAATTTTAATTTATATTTTTTAAATATTTGTTTGATTTTTAAACGATTTTATAATATGTAATTTTTATAAAATAACAATAGTGACAATTTTGACACTATTCATTTATTTGAATTTAAATAAAATATAAACAAAAGATATGTTCGAACTAAAAGATTTAACAGATTCATTTCATGTAATATGTATCTATAAAATTAGTGGATCACATTAAATAGTTCATATAATATTTATTTTAATACATTTAAAATCACTTATTTTATATTTCAATCAATAAAATAATTTCAACATCACTATTGTGTCATAATTAATGATAATTATTTAATCACTAAAAATTATAAATAAATTCATGTGATGTATATAATTTTATAATATTTTTAGGGACTTTATATATCTGAAGTTTTATGATGTTTATCACTAAATTAAAATTATTACACTTATAATATTTAAGAGAGTGACATGTTGTCACATTCTTTGGTTTTAATAATAATTATATTATTTCATGGTCAAAATTCCATGAAATGAATCTATTATGACCCTTAGGTGATATTGGTAGTCTTTTATTCATCCAATAGGATTTTGGCAAGTGTTAGGGTAATTTTATAATCTTATTTTTACCCTTAATTACCAGATTTACCTTTAACTGTAGTAAATAAAAATTACCGTAGTTATTATTCATAATATCAAAAAAAATAAAAGTAACCTATTAACATAATTTGGACCCACTGAATCCAAATATCGAATCCATTTTTAAAAATTCAAAACATAGGATTTGTAGTGATTAATTTAAAATTAATCACGTTATTAATCAAACCGGTTTTAAAAGTTAAAACATTGCCAAAGTTGGAAAAGTTTTTACCTATGAATTCAATGTAAAATTACTGATAATGATATAAATTATATTAAATGGTAAAAATATATTCTATTTATACTTTAAAACCATTCAATATTATAATTTAATCATATAAATTATTGCGATGAAAAAAGTTGTTTTTAATTAAAATATAGCGTGTTTTTACTATTCATTATAATATGAAAGTTATCAGAATAACATGAAAAATTTATCCAAAGTAAAGTTTTATATCTTTATTCCAAATAAGAATTTTACTTTGTCAAATTTAACTTATAAACTTGTCAAAACTAGATTTAAAGTTGGTGTGCAATCAAAAGGCGGTAAAACTGTAGTTTTTGAAAAATACTTATTTTACCCGAAAAAATCATTTTGTTATCATACCATGTTCTAGAAAATATGTAAGATGAATAATAAGGTTATAAAATTCAAAATTCAGTAAATACTATTCATAAAGGCAAGTTTGTAATATTATAATAATATATTATTATTTAGTGAAACTCGGTATTGCGTACTACACATGCTATCGAAGAAGGTCACGATTGCGTGTAACGCAAGACAAGGTATTGTTGTGTATAGTGAAAGATTCCTTTTATGTTTCATATAAGATAATAAATAAACAAAATATACTTCTAATAAAATATCAGGGTGTTACACTGACCATCCCTATCTTGGGCCATGGTCCACATGCGGTAAACAACCAGGCACTTCGACCAAACTCACACAACATTTTACAAGAACATTTTTCACTTCATTTAAACCCTTATATTTCATTAAACATCATTTACCCACTTTTTTTATTTAATTATTACCATTATTTCTTGGTTTCATGAAATGCATGATGCACCCTACATTCCTGCCTCACACACCCACCCCGTGCATGTGCATAACACAATGCATGTCACCTATCTCCCTAGGTGCCTACAATGATGAATGAACACAAATCCTCTTGTTGTTAAGGCCATGATCCAAATATCATAAAACAGTCACATCAATCCACATGTGCATCACCCAACGGTGAAATATTATCAAATGTAACAACACACAACCAATAACGTCATTTCCCACCCAGGGTGACTTGGGTTTTCCCTCGTATATGGGTTAGCTGCTCCCAAGCACGAGGTCATTTACCATGGCCTGACACTTCTTAACCCTTGGAAACCTATCCCAAATTATAATACCTCAGAGAAAGAGAATAAAGACCTCCTATGATACCACTTTGTAACGTCCCCAACCTTGAAGACACTAAATCAGGGCTCCGAGCTGGGTAGTCTCATAACCTTAAGTGTGCCTCCTCGTACGCCAAAGGTTGCCAACAAGCAACATAGATCTATGGGGGTCATGTGGGTAGATTATACCAACTTTTTATCAGAGTAAGACACAACAGAAATAAACCAATAGTGAAAGCCACAATCAATAAACACAGATCATTTTTAACAACCATTTCCAACAATAAATATGCCATGTCCTACTACAAGTGAAAAAGTGAACAAAAGCCCAGAATAAAGAAAATGGCTAAAATGCCCAAAATGGTCTCGACTCCATATTTGGATCCTCCACCAAGAGCTACCCATGTCCACTTAACTATCTAGAAAGGACCCTTTCCCTTCTCCTGGCCTGTAAACATGAAATCTTCTTAGGTACCCAATGGCGGCCCAAGAAGGGTGTGCATACAACTCAGGAGGACACCACCAACGGTGTCTATAAAATATCTAGTATGAACATGTAGTCCATGAAAAAGGAATATGAATGAAAATTTCCAAGTAATTATTTAAGGTGCCATTAAATATTTCAGAGCCAATGCCCTTGCCACTTCCATCACCATTCATTTCACACCAATTGTCATCACTTACCATTTCATCACATTTCCATGGGTCAATCACATACATTATGTTACATGGGACTAAGTCCTACAATCACATTCAAGAGGGTAAACCCATCGTTATCCTATCTCACTAGGACTAACCCCCATAGAGAAACCATATCCTCACCTTGAAGCCTCAGTCTGGGTGGATGCAACCGTTAGGAGAATGGATCCTCAGTCCTCATTCCTAAACCGTGAATTTAGGGTGGAGTTCAGATCATTAGTCTTCACTCAACCCATGGGTGTGGATCCTCATGTCATACCCCACTCTACCAAGCCATGTTCACATGCTTATATATATAAGTAACTATCAACCCACCAATCCCTTGCCCTTCGTCAAACACAATTCACAACAACCCACATGGAAATTCACATTATTCCTTAACCCATTAACACATTCCCATTCCACATCATTTAACCATTCACCCATTTCTCATATGTTATTCTTATCTCACTAAGAATTCAACACTAAACCCATAATCTATCCCATTATGGTCTTTAATCAGTTTACACATTAACCCATTTAACCCGCTCATCATTTTTATGAATCAACCATTCAACCCATTCCAAATAACCCTTTGGTTATTTCCAAGTCTAGGTGCATCACCTATCTTCTATTCTAAGTTCAACAAATCACGCCAAAATATTCATCAAGGGTTCTACAATTTATTACAACATGGTCACTTGTTCAATAACAATTCTTAATCCTGGGAAAAGATGGCACATCCCATGGATGGCCCCAATTTGGTCAAGTCATTCTCAACGCATCCCATGGGGATCGTGAGAGTTCCCATTTACCTTTATTAATCATCCATTATACCAAACTCATCTAGGATAATCAAAGATCATCAAAAGAAACCATGAGAAAAGCCACACATGCATAAATCCACCATAAAACTATGGGATAATGTTTGCAGACCACCTACCTCGAAACCGCGGTTGAACGCACACTCAAACGAGTCCTTAGGCTTTAATCCAACCATTATTCAGAGCTTAAACCTAGAACTCACCCAATATATAGGGTTTTAGATCTTCGGAACAAGAGGGAGAGATGGTACAAACCCTAAACTAAAAAGAGAATCAAGGATGGGATTAACCTTACCCGGAGCATTGATTCGCATCCAATGGTACAAAAAACACCTTAGAAATGAGGGAGATCGACCTCTTGGTGCTCTTGGGTGATTTGGTTTGCTCCAAGGGTGAAGAGGGAGGAATATAGAGGAAATCCTAGTGGGATCTTAAAATCTCGGGGTGGAAATTTTGTAATTTTTCCAATCTTTAAAAGGCCGCATGGTTTGGCCGCACAATCTGACAAACCGTGCGCAAACCCTGCGTATGCTATGTCTGGGGGTGGAGGGGTCGCAAGGTTTACCTGGGCAGGCCGCACGGTTTTCCCTAGCCATGCGCAGGCCGTGCGCCCTAGCTTGTCTTGCCCAGCTTTCCTTTCTTTCTTACCCCATGCCCCTGAAACACACCCAAGACCTCATATACATTCAGAAGAAATCCCTTGAAGACTGAAACAAGGGATTCAACCAAAAAATGATGAAAACCTACCCCTCCCAAAAACTGGGATCTTACATATTTGACTTTTCATTTTATTTAAAGTGAATCTTTTTATACGAAGCATTTTACTAAACAACAGAAGGAATTTTTTTTATGTAAGCGGTGACAACGAACTTTCCGCTGCTGTGAGTATTGTTTGATATTTGGCTTCCTTAACAAGCAGGAATGTTTTGAAAAGGAAAACTAAATACAATATACACTTTTAACGTACAATGGTATTGAAAATGATTTTGAGAATGGATTTATTATTTCAATATCTTGAAAAGTTATTTTATTATTGCAATGTGGAAATATTATCTTTCCATTTTGCTTATGTTATGTGTTATGATCATGTTATGGTTCTTGGGCATCATTTATTTATATGGGTGGTTTCGTGATAAAACTAGGGAATGTGATCCCTATATAGCTCTCTAATACATTGGGTAAAGTGATGGAGGTAAACATTAATGTTTCTCCTATGAGATTTAGGGAATATACTATGATGGGTATTCCAAAGTAACTCCCTATGTATTTGTGATAACTAAAATTTAAGTATGATATGGATTCCACAAGTTACCTTTATGATTTATGATTTCTATAGTATTTCATAAATATTATGATTTCATGAGGTAAGTAAAAGAGTTCATGTTTTGTACGTATTTATGAAAAAATGTTTTCATTCATTGTTTTATAACCCTTATTGAGCCTTTTATGCTCATCCCAAGTTGTGTAATGTTTTCACAGGACTTCAAGATGAATAGGGTCAAGGGTGGGATCAAGGAAAAATCATGTTGTCTAAAACATGGAACTAGACATGACCCTTTTTTCAAGAGTTTATATTTTATGAAAAAATGGAAATTGTGTAGAAGTGTTTGTTTTAAAATCTTTTGAGATGTAATAGTTATGTCCTAATTTTTTAAAACTCTAAACCTGAAAAGATCGTCAATGTGAATTATTCATTTAATTCAATATTATGTAATGTTTAAGGCCAGGAAATTATAATTACAATGGCATAAGATACAAGTAAATCACATCCCAAAGGACCAAATAGTCTAGTAGTCTTGGTAAACCAGATGCATACATGATTGTTGTATACAAATGAATAAACTAATTAAAAAAATTAGTTTACAAGGATCATAAATTTATTCCATCTAGTATATCCTCAAATATCATTATTAGTTCACTTCAAGGAATCTTGGGGAATGGAAAATAATAAGGGTCATCACAAATGCATAGTAAGTGTAGAGTACAATAGAATAAATAATTAATCAATTAGAATAGTTAATATGGAAACGTGAATAACCGAGAACATATATCATGTAATCAATAAAATTATAATAAAATTCTTTAATATATTTTATCAGGTAAAAATATCATGGATTATAAATATGTAATCAAAATTAATGAAATTCATAATTATTAGACATCATGTGTGAGGCACATGAAAACCTATAATTGAAAGATCGTTCACAATATAGTTTAAAGCTACAAGTACAAACTTGTTTGATTTGGGCATCCTATTTTTCTCATGGGAAAATGTAATATCATTGAAGGGCTATATACAGTATGGGGAACACCCATAACTTCATGTTCAAATCATTCCTTGTATCGAGTAATCAATTTAATTGATGACCAAAATTCATTATTAAATATCTGCATTGAATAAATAATATTGATTTATCAATATTTAAACACACAATTAAATAACTATGAAAGTGAACACCTTATGAAAAATGATATACGTTTTAGGAAATAATCTTATCCATGATAAATAATACGGGTAATTATGGGAAATTAATTGTTCAATGATCCTAGGAAATTGAATATTTCAATGGGACTAGCAAAGGAATCGAAGAAGTGAATTTCAACACTATACCGGGTCAATGAAATCATATAGAATATAGATAAAAAATAAGTGTGGTATTAATACAAAATATTCTATTTTCTATAAAAATAAATGGGTTTTGTCGTTGACTAATGGAAAAATTAAAAAATATATTTTAAAAACATTCTCAGAGAAAATATAGTTTTAATTTTGAAAAACTTTTTGAAAATAATTTCATTTTTAAATATTTTTTAAAATAATTGACATTTGAAATTAATATTCTAAATTATCAAAGGAAACATCATTGATACAATGGTATTTAAATCTCTATATTAAATACAATTTAAAAACAACAATTCTTTTTCATGAAATTTTTTTAGAAAAAATCCCTTGTTTGGGAAGTGATAAGAATATTAATTTGGAATAATTTTTATTATAAAAAAGGTTAAATTTTAAATAATAAAATCTTTTTAATGGTTAAAAACATTTATGAAAACCTTCTTAAAAAATAGGGTTTTTAGATGAAAACAAGTTCTCTAACTAAAAAAGAAATGAATTAAAGTTTTCAGGAAATTTTTTTTCAAAACATTTAAAGTTACAAATATTTTAAAATGATAATATTACATGAAAAGGGTTATTTATAACATTGGAAGAGTAAAATTAAATTTTTACTATATAATTATCCAATAATTTACTCTAATATAAATTCAAGTATAAACAATTCCGAACAAAATAAGATATTGATGTAAACCCTTGAAAATACCATAATATTTATGTGAGAATCAATTGATGAATAGATTGTGTGTTCCAAATATAAATCCACATAAAATAATTATAAATATAAAAATATACAGTTAAAAGTGATTACACAGAAAGTCATAAAATATTAATTAAAATGGGGAAGTAATATAACCCAAAGAAAAGAAATTGGGTTATGAAATTCATTTCCACTTGGTAACTCTTAATTCATATCCCCTTAGAAAAAATAATTTAAATTGAAACTCAAAATACCATTAATAATGAATGAATCGTGTTATTACCAGTACAATTGGAAGTATTTACACCATATATAATAAATTTGGTGCATAATAATAATTCTGCCTCAAAGAATGGAATTTGAGATGAAGTCCATTACAACTATGGTAACATTTTAATCAAAAACCCCATAAATAATATTCACCAAATAAAACAATAAATAAAAATGAATATAAAATAACTAATGATAAAATATACCATTATGGGAAGTAGATACACCGCAAAAAATTAGTAAGTGGTGAATATAGATGGAAAAAGGGAGATGAAAATTCATTACCTCGTGTCTCCTTTGAGGTAAAAATCCTTTAAACTAATGTATACTGGTTTAAATCAGGTTAATAAAAAACTAAATAATCATATTAATATTTATTAAAAAATATATGATCATATTATAATATATTATAACTCTTTTGTTTGTAATCGCTAATTATTTTCTCTATTTCAGGAGTAGTTTTCCTTATTTTTCAAGTTTGTTTTGAGTTTTCATTCATTTAATATGGACAATAAATGAAAGTAGTCTTCACGTGTACATATGACATACCGTCTTAATGAATGATGCATTTCATTTACTAACTCAAAATTTTATGATTTATTATAAATTCATATATATATATATATATTATAATTATATTATAATATTTATGTCATATGTGTAGCATAGGTTTAATAAATCCATCTTTATATTTTCTATGTATAGTGTGATTGAATCACATCGCTTTTAGGAGGCAGTAGTCCACACTTCCACAAATGATGTTATCATATTTACAGAATATATAAAGCATAATGGTATGTGTTATATAAAATATAAATAAGAATAAATAAATTATAAGTATCATATATATCATATATAAACATGGTTTCTATCATATTTACCAACAATGAGAGGTGGTAAAGTAAAAAATGAATGACATTATTTTGTGATGTTGTAGTTCGTCCACTACTGGAATAGAGGTTTTCCCAACACTTATATACCAACGGTTTGCTTAAAAAAATGGTAAAAAATAGTTTTAACAACGGTTTTCTTAAAACATTGTTTAAACTAGGTGTTTGAGACCCTTTACAAAAGGTTCTAGTGAACCGTTGCTAATGGGGTCTAAATTCCCCCTACCAACGGTTCTTGAAAACTGTTGGTAAAGGGTACCTTTACCAATGGTTTTTAAAAACCATTGGTAATGGTTTGTCCTAATAACACCACACGACCCTTCTCCTCTCCCCCATTTGGACAAAACCCTAATTTGACAGCAGCCCCTGTGATCAGAGAACCTCTTCCCCATTCGAACAACACCTCTCTCGGGTTCATCTATGTTCCTCCATCTGAATGGTTGGAATCTCGACTTCCCCCAACCAAGCTGGTGAATCTTCATCTGAACCATCCCAAATTAGGTATTTTCTTATGTGGTACCTTATTTTTATTGTTATCAATATAATATTTCAGTTTTATGTTTTGATTTTGATTTTTATCTGTTTTTTTTTCTATTTTGATTTATCCTAGAAAAACCTTTTAGATTATTTCTCCAAAACCATAGAAAAACCTATTAGATTTTTTAGTTGTCACATTAATTTATCATAACATTATATTAAAATGTTATATAAATAGACTGTATGGTTATAGACCTCTCGGTCGTCACCTACATTAATTGTATCTTACACATTGTTCGAGATTTCATTGGGTACCCAGGTAAACTACCTGGTTATATGCGTAGATAAGGGTAATTACCATTTTACAGATGCATGAATACTCTCAAGACATAGGATGGAGCATGTAGACTATTATTGGGTCGTAGATCAAGAAGCTAGGTCGAATTTTATATTTTATTGATCCTCTTGTATAGGAATACTTCATACTAGTTGTAACTATGTTTTTCTTATTGATATGTGACATACATTACCATAATTTTATTTATGATAATTTTATTTGTTGGTATTAATGATTTGGTTATTTTCATCTATTTACAATATTTTCCCATTGTTATCTTTCTTCCACTTTTTAACTGATAATATTAAAATTGTGCAACTTAGGTAATGAGGGAATAGTCTCCCCCATACACACCAAAGGCTCCTAGTATTAGTCAATAACATTTGGAATTTTGGTAGATGTGCATGAGGCAATGTGTCCATCTGGGTTCTAGTCACTAATGAGTGGAATCCTTGTTTGGGACATCACAATTTTTGGATATCCTTTTTATAGGTGTTTCTAATCAAATTCATAACTATAACTATTGAAGACCCCACCCTTTCCCCTCATCTGTCAAAAAAACCTAAAAGACAATGAATAGAAATGATCATTCCAAAATGCATTTACACTGAAACCCTCCAGAAAGAAATAAATTAAAATACCTGAAAGTTATTACTTAGGCCACGTTGCACAAGCCGATTGCCACATTGTTTGTAGAAACCAAATTTTCTCCAATACTCTAATGATCTTCATTGCTTCATTTCTATTTTACTCTTCTAGAAACTCCTCTCTAAGAAGGTCAACTATCGTGTATGCATACTCACCTTCAAATTCATGGGTGAAAGTACAAGGAACGGATGAAGATAAAAAATTTCTAAAACAAGTTTACCAACATGCATCATCCTCGATGGAAGTAAGATAGAAATTCACATCGACGTTCATAATGAAATGATTTTGATGTATATAGTGAAAGTGTGGTGGATGTTCATTGTTGATGTTGTTCGTCTACGAGACTTTCACCTTCTCTTCTCCTCTCGCTATGTCTTGGACATCATGCAATAGCCTTATATAATGTAGGGTAAATTGAGGTTGCTGAGAAACTATGGCACCGCATTATCTTTCATGTCTAGTGCCCTCAATATTGTTTTTCTAATCAAGATGCCTCTGATTATTAGTTGTGTGTAAAGGTGGTGTGGCAGCCTCCATGATAGATTGGAAGTTGACCAATCCATTTCATGAACAAGATGGGATGATAAATCTAACATTAAGAGCATCCAATACAGGAAATTGTTCCAATGATTCGGCAAGTGAGGCTACATTTAAAGATATTTCCTGTGTTTCATCAAGCGAGTCAGTTCCTAGTTCCAAAAAGCATTCACAAACATCACTAATTAGTTTCCTCGAGGATTAACATGGGTTCATGGCTTTGTATGATCAAAGAGATCTATCATGTAATGCTTTTACAACCTATGTGGTGCATGTTTCAAATTCCTCTAGGAAAAAGGAACAAATGTGTTGAGTTGTAAGCCACATCTATTTGATGTTTTGAAATGTTAATTATGTTTTGAAAATGGGTTCAATCATTGAGGAAAAGTTGAACTGTACTTGATTCATGTATGGATGAGGGATTCACATCCATTCCAAGGGGTTTTGATGGAAAGGATGGATGATAACATTGGTTGGTGTTATCATGGATGTCTAATCATGGTATGTTTGAAAACATGTTGGGTATGTTGTGGAGTTTTAGTTGGGGTTCTAGGGGTTCTCTCCCGATGATGGAGGTGTTAAACATCAGATGGTGGTGTTTGTGAGCTAAAGCGTATAGTGGGGAGCACCATAGAAATTAAGTGGTCGGTTGATGACATGATTGGAATTTTTAATTATATAGACTTTGGTAAAATCCATCTTGGTGTTTATATCGGTTGAGTACATTGAGATGAAGGTTGTGGTTGGGTTGTGTTATTGGTGTTTGGAGCAATGTAAGTATTTAATGGTACCTTTATGTTTTTCATAATGAATAATTAGAAGATCACATTTGGATTGCATTTATATTTTATAAGAAAGATCCAGGGGTCCTTGGTGACGTGTACGAGTCAACCCCGCCTCAATCCGAGGCATGGTGTGGCCGCTAGCACTCAAAGGGTCTCTATTTTGTTTAAAATGGAAAATATTTTTAGTGAAAACAACAACTGAACAACTGAAATCCAACCAAATGCATTCCGATTTAATTGATCATTTATAAGAATGATAAAAAGGTCCTTGGTGATTTGTACGAGTCAACCCCACCTCAATCTGAGGCACGTTGTGGCCACTATCACTCAAAGGGTCTCTATTTTGTTTAAAATGGACAAGATTTTAAGTGAAATCAACAACTGACCTACGGAAAGTTTACCAAACGCATTCATATTACATTGATATTTTATAAAAACGATCCAAGGGTCCTTTTTGATGTGTAAGAGTCAACCCCGCCTCAATCCGAGGCATGGTGTGGCCGCTAGCACTCAAATGGTCTATATTTTGTTTAAAATGGACAAGATTTTAAGTGAAAACAACAACTGACCTACGGAAATCTGACCAAACGCATTCGGATTGAATTGATCATTTATAAGAAAGATTCAAGTGTCCTTGGTGACGTGTAAGATTCAACCCCGCCTCCATCCGAGGCACAGTGTGGCCACTAGAACTCAGAGGGTCTCTATTTTGTTTAAAATGGACAAGATTTTAATTGAAAACAACAACTGACCTATGGAAATCTGACAAATCGCATTTTGATTGCATTTATCTTTTATAATAACGATCCAAGTGTCCTTGGAGACGTTTATGAGTCAACCCTTTCTTAATCCAAGGCACGGTGTGGCCGATAGCACTCAAAGGGTCTCTATTTTTATTAAAATGGACAAGATTTTAAGGTAAAACAACAACTGACCTATGGAAATCTGACCAAACGCATTCCGATTGCATTGATCTCTTATAAGAAGGATCCAAGGGTCCTTGGTGATGAGTACGAGTCAACCCCGCCTCAATTCAAGGCACAGTGTGGCCACTAGCACTCAAAGGGTTTCTATTTTGTTTAAAGTGGACAAGATTTTAAGTGAAAACAAAAACTGACCTATGGAAATCCAACCAAATGCATTCGGATTACATTTATATTTTATAATAACGTTCCAAGGGTCCTTGGTGATGTGTACGTGTCAACCCTTCCTCAATTAGAGGCACGATTTGGCCGCTGGCACTCAATGGGTCTCTATTTTGTTTGAAATGGACAAGATTTTAACTGAAAACAACAACTAACCTACAGAAATCCAACCAAACACATTAGGATTGCATTGATCTTTTATAAGAACGATCCAAGGGTCATTGGTGATGCGTACGAGTCATCCCCGCCTCAATCCGAGGTACGGTGTGGCCGCTAGCACTCAAAGGGTCTCTATTTTGTTTAAAATGGACAAGATTTTAAGTGAAAACAACAACTGGCCTACAGAAATCCGACCAAACGCTTTCGGATTTCATTGATCTTTTAAATGGGGTGTCATGGCATGTGATCTATCATGGGCCTCATATATATCATGTCATGGTTGGCCTAGTATACTAGGGTGATCATGTGTTTGGGTCTATGATACTTATGGGCTAATATCTGGATGAAAATACTCTTATTTGGGAGGGTGGATATGCTTATGGGTCTTATTACTTAAATGAGAATACTCTCATAGGGGAGGGATGATATTTAAATAGGTATTATTCCACAAATTATAATACAAAACATAGGAGTGGGATGATATTCTTATCGGGAATATTCATTAAATGAAAATAATCTTATAGGGGAGGCCTGAGATGATTATATAGATTATGCCTCAAATGAGAATACACCCATATTGGAGGGTTGATATGATTCTAGGGATCGTTATTTGGATGATAATACTCCCATGTGGTAAAGAATATATGCTTTTTATTATTATTCCGTAAATAAGGGTACTCCCATAGTATAGGGATGAGATCCTTGTAGGTCTTATGCCTCAGAATTGGAAGAACACATATGGGTGGTCTGAGATACTGTTGAGGGTATTCCCTGGATGAGAAAACTCCCATAAGTGGATTTACATGATGGAGTATAAAAAAAACTCACATATTTGAGGTCAATGATAATTATGTATATAGTGGGGAGACCATGGTATATTATATGTTTTGTTTGGTTCCTATTATGTACTCAGAGAAACCCTAACATTGGATGAAGTACGTATGGTTGATCGAGCTTTAATACTTGAGAATAAATGTGTCTTGATGTGGATGGGGTAGTATGTGGTCAAACTATATTTTTATAATGTCGACATGATCGATGTGAAATGCTTGGTAAAAGTTCAGCACTTGGAAAATTAATTTAGGTTTAATCATGGTCATGGATTTGAAGATCAATGATGGTTTTTTATTAGTTCTATTCCAGTTCTATCTCAACTAGGTTGTGCATATTGCCTGATCATGCACATACAATAGCCTATTGCAGGTTTAATATTGGGGGTTTATTAATGAGATTCATCCCCCCCCCCAATGTATGTGCACCTCAGTGTGTGTACAAACCTTATAATTTCTTTGAGGTTGAGAACATGATGTATAGTGGATTGAGAAAATTCCAAAGATTTATGTATTGATAAAACACACCCATGTAGAGCCTTAGGATTGAACTGGAAAGCCCCCCGAACACCCCTACCCCCCCCTTGGATATCCACCCCAAACCCTTGAACAGCCACCCCAAACCCTTGAACAACCCCAAACCCCCGGAATTCTAAATTGATTTCTTTAAGTACATGATTAACTTATAAATTATGTGTTAACGATGTACGGGTATAAATGTTGTATGGGTATACTTGGTCTAATTTTCTTATGATTTTTGAGTTAATTTTGTATGGGTATACTTTCATTAATTGTCTTATTGAGATGTTGTTTTTTTGCTGGTGTTTGGGTGTGCTGCTACAGATTTATCGTAGTAGCCGAGAGGGAATTTATCAGTGCTCTTTTAGCGCTGATAAATCGTGCTTTTATCAGCTCTAAAAAGGCGCTGATAAACTACACCATTTTCAGCGCTAAAGAAGAACTGATAAAAGATAAGTTTATCAATGCTAAAGGAGAACTGATAAAACAATTATTTATTAGCACTAATGAAGCGCTTGTTTAGTGCTGATAAAGGGGTACCCCATTTTATCAGTGACAAGCTTTAATGTGCTTTTTTAGAGCTATTAATTCTCATTTTTTTAGTAGTTCCATTGGTAATGGTTTGTCCCAATAACACCACATGACCCTTCTCCTCTCCCCCATTTGGATAGAACCCTAATTTGACAGTATCCCCCGCGACCGGAGCACCTCTCCCCCATTGGGACAACACCTCTCTCAGGTTCATCTTGGTTCTTCCATCCAAATGGTTGGAATCTCATCTTCCCCCAACCAAGATGCTGAATCTTCATTTGAACCATCCCAAATTAGGTATTTTTCTATGTGGTACATTATTTTTATTGTTATCAATATAATATTTCAGTTTTATGTTTTGATTTTAATTTATATCTGTTTTTTTTTCTCTTTTGATTTATCCTAGAAAAACCATTTAGATTTCATCCCCAAAACCATAGAAAAACCTATTAGATTTTTTAGTTTTCACATTAATTTATCATATCATTATATTAAAAAGTTATATAAATATACTGGATAGTTATAGACCTCTCGTTGGTCACCTACATGAATTGTATCTCACACATTGTTCGAGATTCCATTGGGTACCCAGATAAACTACATGGTTATATGCTTAGATAAGAGGAATTACCATTTTACAGATGCATGACTACTCTCAAGACATAGGATGGAGAATGTAGCATATGATTGGGTTGTAGATCAAGAATCTAGGTTGAATTTTAGATTTTATTGATCCTCTTGTATAGTACTACTTCATACTAGTTGTAACTATGTTTTTATTCTTGATACGTGTCATACATTACCATAATTCAGTTTATGATAATGTTATTTGTTGGTATTACTGATTTGGTTATTTTCATCTATTTCCAATATTTTCCCATTGTTATCATTCTTCCACTTTTTAACTGATAATATTAAAGTTGTAAAACTTAGGTAATGAGGGAATAGTCTCCCCCAGACACACCAAAGGCTCGTAGTATTAGTCAATATCATTTTGAATTTTGGTAGATGTGCATGAGGCCATGTGGCCATCTGGGTTCTAGTCACTAATGAGTTGAATCCTAGTTTGGGACATCACAATTCCTAGATATCCTTTTTATAGGTGTTTCTAATCAAATCCATACCTATAACTAATGAAGTCCCCTCTCCAAAATCAATTTGGACATGATTCAATGAATACACCCTACCAACCCATGATCTATGGCCCTAAACATAGGATCCTTTAATCCATGGTTATGGTGAATCTTGATGAGGCCATAACTAATTTTGATTTGATCCTCATTCTACTCCTCATCCTGATCTCCCTGAAGAAGTTAAAGTATAAAACTCATGTGCTCTCAACAAGACCCTTAAAGATTATGTATTCCCTGATCCACTTATAATATTTTACTGGGAAATCCTTGAATATAGGCATTAGAAATTCTATATCTTATTTTCTTATATACACTGTATTTTGTTATGTTTCTGAATATGATTCTCATAGAGAGTAATGTCTTAGTTATGCTTTTATATAAAGTAAACAATTTTCATTTACCTAAATATTTTTTTTATTGAACTCCAGTATTATTGAATTTTTTGAAATGACTTATTGAAATATTTATACCGAATGGATAGAAGTTAGATGTACGAAACTGATCAGATTTCAACTGATTTTTAAAATAATTTGAACATCTTTTTAGATTTTTCCTTTGACAAGGCTTCAGATAGTGGTCTCATACCCTGCCCATGTTCTAATTTTGTTGGAAGACCTTGTTTGAGTCATGAATCAGTTAGCTATCAAATAATCAAATATGGTTTCCAAAAAAACTATTATTTGTGGTATCACAATGGAGTGAAAATGGATTCTCAAAATTTTGATGATTCAAATGATATGACTAAATTAGAGAGTTTGATATATGATCGGTTTCCATTTATTCGGCATAATGAGAAGGAATAATATCCAGCCAATAATATTTCGATACAAGCACACATGATTCATCCAATGAGATTGATAATGTTGATAGGGTGAAAAAATTGAATTATGATGCAACGACTCCAGAATATCGGCAATGTGTTAAAATGAAAAATTTGGAATTTTTAATCTGATTGTTTCATGGGAAATCTATGTATGGGATTTCAAATACTTCAACTGATTACATTTTTACCTTCTTGAAGGATATACTTCAAGAGGATTAAGATATTCCCTCAAACCACTATATGGAAAGGAAGTTAGTTGATGACCATGGATTATCAAAAAAATTAATACTTCCAAGAATAATTTCAGCTTATTTCGGGAGGAAACTGCAGAAAGTAATGATTGTATCAAATGTGGAAGCTCCCAATGGAAGCCAAAATATGATGGAACACTATCTCGTGTGCCAAAAAATGTATTGTGGAACATTCAATTATTCCCCAGATTATAGAACATTTTCATGTCTGAGGAAATATCTGTAAAAATGCTATGGAATGACACCGAGAGAAAAAAGAATAATGTATAGTTGGTTCACCATGCAGATGGATTTTATTGTCAGAGATTTGATGCTCGATATCCTGAATTTTCAACTGATGTGTGTAATGTGATACTGGGTCTTTCATGTGACAGTTTTAATCCATTTGGGAAGATGCTTACTTTACACAACACATGGCTAGTTTTTATACACATTTATAACCTTCCATGATGGTTATGTATGAAAAAGCCTTACACTTTCTTGAGTATACTGATATCTGGCTTTTCTGATCCTAGAAATGATATATATATACATGAAACTTCTAATAAAAGAGTTGAAATTTATTTGGGATGTGGTTGTTCCCATATACGATGCATGTTCGAAATACATATTTCAGATGCGTGTTGCACTTATGTGAACGATAAATGATTTTCCTGCTTATGCAATGATTTCTAGATTGAGAACAAAAGGAAAATTGGAATTTCTTATATGTATGAAGAATACTCGATGGAAAAGACTGAAATATCATCATATTTTTAGTTTTATGGGACATCGACCATTCTTGTCAATGAACCACCCATATAGAAACTATCGTAGAATATCTGACAATACCATAGAGACTGACGATCCACCTCAATGTATCTATAAAACTGATGTGCTTAATGAATTGAACGATTTCAGTTATTCATTTGGGAAGGTTGTAATGAAATCTAGAAAGAGGAAAAATGTTTCCAATGGTACCTGTTAAAATAGGAAGAAGAATATAATATTCATTGAGTTGTCGTATTGGTCAACCAACATGTAACATCATCGCTTAGACGTAATGCACATTGAAGATAATATATGTGAACTATTGCTTTCTATTCCTCTAAATGTCAAGGGGAAGACAAACGATGATTTTCAATCTCAGCGTGACTTATTAGATTGGGGGATTAGACCAGAATTGAATCCTGTCTGTATGAGTGAAAATAAATGGAAAGTTTCATGTGCTTCTTATGTGATGACACCAGCTAAAAAATAAATTTCTGGAAGTGAAAGATAATATTAAAGTTCCTGAGTTCTATCCAAGAAATATATCAAAATGGGTCAACATAAAATATTTGAAGCTGAAATATTTGAAGACTCATGATTATCATGTCCTTTTTCATGAGTTTATTCCAATTGCAATCTGTCATCTCTTTTCCAATAATGTAAGAGTTTCTGTTATTTTTTTGGGCTATTTTTATAGTTCTTTTTGCTAAGAAGTTTTCCAAATCCTTCTTACAAAAACTGTTGGTAGAGACACCGTTATTTTTGTGTGAGTTAGAGAAAATATTCCCTCCATCATTTTTTACATTCTTGTTGCATCTGACTGTCCATCGTCTGACGAAAATACATCTTGGAGGACCCGTTGCTTTCCGTTGGATGTATCAAACTAAAAGAAACATGTACACAATGAAATCATATGTTTGGAACAAGAATTATCCCGAAGGATCTATTGTGAATAATTACTTGGCTCAAGAATGTATGAATTTATACTCAATGTATTTTCTAATCTTACTATGAGAATAAATAGACCAATGAGAAATGAATAAGAACAATACGAGCAAGTTGAACCCAGTTTTCCATCACATCCTCAAACATGAGGAATTTCGAGATCATATAAATTGACGAAATTAGGCCTTGAAAAGCGAGAGATGGCATATCGCACAGTGTTGTTAAATTGTGATTTTTTTTATTAGTATATCGAGTAAGTAAATTGTACATGTAACCCTTATCTTATCTCTTGTAATTTTAAAAATTTGTTAAACTATTATTATTTTTATCTGCAGGGAACATAAAGAGTTAATATATAGAATGCAGAGTTCTTTATATTTGAGAAGGAAAGAGACTTTTCATATCAAAGGGTTTCTGCATGGTTGTAATTAAAGGTAAAAATATTTTTTGTAATAACTAAATAAAAATAATTTTTAATTAATTACTATTTCTTTATATTTCAGGTATCGATTTTTCTTGCAGACATTGTTTTTGAGGAATTAAGTGCTTTGGATTTTGGTCTTAATACCATGGTTTGTGCTTGTAAATCACTTGTTATCAATGGATACAAATTTAATATCACTGAACGAACAAGGAACGTGAAAACATATCATGATGGTGTTATTCAAACTACCACAACAGACTCTTATGCCATTTCATTGGATAATAGACCTCGTTCTGAAAAAGTAGCTTATTATGGAGTCATGGAGAAAATAATAATTTTGTATTATCACTCTCATGGTCGAGTCACGCTGATGAAATGTCAATGGTTTGATTGAATGATGATGAAAGGCACATTTATTAATGATTGTGGATTTCAATTTATTGACATGAATCCCACTCTTTCCACTGATGAACCATATGTATTGGCATCAATGGTGAAACAAGTTTTTTAGGTCAAAGATCATTGTCATCTTAAATTCGGTGTAATTATTGAAGTAAATCCAAGACATGTTTTTGTTGATGGTGATGATGATGTTGACATTATCCCTAATGAAATTGTAAGAAATTATTTTATTACTTATGATGACTCCAATAGCTCAATTGTCAGAGTTACTTGTGAACCTGAATTTGTGGTGGGAAATATATAGAATCATACATTATTGTTCTCACATACATGTTTAACCCATATCATTTAGAGTTTGTATCCTATTACTTACATTCAAACCACCATAAATATTTTTTTTCTTTATGTTTTTTTATCCGAATGGTTTTTCTAAATTTTTTTTTGGGTTAAACATTTGTTATCTGTTTCTAATTACTTTCGTATTTGTTTTCATTGTAGGAAATAAAACCCATTGAAGAGATGTGGTAGAAAAAGATGATAGAAATTAATCGTCGCATGACACAGATGGGTGTTCCTCCACTTATCCCTATTGTGAGTATTTTAGATCAAATATATATATTTCAATAACTTATAATATCATGTGTTTAATTTTGTGTTTATCTTTTTTTTAGGATCCACCACCCTAGAAGAGTGATATCTGACAAGGAGCCTGATATTTCTCCCAGTACAGAGGCTGGTGGTATGAGGGGGTGGTGTCAAAGTGAGATGATCATATAGTGGTCCTGGTACTGTGGTCGATGGTACTAGGGATTGTGGTGCGAGAGTTAGATGATCCAATGGTCGTACCTGAATTGACTATCCCCTTACCAAACATGTATCTTATATGCACCATTTTGATATCGGTGTGTCTTTAGGGACACATGGGATATTTGGGCCTGTGTTTTTTACACTACCAGTTGTCCAGACATTTGTTCCATCATCTTTTGCTTCTGGTGAATTATTTTCAAGCTATTATATTCCACATTATTTGACTCCTGCTCCGACACAGTATGTGGCTGAGGAGCGTACACTGAGGGACACTTTACATATACACAGTATTTCTTTATCTTCTGCACATCTAGTGATTCCCATTGATCTAACTACCATAGGTATATTTATATAACTCTAACATGTTTTTATACAAAAATTTATTTTTATTATAACTTGTACTGATATTTTTTTCTTTAATTACATATTCATCTACTGATAAGAGGCATGGGAGGAGGATTACTCGCTTGCGTGTGGTATGGAACTACCAAAAACAGTTGATGGTTGAATACAATTATGATGGACAAATGATTGATAAACCTGGGCAGCAATGTCTGGGTATTTTGGCGACTCTAGCCAAATACTCCGACATCATTCAGGTTTGCCCTCTATCTTGGAGACATCTGCCACACGAATTCAAGGATAATGTGTGGGCACAAATATGGGTATCAAACCTATTGGATTTAATGTAGTATTTTTTTTAATTATATAAATTAATCTATAGGGTGGAAGCTTCTGTTTAACTTCCCTGATGGTGAGGGTTCACGACAAGCACGTTTAAGGGAGCTAGGAGAGAATTGCAGATCTTATAAGAATGTTTTGTATGTTTTATGGTGTGATAGAGTGGGAACAGAGTTGGAGACAGTACCTATCGTGGATGACTTCCCGATAGAGCAATATCGCCAAATGATTACCCATTGTGGGACTCCAAAATTTAAGTTATTAATCCCATTTTTGGTATTTAAATGATAGTTTTCATATTTTTAATTAATATTCTATTATTTATTAATAAACTTTATTTTGGGATCTTTTGAAAAAAAACAAAAAAAAACATTGATTCAAAGAAATACCTCCACACTTTGGAGTACACTACTATATCAGATCATAAGAGGCAGCTGGTATGATATTGTTTATAAATTTTCTTTAGGAATTTCCCTTTTTTTGGTTCCTACATAAATTATGTGGTTTATTGAATATTTAATATATGATTATACTGGAACATTATATTGTTTCAATGTCATTACAGAAGCACAAATTGAATATTGAAAGACATCTCCCTCGAGAAAAATTGTTTTTCTTGGGTGGAAGGAAAAAAGATGGAACTGAGTTTAATGAACCGACACAAGAAAATATTGTAAGTTTTAATTTGATTATTTTGAAGTTTAATAACTATTTTGAAATTTTATAATCTATTAATATTTAAAACAGGCTGCTTTAGGGGCCTTGATTCCCAGAAGCCTGAAAATTTTGGTCCACACTATCATTTACATCAGGTTTTGGGAGATGAGCACTCTGGTCAAGTACGATGCTAACCTGGTAAGAATATAGTCCCTACGAGGTGTTGGTCCTCTCTAGGTATCCATTATTGTACCACCGAGTTGTAAAAGGTTAAGGAGCATGCAAGAAACTCTAATAAAAGGGTCACAGAGTAGGAAGAACATGTTCAAATGAGAGAGAAAGAATTTATGAAACTGATCAAAGCTTTATCTTCATCACTTCCACTAGAGGCCAGAGTGGATTGTTGGACATATATGTCGTCAATGGGTGAATTATCTAACGCACCCGGTGTTAGTTCTAGTAGTGGTCTACATGAGGACATTCTTGGTGATGAAGAGGATGCTGAAGAGGAAGATGTTGGGGATGATGATAATCTCTAGATCAATGGTGATGATGAACGTGAGGGCGAGGGAAAGGATGAGGACGTGGATGAGGGTGAGGATGGGGTTAAGGATGAGCATGGGGATGATAAAGGGGATGATGACGAGGAATGAGATGGCAGGAAGAATGAGGCTGATGATGACAGTGGTGATGGTGATGGTGATCAGGGGTAGATTGATCCATTACATTTTTTACTCATATTTATGAAAATTGATTATTTATTTAATGTGGATGTGTCATTATACTTCAATGCCTAGCATACCATGAACACACCCATCACACCCCCACCCTCCTCCTTGGACCCTAACAGCCCCCCAGACAGCCCCCCCCCCGGACAGCCCCCTAGAGGGCTCCCCGGAAAACACCCCCACCCTCCTCCATAGACCCCGGACAACCCCCCCCCCCCCCTCCCCCCGGACACAACCTGGACAACCCCCCAAATAGCCCACTGGATAGCCCCCTAGACAGCCCCCCTAGACATTCCCTCCCACCCCTCACCCTAGACCCCAGAAAACCCCTAGGATATCCCCCCCACTTTTATCCCTGGACCCCGGACAGCCCCCCGGACAGCCCCCAGACAGCCCCCCGGACGACCCCCCACCCTCATCCCTGGACCCCGGACCACCCCCCCCCCCCCCCCTCACACCCTCCTCCCTGGACACTGAACGGCCCCCCAAATAGCCCCCTAGACAGCCCCCCCCCCCCAACAGCCCCCCCCCCAACAGCCCCCTGGACCCCAGACAACCCCCCGGACAGAATTGTTCTGAAATAAATTTTTACCACTCATATAAGGTGAACTTTAGGATGGGTTCCTTTAAATGGGAAGACTATAAGAACCTGGGTTTTCACTCTGGTATGGATATTTTTTAATTATGTATAACTATTTATTTTTTACCAAATCTGGAAGCCTAATGATTTTATAATGGTTTATTGGGCTTCTTGGGCTTGTTCGGAGCTCAGAACCCCGGTCGGCGTAGAAAAACAATATTCCTCAGGGTTAGTAAAAAATTTAAGTCCATCCCACAAGGTATCTAATCACCATATTAGGATATATATATTAGAAGCAATGTGCATGATTTTCCCTAGCCATGCACCATGGGATGCACATCATGCACAATTTCTATAGTTTTAGCATAAGATATTATCACTATTGTTGTAAGATTTGCCTAACTGGAATACAGAAAACCGGCCAAACTCATTCTGATTGGGTTGATAATTTAATAAAATCATCCATGAGTCATATGTGACATGTATGAGTCAACCCCGCATGAATCTAAGGCACAGTGTGGCCGGTGTCACTTAAAGTGTCTATCTTTTGTTTAAAATGGACACCCTTTTAAGCAAAAATAACTGGCAAATGGAAAACCGACCAACCGTATTTGGATTATGTTGATACTTTAGGAAAATTATCCATGGGTCATATGTGACATGTACGACTCAACCTTGCCTCAATATGAGGCACGATGTGGCTAGTACCACTCAAAGTATCTCACTTTTATTTGAAATGGAAAACATTTTAAGAGAAAACAACAACTAACATACAGAAAACATTCCAAACATATTCATATTCTATTGATACTTTAGAACAAATATCCATGGGACATTTTTTATGTGTAAGATTCAACCCCACATCAATCCGAGGTATAGTGTGGTTGGAACCACTCAAAGTGTATCGCCTTTATTTGAAATGATCATCATTTTTAGTGAAAACAACAACTGGCATATGAAAAACCAACCAAACACATTTGGATTGTGTTTATACTTTAGGAAAATGATTCATGGTACATTTTTTATGTGTACTAGTAAACCTCGTATCAATTTGATGCATGGTGTGGCCGGTAACACTCTAAGTGTCTCTCTTTTGTTTAAAATGGACAATGTTTATGTAAAAACAACTGGCATATGGAAAACCGACCTAACGTATTCAGATTGTGTTGATACATTAGGAAAATGATCCATGGGACATTTTTTATGTGTCGGAGTCAACCCCGCATCAATCTGAGGCACGGTGTGGCCGGTACCACTCTAAATGTCTCTCTTTTGTTAAAAATAGACATCATTTTAAGTGAAAACAACAACTGGTATATGGAAAACCAACCAAATGCATTCATATTGTGATGATACATTAGTATAATGATCCATTAGACATTTGGAGGTGTAAAAGTCAACCTCGCTTCAATCTGAGGCATGGTGCGGCCGGTACCACTCTAAATGTCTCTCTTTTGTTTAAAATGGACATCATTTTAAGTGAAAACAACAACTAGCATACGGAAAACAGACCAAACGTATTCAGATTCTATTTATAGTTTAGGAAAACAATACATGAGTCATTTTTGATGTGTACAAGTCAACACCTCCTCAATCTGAGGTGTGGTGTGGCCAGTACTACTCAAAGTGCCTCACCATTATTTGAAATGATCAACAATTTAAATGAAAACAATAACTGGCATACAAAACACTGACCAAACACATTATTATGGAGTTTATACAATTTAAAAATGATACATTGTTAATTTTTGATGTGTACAAGTCAATACCACCTCAATCTGAGTCACGGTGTGGCCGGTAGCACTCTAAGTGTCTCTCTTTTGTTTAAAATGGACACTGTTTTATGTAAAAACAACTGACATATGGAAAATTGGACAAAGGTATTGAGATTTTGTTGATACATTATCAAAACAATACATGGGTAATTTATTATGTGTAAGAGTCAACTGAGCCTCAATTCAGGGCCCGGTGTGGCTGGTACCACTCAATGTGTCTCTCTTTTATCTGAAATGGACAACATTTTAAGTGAAATCAACAACTGGCATATAGAAATCCAACCAAATGCATTCATATAGTATTGATACTTTAGGAAAATGATCCATGGGTAATATGTGATGTGTACGAGTCAACCCCACCTTAGTCTGAGGCATGGTGTGGCCGGTATCACTCTAATTGTATCTCTTTTGTTTAAAATGGGCATCATATTAAGTAAAAACAACTGGCATACGGAAAACCGACAAAATGTATTCGGATTGTGTTGATGCTTTAGCACAATGATCCATAGTCAAGCCTCACACAATCCACTTCTCATGTGAGGAAATCATACCCCTATTCTAAAACACATGACTTTTAATACGCCAAGGACAACTATATTCCCTAAGTCACACAAGCTCATTGATACACACCCATTATCATCATCACTAAGTTCAAAGACAACCACCCCAAACAATGGGACATTATATTTGTGTATGGTTGAATTCATTTATTCATTTCTTTATTTTGGGTTATTATCATCTAATTTCTTAATTTTATCATGTATTTATTATTAAAAATGCAATTTTGTATGTATTCTAAATTCTGTATAATATATAATTACGCATTCAGTTTTTAATGTATTGTATTCATAATTCATTATTAAATAATGTATCCTTCTAATTATCACTTTTTAATTATGTATCCTTATTATGTATTGTATTTTATTCTATATTTACTATTGTGAAATTCACACAACAACACACAGAGCAGGTTTTTGTGTATATTGTATAGCAAAGCCTATACCAATGGTTTTAAACCATTGGTATAGGTTCTATAATTATTTTTTTACCAATGGGGAATTCAAAACCATTGGTAAAAAACCTTTACCAAAGGTTTAAACCATTTGTATAGTGGTGAATGGAAGACTATTTTCTAATGGTTCCTACAGAACTGTTTGGAAAAAATATATGCCAACAGTTTGAAAACCTTTGGCATATGTGTTGTATAAGAACTCTATACCAACGGTTTTATGGAAATCGTTGGTATAGAGTAAATTTCTTCACATATACCAACAGTTTATCTCAATCCTTTGGTATATGTCTATTTTCATGGCTTACATGGATACAATTTCTAAAACCATTAGTATAATTTATACCAACGGTTCTACACCCTATACCAATGGTTTCCAATCGCTGGTATACCTCTCCTTTCCAGTAGTGGTCGTACACATAAATGATAAGTTTTTTCCCATTATATGGATGTTTGTGTATTTTGAGGTTGAAAAAATTTAATTAAAAATAAATGTATGTTTAGGATGATAATTTTATTATATTTTCATGTCATAAAGTAGATTTTATTGGTTGTTGAATGGAAATAAAACAAAAGAGCCATAGGAAGGTCGTTACCTCTTTTTCGGGTAGCTTCTTTTGGATTTCACCAAAGGACCTCATTGGATGGATTTTTGAAGAAAGCTTGTATTCTATGATTATGGTAGGTATTTTTATGAGCTATGTGTTTAGATATTGGTTAATCAAAATTTTCTTTGAAATGTGTGAATAAGTGAGAGGGGTGAGTACATTTTTATATTGTAGGAGGATTGGTATTCTTGTTAATTTTTTTAAATGGAATTTAATACATGATTTTTTAATGAAATGTGGAACCAATTGTGGACCAAATTATTTAAAATATAGTAAATGGTCTAAATATTTCCAACTAATTGATTTTGGACAAGTATCTAGGTCATTCTAACCCTTATTTTTAAGGTTGAGACCCTTATTAAGCTAATTTTTCTCTTAATTAGTATAATTTATTTTAATCACTTTCACTAATATTTTTCATCAAAAAATAAGATTAAATTATTATAATTTATAAATTATGATGATTAATAATATTTAATAAATTTCTTCAAATTAATATCTAATATGTATCGTAAAATTTACATAAATATAATTCTGCAGACCGGGCAAAAATATGAGTTATTAAACAAATAATGTTCAACAATTTTGCTAATATTTTATAACCTATTTGATGTTTAAATTTATTCAACTAACTTAAATTGAATTAATATTTATATAATTGATATAATTTCACTTTAAAACCAATTTAAAATATAATTTAAACTTATTAATAAATTTTACTGGAAATAAATTTTTTATTAAAATTCAGTATTATTCATTATTCATCAAATTATGAAAATTCCAATAAAAATAAAAACAATTCACCATAAGGTAATTTTTATGTTATCATTTAAAAAATAAAGTTAATCTTGAATTATAAATTTTATAAAAGTTCCCAAAAATGTATTTAATATAGCTTCTCCATTAAAAGGTGGTAAAATAGCCTTTTGAAAAAATATAGGTTTTTATCCATAAAATTATGTTGGTTCTCATATTATTCCAATAAAATAAATTGGATGAATATCAAAAATATTTTTTGGATATATAATATATATTCTAATTTGTTATATAATACTATTCATAAATTCTAATTTAATTGATATGTTATATTTTGTTATATTAAATAATAATGTTTTATTAATATATTCTTGTTCACTTAAAAATTATATTGTGTTTAATAGAATTAATTGAAGATGTTCATTGTTGTGTATGATTCATAATAACTCAATATAGCTTGAATTCAAAGCTATATTGTGCATTAATTTTATTTTGAATAGTAAATATATTTTAAAGTCTTAGGGTATTAGATTCCCTTATGTGCTTGATGTTGCATTTCATGCACACTATCGAATAAAATATTCTTAATTTAGAATTTTAGGATGATATGATGATTAATGAACATGTTAGGTTTACATGAAGAAAATACTATCTCTATATATTATTGTATTAAAGTTTCCTTGAAACCAATCTGGTTTTAATGAAGGAATACAATGATCCCATTAATAATCTCTTGTATTCACAAAGTTGTTATGCACATAATTTTCCTAAAGATGAAGAAACACACAATGGTTATACAAACATTACTATACTGAGATTCCATATAAAAAATTAATTTTTCATGATATACATATTTGTTTACTTACCATTTTCTGAATATAAGTATATATTGACATTTTTATATATTTTATTTCATGGAGTAAGAGAACTATGATTTATATAGAAACTTGAAAGAGTAGTTTATAAAATTGAAAAAATGTGAACCCATACAAAATATGTCATTTCATTAAGATACTCATCAGTATAAGAAAAATTTGTATGTAAAACTAAATAGAATAATTTTTGATCATATTGAAAAGATAAGACCAATATGTTGTTATTTCATGAAAAATTTGTTGAGAATCTGCACTACAATTTGATATATCATGTTTTATTTTGAAGATACAAAGAATAATAAGAAGAGAGTGGAAAACTGTATTCAGTTGAATATATTTTGGTTATGATGAAATTGGATTCTACAATAATATTATATATTCATATTATTCTTGAATTAAGTTGGAATTAAATAGGCGTCTTTTTTGATACCGATGCATTTGAGACAACCCACTAATTTCTAGGACATTGAGGTATACATTATTTTTTGAAATCCATAATATGTTGATCATATTTTATTGGTTTCTTTTGAATGATACCTATATTACATTTATGACCACTTCCAAATGGGTATTTTGATATCCTGCCTCTTGTGATTCAACGTTAAATCATCCATTTTACTGGTTAGGTTCTAAGAGAATAGTTTCATATTCATACCCATACCTATTCATTTCTTGATAATAAGATAAAAACTATGTTTTGTTGGGATAATAACAACCATACATTTAGGATACAGATCTCCACATTGGAGGAAAAACTTATTTAAAAATCTTAGTGTTCTTTATGATCAACTGTTACATAATAATTCTTATTAACTATAGGTTAAGATAGAAAGATGACATTTTACTAAATAATTATGAGGGGTAAATAAAGAGATAAATGTTTAATGTTAAAAAAATTACCCAACATTGATTATCCCACCCTCTCATTGTGTTCATTCCAATGTGATCGAAATAATTAGTATCTAAGTAGGTAACATTTTAAATAGTATTTTATTATTTGAAGCCCAATTTAGAATAGAATGAATAATTAAAGTTCTTATATATAATACATGGCATAATTCTACCTCTTCCATGAATTTGAAGAATATAAGAAAGAAATATCAGATCATGATGAATATTTTATCCCTCTAATATAAATATTATGATTATTCAATTTTTCAATATGGTATTTCTGAGATGGACAAGTCATGTATTCAAGTCCCGAATCTAGTAGTTTAATAATCATTCAATTGAAAGTAAAATACATATACCATATTTAGTGATTCCTCCCTAAATTAAGAAAATTCAAACGAATATCTTAAAAAAATTATCCACTATAAGACTAAAGAATTAGAGGGAGTGAATAAATATCAATGATGAATTAGTTTCTACTTCAAATAATATTATTTAAATTTTTATGAGGAAAAATTCACTTTTACCAATTCCTAATTCAAAGGGATACGAGAATATATCATGGAGATTAATGAAGATCTAGTGATCTAGGTGAAATATTTTGAAAATGGAATGAAATATAGAATTAAGAACTCAATGAAAATTATAGGAAATCTAGGAGAGTATATTGATCTTGAATAAAATTATTTAGTATTGAAGATCAATGGAAAAATAGAATTAATGATAAAGTGTTCTACTAGGTAATTTTATGAAACATTCCTTGCATTAATAAAAAATAGAAGGCTATCATAGATTCCAAAAACGATCAACTCGATATCAATGAAAGTACGATATAGTTGAATGACATCATAAAGAAGGATAAATATAAAATTATCAATTTGGATGAACATATAATCAATCAAAAGGTTATTCTTGATTGAAAATAGAGAAATATGAGAAAATCATCAAGAATATGAAAAGTATTAAAAATGGAGACATATGGTAAAATATTGAATTTTTTTGAGTTCAGTCTTAACAACAAGAGGAAATAAGAGTTTTTTACATCAAGAGATGTAACCACACAAAATTATATGGAGGAATATTATACTAACTGACCTCTCTCTGATAGGAATAATAAAATAGTTTCACTCAATATTCAACCACAAGTAACCTCTAAAAGCTAGGTATCATCCACTACTATTAATAATATATGTGCTTACTCTGGACTTATATATTTTATAGGATCCAAATAAAAACCTATAAAAGTGGATAAAGAAAGTGATATGGTACATAAAACTACACCTATAGTGAATAATTATGATTTTCAATCATGTTTTTCCCTAATGAATCCCATCATAAGATCAAAAATTAATTGAAAAAACATGCATGTGATTGCAGTGAAACTATTATTATAAAGAGGATATCTTGATTTTTTAGTAATTATTGGGTATGTGAATGATTTGGGTATATGTCATATCATTTTTGGTTAATTTTTTCATTTAAAAAAAATAAAAGGATGCCCATATCAATGGTTAATAGGAATAAAAAAGATAAGACCATAAAAGATAGGAAATATACCAATAATAGATTGGAATGTTTAAAGAACCTCTATGGTATTTGAAATGGATGTTACCCAAGTGAAGAGGTAGGAAAGAAAAAATTTCAAGAATGCTACTAAAATATTTCAGATGATAAGAAAATAAAATCTAAATTCTGTAGATAACTCTACATTAGGAACAAATCAAGACCAAATCCATACAAATATGATTCCTAATATGTTAAAAATAGGTAATTCAACCATAGGTGAAAATTAGAAGAATAATATCTCCTAGAGAAAACCAGGAAAAGAAAAAATGATTCAAAACTAAATTACTATGGTGATTACTCTATTAAATATGAAGTCGCACCTTGGGCTATTATAAGTATGCAAGGGATATCATTATAAAACAACAAAAGCTTATGAGACACTATAGAAGACAAGTAAAAGAAAAAAAAATAAATGGACTAGAGTTCAATATAGAATACATGATAAAGCATTTGAATCTACAAAAGATTTTGGTCATATTCTAAATAATGTACTAGTTAGTGAACATCAAATTTGAAAATAAGAAGAAAATTAAAAGAAGAACATCTAAAAATTATTGATAAATGAAAACAAAATACACCACATGATAAAATTAAATTTTATGATAGGTTATCATAATATTAATAATATAAATTTAATAATTACAATATAGATGGTGAAAAAGGGTTGGATACATCTCAAATGATTATTTTTTCATAACCCCAAATAATAAAGAAATAAAAATGAAGTATACAAAAGGACAAAGTTAAAAATATACATTGATATCTGCTGTAAAAATTAAAATTTCATACAATGTTGTGAAAAAAGTAAGGCAATGATTTAGTGGTTCCCAACATTAATATTAAATCTAGTAAATTTATCATAATGCATCTAACATCACATGGAGAAGAAAATAAAGGATGTTCATCATTAAGAAATAACTCTCGTTATAATATTTCTTTCTAAAAAGAAAACTGGCTCACCACATTAACAATATTCTTTGTGATTTTTCATTTCCTATAGAAAATTTAATGTGATGGAGATACATATGTGGAGAGATTAGTTGAAGATTATATTTCTATATATGTAATCAGGAATATTTATTCCAAAAAATAAAAGAAAACAAGCTTGTTTGATCAATCTGATTTCATATTTAAGATCAATTGTTACAAAATATCAAAGATCATCCAGGATGATAGTTTTTATGATATTGTAGAAGTTCAAAAAAATTTAATTCTCCATCATATATAATATATAAAAAATTATTATTAACATCAATCGGAATTCATAAGAAGAACTAATGATAAGATACATCTTCATGAAGTGAACCTATAGATAATCCTATCAGTGGGAGTATCCATAGATGTTCCAACTAAATTTTCCATTAGTCCAAACTATTATCCTGGAATGTTACATATTTGTGAACTCATTTTTGAAGTGTTTTTAATAACTCTCGTCTCCATAATTAAAAAATGAATTTATGCCCTATTTTTAATGTGACGAATACAAATAAATCAACGATATCACCACATGAATCTTAAAATAGCTCCAGGGTTAATTTCATGAACATTATATAACTATTATTATTTTATGTTTTTTATCTATGTGTTGAAATGAGTGTAAAACTTTTAGAATTAATATATCTTGATAATTTTCCTTAAAATGTGTATACTAAAACTTTTAATTTAATTATGTCAATTAGTATAAACCAATTACTATCAACCTAAAAAAATTGAACAATGTGAGGGGTGTGAAACAAGCTATTTTATATCAGTTGGTATCATATTATGAATTTAGAATGGATTACATTGATGTTTAAATTAAAACCTCTTATTTTCTACTCCAATATTTCCGAAGTGAAATTCGTGTGCAATAATTGATGGGTTATTTATTAATAATTTAATGATACCATCTTATCTCATGTTTGTTAAATTTGATATCAAAAAAGGGGATGCAATAAAATTAAAATGAAAAGACGAAAAGGGGAGGTAAGTAAAAATTCATATTTCCAAAATTAGATAAACAAATTGAGATGTCATTTTCTATTTATATTTATAATAAATAAAATGGTGGGGCTTGATGGTCCTAAATTTTATTTCTATTGATTGAATTTTTAGTGAGTCAGAATGTGACGAAGTAGTTATTGTAAATATTTATTGATGTAGAATTGATTGTAAATTAATTAGTGTTAAAACTATTGTTGAATAGAATATGTAATGTTTCCAATTTTTTAAAACAACAAAATAAGTTGGTATAAAATGATGTTACTTTTTTTAATTATGGAAAGGTTGTAAAAATAATTTCATAAAGAAAAGATGATGATTTCCTTTGTTGAGTATTTGTTGAATACTACATAAATGTTAATTTTCATGAAGAAGTTTTAATTCCATTCAAAAATATAAATTCATATATATTTTTATGAATAACATTTATGTAAATTCATTTGGTTATAAAGTAGTTTCTTATACATGTAAATTTCAATTTAAATTTTTTACATTACCAGAAAAGTGGGCAACCAAGTTGGATCACTATGACAGCTCATTCCCACACATGTTGTTTAAGGCTAAACCACAAGTGAGATCCATCTAGGTAGGATATAATGTTTTCAAGTGAAAATTATTTCATAGTTCCCAAAATTATTGAATAAGGGGTGAACATGGTTCCCATATAGAGTGTTCATGATGGTTCTCTGATGAATACATAAGTACGGAATTCCCCAACACTAAGAATTGTATCTAAAGTATATCCAAGTGTTGACACGCATTTTCATTTTAGAACGCTTGAAAACACCAAGTATTATATAACACAGTTAAATTGAAGGAAATACCAATGTATAAACAATAGTCACCTGATAGTGTTCTGGGACCTTTAAAATATTTGGATATAACTGTACCCATAAGATCAAATGAGTCTACACCATTCGACCAAAACATTGATCATCTTCAATCTTGCTACATATCTAACTCAATTGAATAAGTTATTACTAGTATATGAAGTCCTCTATATCATATGGTCTTGTGACAAATAAGATGAGTTCTAATTGATGAATTATTTGGATGAAAATAATAAAAACTATTTTATGCATTCTCCAACATTCAGTAATGTAAATATACAAAAAATAATCATCAGATGAATGACAATAATTTATATTTACATTCCGGTATCAAGAGATTGTGTGAGATTATATTAATGTGTTCCATGTGATCCTCATCACATTCATTTGAGCCCAAAGTCACAATGGGGGGGGTGATGTCAGCTGGAAAAAGAAACCCTATTTTTTGGTGTCGTGTAAAGGAATACTATATTTGAAAAATTCTAAAATAATTATTCATATTTGAAAATGTTACTAACTAACCACTATTATTGGAAAAAATGAAAATTTTAATTGATGTTTGTGGATAAATAGATAATAATAAGTGACTTATCGGCCTATAAATACAAAGGAAAGGCCCATATTTTTCATTACCTTCATTCATGTTTTTCTTCAACGAAGATAATTTTCAATAAAAATTGTATATTTGTGATTATTTTTACATTAATTATTAGTGAGTTCCCTGAGCCACCCATATGTGTGATGAGGTGAGTTTTTTCTAGTCATTTATTTGAGGAAGATCCATGTATTCACACGGTTACCCAAAGGTTTCAGTGTACCCTACCCTATTCAATGAACATATGATAGTTACATGGAGAAAACATAATTTATATGTAGTATTATATTGGAGTTACCATATAGCTATTATGGTTTTTGTGAAGTAAAATGGAGATGTCATGAAGCCCATCATTTTTTCTTGATTCACCTCCATGACTGCTTTTTATGAAGATTTATAATAAAATAAGGGTTACACATAGTGTACTATACTCTAAATCCAAAAAGAACACCATTGTTTTTGTGAACTACATAACTGTGAACTTGTAATTGCATTAATATAATAAGTTAATGACATTACCCGGCCTTCGGTTTCATAGTGAAAGAGAACATGGATCAATATTCATAATAACATTATCATATCATAAAACTGACACATATATAAACCCATAAAATATATCTTCATTCATTGAGATACTCATCAAAATTATATTGTGTTGAGATTAAACAAAAAATGAATAAAAATTGATTATATTAAAAATCCACATGTTACATTCAGTTATTTAATAAGAAGCTTGTTGATAATTAGATAATGAAATTTTATATTTATTATTATATTTCATTATCATAGGAAGAATAAGAGAGTGGGTACGCTTCCCTCGGTTTATAATCTTTTGGGTCAGATGAATCTTGAGTATTCCAGTCAATATTATGTTCATATAATTTTAACTAAAGAAGGAAACAAAGATTAACCCTATTTAATAGTTTCACCTATGAGAAAACCCACCGATTTTTATGTCATGAGGAAACAATTTGTTTTATGAATTTATAATATGTTGATTATAAATTATTTTTTTCTATTAAAGAATAATTTTATTACATTGTTGATCACTTTCAAAGGGGCAGGCTGATAACCTGAATCTTTTTCTTTAATGTTAATTCTTTCATTGTACCTGATGAGTTCCTGTAGAATAGATTCAATGTCATATCCTTTTTTATAATTGTCAATATAATAAAATAAATTTCTTGTGTATGTAGGATAATAAGAAACATACATTAGGGATGTATTCATCAATATTTGAGGAAAACCTCGTCAAAAAATCTGGGTATATTTTTACCATATGTTTTTTTAATGCTTGTTATCTTCCTGTGACTATGATAAGGGATCTATTAACTAAATATGTAATAGAGGTAATGAAAGGTACAAATATTGAAAAATGTAAAAAATTTCCCATACTGATTCACCCCCTCCCTACAATGTGTCCATTAGAAAGGGACCTTAACAACCTATTCTGAGGGAAAATATTACTTTTCCAAAGTTTAATGATAACTCTCTAAGAATTATATCATGAAGATATTATATAACTTAGATAACACCAGTTATATAAACATGTATGTGATAGATAACTTTTTTAGTACATAATTTATTTTAAGGGAAATAATGGAATGACCTAAAATTCTCAGAATTTTAAAACTTCTCTTATGTTCGATAACATTAATTACATGCTACAACCAATGTAAAAAATAATAAATTATTAGACAATAAATATTAATAAGTATATAATAAAAAATGATATGGTAATCATTAAAAATTATTAACATTGTTAGATAAAAATTAATATGGGCTCATATTAAGAAAAATTATTAATAAAAGTTGTTACATTTAAGTTAAAAAAATTTCATTCAAGAAAAATTTAAATACTATAAAATTTAAATTTAAAAAAAAGTCATTTTTGGTTAATCATCATAAAAGATTATACATTATAAAATAACGAGTAATTTTGAATTTTTTTTTGAAAATAAATTTTTTTTTCTGAAAATGTTAACTTATATGTTTTTATTATTATGTAAGTATACCTTTTAATTTTAAAAAAACTTATATGTAATAAAATATTTATTTCTAGAATAATTTTATTCATTTTAAATATTGTTTAGGCTTATAAAACCTTGGTCTATAATTTTTAAAACTAAATTTACTAGTTACTTTAATAAGAAAACTGTTTTTCGCTTTTGTTTTCTTTTAATTATGCATATTTATATGGAAACTGGGGATTATATTTGTTTTTAATTCAGCTACACTTTATTTTTTTTATAATACACCAATATTTGTCAAAAATATTTGTATTTATGATAATATTATCTATTATATAATTTTTTAAACATAATAATGAAATTTTTCAAAAATAAAAAGTTTTTATTTGTTATGTGTGTTTACTTTATAATAAAAATTTAAAACCCTTAAATAATAAATTTTTAATACTATTTAAAAATTTCAAATATATATTTATATATATTAGGTAAAATGATAAATCCTGATTTTTTATTCAAATGAATTACAATGGTTAAAAATTAATTATCAATGTGAAAGTAAATTTAGATAATTTTTAAATATTTAATTGAAAAAATATATAAAAATAGTCTACAATGTCTCCAAAATTAGGGGATGAAGATAATATTTACCCACACACACATAACCACATCTTTTTACTATTGGGATCCATTTACCTTTGAATTGTAACATTACATTATTAAAATTTTAATAGTTTCATTAGAAACTATATTTCTATTCAATTATAAAAGGTAATAGATACACCAATTCAAGACTCTCCTGTCCATTAAATTTCATATATAAACACTACAACTACTCTACTTCTATATTTCTCCCCCATGATAGAAATTTTCTGTTAAAATTTAGTTTTCACGAGGACATTATTTCAATTATTATTTCTAAGAGAAACTCAAGATTCCAACGTTAGTATTATATTCACATTCCCATTTTTTATATAATATATATTAAAGAAACTATAAAATTACGAATATAATGAAAATTTTATAATTATAATATTTAAATTTAATTATATTAATTGGATAACAATCATTCAAACCATTCCATGAACAGAGAAAATAAATTATCAATGATCATGCGTATGTGTGGACTACTAAAGAGAATGTTAAATGATGGTTTGAGGAATTCATATGTTTTCTATTTCCTAAATTAATTTCAGAAATGATAAATTACCAGATACCCTATTTCTAATATTTCATTGATAAATGAGATCATTAATCATTTTTATTTGTGGATTACTACCTCTACAAACAAAAAATCATTTTTCCTCAACATCCATAATTTATGGTTCATTAAGTAGATTTAATGATGACATATTATGTTTATAAAATTATAATAATAATTTTTATTTCAATTTATCATAAACTAAATATATTCTTTTACTCTCTATATCATTATAACATGTTACTATTTTGGTTAATTTAACCACCTATTTAAACATTTTTATAATGATTATGTAATAAATGAAAGGGGATGTAATTTAATCATTATATCATTTTATAAGGATATTTATTTTATGTTTTATGGATTATGTAATAGTTTATTAATATATAATAAATTTATTAATATATCTCTTTTATATCATTAAACAAGTCAAAAACTAGTTTATCATGATTCTAACTTTCACATGTCTTATGAATGTGTCCATTTATAAAGAAATGGACTCCTATAATCATTTAAAAAATGATTTTTTTAATTTTTAATTATTTTTAAAGAATTAAATTTAATCAACTCAATAATAATTGATCCCATTATTAAGATGATTGTGTGAAATGAACAACTAAAACTTCTAAAAAACGATAATTAAAAATAAACAATAATTTTTTAATATATTTGTAATATATGGTAATCTAGAAATAATAAAAATGTTATTATATTTATATTTATCATATATAATTGAATATGATATTTATTTTCAATACACATGAGGTTACATCATGATCATGTAAGAGAAAATACAATTTAAGGGTTGTTTTTGTATGATATTCCTGTCATCAAGACTTGTTTTTTATTATAAGCATAATAGAATTTATGTGATTTATATAATGAATAATGGATATATAATATCATGAAAACCACTTTATTCTTAATAATTGATGTTCAATTTAAATATCTTTGTCTCCTTCATGATGTTTTGAGTTTAATTCTCCTCATATTTTAATGGGTTTTCATGACTCAATTTTTTTCTTTAGGTTATATTCACTAATCAATGTCTATTATCTTTCATGATTGATCTATTCTAAAATATTATTATTTTATTTTATATTTAAAAAATATCTTATATAGAAATAATTTTTCACACAAAATTCATCCTTTTTTATTTTATTACTTCATTAAAATGATTTTTTTTAGATTGTAATTACCATTTCTTTTAATTGTTTTTATTCCAAATCTATGTTTTTATATAATGAAAATTTTCTCTTTTCGACATTATAAATTAAAAAACCAACGACCTTTATATTACCCCTTTATGTATTTTGAAATAAAATTTTCTTTATCCATCTAATAATGTTTGTTTTTTATAATGGTCATCTAGAATATTTAAAAGGATTTTCCTTTCCATTCATATCTTTTGCATTAAATATTGTACTTGTATTTTTCTCCTTATATATTTCTATTTATTTGATATTTTTATTAATATATTAAGAGGATTTATCTTTATTATAAAAAATGTTATTTCGAAAGTGGCTTGAAAATTTAATATTTATATGATGATATTTATAAATTATTTTTATGTGAAATCTGTTTTGGGATTCATTCTCTATTTAAAATTCATTCTTATCTAATGAAGTATCGGTTCATAAATCACCATATATGTAATTTTTTACAATACATATTTTTAAGGATATTTTTTTTTGTATCAAGTGACCCTATTTTTCATGTGGGATCATTTTGAAATGTTATAAAATCTGTTTTCACCTAACATGTTTTTTATGGTAAGACTAATGATTATTTTGTGGAAGACACAAACACAAAGATATATATATATATGACTTTTGGTGTTCTAATATATCTCCCTCATATAAATTGGTTACGGATTTATATTTCATGATATAGGCATGTTAATAATTTACATTTTTTCAACATGAGGTATGTACATTTTTTTCATTAACAATATGATGTGTGAACATTTTTATTGTTGATAGAAAGAAGTGTGAGGAGTTATTTTTATTCCAAACGTAAAGCGTAGGATGTTTTTTTTAATACAAGATTCATTAGAAAATTTTTTCTCACATCATGAAGTGTGAGAATTTTCTTTATTTCGAAAATGAATAATGGGAATTTTTTTGATCAAAAAAAAGAAGCATTTTTATTTTTTATTCACAACAAGAAGTGTGGGAATTATTTTTCTTATCATGATTCTTGTGAATTTTTATTTTTCGCAAAAAAATATTATAAATTTATTTGTTCTAGATAAGAAGCTTGGAGATTATTATTATTCATTTCATGATGGGTTGGACTATTTTTTTTATAACATGAAGCATGTGAATTTTTCTTATTCAAAACATGAATTGTCAGATTTTTTTGTTCACAGCAAGAAGTGGTGAATTTATCTATGTTAAAAACATTAAATGTGGACATTTTTTTCAATTTTATAATTTCTTCATATATATTTTTATTCCATAAATCCTTTTTTTAGGTTTCTAGGGAATTTAACTTTTTCAATCCATATCTTGTTGATGGATCGATATCTCATGCATATGTTGAAGAATCTTCCATCGATTTCATTGCATTTGAGTCATTCTATATCCACCAAGACAAGCCCTAATCCATACATGGATCATGTTATTTGACTCTTAATTTCATTCTATTTTGATGTTGTATATGTTTTTTCATTTGATACAACATTTCCTTCTACCATGACTTCGTAATCTCATATTGTTACATGTTATTTGAATAATAAAGTTATCCCATCATCATGTTTTTTATATGATTTGGTTCTAACCATTTATATCATATTGATATGTTTCCCCTACATATAATTTGATAATACCCCTCTCTTATGATTCATTATCAGGTTTTAAATATTATTCTAAAACATTATGTCTCTTGAAATGTATCTATATTATTTCAAATATATAGAAATGATCACCGTTATTGTAAGACATTATTTTTTATTTAGATGAACCTCAAAGACAGATAAATAGACAATTTTCTATGTTGTGAGATGCTTTATGATTTGGAATTATTATCATATGAAAATATGGAAAAATAAATAAATGTTTGTCTAAATTTTTAACAAATATTGTACTAAATGGAAGTATTTTATCATAATATCTTGGAGTATTGGTCTTGGTCATTACAGTCACTCTCCACTTGAGTTCTATCTTAGGGGAGTACCAACTCTGCAAATTTAGGACTGTGCCCCCAGTTTGTAGTGGGTATTACCCACTCTATCTATAAACAAGAAATGGAAAAGAGTTCCCTAAAAAATGAACATATCAGTGGAATACAAAACCTCCGTATTTTATTAAAAACCCACCCTAACCATGTATTCTATCCATAAATGAAAATAGTATTCTTCTATTTTAACCTTATGACCCATCTCAGATATAAAAATATATTCCACCATCACACTCCACCTAAAAAATATTATATAGTAGACTATATTTTTTAAAATATGATTCACTACCTATAAATACCTTGATTAAATAGATCTAGTAAACATATGTAATGTGTGATGTGGGATACAGGTAATGTAACATGCATGTAATAGCCAGACAATTTACTGAAACAATTCATTATATGAAAAGAACAGATAAACAAAGTGCTGGATAGAGTACATAGTTTATCATTATAGACATGGTAGTCATCACATACCACTATAGCCTAAGTCATGAAAAATTATTTTATATGGAATGAGATCATGTCCCACCTAGCATGTAGGATCAAACAAGAACCTGGTCATGTAATCCCTATACACACCATGTAGTTTATATAGGGATGCATGGGAGGTGGGTTATGTAACATTATTTGTGATATGTAAATCCATCTCAAAACATGGACCCTCTACTAAAAAGATACTTATTGTGTGTTATTTCAAAGTAAATTTCTTTTTGTCATTAATTTAAAACCAAATTAATCTTCTTGCACTAAAAATTGACTATCATTACTACTTTCAGCACTACTAACTTTTGAAACATTGTCTAAGTCCTTTATCAAATATATAATGATGATAAATTTCAATCTTGAACTATTGACTACAAAAAAATCCTTCTCTATTTGTATGAGACCACTATAAATTCTCATTCCTGCATGGATAGATGCTACAACTCCCTTACCTTCCATTCATCCCTCTCCTATGGATTAATGATTCAATATAACCTATGATGTTGAAATCCAATATTCCAACACATTCCATAGATTTTATCATATTCATATTCCTAAGAAGAATGTTGAATCAATGACATACCCATATTATTCCATGGAATACATTAATAATGACGAGAGAAAGTGAAAATAAAAAATCGAGGTGAATTTTAATGATGGACTTCATAAACCTAGACTTGTATCATAGTAGAAAAAACTAATCATTTTAAAGAAAATATAAACAAAATAATGAAAGAAAAATATAAAATTTAAAAATTCAATCGGCCATAACTAAATTGAAAATTAATGTAGGATCCTTAATCACTGCTTAAGAAGCACCACTGATATGTAAAATCCAACAATAAAAATTTCCTACATCATTTGAAAATCACTATCACTTTAATACATCAATACAATGATGCTCTCCTTAATGAGGTCACTAATAATATGGTCTATATATGGGTGATTTGTAATTTCATAAATTTCACACTCTATTATTGTGAATATCCTCAATTATCCTATTATATCTCTGTAATGATATTCTACTCTGAAATATTAGGGTTATGTGAAAACCCTAAGGATTTACACAAGATATGGTCTGAAAAAAAATAGGTCAATAATTAATTAAACGGTTTTTTGAATTATTAAATTAATTTTTTTTTAATATTTCATTGATTATGAACTCCTATAAGACCCAATGAAAATGGAAATGACATCATCTCTATGATAAAACCCATATTTTTCATTCATATATTGTGAGTTTTTTCAAATCCATATTAGAATTCAAGAGATATAATTGTTTAATCATTAATGTGCACACATGAGATAACTAAATCTATTTTAATACTTATTATATTATTTCTTAATTTCATGCCACACACAAAAAATTTCCAAAGCTTATCCCCAACGTCAAAACAATGCGCTGGAATCATCATAGGCTGCATAAAATTTCTAAAAGATCTTCTACTATGGTAAAAATACTATTTTATAAAAGGAATGAACAAAGAATCTGAAACTCAATGTTGGGATTAGTCTTGATTGTAAAAATTTTAATGCTATATTATTTTTATCCATCTTCCACCTTGAGTAATAACATCTTAAAACAATTTTGGAAACAACTCATTCCATAGATGGTCATGACAAATTTCACAAAAATACTTTGGTGTTTATTTATCCATCCTAGATAATTTTCACACCAGTATTGATAAAAATATCTCATATATTCTTAATATAGATTATTTGTGACATTAATCCATCCATGGAAATATAGTAGAGAAAAATTGAATAAACACAACACTATAATTTTGTCCCCCCTATATTATGTTTTTTATTAATCCAACACATAGTATCTAAAATATATCATTTAATCACCCTCTCCATCATGAATGAGCTGAAAATCAATGGTTAGAAAATATCATGAACCTAATAATTGGAAAGATTTATATCTAACTTGGTAATATATATATATATAAATTTAATCATCTCTCAACTTCTAAACATCATTCACTCGGGACATCCTACTTAGGAATCTTCAAAAGAATTATTCTCTTTCATATTACTCACTATCACAAAATAAAATAGCTGATGGTATTCAACACAATGAATATGGGGTTGATTCTTATATATCTATGGAAATATATAATTTAAACTCCTATTACTACTAAATACCCTCATATTCTCACTAAATTGATAATTCAAGACCCTTATAATATCATGAAAAATAACAACCAACACTAGATCTTAAGTACTAAAATTTTTATCTTTTTTTTCAATCAAGAACAATAAACCCCTACTCAAACCTACTGTATCAACACATATCCCAACCCCACACTATAATCATCTTAATAAACCTCATATTTCGTGGATTTGGTAATGTGAGAAAATTCACTGATTTTAATGTCATCTTGAGTTCCCAAAAAAGTTCTTTACAATTATCGTTCCACTAATTTTTCACTACCATCAATGATTGTTCCATCATATGTGAAATTACATAGAATAATAATATAATAAATTGATGATTGTATCTATAATTTCCCATGAAATATTTGATCTAAAATTCATTCTTAGAGATCTCAAAATACATCATAGCATAAAATTTTCATGTATTGACTATTACTCTGAATTCAGAGAGGCATTCCCATTAAAATTTACCTCTTAGATCTTGAACTAGAGATTACAATCCAATAATGAAAGTGATAAGACTATAATGTCTCCATGAATGTATCCAAATTATCCTTATTATCTTTATAGGACAATTAGTATATAATGAAATCATTAATAAATAGAATAATTTGTCAATCTAAATAAGAATGGAATTTAGGGTTTATTATGGATATGATTAATAATGGTCACTCTAGAAGACATTGAAAAAAAATTAATGGTAAGTCCATCTACTGGCTTGATATAAAAATGTTCTTCCTGATATTTAATACTACTAGATTATCACAAATTACTTCTGACTTTATTGGAATGGTATTCTCATGTTCTGATAAAGTCAAGTGTTTTTTCATTATAATGAGAAAATATCATGTACTTTTTGTGGTAATAAATACATTCCATATTATAAGAAAACCACTACTTCCTAATAATAACATCAAATCCAATTAACTCTGAAATAAATGAATCCCAATTTTATCCCTAAACATTGATATAAATGGAACAAGCTAGATATATTCTAATAGAATCCCCCATTATTCCCAATAGTGTATTCAAATAGGATGCCCATATTGAATCTTCACAACCAAGCTCTAATAAAAAACCATGGAATATGATATAATAGAATATGAAGGACTGGAATAAAAAACACTCTAACCGGGATAGGGATTATAAAAAAAACACATTTTTCATTTCATGTATTTAATATGATACTTATTGGTTTCTCCACTTAAATGAAATTATATGTTAAGATGTTATGGTTTTATATGATTTTTCAATATTTTGTTTGTTGGGTGCATCCCTGTACATGATTCCTTGTAGTTGAATAGTGAAAAATTTGTTCCCCACGGGGTAGTGCATATGTTAAATAGTATTCATGGTCTCCTTTCCCATGCATAGTACCCATGATGATTTGAAAAAAAAATTATTTATTATAATATAATTTAAATGAATATGGGTTCTATGTTCTCCATAAATCATCAATAATTGTGTAATAGTTTCCCATCACATCATCTCCTTTATCATCCTTTATCATTACCTCTACTTGTCTGATTTATTTTAGATATCTACAATCAGAACACTTCGATCTTTTCATATATGTGACCCCAATCTTTTTCCTATAAATTATTTTTCCTTTATATTCACTTATTTAATCACCCAACTACCATAGATTATATATTTTCTCAATTCATGAAAAAAATATGTTTCATTAGACGATATGAGTTTCAAATTTGGATTAATATATTAATCTATATTAATCAGTTGAGAAATATCATTTGATGGGTGAACGGTCATTTCAAGTTTATATTTTAGTACAATTACTTCTACTTAGAATATAATGTGATTTTCAATATTTTAAACCCATTTTATATTAACTATATAATTTTATTTTCTATTTCTTACATTATCATTATCATTTTTCAAGGGATCTATGTTTTTTGTTCCATTGAAAAAAGTTTATTTTATGGGTTCATGGTTATCAACTTCTATAAAATTTATTCTTTATCTTTAATGGTTTTGTAAAAATTAATAAGATGTATTTGATAGGAATATTGATAAATATAATGGACTTTTTGTTTCCATCGAATTTCTAAAATGGGTTCTCCAAATATTTAAGTATTATCATAAAATATAAGAGAATTTATTCCATGTGTTAAATTATTATTGAGTTTCTTCCATTTGTTATGAATTTGGAATATTTACAGGATTGTTTAATTTCACTTTTACCTAAATTTTTATGAATTAGTATATTGGTTCTTTAATTATTTATAAATGTTAATTCTATGGATTCAATATATAATAGGAATTTAGTGGTTTATTTTTCTATAATTTTCTTTATTTTTCTGATATACTTGAAAGAAGTCATATACTTATGATTATAATGATTTCTTATTTTGGAATGAATATTTTTTATTAAAATTTAGTATTACTAGATATAAATATGATTGGGATAACAGATGAATGAATTTTAGATGAGAAATGAGTAATTTTGTAATATTTTTTATTATTTTAATGTTTCTGTTATGATCATATGTTTCTGTTAATATAAATTAATTATTTCAGGGAAAACATGGGTATCATAGTGGAAAATACCTAGATTATTTATATTATAGATATTTTATAAACATTATATTATCCATTAGTTCAATATGATACTCTACCTATAGAGTGTTATTCCTATTGATTCCCATTATGTTTATCCTCAAGGATATTTTTCTATGAATTTATCAATATGATAATAGATGGATTTGATAGAGTATTCTAGTATTGTATTTTAAATTCTAAGATAGTTTCCTATACTTCTCATTATGTTGAATTGTTTTCATATCTTTTTTAAACTAAAAATCTATTTCTTGTATATATTTTTTGATATTTTATTCATAACATATTTTATTTATTTGATGGTTGTATTGATAAATGTATTGATTTTATTTCTATCATTATCTCCTAAGACATTAATTATATTATAAATATAACGTTTAAATAAACCATGATTACTTTATCTCGTTTGTTTTATTATTTTTAGTGTTTCCTTTTTCCATAATTACATTTTCACTTTAATTGCACCATTAAGATCCTCTCTGATGGAAAATAAAGGATAAAAGATAATTCATTATACTATTTATCAATAACGAAGTAACATTTAATTTTTATGTAATTACCATTTTTAATTGTTTCATTACAATTATAATACTATAAAAGATGAGGTATTTTTTATTTTATATAAACATATTTATATCTTATCTGATATATGTTGCTTAAATTGTAAACATATTTTAGAACTTCATTTCATTATGTGATTAATTAAATTTTTTATAAGTGGAATTACATAAAATATTTTCTAAAATCTTATTTTCCATATGTATCTCAAAACCTATAAATAAACATCATTGTGTATATATAATTCATTTATTTTTACATATATATATTTATATATATGATATGGATTCCATGTATGATAGAAAGAATTTTTATTTATATTAATATATTGATTTCAAAGGTGGATGTAACCATTGGTAACATAAAGATGCTCAGATGATGTTTAATTGTTATTAGGTATTATAGGATATCTCTTATATTTGCCTCAGTGGGGTTTTCATTGAATATAATATTTAAGGATTGATATGTATTGTTTTATGTTGACCTCACCTATTTTGATAATCTCAATGTTTTTCCATATGCTTTGATAATCCTAAATTATGTTTATTATTTAAACATTGTATTATTTTTAGTTAATTTTTAAGCACTTTAATCCTCAAAATATAAATACTTTAAAATATGTCCTAATGATAAATCTCTTATGATATATTTAAATAATTTGGTTAATTAAATGTGTATATGATTCACTGTTTTCTTTCTTAACTTATTCTGTGAATAGAATGAATAAAAAGACACTTAGTCACTGGTATAGAACAGAGCTACCGGTATGTATAAGTCTACTAGTATGTAATTCTACCGGTACACCGAAAGGTTACCATTAGAATAAGTCTACCGGTATGTATATGTCTACCGGTATACAAGTCTACCATTACGGGAAGGTCACCGGTACACAGAGAGATACCGTTACACTAGAGCAACCATTAGAGTAAGTCTATTGGTAAGAAAGAATGCTATCAATATAGAGTGACAACTATATCTATATAAGTCTACCATTATGAAGTCCACCGGTATAAGGAAGTTACCACTACTCAAGTATACCAATACAACAGGCTACCGGTACAAAACAAAGAGTTGCTGATAGGCGCTTACCCCTTCACAGATACCTACTGCTACATAAAAAGACCAGTACAAGGATCTACTGTTACAGAGACAAACAGTTACCGATACAAGTCGACCGTTACAAGCATTCTGCTGCTTGAACTTTTATTCTTTATTTAAATTATACTAACGGTCATATTTGGTTAATTTAATGCAACTGATATTAATTAAAGATGGTTGTTGGGATGTCAAGGAACTGTACCGCATACCTACCATAAAGTAATCATTCCCTTTACTAGATATGAAGGAATATAAAGAATATCGAGCTGTAGTGAGAATGATATACACAATAGAGAGGCAACATCCATACCCCCGCTTACTTGAAGAACATTGGACATACACGAGGCCATTCATACAAGAAGAGAACAGAAGTTGAACCTTAGTCAACGAGTGAAGAACTACAACAATCCCTTCATGCACACAAGCTGATCAAACTGAACCTAAAAATCAAGGAAGCAGATGACACACTGTTTTCAAAAAAAACTAGAGAAGGACTTAGAAGAATTGATGTTTAATAAAAAGGAGTTCAGAGCTGCACTTCATATCACTAGAGCATTCTAAATTCATATCTACTCTCTATAAGTGATTCTTTTTCTTATTTTTTGAGTAGTGTGTGTGCTCTGTATATTCCATACACACACTAACTCATGTGATAAACTAGAGGATTTCTAAATCCTCACAAGAAACATCAATAACTCTCTTTTATCCCATTGTGGTTAGTGGTAGAGGTCATGTAGGACATAGACAACATGTGTGCTGTTGTTGTTGTTTTCCCACGAAGAAATGTGGTAGAGGTCAGGGGACCTGGACAGTCAGATCACTGTTGTAAAACCCAGTTCCAGGGTGTGGATCATGTTTACATAAACTATTTGAGAGTAATAATTATCATCTTGAGACTGAACCTCTTGTTTTACATTTCTTTTCATTTTACTTTTGTTAACATTATTTGTTTTGAATATTACACTGCTAATTACTTTGAAATATAAATTTTTTTGAAGTTACATTGATAGTTAATCTAGCAAGTGTTTGTAACTATTGTAAATCATTAGGTTAGTTTCAAAAGATAAATTAATTTTCTGATTAAATTAACTAAGAACTAATCAATCTTTTGGGAACCTAATTGTTCCTCTACAGTTTTACAAATTCACTACAGTTTAACATAGTATTTAAATTTGTGGATTTTAATAGAAATCGTTTTAACAGAAATTTTTAATTGGAACTCAATTCACCCCCTATTGAGTATCTATTCCGACCAACATTTGCTATCAGAGGTTTATTTATTAATAAAGGATTTCCAAATACTCTGTTTTTCATATATGATTTTAGTTGTATCTTAATGATCTTAAATTTCAATTAGTTCTAAATTTGATCTCTTTAAATATACTTGCTAAAATCTAATTATTGATAATAGACTAGAAGGTACTGATACAAATAGGTCACCTTTCTTTAATGGTGTTAATTATTCCCAATGGAAAATGAAAATAAAATTCATTTAGAAAGTATGGGATTCAATAACTCTACTGCTATTGAGACTCAGTATAAGATTCTAGAAACTGAAAAAACTACTTGGGATGAATATACTAAAATAGCATACAATAATAATTGTAAAGCAATGAATTCTATGTATTGTGGTTTAGGATATGAATAATTTAATTGAATATCTGCTTGTAAAACTGCTTATGAAATCTGGGATACTTTGGCTATTTCCCATGAGGGAACGTCTAATTTTAAAGAAATGAGTTTGTATACCTACACCATTAAGTATGATAATTATAAAATGAAGCTTGATAAACCTATTTCATACATGTATCTCAGGTTCAATGAGATACTTAATAAAATGAGCTCATTGGGAATGGTTGTTCCAGTAAAAGAGAAAATCATGAGGATACTAAGATTTATTCCAGAGAGATGTAGAGGCACATCAGTTTCAATAAGAGAATCATGTGATATAAGTTCACTGACTGTTAAAGAGCTAATTGTTAAGTTAATGATGTATGAAGAAGAACATAAAGTGAATAAGGAAGAAGATGATAAATCAAGGAAGAAGTCAATATCCTTCAAGACATCTTCTTCAAAGAGTAAAGACAAAGAGAAAATTTAAACTGCAAGTGATAGTTAGAGCTATGATGAGAGTACATTTGATAGTGATGTAGAGATGACTCAAATAACCATGAGATTCAAGAAATTATACAAGAACAATAAATTCTTCAGAAAATAAAACTACAAAGAAAAATATGAAAACAAAGGTCATTGGAAGAAGGATTGGAGAAAGTCTAATAGGAGTGATGAAATTGTCTGCTATGAATGCAAAAGGAAAGGAAATGTAAAGGTAGATGGTCCAATTTTAAAATTCAAGAAGAAATATGACTACAAAGACAATAAGTACATGAAATCTATGAATGAAACTTGGATTTATTTAGAAATAGTTCAAGTGATTCTGATACTACTAAGGATGAAAAATCTCAAAAATTTAATATTTGTTTCATGAAAAACACATATGAGGTAACATTGGATACTCCTGCTCTAAATTCATTTTATTTTGGATTTTATTCTGATTTTGAATATAAAAATATGTCTAGTGAAGAATTATTTGAATATTGTAATATTCTAGAAGAAACCTGTAATGAATTGAAGGATAAGTATCAGACCTTGAAGAAACAAAATTCTTTGACCAGCTCTGGTAAATCTACACATGATATAGAAAAGGAAAATAATGCTCAATTACTTAAGGAAAATTCTGAACTGAAATTGTTTAATGAGAAATTAAGGAAGGACATAGGAAAATTCACAAATGGAAGTGATACACTTACACAAATTCTAGGAAAACAAGTGGCACCAAAATATACCACTAGAATAGGCTATCAGCCTGGACAGAGATAGATTACTAAAACTATATTTATTCCTAAATCTGGACAGAATGCTTCTAGTTCTAATTCTAGAAGGTCATATGCTTCAACTATTTTTTCACATGGTTATATATCAAACAAAGTTTATCTTTAAAAATATTCTTAATATATTGATTGTATGAGACCCATTAGATAAATCTGGGTACCAAAATTTTTTCTTGCTAACCTGTCTGGACCCAAGTTAATCTGGGTACCAAAATCATTATCTATTTAAACCTGTCTTGTAGGAGACTTGTTTAAAGATTTACCATAAGAATATATCTTACTTGGATAGTGGATGTTCATGGAATATTTCTAGAAATTACTCTTGTTTCAAGATTTTAATCAAGGTTGATGGAGGACATGTCACCTTTGGTGATAATTTAAAAGGAAAGATCATCGGGTTAGGCCAGATTGGTAACACTGATTCAATTTTAATTTTTAAAGATTTAATTGTATATGGTCCTAAAAATAATTTTTTATGTATTTCTCAATTGTGTTATTATTTTTTAAATGTTAAATTTGAAAATTATTCTTGTAATGTTTTTAATTCTTATAATATTTTAGTATTTTCTGCTTTGAGAAATGAAAATGTTTATGTAGTTGATATGAATTATTTAGCTAAACAAAACATTACTTGCTTAAATTCTTTTCATAAAGTGTCTTGGTTTTGGCACATAATATTTTGATATTGCAACATTCATTCACTTAGAAAAATGACTAGGAAAAATTAGGTAGAGATCTACCTCAACTAAAATTCCCATCAGACAACGTTTGTGCTCCCTATCAAAATAGAAAGCAACATAAAGTTTCTTTTAAATCAAATGAATAATCTTCAAATTCTCAACCTCTCGAGTTGGTTCACATGGATTTATTTGAACCTTCTATATTTTCTAGTTTAAATGGGAAGCACTATGTCTATGTCTTATTAGATGACTTTTCTAGATAAACTTGGGTATACTTTCTTACTCAAAAAAAGTGAATCTTGTTCATATTTTATGAAATATTCCAAGTCTGTAGAGAACCTTAATGGACTTAAAAATAAGACCCTGATAAGTGATCATGGCTGTGAGTTTGAAAATCATGAGTTTGAATCTTACTTCTCACACAATGGCTATAGTCACAAATTTTCTTCCCCTAGGACACCTCAACAAAATGGTGTAGTTGAAAGAAGGAATAGAACCCTTCAGGAAATTGCAAGAACTATTCTCAATGAATATGACCTACCTATTTACATGTGGGATTAAGCTATGAATAAAAATTGTTATATTATAAATATAGTCTTGGTTAGACCTGTTCTTTAGAATACACCTTATGAACTGTGGAATAATAGGAAGCCTAAAGTTAGTTACATCAGAGTTTTTAGTTGAAAAATCTTTATTCTCAATACTAAGGATAACCATCACAAGTTTTATTCTAAAAGTGATGAGGGAATCTTCATAGGTTAATCTATGACCAGTAAATCATATAGATTCATTAACAAAATAACCAAATGTGTGGAAGAATCTATTCACATAAAATTTGATGAAACTGATCCGCATGAACCTAAGTCTTCTCTTGAAAATCTTGAAGACGATCTGTCTATTCTGGAACTTAATGATAAAATCAATGAACCTATTGTAAAGAAAACCAGTTCTGGAAATATTCCAGAATTTTCTCCTCATGAACCCGAACCTAGATAAAAACCTGAAATTTCTAGTCCTACCTTTACTAGCTCAACTAGGATTATAAATAATCATCCTTTAGATGATGTTGCCGATAATCTTGATATAGGGACACATACTAGATCTTCTCTATGAATCCAGGTTGAACATCAATCCTTTCTTTCAATGTTAGAACCTAAAATATCAATGATCCAATCAATGATGAATTTTGGGTAATGGCTTTGGGAGAACAAATAAATCAATTTGAATGAAACAAAGTCTGGGAATTAGTTGATAGACCTAAAGACACTTTGTCTATAGGCACCAAATGGGTTTTTAGAAACTATGTTGATGAATCAGGAAATATCATTAGAAATAAATCAAGGCTAGTTGTACAAGGGTATAGTCAAGAGGATGGAATAGACTATGAAGAATCATTTGAACCTATAACTAGATTATAAGCTATTAGGATTCAACTTGCCTATGTTGCTCATCTGAATTTCAAGTTATCTCAAATGGATGTTAAAAGTGATTTTCTAAATGGTTTTATAATTGATGATGTTTTTGTTTAACAACCACCTGGGTTTACTAATCCTCATTTTCCAAATCGGGGTTTTAAGATTTCTAAAGCTTTATATGGTTTAAAACAAGCTCCATGAGCTTGGTATGATAGATTTAGTATTTTCCCTATTTCAAAAGGTTTTTCTAAATGAATTACTTATCCAACACTCTTTATTAAAATAATTTACAACGACGTTTTTATAGTGCAAATCTATGTTGATGATATTATTTTTGGATCTTCGAAAAATAATTTCTGTATCGATTTTGCAAAGAGTATGCAAAATTAATTTGAAATGTGTTTGATGAGAGAACTCGGATATTTTCTTGGTTTTCAAATTTTTCAAAATTAAGATGGTATTATTTTAAATCAATGTAAATATAAAAAGGATCTTCTAGAACTTTTTGGTTTAGACAGTATTAAGGAATGTAATACACCTATGAGTACTATTTGTAAGTTGGATGCTAATAAAACTGGAAAACCAGTGGATCAAACCAACTATAGAGGTATGATAGAGAGTCTGCATTACTTTACTGCTAGTCGACTAGACATTATGTCATGTGTGTGTATGTATGTGTGCAAGATTTCAAGTTATCCTAAAGAATCCCATTTTCTTGTTGTTAAAAGAATTTCCAAATATCTTAAACATACTGCAAATTTTGGTTTGTTTTATCCTAAAGGACAATCTTTTGAATTAATAAGTTATTCAAATGTTGATTTTTTTGGTTGTAAGTTGTATAAAAAACGCACATCTGGAAAATGTCATTTATTGGGAAAATCCTCAGTATCTTGGTGTAGTAAGAAACATAATGCAGTTTCATTGTCTACTATTAAAGAAGAGTATATAGCTACTGGTAGTTGTTGTGCACAAATTCTGTGGATGAAACACACTTTGTTGGACTATGGATATGATTTTATACATTTTTCTATAAATTGTGATAACACTAGTGAAATTAACCTATCAAAGAACCTTGTATCTCACTCTAGAACTGAACATATTGATGTTAGGTCCCATTTTCTAAGAGATCATTATCAAAAGGGTGATATAACTCTTGAGTTTATGAACACTGAACATCATCTAGTGGACAATTTCACAAAACCTTTAAATTCAGAGGTTAAGTTAAATTATACATGAGTTAGGAATGATAAACCATCAAGAATACCTCACTATTAGACAACCTCACTGTTAGGAATACCTCATCGTTAGAGAACCTCACCATTATGAATACCTCACTGTTAGACAACCTCACCATTAGGAATATCTCACTGTTATAAAACCTCACCATTAGGAATACCTCACCATTGGGCAACCTCACCGTTAGAAATACCTTACCATTAGAAAACCACATATTTAGTAATACCTCACCATTACCATTCTCACCAGTAGGGCTTACCGTTAAAATTCTCACTAGTATAACATATCCTGTTTTTTTAAGCTGAAGAATTTTAGTGTTTTTTTATTCCTATATGATATAAAATCAAGTACAAACCTTACTCCATCCACCGCGAACTCTACCCATTTGGATTGTCCCCATCTTGCAAACCCAAACCATTAAACTTCTCATGAACCCTAAGTCTCTAGTTGTGTAAATGTCTCATGTGAAGAGACTGACGTTCAGTGAAAGAGATGTGCCAAGTGCTATGAGGCAAAAAGTCGATTCAGGAACCAGTGGCAGTGGCACTATTAAGAAAATAAGAGAGCCCATTAATCATCATCTGACCAAGAGGGAGATAGTGATTTAAAAAGACCTCTGCACTGAATGCTTGTTATCTAGAAAATCATTAATCTTGAAGATATTGGAAGAGCAGGACTGGCTCGAGTGTTTTGCGAATATCAATGGACCTTACTTCTAGGTTTTGGTGAATGAATTTTATGTGCATGTTAGTTTTGAGATGTCTGAAGAGTATAATAGGATTATTTCATTTGTGAATGGTAAAGTGATATCTTTCCCATCTAGTGAATGGGCTGAAAACCTTGCAGTACCTCATGAAGGAGAGTATGGCTTTTCTTATAAGTCTATACCTCCAACCTGTGATTATTTTGGATATGAAGCTGCACTTCATGAGCTAACTGGAAATGGAACTCCAAGGAAAGTGATTGCAGTAAAGATGGAAGGTGAGAACAAACTGTTTTTCAAGTCAATCTAATATCTGATTAATCCCAGGAGAGGGGATTTATCCACCCTAAAGATTCAAGACATATACCTGATGTATCTTTTGAGGCATGGAGTGAAGATCAACCTATGTATACTTTTGATGATTCAAATAGATAACATGAACAAACCAAAATCCAAGACCAATGTTTTTTTCAAAGTTTCTATCTTTCATGATAAAGTCAAAGAAAGTGGTTGAGTCTCAGGATGAGACAATGGTGGTGAAGGATAAATTTTTCATTATATGAACAGTATTCATGTTTATGAAAGTGAATGGAATCCATGGAAGAAGCAGTGGGTGGATGATGAAAAAAGGTTATATGAAAAATACAGTCATGTGGACCATCCTTCTATGCCAAAGGATGAGAGGGATCTAGGTCTAAGACCTGATGAGTCCATCCCATCCTATATTTATTCTGAAGAAGATGAGACTACTTTAGAAGAAAGAGGGGATCTTGATCTTCCTCCCAGCCCTACACCTCACAGTATTTCTTATGGGAAAGTTATCCCTCTAGATACTTTGCACAGAAGGGAACCTATTTTGGATGAGGATGATATTGAAGAGGAAGAAAGACATGTTGATGAAAAATCTGTATCTGAGAGCACAGATGAGGGATCTGCTCTTAGTTTGAGTCTAGAGATTGGATTTTCTATTATGCCATTAAAGGCTGATCTAGTTGAACCAGAAGATCCTATACCTGAACCTATTGAGAATCCTATTGCAGAGATTGATATGGTTGTTGATGATTCTGATGATGATGACAAGACGGATAATTCTATTGAGGTGGAAGCTCGAGTTGAGGGGAGCATCCCTCCATGCTTTGTTATGTTTCAGTAGCTCACGGGATTGAGGACTGGATAGAAGACCTAGGTTTTGTAGTGCTTCGCTTAGATTACCCTGACTCTGAGGATGAGACACCTACCAGACCTCATGTCCATTATAATATCCTCTCTGAGACCTTACCTAATGATCTTGTGAGAAAAGCTGACTTAGAGGAGTTAAATTCTAAGCTTAAGATTAGTTTTGTGGAAGATATAAGAAGAACAGAAACCACATCGATATCATCCATTTTATCTATTATGAATGACTATATGGATAGTCTTTTATCATAAAGGGCACCTGTAGTTGTGCCTCAAAATATGGTTACTAAGGCTGATCTTGTATCTTTTGGGGATGAGTTAAAGGAGACATGGGCTGCATCTGTTGAAGACTTAAAGGGATATTTTATTGAAGAGATGAGAAAAATGGAAAGATCTTTTGAACTCTCTCTTGGATTTGGGGTGTCCACCACTATGGAAGAGTTGATGAATGAAGCCAAGACCTACCTAAATCAAATTTCACACTTGGCAGAGAATGATGAATCTCTAAAGAAGTCACTTATCTCAATAGAGTCTTATATGAGCTCTAAATATCAAGCAGATAAAGACTTGGCCTTTTTACAGAGTCTAGTTGGCCATATGGTTTTAGTTTTTGAGGGATTTAAGACTTCAGTGGAATATCATGTTACCACCCAGGACACTCTTGTGAAAAATCTTATCAATGGGATAACTAAGAGTTTCAATGAAACTGTGGCTTTTTCTCTTGGTTATCTTTCTTCCAGACCTTTAGTAGAATTGTATCAAATTCGAGCTTTGATGAAAGAGGAGTTTGGTTCAGCATCAACAAGTGGAACTGTGGACTTATCCTCCCTAACTCAAGTGGTGACTACCACTAGGGATATATGGAAAATTGTTCATAATTTTATGAGAGAGGCTTCTACTTCTCAGAAAGAGGTAAAGGATAAAGTTGTTTCTTATTTTCAGAAAGTATATACGAAGAATCAGTTGACCAACCATTTCAAACTTCTTTTAGAAAATCTGAAATTACCTCTTGTAAATCAAACCTTCAGAGAACAAGTAAGCAAGCTCAGGGAGCTGACTCCAGCATTGGATAAGTTTTATAAAACAAGGATTAATTTTTGTTTTCTATGGAGAGGGGAGGATGAATTATCATGGAATTCAGAATTTTGTTGTTTCCTTTCATTCATGTTGATGCTCTGCCTATAATAGTGCCTCCTCCTCTACCTGCATCTGGTTCTGGCTCTTTAGCTTCTGCTTTTTCTTTCCAAATGACCCTAGCTCAAGCTATTCGATGTTTAACACCTATGATTCCTCATAGACATATTCCTTATAGATCTAATCATGTATCTGTTTCTGCTCCACCTTTAATCCTTATAGGAGTTCCACATTCTTCTTCTCAACATTCTGAGCCTAATTCAACCTCAAATCCTAAAGGCAAATCCAATGTGGACATTCAAGAAGTGGATTGAGTGGGTCTAGCTGTGTTTGATAGGAATCTTATGTATTTCTTGTATTGGTTTTGTATCTTTTAATTTTGATTCATTTCTATATATCACTTTTTAAAATCTCTTTCTCTATGTTTTATTTTTCCTGTATCCTTCCTTTATTTGTATTTTTACAGTTCCGTATTTTCTCTGATACATTCTTTTCACCCTTATTTTTGCAAATCACAAAGGATGAGAAATTCATAACTCATAGAGAAAGAGAGAAATTAAATCATTGAATTTATTTTATCTCTGATATATTTGATTACCTCTGATACATTTGTTTTATAATTCTATTAAATTTTTTTTATTATTACCTCTGATATAATTGCATTTAATACTATTGATCATCTGATACATTTAAAATCTCACATTTGAAAATGTCATTACTCACACTGAGAAATAAAATCCATTTATTTTACTCTCATACATTATTGCTTATTTTGGAAATATGATATCATAAGTTCGGATTATCAAAAATTGGGAGATTGTTGACAACACCTATTTTGATAATCTTAATTATGTTTCCATATAATTTGATAATCCCAAATGATGTTTATTATTTAAACATTGCATTATTTTTAGTTAATGTTTAAGTACGTTAAACCTCAAAATATAATTACTTTCAAATATGTTCTAATGATAAATCGCGTGTGATGTATTTAAGTCATTCTGTTGATTAAATGTGTATATGCTTCACTATATTCTAACTTCACTCATTCTGTGAATAGAATTAAAAAATTGACACTTAGACACTGGTACAGAATAGGGCTACCAGTATGTATACGTCTATCGGTATGTAAGTCTACCAGTACACCTAAAGGTTACCGTTAGAATAAGTCTAACGGTATGTATAAGTCTACCGGTATGCAAGTCCACCATTAAAGAAAGGTCACCAGTACACAGAGTGCTCCCATTACACCATAGTTACCGTTAGCATATGTCTACCGGTAAGAAAGAATTCTATCAATACAGAGTGACAGCTATAGCTATATAAGTCTACCATTATGAAGTCCACTGGTATAATAAAGTTACCACTACTCAAGTCTACCGATACAAGGAGCTACTGGTACAAGAAAAAATAGCATCTGATAGGCGCTCACCGCTAGACAAAGACCTACCGCTACATAAAGAGATCGGTACAAGGAGCTACCGTTATAGAGGCAAAAAACTACATATACAAGTCCACCATTACATGCATTCTGCTACATGAAATTTTATGCTTTGTTTAAATTATAAAAATGGTCATATTTTGTTAATTTAATGAAACTACTATTAATTAATGATGGTTTTTGGGATGTCAGGGAACTTTACCTCGTACCTTCCATAAAGTAATCATTCCCTCTGCTAGATCTGAAGGAATATGAGGAAGATCGAGCTGCAGTGAGAAAGATATGCACAATAGAAAGGAAACATCCATACCCCCGCTTACTTGAAGAACACTGGACATACACGAGGCCATTCATACAAGAAGAGAACATAAGCTGAACATTTGTCAAGGAGTGAAGAACTAAAATGGTCTCTTCATTCAATCAAGTTGATCAAACTGAACCTGAAAATCAAGGAAGCAGATGACACTCTGTTTTCAAGACAAAAACCAGAGAAGGACTCCGAGGCATTGATGTTTATTCAAAAGGAGTCCAAAGCTGCACTTCAGATCACTAGAGCATTCTAAACTCATATCTACTCTATCTCAGTGATTCTTTTTCTTACTTTATGAGAAATGTGTTTACTCTGTATATTTCATACACACACTGACTCCTGTCCTAAACTGGAATATTTCTAAATCCACACACAAAACTTCAATAACTCTCTTGTATCCCATTGTGGATAGTGGTAGAGGTCATGTAGGACCTGGATAGCATGTGTGATGATGTTGTTGTTTTCCTATAAAGAATTGTGGTAGAGGTCAGAGGACCTAGAGAGTCTGAGTACTTTTTTAAAACCCAGATCCAGGGTGTAGATCAAGTTTATATAAACTGTTTGAGAGGACTAAGTGTCAGCATGAGACTGAACCTCTTCTTTTACATTGCTGTGCATTTTACTTTTATTAAAATGATTTTTTTTGAATATTCCTCTTCTAATTACTTTGAAATATAAAATTGTTTTAAAGATACTTTCATAGTTAATCTAGCAAGTGTTTTTAACTATTGTAAATCAGTAGCTTAGTTTCAAAAGCTAATTTAATATTATGATTAAATTAACTTAGGCCTAATCAATCTTTTGAGAACCTATTAGAACCTTTACAGTTTTACAATTTCACTACTGTTTAACTTAGTAATAAAATTGGGGGATTTTAGTAGAAATTTCGTTAACAAAATTTTTTATTTTGAACTCAATTCACCCCCCCCCCCCCTCTTTAGTATCAACTCCAACAAACATTCTATTCATTTATTTGGTAATTTTACATGGGATATACTATTTTTATATAATTTATATTTGTATTATATTATTCATTTTAAGAGTGTAATTTCATTTTTCAGGGTTCTAAAATATATGGATACACCATGATACTTTCTTAGGAAGATTTTACTAGTTATTTACATGTATTCTTTATGTGGAATCATATCTAATGTGTGTGATTGATAACCTCAATTATTTTCACCAACTAATGAAAACTAGATACATTCTTTGGGACCTATTGAGGGTTAAATTATGGAACTTGGAATGTTGAAACAAGTTTTTTTATAAATAATATCATAACCATCTTATTATTTAGGTATTTAATGTTATAACCTTGAAAGGATGTTATGAACTCATGTTGAAACCACACTGATGTCTCTAGGAAAAACATTTACTGTTAAACATTGAGATTCATGTGGTTCATGGATACGAGCCATTTTGGTTTAGTTTAAATTATTTGTTTTTAGTAGAGATATAGCTCATAAACTAATAATAAGTACATATATAAAGTTTCACAAGAATTTTTAATTTTCAGTGGACATTTAACGTTGGTTGTTCCCTTTGGGGATAAGTTAATTTGTCAATTTTTATCTTCCAATGGGTACTAATATTTTATTTTATCCTTTATATAATAATAATGATTAAAATTGATATTGGATACCTTATTATAAATGGATTTGAATGTGTGTGATATATTCATTAGTATGTGGGATTTGATTAAACATATTATGTTTTAAATTTTTATTACATTTATCCAGAAGTTATTTTTTCGTTTTTATTTGATACATAATGTTGATTTTCAGTATTTTTAATTATGTTAAAGTGTATGTGGAAAGTTCATATGATATTTTGATGAAAATAATTCCATGTTTTATTTAAAAAAATATACTTGTTGTCCAAAAAGGGAACCCTATTAATTTTTTTATAACACTTAATCCTAGTGGGTGATTTAACTATAATAGTATAAATACAAGTTATTGAGTCTTATGATAATTATTATAAGATATTTGGTTATTTATAATGTTTATTTGCGGTATATTTCACTCTTTATGTTATTAAATTAAATTTTAATTGAACTGTTAACTTTATTCTCAAAATTTATGTTCGTTGTATTCTCTTCTTCTGATTATAGACCCTGGGTATTATAAAATTATTTTTTCAAAGCCTAAATCTTACTTCAATAGGATTTTCTTGTTATAGTTTTTCATAAAAGTGTAAATGATATTTCTATAAAAATAAATTATCTATATTATATCATTATATTTTACTTTTACAAAATTATTATTACTTTATATTATATATAAACATATATGTTTATTTGTTTAGTTTTTTTCAGATTAGTTGATTATTTTATTATTTTATTTCACAAATATGACAATTTCAATTTTATAATGATGTGATATTATTCAAATTCACCAGGTATATACGTTTTGAATTTAATTATCTAATTTAATAATTATTAATGTTTTATGTTATTTTATATTATGCTTATTAAAAATGTTTTAGTGAACTGAAGGAGGATTGATACCTATATTTTCTTTTAATATTGGAATTCAAAAATAAAAGATTAGGTCCATCCAATTTTTGATTCCACCTGCACTATCAATAGATTTATTGAATAAAATATTTATTCATCAATTTGTTATGATCAATAGTTCCATAAGAATTATATGATTACAATTAGTGGTGATCAATTTATTTATGATGTAAAGGATTAGATAGAGAAGTTAGAGGAAATATTCAATTTTTTAGAGAACACTGCATCTTCTAAAGTAAAAACCATTGTGTTCATGTTTGAGGGATCGAAGTGGGAATATGGGAATCTATTACCCATAATTATTTAACTGATGGAATGTCCTGGGATCATTTTAAACCAAAATTTTATAGTGGAATTATCCTTAGAGTGTTATGATTGATAAAGGGATAAACGTTATGAGTCTAAATCATGTCGATTAAATTATAATGGATTATATAAACATTTATGATTAGATTGAGTCTTTCTCTCCCATTAAATGTCAAAAATGACTTATTATAATCTCATTTCATGTAAATATACCTTCCTTTTATCCTAAGTTATAATTATTCTCCATATTTTATAACTTCATCTGTTTATGTAGACAACTCACCCATGAGGGTAGTGGTCAATTTTATGGGACAACAAATTTCAGGCTTTGATTAATTTCCATTTTGGAATAATTATGGTAATCTATGAATTGAAAAGTTTATATATGAGTAATTAGTTTAGGGGTAGGATGGTTGGGAGGATTAACCCCTTAATTTCTTCTTATTCCTTCTATAAATAAGAAACATGTTATATGATTTTAGTTTTTCAAAGTAGGGTAATATGTGACTTAATTTTTTATATATCAATATATATAGTTTATGTCACTAGTTTGGTAATCTTATGAAATTATTATGCTAATTATTATTTGAGAAAATAATCATAGATTAATATCAATAAAAGATTAGTATCTTGTGATGGAGATTATATTTTATTAATACAATTCCAATATAAATGATATTTGAGGAACATACCTTAATGTATTATTTATAGTACTCATTTTCATAATAAATTTAAGTTATAAAATCTTGTATGGTGAAGAATAGACGATCTAGTTATTCAATGTTTTTTTCATTTCAATACATCATATATCTTATGTCATTAGATTCCGTATTCCATGTTTTTTAGACTAGGGTCATTTTCAGTTCACCCCCTTCCATTTCTTAGTTATGATAATTAGTTGGATATGAGGTAAATATGATTGTTTTTGTGTCATTCTTTTTCTATTGGTTTCAAAAAAAGTAATAGTATGTAGACTGAGATAAGGCCTCAGTATTCAATTGGTTTATTTTTATGAATCATTTCGGTTACTTAAATAAATTTTTATTATAGATAAGATATCAATAAAGGATTCATGATTTAAACATATAGTTATTATCATGAAATTATTTGTGATTCCTGATATATTCTCATTTAAAATTCAATTATTTCAAATAATCATGTAATTTAATTTTGTTTTTTCATCTATGATTAGATTATTTTGGGTAATTATTATTTTATATCAAAACGAGAGTATATATTTTCCATGTATTTGAATATTTTTTTCCAGTAAATTATGTTTATGTATGATGATTCAATTGGAGGATACTAAATCTTATATCAATTTTGAACACTGAATTATATTATAGATAACATCTCACAAGTTTATTGTGGTTTGGTTACTCTCTTGGTTTCAATATTAGTTGATGGATTTGTATGGGATGATGATTTTCTACTAGGGAGAATTTTGACTCCCAAAATGTCACTTTTGAGTATATAATTTGATAAATATTGGTTTCCAAATTTATTTTGTGTTTTGGAATATATTTCTAGTTTTTGAGGGTATTTCAACTCACTTGGTTAGGGATAATTCTTATTCTTGGTCACATATTGTTTAGTAGATAAATTAGGTGTTCCCAATTTAGGGAAACGTTTTTCCATTGTATTATACTTGGCCTCTCTTCCTACGCACAATCACCATGAAAATTCACAAAATCACAAAATATTAATTTTTTGTTACAAAAATTTAAAAAAAATTGTGTGTCTATTTTATTCTCAAATAATCTATATTTATCCAATATATCCTAACAACTATATTACCCTACTATAACAATATTCTATTATAATATTTTGGAGATATACCAAGAAAACACCTTGATCTCTTCAAGTAAGTGACTTCAGTTTATTCTTCTTGCTTCTTTCTCAATTATATATCCCTCTTTTGTCAACCAATGACCATATTAGTCTACTATTGATTTTTTTCTGAAGAAAATCAGGGGTTTGATTATATATATTATTATTATTATCATTTATTTTTTTTATTACTCTTCTTTTGTGAGGGATAACTTAATTTAAATATGGAATCATATTTTCTTATAAGTGGTTTTTAAATGAGATCTATTTGACATGTCATGTGATTCTTAATCATTAAAACCCATTTCATAATAAACAAATAACATTTTATGAATGTTTATAAATGATTATATATTCTTTAAAAGGGATATATTTTTTCTATGCATAAATAAAAGGGGGTATTATATGGTTTCTTGGTTCATAACTTATAGAAAGTTTATTCATGAACTACAGTTCATATAAAAAATTCTTAAGTGGTAATTTATAAGATAATTGTTACCTAAAATATTAATATATTCTTGTTTTTGTTTATAATAAGGTCACTAAATAATTATATCTACTATATTATACATATATATTATTTTTAACGCATATTAAATTATTTATGTGTTTTATAGTCCAGTTATCATGAATTTTGGTTGTTTACATATAGGTAATTTGTAATATTGATCTAAACAATTTCTCAGCCAATGTATGAGTTCATTAATTAATAATAATGTTGGATTCAATTAAATAGGTTTTGAATTGTAATTTTACTGTCCATTTTGAAAAAAAAAATTCTTCATATAATATACTTGACACCTATTGTATTATTTCTCCTTATGTTGATAAATAATTTTGGAAATAATTTTATATATTGATATGTTTTGTTATTAAATATAAATTTTAATGTGAAATACCAAAATGATGTGTCAATGTGAAATATATAATTTTTTACATGTTATATTGTTTATGTTTTTCTGTTGTGACAAAATAATTCCTCACCTAAAATTAAAGTATTTCATGGGATCCCTAAATAAATTTATTGGAAATCATGATATGATTAATATAGTTATTATGTTTATTCTCAAGATAGTTTCCATTATTGTATTAGGAGAATATTCATTTATTGAGTACCAACCTATGAGGTTTATTAAGATTAATAAATGTTCTGTTTTATGAGAAATTCAAGTCATAACATCTTTGTTTGATATTATGAATTGTTATTATAAATAATGGAATGATTTTCAATATTATTGTGTTGTATAGATTCTTGTTAAGTCTTTTGGGTATCTCAATCATTATGTTTTGTCTCTTATATCAAGCTCATTTGTGTTTCTATACTATTTTTTGTTTTCTTGTTCCATATTATTCACTTCTTTTGTATTTTTACATGGGAAATATCATTTAGTTTTTTTGGTAATGACTTGTTTGTCCCATTATATATGTTGACAGTGATAGATTTTTTACATGGATATCTAATGTTTGGATACATAAATCTATATGATTAAAAATTATTTGATGTGATTTAATAATATTTTGATGGTTAAATCATTCCCAAATTCTAATTTCAATAGTTTTTTCCCTTGTAACTGTATTTTTTGTGGCTCTAAATACACATTGGGCCTTTTTATGGGATTACTTTGGCGGCCTGAAATGTTGACCATAGTTGGTTCACTATATAGGTGACCACCATCATACCTCATACCATGGAAGAACACCCATTAAGAACCAATAGTAAATAATTAACTGAAAAAAATACTCATACCTAACACCAAAACCCAAACCCTAGGTTACATGACATTAAAACATACTTTATCCTCACAATTTATATAATTGAGAATTTCTTCTAACATCTTGAGATTATTTCCGATATGATATAAGGTTGGAACTATTTTGTAGTGAAAAATCCAATGAAGGTGATTCTTATATATATATTTAATCATGAAATCTACTCTTTTGAGACCATATTTTGATAAAACCAATATATATTCTTTATCATTCCACAAGTGTGTAAATCCATAGTAAGATAATAGATAACATTACCTTCTTACCCTTAGGGGAGTCGATAATTTTAAACATCAAATATATTCTTAGTTACTACTCCTCGACCCCATGAGGCCCATCATCTACTCTATATATATAATATGATGTTCTAAAATGGTGTGTAAAAAACTTAACACCTCATAAAATCCAAATATGGAATTTCCTCCATAATCTAGATCACCATAGAAAAACAATATGTGATATCTTTTCCATTAGTTCTAATTGATCTCCCACTAAGATATCATGCTCAATATCCCCTTCCATATAATTATCATAGGATTTATCATACCCATCCTCCACTAATTGAGGTAAATTAATTATATTATTATTTCATATCATTCTAAAAAAATCAACAGACTAGTTAATATCCAACAATAATTTTTTTCAACCAACCAAAACATCATTCATCAATTCCTTTATAAAACCAAAAGTCAATTAGTTAGATTAAATAATTCACTCAAAATAACCAATGGTATCTTTGAAAATACTAAAGAATATCTTTTTATTAATAATTAATTCATGAAAACACTCATTAGTTTATTAAAAATAAATTTTAAAATATAAAATTTGAGTTTTGATCAATTAGAACCATGTACACAAAGGCATGGAATGTACCTATGTGCTAAAAATGATGCATGAACAACCCACATCACACTCACAACTAAGTGAGTATTACATAGAAAAAATATCAATATTAAACTAGGGAAACATTATAACTTTGACCACTTGTATGGTTGTGATGGATTATAATAAAAAAAATATTTCCCATATTTGGAGAAGACTCATATCACTAATTTTACTAATCCTAAATATGAAGACTCAAGAAAAAAACAACATTGATACCAGTTTTCAACATCCATCTCTAACACAATATTTCCATTAAGGTAAAATTCCACAAGGAATCTAGGGGATAACAACATCACTGAAGCATGAATCCCAGAACTAATGATCATAGAGTATTTTTTGGGGAGTGTTTTACAATCCAATAGTTTATAACACAATTTTAAAATATCAGTAATGGATAGTAGTAGAAATAAATATTAACAATATTAATAAAAAATAACATCATCAAATGTGTTCCATAAGAGGATATAGTTTCCATACAACTAAACCTGTCTCAAAGGTAAATACTTTCTACTACATTATGAATGAATCAATTGAGATGAAATTGAAAACATGTTGTGGGAAACCCCTACTACAAGTCACTGAATTAATTTGAACATTGATTTAATATGTCTCTATAGATCATCACTGGAGGCTTCCTATATTAACCAGATTATCATTAATATAATATGTACATGTACATGGTGTGTAGTTAAAAGGTGGTTGAAAACACTCATAGAATTAACCACTATAAACCAATACATATTATTTCATTGTGTTTTTTAGGCATGAAATGGGTTTTGCTCGATAGTTTGATTATGGGGGGTTGTAAGGACTAAATAAATCACATGGATCAGGTTTTCCATCTATTTCATCTTCCCTAGAAAATAAAAATGTTTCCATCATCTGAAGTTGGGTACGGACCTGCTTTCTAAAGGCCAACTATCATCTGGGTTTTTAGGCCCATATACTGTTGGGGACTCGCACTGGTCGAGAAGACGGTAGGTCGATATCATCGCACCATTTTCGGGGGTGTTATTGATAACTCCATGACTCTCTTATAGATTTAAGATATGTTTATGAAATCCATCCCAGTCCCAAATAAATGATGGTTTACCCATGTGCTAGTGGCTCGATTACAAACATGTATTAATAGGTACAATCACGTGTATATCACGAGTTCTCTATCGCTCTGTTATTTAATTATGATTCTTAGGAACATGTCCATGTTTGATAACTCTATATATTATTGATGTATAGGGATATGGATGGTGTATTGGGGATGGGATTGACCTCAATGTGGAATCCTACGTATCCCTTGATGATAGGAGTCAAACCCCATATAGTTTGTTCGACATAGTTTAAGGCTGTATGATTGGACACATCCATGAAGTTTAATGTGAGATGGTAATGATGTGAATATTAGGCTTGGACCATAATGAGACATCCTACATATCATGTTTCATTATGGAATTAGATTCCACATAGTTCTTAAAGTGGTTATCTGTGTTGTGGGAGATAAAACAGTTGATTCCCTAGATGAGACTTATGCATATGATATTTCCATAGATTTCTTTAACGTGAATATAGCCTTATGAGAAGAGATGGTGTGTAATCAAAATTACAGCCCAATGGTGAAGACCCTATATAATGGGAGTTTTAATCATGCTATTGGTATAATCATCACTCATCTATAAGCCTTCGTGATCCCTGCTTAGTGTGAGAAACAAGAGATAGTGGTTGATTGGACACATTGCATGTGAACAGATCCATACAAGGATTACACATTAATGTTTCCATCTGAGAGGTATAGTTTCCCATATCATGGAAGATATGGTATGGATCTATATCCTTATAAAGGTTTCATATGTATCCCTGTTATGGAGGGAATTAGAGTTCTTGTACTTCCCTTATCCCTCAACCCACTAATAGGATAAGGTGGAAGATCACACAGGGCGAAATTAGGGCCATACTTGAGGTTTCAAGAATTATAGGGGCTTATGACAAGGTGGATTCCCTATAGCTGGGGAAATATTATATTTTGTCGATAGTTGGTGCTTATGTATTGAGGCGGTCCAATTGGTCGGGGCTTACACTGTGGTTTCCCGATTGGTCGGGGCATACACAATGAAGATGCCTAATGAATCTAATCATTATTTATCCACTTGTGAATTAAATAGAGGCGGTTATGACCACAACGGTATGTCTGAAAGCATGATATTTGTAAGGTCACATTTTTTAATGACCCCAACTCATCAAGGAAACTTCCCTCATCAATGGGGAATGTGGCTAAATATTCCCATATGGGGTCCATAGGGCTTGAGTCCAAATAGTTATCAATACAAGGATGGAATTTCCTAGAGTATTTGGATTACATATCTCGAATGCTTGCTGGAAAAGAATTTATCATCTTCCCAATATGTTGGGGAACTAATCCAACATGTCAGATGCATCCATGTGCGTCTTCCTAATCAATTAAAATGCCCTGGATGCCCTCAAATGGGTGAATCATACTTTTCCAAGATGCATCACATAACCATGAAAGACTTTTTTGGGGTTCTACATACGATATGCATGCATGTCTCGGATGCCTTCACCTGAATAACATGACTTGTCGCAGAAATGTCAAGGGATTTTGTCTGATCAACTTGTCTTGTATTTAGACTATTACATGGAAATACCACCATATCAATGGATATTCTCATGATTGTGTCATTGATTAAATTATCTCTCATAAGGTTATCCTAGCTTGTCCAGTGATTATCTTGTAAAAATGAGAATATTCCAAGGGGATATCACCTAATCAACATGAAAGTCATTGGGTTGTCACATGGAGATTTTGACATGTCAAATGGTTACAGTGAGATCAATATGATTCTTATGAGGTTTGTCTTACAATCAACATGGCATGTCCAAGTATTCCAAATGACATCACGAGACCATCAAAGGGTCTCACAGTTGTGTTTCCTTGATCCATTCACATAGCGATTTCTCATGGATATGTTCAGGGTATAGAACCCATCCAAGTTTTGTATGTGCATGTCCAATGGGATCATGCCATAAGTTTCATGGGTGATTATTAGTTCATGTAGTGTGATTCATGACCACATGCACCTCTTCTCCTGAACTCGTCACAAATTTCATGCTATAAACATGCTATGGTATGTATGCATGAGGGACTCATATGGAAATCCATCCATCATTAAATTCACTTGACTTCAACGAGGTCTCATGTGGATTGTTGTGGTCATGCAAGGGGGTTGTATATAAAAGCCTCTACATGAATGGGTTATGGAAGAATTTTCTTGACAAGGATACCACATGACATCAGATGGGAACAAGCCCCCAAGTCTGCAACATAGGGCCATGAAAAGGGGCATTGTGGGGTTGTGGTTCACAATGTTGCAAGGTGCATATCAACTAGTGTATGTCCTAGGACACCAGTTTGGGAATCACCTATCTACAATATCATGACCTTCATGAGGGATTATGATGAACTCCTCAATCCCAAAAACATTAGGGGTGTTTCATTGTGTAAAATACACGTCTAGTTTTTCATGATATCATTGTAAGGAAAGGGTTAACATAGTATTTGTGAGACCGGGGGGGGGGGGGGGGGGTTCGTCATGCATGTTGGATCAAACTCACGGGCACCGGTATGAGTGCACCTTGTGTGGAATGAAATTCCATAGATAATGAAATCTTGTGACCTAGGAAAAGACACTTTGAGAGGTATTTCTGGTGAGTGTAAAGGGTATGCACTCCACAGTTATTTTCATGGGAGTTGACTTGTGATGTAAGAAATATGACAACCCTGCTTTTTAATACAAACATAAACATGATTTATTACATAAAACATCACTTGATACAACAATGAAGATAGATAGGTTTAGTGTCTTTGGGGATTATGATCATTACATAAAAACTTGAAACATGAAATAAAGCATCTTTATTGAAAACATCCTTTACATGACCACTACCTTCCCTCGTACTTAATATTGCATGGGATAACCTGAGGACATGCATAAGAAAAGGGTGAGCTATAAAGACTGGTAAGGGAATACACATGGAATAAAATTAAAAGTACAATACATGTTAGACATTAGTCATATCAATAGACAACAAGAGAAACATGAACATAAAGTCATGATAAAGCATGATAATCATAACATGGAAATGTGGCAACAACACTTAACAAGGATGTAGCATGAGCCAAGGCCCATTGCACATGGAGAATGAGTAAATCATCATTGCACATGAAGAATGAGTAAACCCTAGTTGCACTTGAATTAGCATGAGTCAACACACATTACACATGATGTATCATGATACTATACTTTACCCAATGCATTGGAGCACTATAAGGGCGCACCCTTCTTGAATATTTCATTTCATGCATAAGTGTGCCACGTGGATCATAAAACATGGATTCATAAAACATAATCATTTATTCCACGATAAAGGAATGATGAATTCATACATGAAACATTATATTCAATAAGTAAATGTGCATAAATGTGAATACCATTGATGGAGAAATGGGTATGGTATTCACTACACAATGGCATTGGCTTAGAAAATTGGTGTGATTTCGGCAGCGTAACGACATGACATAAAAATTCATAAAAATGGTTGATGAGAGTGAAAGGGGTTCCTCATAATATATACATGTAATGGATATTAAGGAGGTCATATAGATACATTTCCCAAAAATTGTAATGGAATTTAGATTCATGATACAAAAGTATTTCTTGAGTGTAAAGGAGGAGAGAGAAGTTCCTTTCAGAATTTCAGCATAGTAACAGGTGTACATAGGAGGCATTTAATGAGAGAGGAAGGGGTCTCCAATCATTAAAACATAATGAGGGAAGTATGAGTGAGGTTAAAAACCATACCTCGACATTCATAATTGAAATTGAAAGGGCAATGAAACTTAATGAAAATTGGACAAAAATGAGAAAGGAAGAAAAAACCCTTACTTGGAAGTTTGATTACAAAGGCTTGAGAGAGGCTTGAGAGAGGCCTCTTAGGAGCTTGGGGAACCTTTTTAGGATTATAGAGAGAGTAGGTAAGATTTTGGACGAACTAAAAAGGCTTTGAGTGAGGAGGAAGTGGGAGCTTGAATGGGTTTATATAGGAAAGGTGATAAAATTCTTTATTCTTTTGGTTTGGGACCCCTTTTATTAAATTAATCCAAACCACAAACCATCACATGGTTATTGCCCATTTTTTTTGGAAAAGGTAAGACGAAAAAAATATTTTATAAGGCCAAAGTCCAAACTTCTTAAAATAATAGGGTTTCTTATGTGGAGGTGAGTCACACTCCCAGGGAAAATAATTTAAAAAGACAAGATGTGTAATAAGTCTTGAGGGGTCCATTAATGCATTATAAAGTAGTTAAAACAAACCCAAAATCACATTATTTTAATTTTAAAACATATATTGGCCGAACATAAAGCTTATATTATTTTATTACATCACTATTGGGTCCTTATGATGTCATAAAACACATTATATATTTAACGGTATTTAATTTTTACCCAAAAATTTGACTGTCTCAGAAAATTATGAAAAACTCACTGTTGGATAATTTAGACATAATGATTCCATAAATAACATTTATTTAATCTAAATAATTTTCTAAATATTTTAATTTTCACTTTTAAAATAAATACCGACATTTATCGAAAATTCACGGGTTTTGAAAAAAATGGATTTCAACCCTTAATAAAAATTATAATTGCATTCATATAATTATATGATCATTTATATATAATATAATTAATTTAATAATAATAATAATAATATTTTATTAAAATATTATTTTATTCAAAAATCCCTTAATTTAATAAAATAGATTTCTTAATTAAATAATAACTAAAAACACTTTTTGTACTTTAAAAACTATTTACAATGTATCAATAATGACAAGAAAGTATATTCATTATTATATACAAAAAACAATATACATGAACATAGTAACAGAAATTTTTTACATAGCCCCTTAAAACATCCAAATAAGACCTAAGGGTAAGGTGTGTGATGGTGACAGACTCTTGGGGTGGCTTAGATAACATCGCTCAAGTGGTAATTTCTATCAACTTCCACTTCTCCCATAGACAGTCCCATTTGACCCGGACATGATGAAGCTCATGTTGGGCTTGGTCAAGAGCGAAGCCCAAGGACGCCACCTCTTTTCTGAGCTCCGACAAATGGTCTTCGTGTGGAGAAATTCTACTGGATGAGGCCATCGCTTCTTTTGTCTGAGTAAATTGGATTTGTTAAAGTCCTATATTTATATTAATCATGTGATCACTGTTCAACGGCTATATTAGCAATGGTTAAAATTATTAACATAAAACCAAAGAATTTTACATTTTATATAAACATAAAGAGACATTTAATTAGATCAAGAGGGATTTCCATTAATGAAACTTTGGGTTGTTAAATGAAAGGTCACATGTTTGCGGTTACTCTAATGAGATCGAATGATTCTAGAAGAATCTTGTGTGAAAATCATGATGCACCACGAAATTATATGATAGGGAAATAGGTTCTCAGGAGGTGCATGTGTATCCATGGGGAGTTCTAGGCCATTCAGGGGTCACTACTCCGTAATGGAAATCGCATGACCTTATCATTGCATGAGATCACGTCCTCTAGTGAAGATCACATGATAAGATCCTAACAGTACATATTGTGGTGTATTATTGCAAGAAAGTGGGCCCTTATTTAATTGGAGGAGTTCTTAGTGTTCATGGTCATCTTCCCAATCTTTTTTAGAGATCTTCTTCCTCCTCCTCGTTTTCATGTTTTTTTCTGTATGGGTGTGGGTTTATATAGGCAAGGTAAGTCTGAGTCTTACGTTGCTTTGCATGATATTAACACCACATAATCTAAATGATGCGATGAAGATTTCACTTCATGATCATTTCATTTGGTTATTTGATGCATCTATTTTTCTCCATTAGCATTGAGTGATAAGAAAAATTTCAATTAAATCACATGGAAAATAATCGAATGCATAAGGTGTTTGTGGTCACTAAAATTCTTACGAAGGATTAAAGGATTACCCCTGATTCAACCACATGATTGAAGAATGATCATGAAATGGCCTACACTACCCAGTATGACACAGTGTGTTCTAAAAAACATGATTTAAATCTGATGAAAATATATTGGATATGTAAGTGGTTTGCAGTTTAAAAATAACATGTGACTCCTCTCTTATCTTCGGTTCGGTTTCATTGTCTATGTATGATCATGTGAAGACCTTGATAATTATCAGGGATCTTACTGAAGGACACTGGCAAACTCGATCAGACCTCGTGGAGGCTTCTGTTGGTTGTCTCAGACTCTCATAGGTATTAGTGAAGGTATGGTGATGGTGGTGATGAAGAGCGTTGACTGGTCACGATGCGGTCTTCGAGTCTCCATTTCAAACTATTGTTGTGGGAGGGTGTTGAATGAGAAATGGTTGATGATGATGTCCTTATAGTGAGTGGGATCTCCTTTCTTGAGCTCGGGAGGTGATGTATCAATGAGGATAGATGGGATCAGAAAAGATTGTGATTATATGATGAAGATCACTAGAAGGCATGATCATATGGTCGATTTTTGTTCCCTATAAAAATATCATGTCACACATAAAATTCCCACACTGCTTCCTCTCAGGTATATAATCCATTCCACAGCTATCATTTGTTTGATCTGATAATGGGGTCAGCACCATACCATTTTCATCACCTCCATCCTATGAGATTCAACCCACTATGATTATGGCTCAGACTATGCACGCACATGTGGGCTCGTGAACTGTGGTCCCTATTGGGATCAGCTACTTCTTGTTGGGGCCATGCTTCTATACTGGTCTTATAGCTAGCCCAAGACAACTCCCACTAGGTTTGGTTGACCTCTAGTCCCATGTAGGCCTATGGTCGAATTGGGCTGTATGGATAGGGGCTAACCATTATTTTTTGCTAAGGGTGGTAATAATACCCTTAACTACTAAAAATATTGTTTATAGTAAAATATAAGAGTCTTAAAGTTTTATATACTACTCCTAAGACTTTATCTATTACATTTACATGTATTATTCCATGATCCTTGAATCTTCAGTGGAAAAGTGTGAAATGAAAAAATATTAGGGAAAAAAATCTCCCCATAGAATGAGATTCATCAGAACTAAAAGAATATAATTCCATGGTAAATGTGGAAAACTTTTCTACATACATAAATATCTAAAAATTCAAGATAATAAACATCTGTAGGGGAATTGTCCTGTGTATATAGGATGAACTCTCAACTGCTATGAAGATGGTACATCTAGCCACAACTACTTAGCTGAGTCCAATATAGAATGTATCTTCAACTTGGGACATCGATACCCTGAAATTGGAATGTATATTAATTCCAAAATTGAATTGGGATTAGGTGGAAAAGAACTTCTGTAATGATCAGAAGTTGTCAAATTGGATGTCTCTATATATCCCATGAGGATGAAAATCAAGCTACACATTGTTTTGAAATATACCACTATGCAAACCAAATTCATGTATAGGAGACCAAAATCCATAGATGAATAACCTTATGATGAATGTACTTATGTTGATATATATGATATCTACATGGGTAAATATCACTATATTTTTGATGAAATCCCATGTAAGGATCCATGTTTCGGTGGATACGTTTATCATATCATCCATGATTCCCATCATTTGTGTGTATGACAAAAAATATATGATTTCCTAGATTAGATTGCTTGAATTTCAACATGTTTCAATTTGAGAAATTTTCATGAATTCCCACTAACATGAAATTCATCATTGGTTCACTTTCTCTTGTAGTCTTGATATTGTCTACTTTACATGGAAAATTTGGAAATGATATCATTTCTGAATGCTCTATCTTTTTCCTATGTCAAGGTACTAAGAGAGCATAGCTTTATTTTTTCAAAGGCCATATAGAGTCCCTCAAGGTTTTTATCTTTTTTTCCAAACACTTTCCTAACCGTCAGATGGGGGAGGCTTAGTGGGCATGGATTTGGATTTTTCTCAGGCCTCCTTCTTATAGGTTTCTGTCATGAAAATATTTTTTTCCACTTTCCTTCTATAGATGCTCAATATTTCCATAATCACAAAAAGTGTATTTCCAATGATTAGAAACTCATAATTTTTCCATGATTCCCCCATCAAGTTCTTATCATGGTGATCAACTTGTCATATATTGTTTTCAAAACCTTCAAAATAGACCATCAGTGCATCGTAATTTAAGGTGTATATTCTTGGACCTTCTCATCATTGCAGTTTAGGTTCTTCTACCTCGTACCTTATGGAATGTGGTTCTAGAAGTCCTAGTATTACTAAAAACACTATGGGGTGTTGAGTTCCTCTATATTATTTCCAAGGATAACAAGGATTGGATATCCTTTATTTTTTTTATTAGATTCCATTAGTTTTCTGGTTAAATACATTATGAATTCATATCATGGCCATGAAAAGCTGATATTCATTCTTTTCCAAGAATCTATGAAGGTTTATGGGGTAAAAAGAGTTGAGGGTGATATAATAGTGATGCTAGAACTTCATGAATATTTGGAATGTTGGTGATGTAATTCGTAATCAAAATCATGATCCATGTAATATGGAATTGGGTGCACATGCAAGATATGTCCCTTAGCAATATGATGTGTGTCGTTCTGTCACAGTGTCATTGAGGCTCACAAATATTAGAAAGACATTTATACTAGGCCAATATGTTTATAGTCAGTGGGTATTAGCCCTTATGTATCAATTTCATGGCTGAATTAAGAGATCTCTTTTCCTTTCCAGTGGCTATGAAATATTCTGGGAAACTCAAATATCTAAACAGTGAAGTTGGGTATGGAAGGCATGCTATCCAGGAAGGGTCCTATCACCCTTGGTAAACTTATCACTTAAATTAACAACTATATACATAGGCCTTGGGATTGCCAATCACAAAGTGTGAGCCATCAAAATGATCAAGAATGAAGGCTCGCATTCAGACCATGAGAAATGGTACAAAACATGGTGATGCAACATTGAGGATATTAGATCCACTTGAATAGTATGATATGGGTATTGTAATTCATAGTCCAAAGTGATCATGTTGTGGGAAAAATATGGGAGAACCTCACCAGGGATATCTTAAAACATAATGGGGTGCTATGTTGTATTGTGATGACTCCATACTCACAAGATTTAGAAATACCCATATACTAATCCAAGATTTCCCTGGTTCGATGGGTCTGAGACCTTACAAAAATATCATGGACAAGAGGAGAGATCTCATTTATTCTTCAAGGGAAATGAAAGGTTGTATATGACCAGAGATACTTTAGATCATGAAGTGGGATATATGAAAAATATAAAATCATATAAGGGTTCGAGCACCCTAAAAGTTATGTCACCACCTATCGAACATATTATCATGGTGAGGAAATGTTAAAAATCTTTTTTCAAATTTTTTCATGGACAAGGGGGTCAAGCGAGCGTATCATAGAATTTTAATTAGGATATAGAGTGTACCCCATGATATTTATTCCCTATTTATTTATTCCCTTATTTTTTCCTAAACTCTGAATGTGAATATTTTTTTGAGAAAATACATTACTTTCTCTAAGGCAACCCTTTGTGGGTTTTTAACTTATGAATATTTGTGTCTCATTACCATAGCAGTTTAATGTCCTGTAATTTAGATAATTATAGGCAAGAGATTAGGTTCATACGTCTTTGACCAATGTGTGAGTAGTTTAAGGTCATGACATTTGTGGGCCTATCATGGGAAATGTTACACAATAGCATAATTAGGTTGGGAAAGGTCATAAGTACTTTAACATCCTTATGAGCGATAGGTGAGAGTGTTGTAAATCACGAATCAAGGTTCATAGGTCATGAGTGATGATATGATACAATAATTATATGGATAACCTAAACCAATATGGGGTGATATGTTCTTCCATCATGACTTCTGGCTCATGAGAATACGAAAACCCTTTATACTAGGACAAGAGGTATCTGGTCGGTAGGTATGAGCCATTGCATCAATAGCTTGATCAAACAAAGAGATATCTTTTATTTTTAAAGGGAAATGAATGGTTAGAGGAATCTCAAGACACTTTAAACATGGCGTGTGGAGTATAGATTTAGGTTCTTAAAAAGATGGTGGGAGAACCTCATTCTCAGGTTGGACAAGGTAAGGCTCTTGGGGACCTTCGATAATGAAAGATAATGGATGATGGTTTCCCCAGTTTAACATCATATAGTGGGGGCGTGCATTCCTCTATTAGTTTAACATCATGCAGTAAGGAAATACTTCCATGAATTTTAATGTCATGTGGTAAGGACGTACTTCCATGCAGTTTCACATCATGTGGTAAGGATGTACTTCCATATAGTTAAACATCAAGAGGTAATGATGTAGGAACTAATGTTGAAGTGTAGAAATGATGCAGCTGGGCCTAAAGATGGAGAATCATTCATCATTATGTATCTCATGAGGATGATAGTCAATCCACACGTATTTATAAATGAATTCATCTACATGGTTCTGACCCATATGCAAGGAGGGTAAATTTTCATAATTTTTTGTTTTGGCTAGGCTCGGTGTTAGAAATTTTAGAAATACTACACATCCTATGAATTTAGTAATAATGTCACATGTAGTCCTTGAATCGGACATATTGTACACATGTATAACCCATATGTAGAGGTGGTCATTATTTCTATCGACCATTGATTTTGTGCCCAATATTGTAGGTCCATGCATTACAACATATCATTTGATGATAGTAATCATGCTACATGTAGTTCTTGATGTTCCATTTAGTTTAATGCCATGAAGTAAGGATAAGGGTGAATAGATGTGAATAAATGTAAATTTATTGGTTGGGCCAAAATATTGAAGTCTGGGCATCACTAAGTTTCTCATGAGGATGAGAATAAAACTACACATAGTTCATTGAAATCCCCTGAATTTTAGCATCATGCAGTGAGGAAGAGGGTGGAACGACATGAATTTATCGTAATATTGTGTTTGGGACCAAGGATGAAAGTCCCAGTGTCACAACATATCTCATGAAAATGAGAATGAAACCACACAAAGATATGAAGAACCCTATAGCTAAAATTCATGCAGTAAGGACATTGACCATGCAGTTTAATGTAATATAGTGATAACTCATGGTATTCCATTCATGGATTTTTATTCAAATCTATAATGAATCTATTGTGTAATTTTATGCCTTTCTTGTGAGGGTATTTTCTTATCACAATTCCTAACCTAGTGTGTGCTTTGCACAGTGTGAGAAACAGGAATGGAAAGGGTTTCCCTACAATTCATACATTGTTGGGTGTACAACAAGGTATGTTTTCATCATGTAGTGTATAAACCAGGATATAGGATCTAGGTGTCCCTATGTATCTCATTAGAAGTGAGAATAAATCCATATGTATTTTTTAATGAACAACAATGTTTAACGTCATGTGGAAAAGATGTATGTGAATCGATGTAAATAGTGATGGATATCAAATATACATACAGTTTTATGTTATTCTGTAAGGATTTTGGTTATGAAATATAATGTCTTGTGGAAAGGATGGAGGGTGACAGGAAGTTTATAATCTTGCTACTAGGATGAAATGTGTCATGCAGTTTAACATCTTCCTTCTAGAAATAATCAGTACAGTTCAACATCATGTAAGTAGTATTAATTCTATAATGTTTAATTTCATGTGGTCCGGAAGAATCATATATAGTTTAACATCATGTGTTTAGGATGAATAATAGGACTTACACCGATGTGGATGCCAATATCATTCTTGGAATCATGATACAAAATATTACCACTTCCAGATTCAGATCGGCCAAAAATATTTATATATTATACAATGTTTCAGAATGAAGATTCTTTAATTGGGGAACATAATGAAATGGGGTCTCAAAAGGGAACTTTTCCATTAATCCCCTAACATAGTAAGTGGGAGGGTCCAATTCCTCCTTTTTGATGGCGTATTATCCATTTAACTACTTTGTCACTAACTATGAATCCTCTTTGATGTTCAGGTTGGATATGTGAAGCTATGAGGATAATTCAACACCAGAAATGGGAGCTTGGTATTCCACCTCATTATTTTTGCAGCCTTCAAATAATGAAAAGGAGTAGGGAAATAATTTATTTGTTAGGAGAGAAAAATAAAATTCCTTGGACGACCTGATTGATCTACTGATTTTCCATCCTTGTTCTGATAGGAAATCATGAGGTGCAACAAAAATTAAACTCACACATTTATGGAGTGTCATGGGAATAGAATACATCTTCATTTGGAAGCTTGGTGTCTACCCATATATTCTCTAGGGTAAGATGTGCTACCAAGAAATCGTCCAAGAAATCATACAGGGCTTTTCCTTTTACTCACTTATGTGACACAAAATGAATGTCATATTTTTGAAGAATGACTACCCATTGGGTCAAGTGCCCAATCCACATTGTATAACCATGTATTTACTTGATCATATTGATAAGAGAGACCAATTATCCTTCATGGTCCTTCAAGTAATGCCTCATATTTTTCTACACGAAGATGAGTGTGAGGAAGTTCATCTCAACATCAGAGTATCGGGTCATAGTACATATCACAGTACATATGAGGTAGTGGAGATTATTATCCCTCCTTGCATCATTATTTTCATTGAGGAGGGTGTAAAATGAGAGTTCCATGGACGCCACATATAAGATGAGTGGAATCCCTTCTACCGGAGGTATTAGGACGGATGGGTGTGTGCACGTACTAATTGAGACCTTCGATGGATTTTTGGAAATCATTGTCCCATAAGTAGATGGATCCATTATTCATTATCATAGTAAAAGGGATATATTTTCTAGCCAAGTTGGAAATTAACCACAAAATTAAAGAAAGTTTCCCTCAGATTCCCTTCAATTAAATGCGATTTCTGGGGGTGAAATTGTAAAGATAACCCTATTCTTTTCTGGGTCAACCTCAATGCTATGGTGTCATACCACCAACCAAGAAATTTCATCTAATGAACACTGAATGATAATTTTAGCATATTCATATTTTTACTATGCCCCCAGGTCTTGTTGAATTTCTTTGATGATTTATGTAGTGATCACACCACTGAAAGGATTTAACCACCAGACTGTGATCATTACATTTTGTTATCATTCCTAAGAATGGATTAAAGATATGGTGAATGGAACATTGATATGTGGTGCCAGAATTCTTCAACCCAATGTTCATTACATGAAAGAAAAAGATACTATAAGCTCCTCTTAAGGTAGTGACTTCTCCATATTTAAGGGTGATCTTTATCTGATGTTACCCTTAATACCCATCCATGAAATAAAGTCTATGGAAACCGGAAGTTTCATCAATCGTGATTTAGGTGATAAGAATTGGGAAATCATCCTTTGGGAAATGATGATTAAGCTCTATAAAATCAATACAGACCCTAATATGTCTATTATTATTTTTTACATGGATGAATTTGGAAATCCATCTCAGGTATTTCAATTCTCAGAAGAAGTTTTCTTTGATCAACTTATAAACCCTCACCTCTACATTAGTGACATGAGAGGGGTTCATCCCCCTGAATACCTACTTGAAACCTCGATGCTCATTGGATATTCCGGTATGCTGTATAAACACATTTGGGTTCAGTCTGGGCATTTCTGTGTAGCCCCAATCGAACACATATCCGTGATTCTTCGTAAATTCAATGTACAACTCTCACTCTTCAAGAGGATGGTGGAACTAACTAGTTTAGGCTACCGAACATCCTTTATTACAATATTTATATGCCTGAGAATATCTATGGTGTAATATACCCCTTTCTCTAATTTTATAGGTTAATTCTTGAGATCATCCTCATCTTCCTCCATTTTTATGCCTTTGGATATATTTCCATATGTAGATATAAATCTGAGGGTTCCTTTGTCACTATCAGGGTGAGAGAGGCCCTGAAAAGAGACCTTATCATCCCCTATTGACTAAGTCACTGCAGGGAGATGTCAGAGCTGATAGTCATTGAATCTTTTTATAGGGAAATGATTTTCTTGAACCTCTGGGATTATATTAGTGACCTTTAAAAGGTTTATCAGGAGGACATGGTATCCTTTGATCATACTCTAAATATTCATAGGAGTAGTCCCCAATCCATTCAGTGTGGTAACAGCTTTATCATCATCCACTACTATTTTTCCACCTATCTTTTTATCAAAATATTATTAGGCATATGTATCCCCATAGGTATTTAAGGGATTATTTTACCCATGTGGTATGAAGACTTTCCCATATGATGATGAAGATTTCTCCAAGAGATTAAGATGTCTCACATATTATCATATTGTGAATGAGGTGTTTTCCATGTAGGTTTTTGTCGTGAAGAAAGGGTTTCAAAATGGTTGTAAGGACCAAGATATAAAATCCAAGCATCCCGATGTATCTCATTAGGATGATAATCATGCCGACTATATATCATTAAAAACTGTGTAGTTTAATGTCCTGTGGAAAGGACATAATCCATGAAATTTATCATCTTGCGGTAAGGATGTGATCTGTACTTTTTAATATCTTACGTTGAGGATGATGAACATACAGTTTAATGTATTTTCATAAGTACATTAGTCATACATTTTAAGATCTTAAGGTAAGGATGAGATCCATGTAGTTTAACATATTACGATAAGGATGAGATCCCTACAGTTTAGCATCTTACGGTAAGGATGAGATCTGTATAGTTCAATGTCATGGGGTAAAGATGAGATCTATGCAATTTAATTTCTTGTGGTAAGGATGAGATCTGTAAAGTTTAATTTCATGTGGTTAGGATGATGACGAGTAACCTATCAAGAGAGTATATATTCTTAAAGAGATCAGAAAATGCTTATGCATATTGCATGTGTTATGATATCATTCAGTTCTATCAAGCCTATAGATACCTATTCCTCCAACCGATCTTTAAAGAAAATAATCTTTATATAGTGTTCCTGAGATGTTGATGGGAATGGAAATGATTTTCATGGTTTATCAACCCTGCCTCATATGGATTTCTCATTTTTTGGAGTTCCATCAAAACTTTTTCCATGGAATTGTCAAAATTATTATAGACATGCCGTGTTTGGAAAGAATTGTATTTTTTCAATATTTATTTAAAATATGGTCACTTATCATTGCGTGGTAGGTGAATCATACTCTTATGCACAATCATTTTTTCCTTCTCAGTGTTATTAGGTGACTGGAATGTGGATTTAGGTTTTTTTGGTTCTAATATCCCCTTGTCTATCTACACTTATGGACATTCTTCAAAGAATAAGAAACTTTATATAGTGTGTATGAGAAGTCGATGGTAGGGAAAATGATTTTTCGGGCCTATAAACCATACCTCACTTATCTTTATCATCATTGGTAGATCTATTAAAGAATTATCTATGTAATAGTTGAAATATCTTGGAACATGTTTGTTATTGAAGGAATATACTTTTCTCTTCTTGTCTTCAATAGATGGGTGACCACACCACTTCTATTACATGTTATCTATTCCACCATTGGTGCGGGTGTATGGATTAATCAAGAGTCTAGGATATAGAGTCATAGTATTTATTTATTCATGGGTAGTTGTTGATGAAATGGGGGTCTTGGATGATGGACATGCTTCCCATTTATTAAAATTCCCTAACTTTGTTGATGGTTTTGTGGAAATAGTTGAGGTCATATGGTTTCCATAATATTTTCAATGTGGAGGTTAAAAATATGGAAATTCACCGAGCCATGTGGACTGGGGTGATGTGGAACTTCGTTTCACTAAGAAAAAATATGTTGGGTTCATCATTTTGTTGTGTGATGAGAAAAACATAAATAGACTGTATGGGAACTGGGAAATTTATCCTTTTCAACTCATGAAATAGATGACATCATAAAATGAATTTTCCTTGGGTCCACCATTTTTGTATCATTGGGATTTTGAGGCATGGAATGGGGTTCACTCAACAATATTATTTGGGGGGGGGGGTTGTAAGGCCTCTCAAAATCACGTGCATTAGTTTTTATATCTATTTTTACTTTCCTAGAAACTCCAAAGGGTTACATCATCCATATTTGGGTACATAGCTTCTTTCCAAAGGTCAGCGGTCCTCTTGGTATTCATGCCCACTGACTCTTGGGGACTCGCATCTGTTTAGAGGATGGGATTTCAGGATCATCACACCTTTAGGGGGGGTCTTCTCCAATTATGAGACTCTTTTATTGATGTAAGACTGTTTGTCAAATCCTTCTCAGACATTGATATTGTACTGGTTAACCTTGTTTCAATTTGTTGATTGTAAACAAGTATCAATAGGGATAGTTACGTGTATATCATGGGTTATATATCGCTCCCCTATTTAATTATGATTCTTTTATCCGTGGAAATGATCAATCACTCAGAAGTTTATTGATTTCTATGGATATGGATCGTGTCTTGGGGATGGGATTGAACCTCTACAAGGTGTCCTACAAATCCCATGAAGACATGAATCAAAACCCACATTGTTTTTTTTAACATAGTTTAAGGTCATTTGACTAGATCCATCCATACAGTTTAACATCATACGGTAAGGATTTAAATATAGGGCTCAAAACTCAATGAGGAATTCTACATATGTAGTTTCATATACGAATAGAAGTCCAAGTAGTTCTTGTGGTGGGCATCTATGTTGTGGGAGATATTGTATTAAAGGCCCTAGGTGGGACTTATGCATATGAGACTGCCCTGGATTTCTTCACTAAGAATATGGACCAATGAGAAGACATGGGATGTAATCATACTTACATCCCAATGGTGATGATCTCATATTGGGGGAGTTATCATCATGCAATTGGTATAATAGTTAGTAGTCTCTAAGGCCACGTGAGCCATGATCGGTGTGAGAGATCAGATATAGTTGTAGATTGGACACATTGCATGTGAACACATCCATATGGGGATTTCACATTAATGTTTCCCTATAATAGGTTTGGTTCCCCATATCATGGTGGATATGATATAGATCCCAGGAAATAGAAATGTTTCATAGGAATCCTTGTTATAGAAGTAATACTTGTCAATGTAGTTCACTTATCCCTTAACCCACTGATAGGATAAGGTGGATGGTCACACTCTGAGACATTATAGTTATCCACGAGGGTTTATGGATGCCATGGGATTATACCAATATATATTACCTATAGCCGAGGACATATTATATTGTGTTAGTATATGGGGTTTACGTACTGTGGCTACCCAACTAGCCAGGGCTTACACTATGGCTGCCTGATTTGACAGGGCTTGAACACTAAGGCTACCTAATGGATCTAATCATTATTTATCCTTTGGAGAATTGAAGATAGTTGGTGATGACCATGATGATCTATTTGAGAGAATGATATTGGTAAGGTCAAATTATTGCATCACCCCATCTCATCAAGGAAACTTCCCTCATCATGTGGGAATGAAGCTGAAGATTCCTTGCGAGGGGTCGCATGGAATGAGTCCAATTAGGTATGTCATACAAGGTTGTAATATCCAAGAGGAGTTTTCCGACATGTCTCAGATACCTTCTTGAAAAGTCTTGACCATCTTCCCAATATGTTGGTTCACCAATAAGACATGTCATACGCATCCAATGGTGTCTTCCTAATCAATTTACATTCCTTGGACACCCTTGCATGGGTGAAGAAGACATGCCTGAAATGCTACGTTTAACAAAGGAATATATGTCTGGGGTCTCATGTATGATAAAATGGATTGCCTCATATGCCATCACCTGACTAACATGACTTGTCGCAGACATGTCCAGGGGTTTTCATATGATCAAATTGGCATGTCTAAAAACTATCTCATGGTAATTCAACCATGTTAATGGGTAATCAGATTATTATGTCGACATGTCAGTGATGTCTCACAAGATCATCCTAGCTTGTCCACATCATATCTTGTGACAATGAGGACATTCCAAGGGGCTATTTTTTGATAAATTCAACTTGTACTTGGGTCATCGCGTGATAATTGTGACATGTCAATGGGCTTCCATTAGATTAATTTGATTCATATGATGTTTTTCTTATGATCAATAAGTCATGTCCATGGTTTCCCAAATACATCGTGAGACCATCAATGTTTCTCATGATAACGTTTCCTTGATCCATTCATGTGGTGGTGTCTCGTTGATATGTTTAGTATCTTTCACTAGTTCTAGTGATGAAATTTCATGTACAATGGGATCATGATTTATGTATCATGTCCAATTATTAGAATATGTAGAGGGATACACAGCCACAAGAGCATATGATCATGAACTTATCAATAAGATGAAGTCATACACATGCTACAAGATTTCCACGTGAGGGAGTCATATGGAAATACATTATTCATGAAATTCACATGACATTAAAAAGGTATCATGATGGATGTTATGGTCATACATGGGGGCTATATACTAAATCCTCTGTATGAATGGGTGATGGAAGGATTTTCCTCAAAAGGAGACTGCCTGAATTAGGAGAGGCATATGCTCTCGAGTCTTCACCATAGGGCCATGCAAAGAAGAATTATAGGTTTGGGGTTTGCAACACCACAAGGAAAATATCCACAAGTGGTTTTCCTAGGACACAGGTCTATGCATCACCTATCTACAATCACATAACCTTCATTAGGTCTTGCACTTAAATCCTCAGTCCTTCCACCACTACCACAAAACTGGGAAAGGCATGCACCTGCCTTTATCAGCGCTAAGAGTAAAGTGATGATAAAGGGCCAGGCCTTTATCAGAACTAACAAAAGCCCTCATAAAGGTCCACTTTATCAGTGCTAAAACAAGCGCTGATAAAGATGTACCCTTTATCAGTTCTTTTTTAGCACTGATAAAGGCATGCCCCTTTATCAGCGCTTTTTTTAGCACTGATAAATGTTGTATTTATCAGCGATTTTCATTTTAGCGCTGATAAATACACCCTTTATCAGCGCTTTTTACTAGCACTGATAAAGGCTCACGCGGATTTGCTAAAAACCCACGGGCCCTCTTCCTCCTCCATGCACCCGGTTAAGCTCTCGCGGTAGCCATCCTCTATGCCACTGCTGCCGCTGCCACCGCTACCGTCGCTTCCGTCGCCTCCTCCTCCTCCGCCGCGGCTGCCGCCTCCTCCTTCTCCTCCTCCTTTGGCCTCTGCCTCCTCCTCCTCTGGTCGCCGCCTCCTCCTCCTCCTCCTCCTCCACTGTGGCCTCGTCCTCCTCTTCCTCCACCGACGGTTCCTCATCCTCCTCATAGTCTGCGGCCTCATCCTCCTCTGGTGCCTCATCCTCCTCTGGCACCTCCTCCACCACCACAGGCACCTCCTCCTACTCTGCCTACTCCGCTGCCTCCTCCTCCACCGCAGCCTCCTCATCCTCCTCCTCCTCCTCCTCCGCTACCTCCACTGCCTCCGCCCTGCCTCCGCCCTGCCTCCGCACTGCCTCTACGCTGCCTCTGGTGCCTCTGCTGTTGACACCTCCTTCTCCTCTTCCACCGGGTCCTCCTCCTTAAGGTGATTCAAATTGAATTTTCATTAATTAATTATTTTTGGAATGGGTAAGTGTTTTTCCAACTATTCTTCATGTTGAATCTTCAGTTTCCATGGGTGGTTTGGGATTGTGGTTATGTTTTGATCCTAACTATGGGTTTTTTTATGATTTCCCACTACTTCATTAGATTTATTTAGTTATTCTTATGTTTTGGTGTTTTCATTTGGTTCATGTATCTCTTTATCTCCCCACGAATGATTATCTTATGGCTGTTAATTTTGAGATGGGTTTGAGGAAATATATCATATTTATTCTTATTGTTCTAAGTCTACCAACCAATTTTAGGTGTTTCCAAAGGTATTGATGTGAGAGGCATATTTTAATTGAAATATTGGTCTCAATGGTGTTCTATTAATGGGTGGTGTAGGATCCACTTTTTTAAGGGCTCTTAGTTAAAATAAGAGGCTTCAAATGGTGGAGGATCACATCGTAAAAGAAAGGGGGATTCTTAATAGGGAAATGGTTCTATCTATATGATCATGTCACTATGATATTTTCCAATTCTGTTTTCAATGAAGTCATATCATAGCCTATTAATTTTAACAGTCTACCGTAGTCATAGCCAGGTGATAGTAATGAATAATTACATATTGCCTATAATTGATGATTTGTTTGACCATCTTATAAGGCTCTATTGGTTTTTGAAAATTTTCTAGAGATCAGGGTACCAACAGTTGAGGGTTTGGGAAGAGGATGCTTGAAAGATAGATTTTTAAAGTCGATATAGAAATTTAAAGTATTTATGAATTCCATTTGGGATCACCAATGCTCTATCTATTTCATGGAACTGATGAACTAGATCTTTAATATCTTTCTAGAAACCTCCATTTTCGTTTTTTTAGAATACTTCTTGGTGTATTACAATATATAGGAGGAGTACTCCGATAATCTGGAGGATGTTTTGGGTGTTTTTAGAGAGCTTTTTCATTATTACAATATTATAAATTCACCATATTTTGTTTAAGAAGTATTGTTTCATGGTCACATTATTTCCTTGGAAGGAGTTCTAGGTTATCCCTAAAAGGTTCAAGAAGTCATTTCTCCTCTAACATATATACTCATCCTATGGATTTCAAATAGGATGAATATAAATAAAGAATGGATGAATGTCAATTGGTTGACAAAAGTGTATGAAGAAGGAGTGAAAGAATTTATCAAGTTTGCAAAAGATCATGCATGTGACTCTTCTCAAATCCTTTGTCCGTGTTTACGCTATTGTTATTCACAACAAATTAGTCCAGATGAGTTTGAAGTACACTTGATCTGTCACGGAATAGATCAATATTATACATGTTGGAATAAACACGGGGAAACAACGAATGTAAGTAGTGACTGTGGTGACATTGCATTTTATGGATCATCTGATATGATTACAAACATGAACAATGAAGATGACCGTATGGAGGATGTGATTATAGATGTGAATGATGATGAAGATCATATTAAGAAAATGACAAGGACCTTCAAAGATTAACTTCGTGATTGCCCAAAATTGTTTGAGAAGTTAAAAATTTGTGCAAAGACGCCATTGTATGCTGGTTGCACTAAATATACAGCATTGTCAGCCGTATTGAAGCTGTATAATTTGAAAGCAGATAATGTATGACAACCCTGCTTTTTATTACAACTTCAACATGCTTTATTAAATAAAACTGCACTTGATACAACAAATAAGATCGATAGGTTTAGTGTCTTTGGGGCTTAGGATCATTACATAAAAACTTTAAACTCGAAATACAACATCTTTATTGAAAACATCCTTTACATGACCACTACATTCCTTCGAACATAGCATTGCATGGGATAACCTGAGGACATGCATAAGAAAAGGGTGAGCTATAAATCCCAGTAAGGGAGTACACAATGAATAAGATGAGGAGTAGAATACATGTTAGGAAATAGGAACATCAATAGAGCATAAGAGTAACATGAACATAAAGGCATGATAAATCATGATAACCATAACATGGAAATGTGGCAACAACACTTTACATTGAATTAGCATGAGCCAAGGCTCATTGCACATGGAGCATGAGTAAACCCTCATTGCACTTGAAGCACGAGTAAACCCTCGTTGCACTTGAATTGTCATGAGTTAACACTCATTGCACATGACGTATCATGATACTATACTTTACCCAATGCATTGGAGCGCTATCAGGGTGCACCCTTCTTAAACATTTCATTTCATGCATAAGTGTGCCACATGGATCATAAAACATGGATTCATAAAACATAATCATTTATTCCACGATAAAGGAATGTGGAATTAATACATGAAACTTTACAATAAATAAGTAAATGTTCATAAAGTTGAATACCCTTTATGGAGAAATGGGCATGGTATTCACTACACAATGACATTGGCTTAGAAAATCGGTGCGATTTCGGCAGCTTAACGACGTGACATAAGAACTCATAAAAAAAGGTTGATGAGAGAGAAAGGGGTTCCTCATCATATTTACATGTAATGGATAGTAAGGAGGTCATATAGATACATGTCCCAACAATTGAAAATGAATTTAGATTCATGATACAAAAGTATTGCTTGAATATAAAAGAGGAGAAAATGGTTTCTTTCGGAATTTCGGCATAGTAACGGGTGTACATGAGAGGAATTTAATGAAAGAGAAAGGGGTATCCCATCATTCAAACAATAATAGGGAAGTATGGGAGAGGTGTGAAACCATACCCCAACATTCATAATTGAAATTAAAAGGGCAATACAACTTAAAGAAAATTGACAAAAATGAGAAAGGAAGAAAACCCCTTACGTGGAAGTGTGCTTCCAAAGGCTAGAGAGAGGCTTGTGAGAGGCTTCTTGGGAGCTTGGGGCACCTTCAGAGGATTCTAGAGAGAGTAGGGCAGAGGTTGGACGAACTACAAGGGATTTGAGTTTGGAGGAAGTGAGAGTTTGGGTGGGTTTATATAGGAAAGGTGAGGGAATTCTTTATTATTTAGGTTTGGGACCCCTTATATTAAAATAATCCAAACCACAAACCATCCCATGGTATTTGCCCATGGTTTCTGGAAAAGGAAAGAGGAAAACAATATTTTACAAGGCCAAGGTCCGAACTTGTTAAAAAAATTAGGGTTGCTTATGTGGAGGTGAGTCACACTCCCATGGAAATTAATTTAAAAAGGAAAAGTGTTGAATAAGTCTTGAGGGCCCCATTAATGCTTTGAAAAGTAAGTCAAACAAACCCAAAACCTCATTATTTTAATGATAAAACATATATTGGCCGAACATAAGTATTATGGTATTTTATTACATCACCATTGGGTCATTATGATGTCATAAAACACATTATATATTTAAATGGTATTTAATTTTTACCCAAAAATTTGACTATCTCAGAAAATTATGAAAAATTCACCGTTGGATAATTTCGACGTCCTGATTCCAAAAATAATATTTATTTTATCTAAATATTTTTCTAAATATGTGAATTTTCACTTTTAAAATAAAAACTGACATTTATAAAAAATTCACGGGTTTTGACAGAAATGGATTTCAAACCTTAATAAAAAATTTAATTGCATTCATAAAATTATAAGATAATTTATACTTAATAAAAATTTAATTTAATATTAATAATAATATTTTATTAAAATATTATTTAATTGAAAAATCCTTTAATTTAATAAAATATAATTCTTAATTAAATAATAACTAAAAACACCATTTGTACTTTAAAAACTAATTACAATGTATCAAAAATGACCAGAAATTATATTCATTATTATATACAAAAAAATAATGTACATGAACATGGTGCTACTTATTTGTTACATAACCCCTTAAAATAGCTGCATAATACCTAAGGGTAAGGTGTGCGATGGTGACAGACTCTTGGGGTGGCTCAGATAACTTCGCTCGATTGGTAATTTCAATCAACTTCCACTTTTCCTGTAGACGATCACGTTCGAGTTTGACTTGATGAAGCTCAGCTCGGGCTTGGTCAAGGGCAAAGCCCAAAGACGCCACCTCTTTTCCGAGCTCTGACAAATGGGCTTCGTAAGGGGCAATTCTACTGTATGAGGCCATCGCTTCCTTTGTCTGAGTAGAAATGGGTTCGTTAAAGCCTTATATTTATACTACTCAGATGATCACTGTTCAACGGCTATAAAAGTAACAGTCACAAAGCTTAACGTAAAACTAAAGAAGTTGACATCTTATAAAAACATTTTTCATAAAGAAACATTTAACTGGATCAAGAGGGATTTTCCATTAATGAAACTTTGGGTCGTTACAACATTCCCCCCTTAAGAAATTTCGCCCTCGAAATTTTCCTTTTCCCACACTAAAACAAATGTGGGTAACTTAGCTTCATCATATCCTCCGACTCCCAAGTTGCTTCTTCAAACTTGTGGTTTCTCCACAACACCTTGACGAGGGGCATTGTCTTATTTCGTAGAACTTTTTCTCTACAATCTAACATCTTCACTGGTTGCTCCTCATAAAAAAGATCATCTTCTAATTGTACCACCTCGGAAGAGAGTACATGTGAAGGGTCTGGTATGTACTTCCTTAAGAGGGATACATGGAAGACATCATGCACCTTGTCCATAGTAGGTGGAAGTGCTAGTCGATAGGCCACAGCCCCAACACGATCAAGAATCTTGAAGGGGCCGATGTACCTTGGACTTAACATCCCTTTCTTTCCAAACCTCATGACCTTCTTCCACAGAGATATGCGTAAAAACACCATGTCTCTGACTTTAAACTAAAGGTCTCGTCGACGATTATCTGCATAACTCGTTTGTCAACTTTGGGCTGCCTTGATATTCTGCTAAATGGTTTTCACCTTCTCCACCATTTCTTCGACCATTTCTGGTCCAAGCAGCTTACGTTCACCGACCTCATCCCAACATTCCGGTGTTCTACACCTTTTCCCATACAGGGCTTCATATGGTGCCATTTGGATGCTCGAGTGGAAACTATTATTATAAGAGAACTCAACTAGAGGAAGATGTTGATCCCATCCTCCTTTAAAGTCCATTGAGCACGCTCTCAACATATCCTCAAGTGTTTGGATAGTCTGCTTGGATTGGTCATCAGTTTGAGGATGATAGGCCGTACTGAAGTTCAGTTCAGTATTCAGAGCATGTTGAAGACTCTTCCAAAACTTAGAGGTAAATCTTGGATCTCGGTCAGACACAATAGATAGTGGTACTCCATGCAACCGTACCACTTCCCTGATATATATCCGTTCCAGTTGATCCAAAGATAAATCCTCTTGAATAGAAATGAAGTGTGCAGTCTTTGTAAGACGATCCAAAACAACCCAGATTACATTGTTGCCTTTGGATGTCCTTGGAAGTCTAGTGACCAAGTCCAAGGTGATGTTCTCCCATTTCCATTCTGGTATGGGCAATGGTTGCATCATCCCCTTAGACTTCTACCTCTCTGCCTTCACTTGCTGACACACCAGGCACTTTGATGTATATTCAGCGATCTCCTTCTTCATATTATCCCACCAAAAGTTTTCTTGGAGATCTCGATACATCTTTGTGCTCCCTGGGAGAATAGAGAAATTTGAACTATGTGCATCATCCAAAAGTTCCTTCTTCAGCTCCGAACTTGATGGAACACATAGTCTTTTCCCAAACCGCACAATTCCTTCTTCATTAACATTAAACTCTGAGGATTTTCCCTTTTTGATAGCTTCCACTTTTTCTTGGATTCCTGCATCATCCTTTTGAGCATCCTTTATCCTTTCCAAAAGAGATGGTTGAGCAATCATTTGTGAATGGATTGATGATGTTCCCTTCTTTATGATTCCCACATCCATCTTCATCAAGTATAAGACGATTGGATCCTTATCAATTCTCATCATTGATAGAATAGCTGGATCCTTTCTACTTGGGGCATCCGCCACCTTGTTCGCTTTCCCAGGGTGGTAATGTATTGAAGAGTCATAATCTGTGATGAGCTCTATCCATCTTCTATGGCGCATATTAATCTCTTTTTTTGTGAATATATATTTAAGACTCTTGTGGTCAGTATATATCCTACATTTCTCTCCATAGAGATAATGCCGCCAGATTTTCAAGGCAAAGATCACCACCGCCAACTCCAGATCATGCGTTGGATAGTTTCGCTCATGGATTTTCAACTACCTTGAGGCATAGGATATCACTTTATCATTCTGCATCATCACACATCCTAAGCCCTTCTTTGAAGCATCACTGAATACCACAAAAAGCTCCCCACTTGTGGGTAAAGTGAGCACGGGTGCAGTGATAAGCCTACTTTTCAACTCCTTGAAGCTTTCTTCGCATTCATCACTCCAAGAAAACTTTACTCCCTTTCGAGTTAGCTGGGTAAGAGGGTTGGACAATCGTGACAAATTTCTCACAAATCGTCGATAATATCCAGCTAACCCCAAGAAGCTACGGATGTCAGTTACCGATGTTGGCCTCGTCCATCCCTCAATTGCATCTGTTTTGGAGGGGTCCACAGATATCCCATTGCTTGTGATGATATGACCCAAGAATGATACTTCCTTCAACCAGAACTCACACCTGATGTACTTGGCATAGAGCTTCTCCTTGCACAAAGTCTCCAGTACATTTCTTAAATGCTCCTCATGGTCCTCCTTGGTTTTGGAGTATATTAGAATATCATCTACAAAGACTACCACAAATCTATCTAGGTAATCTCTAAAGACTCTATTCATCAAGTCCATGAATATTTATGGAGCATTGGTGAGTCCGAAATGCATTACTATGAATTCATAGTGCTCGTACCTTGTACGAAAAGCAGTCTTGGGGATATCTTCCTTCTTCACCCTTACTTGATAATATCCCGACCGCAAGTCCACCTTGGAGAAGTATTGTGCTCCACGCAACTGATCAAAGAAGTCATCGATTCTTGGGAGAGGATACTTGTTCTTTATCGTGATTTTGTTAAGTTCACGATAATCGATGCAAAGCCGCATTGACCCATCCTTCTTCTTGACGAAGAGGACTGGTGCACCCCATGGTGATGCACTTGGGCGTATAAACCCTTTATCCAGATTCTCTTGTAGTTGTTTCTTCAGCTCTTCAAGCTCAACAACAGCCATTCTATATGGAGTCTTGGATATTGGTAGCGCCCCAGGTATAAGTTCAATTGAGAACTCAACATCTCTTCTTAGAGGAAGACCAGGAAGTTCCTCGGGAAATACTTCAGCGAATTCCCTCACAATTGGCATTTCTTCAAGGGTGGTTTCTTCCTTGGACTCAATCATCTGAGCCAGATATGCGTGCTCATAAGGGAGTAATATCCATGCTTGAGATGATGTAGCTAAAGGAGATTCATCTTCCTCCTGACACTTGTAAAGAATTGGGGGTCGATTCTCCATATGGAGTGTGATTTCCCTCTCCCGGCAATTTATGTTGGCTCTATATAAGGAAAGTCAATCCATGCCAAGAATTGCATCAAATTCCACCAAAGGGTGTATGACGAGGTTCGCCGGGAAATTCAATCCACAGATTATTACAGGGGAGGACTTATATTCATGGGATGCAATGATTGCCCCATTTGCCGTACTCACCGACATCTTTACCTCCAGGATTTGTGGTGGTGCGAGGATTGTTCTACTAAACATTCGAGATATAAAAGAATGCGTAGAACCTGAATTAAAAAGTATGTTCGCTATTATTGAATGAATAACTAGCATACATGTCACCACTTCGTTGTCAGGGTTCACTTCTGCAGAAGTGATGGCAAAAGTTCTTCCTTGCTGTCTTGGAGGTTGCTGGTTGCCTCCAATAACCCTTGGATTAGGGCACTGATTTGCAAAATGACCCGGTTCTTTGCATTTGTAGCATTGAACAACGCGTTGAAGTTCGAACGGAGCATTCCTATCCTCTGTCGTAGCCACGGGTCCTTCTTACTGACAGTTAACAGTTAGGTGCCCTTCTCTTCCACAATTGAAGCATTTTCTTGTCCCCCTAAGGCAATTTCCAAGGTGCTTCTTCCACACTTTTGGCAAGTGGGGTGCTGGAATTTCTTAGCGCCGTTGGATTTATCCATCGGACCACCAGAATTGAAGTCCACCTTACGCTTCTTGTCCCCATGATACCCCTGTGATTCTCCGATCTCCATTTCAACCTTGAGGGCACATCGGACCATTTCCTCATAGCTGTCGAAGTCACGGATCGCTAATGCTTTCCGCAAGCTAGGCTTCAGCCCACCAAAGAAGCGGTCAACCTTGCATTCGGGGGTAACGACAAAGCCGGAAGCGTATCGTGCAAGCCTTGTGAAGTTTTCCTCATACGCTCCCACAGATTCTTCATATTTCTGTTTGAGGTAAAGGAATTCCCTTTCCATATTAAGACGGAGGGTGCGTGGAAAATATTTATCGAAAAACATCTTCCGGAATTCCTTCCATTCCAAAGCCTCGATCTCCTCCTCAGGCTTCATATTTTTTATCAACGTCCACCATTGATCAGCTTCACCCTCCATACGATAAGCCGCCAGGAGAACCTTCTCTTTTTTAGAGCATTGGAGGATGGAGAATATCTTTTCAATGGAGTTGATCCATTGTTCAGCGATCGTGGGATCGGATGATCCACTAAAAGTAGGAGGCTTTTGTCTCATGAAGCTTTCAATAGAGACTTTTTCTTTCTTAGGGGGGGTTGAACATTCCTCTTGACCAGTGTTTCTATTCAAAACTTGAGTTAGATGAGAGAGAAGCGTGACAATGTTCGCGATTCCCACTCCCATTGGATTGGGCATCTCATAAGTACAATCATCACACTGATCTTCACAATGGTTGTTAGCACGAGTTCTACTATTACCGGCCATTGGCTGGAATAAAAGGAATGTTAGGGGTAACACATAAAGGGTAATCTAAGGAAAAAAGTTTGATGACTTATAAATAAACTTTAATCTCTTTAACTCATGAGTCTATAGGATTCAATCTAGGCTTTTCATGATATTCCTTCTAACATATATTCTTAGAGGCATTTTTTTCCCTTAATAAGGGTTCATACTAAGATTTTGAATTTATCAAAACATATCCCCCGGGAGTGTCGTAACCAAGAGTGCAGCAAGGCCCGTTGTCGTGCACCAGTTCCTGTTCGAGTCTAGCTCAAAGCGGTGTTTTTGGGTTTTACCCCTAGGATACATTTGTGCCAGAGCCGCCTCTACCTGCTCGTATCCAGACAGGGATGTATTTGTTTGATAAACCACTTACATAGTATTTACCAAAACTTAGGGATGTTTTTATTATGCTTATTCTTCTATCTAAGTCTTTACTAGGGTTTCCTAATCCCAAAAATAACTAATCCTATCCTCTGATACCAACTATGACAACCCTGCTTTTTATTACAACTTAAACATGCTTTATTACATAAAACTTCACTTGATACAACAAAGAATATCGTGAGGTTTAGTGTCTTTGGGGCTTAGGATTATTACATAAAAACTTTAAACTTGAAATACAACATCTTTATTGAAAACTTCCTTTACATGACCACTACATTCCTTCGTACTTAGCATTGCATGGGAAAACCTGAGGACATGCATAAGAAAAGGGTGAGCTATAAAGCCCAGTAAGGGAGTACACAATGAATAACATGAGGAGTAAAATACATGTTAGGCAATAGGAAAATCAATAGAGCATAAGATTAACATGAACATAAAGGCATGATAAATCATGATAACCATAACATGGAAATGTGGCAACAACACTTAACATTGAATTAGCATGAGCCAAGGCTCATTGCACATGGAGCATGAGTAAACCCTCATTGCACTTGAAGCATGAGTAAACCCTCGTTTCACATGAATTGGCATGAGTCAACACTCATTGCACATGAAGTATCATGATACTATACTTTACCCAATGCATTGGAGCGCTATCAGGGTGCACCCTTCTTAAACATTTCATTTCATGCATAAGTGTGCCACATGGATCATAAAACATTGATTCATAAAACATAATCATTTATTCCACGATAAAGGAATGTTGAATTCATACATGAATCTTTACAATCAATATTAAATGTGCATAAAGGTGAATACCCTTGATGGAGAAATGGGCATGGTATTCACTACACAATGACATTGGCTTAGAAAATTGGTGCAATTTCGGCAGTGTAACGGCGTGACATAAGAACTCATAAAAAAGGTTGATGAGAGAGAAAGGGGTTCCTCATCATATTTACATGTAATGGACAGTAAGTAGGTCATATAGATACATGTCCCAACAATTGAAAAGGAATTTAGATTCATGATACAAAAGTATTTCTTGAATATAAAAGAGGAGAAAAAGGTTTCTTTCGGAATTTCGGCATAGTAACGGGTGTACATGGGAGGAACTTAATGAGAGAGAAAGGGGTATCCCATCATTCAAACAATAAGAGGGAAGTATGGGAGAGGTGAGAAACCATACCCCAACATTCATAATTGAAATTAAAAGGGCAATACAACTTAATGAAAATTGACAAAAATGAGAAAGGAAGAAAACCCCTTACGTGGAAGTGTGCTTCCAAAGGCTAGAGAGAGGCTTGTGAGAGGCTTCTTGGGAGCTTGGGGCACCTTGAGAGGATTATAGAGAGAGTAGGGCAGAGGTTGGACGAACTCCAAGGGCTTTGAGTGAGGAGGAAGTGGGATCTTGGGTGGGTTTATATAGGAAAGGTGAGGGAATTCTTTATTATTTAGGTTTGGGAGCCCTTATATTAAAATAATCCAAACCACAAACCATCCCATGGTATTTGCCCATGGTTTCTGGAAAATGAAAGAGGAAAACAATATTTTACAAGGCCAAGGTCCGAACTTATTAAAAAATTAGGGTTGCTTATGTGGAGGTGAGTCACACTCCCATGGAAATGAATTTAAAAAGGCAAAGTGTTGAATAAGTCTTGAGGGCCCCATTAATGCTTCGAAAAGTAAGTCAAACAAACCCAAAACCTCATTATTTAAATGATAAAACACATATTGGCCGAACATAAGGATTATGGTATTTTATTACATCACCATTGGGTCATTATGATGTCATAAAACACATTATATATTTAAATGGTATTTAATTTTTACCCAAAAATTAGACTGTCTCAGAAAATTATGAAAAATTCACCGTTGGATAATTTCGGCGTCCTTATTCCAAAAATAATATTTATTTTATCTAAATAATCTTCTAAATATGTGAATTTTCACTTTTACAATAAAAACCAACATTTATAAAAAATTCACGGGTTTTGACAGAAATGGCTTTCAAACCTTAATAAAAATTTTAATTGCATTCATAAAATTATAAGATCATTTATAATTAATAAAAATTTAATTTAATATTAATAATAATATTTTATTAAAATATTATTTAATTCAAAAATCCTTTAATTTAATAAAATATAATTCTTAATTAAATAATAACTAAAACACCATTTGTTCTTTAAAAACTAATTACAATGTATCAAAAATGACCAGAAATTATATTCATTATTATATACAAAAAAATAATGTACATGAACATGGTGATACTTATTTGTTACATAACCCCTTAAAATAGCCACATAAGACCTAAGGGTAAGGTGTGCGATGGTGACAGACACTTTGGGAGGCTCGGATAACATCGCTCGAGTGGTAATTTCAATCAACTTCCACTTTTCCCGTAGACGATCACATTCGAGTTTGACTTGATGAAGCTCAGCTTGGGCTTGGTCAAGGGCAAAGCCCAAAGATGCCACCTCTTTTCCGAGCTCGGACAAATGGGCTTCGTAAGGGGCAATTCTACTGGATGAGGCCATGGCTTCCTTTGTCTGAGTAGAAATGGGTTCGTTAAAGCCTTATATTTATACTACTCAGATGATCACTGTTCAACGGCTATAAAAGTAACGGTCACAAATCTTAACGTAAAACTAAAGAAGTTTAAATCTTATAAAAACATTTTTCATAAAGAAACATTTTACTGGATCAAGAGGGATTTTCCATTAATGAAACTTTGGGTCGTTACATAACGGGTGGAGTGATGATAGTTTTACGAAACTACTTGCCCTCTTGAATGACATGCTCCCAGAAGACAATGAGCTCCCAAACTGAACATACGATGCCAAACGAATGCTACGCTCTATGGGTATGATCTCTGAAAGAATACATGCCTTCCCGAATGACTGTATACTGTTTCACAAGGACCACAAATCACTTAAAGAATGCCCAAAGTGTGGTGCTTCTCGATACAAGAAAGATGAATCTAGTCCTACTAATGTTGTATGGTACTTTCCAATCATTCCAATTTTAGACGCCTATATGGAAGTGAGGAGACTGTAGAACAATTAACAAGGCATGGAGATAAAAGAATTAAAGATGGGATACTACGTCACCCGGCAGACTCTCCTCAGTGGAAGAGAATCGGTCATGAGTATCCTGAATTTGGAAACGAGTCGAGACACCTTCGTCTTGCGTTATCTACAGATGGAGTGAATCCTTTTCGTTTTCAGAGCCACAGTCACAGTACATGGCCGGTTATGTTGATAAATTATAACTTACCACCGTGGTTATGCATGAAACGAAAATACATCATGTTATCTATGCTTATATCAGGACCAAAACAACCGGGTAATGATATTGATGTTTATTTAGCTCCATTGATCGAAGATTTGAAATTATTGTGGGATTTAGGTGTTACATTTTATGATGCTTACAGAAATGAAGATTTCACTTTGAGAGTCATGTTGTATGGGACGATAAATGAATTCCTTGCTTGTGGAAATTTTTCAGGATATAGAATTAATGGAACTCAAGGCTGTCCCATTTGCGAAGAAGGTACACAATCAATTAGGTTGAAACATTCATCGAAAACTATGTTTCTAGGACATCGCAGATTTCTACCGCGATGACATAAGTACCATTCTTGGAAGACATCATTCGATGGAAGTTTAGAAGAACGTACAACACCATCTCCACTAACAGGAGATCAATTGTTTGATAATGTTAAAAATGTGGACACAACGTTTGGTAAACCAGCTTCGAAAAACCTTACGAAAATCAGTGGGAAAAAGAGATTAATTTTTTTTTGAATTACAATACTGGAATTGTCTGTATGTAAGACATTTTATTGATGTTATGCATGTAGAAAAAAATGTATTTGACAGTGTTATCGGCATGTTGCTAAATACATCTGGCAAAACGAAATATGGAATTAAGGATAGGTTGGACATGGTTGAGATGGGAATACGAGAAGAGTTGGCACCAGTAAAGGGTGAAAAACGAACATTTCTTCCTCCTGCTGCTTACACTTTTTCCAGGTAGGAGAGATATCAGTTTTGCAAACTTCTTGAATGACGTAAAGGTTCCAGAGGGTTATTCGTCAAATATCAGTAACCCTGTGTCAATGAGCGATTTGAAGTTAAAATGTCTGAAATCACATGATAGTCATGTTTTGATGAAAAATCTCATTCCAATTGCTTTACGTTGCATTTTTCCCAAGAATGTCTGCCATACATTAACGAAACTGTGTTTCTTCTTCAAAGCTATATGCAGCAAAGTTATAGACCCGGCGAAATTGCCAGCTATGGAAAAAGGAATTGCCGTCATATTATGTGAATTAGAAATGTTCTTCCCACCTTCATTTTTTGGTATGATGGTTTTTTTTATGGTCCACTTGGTGAGAGAGATTCGACTATGTGGTCCTATACATTACAGATGGATGTACCCCACTGAACGGTATATGAAGATTTTGAAATGGTATGTCAAAAATCGAAGTCGGCCAGAGGGTTGTATTGCAGAGCGATATATTGTTGAGGAAGCCGTTGAATTCCGTACTGAATAATTTTCTTGTGTGGAAAGCATTGGCTTACCGAAATCTTGTCACAGTGGGCGGCTTGAGGGTGAAGGAATTTCTGGAAGAAAAGTTGTCACAATCAATATTACAGATCGGGAGCAGTCCCACCTTTATGTTTTGCATAATAGTTTCGACGTTGACCCATATGTTGAAATCCACAAAGAAATTATTAGGCATTTGAATCCATCAAGGGCTGAAAAATGGATATCAGAAACACATAATTGACAATTTATAGGATGGTTTTGAGATCATATTTTTAAGAAGTCAGATGAAAATCCAATGTCAATTTCGGAACGACTTCGATGGCTTGCCGGAGGACCAAGTGTGTATGCATTATCTTACAATGCTTATGTAGTTAATGGTTGTAGATTTTATACTAATGAACATGATGAAGACAGTACCATGCAGAATAGTGGGGTTACACTTGTGGATGAAGCGATGCATGTTTCCGGTGCTAAGGACAGAAATCCAATTTATGCGAGTATGTCATACATTGGCATCATCAAACAAATATGGGATCTAGATTATACGGAATTTCAAGTTCCGATATTTCAATGCAAGTGGGTTGATAATACGAGTGCTGTTAAAATAGATGATTTGGGATTCGTGAAAGTTGATTTCAGTAACGAAGGGGAGAATGACGAACCATTTATAATGGCATCACAGGCAGTGCAGGTATTTTATGTTCCAGATCCCGCAAACCGAAAATGGTCAATAGTTCTGTTATCGAACAAAACAGCCGAAGGGTCAGATGAAAATTCAACGGAAGATGACCCTTTCATTGGGACTTTGCAATCATTTCGCAGTGGTCCCAATGTAGACGACGTTTTTTATGTCAGAGGAGACCACAATGAAGGGATATGGATAGTTGATAGAGGGGTCAAATCCCTTCACCCTTTAAAAAAAGGGAGTTCAATAACCAGGTTATTGATTTTTATTGTAATATAGATTGTGTTACATTATGTTATTATCTGTTCGATGTTGCTTTTATGTGATCTAAATTAAATTTTAAACCAGTTCTGTAGATAATGAATTCTTCACCTGCTGATGCACCCAATCCTGAGACACAACATGTCTCTCAACCTGTTGCAGCTGGTCCCACTACTGAGAGACAACAGGTCTCTCAACCTGTTGCAGTTGGTCCTACTGCTGACGTACAACAGGTCTCTCAACCTATTGTAGCTAGTGTCAGTGTTGATGCTAGCGCTTCGGAGAAACATAATGATGATGCAAAAACTAAGGAAATGGTAGGCGATGAAACCCTAGCGAAACAAAAAAACTGGTGCGCCGTAGTTTGATAGTTTTAGCAAAAATCCGTACGGCAAAAGAAAAAGGCATCAAATATGAGGTTGGATGGAATAAGCTAGGCCAGCATGTAAACCCCAACAAAGCCATGTTTAGTAGCTACATTGGAATCGTCACTCGACAACGCGTGCAGATTGACGTAGAGTCGTGGCTCCATGTTGTCAGCGGGTTGAAAACATTAATGTGGGAAGATATTACGGTAACATTACGATATCATCTATTTAATTTATTAAAATAAAATAAAATATTGATATATTGACTAACCCTTCATCATCTCTTGTAGAGTTCATTTATAGTATATGTTTCGCACAAAGAATATGTTTTCAGACTGGTAGGAAGGATTCATAGAGGCTTTTGCAGTATTTTAACGAAACATCATCTAAAAGATGCCAAAGGGAAAATCATGCAGCACCCACCTCCTCTTTATTCACACTTGATATCCCAAGGAACGTGGGATGCGTTTTGCAATCGTCGTGCAGAACAGAATTTTCAGGTACATTGTGTTTGGTTACATGTTGTGTAATGTTTCTTGTATTCATCATGTTGATTGATAGGTTTTTATTTATGAAACAACAACTGAGTGCTGAAAATAAATAACGGGTAGAAAAACCAGTGTACCCCTACCGTAAAGCAAGGTTGGGGTACGCTTCAATTGAAAAACAATTGGTATTTATTTTAAAAGTATTGTAATAATTTTATGTGACATAAAACAACACTGTAACCATGTTTCTCTATTTATATGTTGATTGATGAAGAAAAATCTCAAGTCACTTCCATTTGATGCCATGTGCTATGGAAGGAGGCTCTTGTTAATAAAGAGGGGAAACTGATAGATGAAAACACAGAAAAAGTGTGGGAAACATGTGTAAGTGTGACATAATATAAACTTTTTTTTCTTCAAATAACTATTACATGACGATGCTTACTTATTTTTTCATATTTTCTATTTGACATAGTCACAGAAATCAACAACACCCGCACCGGATGCAGACATACTTTCAACGGCCTTGAAACAGCCAGAACAGTATGGCCGCGTCAGAGGTGTGGATTTTGGGGTGTCACCCCAGACATATTTTCAGACAAAAAACAAGAGGATGAATAAACTAAATAATTGCATGTAATGAGAGATAAAGTATCTACCCTTGAAGAACTAATCCAAACTCAGGGAAAGAATCTAACGAGTTTGATGGAGGAGAGGCGAAGAGAACAAACAACTCAAGAACAACCCCCCCGAAAAGATCCACCCCTCACCAGCTTTGAGGCGAGCCATTCCCCTCAAAGACCTGACTTAACTAAGGTAATCAATGTTATAATATTCGTTTTTGTGATATGTGAATCACATAGACACTGATACCTTTCATGTAATGATATTCTACAGGGTGAAAATGGCTGTGATTTATATCTGCCAACTCCCACCCATCGCCTTGTAGTGAGGGCTACGGTGTTCAATATGCAGAATGACACGCTACACTCCAGACCACTTCCAACCAGTCATGTCAAAGTGTCTATTAACATATCTCATGAGTTGATCACCGAGCTACCTGTGCCAAATGAAGATGACGACATTCATACGTTGGAAAAAGATGTTGGAACATTCGTTGCAAGGCCGTCGAATCTTGTAAAAAACATGTCTAGCAGGAGGTATTCATTTCCAGTTCATTTTTCAAGTAGAACCTTTAACATTAAATTATAAAATGGCTGAACTGATGAATGTTATTATAGAAGGATAAAATTGAGAATCTAAAACAAAATAGCGGCTCCAACAATGGATCAACCAACCGATCAAAACGATCTACTGAGAGTGCGTTCACCCCGCCCGTTCTATATCCACATTTAATATCATTGCATGCTCATGTGGATACAAAAATAAAAGACGTCAAGAGTCATACAATTGTTTGTAAAAATGATATGTATGGAGAGGAAACAATAGATTTCATTAGTGCATACGTTGTTTCTGAGATCATCACATACAACAGGCTAGGCACCTCGGTTATAAAGGTATAAATGAGGTATGTTTTCATGATTTGATTTTACAGAAGCTGATATACTTTGATAATTATAGATAAATACATCTCATTTTTTTCACAAGCGTATATATGAAAAACAATTAAAGGGATTTTCCCATGAATACAAATTTGGACTCGTTAGTCCTCACACCATTTCTACACAACGAACAGAAATAGATTCTAATTTTCATGCTGAATTGATGTTAAATCTGCGCAGAACGTTTCAAAGAAGAATTACGACTGACGGGTTCTTTTTAATACCAACGATGCAAGGGTAAAACTATACATTTTAATCATATCAATTATATTTTCATTTTAATCAGTACTTATTTCTTTTTGTGTTTTTAGGGAACATTGGATGCTCATTGCAGTCAATTTGGATACACTAATGATTTATTTTCTGGATTCACTGCATGGATATCCAACTAACAGAACAAAGATGATGGCGATTTTCAATTTTTAATACACTAGATCCAACATTTTAGAACTAAATATCTAGTTATATAATTTATATTATCTTTTAATGAGGATTTTGTTATGATAGGGCGGTGTATGAATATCGTCTAAAGGCTGGAATGAATCCAGCGAGTAAGGACGACAATGCCCACAAGATCTACAAATGGAGAAGTCTCTGGGTATATATAATTATATTTCACTATCCAAATACATATCAAAATAAATTACTTATTTTTCTCAATGTTTCTGCAGTGTCTGAAACAAACTAATGACAAGGATTACGGTTATTATGTTTGTAAATTTATGAAAGAGATCGTATTTCATGAACAAACTAGCATCCCTGAAGAGGTATTTTTGAAAATAATTACTAATTTTTTTAAAATAATTATTAATCCTTTGTGTATTTATATGTTTTCAGTACTACTATGACTGTCGCAAAAACTCCTATTCAGAAGATGATATAAATGTCTTTAGAAATGAATGGGCATCGTACCTAATGGAAGAATGTAAAAAAATAGGACAATAATGGTGAATTCCTAATACTTATGTTATCTTTATATGGTCATTCATATCTCCCTTTACACTTATTGAGAATCTATGATATCACCTCAATCCGACGTACGGCGTGACCGATATGGATAAAAGTGTGTGATATCAGTTTCAAATTGAGATAAACTTTGGAAAACAACACCAATGAAATACGCCAAACCGAGCAAACGCGTTTGGATTGTTTTGATACATTAGGAAAATGATCCACGAGTCATTTGTGACATGTACAAATCAACCGCACGTCAATCCGACGCATGTTGTGACTGGTATGGCTAAAAGTGTCTGATATCAGTTTCAAATTGAGATAAACTTTGGAAAACAACACCAATGACATACGCCAAACCGAGAAAACGCGTTCAGATTGTTTTGATACTTTAGGAAAACGATCCACGAGTCATTTGTGACGTGTACGAATCGACCTCACCTCAATCCGACGCACGGTGCGACCGGTATGGCTAAAAGTGTCTAATATTAGTTTCAAATTGAGATAAATTTTGGAAAGAAACACCAATGACATACGCAAAACTGAGAAAACGCATTCGGATTGTTTTTATACATTAGGAGAACGATCCACGTGTCATTTTTGACGTGTATGAATTGACCACACCTTAATCCGACGCATTGTGTGACCGGTATGGCTAAAAGTGTCTGATATCAGTTTCAAATTGAGATAAACATTGGAAAACATCACCAATGACATACGCCTAACCGAGCAAACGAGTTCGGATTGTTTTGATACTTTAGGAAGACGATCTGCGAGTCATTTGTGACGTGTACGAATCAACCGCACATCAGTCCGATGCAAGGTGTGACCGGTATGGCTAAAAGTGTCTGATATCAGTTTCAAATTGAGATAAACTTTGGAAAACAACACCAATTACATACGCCAAACCGAGCAAATGGGTTCGGATTGTTTTAATACTTTAGGAAAACGATCCGCGAGTCATTTTTGACATGTACGAATCGACCACACCTCAATCCGACACACGGTGTGACCGGTATGGCTAAAAGTGTCTGATGTCAGTTTCAATTTGAGATAAACATTGGAAAACAACACCAATGACATATGGAAAACTGATCAAATGCATTCGGATTGTTTTGATACTTTAGGAAAATCATCCGTGAGTCATTTGTGACGTGTACGAATCAACCGCACCTCAATTCGATGCACGGTGTGACCGGTATGGCTAAAAGTGTCTGATATCAGTTTCAAATTGAGATAAACTTTGGAAAACAACACTAATGACATACACCTAACCGAGAAAATGCATTTGGATTGTTTTGATACTATAGGAAAACGATACCCGAGTCATTTTTGATGTGTACGAATAAACCGCACCTCAATTCGACACACGGTGTGACCGGTATGGCTAAAAGTGTCTGATATCAGTTTCAAATTGAGATTAACTTTGGAAAACAACACCAATGACATATGCCAAACCAAGAAAATGCGTTCGTATTGTTTTGAAACTTTAGGACAACGATCCAAGTGTCATTTGTGACGTGTACGAATTGATCGCATCTCAATCTGATGCATGGTGTGACCGGTATGGCTAAAAGTGTCTGATATCAGTTTCAAATTGAGATAATCTTTGGGAAACAACACCAATGACATACGCCAAACCGAGTAAACGCATTCGGATTGTTTTGATACTTTAGGACAACGATCCGCGAGTCATTTGTGACGTGTACGAATCGACCACACCTCAATCCGACGCATGGTGTGAGCAATATGGCTAAAAGTGTCTGATATCAGTTTCAAATTGAGATAAACTTTGGAAAACAACACCAATTACATACGCCAAACTGAGAAAACGCGTTCGGATTGTTTTGATACTTTAGGACAACGATCCGCGAGTCATTTGTGACGGGTAAAAATTGACCGTACCTCAATCCGATGCACGGTGTGACCGGTATGGCTAAAAGTTTCTGATATCAGTTTCAATTTGAGATAAACATTGGAAAACAACACCAATGACATACGCCAAACCGAGCAAATGCATTCAGATTGTTTTGATACTTTATTACAACGATTCGCGAGTCATTTGTGACGTGTACGAATCGACCGCACCTCAATCCAACGCACGGTGTGACCGATATGGCTAAAAGTGGTTGATATCAGTTTCAAATTGAGATAAACTTTGGAAAACAACACCAATGACATACTCCAAACCGATAAAACGCATTCGGATTGTTTTGATACATTAGGAAAATGATCCTCGAGTCATTTTTGATGTGTACGAATCGACCGCACCTCAATCCGACGCATAGTGTGACCGGTATGGCTAAAAGTGTCTGATATCAGTTTCAAATTGAGATATACTTTGGAAAACAACACCAATGACATACGCCAAACTGAGAAAATATGTTTGGATAGTTTTGATACTTTTGGACATCGATCCATGGGTCATTTGTGACGAGTACGAATTGACCGCACCTCAATCTGACGCAAGACGTGACTGGTATGGGTAAAAGTGTCTGATATCAGTTTCAAATTGAGATAAACTTTCGAAAAAAACACCAATGACATATTCCAAACAGAGAAACGCATTCGTATTGTTTTGATACATTAGGAAAACGATCCTCGAGTCATTTGTGACATGTATGAATCGACCGCACCTCAATCTGACGCACGGTGTGACCGGTATGGCTAAAAGTGTCTGATATCAGTTTCAAATTGAGATAAACTTTGGAAAACAACAACAATGACATACGCAAAACCAATCAAATGCATTTGGATTGTTTTGATACTTTAGGACAACGATCTACGAGTCATTTTTGACGTGTACGAATCAACTGTACCTCAATCTGATGCATGGTGTGACCGGTATGGCTAAAAGTGTCTGATATCATTTTCAATTTGAGATAAACTTTGGAAAACAACACCAATGTCATACTTCAAACTGAGAAAATGCGTTCATATTGTTTTGATACATTAGGAAAACGATCCACGAGTCATTTTTTGATGTATACAAATCAACCCCACCTCAATCCGATGCACAACGTGAATGGTATGGCTAAAAGTGTCTGATATCAGTTTCAAATTGAGATAAACTTTGGAAAACAACACCAATGACTTACGCCAAACCGAGCAAACTCGTTCGGATTGTTTTGATACTTTAGGACAACGATCCACGAGTCATTATTGACGTGTACGAATCAACCACACCTCAATCCGAGGAACGGTGTGACCGGTATGGCTAAAATTTTCTGTTATCAGTTTCAAATTGAGATAAACTTTGGAAAACAACACCAATGACATACGCCAAACCGAGCAAACACGTTCGGATTGTTTTGATACTTTAGGACAACAATCCATGAGTCATTTGTGACGTGTACTAATCGACCACCCCTCATTCCGACGCATGGTGTGACCGGTATGGCTAAAAGTGTCTGATATCAGTTTCAAATTGAGATAAACTTTGGAAAACAACACCAATGACATACGCAAAACCGAGCAAACGCATTCGGATTGTTTTGATACTTTAGGACAACAATCCACGAGTCATTTTTGACGTGTACGAATCGACCGCACCTCAATCTGACGCACGGTGTGACCGGTATGACTAAAAGTGTCTGATATCAGTTTCAAATTGATATAGACTTTGGAAAACAACACCAATGACATATGCCAAACCGAGCAAACGCATTCGGATTGTTTTGATACTTTAGGAAAACGATCCACGAGTCATTTGTGACGTGTACGAATCGACCGCACCTCAATCCGACCGATGCACGGTGTGACTGGTAAAGCTTTTCATTATATAAAGAATAAGTATTTATTAAATGAGATAAATCAATCAAAAACATATTGATTTTAAATTATTCCCTTTCATTGTTATGAAAATGAAAACTTTTGAGTTTAAAATTTCATATTTTAGTTTCACATTTCCATATTAATGTATTCTTTCATATTACTATTTCAATTTCTTTCATTATTGCATTACTAACATAATATTTGTTTTCTTATATAGGTGAATTTTTTTCCTTGAGTTCGGATGCTTTGTTCGGCAACAAATACCGTCGAGAGCAGATCACGGATATCAAAGGATGAAAGATGAATGTTTATAACTATTGTTGAATAATTGTAAATGTATCCATGTAAAACAATGTTTGAAATGTATATAGCAATGCGTTTTTTTATTCATGATGTTATGTAAATTTATATACCGTTGTCGGTCAAAATATTGGGTGCGGGTGCTATGGTGTGCAGGTGTGCATGTGCTACTTTGTGCAGGTATTCAGGTGTGCAAGTGTGCATGTACTATTTTTTTGGTGCAGGCAATGGGGCCTTTATCAGCGCTTTTTTAGCACTGATAAAGGATACCTTTTACAGCGCTAGAGGAGCGCTGATAAAGGAACCCTTTAACAGTGCTCCGTCAAGCGCCGATATAGGAGACCTTTATCAGTGCTAAAAGAAGCGCTGATAAAGGGGACCCCCCCCCCCCCCCGTTATCTACGACGGCATTAACAGCGCTTTTCTAGCACTGTTAATGCCGGTTTTTAGCGCTGATAAAGGCCCAGGTTGTAGTAGTGCACCATTCGAGGTGTTACATGGGGTGACATCAACATCTAGAGTTTCATTCTATCATCACGAGACAAGTGTTATCATGGTATTCATGATACCAGGGAGTGTCTTCATGCAAGATGGCTCACACTCACGGGCACCGGTATGGCTACACCATGTGTCACATGAAATGCAATGGCTCATGTGATCACGTGACATCAGAAAAGGCTCTTCATGATGTAATTTTAGTGATTTTAGAGGGTATGCATGCCATAGTTTTCTTTATGAGAGAAAAATTTTGATGTCTATAAGGACACATTTCCATAGCTACTATAAATTTATCGAATGATTTATAAGGAATAATGCGAGAAAATATTAGTGCACCTTCATATTTTATGATAAGAAAGGAGGTTCTCATGAAGGATAGGTGTATCCATGAGGGGTTCTTAGCCGATCAGGGGAACTTTTACGCAATGAAAATTGCATGACATCATATTGTCATGAAATAACATAATCATGTATAGATAACATGATATGCTCCTACCACTACATCATGTGGTGGATTATTATAAGAGATAGGTCGATAATTTTCTTAGATAAGGTTTTCGGTGATGTTGTCTAGATTCCCCTTATTTCTAAGATCTATTCATCCTCCTTCCCCTACTAATGTTTTTGTATAGATGGGTACGGGTATAGATAGGTAAAGGGAGGTTGAGTATTTTTCCTATTTTTGTGGGATGAATGTTGAGTGTACTGGTTGATGTGGTGATGATCACATCTCATTATAATTTTATTAGATCATTTGACGCCTCAATTTTTTTCCAGAGGCATTTCAAGACAAAAAATAAAATTAAATCTTTTGGAAAATAAATTTAGTCGGATGGGGTTTGTGGTCATTGAAATGCTTTTGATAGCTCTGAGAAATATCCATGACCCATCTGCATGATAAAATAATCATCATGTGATCACCATAACTCCCTTCTATGATGCCATGTGTTCCACATAAATCCAATTTAAATCAGATGAAAATACATTGGATGTGAAAGGGGTTTGTGGTCATTAAACTACTTATAATGCCTATCCTATCTTTGGTTCAGTTTGTGAACAAAGGATGATCATGAAATGTCATCAATCGTTGTTAGGGGATCTTTTAGAAGGGCACTGGTGCCCTCTACTGGAGCTTGTGGAGGCTTTTATTATTTATCTCATTCACCCGTAGATATTAGTGAAGGTTTGGTGATGGTGGCATGATAGAGCTAATATTTTCCAAATATTTTGTATGAATATAAATTGTTTTAATCATCCCAAATAATCAATTTTATCTTATATTAATAAATTTTGGATTTAAGATATATTTTTAGAAAAATGGTGAAAAGCGCCTAATTCTGGATTTTGGACTGATTTTTACTTCAATAGTATTTTAGACAATTATTGAAAAATATAAATATAAATTGAGTTATTTTTTTGCTAGAATCCTTATTTTATTTCCTCCAACATTTTATTCTGGACTAGGGGCATATACGAGCATCTAGAGGCCTTAAGAAATCAATGAAGTTGAAGGATTTTCTAGGCGGATAGCATAGACCCCACCACCGTAATGGAACACCATCTTGACATACACACCTCTAATTGTGTTTATTATACCTGTAATAGAACAAATAAATAGAGGCTCATCTATAATATTATGTTTAGGGAGTTTTAAAATCATTAAGGTTTCCATTGGGTGTTATTATTTTGAAGGATGCTTCCTGGAAACTACTTCTAGAAAAATAATCCTGCAATGAGAAATTCATAACTCTCAAATATGATGTCCAAATATATTGAACATTTGAGGAGAGACAGATATGATATTTATGAAAAACATTACTTATGGGTAAAATGCGTGCATAGGTCATTTATTACGGATAAAATGTGTAATGATTAAGGGGACAAATTCTACTAATAAAAGGATGGGATCTCCTGCCTCTCAAATCATCCAAATTTTTCATCTCATTCCATCAAGGCACCAATGATGAGATCTCGACTAAGATAGGTTGGCTGAAAATATTTCCTCTTTATTTTTAATTTATTTATATTCTTTAATTTTTTTAGTTTTCAACTGTTATTTATATTTCTAACAAATTGATGCATTTTTTTAATTCTATGTCCACCCATCCACCATTTTTTCTTATTTTCATCTTACCATCGTGAACTATAATACTCTTGATCATGAGTAACTAATCATAGGAATATACAAAGGGATTATTCAGGTTCTTGAACCAAAGACCATGTTTCTAATATTCTTTGAGTTAATTATATGGATAATATATAGTGGTCGTAATCCTCATTGTGGTTCTCTAATGGTTAAGTTCTTAATCTGCAACCATTTTCCCTTGATTGAGGAAGTGGATGGAGGGTGAGCTTGGCGATTTCAAAGTGGGCCTTTCATTCATAAATGGTGTAGTCTATGGTGTGTACACATACGATAGTGTGTGTTCACTAAGAATATTTGATGTCGGTCAATGAAGGTGCTCCCTGAAAGTTATCTCTAGAGAACATCATTTCTTCACTAATTCCATTTTGTTTATCATTTCATATTAATTTTAATTGAAGATTTTCATTTAATTTATCATTAAAAATTCCATTTCATTCATATAAATATTAAAACCAAAAAAAATAATTAGTTTGGTGGAATTTGTTTAAGTGAGTGAACAAATAAGAACACTCCTCAAGTGATATGACCCTGGTTAGCCTCTATGCTGCACTAGGAAAATATAAAAATACACATTTTTTACACCCTACAAAAAGCATACATCAAAACTGGTACCGTTTTTAGGGATCCAATTAGTAGTTTACTTATATTTCTCTATTTTCACGTTGTAGATATATTTCCATTTTATAAAAAAACCAAAAATCGAAAAAATGAAAAGTTGTCATGATGTATCCGAACTAAAATTCTGATTCATAGAATGACTAGTCATAGGTGAAACAAAAACAAGAGGATATTATTTTAGAGTACAACAAAGATCAAGTGAATGAACTTAAAGATTCTATATAATGACTCGGGATTAAAATAGAAAGTCTAACAGATATGCCAATACTACCCAGGAGAAACCCCACCCTGATCCAGAGCAAGCACATAAGGTTGTGAAGGAATTTGATGTAAAGATGGAGGATCTTGACTACCTACCTCCATCTATTAAATATCAACTCTAAGACTCACATTTAATTGAAGGGGATATTAATGATGAACCAACTCAAGGAGATGATACATTCGTGAACCCAAATTATTTAAATTTTTTTGAAACTAATTTGAGTATCTCTCCAAATTCTATTGAATTTCCAGATTCAATAAACTCATACTATGACATAGAATATGATGTGGAAATCAATGCAACTATTTAGGAATTCTTGGAGATCCCTGAAGACATTGAATATCTACTCGAGGATCCTCATCATGAAGAGATCCATGTTACTGAGACTGAGGAAATCAGGTAATTGGTTGAATCCCCCATCATGCAAGCACTGTAAGACAAGATGGTTTCACAAGTAGAAACAAAACAAGAGGGGGTTCCCTACTTCATCTCACCCTTGAAATGCAATCTATACCACATTGTGAATGGGGTTGATCTAGTATAATCTTTCCTTGGAGTCCACCTCATTAAGAACAAATAACTAGAAGCTGGGAAGATCCACATGTGGTGGTTCAAATCAAAGAAGCTTTGTCCACTAACAGATTAAGGATAAAAGAGGGTACTTCCCTATGGAGGTAGTAAAAGATACCAAGGCCTTAGTTGGGGATCATACCATGATTTATCCTTTACATGAGGTATATTACTTTAATTTTCAATATTTGAACTTTAGATTTCAAATTCAGTATTTGGAATTAGTCCAGCATGTAGCCAACCCCCTCTTATCATTTTAAGATTAAATGAAATGATCCTTGTGATTAATTGAGTAACATTTCTTTTGTAGGATTATGATGTCAATAGTAATACCCACTTTTTGAAATTTATAAATTTTATTTTTCAAAATGTACTTCATTTTTGGATTCAGAATATTGAAATTATCCTAGGGTGATGTTTTTTTATTTTTCTGAAAAACTTCATTTTTTGATGAATAGTGAGACCACTAAGTGGTACTTAAAAAACTGAATTTTTCATAAAACTTAATTTTATCGATTCTGTGAGTGGAATTTAGAAAATTCGAGAGACACGGTTAATATCAAGGAGTACAATGTGGTTCAATGAGATGAAAATAATTTTTGGTGAATAGTAACTTTTTACTTTTATTTACCATGGTGAAAAGTAAATAGGATAATTAAGGGCAAAATGATAATATTATTACCCTAACACATGTCCTAATTCTATTGTACAAGTGTATCTCGAACAAAAACAACCTTAGGAATAAAATATTATCATTTAGGTCCACTTTTATTTGATTAGGATATTTACTATTATTTAATTCAAAGAAGAGTTAAAAGAGTTAAAATCAAACTTTATTTTATAGGACATTTTTAATATAGGATTATACATAAGATAAATTAAATTGTAAATATTCATTAGAAAGATAAAAATATTTACTAAATAATTATATTTTATTTATAATTTTTAGACATTATATAATTTAATCTATTTATGACACAATGTCGATGCAGTAATTACCATAATAGTGAAGAATTAAAATAATTGATATTATAAATACCCAAATAAATGTAATTTGAGAATTTTTATGAATTAAACTAATTTTATAGGTCAATATGACATGTTAGTATTGATTTAAGTAACTTTTTTCGAAGTAATAATTCTTTTATGATTTTCACAAAAATCAATTTTCTAAATAGTGTCAAAATTGACATAAAAGAGTTTTTAAAACAAATATTATATTATTAATTGATATTAAATTCTTAAAAATATAAGGATCGGCCACGATTCTTATATCATGATAGGTGTATCATTAATGGACCAGTTGGGGGTCTTTTGGAGGTATATAGTAAGTTTATTAACTATGTAATATAAAAATACAATGTGACATGGTAAGTGTCAAACTAATTAACTAAGAGTTAAAACTAAACGATAAGGTTAATATAATGACCCAAACCTATATAAATTATATTGGTTGAGTGGTTTTATACCCATAACCACCTTATATTTTAAATAATATACTTTGGAGCCATTAGAAACCGAATATGAGTTTATTATAAAATAATATTTCTAGATTTTCCAAAGGTGCCCCTCACCCCTCTTATAAAATGGCACTCCCCCTTATCATTAATTCACACATTCAAAGCCTTTTGGATCAGCCAAAACCTTCCCAAATACTCTCTATACGTCCCTCAATACAACCTAGAGGCCTTAGTTTGATCCGAAAGCCAACCTAAGGAGCCCTTTTTATCAAATCAAAAGGAAGAACCCGAAGAAGAGGTAATGTTTTCACCACCCTTTTTCAAATTCATTTCTTCTTCAACTTCATATTTCTTTGTTATTCCAATTCTAAAATAATGAATCCAGTATCTCCTATATAATGTAATATTATTATAAATATGGTACACCCATATTCAGTATTCTATCCATCCTTTGATTGACATGTCACCATACGTGCGTACGTACGGCTTATCGTCTCCATGTCGTGGTGTAATTGTTATTCAATAAATTATTATTTGGATGGTTATAATAATGATGTGTAATTCATGTAAATAATAAATATAACATGATAATTATTCTGTATATATGATATAACATCCAATTATATATTATTTTAATATCAAAATAATGATATTGTTGTTCGTGCGTACGTACGGACTACCGTCTCCACGAACGCGATGAGATTCATTCCCCATCGTATCCATTCAAGTCTAATTCTCATTTGATATTTAATAATAGTATCTAAAGACATGATATCATTCTGGATATGAATAAGATAAAACCTATCCATGACAAACACGGCTTATGTAACAAACCATATAAAATAAAACGAGTAAGTTAACACCCAAAACAATGATAATACTAAGATATTATTAACAAGTCAATGTTAAAAGATCATATATGATATCATATTAATTTATATGATTATTTTATAATTTAATAATACATATTTCACCATTTTAAAAGAGTTTAACCTACCCTCAACCATGTAAAAGTACATGTTAAGGGTTTACATCTCAATCTCTTCATTATCCGAGGTTGTTTATACGTAATAATCTACTGGGATTTCTTTATCATCCACATCCATGTTTCTTAAAAATGTATTTCAAAAACATTTTTTTACTGTTTACTAGAATATGTGTTAAAGTCATTTATACCCTTGTTTACTTTTATAAGTGGGTTTTAAAGGAATCTTTCCGTCGTTTTCCAAACAAGGTCCTTTTTAACGTTTTTGACAGAATTAAGGTAAGAATGTTTTTTTAACTTATACTGCGGGTGTGGCTATTTTCTGCCGTTATAAAATCGTCGAAGCTTCCCTTACAATATTATAATAATATTTTCAAAGAAAATGTTTTATTTTATAGATATATGATTCTTAAATGATTTCAAAATTGAACGAGATATTCCTCTCAAAAGAGTTTTCATTTCATCTATGTCAACATCCTTTGATGGATTTTAAGCTTATTTGAAGTTGATTTATTATGATACAAAAAATCTATATTGTATTGAAGGTTTTGTGATATGTTTGATAGTGGAGGTGTTATTTTTATACCATTATTGGTTTATGGATGATGTACTTACATTTCGTGTTCCAATTTTAATACGAATGTCTATGTTATGTTTAAACCTTTTGATATTGGAATGCATTGGACTTAATATGTGATGGGTGGAGCCTGTTATAGCTCCCCTATTCATCGATAGGTCTCATGAGACAAACAAGTGTCTTGGCACAAGGCCTTGACAAAATCTTAATTGTAGTCTTGGCACGAGGCCTTGGCTATGTGGTTATGATAGTCTGGCATTATGCATTCCATCATTATGAAAGTGGTTATTGATATTGCCTGTGATTATTCAATTAGTAGAATATCCATGTGAATAAGTAAATGGAATTGTTTCATTTTATTGTTTCCATACAATGTTGATGTTCAAGTTTAAAAGGCTTTTGTTTTAGTTATACATTGCCTTAAATTTTTATTCTTATTTATGAATGTTTTTTCTATATTGTTATCCTTACTGGGAATTTGAGCTCACCCCTTTTCTATGTTTTATTTTTCCCAGGATGTGAAGATGTAATTTATGAATGACATGTAGGGATAGTATGAGGGTATAAGAGTGTGGAATATGGAGACTATATTGTTGTAGTTTTCATTTTATAATGTAATTTAAACTTTATTAATGTATCTAGTTATTCCAAGACTACTAAACTAGTCACTCTTTTGAGACTTGATTTTTCTTGTGATCATGCCAATGTTATGTAATAATGCACAGATTCTGAGTATCTAGGGTCGGGGTGTTACAGTTGGTATCAGAGGAAGTTTAGTACAAACCTTGGAAGCTATATTTAGATAAACTCTTATTATAGCACATACACCTAATATGGACTTTGAGGATTAGTATAGAAGAACTTCCTCGAATTTTGGTATTGTAGAGATTTTTTGAGTTTTCCGAGCAATATATCCCTCTCTGGATACGAGCAGGTAGAGGTGGCTCTGGCACAGATGTACCTAGGGGTAAAACCTGAAAACACCGCTTTGAGCTCGACTTGAACCGGAGCTGGTGCACGACAACAGGCCTTGCTGCACTCTTGGTTACGACACTCCCGGGGGATATGCTTAGGATAACTCTCATTTTATTTACAAATCATCATGAAGGGTTTATGAGTATATACTTCCTCAAAGAAAACATTTTTAGGATTATGGATTATATCTATAAATAGTTCAATTTATGTTAAGTTCATTATAAGTATGGACTTATGTATTTTGATTTATAAACTGATCTAGTTTATGCCATTGTTTAGAAATGGCACCTAGTGAAAGAAATAGAAACTGTATCAATGCACGCACTCCATGTAGGGATTTCCCGCCTGCTCAAGATAATTATAGTGGAGCTGGTGATACAACTGGTGATGATCAACTTATCACCATACTGGGAAAACTCACTCAGGTTATGAATAATATCCTTACCCGTATGGAGCACCCTGATCCACAGCATGGAGGATGAATGTTAAATCTCTTTATGAGGAAACAACCACCAACATTCAATGGGAGTACAAATCCCTTAGTAGCTGAGCAATGGATAAATTCCCTTGAGAAAATATTTCAGGGTTTGGGGAGTAGTGAAAGGAAAAAAGTTATCATGAAAGTTTACCGCCTCACTAGAGATGATGATCAATGGTGGTCATTGATTCAAAACACAAAGGAAGATGATGAAGTATCAATTATGGAATGGAGGGAGTTCAAATATCTGTTTTTAGAAAAATACTTACCTCATGACCATCGAGCAGATATGGAAAGGAAATTTCTGAGTCTGAGACAAAAGGAGGATGAGAATGTCACAAAGTATGAGGAAAACTTTACAAGGTTAGCAAGGTATGCTAAAGATTATATACGTAACCCAAGAAGTAAGATTGATTATTTCTTTGATGGGTTAAAACCATTTATCCATCGAGCATTTGTCTCACAATACTTCTCGTCGTATGAAGAAATTGTCTCATGTGCTATCAAGACAAGGAAAGAATTATCTAAGTCATATGACTTTAAAGAAAATCAAGTGAAGAATAGATCTGCTGATCAATTTGGGAATGGAAATAAAGGTAAGAAGGGATAAGGTGAAAATCCATACTGCAGTAAATGTGGGAAGAAACACCCCGGTACTTTCTTAGAAGGAACGGGAGTATGTTACTAGTGTGGTGAAAAAGGCCACCAAGCTCGTGATTGTAAGGGAAAAATGGAAGCTATTGATGTCCAATTATACAATTACAGGGATATGGGACATTATGCAAATTAATTTCATAAGCGTCAGGGGAACATAACTTAGAAAAGGACAAGGGATCAAGACCAAGCTTATGATATCACTACTGCTGAGGTAGAAGCTCCGAAAGACGTGGTCGCAGGTAATTTAACGGTTTCCTCAATTTTAGCATCTGCATTACTTGATTCTGGATCATCGCATAGTTTCATATCTTCCCAGTTTTCTAAGAAAATTAGATTTTTCCAATTTCATTTAACAAGGGAGTTGTCAGCTAAAACTCCTATGGGATGTATCATTGCAACAAAGTTTTGTGAATCAGTCCCCATTAGAGCACATAAATGTTCTTTATCCACTGATCTCATCATCATACGTATGATTGAGTTTGATATAATCCTCGGTATGGATTGGATTTCAGACCATGATGCAAATATTTATTGAAAGAAGAAGGAGGTTGTGATTTTTGATGATGATGATAAGGTACACCTTATCTTTAGAGCAGAATCGTTACCACCTAATTCTTATCTAGATCCACCCCCAGTAGCTCAACTAAATTCAATTATCGGGGAGGAAGAGGATGAAATTACAGTGGGTGAGGAAAATAATGTTCAAATAGAGGATGTACCTATTGTGAAAGAATATGTAGATGTGTTTCCGGAAGATTTACCTAGAAATCCTCCAAAATGAGAAGTTGAGTTTTCCATTGATTTAATTCCTTGATCAAGGCCAATATCGAATACCCCTTATAGAATGGCCACTATAGAATTAGTTTAACAAAAGAAACAGCTATAGGGATTGAGTAATAAGGGATTTATTTTCCCTAGTGTTTCTCCATGGGGAGCCCCTGTTCTTTTTGTTAAAAAAGAAAGTTGGATCTATGAGGTTATGTATCGACTACAGGGAGATAAATGCTATAACAATAAAGAACAAGTATCCCCTACCACGCATTGATGATTTATTTGACCAACTGCATAGAGCTCAATACATTTCAAATATTGAAGTTTGATCTGGACACCATCAGTTGTGTTTGATGAAGGAAGACATTCCGAAGACAGCATTTCGAACCAGGTACGGGCATTACGAGTTTACAGTAATGCCTTTTAGATTGACTAATGCACCCTCTGTATTCATGGATATGATAAATAGAGTTTTTAAGGAATATATCGATGAATTTGTGGTGGTATTTATTTATGATATCTTGGTATACTCCAAAAGCTACGAAGATCATGAAAATCACTTGCACGTTATCCTGAAGACTCTGAGAATACATGAATTATATGGGAAGTTTAGCAAGTGGGAATTTTTGATTCAGGAGATTTATTTTCTTGGCCATATTGTCTCTAAATATGGAATCTCTGTTGATCCTTCTAAGACCAAGGCAATCCATGAATGGCATGCACCGATGAGTATAACTGAGGTACATCGTTTTATTGGTTTAGCAGGTTATTATCGACGTTTCGTCCAGAATTTTTCCCAGTTGGCTAACCCATTAACAAAGTTCACACGTAAATGGGTTAAATTTGTTTGGACAAAAGAGTGTGAATAATGTTTCGAAGAACTGAAGAGAAGATTATTCAATGCTCCTATATTGAATCTACCATCGGAGAATGATGGGTTCGTTATTTATAGTGATGCATCGAAGAAAGGACTTGGTTGTTTCCTTATGCAGAATGATAGGGTTATTGCCTATGCATCATGACAGTTGAAAATTCATGAACAAAACTATCATACTCATGATCTTGAGTTAGCAGCTGTGATCTTTTCTTTGATGATATGGAGGCACTACCTCTATGGTGAAAAATGTGAGATTTATACTGATCACAAGAGTTTGAAGTATATTTTCTCACAAAAAGAACTCAACATGAGGAAAAGTAGATGGCTTGAATTACTCAAGGATTATGATTTTATGATACATTAACACTCGAGGAAAGCAAAAAAGGTGGAAGATTCTTTGAGCAGAAAAGATCATGGGGTTTTGAACAATATGAGAATTGAAAGGGATCTAATTTTCATGGATATAATGAAGATGAATATGGGAATTACCATGGAAGGTGAAACATCAGTTATTTTTCAAATGGTTTCCAAAGCATCTTTACTAGAAAAGATTATGAGTTCTCAGACCGATGATGAAGAATTACAAAATAATATTAATGTTGTGAATGATGGGAGATTGAGAGACTTTGTGTATGAAGAAGGAATTTTGAAATTTAGGAAGAGAATTTGTGTTCCCGATATACCTGATCTAAAAAGGGAATTGTTGGATGATGATCATAGTTCCAATTTCTCTATACACCATGGCAGCACAAAAATTTATAAAGATTTGAAGGAACATTTTTAGTGGGACAACATAAAGAGGTAGATTGCTGATATTGTGTCAAGATGTATGGTTTGACAATAAGTGAAAGCTAGAAGGCAACACCCTAGTGGAGTATTACAACCTTTTCCTATACCTGAGTGGAAATGGGATAATATCACGATGGACTTTGTCATGGGACTACCAAAGACTCCTAGAAGGAACGATGCAATATGGGTTATTATTGATCATCTTACCAAGTCAGCATATTTTCATTCTATAAGAGAAGATCTACCACTGGAACATCTAGAAAGACTATATATTAATGAAGTTGTGAGACTTCATGGATTACCCCTATCAATTGTTTCTGATCGTGATCCCTGTTTTAGTTCAAGATTCTGGAAAAGTCTTCATAAATCCTTGGGTACTAAACTTCATTTGAGAACTGCATACCACCCTCAAACAGATGGACAATCATAATTAACTATTCAAACCTTAGAAGACATGTTGAGATCCTGCTAACTTGACTTTCAGGGTATGTGGGATCAATATTTAACTCTGGTAAAATTTTCTTATAATAATAGCTTCCATTCGAGTATTCATATGGCACCATATGAAGCGTTATACAGAAAGAGATGTCGCGCACCAACCTGTTGGGCTGACGTTGGTGAAAGAAAACTTGTAGGCCCAGAACTGGTGGAGGAAACGATGGAAAAGGTGAAAGTAATCCAAAACCATATCAAAGAAGCTCAATGTAGGCAGAAGAGCTATGCTGATAATCGATGGAAGGATTTGGAATTTCAAGTCGGTGATCATGTTTTCCGGAAGGTATCTCCATGGAAGGGAGTCATGCGTTTTGGTAAGAATGGTAAATTGAGTCCCAGGTACATCGGACCTTTCGAAATTATAGAACGAATTGGGGCTGTAGCTTACCGTTTGGCAATGCCTCCAAGTCTCTCCAAAGTTCACGATGTGTTCAACGTATCACTGTTGAGGAAATACATGCGTGACCCAACGCATGTACTAACCCATGAGGAAATAGAACTAGAACCCGATCTGTCTTATTCCGAAGAGCACATCAATATTCTTGATACGAGAGAACAAGTACTGAGAAACTGGACAACTCGTCTGGTAAAAGTCTTGCGGAGAAACCATAAGATGGAAGAGGCAACGTGGGAATCTGAGGAACTTATGATGAAGAACCACCCGAGTCTTCTAATGAGGCAGTATTCTAGAAATTTTGATGATGAAATTATTTGAAGGAGGGGAGAATGTAACACCCCAAGCTTCTACGGTACTCTTCTCTTTGAATAATGCAATAGCGTGTATTGTACGCAACATCGAGTTCTATCACACCACAACCAATCAAACTAGCCATTATGAATAGTAATACCAACTTTTTGAAATTTATAAATTTTAGTTTTCAAAATGGACTTCATTTTTGGATTTGGAATATCGAAATTAGCCTAGGGTGAATATTTGGTATTTTTTCTGAAAAACTTCATTTTTTGATGAATAGTGAAACCACTATGTGGTAGTTCAAAAAACTGAATTTTTCATAAAACTTAATTTTACCGCTCCTGTGAGTGGAATTTAAAAAATTCGAGAGACATGGTTAATATCAAGGAGTAAAATTTGGTTCAATGAGATGAAAATAATTTTTGGTGAATGGTAACTTTTTACATTTATTTACCACGGTTAAAAGTAAATTGGGTAATTAAGGGTAAAAATGATATTAATATTACCCTATCACATGTACTAATTCTATTGGACAAGTGTATCTTGACCAAAAACAACCTTAGGAATAAAATATTATCATTTAGGTCCACTTGGATTAGATTAGGACATTTATTATTATTTAATTCAAAGAAGTGTTAAAAGAGTTAAAATCAAAGTTTATTTACTAAGACATTTTTAATATAGGGTTATACATAAGATAAATTTGATTTTAAATATTCATTAGAAATATAAAAGGCTTTAATAAATAATGATATTTTATTTATAATTTTTAGACATTTTATACTTTAATTTATTTATGACACATTGATGATGGAGTAATTACAATAATAGTGAAAAATTAAAATAATGGATATTATAAATACCCAAATAAATATAATTTGAGACTTTGTATGAAATAATATAATTTAATTGATTACTATGACATGTTATGATTGATTTAATTAACTTTTTTCTAAGTAATCATTCTATTATAATTTTCACAAAAATCATTTTTCCAAATTGTGTCAAAATTGATATAAAAGAGTTTTTAAAACAAATATTATATTAATAATTGATATTAAATTAATAAAAATCTAAGCTTTGTCCAAGAGACTTATATCATGATAGTTGTATCATTAATTTACCACTTGGGGATCTCATGGAGGTATATAGATAGTTTATTAACTATATAATATAAAAATACAAAGTGACATGGTAAGTGTCAAACTAATTATCTAAGAGTTAAAACGAAAAGATAAGGTTAATATAATGCCCCAAACCTATATAAATTCTATTGGTTGACTGTTTTTAGATCCATACCCACCTTAACCTTTAAATAATCCACTTTTGATCCATTATAATCCGAATAAGAATTTATTATAAAATAATATTTCTAGCTTTTCCAAAGGTGCCCCTCACCCCTCTTATAAAAGGGAACTCCCCCTTATCATTAATTCACACCATAAAAGCCTTTTGGTTCGGCCAAACCTTCCCAAATAATCTCTAAATTTTCATCACTACAACCTAGAGGCCTTAGTTTGATCTAAAATCCAACCTAAGGAGACCTTTGGATCAAATCAAAAGGAAGAACCTGAAAAAGAGGTAATGTTTTCAGCACACTTTTTCAAATTCATTTCTTCTTCAACTTCTTTTTTCTTTTTTATTACCATTATAAAATAATGAATCCAGTATCTCCTATATACTTTAATATTATTATAAATATGGTACAACCATATTCACTATTATATCCATCCTTTGAATGACCTGTCACCATACGTGCGTACGTACTGCTTACCGTCTCCACGTCATGGTAGAATTGTTATTCAATAAATTATTATTTGGATGGGTATAATAATGATTTGTAATTCATGTAAATAATAAATATAACATGATAATGATTATACATATATGATATATCATCCAATTATATATTATTTTAAAATAAAAAGAATGATATTGTTGCTCGTGTGTACGTAAGGACTACTGTCTCCACGAACGTGATAAGATTCATTCCCCATCGTATCCATTCAAGTATAATTCTCATTTGATGATTAATAATAGAATATAAGTACTTGATATCATTATGGATATTAATAAGATACATCCTATCCATGAAAAACATGGCTTACTTAACAAAACATATAAAAGAAAATGAGTAAGTTAACACCCAAAACAACGATAATACTAAGATATTATTAACAAATCAATATTAAAAGATCATATATGATATCAAATTAATGTATATGATTCTTTTATAATTTAATAACATTTATTTCACCATTATACAGAAGGTTAACCTACCCTCAACCAAGTAAAAGTACAATGTAAGGGTTTATTTCACAATCTCTTCATTATCCAAGGTTGTTAATACGTAATAATCTACTGGGATTTCTTTATCATCCACATCCACATTTCTTAAAAATGTATTTCAAAAACATTTTTTTACTATTTACTAGAATATGGGATAAAGTCATTTATACCCTTGTTGACTTTTATAAGTGGTTTATAAAGAAATATTTTTGTTGTTTTCTAAACAAGGTCTTTTCTAACCTTTTCGACAGAATTAAGGTAAGAATGTTTTTTTAACATATACAGTGGGTGCGGCTATTTTCCGCTGTTATAAAATCGTCGAAGCTTACCTTACAATATTATAAGAATATTTTCAAAGAGAATGTTTTATTTTGTAGATATATGATTCTTAAATGATTAAAAAATAGAAAGAGATATTTCTCTAGAAGAATTTTGACTTCATCTATGTCAACATCCTTTGATAGATTTTAAGCTTATTTGAAGTTGATTTATTATGATACAAAACTTCTATATTGTCTTGAAGGTTTTGCGATATGTTTGACTATGGATGTGTTATTTTTATACCATTCCTGGTTTATGGATGAAGTATTTACATTTCATAGGTTAGTTTTAATACGAATGTTTATGTTATGTTTAAACCTTTTCATATGGGAATGCATTGGACTTAATATGTGATGGGTGGAGCCCGTTATAGCTCCTCGATGCATCGGTAGGCCTCACGAGACAAACTAGTGTCTTGGCACAAGGCCTAGAGAAAATCTTATTTTTAGTCTTGGCATGAGGCCTTGGCTATGTGGTTACGATAGTCTGGAATTATTCATTCCATCATTATGAAAGTGGTTATTGATATTGCATGTGATTATTTCATTAGTAGAATATCAATGTGAATAAGTAAATGGCATAATTTCATTTTATTTTTTCCATACTATGTTTAAGTTCAAGTTTAAAATGATTTTGTTTTAGTTATACATTGCCTTAAATGTTTATTCTTATTTATAAAAGTTTCTGCTATATTAGTGTCCTTACTGGCCATTTGAGCTCACCCCTTTTATATGTTTTCTTTTTCCCAGGATGTGAAGAAGTAATTTATGAATGGCCTGTAGGGATAGTATGTGGGAATAAGAGTGTGGACTATGCAGACAATATTGTTTTAGTTTTCATTTTATGATGTAATGCATACTTTGTTAATGTATCTAGTTATTCCAAGGCTACTAAACTAATATGTCCTTCAAGACTTGATCTTTCTTGTGATCATGAAAATGTTATGTAATAAGGCACCGACTCTGGGTATCTAGGGTCGGGCGTTACAATTTTAGTCATTTATTGAGAAATATAATTCAAAATTTGATGATTTTTTTTAATAATCCTTATTTTATTTACCCAACTTTATATTCTAGTCTACAAAGAGATTCTAGCATCTAGATTCCTTAAAAAACAATGAAGTTGAATGATTTTTCCAGTGGACAGCATGAACCCCACCAACATAATGGAAGTCCAACTCAGCCTACAGACCTCCAATTTTTGTGATTATACCTGGAATAGAATAAGGACACATATTCTTAGAGGTAAAATTAATTTGAGGGGGTTTTGAAGTCATTAAGGTTTCTATTGACTGTTATAATATTGAAGGAAGATTACTAAAAAACATCGTCTAGAAAAATAATCATCTAATTTAAAATTCCTAAATCCATGATATGTTGTCTAAATATGCTGACAGATTATGGATAGAAATAATATATATTTATGAAAAAAATTGATAAAGGGTGAAACTAGTGAAGAGGACATTCATTAGGGATATAATGTGTCAAATTTATGGTAAAAAATTCGATCTATAAAATGACTGGAGCTCCTCCCTCTCAAATCATACCATTCTTTGATCTCATTATTCAAAAGTACCAAAGAGGAAATCTCCACCAATGGAGGTTGGCATCAAATCTTCACCCTTTATTTTTAACTTATTTATTTCTCTTTATTTTTGTTTTAGATTTCGATTGTAATTTATATTTCTAATAAATTTATGCATGGTTTTTATTTCCATGTCCACCCTTCCAAATTCTTTTCTTCCTCTCATCTTACCATTGTGAACTATAATACTCATCATCATGAGTAACTAATCTGAGGAATATATCAAGGCATTGATCAGGTTCTTGAACCCAAGACCATGTTTTTTATGTTCTTTTATTTAATTCTATAGATAATTTTTATTGGGTGTAATCCTCACTCTTGTTGTCTAATGTATAACTTCTTAATCTACAACCATTTCCCTCAACTGAGGAGGTGGATGGGGAGTGTGCTTGGTGATTTCTAAGTGAACTTTTCATTCATAACCGGGGAAGACAAAGGTGTGAAAAAATACGATGGAGTTTGTTCACTAAGAATATTTGAAGCTAGTCAATAAAGGTCCTCCCTTAATGTTCTCTCTGGAGAACATCATTTCTTCACTAATTCCACTTTTTAGCATTTTATATAAATTTTAATTGAATTTTTTCATTTCATTTATTTTCATAAATTCCAATTCATTCATAGAAATAATAAAAACAAAAATAATTAGTTTAGGTTAATTTATTTAAGTGAGTGGACAAATGAGAATTCTTATCAAGTGAGATGAACCTGGTTAGCCTCTATGTTGCACTATAAAAACATAAAAAATACTATGTTTCCATGCTCTACGACAGGTGTGCATCACATCGATGAATAAAGCCCAGTGATCATGTGACATCCATTGAGCCACCATGTCAAACTACATCATGGGATGGAGACGGATGAGTGGGATGTTGAATATGATGTAATTGTGATCTGTGGGATCGACTGTCTTGAACTCTTGAGGTATTGGATTCAAGTAGACTGATATGATTAGCTGAGATAATGATCAGATGGCGTGGATTTCTAGGAGGCATGATCGGATGTGTAACACCCCGAGATTTAATGATAAGTATTCTTTTTAATTTATTTTATTTCATGTTTTTTATTCCAAATAAAGATTATCTTGTGCTATACGCAACACTGTATTAGCTTGTAGTATACACAACACTATTCATAGATTGTGTCACACAGAATTTGAAGTTCGTTTGATAATAGTCATTCTACGCAACATTGAGTGTATATATATATATATATTCAATGTATAAATGAAAAACGGTTGGATTCTGTTATAAAGAAACAACAATGGAGTCTTGAACAACACACAACCCTAACTTGTCTTGCAGTACACGCAATCGCGACCTTCCATGATAGAGTGTGTAGTACGCAATACCATGTTTCAATAAACAACGATATATTATTATAATATTATAAACTAGCTGTTATGAATAGTATTAACTGAATTTTTAATTTTATAACATTATAATTCATCTTACACATTTTATAGAATGAGGTATGAAAACAAAATCAGTTTTTCGGATAAAAGAAGTATTTTTCAAAAAAAATGGAGTTTTACCGCATTTTGATGGCGCATTCACTTTAAATCCAGTTTTTGATATGTTTATAAGTTCAATTTGAAAAAATAAAATTCTTCCTTGTAATCAGGATATAAAAATTTAATTTGGATAAATTTTTCATATTATTCTAATAACTTTAATATTTTCATGAATAGTAAAAACACGCTATATTTCAATTAAAAAAAATTCATCGCAATAATTTATATGGTTATATTATCTTTTTAATTGGTTTTAAAGTGTAATTAGAATATATTTTTACCATTTAATACAATGGTGGTCATTGTAATTAATTTCACTTTGAATTTGGACATAAACAAGTGTCGTCATTTTGATAGTTATTGTTTCTTAAAAACACACTATTTGTTTTGATAAGAGGAATTACATTTAAAATTTATTAATTCCACTTATATGTTTTGAAATTGGAAAAATAGACATAATTTTTGAATTCAGAATATCAAATATATCTTAGGCTGAATTTTTGGTATTTTTTGGAAAAACATTAATTTTTGATGAATAGTGAAAACACTGAGTTTTTGGTTAAAACTGACTTTTTATTTAAATAATCATTTATTGGATTTAAATTTATTTTAGGTAAAAATAGATAAATAATAATTATATAATTTCAATGAAATTCATTGGAATATTTTTATAATAATTTTAGATTTATAAAAATTGTATTGAACTTTTCATTGTCTTTTATCCACCTCTTAGGGGCTTTTGCAATTGTTCATAAAACATAATTTTACCGCTTATGTGAGTTGAATTTCAAAAATCTGAGATACACGGTTAATATCAAGGAGTAAAATGTGGTTCAATTAGATAAAAATAATTTTTGGTTAATAGTAACTTTTTACTTTTATTTACCACGGTTAAAAGTAAATAGGGTAATTTAATGTTAAAAGAATATTATAATAATTCCAAATTACCTTAACACTTGACCAAACCTTATTGGATGAGTAATGGCAGACCATGGGCATCCTTGGGTAGATTTTGGGACCCATGGAGCCACTTATGAAAGACAATGACACGTTAGATTAATTAATTTAATGTAAAGACAAAATTGACATTAACAAAAATATTTTAGTAATTAATTTTTATAAGGAGCTTTATAAATTATAATTTCGACTATAAATTTTCATTGGAAAGATACAAATATTTCCTACATGTTGGTATTTTTTTTTAATTTTTAGACATCAAATAAATTAAATTATTTATCACACAATAATGATGCAGTAATTACCTCATTAATAAATGATTTAAATAAATAAGATTATAATGATTAAACTATTATCCAAAACCTGTCCAATTCTTATTGGATGATTTTATTTCGAATATGAGTCATCCTATCTTCTAAAATAATGTGTTTTGGACCTCTTGAAACCGAAGATAAGACTATAATAAAATATTTTTTTCACATTTTTTTAAAGAGCCCCTCCTCTCCCTTATAAAAGGAGACCACTTCTATGCAATTCCTCACACCTCTAAAGCATTTTTTATCATCCAAAATCTGACCAACTAAGCTCCCTACATCCCTCTACTCCCCTGAGAAGCCTTACATTAGGCATAAGGCACTCCAAAAAGTCCTTCTGGTTCATACCAAAGGAACTTACCCAAATTAAAGGTAATAGTTTCTCTTAAGTTGTTTTCTTTTATTCTACTTCTCCAACCCCTAAACTCTTTTTAATCCTTTATTTTTTAAAAAAAATAGTATCCTAAATATACTAGTATGTTTTTATGAGATTTATTCGAACTACACTTACACACACCTCCATCTAATGTATGATGAACATAATGTTTCAGTGGATGGCAAACTAACGCCTCACGAAACGATGATTGTTCGATTTTCTCCTACCACCACTCATGGTGGCCATTATGATGACACTGTATATATATATGATATATATTATGTTTATTATTTCCTTATTCTTCTTTACTTCTCAATTATATCAAGACTTTATGGTTTCCATAGGGGGTAAATACGATAATCTCATTTGAGGAAGTGCGGACTACCGCCCCCTCAATGTGATGTGATTCCTTAATGCCTTATGTGGGATTTATAAAGGAGGGAGTTAATGATATTATATATGATATTATAATGTAATTATAATATACCTATTCCATTAAAATAATAAATAGAAATTAACGTAGCGTTCATGTGTACGTACGACTTACCGTCTCCATGAACGGTGCATTTCATTTCTTACCTCCATATGTTATGTACTATTATAAATACATGTATATGCTGGATATATAATGAATATATATTATATATAAATCATTATTTACATTCTGGAAGTAATTAAATAATTATATAAATAATAATAACATCAATAACAACAAGTCCAAACACGTACGATAAATAAGATGATTTTACCCAAAACGTTGCTTTCACATGGGATTTACAAAAGAACGGGTAATATAAAGTCATAAGTGAACCATATATGATATCATAACAATGAATAAGATTATTTAATAAGTCAATGACATTGTTTAAATCATTATATATGAGGTTTGGATACGTACGAAGCATATCAGACCTAAGGTGAGGGATAATTATTCCAATCTCATTTTTATCCGAGATTGTTTACTCGATAGTATTTACTGGGGTTATGATTATTATTCATTCCCATGTGTTCTCAAAATGTTTTCATAAAATTTTTAATTTTCTTCCATGTATTCTTAAAGTAATTTTTACTATTTTCTACTTTTACCACATCGTATGGAAGGAATCTTTCTTTCGTTTACCATACGAGGTACTTTTTGTCTTTTCTGACAAAAGTACGAGAAGAATGTTATTTTTAACTTATACGGAATGAAAATATTTTTATTGTTTTATAAAGCCTTATTTTTATGAAGCTTACTCATAAATATTTCATGACTATTTTCAACAAAATTGTTTTCTTTTAAAATTGCATGACATTTTTTGAAATGAAAATGATTTTGAAGAAGAAAGGATATTTTCTTCAAGAATTAATTTCAAGTGTTTTATCAAATCCATTTTCCATATAAGATTACATTGTTTAATATGTGTATGTTACAAGTATAATCTCTCTATTATTTACATGGTTTCACTTTTCTTATTATGAAATGATATCCATTTCTTTTATATGTATTATGTGATGATGGGATGATGTTTATGAAACCCATTTTATTCGTCGGGTTATTATGAATGATGTATGTTTATTTTGTGGAACAATTAAGAATTAATTAATTATGAAATTGGTGGGACCTATATCTCCCCCCAATGAATTGGGTAAAGATTTATATCTCATGAGATAGACATGGTTGTAATGGTAAGTCAATCTGATTTTGTAATATAGGACTGGAACGAGGAGTGTACTCGATTCAGAAAGGGACTTTTTCCCCTAAGATGGTCTTGGCAGAAATGCCTTGGCTACTATGGAAATCATATCATGTGATTAATGGTTTCCATAATTACATGTTTTATTCCCATGCTATTTTATCATGATTAATGTTTCTTTATGATATATGCCTTATGTACTTCCAAGAATTCTGTCATTGCTCATGATTTTGATGTTTAGATTTTATGTTCAAGTTTTTTCATTCAAATGTTTATGGATTGTTTTATGTTCTCTATGTTTACCCTTACTGATCATTTTAGCTCACCCTTTATATGTTTTCTTTTCCCCAGTATTTAAATAAAGGTTTTAGGTAAGAAACCAAAAGGTGAAGATCTTTATGGGAGATGTTGAAGATCTTTCACCACAATTAGAAGATTGTGTTCCGAATTTCCAAAAACACTAAACTATTATGGTCCTTGTGTGTCTGTTTTCGTTATGTATTAAGTATTCCACAAAAGTAATGTAATGTCCATGTATGTCAAGCTTCAGGTCTCTACAGTTGGTATCAGGGGAAAGGTTTAGTTATCCTTTGGAAACTAGGATGCGAAAACTTTAGTGAGATCCTTAGAGATATTTCTAAGGTATGTATAGGGATGTCCCTAAGGTTATGTATAAGTATAGGTTATAGTCCTAGAATTATGGAAACCATATTATAATTAAACATAAAATGTTAGATATTGAAGGTACTCCCTCTTTATTATGCTGTTTTCCTAGCATGATTTTTGCCTCTCACACTATTCTTTTAGGGTTTTAGAAAATGGCTGGAAACATGATGATTCACGATAATGGAGGATATGATGGAAAATGGAATGATATTCTTCATGAGATACCAAATGAAATTGAATTTGGTAGGCAAAACATCATTATTATGCCTAATCAGCAATCTCATAATATGATCAATAATCTCAACTTTGGTAAGATTCCTGACTCAGCTAATAAGAGAAAGAAAGAGTTTCATGATGATCATAAAGGAAAGAAAGTTCAATTTCCCTCATCTATGTCATGTGGGAAGAGGCATCATGGGGAATGTTTCAAAGGAACTGGAAGATGATTTGGGTGTGGAAAAGAAGGACACAAATCCTGTAATTGCAAAGGAAAAGGTTCAGTTAACACCATAGACAAGGATAATGGTATTTCTAAGACATCAACAATGGTTAAATGTTTTAAATGTGGAATGTATGGGCATTATGCAAACCAATTCAATAAGGGAAAATCTCATAAAGAGAATCAGTATGGTCATATGGGTAGTATTTATGTGGATGATGATCAAGAGACTACAAATGATATATGAGATGGAAGAAATGATAAAGCTATGTCAGTGGTTTAATAAGGTAGTGTAATGATTGTATGTCTATCAAGAATAATGTTTGGTACTATGGAATAAATAAAAATATAAGGATTATTACACTGTTTCATTTTCTTGAGTTTTGAATGTATATGATGAATGGTACCGATGACCATGAAATTTTATTCAGATATTTTTGGAAAGCACCTAATACGCGCCTAAATAAGTGCTAAGGCGATAATGAAATGTTTCATAGTATTAATGAGCTCATGAATTATATAAGGACACAGTGATATCATGGTTTGAGTATATAGAATTTTTGGGATTTTAGTATGTGGAAAGAGTTAAATTTTGGCAGAATTCATGTTTTAAATAAAGTTCAATGGGTATTCATTTTTTCAAGAGAATATAAGATTAAGGTATTCACATTTTTGGAATGCGATCAACAAGATATATCTTTTGATATATAAGAAATAAATGATTATATTCACGTGCTTATTATATGAACTTTTTTGTAATTGTTCTCTTTATACTATGAGTTTGGAAAGAAGTATTTTTGATAAGCCTAATGATTGTAATGGATTATGTTGAACATAAGTTAGTATTGTTTAAGGCTAGAAATTTTTTTCGATATTATTGATAGAATGTTATAGTTTATTAAAAGGGACAACCTGCAGAATGGGTGAAAACCCATCGCGTCGGACAAGGATGTGGGAATCGAACCCACAACCGAAGTGCGACAGGCCTTTATCGCCTACCACTGGCCTACAAGAAGTCCCTAGTTATTAGAAACTAGTTTTATTTTATTAAGAGGTATGATAGATGAAGTATAAGTCCATTTTTGGAATCATATAGATGGAATTATGTATATTTAATAAATTGTGCTAATCTTTTTGCGATAGAAATAGATTAAATGACCTATCATTCTATTGCATGGTCTGCTAATACTTCATGAATAACAAATTCAACTTCATTACTTTAAGAGATGAAGTGTAAATTGTTCAAGGCATGAACAATAGTAATATTGTGCCTAAATCATGTAAGTATTTCTTTTAATTCATCAACTTTAGGGAAATGATCTTGAAAACCCAAAATCTTATCCTAGTGTCCTCATATCCGATGAATCTGATGGTACCATAGATCATCACAAATTTATGGCATTGTGATTGTTGGCTTTTTCATAGCCATATTCTCTACCACTCTCCATCAGAATTTAATGGTTATATTTCTCTTCCATATCCATATTTTCACCTATGTTTTTCTATGTGGAAACCCAGTGATTAGTTAATTTGGGTAACCGTTACGTTTCATAATTTAGTTTTTAATGTTCAGTTTTGGAATTCCTTTTTACAATGTGGGATTCTATGAAAGAAACTTTCATGTAGTAAACCATTTATAACCCTAATGAAATTCGAGGGCAAAATTCATTTTAAGGGGGGTAGAATGTAACACCCCGAGATTTTATGATAAGTATTCTTCTTAATTTATTTTATGTCGTGTGTTTTATGATACACCAATATTATCTTGTGATATACGCAACACCATATTAGCTTGCAGTATACGCAACACAATTCTTAGATTGTGTTACACACAATTTCAAGTTTGTTTGATAATAGTAATTCTACGCAACATTGAGTGTGTATATATATATATATTCAATGTATATATGAAAAACGGTTGGATTCTATTATAAAAAAAACAACAAAGTAGTCTTGAACAACATGCAACCCTAACCTGGCTTGCATTACATGCAATCACGACCTTCCACAATAGAGTGTGTAGTACGCAATACCGAGTTTCACTAACCAATGATATATTATTATAATATTATAAAACAGCCTTTATGAATAGTATTAACTTAATTTTGAATTTTATTACATTATAATTCATCTTAAACATTTTCTAGAATGCTGTATGAAAACAAAATCAGTTTTTCGGATAAAAGAAGTATTTTTCAAAAAATGCAGTTTTACCTCCTTTTGATGGTGCAACAACTTTAAATCTTGTTTTTCACATGTTTATAAGTTCAATTTGAAAAACTAAAATTCTCCTTTGGAATCAGGATATAAAAATTTAATTTGGATAAATTTTTCATATTATTCTGATAACTTTTATATTTTGATGAATAGTAAAAACACGCTATATTTAAATTAAAAACAAATTTTTTCATCACAATAATTTATATGGTTATATTTTATTTTTAACTGGTTTTAAAGTGTAATTAGAATATATTTTTACCATTTAATCCAATGTTTTTCATTTGAATTAATTTCACTTTGAATTTGGACATAAACAATTGTCGATCTTTTGATAGTTATTGTTTCTTAAAAACACGCTATTTGTTTTGGTAACAGGAATTACTTTTAAAATGAATTAATGCCACTTCTATGTTTTGAATTTGTAAAAATAGACATCATTTTTGAATTCGGAATATCAAATATATCATAGGCTGAATTTTTGGTATTTTTCTGAAAAACTTTAATTTTTGATGAATAGTGAGAACACTGAGTTTTTGGTTAAAACTGAACTTTTAATTAAAATAGTCATTTATTTGATTTCAATTTATTTTAGGTCAAAATAGATACATAATACTTATATAATTTCAATGAAATTCATTGGAAAATTTTTATAATAATTTTAGATTTATAAAAATTGTATTAAACTTTTCACCGTCTTTTACCCACCTCCTTAGGGCTTTTGCAATTGTTCATAAAACATAATTTTACCGCTCCTGTGAGTTGAATTTCGAAAATCTGAGAGACATGGTTAATATCAAGGAATAAAATTTGGTTCAATTAGATAAAAATAATTTTGGTGAATAGTAATGTTTTGCTTTTATTTAACACGTTTAAAAGTAAATAGGGTAATTCAAGGTTAAAAGAATATTATAATAATTAAAAATAACCTTAACACTTTTAAAAACCGTATTGGATGAGTAATGACCGACCATGGACATCCTTGGGTCGATTTTGGGACTCCGTTGAGCCACTTATGAAGGAAAATGACACATTAGATTAATTAATTTAATGTAAAGACAAAATTGGCATTAACAAAAAACGTTTAGTAATTAATTTTTATAAAGATATATATAAATTATATTTTCGACTATAAATATTAATTGGAAAGATAAAATGATTTTCTACATGTTGGTATTTTGTTTATAATTTTTAAACATCATATAAATTAAATTATTTATGACACAATAATGATGCAGTATTTACCTCCTTAATAAATGATTTAAATAAATAAGATTATAATGAATAAAATATTATCTAAAAACTTTTTAATTACTATTGGATGATTTTATTTAGAATATATGTAATCTTATCTTAGAAATTAATGTGTTTTTGGACCTCGTGAAACTAAAGAAAAGTTTATAATAAAATAATGTTTTTACACTTTCCTAAAAATCCCCTCCTCTCCCTTATAAAAGGAGACCACTTCTATGCAATTACTCACACCTATCAAGAATTTTTGCTCATCCAAACTCTACCAAAATAAGCTCCCTACATCCCTCTACTCCCCCTAGAAGCCTTAAATTAGGCATAAGGCACTCCAAGAAGTCCTTTTGGTTCAATCAAAAGGATGTTACCCAAATTAAAGGTAATAGTTTCTCTAAAGTTGTTTTATTTTATTCTACTTCTCCAACCCCTAAAATCTTTTTAATGCTTTATTTTGTAACAAAACCAGTATCCTAAATATACTAGGATGTTTTTATGAGAAGGATTCGAACTAAACTTACACACACCTCCATCTAATGGATGAAGAACATAATGTTTTAGTGGATGGAAAACTAACGCCTCACGAAACGATGATTATTCGATTTTCTCCTACCACCTCTCACGATGGCCATTAAGATGGAATTATATTTATATATGATATATATTATGTTTATGATTTCCTTATTCTTATTTAATTCCCAATTATATCAAGACTTTATGGTTTCAATACTGGGTAAATATGATGATCTCATTTGAGGAAGTGCGGACTACCGCCCCTCAAAGTGATGTGATTCATTAATGCTTTATGTGGGATGTATAAAGGATGGAGTTAATGATATTATATATGATATTATACTTTAATTATAATATACCTATTCCATTAAAATAAAAAATAAAAATGAAAGTAGCGTCCATGCGTATGTATGGCTTACCGTCTCCATGAACTGTGCATTTCATTTCTTACCTCCATATGTTATATACTATTATAAATACATGTATATGCTGGATATATAATGAGTATATATTATATATAAATCATGATTTACATTTTTTAAGTAAATAAATAATGATATAATTAATAATATCATCAAGAACAACAAGACCAAACACATACGATAAATAAGATGATTTTACCCAAAACGTTGCTTTAACATGGGATTTACGAAAGAACGGGTAATATAAAGTCATAAGTGAACCATATATGATATCATAACAATGAATATGATTCTGTAATAGTTCAATGATATTATTTAAATCATTATACAGGAGGTTTGGATATGTATAAAGCATATCAGACCTAAGGTAAGGGATAATTATTCCAATCTCATTCTTATCCGAGATTGTTTACTCGTAAGTATTTTCTGGGGTTTTGATTATTATCCATGTCCATATGTTCTCAAAATGATTTCATAAAATCATTAATTTTAATCCATGTATGTTTAAAGTCATTTTTACCATTTTCTACTTTTACCACATCGTATGGAAGGAATCTTTCTTTTGATTACCATACGAGATACTTTTTGACTTTTCTGACAAAAGTATGTGAAGAATGTTATTTTTAAATTATACAACATGAATGGATTTTTACGGTTTTATAAAGCCTTATTTTTATGAAGCTTCCTCCAAAAAATTTCATGACTATTTTCAACAAAAAATATTTTCTTTTAAAATTACATGAAGTTTTGTGAAAAGAAAATTATTTTGAAGAAGGATACTTTCCTCAAGAATTCATTTCAGGTGTTTTATCAAATCCATTTTCCATATAAGATTACATTATTTCAAATGTGTGTGTCAAAAGTATAATGTTTCTATGATTTACATGGTTTCACTTTTCCTATTATGAAATGATATTTTTTTCTTGTATATGGATTATGTGATGATGGGATGATGTTTATGAAACCCATTTTATTCGTTGGGTTATTATGAATGATGTATGTTTATTTTGTGGCACAAGTAAGAATGATTTAATTATGAGATGGGTGGGACCTATATCTCCCTCCAATGAATTGGGTAAAGATTTATATCTTATGAGATAGACATGGCTGGAATGGTAAGTTAATCTGGTTCAGTAATACAGGAATGGAATGAGGATCGAACTCGATTCAGAAAGGGACTTTGTCCACTAACACGGTCTTGGCATCAATGCCATGGCTACTATGGAAATGATATCATGTGATTAATGGTTTCCACAATTACATGTTTTATTATCATGCTATTTTATCATGATTACTGTTTCTTTATGATCTATGCCTTATGTACTTCCAAGATTTATGTCATTTCTCATCATTTTGATGTTTAGATTTTATGTTCAAGTTTTAGAATTTAAATGTTTGTAGATTGTTTTATGTTCTCTATGTTTACCCTTACTGAGCATTTGAGATCACCCTTTATATGTTTTCTTTTCCCCAGTATTTAAAGAAAGGGTTTAGGTAAGAAAACTAAAAGGGGAAGATCTTTATAGGATATGTTGAAGATCATTCACCACGATTAGAAGATTGCGTTCCGAGCTTCCAATGACAATAAACTATTACGATCCTTGTGTTTCTGTTTTTATTATGTATTAAGTATTCCGCAAAAGTAATGTAATGTCCATGTACGTCAAGCTTCGGGTCTGTACAGGATGCCCCAAGTTTGATTTCCTCAAAAACATCGCATCACACATTTAATTCTTGCATCTCTCCCTCTTGGTATATAAGCCCTTCCATTGCAGTTGTTTGTTCGAGTAGGAAACGATTTGGAACCCATACTATATGAATCCCCTCTATCCTACAGGCTTTGGCCCACTGAGATTATGGATAGGGAAATGCATGTGCCAATGGGCTTGTGAACTGTAGACCCTATTGGTCTCTGCTGCTTCTTGTAGGGGCTACACTCCACAAGTGGTCTTCTGGCAGGACTTAGATAACTCCCACTAGGCGTAGTTAACCTCTAGGCCGACATGGGAATATTTCCAAAGTGGCTAATCATGACATTGTCTTGGAATTATTTTTGGCTAAGCGTGGTAATAAAAACCCTTAACAACTAATAATAAAGTTATTATTATAACATAATAGTACCAAAGTGATATCTTCATATACCAAGACATTATCTATTCCATGTCCAAGTATTATTCCATGATCCTTGAATATTTAGCAGCAAAGTGTGAAATGCACAATTATCAGTGCATACACATATGAAGTACTTAGTTTTGATTGTATACAAACACTCTGAAAATTTAGGTGATTTGATAATTTCAATTATGTTTATTTAAAAAAGTAGTTGATTTAACCAATAACTAAAATAATTCATAATTCGTCAATCATGATAAGTACCCTAATAACACATAAGAAAAATACAAGGATAATAACATATTTTTAGTGACTAATTCTAAGACAACTATTCCAAAAATATGTTATATATTTTATGTTTATCTAAAGTAAATACTTTTTAGAGACATGACATCTCACATTACCCATGCCTAGCTCAAGAAAAACATATCACAACCTATCATAAGGAAACCATTATGTGACCATTTTCATGTTATATTTATATCAAAAAATATATTTTTATGGAAAAAACCCAACTACTAATGAACTTTTTTTAAAATTATCATATTCACCTCCAACATTATTTCACATGAACAACCAAATAACAATAAATATTGGCACACATTCATTAATAGGATTAGAAAAATTACTATGATCATTTATACAAATTCAAACACACTTTTATCCATGAAAAAACACTATTATAGTAAACATAATTATTATATATAATCAAAAAACTAGAAAGAACCATTTACCCCAATTTATACCATATTGCACCATATTTAATGTCATTTTTAGAAACAAACCCCAAAAACTTTCACTTAATGTAATGAAATAACTTCTCAATAATTCTCTAATACTAAATTAAATAAAATATGTATTCATATGGATGTGATTCCTAGTTAACACATTATAAAACACAATATAAAATAATTTTTATCTATCATTTATACGTCATTTATAATTTCACTTTTGAATATATTATTTATACATTAAATATATACATTTCCATTACTGGCCCAGCACACTTTCCGATTCATTATAAAATTTCATCATCACAACCGATTTTATAGATATATTAAATACATAATGAAACATGAAAACATATTATACATGAATATAGAAAATATTCCCATGTAACTATATTTATAAACACCATCAAATCATTAGATTTTTAAGAAATATTATCAAACCATAATAAAAAAACTAATTAAATGAAAGATATTAATCCACATAAAACTAAAAATATAATATTCCCATGGACAAGAGTAATATTTTTTCAAGAACATGAATAATCATGGGAAAAATAAACTATAACAATAATTATAGATTAGATAAAGAATGTAATTAATGTTTCCACCTTTTCACAAAACTATATGGATCTTATATAACTCACTGTGAGGATTGAAACACTCCCAAAGTAATAAAAATCATTTAATTAATGAAGTAGATAATATAAAATTATTTTTAGAGGGGTAAAGTAGGTTTTTATGGGATCATTTTTTGTTAAGAAAACCTTGAATGAAAAATATAGTTAACTTCAAATATCCGTAAAAACACAAATATGTGATTTTACCTGATTAAAAGTACCTGAATGTATAAAACGTACATCATCAAACACTATTGGAAACTCATTTGTAGTTAAGGCCACCCAATCCTCTACCTCCCCTACTGATTATATGATACCCCACACAGGGTACCAAGTGGCACCTACAGATGTGTTCCCTTTGGATTCCATCATTGGTCTCTCTCCTGTTATCTTCTCTTAACATAAAAACACTAATTTAAACTCAATAAAAATAATTACTAAAATATAAAGAATTAAAATCGAAATATCTACATGCTACAAAAAATGGGCTCTATATAAAAAGGTGATATTATGATATTCTTTTCTTTTTAATTCAAAATCCTTAGAAAGATTAAATTTAATCTCTTAATTATATTTACCATTCTTATATGATATTTTATCTCTTCCAATTTCATAGGAAAATAAGATGAACTGTGATTTTTCAATAATATATATATATATATCTTTATCCTATAAAGAGAATATCATTATATCAAACATTTATGCAAAATTTCATCACTTCAATCTAAAATTTTATCTCTATAATATTTTCTATGTGACCATAAATTGTTATTAAATTATAATTTCCCATGGTAAATATTATTTTACAAATCCGTCAACATTAGTTGAAATCTAATTAAATACTGAATAATATAACTAAAAGTTGGATTTTTTTAACTATATATATCCTTATTAACACTATATTGTTTTTCATTTATATATTTTAGGTTTTTATAATAAATCACTATATTAAATTAATTATATGATAGATATATTAATAACACATTGTGATATTTCATTTTGACTTTAATATTCTCCTACCCAACCGAGTAATAAGGTATATGTATTTTTTAATAGTAATTCTTGTAAAAAAAATAAGGAATCATCCCCCCATTAATGAGTAAAATAAAATTTAATCAAACATAACAAAAAATAATAGAAAAAATAATTTATTCCAGGATGAATTATAACAACAATATAAATGATTAATTTTTAAATTAACAAAAGTGGTTAAGAGAGAACCTGAACTATGATATTAATTTATGTGATCATAAATGACATGAGAAATACTTATATGTGAACCATGTTTCATTCAATCATCACTACCCTCTCATGCATATGAAAAAAGAATTTAACATTGAATAATTATGACATATCACATGACCAATCTAACATCGATGGAGCAGGTGAAGATAATTTTCAACCTACCCCTCTCAAGGATATTCTTATAGGTGACCCAAGTCTTTCATGTGTCATTATTTCATACTTCATTATTAATATCCAATACATCTAATAACATTACGTACCCTAGAACCATAAATAATTAGTGTACATGGAAAAAAATATATAATAAACTTATTTAGGTAAAATTATAATTATATCTGACATATTTATCTATATAAGAGACCCTTACATACTCAAAAAACTCAGTAATCAACATCATAACTTATGAAAAATAAAAATATATACTGGGTGAGATGAGATGTACGGTATAGGTAAACATGATAGATATCATTCAATTATCTTTTAAAAAAAATATCATATAAAAATGGTATGATAACATTTGGTTATCAAAATCTAATCATACAAACAATTAAAATATCATTATCATGAGTTGCTGCATTGAATATTTTAATATTAAAAGATCAATAAATCATCAAAAAAACTCATAATCTATGAGTCCAAATCATAATTAGAAAAACATGTTATTAGAGTGTGGCATGATCATATGAATAGAAACCAAGTCATATTTCATGATTAATTATGGAGGCCATAATATCATTGTGTATCAGGAATCAAAATTTGTTCCCCATGTCACATTGGATCTGGAATCACTATAAGTTTTACATATCATAGTGGATAAGGCATGAGAACATGTTTCCTATATCATATTTTGAACACGAATCTATACAATTTTCCCACAATAGATCGACCACATGGAATCATTTCCCTTTATTATCTCAAGGTATATAAGAAATTTTCTAATTCATTATATGGATATAATATAAACACTCACCTCTAGTTTATATGGTAACCACCCATCCATGGTTAATAACAAAAACACATGACCATGGTTTATAAATCAACCACACATCCTTCTTTAATATCATAAATTCCTATAACATAAGGAAAATAATTTGTATATTTTCAATAATATCATAAAAAATGCATCATAACACCATCACATAACTAGTATAAAAGAAATGTATTTCCTAAACATTTCACTATTTAAACCTTGAAAATCCCATGTAAAAGAATTAAATTTCATATAATCATCCTTATATTATCAACGTCATAAGACATTAGAGGAATTAAAGCATTTGGTAACATAAGATCACATCCCTAGTCATGCATAATAATTTTTAAATAATGATGACAAAGATTAAACATTCCATTAAAATCACATTTGAACTATTACATTAAATTTTTAAAAAAATATCACTTTCTTCTGATAACATTTGTAGTTAATATTGCTACAAAAATAGGAAGATAATTTTATTTTAAAATAAACAAGGATTATTTTAATATAATATTCAAATAAAAGTTCCACAATAGTGTAATACTATATTCATATTACATAAATCAAAAAAGAACATTCTTTTTAATCATTTTAGTGATCTAAAAAAATAACATTATTAGAATCATTTTTGAAAGATAGTTTTCAAAATATTTTAACAAAATGTAACTAAAATTAATTCTTTCAAAATATTTAAATTATTAGTAATAACTGTAATAAAATAATTTTAGGTGTGTTTAAATTTTTGAAAAATGTAATTAAAGAGAGGGGAAATAAGTTTTTATTTTTATTCAAAATATTTTCTGATCATTTAAGTTCCAAAGAGAAAAAATGTAACATAATACTTTAAATTTCTTGTAAAATAGAGTATAATATTTTCTTTTATTTTTGATGTATATGTTACATAAAATTTACTAGAATGAAAATTATGAAATTTTAATCCCCAAAAAATGAAATCATAACATAAACATTAACCACTTTTGTAACATTCAAATTAAAACCCCATGTATGAAATAAGAAAAAATGAAACAATAAATTCATGTAATAAAATGGATTCTTGATATATATTCTATATATGTATTTTTGTACACCAAAATACTGAAAAATGTGGTAAATATGAAATTTTAATCGTATAATCAAAAGTGAGACTGAAAACACTTACCTCAAATCTCATCATGATTCATAGCCTTTCGAATCTCCTTTATAATAAATTTATATTAATTATACATATATTAAAGTAAAATTGTCATATATATCAAAATTATATGTTTTAATTTTATCATAACATCAACAATTTATTAAAATATCTATTTTGGGTTATAACTTCTTTTTTATGCATGTTTCGGTACAAAATCCTTGACCCTTGTACATTGATCATAGTTCCATTATCTGTAGAATGTTAATAATTTTGTGAGTATCATAGTTAACCATTAAATATATTTTTATTACTTTTAATATAAAGATGTGGCCAAAATTGATTTATATTACTTTATAGATACAATAGTCTATATGTACGCACATGTGATGTTTCAACTTTTCAACGGATTTAATGAAAAAAAATTAATAAAAAATAAAAATATATAATTATAATAATAACAAAAAAAGTATTTATTTATTAAACCCACCATTATAACCCTTATTTTGATAAATATATGATTAATGAAACTCAACACTTCACGGAGGTGGTAGTCCATATGTACTCATGGACGATGTTTTGTTTGCGTATAAGATGTTCATGACGTGTAAAATTATTGTCCATCATCAAATAAAAATGAATTATAATTATGAAACTAAATTCACATTTTTATAATGGATACCAAAGATTTATAGAATGTATAGAAATATATTAAATTGAATGTACTCGGTTAAGAGTTTAACATCTTCATTGAGAAAACTCCTCTAGCATACACTTTCAACATTGAATGGATGGTATATCCAAATTTAAAAATGTTATAGGTTGTGGGAAATAAATCCATGATGTTCTTTATAATTTTATTTAATAATCAATAATTATCAAACTTTTTGAATAATGTATAAGATGAGTTTAATTTATAATTTGGGATATGAGAGACTATAAATTACATAACATATGTAAATGTAATATATGTCATAATCATGTAATGTGGCACCAAATGGTCTCAATTTTGATAAATGGTAATTATATGATCTAAATAACATCATCAAATAAAAATTATACATGATTATGTAATCATTATAAATATTATAATATTTGTTAACCCCCCTCATTAACACTTTTTAATCTTAACTATGATAACATATTTTTTTCATTTATGTGTGACAAATATAATTATAAATTGAAATTTGGAACAAAAATGTTTCATGGAAGAATGTTTTGACAATTTTACTTCACATTTATCCTCTTGAAGGTTTTTTAATTTTGAAAACATTTAATAAAATATTATTTAACCTAAAATTTTATTTAAAATGTTTTTGGGACTATGCATCTATTTTTGTCCTCAAATTAATTGAAAAGAAGTTGTTCTTATATATAAACAAATTTAAAAAATAATAAATTTTAATTAAAATTTATATTCATTTAAAACCACAATTTTTCTTGAAAAATATTAATTATGTTGTTTTTAAAATCATGTACCAGTATTTTTCTACACCCTAAAAATGAACATTATTGGAATTACATAAGTGATTATGGTAATTATATAACAACTAAATAATTAAAGTATATATATAATAAAAATAATTTACTTATGTAAAATATTATTTTTTATATCCTATCATAACATAGTTTTATTTATATAGTAATATATAAGATAAATTTAAGCCAAGATAGTGATATTTTCTATTTATCATTTCCTTAAAAAAATATTAAGGCCATTAAAAAATGGAACTATGTTATAATATATTAAAAAATATATTTGAAGGTATAAAAAATCATAAAATATGTTAAATACTAGTATTATATAGAGCATAAATCGTTATCCAAATGTTTTAGCTCAATTTTAACTATTTTATGCTTATTTTGGTGAAAAATATTTATCATTGTTTCAATTCATAAGGGAAAAAATAAAAGGGTACTATTTAAAATAAATTGAACTTATTAATTAAAAATATAGAATAAATTTTAAAATGATTATAATTATAAAAGTATGATAAATACAAAATAAAATAATGTTGAAAAACGTAATGATTACCATTTTTCAAAAAAAAACTTTAGCATCAAATGGGATTTATTCAAATCCAATGCTTAGTTAAAAAACATTAAATGAATATTATAACATTTTATTGAATATAAAATCAAAGAATTTAAATATAAAACATTCATAAATAGTTATTAATTTAATTTATTATAATAAAAACACATTTCTCATATAAAAATATTTAGAAAAGCTTTTTACTTTCATATGACTTTATCAGTTGATTAACAATGAAATAATTTTAAACATGTGAAATCAGTACATTTTAATAATTTAGTTGGTATTATTAATACATTGAAATAAAATATCAAGGTTATAACTATCACATTAAATAATAATATTTCCATAATATTAGAGTTTTTTTAAACATGATGTTTTAGGTAATAAGCTATCAATGAAATCAAAATTATTTAAAGATATATATATTATAAAATATTGGGTTTTTACATTCTACCCACTTAAAAAATGTCACCCTAGAAAGTCCAACACTGTAATACAAACATATAAGGATAAATCAAACTCACAAAATCCATTGGTTCTCATATACTTTCTATAAAGTTATCATTTCACCATATAAAATTGACCATGTCAGAGGTCTTCTTTCATATCACTTTTTATCTACGATCAAAAATCTACATCAGTTGTTCTTAATATTTGATATATTCCTATATTGGTATGAAATATTTTTTCAACACATGTTTAAGATTAGGTATGCACTCCCTCAAGTGTGATACATAGATCACATTGTGAACATGGTGAGATTTTATGGAAGTTTCAAGCGAAAAGCTACCATGTGGATACGATCCATGATTTAAAAGGGACTGATATATCTAGGGCTAAGCTTTCTATCCATGAACAATATAATAATCTTATTCCAAGTTTATATTCATAGGAATAAAATCTCACCATCTTCAAACTCAACATCTCATATATGATTATCAGTATAACATTAATGTTGTCTCAAGGATACCCTTATATTTTGTTTAATAGATCTAAACATATATGTTTTTTCCTCCCATTTATTAGGTCCCAATAGATTTAATTCCCTAACTTCATCCAATTACATTAGAGCTTAGTACATCTTGAAATATATAAAACCATAAGGACTCTTATACTGACTCAAGTGAAAGATATTATTATATTAAAAAAACCAAAAAGGATGTTTTTGATCCCGACCACCTTTTAAATCCATATAGAAATACTTAATAATGTATTTTATAGTTTTAATTGTCATATAAAACTGATAATATATCTAAGGATGAATTTAATTTTTGAAAATAAACTCTATATCAATATTCTTGTGATGACATTTCCAAAATGATAATGTAAATCATAAATTCTGATCCAATATGATTTTTTTACCATGTCATACAATCTCAAAACTTATTTAAAATATAAATTACAATGATGTTCTAGAGATAAATCTTCACTAATAGTAATAAAATACCTCGATTTATTATGGTGATCAACTATAAAAAAAATTGATATATTCCCTTCAGATATTCTGGGTTGCAAATAGTGACGTCTATAGTAATGTTTTTCCATATCCATTTAAATATTTATAATGTTTTTAATATCTCCTTTGACTTCTATCTGATAGACATAAGATATTTCTATTCTAAGAATAAATATACATAAACTAAAATATCACATTTCCTTTTTATAACCATAAATATTATTTCAAGTCTCTATACAACATCATACCTTGACGATGAATAGTGAATGATGAACTATGATCATCATTCAAAAAACCCTAAATTAGTAATTGTATTAGGAGGGAAAACAATTTATTCAGGAACCTTAACATTCCATCCTTATCATAGTTCAACATAGGAAGATTCCTCACTTATTTATATAGTTTTATATCTTTTGAATGTGCCTCTTTAATCCACATGTGGACGGATAGTAGAAAATTATTCTCAGAAAGATAGGATCTAGCCCCATTCTGTATGTTTAAATGTTTTATATTCCTCAATTCCATATGTATTGGATCTCTATCATTCCCAATTATGGCCAAACTAGCTTGGTCATTTTGACTAAAATTGTCAACCACCATATTCTCTTTCCTAGGGTGTTAATGTGTAGAATATACCAAATCTTTTATTATATCACACCATGTTCTCTAGAACATATTAACCTTTTTATATTTGAATATATAAAAAATAATAATTTATTATAATCACATATCTCACCCCTTCAAAAATAATGTTAATTCCGCTATATCTTCAATACAAAAAATACTATTCCATCTCCAAGGAATGATTATGTTAATTATTTTTTGGTATTTTCAATTGGTGATAGGAATACGATATCAAAATATCATTATAAATAAGGAAACATATCATTTTAATGTTTCATTTATCATTATAGATCAAATTCCCTTATTCCTTATTGGGTAGTGTGATCATAGGTGAACTAACCTTCCTTCCCTTCAAATCCAAGAAATTTTCTTCGCATTATTTTGTTTACAATAACATTAACCCATTTCAATTAAAATTGGTGAATGGATTAGATATTCAGGATAAATTTCTCATAAATCATCAATAGCATTCATCCAACTATAGAAAACTATATGTATCAGTTATTAGGTTAATCTATGTTATTTCAAAATAATATCCATCATTAAAGGATCCATAAATATACCCTAAATTGAGATTATATGACCCATGAATAAAATTTTATGAAGATAAATATAACAAATGGATGATTTTGAAGAAACATTATCCTTACCCATGGTCATCAACACAATTATCTAATGATCTTTATGATTTTTCATCCTCATTGTATATATGAAAATATAATCTAAAAAGAGTACAACAAACTGATTTAGGTATCCTATGAAGATGATTTTAATTAAATTAATGAGTATATTATTATTAACAGTATGTCCAAATGGTATAACTATAAATTAATAATTCACATACCTTATACCGAAGACTTTCTTTTGAATACCTCTCTTATTAACCCTCAATTTATGATATTCCAAATATATTTAAATCTTGTAAATGTACTGAGATCCTACTAATTGGTAAAAAATTCATATATATGGGTTATAAGAAACATTTTTTTACAATGAACTTGTTATTATCTTGATAATCAATAAAAATATTCATTGAACCAATATAATTATTGAAAGAAATAATAGGTAATGTTCAATATGACTTAATAGGGATTTATGATACCTTATTAAAATTCACATGAATTTTCTTCTTTAATTACTACAAATCAATTGGGAGTATTGTATATGGATTCTCTGAAATTGGTATATCACTACGTATAATTTCAATTGAAAATATAAATTCACTATTTTGAGAGAAACTAGGGAACTGTTTTGGAAGACATCAAGAAACACCCATAAAATAACCATAATATCATTTTTTTTATTCTCTCCCCAACCATTTCAAATAGATACCCTTCATGTATAAAAGTGAATATGGAAAATATAGATGTAATTTCCATTTTAATTTCATATTAATTATTACATTGAAAAATAATAATAATTTTATTTAGAATATGAAATATGACATCCTTTACTTAAAAATTTTTATAGGGTCTATAAAATGATAGGAAATATAATCTAAGAATCACATCAAATTTAGACCAAGTGAGAGTCTCCATGTCATAGTGATTTATATTTCCACAATCATAAAATATGTAGAAAAAATAGACTTTATATTGTAGAATAATAAAATCTGGATTTACCACCTCTAACACAACTTCGAATTATTGAGTTGTTAATGTAATAACCTTGGAAAATTATATAGATATAAAATAGTGGGTAGATCCATAATCAAAAAAAGAAATATAAATTATAGTGTGGCTGAAAATGGTACCATTCACCATGTAATTATCATAACCCACATTCTTATTTGTGGTTAAATGAGATTCCCCTTTTTATTTGGACTAATAGGTATTTTATTTTAATAATCATTTTAAACCACCGGGTTAAAACACTTATTGGCATAAATCCAATATTCTTATTATTTTAAGTATTTTAGTGTGTGTGGTGTATTAGTTGGCATATTACCTTCCTCAAATGTGTCAAAAAACCACTTTATCATCTTTCTTCATTCAATAGATTTATGACTAACCATTCCACATTTAAAGAATCTCTCAGTTCCATTCAAGCAATTCCCTTGAATTTTATTCCCACATTTCTAGCATGTTGGTGGCTGTAATTTATTTCCACTGTGTTATTTCTTTGATTAATCATAAGGATTCATGTTTATTTCTTATAAAAACCATTGGAATGATGAGAATATCAATTTCTCATATCAACCATTAAATAATACTAAATAATTTTTTTGTTGACATTAATGTCTCTTATTATTGAATCTTTTTAAAGACCTTGTTTTAATCCACTAATTAATCTAATAATTTTCTATTCATGGATGATTATTAACAGAGAATGGTTTTTCCATTACAAAGTTTACCTCATGGGTAGAAATTTATTCATCAGCCTTCTTAAGAAGAAAGGATTATTTATCCATTTTTGACATAGAATAAAAGGAATTCACTTACTAAAAAATATTCTCTTAAACTCATCTCATTCTACATAGTAAATTTCATAATCCATTCTTATAATCTTAATAATCTTTATCCATTGATCGTATTCACCTTATAAATTATAAAAAGAATGGATCTATTTCCATGCTCCCAGTATTGGATAGAAGAAGAAAATTTCTCATTGGTTTTGTTCTATCACTCAGCCACTTTTGGATCAAAATACTATCTAGAGGAAGGAGTATATTTCTTCATGGATGGAAAAATATTATGTTGTTACCTTATTTAATCATTTGGAAGACCAATAGGATTCATTTATTGAGAAATTTGTGTAACCATAGTGAAATAGTTCATTATTCTACCTCCCATTGAATTTATTTACTAAGAGTGGAAATAAATAAATCTTTATCACCTTAGTTGGTATCACATTTCTATTGTTTCTATATATTGACTAAAACCAAATTCCATAGTGTAAGACTGAAGACATTATAGTCAGAATTTCCAATCATATCCTCATGGAAAATAATTCCTAGGATGTCTAAATCATAACAACTTTTTTTATTCTGTATCACCTTATATTTGACCCATGTCATCCACGACCATTATCTAATCAAATCATTCATAATGTTTTGTAATAAAAATGTGAAAAAACAATGGTGTATCCCACATGATTGTCAAAATACATTCACAGTAATGTAATATTAATTATTCACCAAAATAATGGTCGAGAAATATATGATAAACGTTTCTGGGGTTATTTCCCCAAGATAAATCTATTCTAAAAAAATCCACATAGAATATCCAAAAAAATGATGTATTTCCATTAAAATATAATATTCCTTACTTTACCAAAACATTAAGATGTTATTATATATATAGTATTATCCCCATTACTTTCAAAAAAAGTTATCTCATCCAAATCTCTAAACATAATGTAACAATGATCTGATTATAATATAGGAACCCCAAAAATTCCAACCATAAATATCGCTACCTTTTAGATAAATATTCAATATATATAATAACATTAAATTCACCTTAATTGTACATGATTAGTTTATATGGAGACTAGAAAAATAATTATCTTATATACATAAAATATTTTTCATCTCTAATATCTTTCTATAATTATTGTCCACTTCTACAAATAATGTACTTAATACCCTTCTTTATAAACTCAAGAAAATTACAAAATAATAGGGGGTATGAAATGACGATTTAAAAGTGTAAACATGGGAGATGTGTTTCAATGTTCATAAGAAATATTATCAATGGAATAATTTTATGATAATAGGTGACTATAAATAGGTAATCATACCCATCAATTAATATTTAATAATCACAGTTTATAGCATAAAAAATTATCATTATGAAATATTTGTGAGTCATCAAAAATTAATCAAGAGGAATTAGATCAGTTTATTTGATTAACAATATGTCATAATATTATGGAACTATCATAGAAATTGAAACCATATCATATGGCAAGGATAACTAATGATGACATCATTTCATAGTGGATACGACATTGGCATATGTTTCGCATATCATAGTGGATGATATATCACCACCTATTTCTTATATAATAGTGGATCTGGAATGAATACCCCTTTCTTATATCATAATGGACTATGTATCCCTACTTATTTCCAATAATTGATTGATCTTATCAAATCATTTCCCGTAATTATTCCATGATATATAAGGCTTTACCCAATGCATTAGAGAGCTATAACACACCGACCCATTATCTTTATAACATAACAACTCATATATGGTTTATGACAGAACCACCTAAAATTGGATTCTAACATAACCTTTTATCCATGGTTTATATTTTAATAGACTATCACATAATGAAAACTCATCATATGTGTTCCGTATTATTATATACATTCATCATATCCACAAAAAAGTACCTATGTAAAACAAAATAACTTCATAAAAATTACATAAATTCTTTCTAGAATAACTCATTGAATATAAATTGGTTTAATATAACCATTTTTATATAATCATCACCCTAATAATTTAGGTGTAAATATATAAAGTATCACGCTAGAGGGGGTGAATTATGTATTTTTCAAAATCTTCCACAATTCTGGCTTTTGACACCCACCTTTATTTATGCAGATATGCAGTGTTTTTTTCTATTTGAAAATATGTACTGGATTAATAGAAACTAAGAACATATCCTTTTATAGTGGGTTGGGGGAAAAATATACCCTAGTTCACTCAACCAATCACTCTCTCAGTGAGATTGGTAAATTCCACTATAATGGTCCTCTTATCACAAAACCAAAAATATCAACAACGGAGTGGAGGTTGTTGACACCTTAACAAAACAAAATAAAAAACCGTCTTGTTATTATATAGGGAACTAATTATCCACATCCTAGATAGATAAGCTGATACTCTACCAAAAATTAGTACCAAATGTTGGAAATAATTTAAATCAAAAGAGGTTGATTTGTTTAAATAGGTTATTATTCTCAATTTCAAGAACACGTAATTGATAGTAGATGGATATTCTTCTTCAGAGAACAATATCTTCATGATTGAAATATTCTGAAGCAATATGATTTCAAAAATATTTTTGATTTAAAAGCATAAAAAACAGATATGAAATAAACTTATAATAGAACATGATAGAACATGTATATCTCTAGTATGTAGTCTTTTAATAATGATTTTTTATAGCACTATAAAGAGAATTTCAATGAATTAGAAATTTATGTGAATCAATTATCACATACGTATTTGAATATATATTTTGAAGGAATATATAGAACATAAAATACTTTCTTTGGTGTTCCAAATCCAAAATAATATCTTGATTGGCCACAAAAATTCCAATTTCAATTAAATAAGAGAGTCCTATCATCCCTTATAAATAAGAGATATACTCTCCAGTGAACACGGTTCATTGAAACAATCGAAACGATCCTTGAATAGGTATTCATTTATATCTTGATTGTTCTTGTAATCCCAGATTGGAAATGTAGCTTGAAGAACTTCTCCATTTAGAATGCAACATAGGGTTGAGCTATATAGCGTAAGGTTCTTTTGTGTATCATAGGGTTCTTTTGCATAGCATTTGGTTTCCATTGTGTAGCGTAGGGTTCCATTGCATACCATAGGGTTTTTTACATAGAAAAGGTTTCAAATATGTAACGTATGGTTCCTTATCCATATTTTCATATGCATGTAACATAAGCATAAAAAAGTAATATATGGATAATGATCCATATGTTCACCCTTATTAGAATAAATTTTTGAACATTTCATTAATTAACCATAAATTTAATTTTCTTGAACATATGGTTGAAAACAGTAAATCCAGACTCCAATAGAGGGTTGTTAATCCATAAACATGTAAATTTTTGAAATGTAAGGATTACAATCCAAATGGAAACTCTATCGGATAACGTAGGGTTGATTCCATATGCAAACATTAGTTTTTCAGCATAGCATACAGATGAAAACAGTGTTTCTGGAAAAAATCTTATAATGCTAAATTACTTAAAATAAAATAAATATTCTTATAAAATGTTCTTAACAAAACATTATAATAAAACAAAAAGGTTATTTGTGAACCTCAAAATCATCATAAATTATATAGTATTTCTGAGACAATACTTTACAAATAATCTCCCCATTTTTGATGATAACAAAACCTATAACATAATCCTTAAAAAATTAAAGAGAATATAGGATTAGTAAAACAGAAAATTAGATAGATAAATTTTCTCAAAAATTTTATTTCATATAAATATTTAGATAAAGAAAATTTTTCCAATAAATGAAATGTTTTGTTTTGAAAATATTCTTCCCATCACCCCCACAGATAGTTTCCTTAACATTAAATATTCTCCCCATTTTTTGTGATATAAAAAAGACGATTTGAAGTAATAAATGAAATAAACCTCGGTTTAATATAGCACAGGACTATACATGAATTATTTTGTATTCTGGAATTAGAAAATTAAATCTAAGATTGGAAGTTAAGTCTAGAATCTAAATAAATCAAAACAAAAATAACTTAAAGAAAATTTTACATACATTCAAATGTTTTAAATTACAATCCATAGACAACTGGAGTCTTAAAAATGAATGTTTTAGAGATCCGTGTCAGAAATGATAGAGGGTTATTCTGGATGAGGAATTTCATGAACAATACTACTAAGATCAACCTGCTTCAACAACATTATTTGGATATGGTTGTTGAACACTTCTATCCAATACTAAAGTAGCTTCTTGGAAGCATTTATAACCATCAAGATCTAAACCAAACTAATCTTTATAAAAGTAGTCCCAACTTCTTTAGATTAGATTAAAGAGTTAATCTTGTCCTTAACTTGATTAATCACTGGTCCAAACCAGGATTCATTCAATGTAATATGACTTATTTAATTTCTATAATTATCCAAAAACACATTCAAAGGAATGATATCACACTAAAGAGTGTGTATCATATAATCAAATTCATCCAAAATAGATGTTATTTCCTCAAACATCCTAAGCAGTTCTTGTAGTGATTGCTGAGAAGAGGTAAATGATCTGTTTCTTTCCCGAAGAGTCTAAAACTCTCTTCCATTCATTAACTTGATTTCGTCAAAATCTATCTTCTTGAAAGATTCATCCTTCAATGCACAAAATTCTCTTCAAATATTTACTATAAAATTAGTAATATCTCCAACTAAAATGAGATTTTCATTAATTCTCTCAAATGAAGCTTCTGAGCTTCAAACTCTGATCTTAGTACTAAAACATGTTTCTTTCTTCAAGAATTTTCTTATCATATTCCAACTGTTCTATTAAAAATTAATTTTAAGACTCCAATAATTTTATCTTTTATAATTGGGAATTGTCTTCAGAATTTGAAGATGTTGGAGAATTTTATCTCACCTAATCAACATCAACGATAGCTCATCTTAGCTCAAAATCTCCCTCTATTATGTTTCCAAAATCTTATCCTCCAAAAACACCATAATCAAGAACAATATGAGTTCCAAGATCAGGGGTCTCTTGGATTTGAGCCTCCTACTCAACTTCCTCATCTACTGGGTTTTCATTACTAACAGCTTCTCCTAGTTCACCAAGTGGAATGGATTCCATATTTCCAAACCTAACCTGAATAATAACTTATATAACATTAAAATATACTCTTCTTCTTCTTTAAATGAGAGAACCTTCTAGCCATGAATCATATTAAACTTGAGGCCTCTGTCTCACAGACCCTACTGAAGGGATAACCCTTTGATCCCCCCTGAGTAGCTGCTAATAACCTCTGTTATTTCTCATCACCAACTGGCGTCACACTCATTCAAGAGTTTCTCCATACAAAACTGAGTTTAATGACTGTCCCATCATTCAATGTATTTGTAATGGCCCGGACCTCTTCGGTCCATTACATTGTAAAATTTTGGTGTTGGAGGTGTTCCGGGAGGTCAAGGGGACTTATCCCCCACACTTTGCCAATTTTCCAGTTCTGTGAATAGTGTTTCTAGTTTTATGAACAGTAACAGATCGGTCTCGCCGATCGGTGTGAAAGATCAGTTTCACAGATCGGTTTCACAGATCGGTTTCATAGATCGGTTTCACAGATCAGTTTCACAAATCGGTCTAACAGATCAGTTTCACATATCGGTCTCACAGATCAGTTTCACAGATCAGTCTGACAGATCGCTTTCACAAATCAGTCTGACATATTGGTTTCACAGATCGGTCTGATAGATTGGTTTCACAGATCATTCTGACAGATCAGTTTCACAGATCGGTTTCATAGATCGGTCTGACAGATCGGTTTCACAGATCGGTCTGACAGATCGGTTTCACAGATCGGTCTAACAAATTGGTTTCACATATCGGTTTCACAGATCGGTTTCACAAATCGGTTTCACAGATCGGTTTCACAGATCAGTTTCACATATCGGTCTGACAGATCGGTTTCACAGATCGGTCTAACAGATCGGTTTCATAGATCAGTTTCATGTACAGTAACGGTGGGTGAACAATGTTTCTAGATTCCTATAGTTTTTCCCCTTTTGAGGTTGCTTTTGACGTAAAATACATTTAAAGCCTTATTTTTTTAAGGTATCTTAAGGCCATTTCAAAGGCCATAAATCTTATATTAATTATTCCTAAGGATTGGAATTTTTTACTTGGTCAAACCGCGTGGGTTAATGTGATCCATTTTTAATGGAGAATTAACCAGATCCTAAACTGTCTCCCCACTAATTCTTAAAAAGGGACGAGATATCATTCTCTCTTTTTCTTTCCCTTTGTTCTTAGTTAAGAACGCTAGAACCATTCAATAATTTCCGTAGGAGTTTCACAATAAATCTTTACTCCTTGGAGTAGTTCTGCTCTGTTTTGGATGCAACCAAACTGTGTCGGTCAATCTTCCAAATAAGGTATGTTTTATCATCACTGCTTTGGGGATCATCTTCTCTTGTTTCTCCCTTCCATTTTATACCATGTAATTTCCATGATTCTAATGGGTTTTTCTTGGGGTTGGTTGGTACTATCGTACGGTGGCATCCTCCGGTGGATGCAGTTGTCGTGAGAGGAGGATTGTAACCCATTGTGTGGATAAAGGACGTCAAGAACTCTTCCAAGTAGGGGATTCATGGCTACTCTAATTGTATATGTGCAATTGTAGAATTACCATGATTTTGTCCTTTGGATCACAATGAAATTGACCTAATTAAATAATTGAACCGGATTAAAAGAATTGGTTGATCGCATGTTGTTTCTTTATACCATGATAATGGTTTGCCTCATGTTTTCCTAGATAGAGTGATATCTATGTTTTCTTTGATTTGTTGTTCATTCATGATAGAAATTGATAATGAACGTAAAGAGAGAATTAATTGTTAATTAATTGGCTAATGATAAAGAGGCATGTAAATTAATTTGGTTATTGCAGTTGTTGGAAAATCAAATTAGGGAAGTAAGCATGGTTATTTAATTGTGATAGCTTACTGATTAGGTATCCCATAATTGGAACCTACGAATAAAAAATCTGCTAATTCAATATGGATTATAGAACAGATTATGTGGGAATTTCAAAAAGGGTTCTAAGTTACCCTATTGTTGTTAAAGGGTCAAGAGCCCATGGTTGTGACTATTTTTTTTAATGATTCTTGTGCTGTGATGTGAGCCTGGATGACTGTTGTGATATGTGGAGGCATGGAGGCCTTCTGGTTGTGGCAGCAGATGATTCCTAGAGTGGCGAGATGCATCAGTTTATGCATGTGGGTGTCGGTGAGGACACCAGGGGTGAAGGAATGGGATAGATTTGGTTGCTGGATGCTTGTGGTTTTCTTTGAATGTTAATCTTCTTTTCTTTTCCCCACTGCTCCAAGGTAGCTGGTCTTGCTACCCTTCTTCTGAAGGAGGCAAAGACGCGTTGGGTATTCCACTTTCTTTCTGTGTTTAGCCTATCGAGGGAGAATTGGTCAATGCTCTTTATATAGGCGGCAAAGACTCGATGGGTAGTATATCTACTCCCCGTGTTGAGCCTCCTTTGTGTTTAGAATCATAGGATGTTTTTCTAGAATTCCTGGGAATATGGAAAAGTAATTCTATAATGAATGTTTGATTAATTGGTGAGAATCCACGGAGATGGAGATACTGGAATTTAAAGGTGATGTGAATCTTAAAAGGAGTAGTTGTTTTTGAATGTGATGCCAATTTAGTTTAATGTGGAATTGTTCATTCTTAATTAATGTTTAAAGAATTAATTAATGTATAGTGGAACTGATAAAATGAGAACGGAGTAATCTAATAAATCTCTTCAAATGTTTGTGTGCTTATAGGATACCTAGTCTTAGAAGTAGCAGCCTGGAGTCTGAGAGACGTTAGCTGCAGTTTTATCTAAGACTAGGTAATGCCTATAGTGTGGATTTGAGTTAAATTTACATTCTGTAATTTTTGTGTTTCTATACACTACTCCACCCTGTCGGTAAGGGAAACTGACACCCCGGGGATTTTGAGCCCTGGGGGGTGTTTTCCCCAACATTCTGATGGGAGGTTGAATGGCTGACTACCCCCTTTGACCCCGCTCTCTTCTCTTGGTAGATCTTTGTGCTTGTAGGCACACTGGTTAGTTTTACCCATATATGTGTGTAGAGGGTTGTAATGCCTTGTGGTTATTTCACACACACATATTCTGGATATAGTATCCTATGGACTACTATAGGTGTAACATGTATAGGATGTGATGGCTTGAGGATCCCTATTCGGTGTATGGGATATAATGGCTTGAGGTATAATACCCGATGTATGATACACGTTATGCGGGCTTTGGTGGCTCCCGGAACATACCCGGTTGCTTTTGGTTGTGAGGATGGTGTGGTGCTTCGCCCAGGTGTCTGCAGGCAAGCCTTTGTGGTGCACGAGTTGCAGATTGTGGAGCTTAGACCAGGTGTCTGCGGGAAAGCATTGGAGAGAGATGCACAGAACGTATGTCGTTTGGGAAAAGAGGCAAACCAGTGGGGAAGTAGTAGCGGGGTACCCTTGATATTATTTGATATATCCTATATTCTTCTATGCATTACTTGGTGAGAGCATCCATGGTGAGGTTGGGAACTTAGTATACCTGTTTAGGTGACGAGTTAGTTTCACTTGTTGTTCACTAGGCTTTAGCATGCTTTCTTTACTTTTGCACGAGAGGCTTGGGGAGGATCCTACTGAGTAAACTATTATACTCACCCTAAGTATATATAAACTGTTTTTCGGGTCACTTGGAGCCGGTTGGGGATCAAGTTGGTTACTACTAGCTTGTGGTTGGAGGAGGAGCTTTTTGGGCTTGTTGTCGCTGTCGTTTTACATTCTCTTGGGTACTTTTAGTTTTCCCTTTCAGTTGTAGTACTTTTGCATTATATTTCATATATGTACTTGGATTTCTTTTATATTTCAGTTCTGAGTTGGAGTTGATTGGAGTCTATTCTATCTCTCTCTTATGCATGTGTTCTCTTAGAGGGTAATGCCTCCCATTTGTGTGTGTATTATACCCTAGGTGCAAGTCGCCAACCCAGGGCCTACTAGATGCGGGACTCGGGGGTCATTATCTCTCTTCTCACATTGCCGGCCCAGGAGGGGTACACTTTGTGGGGAGGGGGTCGTGACAGAGTGGTATCAGAGGTCTGGTTGAGGGATAGGATGGAGTTTGGAGTTAGGAACAGGTGAGGATGCATGGGATGGTAGTGAAATAGTGTCATTCATGTTTAGCAAGTGGGGTAAACACTGGAGACCAGCAGAGACATAGGCGTGTAGGGCCCCCTATTATATGTTGCATGGACCTTTATGTTTACGATGGCTACTAAACAAAGTGATACTAGTTGCAGGGTAGAGACCTAGGAAATGATCATGCATCATTATTCTTTACGCCTGTGTTTGAATGGGTAGACCTTGGGATAGGTAACCTAAAATTAATAAAACAAAATAATTGATTAATTAATGTTTATTCTTCCATATTCCATGATTAGGAGCTCTAACAGTTGTTATTTTACAGGTATGGCTCCAGGTCGACGTCCTCGTCAGGTTTGCGTAGAAGATGCCAGGCTGGTTGTTCCAGCAGATCGCTGCCAGGTAGAGGTTAACGACTATGACACTTGGAGGATGACACTCCAAGAGTTTTAGCTCCAGAGTATGTAGGAGTACGAGGGATCCATTTCAGATGCAGTCACAGAAGATTTGTTGGAGGAGGTCAAGATAGGCTTCAGTTCGATTCATGGTTGGAAGGAACACTAGGTGTCCTAGGTTGTGACGATGCTGCATGGAGCAGTGAGGCAGTGGTGGTTCTTGTTCCACAGGGATCGTGAGGAGTCAGCGATCTCATGGGAGGAGTTTCGAGACAGGTTTAGAGTCGAGTTTCTTTCTTCAACTGTGAAGGTGTCTAGTCTCCAGGAGCTTCTTACCCTTCGACAGGGGAGCTCTAGTGTTCGGGAGTTTGGAATCTATTTCAGGAACCTTCTATGATATGCTTCAGATCTGTTACCAGATGAGGAGGCCAGGGCGAGGCATTTCGAGGAGGCTTTGCGTCTAGAGATCCAGCGCCAGGTCACCCCATTTATGCTAAAGACATATCTTGAGGTGCTGGCGAGGGCAGAGGTTGTTGAGAGGACATTGTCCAAGACCGGGTCTTCACGAGAGGGGAATAATCATGATTCATCACGAAGAAAAGATGTGGTCTGGGGATCCCGGTTTTCAGGGAATAAGTGTTTCCATTCACCTAGGGGTAGGTCCCAGCCCTTCCCATCTCGTTTCTCCGGAGGCAGCAACTCTCAGGCCTATTCCAAGGGATCATGCGCTTGTTTTTCTTGTGGTGGTCATGGTCATCAGCAGCGGGAGTGCCCGAATATTCAGATCAATCATCATGCACCGGGCGCTCTGCCCCAGGATCCTCCGTTGAGGCAGTTCCAGCCGAGACAGTAGCAGCAGGTTGCACTAGCTTTAGATCACCATGGGTTAGATGGAGCAGGCAGAGGATAGCCCCATGACGCTCCATATCCTCAGAGAGCAGAGCGTGGCCTTGGAGGTGGTCGTTATCAGGGTCAGAGAGGTCATGGAGGAGGTCATGGTCAGCTTCATGCTCTAGCGTTGACATCCCCCGGCGAGCCAGATGTCATTCGAGGTACCCTTTGCTTGGTTTATACATTGGTGTATGCCTTGTTTGACTCAGGAGAAACACACTCCTTCATATCACCTACCCTTTTCCATGCTTTGGTACTTGAGGTAGAGTGGCTTCCAGTGCCCTTGGTGTTGACTACGCCAGTTGGAGGTCGAGCCGACTTCTTTGAAGTGTGTAGAGACTGTGAGCTAGTGTTGGGGCAACACCGCTCTTGGGTATATTTCCTATTTTTACGAATACAACCATATGATGTCATACTCGGCATGGATTGGTTGTATTCGGTGTAGGCTATTGTGGATTGCTACAGGAAGAAGGTCGTTTTCATTGATGCATATGGAGAGAAAGTGGTGTTTGTTGGTGAGAGAGATCCTCGGATGAGTCGTCAATGAGTTTCATCATTATCATCCATGATGGCTGGGATGATTCTGAGTTCTTCAGAGGTTCAACAGTTGGCGTTTCCTAGGGTCGTAGAAGAGTACCCTGACGTCTTTCCAGAAGTGGTTTTATCCTTACCCCCTCGACGAGAGATCGAGTTTGGGATCGAGCTACAGCCAGGAGCATCTTCTATCTCTATGTCTCCGTATAGGATGGCCCCTTCTGATTTACGAGAGCTACGGATTCAGCTTGATGGTCTGTTGCAGTGCAATTTTGTTCGGCCATGTGTGTCATCGTGGGGAGCACCAGTTTTGTTTGTGAAAAAGGTTTACGGTAGTTTGCGGTTGTGTGTTGATTATCATCAATTAAACAAAGTGACAATAAAGAACTGCTATCCTCTTCCATGGATTGATGACCGATTCGATCAAATGAAGGGTGGAAGTTGGTTCTCAAAGATCAACTTGTGGTCAGGATATCATCAGATGCGTGTAAAGGATGAGGATATCCTGAATACTTCTTTCTGTTGTCGTCATGGGCATTATGAGTTTGTTGTAATGCCATTCGGCGTGACGAATGCTCCAGTTGTTTTCATGGGGTTGATGAATGCTGTGTTCTGTGAATTCCTGGACAAGTTTGTTGTTGTTTTCATCGACGACATACTTGTGTAGTCCACATCTGAAGAAGAGCATGGAGTGCATATACGAGCCATTTTGGTGGTTCTTTGCCAGCATCAGTTGTTTGGGAAGTTGTCGAAGTGTGAGTTTTGGGCTCGAGAAGTTCATTTCTTGGGGAATGTTGTGTCCCAACAGTGAGTAGCTATGGATCTTTCAAAGATAGTAGCAGTGGTGTCTTGGGCATCCCCTAATACCGTGTTAGAGGTGCGAAGTTTCCTTGGTATCGCAGGCTATTATAAGAGGTTTGTATCCAATTTCTCCCGAGTTGCGACTCCTCTGACTACTTTGACTAGGAAGGATCAAGCGTTAATATGGACTGATCAGTGTCAGGAAGCTTTTGAGTATCTAAAGGAGAAGTTGGTAAGTGCTCCAGTCCTTTGTCTTCCAGAGGAGGGAGTCCAGTTTGATGTTTTCTGTGATGCTTCACATCTGGGGCTAGGCTGTGTTCTCATGCAGCGGAGGTCAGTTGTTTCTTATGGGTCTCAGCAGTTGCATCCCCATGAAGGCAATTATGCCACCCATGATCTTGAGTTGGCAGCCGTGGTGTTTTCTCTGAAGTTGTGGAGACATTACTTCATTGGTGAGAACTTTGTGGTTTTCACCGATCATAAGAGTTTGAGGTATGTTTTCTCCCAACGTGACTTGAACTTGTGGCAGCATCAGTGGATGGAGTTCTTGCAAGAATACGACTTTGAAATATCATATACACCTAGAAAGGGATTGTTGTAGCTGATGCACTGAGTCTAAAGTCACGTAATGATGTTGTCTGTGAATCTGGTGATTCTTGGAGAGTGATGGAAGATCTATCAGCTTTGCATCTTGATATAGGAGATGTTGGGGGGTAGAGGTTGTCTTTTCCAGATGACGGTGCAGTAATCCCTGATGTAGAAGGTGGAAGAGTCTCAGTTGGGTGATCTAGAGGTGGAAGTTTGGAGAGACAGAGTTGTTTGTGGTGAGGCCCCTGATGGTTGGTCAGAGGATGAACAACATTGAGTGTCGTATCATAGTAGGATTTTTGTTCCCTTGGCGATGCGCGGGACGGTTCTCTGAGAGTTCCATAGTTCACCCTTGGCAGTACATCCTGGTGTGAAAAAGATGTACTGATCCTTGAGGAGTCAGTTTTGGTGGCCAGGGATGAAGCGTACGGTTGCAGAGTGTGTTTCTCGATGTTTAGTCTGCCAGAAGGTGAAGGCCGAACACCGTGTTCCTGGTGGTCTTTTCCAGCAATTAGAGATTCCTCAGTGGAAGTGGGAGGACATCTCAATGGACTTTTTTATAGGTTTACCTCGAGCTCCAGGAGGACATGATGCTATATGGGTGGTATTGGATCGTTTAAAAAAGTTGTCCCACTTCATAGTGATCAAGGAGTCGAACTCGGTGAAAGTTTTGTCAAGGTAGTATCTAGAGGAGGTGGTGAGACTTCATGGAGTACCTAGGACGATCATTTCTGATCGAGCTCCTCATTTTACCTCTAGGGTGTGGAGAGGTCTCCAGCATGCTTTTGGCTCTCAACTATGCCTTAGCACTGCTTTTCATCCTCAAACGGATGGTTAGACAGAGCAAACCATCCAGACTCTTGAAGACATGATGCGCTCTTGTGTTCTTGATTTTGGAGGTTTATGGATGAAGCACTTACCCTTGATAGAGTTCGCTTACAATAATAGTTTTCACTCTACCATCAGTATGGCACCGTTTGAAGCCTTGTATGGACGGTCATGCCATTCTCCGTTGTGTTGGACTGGGGTCGGAGATTCAGCAATTCTCGGACCAGAACTAGTGCAGAATAAAACAGAGATGGTTCAGGTAATTCGTGAGGGGATGAAGACGTCACAGGATCGTCATAAATCATATACTGATCAAAGAAGGAGACCCTTAGAGTATAATGTTGGGGATCATGTGTTTTTGAAGGTGACTCCCCGTCATGGGCAGCGATGTTTTGGTCATGGAAGTAAGCTTTCTCCCCGGTTTGTTGGGCCTTTTGAGGTGTTAGCTCGTTTTGGAGATGTGGCGTATCGAGTATCACTTCCTCCTCATATGAGTCGGATACATGATGTTTTCAATGTATCACAGCTCTGTCATTATCTTCATGATGAATCTCATGTTATCGATTGGGGAGAGATCGATATTGATGATGATGCAACCTTCGAGGAGCGACCTGTGGAGATCCAAGACCACAAGGAGAAGGTGTTGCGTGGGCATTCTATCCCCTTAGTTCGTGTCTTGTGGCGACAAGGTGGAATGAAGGAGAGTACATGGGAGCGTGAGTCCCAGATACATGCTCAGTATCTAGAGTTGTTTAATGTTTAACTCCTTTCATGTAATGATGTTTTCTTTGTGGTTGGACCTTTCATGATTTATTTATATACTTTTCATGTGATGTTATGTTTGAATGGTTTGGATATGGATTTTTCGTTCCCTTACTCTCAGATGTCGTAGTTTTGTTCCAGCTTTCGAGCAACTCATGGTGGTTTTCCCCTGAGAGGTATCTTATGGGGTGGTTGTTCGGAACCCTCTTTTCTCCTAGGTTGGTTTTTAATTCTCAAGGATTAGAATGTTTTGAGAGGTATCTAATGTAATGGCCTGGACCTCTTCGGTCCATTACTTTGTGAAATTTTGGTGTTGGAGGTGTTCCGAGAGGTCAAGGGAACTTATCCCCAACACTTTGCCATTTTTTCAGTTCTGTGAACAGTGTTTCCAGTTTTATAAATAGTAATAGATCGGTCTCACGGATCGGTCTGACAGATCGATTTCACAGATCGGTTTCACAGATCGGTTTCACAGATCGGTTTCATAGATCAGTCTAACAGATTGGTTTCACAGATCGGTCTGACAGATCGGTTTCACAGATCGGTCTGACAGATCGGTTTCACAGATCGGTCTGACAAATCGGTTTCACAGATCGGTTTCACAGATCGGTCTGACAGATCGGTTTCACAGATCGGTTTCACAGATCGGTTTCAAAGATCGGTTTCACAGATCGGTCTGACAGATCGGTTTCATAGATCGGTCTGATAGATTGGTTTCACAGATCGGTTTCATAGATCGGTTTCACAGATCGGTTTCACAGATCGGTTTCACAGATCAGTCTGACAGATCGGTTTCATGTACAGTAATGGTGCGTGAATAGTGTTTCCAGATTCCTACAGTTTTACCCCTTTTGACATTGCTTTTGACGTAAAATACATTTAAAGCCTTATTTTTTAAGGGCTCTTAAGGCCATTTCAAAGGCCATAAATCTTATATTAATTATTCCTAAGGCTTGGAATGTTTTACTTGGTCAAACCGCGTGGGTTAAGGAGGTCTGTTTTTAATGGAGAATTAACAGGATCTTAAATCGTCACCCCACTAAATCTTAAAAAGGGACGAGATATCATTCTCCCTTGTTCATTCCCTTTGTTCTCAGCTAAGAGATGCTATAACCTTTCAATCATTCCCATAGGAGTTGCACAATCAATCTTTACTCCTAGGATTGGTTCTTCTCTGTTTTGCATGCAACCGAACTGTGTCGGTCAATCTTCCCAACAAGGTATGTTTTATCGTCATTCCTTTGGGGATCATCTTTTCTTGTTTCTCCCTTCCATATTATACCATATAATTTCCATGATTCTAATGGGTTTTTCTTGGGGTTGGTTGGTACTGTCGTACGATGGCATCCTCTGGTGGATGCAGTTGTCGTGAGAGGAGGATTGTGACCCGTTGTGTGGATCAAGGACGTCAAGAACTCTTCCAAGTAGGGGATTCATGGCTTCTCTAATTGTATATGTGAAATTGTAGAATTATCATGATTTAGTCCTTTGGATCACAATGAAATTGACCTAATTAAATACCTGAACCAGATTAAAAGAATTGGTTCATCGCATGTTGTTGCTTTATACCGTGATAACGGTTTGCATCATGTTTTCCTAGATAGGGTGATATCTATGTTTTCTTTGATTTGTTGTTCGTTCATGATAGAAAATGATAATGAACGTAAAGCCAGAATTAATTTTTAATAAATTGGCTAAATATAAAGAGGAATGTAAATTAATCTAGTTATTGCAATTGTTGGATAATCAAATTAGGGAAGTAAGCATGGTTATTTAATTGTGATAGCTTACTGATTAGGTATCCCATAATTGGAACCTACGACTAACAAATCTTCTAATTCAATATGGATTAATGAACAGATTATGTGGGAATTTCAAAAAGGGTTCTGAGTTACCCTCTTGTTGTTAAAGGGTCAAGATCCCATGGTTGTGACTGTTGTTTTCATGCTGCTTGTGCTCTAATGTGAGCCTGGATTACTGTTGTGATATGTGGAGGCATGGAGGCCTTGTGGTTGTGGCAGCAGATAACGCCTAGAGTGGTGAGATGCATCAGTTTATGTATGTCGGTGTCGGTGAGGACACCAGGGGTGATGGAATGCGATGCATGTGGTTGCTAGATGCTTGTGGTTTTATTTGAATGTTAATCTGATTTGATTTTCCCCACTTCTCAAGGTAGCTGGTCTTGCTACCCTTCTTCTGATGTAGGTGAAAACACGAGGGGTATGCCACGTGCTTTCCGTGTTTATCCTCTCGAGGGAGAATTGGTCTATGCTCTTTCTATAGGTGGAAAAGACTCGACGGGTAGTATATCTACTCACCGTGTTGAGCCTCCTTTGTGTTTAGAAGCATAGGATGTTTTTCTAGTATTACTGGGAATATGGAAAAGTAATACTATAATGAATGTTTGATTAAATGGTAAAAATCCACAGGGATGGAGATACTGGAATTTAAAGGTGATGTGAATCTTAAAAGGAGCAGTTTTTTTGAATGTGATGCCAATTCAGTTTAATGTGCAATTGTTCATTCTTAATTAATGTTTACAGAATTAATTAATGTACAGTGGAACTGATAAAATGAGAACGGAGTAATCTAATATTGCTCTTCAAATGTTTGTGTGCTTATAGGATACCTTGTCTTAGAAGTTGCAGCCTGGAGTCTGAGAGACGTTAGCTACAGTTGTATCTAAGACTAGGTAATTCCCATAGTGTGGATGTGAGTTACATATATATTCTATAATTTTTTTGTTTCTATACGCTACTCCACCCTGTCGGTAAGGGAAACTGACACCCCATGGATTTTGAGCCCTGGGGGTGTTTTTTCCAACATTATGATGGGTGGTTGAATGGCTAACTACCCCCTTTGACCCCGCTCTCTTCTCTTGGTAGATCTTTGTGCTGGTAGGCACACTGGTTAGTTTTACCCATATATGTGTGTAGAGGGCTGTAATGTCTTGTGGTTATTTCACACACAAATATTCTGGATATAGTATCCTATGGAATACTATATGTGTAACTTTTATAGGTTGTGATGGCTTGAGGATCCTTATTCGGTGTATGGGCTATAATGGCTTGAGGTATAATACCCTATGTATGATACACGTTATGCGGGATATGGTGGCTCCTGGAACATACCCGGTTTCTTTTGGTTGTGAGGATGGCGTGGTGCTTCGCCCAGGTGTCTGCAGTCAAGCCTTTGTAGTGCACGAGGTGCAGATTTTGGAGCTTAGCCCAGGTGTCTACGGGTAAGCATTGGAGAGAGATGCATAGGACGTATGTCGTTGGGGTAAATCGGCAAACCAGTGGGGATGTAGTAGTGGGGTACCCTTGATATTCTTTATTATATGCTATATTCTTGTATGCGTTACTTGGTGAGAGTAGCCATGGTGAGGTTGGTAACTTAGTATACCTGTTTAGGTGACGAGTTAGTTTCACTTGTTGTTCACTAGGCTTTAGCACGATTTCTTTACTTTTGCACGAGAGGCTTGGGGAGGATCCTACTGAGTAAACTATTATACTCACCCTATGTATATATAAACTGTTTTTTAGGTCACTTGGAGCAGGTTGGGGATCAAGTTGGTTACTACTAGCTTGTGGTTGGAGGAGGAGCTGTTCAGGCTTGTGGTCGCTGCCGTTTTACATTCCTTTGGGTACTTTAAGTTTTCCCTTTCAGTTGTTGTAATTTTTCATGACATTTCATATATGTACTTGGATTTCTTTTATATTTCAGTTCTGAGTTGGAGTTGATTGGAGCCTATTCTATCTATCTCTTCTGTATGTGTTCTCTTAGAGGGTAATGACTCCCATTTGTGTGTGTATTATACCCTCGGTGCTAGTCGCCAACTCAGGGCCTACTGGAGGAGGGACTTGGGGGTCATTATCTCTCTTCTCACATTGTCGGCCCAGGAGGGGTACACTTTGTGGTGAGCGGGTCGTGACATTATTGATATGGTGACATGATCTTCTAAAAAAAACATGTTCACAATCTTTCATTTTCTTTACAGAAAGAAAGAAAGAATCCTACCTTAGGGATAACACCCCATATTGGCTTTCGTGTGGAATCAATGACTTAGATAACTAATCATAATATAAGTGTAATTAAACATAACATTATTCGAAAAATATATAAATGATGTAGATTTATGGATAGAGAACCTTCTCAATCTCAATGGTTCTATATAAAATCCTTGACTGAATAAAATTCATCAAAACATATTAGTCATGATAAATTTCTTTTGTAATCACCATCAAGACAGTCATTGTTCAAATTAGAGAAATAATAATGTTCTCAAACATATGTCTTCTATTTCCAATGATCATTAAATCAAACTTAAACTCCCCCTCGTAGGGACATCTCAACATATCATCCATTTCAACAAATTATAATGAAGACTCCTTATTATCAATCTTAGAAAGAATATACTATTCATCAAAATCAAAAATAAACAAAGCATTCTTACAAAATTATTTAAATTCTATTTCATAAACCATTGAAATATTATCTTCAACAAATCTGTCAACCAGGCCTTGAAAATTCATAGGTTCTATTAGATACATATTCGTAGAATATAAATATGAAAAATATATTAGGTTGCCATACAAGACATTATGAGTTTTCCCCATAGAATATATAATTTTATCTAACTCAATATCAATGGATCATCATTAGGTTTCCATTTCTAACGGGTCCTGGATATAAGGGATTGATGGTTTAGTGTTTTCGGTAGACGAGAATCAGAAGAGATAGGTACTCTGTATGTCAAATAGAGAAGAGTGTGAGAGAGGGAGAAATAAAATAGTTTTCTCACACTAATTGAGGATATACTCATTATGTTTTTAATTTTAAAAGGATGATAAAATAAAATCTAAATGAAAATATTTTCGAAACAAATTAATAAAAATTGAATAAAACATATTAAAAAATTCATTTTAATTAAAATCAATGAAACTGAAAATAAATTAGTAAACAATCACTTAAACTCAAATAATCCAAACTCCATATTAATAAAAACCAAACTAGAACTAGGAATTATTTTAGTAAAAATATCAGCTAATTGATATTTGGTATTTACAAATTCTAAAGATATATCCTCTTTTAGGACATGATCTCTTAGAAAATGATGCATTGTATCAATATTCTTAGTCCTATAATGACTTATAAGATATTTTGAAATATTAATAGCACTGGTTTTACAATATAAAATAGGAAAAATATTAATGTTTAGTAGAAAATCCAATAGAGTTTTTTTCTTTAATAAATCGTCTGCAGAACAACTACCAGCGGATGCATATTCTAGGTCAGCGGTTGACAGGGAAAATGAGTGTTTCTTTTTAATAGAGTGTGACATTAACGATTTTCCTTACAAGTGATAGGTTCCTAAGGTAATTTTTCTATCTAATCTACACCCTCCAAAGTTAGCATCTGAATATGAAATTAAATTAAAATAAGATGTTTTGGGGTAAAGAAGAGATTGAAAGACAGTTCCTTTTAAAGATATAATTTTTTTTAACAATTGTAAGATGGGATGCTTTTGGATTTGATTGAAATCTATAAAAAGACATGCATGAAACATGATGTCTGGTCTTCTAGAAGTAGGATATAACAAACTTCCAATAATACCTCTATATAACTTGTTTTCAACTAGTTTTCTAGCTTTATATAAGTCATCTTTTATATTATTACACATAGAAATTATATTTGTCTTTTTGTTCTCAATACTAAACTTTTTCAATAAATAAATGATGTACTTTATTTAATTTAGAACATTTCCAAAAAAAACTTTGTAATTTTAAAATCCTAAAAATGAAATTTAGTTCTCCCATCATACTCATTTCAAATTCTTTTTGAATTAAATTTCAAAAATAATGAAAATGTTTTTTTAGTTGAACTAAAAATAACATCATCAACATAAATTTGAACTAATAAAATATAAGAACCAATGGTTTTATTAAAAAAAATTGGATCTAACATGAAAATAGTAAAACCATTTTTTCAAAAGAAAATAACTTAATCCATCATACCATGCTCTAGGTGGTTATTTAAGGCCTTTTAAATATTTAGTAAATTTAAGAATAGAATTTGGTTTTTAAGGATTTTCCCAAACATGGGGTTGTTCAATATAAACATCCCCTATTAAATAACCATCTAATAAAGAATATTTAACATAAATATGATATAATATATAATTCATATGTGAAGCATAGGCTAAAAATATCTTAATTTCTTTTAATCTAGATACAGGGGCCATGGTTCATCATAATCTATATCTTCTTCCTAATTATATCCTTTAGCTACTAATATGGATTTATTCCTAGAGAAGATCCCAAGATCATACTATTTATTTTAAAAAACGCACTTAGTTCCTATTACTAAATAATTGGTTGGTCTTGCTAATAGTTCCCAAACATAGTTTCATTTAAACTGGTTTAGCTTGTCTTGTGTTTCTAATATCCAAATCTCATCATCTATGTCATATTCAATAGTATTAGGATCTAATTGAGATAGAAATTTAAAGAATTCATCTAGGATTCCAACATTTATTCTAGTTTTAATTCATGTATCTATGTCTCCTATAACAGTTTCTAAAGGATGGTTCTTTAGGGTTCAAGCCTGTCTAAGCAGAACACTTTCAGGTTCTTCAGTTTCTTGTTCTTTAGAACTGGACTGAACATTATTAATATTAAAATCAAAATCATTATTAAGGGTTTTAAGTCTCATTTTTTCAAAAGAGTCAGTGACCTCATTTATTATATTTTTCTCTTTATTGAAAGGGTTATTTTCGTCAAACTTCACATAAACTGATTCTTCAACAATCCTTGAATTTTTATTAAACACTCTATCTAAATTAAAGGTAGTATTATATCCCAAAAAAATTCCTTCATCAGTTTTTGGATAAAACTTACCAAGATTATTCTTGTTGTTCAAGATATACACCTTATATCTAAAAAAATTTAAAGTACTTTAATTTAGGTTTTCTTTTATTCCAAAGTTCATAAGGTTTCTTCTTGAAAATAAGCAGAATTAAAATTCTATTTATGATATATCAGGCTTTTCTTACAACTTATACTAAAAAATAATAGGGAATACTATATTCATTCACTATAATCCTATTAATTTCTAGAATAATTCTATTTCTTCTTTCAACAAATTCTATTTTTTTGACGTGTTCTTTGTGCAAATCAGGTGTGTTTAATACCCAAATTTGAGAAAAAAGAATCAAATTATTGATTCTCAAATTCTCCACCATGATCAATTCTCAATGAAATTATTTTAAAACATTTTTCATTTTGAATAATTTTACAAAAAAATTAAAAAAATAGTGATAACATCACATTTGAGTTTTAGAAAATAAACCCAATTTAATCTAGAATAATCATCTAAAAACATAAACATATAATTTACCATCCAAACATTTTATACTCGATGGTACAGAAAAATCCATATGGATTTGTTCTCAAGGTTTAGATATAGAAAATTTGTTAATATATTTGAAATATGATTTGGTGGCTTTCCAATTTTTTATGCATCATAGAATCTATCATTATCAAACTTAAGACTAGAAAAATCTGAAACTAACTACTTCTTAGATAATTTATGTAAAACATAAATATTATAGTATAAAAGACATATATACAAAACCATGATTCATTTTTCCTAGTAGTTAAACAGTTCACATTCTGTTTACATAGGTAATTTCTTTCCAAAGTATAAACATTATTAGTTCTTGGTTGTCTAAATTTAAGTAACATATCTTTAAACAGTGAATAGAAATTTTTTCAAAAATCAACCTAAAATCCATAATCAAAAATTTTTCAAATACATATCATATTTTTCTTTAACAATTTAACATATATTACTTTGTTGAATGCGATAGTTATTGGATCTCCAACAGTTCCAACTCCAATTATTTTTCTATAGGATTTGTCACTAAATGTGACAAGACCTCCATACATTTGAGCAAGTGAGTGAAAATTTTATGGATTCCCAATAATATTCCTGGAAATTACACTTTCCATATACTATATAGAATTTCTATTCTTGTGTCCTATTGCCTGTAAAAGTATTTAAACATATGTTTTTTATAACCCACACATTCTGGGGGCCATCAGTGTTATGTAGGAGAGATCTTAGAATCTAGACCTCATTTATTTAAACCAAGATTATATAATTACATTTAGATAAACTAATTAAAATAAAGGCTCTTTTAATGACACTAATTTCATAATTTCTCAAATAACAGTTATTTATCACTTTCCTTTTTATTCTAAAAAATTAACTTGTTGTATTTTTTGAATACGGGAAAAATAATTCTTGTAGTGTTTAGATTTCTCACTCTTACTTTTTCTTCCAAATCTTTCCATTTTAATTACATTCATTCCAAAAATTTAATTTAATATATTTTCTACTTTAGTAAAAATATAGAATAAATATTCTATGTTTCTACTTCATCTTATAAATCTTTGATCTTCTTTTCATTATCTACATAGTTTAATGTAGATGAGTTAAATTTTTCAATTAACACTTGATGTTTTTTAGTAAGGTATCTCTTTCACCTAAAACAACATTCTGAATTTTGTTTAAATATTTATGTTTTTTAATAGAGAATCGTATTTTTCTTCTAAAATGGAACAATATGTGGATAATTTACTATTTGAGTACTTGAAAAAATCAGAATCAGAATGGTATAAGTAATAGGTTTATACCTTTTCTTTATCATCCATGAAGAACATATTGGATTTCAAATTTTAATGTCATTATATTTTAATCAGATAAAGATGAGTTGTTGGAGTCTATATAAATAAACCATGTGGCTTTCATTTCTCTTCATCTTTTATGTTCATAATCATCATTTTTCTAATATCTGTTATCTGTCTTTCTCTTTTCATCTTTTAGCTGAAGAAAATTAGGTCGAATATGACCTAATTTCTTAAATTCCTAGAATATGAATTCTTTTGACTGTCCGTCATCCTTCTTGATGGATTTTATGAATCCTCTATTCTTCCAATAAAAATGCTAAACATTCTAGCTAAGTGAGCCAGATCTATTTCAGAATAAAATGAATCAAAATTATTATCCTTTTGGTATTATTGTTTTATCTTTCTATTTGGTTTCTGAGATGTTACCTTTAGAGTAGTGTTATCCTTTTTTCACAATTATTCAATGACCTTAAGCTTCATCTTTTATTTCAGCTTCATACATCATCAATTTCACAATTATATCATTCATTTTTAGATCATTTATAGGTGAGTATTTTTTAATAGCATCAGATATACCATTCCATTTAAAATGTAGTAATCTCAGTACATTTAACTATTTATCAGATTTTTTTATTGGTCCAACTAATGATGTAGTATTATTGAATTTTTTTTTTGAACATTCCATTATTCTGAGTAATTTATTCTCCATCAAACATCCAAAATGTGTGGAATTTTTGCTTTGTTGTTCCATACCTCATCTGCCTTACATTTTCTATTCCTTCAAAGGAAACTACAATAGTTTTCCACATTTCATAACGAGTAGAAAATTATGAAACATGGTTGAACATTTCTGGTCCAAGACCACAAATAATAGCATTCATTGTTTTTGAATTTGTGTCATATTCATCTTCTGTTATAACATCATGTGTTTCCAATTTCTCAAAAAAAATGATTTGGGTGTGATTATTGGGTAAAATTGGAATCCATGATTCTAAAGATAAATAATCATCCTTGATTTCCAAAACCCATAATTTTTACCATTGAAATATTGACCACGAACCATAGTCTTTCCTTCTCTAGGGTCATCATTTTCCATATTTCTATAAACCATATACTTTTTAGCTTGTTATAGCTTTATCCAAAAGCACTCCTTTGATTTCAATTATTAGTTCATAATATACTAAGTAATAAAAAAGAGGTGGTGAATTGTGTCTTTTTTGGAATCTTCCACAATTCTAGATTTTGACACCCATTTTGATTTGTGCGGATATGTAATTTTTTTATTATGTATGAAAATATGCATCAGATTAACATAAATGAAGAACATAACTTTTTATAGTTGTTCGGGGCATAGAGATCCCCTTTTCCACTCTACCGATCACTCCCTCAACAAGCTTGGTAAATTCCACTAGGATGTTCCTCTAATCATAAAAAAAAATAATTTATTACTGAGTGTAGGCAGTTGAAACCTTTACAAGACTAAATACAAAGCCTTCTGGTTCTTCTATAGGGAACCAATTATCCATATCTTAGATAGATAAGTGGATACTCCATCATATCTGATTACAAGCAGTTGGAACCCAAATAAATCAATATATATTTATTTGTTGAAATATGATAATCTTCAAAATTTCCACAACAAAGAATTAATAGTATATGGATCTCCATCATCTGAGAACAATATCTTCATGATGGAAATATATTGGAGTGATATATTTGTAAAAATATCTTTTATTTGAAAGAATCAACAAAATAGACCAGCAGCAAACATAATGTAGAAGATGATAGAACATGTATATCTCTAAAAAGTATTCTTTTAATCATATTTGTTCGTTTGTTGTATCTCTGTAAAAATAAATTCAATGGATCAAACTTGTATTTGAATCACTTATCACACATATCTTTGAATCAATATTTTGAATGAATATATAGAATAGAAAAAACATTCTTCGGTGTTCGAGATCCAGAAGAATAACCAGATTGGTCTCAGAAAATCAATTTTCAATTAACTAAGAGAGTCATAACTTCACTTAGAAATATGAGATATTTTCTATAATGAACAATGTTCTTTCAAACAATAAAAATTATCCATGAATTAGACTTCATTTCTTTCTTGACTGTTGCAGTAATATTGGATTGAAAATGCAGCTTGAAGAACTTCACCATTGAGAACAATTCATAGGGTTGATCTATGTAGCCTATGGTTCCTTTGCATTGAATTGGGTTCTTTTAAGAATCCAAGGGTTCCTTTCAGTATGGTATGGTTCCTTTGGGTAGAGTAGGTTTCAACTACATAACATATGGTTCTTCTTCCATATTTTTATATGCACATAATGTAGGGATCAAAAAGTAATGTAGGGATGATAATCCAAACTTTCATATTTACCAGAATGAATCCCCAATTTAGTATTAATTAAATATACATTTAATTTTCTCAAATGTAGGGTTGAAAACAATAAATCAAGACTCTGATGTAGGGCTTCTGATCCATACGCATGTCTATTTTTCAAATTCAAGGATGAAGATTGAAATGATAACTCTTTAGTGTCCTGTATTTTTTTCATATGCAAATGTTATTTTTTTAGCGTAACGTAGGGATGAAAAAAAATTTCCATATTCATTCACATAATGCTAAATTGCGTAAAATAGAAGATAAATTCCAATAAAACACACTTAATAAAACTGTATTAGAAAAAAAACAAGGGTATTTGTGAACATAAAAAACATCATAAATTATAGAGTATTGTTGAGAAAATACGTGCCCAACAATCTCCTCCTTTTTGATGATCAAAAAACCGTTAACATAATTCTTAATAAAAAATAATGAGAAGGTAAAATTAGTTAAAAATGAAAGTATATAAATAAATTTTTTCATAATTTAGATTTCATAGAATTTTTTTGATAAATTGTTTTTTTCAAATAAATGATTTTTTTTTGAAAATATTCTCCCCATATACCCTAGAGATAAAATCCATAATCATAAATCATCTCCCCCTTTTTTGATATCAATATGATGGTTTAAAATAATAAATGAAATAATCCACAGTTTAATATAGCACAAAACTATAAATGAATTCTTATATATTCTAACATTATAAAATGAAATATAAGATTGGAAGTTGAGTATTTGACCTAACTAAATCAAAATAAGAATAAATTAAAATTATTTAAATAGACATTCAAATATTTTAAAGTAAAATATATAGTCAACTAGAGTCTTTAAAATTAATGGTTTTGAATTTAGTGTTAGCAGGGATATTGGGTTATTCTGGATGAGGAGTTTCTTGAACTGCACTGCTAAGATCAACCAGTTTCAACAATAGGATTAAAAAATGGTTGTTGAACAATTCTATCCAATACTGAAGCAACATCTTAGAATCATTTCCATCCTTCATGATATCAACAAAATTAATCTTTACAAAGGCATTCAAATCTTCTTTAGACTGAATGAAATATGTATGCTTGTCATTAACATGACTAATCATTGGTCCCAATCAGGATTCATTTTAATTAAGCTAACTTATCAAATGCCAATTATTCTACAAAAATGCATTCTAAGGAATGATATCACACTAAATAATGTGTATATTGTATTCACATTCACCCAAAATAGGAGTTATTTCTTGAAACATGTTATGAATTTTTGGTAGTGTTTAATGAGATGTGGTAGATTCTCTTTTTCATTCCATGAGAGGATGAAACTCTATTCTAATAATTAACTTGAATACATAAAACTCTATCTTCTTGAATTATTCAACATTCAATGCACAAAATTATCTTGAAATTTTTACCATAATATCCATAAGATCTCTAAATGAAATTAAAATTTCATTGGATTCTCACAAATGATGATTATGAGCTTGAAACTATGATATTGGTACTAAAACCAGATTCTTTCTTCAAGTGTTTTCTTCTCAGCTTCCAAATATTATATCAAAAATTAATTCTAAGACTCTAACAACTGTATCTGTATATATTTGGAATTTACATCCAAATTATAAGATTATAGAGAATTTTCTCTTTCCTGATCTACATCAATGATAGCCCGCTTGGCTCAAAAACTCCCTCTGGTCTATTTCCCAATTATGATCCTCCAAAAACACCATAATACAGAACAATATGAGTTATAGTATTAGATGTCTTTTGACATTGAGCCTCCAGCTCAAATTCATCATATACAAGGTTCTCTTGACTAGCAGCATCTCTTTGTTCACAAGGTGGAATGACATCAACATTTCCAACTGCATACTCAAAAACTAATTCTAAAACATTAACAGAAACACTTATTCTTGGAAAAAGAGAGCCTTATGGACTTGAATAATCTTAATCGTCAAGCTTATATCACATAGATCCTACTAAAGGAATAACTCTTTTCTCCCCCTGATCTACTACTAACAATCTTTATTGTTTCTGAACACCAACTGGAAGCACACTGTTGCATGAGTTTCTCCGTACAAAATCCAACTTCTTGGTTGTCCTATAATTAAATGTATTGTCATTGTGATAGGATCTTCCAAAAAAGCATATTCACAATCCTCTATTATCTTCAATGAAAGAAACAAGAATCCTTCCATATGGAGAATACCCTATCATGGCATCAGGGTGGCATCATTGATTTAGAAAATGAATTATAAACCAAGAGAAATTAAACATAATATTATTCAAAAGGAGATACATGATCTAAATTTTTTGATAGAGAATCATCTCAAGATCAGGTGTTCTGGGAAAATTCCCTAATTGAATAAACCTCATCATAACTTGTCGGTCAGGATAAAGTTCATTTGTAATCATCGTCTTGAAAACCCCTGTTCCAAATTGAGAAAGCATAATATCCTCAGAAATATGTCTTCCATTTTCAATGTTCCTTAAATAAAACCGAAACTCACCCTCATGGGAAAATCTCAACATTCCATTTGTTTCAACATATGATAATGAAAACTCTTTATTATTAATCTTAGAAAGAATATAATCTTCATCAAAATTGAAACTAAACAAAGAATTCTTACAAAATTCATTAACATATATTTTATAAAACATTTGAAGATTATCTTATCCAAAGGTAAACCAAACCTTAAAATTTCAAATCTTTTTTTAGAGAAATATTCATAGAATCTAAATATTAAAAATCTATTAACATTCTATTCCAGACTTTGGATGCTTTCCCCGTAGCCTATGTAATGTTATCCAACTCTACATAAATGGATACTAAATAAGTTTCCATTTATAATGGGTTTTGGAAGGAGGGTATTGATGTTTTAGGGCTTTTGGTAGATGAGAATCATAAGAGAGAGGTACTATGTAAGTCAAATGTATAAGAGTTTTAGAGCAGAAGAATGCAAACGATTTTCTCACACTGATCGATGATGTATTCATTATGTTTTTAATTTGAAAAAAAATAAAATTGAAAAGAAAATATTTTCAAAACAAATTAAGACAAAATTGAAAAAAAAACATATTAAATAAAATTCAGTATATTAAAACCTGAGAAACTGAAAATAAATTAATAACAATGACTTAGACTCAAATAATCCAAACTCCCCCTTTACAAAATCAAAACTAGAACTGGGAAGTGGTTTAGTAAAAATATCATCTAATTGATACTCATTATCAAAAAATTCTAAATATATATCCTATTTATGGACACAATCCCTTAGAAAATTATGCCATATATCAATGTGAACAATTCTAGAATGAATTATAGTATTTTTAGAAATATTAATATCATAGGTGTTATGATATAAAATATGAATAATCTTAATGTTTAGTCCAAAATCAAATAGAGTTTTTTTCAACTATAAAACTTGTCCATAGCAATTTCCAATAGACACATATTCTGCCTTAACGGTTGATAGGGAAACTGAGAGTTTATTCTTACTAGACCATGGAACTAATGATTTTCCAAAAAAGTGACATGTTCCTAAGGTAATTTTTCTATCTAATAGTCACCCTCCAAATTTAGCATCTGAATATGAAATTTAATTAAATTCAGTATTTTTGGGGTAAAGAATAGATTGAAAAATAGTTCCTTGTAAATATATAAAAATTCTTTTATCAACTGTAAGATGAGATTTTTTTTGTATTTGATTTAAATATAGAAAAAAGACATAAATAAACATGATGTTCAGTCTTCTAATAGTAAGATATAATACACTTCCAATCATACCTCTATATAACTTGTTGTCAGTTGGTTTTACAACTTTATCTAAATCATGTTTTATATTGGTACACATAAGAGTTATATATGACATATTGTTCTCAAGTTCAAATTTTCTCAAAAAATAAATAATTTATTTTCATTTTTTAAAAACATTTCCAAAATATTTTTGGTAAATCTGATATCCTAAAAATAAATTTAGTTCCCCATCATACTCATTTCAAATTCCTTTTACATTGAATATGGAAAATAATGACAAATATTTTTTTAGTTGAAAAAAAATAACATCATAAACGTAAATTTGAACAACTAAAATATTAGAACAAATTGTTTTATTAAAAATTCATGGATCTACCAAGCCCATAGTAAAACCATCTTTCAACAGAAAATAACATAATCATTCATATCAAGCTCTAGGTGATTTTTTGAGTCCATAGGGAGATTTAGTATGTTTAAAAATAGAATTTGTTTTTTGAGGATTTTCAAAACTATGGGGTTGTTCAATATAAAAAATCATCCATTAAATAAAAATTTAAAATGTTATATTTAACATCCATCTTATATAATTTAAAATTCATATTTGATGCATAGGATAAAATGATTCTAATTGATTTTAACCTAGATATAATGGAAATGTCTCATCATAATCTATAAATTCTTTCTGGTTATATCATTAACTACTAATATGGCTTTATTCCTAGTGTTGATCCATTTATCATCATATTTATTTCTACAAATACACATAATTCCTATAACTGAATAATTGGTTGGTCACTATAATAGTTCCCAAATTTTGTTTCTTTTAAACTATTTTAGCTCATCTTGTATTTATAAAATCCAACTATCATCATCTAAGGATTCTTTCACCGTATTATGGTCTATTTGATATATATTTATAGAGGACTCATATTGTATTCCAACATTTATTCTAGTTCTAATTCTTGTATATAGGTCTCTTATAAAAACTTCTAAAGGATGGTTCTTTAGGGTTATAGTCTGTCTAGGAAGAACACCTTTTGGTTATTCAATTTAATGTTCATCATAACTAGACTGAACATTATTAACATAAAAATAAAAATAATTTGAATGGTTTCATGTATCATGTTATCAAAAGAGTCAGTGACCTCATCAGTTTGATTTTTCTCTTCACTGAAAGGTCCAGTTTCAAAAAACTACAAATGAATTGATTCTTCAATAATCCTTGAATTTTTATTAAACACTCTATAAGATTTAGAGGTAGTAGAATATCCCAAAAATATTCCTTCAACAAATTTTTGGATCAAACATACCCAGATTATTCTTAGTTTTCATAATATACACCTTGAATCCAAAAAATAAGGTACCTTAATTTAGGTTTTCTGTTATTCTGAAGTTTATCTGGTGTATTTTTAAAAATGGGATGAATTAAAACTCTATTCATGATATATCAATCTGTTCTTTCAACTTAAACTAAAGAATAGGTAGTAAAACTGTATTCTTTCAGCATAATCCTAGAAATTTCTTGAATAGTTCAATTTCTTCTTTCAACAATTCTATTTTGTTGTATTTTTCTTGGTGTAGAGATGGTATGTTTAAAAAACATATTTGAGTAAAAATAATAGAATTATTGATTCAAAAATTATCCTCCATGATCACTTCTCAATGAAATTATTTTAATACCTTTTTCATTTTGTATAATTTTACAAAAACATTAAAAAATAGTGAAAACATCATTTTCAGTTTTTGAATATAAACCCATGAAAATCTAGAATAATAATCTAGTAAAACATAATCATATAATTTACCAGCCAAAATGCTATCTTTAATGGTACAAACTAATCCATATGGATAATTTATAAAGGTTTAGATATAGAAATTATGTAAATATATTTTAATGGTGATTTGTGCTACTTTCCAATTTTGCATGCATCATAGAATCTATCATTATTATACATAAGAATAAGAAAATCAGAAACAAACTGTTTCTTAGATAATTTATATAAAACATAAATATTAAAATTTCAAAGCCTTATATTCCAAATACATGATTAATTTGTCTTAGCAGTTTAACAATTCACTTTTTATTTATATAAGGAATTTAATTCCAAAGTAAAAAACATTATCAGTTCTAGGTGGTGTAAATTTAAGTAACATATCTTTAAACACAGAATCATAATTGTTATAAAAATCAACAAAAACATTATCATCACAAAGTTTTGAAATACTTATCATATTATGATTTAACACTTGAACAGATATTACTTTTTTTATTTTGATATTCTTTGGATATCCAACAGTTCCAAATCCAATTAATTTTCCTTTGGCATTGTCACCAAAAGTTACAAGACCTCCATCCATTTGAGTCAGTGTGTGAAACTATGATGGATCTACACTCATATTCCTTGAACAACCACTGTCCATATACTATATAGAATTTCTATTCTTGTGGACTATTTCCAGAAAAAGTATTTAAAAAAATGTTCATTTTGGTACCTATACCTTCATGGGTCCTACAGTGTTAGCTGGTAGAGTCTTAGGAATCTAGACCAGCTTTGTTTTCCCATGTCTTATATAATTATATTTAGAAAAAATCATTGAAATAAAGTCTCTTTTAATGCCACTAATTTAAGGATTTCTCAAATAATAGTTATTTATCACATTCCCTTGTATTCTATAAAAGTAACAAGTTGTATTTTTTGAATTTGGGAAAAAATAATTATTTTATTGTTTAGATTTCTCACCCTTACATACATTACCAAATCCTTCCCTTTTAATAACATTTTTTCCAAGGATATCATTTAATTTTTTTTCTTTGTTAAAAAAGGATTAGAACTCTTATAAGTTTCTACATCATATTATAAAACTTTGATCATGTTTTCATCATCAGCATAGTTTGATGTAGATGAGTTAAATTTTTCAATTATCACTTGAAGTTTTTTCAGAATGGTATCTCATTCACCTAAAGCAGAATTTTGAATTTTCATTAAATATTTTTTATTTTTTAATAAAGAATCATATTTTTCTTATAATATGGAATAGTAAGAAGAAAATTTACTATTTTAGTAGTTGGAAAATTGAAAATGAGAATTGGATGAGTAATCATTTTTTACCTTTTCCATTTCAGCCATGAAACACATATGGGATTTCAAATTTTATTTATCTTTTTCTAAATTATATTTAGATGAGATGCTAGAGTCTGTAAATACACTCCATGTTGATTTCATTTCTTTTCTTCCTTTATATTCATAATCCACATTTTTTAGATATCTCTTATCTACCTTTCTCTTTTCATCTTTTAGCTGAGGACAATTAGGTCTAATATGACTTAATTTTTGGCATTCCTAGCATATGACTTTTTTTGACTGACTATAATACTTCCTAATGGATTTTCTACATCCTATATTTTTCCTATAAAACATGATAAACATTCTTGAAAACTAAGCATGTTCTATTTTAGAATTAGATGAATCATAATTCTAATCCTTTTTGTCTTCTTGTTTTTTCGGTTTGGTTTTGGAGATGTTACCTTTATAGTAGTTTTCCCCTTTTTCACAATTATTTTATGATCTTCAACTTCATCTTGCATTTCAGCATCATATATCATCAATGTCCCAATTATATATTTCATTTTCAAGACTTTGACATGTGATGATTTATGAATAAAATTGGAAATACAATTAATTTTAAAAGGTATTACTCTCAATACTTTCAATGCTTGATCAAATTTTTTGATAGGTTCACCTAAAGTTGTACTATGGTTGAAAATTTCTCTAAGCCTTCCAATCATCTGAGTAATTATTTCCCTATAAAATATTCAAAATGTGTCAAATTTTATCTTTGCAGTTCTATACCTCATCTGTCTTACATTATCTATTACATTGGAGGTAACTGCGATAGTTTTCCACATTTAATAGGTAGTTGGAAATTGTGAAACATGATTGAACTCATCTGGTCCAAGAACACAAATAATAGCGTTCATAGCTTTGGAATTTGTATCATATTCAGATTATGTTTTAGCATCCCATGTTTTTAGTTTCTTAGAAATCTTATATGGGGTAATGGAATTTGAGTAAACTCTAAAACCAATATTTTTAAGATAAATAATCATCTATGATTTTGAATACCCATAATGTTCACCATTTAAATATGGAGCATGTACCATGGGCATTCCTTACCTAGGATCATCCATTTATATATTTGTATAGACCTTATACTTTTTGTCTTGTTATAGAATCATCAAAAAGTTCTCCTTTTATACCAATTGTTAGTTTAGAATATATAGAGTAACACACACGAGGGGGTGAATTGTGTATGTTTCACAATCTTCGACAATTTAATCTTTTAACACCCACTTTGATTTATGTAGATATGCAGTGTTTTTCTTTTGTATAAAAATATGTAGTGGATTAACATAAATAAAAAACATAGTTTTTAATAGTGATTTGGGGCACAAAGACACCCTAGTCAACTCTACCAATCAATCACCCAGTGAGCTTGGTAAATTAAACTAGAATGTTCCTCTAATCACAAGACCAAATATACAAACAACTAAGTGCATGTAGTTGACACCTTTACAAGACTAAATAACAATTATTCTCGTTCCTCTATAGGGAACTGATTATCTATATCTTAGATTGAGAAGCTGATACTCCACCACAACTCAGTACAAGTAGTCAGAACTCAAATAAATGAAAAGATATTGATTTGTTAAAATAGGTTAAACATCACAATTGTGACATCACAAAATTAACAATAGATGGATATTCTTTATCTGAGAACAATATCTTCATGATTAAAATAGTTTGAAATGATCCGATTACAACAATATCTTCTATTTAACGGAATGAACAAAAAAGATCAGTCACAAAATTATAGTGGAATGAGATAGAACACAGATATATATCCAAAAATTAGCCTTTTAATCAGACTTGTTCGTTTTTTATCGCACAGTAAAAATAATTTCAATGAAGTAGAATTGTATGTGAATCACTTATCACAAATATATTTGAAGTGATATTCTGAAGGAATATATAGAACAGAGAATACATACTTCAGTGTTCCAAATCCAAAAGAATAGCCTGATTGGTCAACAATATTAAAATTTCATTTTACTAGGAGAGCCATAACTTCCCTTAGAAATATGAGATATTTTCTACCAAGAACACGGTTCTTCGAAATAATAAAAATGATCCTTGAATCAGCCTTAGTTTCTTTTATTCCCATTATAGTAATCTCAGATAGAAAATGTGGCTTGAAGAACTTCACCGTTGAGAACAATACATAGGGTTGAGCTGTATAGCATAGGGTTCCATTGCTTTGTGTATGCATCCTTTGGGTAGTGTAGGGTTCAACTATGTAACATATGGTTCTTTATCCATATTTTCATCTACATGTAATTTAGGGACACTACGGGAAAAATGGCCTTTTGTGATGGGTTATTTGCTACAGAATTTAATCCCATTGAAAATAGTATGTCGAAGAGGTTATTTATGACGGGGGTATCGACCCTCCGAAAGTAATTAGTTTTTGGCAACCGGACTTGGGGTCCCGTCGCAAAAATTTAGGGGTAGTTTGGCACGATTTGCATACTAATATCTGGGAATGGTATTTACAATGGGAAGGCATCCCCCACTGCAAATACCCAGAGGCGGTAAATATGATTTGCGACGGGGAATATCCCAGTCGTAAATAGTTCGTCTACCGGTCACATTTTTCTACAAGACTCGTCGCAAATACCCAGTGGCGGTAAATACTATTTGCAAAGGGATGTTTCCCAGTCGCAAATAGTGTGTTGGCAAGCCAATATTTGCAACGGGTCCCATCACAAATTCTCTTTTAACAGCCGATAGTAGTTAATGCGACTAGAGTTATTTTTTATGGGAACCGTCACAAATACCCGGTGGGGGTAAATACTATTTGCGACAGGATGTTGCTCCATCAAAAATAGTGTGATGGAGACCACTATTTGTGACGAGTCTTATCGAAAATACCCTTTTAACCACCGATAGTAATTAATGCGGCTTAATTTATTTGTGATGGGGCTCCGATCACAAATGCTACGGTCTCCAGTAATCTAACATATTTATACCCCCATCTATTTGGTTCATTCTTCATCTCAATTCCTACTTTCTCTCTCTCTCTCTAAACTCTAATTTTAGGGTGCAAATTTCTCTGAGTAAAATTTTTTTTCAAAGAAGTTTTTGAAGTCATCTCCTCCTATAAGAGATCATGTTTTACTGTATTTGTGTTTTATTTAATTTTATTTTTGTTTTATTTTTTATATTAATTTTAATAATTGTTAATTATTTGTAATTAAATTAGATTTAGAGTGTTTTGGCATTGGTATTTAATTTTAATACTAAATTTAAATTATTACTACTAATCATTAACAATTTGTAGTAATTATGAATTATTATAGACAATTAGTAATGATTATAAATAATTAGCGATAATTAGTGATTACAGTAATTAATAATAATTAACACTAATTATTAACAATTAGTAGTAATTAGTTATGATTTGGAATAAATAGTAATAATTAGTAAAAATAGAAATAAATACTAAAAAATAGTATTAATTCGTAAAAAATAGTAATAAATAATAATAATTTGAAATAAATACTAATAATTAGTAATAAATACTAATAATTAATAATAAATACTAATAATTAGTAACAATTAGTAATAGTTAGTAACAATTAGTAATAAATAGTAATAAATAGTAACAATTAGTGATAAATAGCAACAATTTGTGATAACTAGTAACAATTAGTAAAAATTAGTAAAAATTAGTAATAATTAGTAATATTTAGTAATAATTAGTAATAGTTAGTAATAACTAGTAATAATAAGTAATAATTAGTAATAATTAGTAATAATTAGAAATAATTAGTTATAATTAGTTATAATTAGTAATAATTAGTAACAATTAGTTATAAATAGTAATAAATAGTAATAAATATTAATAAATAGTAATAAATAATAATAAATCATACAAATAGTAATAATTAGTAATATTTAGTAATGTTTAGTAATATTTAGGAATAAATTGTAATAAATAGTAATAAATAGCGATAATTAGTATTAATTATTAATAGTTAGTAATAATTAGGAATAAATATTAATAAATAGAAATAAATAGAAATAACTAGAAATAATTAGTAATAAATAGAAATAAGTAGTAATAATTAAGAATTAATAGTAATAAATAACAATAAATAGAAATAAATAGTAATAAATAACAATAAATAGAAATAAATAGCAATAATTAGCTATAAATAACAATAATTACCATTAATTAGAAATAATTAGAAATAATTAGCAATAATTAGCAATAATTATAAATAACTAGAAATAGTTAGCAATAATTAGCAGTATTTAGAATTAATTAGTATTAATTAGCAATAAATAGCAATTAAATAGCAATAAATAGGAAAAAATAGCAATAAATAGGAATAATTAGAAATAAATTAGAATAATTAAAAATATTTAGAAATAATTAGGAATAATTAGCAATAATAAAGAATAATTAAAATAATTAGGAATAATTAGTAGTAATTAAGAATAATTTGGAATAATTAATAATAATTAGAAATAATTAAGATTAATTATGAATAATTAGGAATAATTGAGATTAATTAGAAATAATGAGGAATAATTTGGAATAATTAGGAATACTTAGGAATAAATTGTAAGCACTTAAAATAATTTTCAGTGGATTGGTGGCACTCCTTTTTCTTGATGACTCTTCTTCATTGAACTCCCATCGACTCAAACATTATGAAAAATGTTCTTCTACATATGCATATTCAATCTCGTATGAATGAGATTGAATATTCATTTATAGTACCATGTTTTCCATAATGTTTTCAGAGAGTGATAGTTGGAAGAAGATGATGCATCAGTGAAAAGGGGTCTCTTTTGTTTGGCGGCTTATTTACTTGCAACTTTCTCACACTGAAATAACAATGAAGAATTTTGTCAGAGGTACACTTATGCAATCTCATATGCATAGGGATGGATATGCATTCCTCTGAGCAGATTCTTTATTGTGATTTCAGTGTGAGAAATTTGAAAGTAAATGAGTCGTCAAACAAAAGAGTAGCTCTCAATCCACTGGAAATTATGTCACCCATAAATAATGGTAATTAGAAAGAAGTAGATGTAATTATTTATCTTCTCATTTTTGGGTAGTGTATTTCCTATTAAAAATTATTTTAAAATATAAATGATTTTATATTTGGTAGATAAATATAAAAAATTGATATTGAAAATAGTCATTATTAGATAATCACACATGGTTAAATCAATTAAAAAATCCAAACAGTTCTCGTTTAAATACTGTATATATTTAGGGAGTTGAAGCTTTCTTATCATTTGCATCATCAAAACTAGAATTTTTTTCAGAATGAACAATTATGTGTCCTAGTAAAAAATCTGCTCTGAGAATGTTTGACACATTTAACAATGCTGGGGGACATGTCTTGCATTTTGACATTAAATCAGATTCTATTTTTTGGTATCATGGTGGCGAATGCAGTTCTAGATAAAATACTAATACCTTGATTCTGGATCCATCACGGTTTCAAAATTTAGTATATGATGTTGCAGGTACATCTGTTCAAAAAACTAAAACTCCCGATGATATTGATTTAACTCTTGTGTTGCAACCATTAGAATTTTGTGAGTTGTTGAGGTCTGCTGAGGATGCATTATATCCTGGTTGCAAGATAAACAAATAAGAAGTCTTTAAAAAATTTATTGTTATTAAATCAGATAATGGAATGTCAAAGAACTGTTTTGATCATCTATTTTCTTTTGTTAAAACCCTTTTACCTGAAATAAATTTTTTGTCTGTAAATTACTATGAGAGAAAGAGGCTGGCTCATAATCTGGGGCTTAGTTATCTGAAGATTCATGCTTCTGAAAATGATTTCATCGTATATTCTGCTGAAAATGAGTCATTGAATAGTTTTCCCATATTTGAAAAATCGTGTTATAAAGGATCTCAATCAAGGATGTATGGATTGATTCCTATAAAGTAGCTGAGAAATTTTCCACTTACACCAAGGTTTAATTGTTTATTTATGTCTCAGAACACAACGACAATGATGTCATGGCATAAAACCAAGATTTTAATTGGTAAAAGTTTTTATCTACAATCTGATGGGGATTCATGGAAATATTTTGACTTAGTGCATTCATCTTTTTCTTTAGTATCCTAAAACATGCGATTATTTATTTCTAATGATGGTTTCTGTCTGTTTGGTTCTTATGGTAGTTAGTATTATATTTTTCTATCTCTATAACTCCGTAAAATTTACCTCCAAGGATGTTGAAGAAGGATCCTTATATCTTTTTGAACCTATTAACCCCAGGACATTTAAAAAAGAATATTAAGGTTTATTTGAAATCATTAATTGATGAGTTAAATTCATTTTGGAGTAATGGTGTGAGTATATATGATGTTTCTACAAAAAAAAATTCATACCAAAAGCTACTTTAATGTGGAAAATTAATGACTTAGTAGTATATGGTATGTTATCTGTCTGGATTAAACAAGGTCCAAAATCATGTCCTTACTGTATGATAGACAAATAATCATTTATGCTCGTCAATGGAAAAAACCTTTCCTATTCTTACGGTCATCACAGATTTCATCCAACTGATTATCCTTTGCAGAGGAACAAATCTCATTTCAGAAAAGGTAAAATTGAAAGGGATGAACCTCCAAAAATGATGTCAGGTACAGAGATAAATTTAGTTGTATTTGCATTACATCCCATCACATTTGATCAAAAATAATCCAATAGAAAATTAAGGGATTTGGGAAGGAACACAATTGGATAAAACATAGCATTTTTTGGGATCTTCCATATTGGTCTGATTTGTTGGTCCGACACATGTTGGATGTCATGCACATTGAGAAGACATATTTTGATAATTTATTTCATACAGTTTTGGATACACCAAGTAATACCATAGATAATGTAATGGCATGATTAGATCTTGCAAAAATTTGTAGGCTACCAAAACTTGAACTATTTGAAAATGTCAGATCATAGAGGTTAATGAAGCCAAAAGTAACTTATACACTATCCAAATAATGTCACTTATTATTTTGTTAGTGGATTGCAGATTTGAGACTTCCAGATTATAATGCTTCCAATATGGGTAGATATGTTAATAATGGTTATATTACCAGATTAAAATGACACGATTGTCTTGATATAATGGAAAGAATTATGATGATTTGATTAAGATTTTTGTTGAATTTTATGTTTGAGATTTCATAATAGTAATATCATATTTTTTTCAAGACATTTATAGAGTGAAAATAGACTACGATGAACTAAGAAAGATGGAAGAATATATTGTTATAATTATATGTAATCAGAAAAAATATTCCATCTGACTTTATTTGACTCAATGGAACAACTGATATTAATTTTTCTACATGAATAAAACTGTGGAGGTCTAGTACTATTTCTATGGATGTACCCATTAGATATATGTGTTCAAAAATTGAAGAAAAAATTACATAACAAAGTATCAGTTGAAGTCTCAATTATGGAAGCTTATTTTCAACAGGAAATTTCATTTTTATGATTTCATTATTTTGAATCTGAATATCCATCAAAACACAACAGCATGGGCGGAATGAGGGGAATGTTAACAATGAAATAGAAAATTAATTATCAAATTTTAATCTACAGGATCTTCGATTTGGTGGAGTTCATGAATGATGGCTTTCAGATGATGATCATCATAGAGTTCATACATATGTTGTGCTCAACAGTGAATAAATGTAATCATTTTTACGGTGAGTACTTATATCACTTATTCTATAATTTTTTTTAGTAAGTAAACTTATTTTATTTATAGGTTATATGATAATAATATCATGATTTATCTTTAACAAGTTACAATAGTTTCTCTTGATGAATGCTGGAAAAAAATTCTCACTGGTTTCAAAAACTGGTAACATAAATTTTTGATGGATTAACATATCAATTTATTTTATTATTTATTAAATTGATAATTGTTTTACATTTTTTTTAGGTGTCTCAACATGCTGATATAATTGATAAAAGACTATGTATATTGAGTAACCCACCATCCACAATGGTTAAATCTTATAATGCATATGTGGTGAATGGTTTTCTATTTTATACACATGCATATAAGGAATCAAAAACACAAAGAACAATAGATTTTTCTAGACAATATCTCATCGTAGAGAAACTAACGTTGACTTTTATGACATGATGGATGAAATTATTGAACTGTGTTATATTGGAAAAAATTACACAACAATGTTTAAATGTCGGTGGTTGGATGCTAAGAGAGGATTTCATGTTCATCTGGATCATGGAATCTTTTATATTAAATATAAAAGTCTTCTTACAGAAAATGAACCATTTGTACTAGCTTAATCGGCACATCGAATTTATTATGCAAAGTACTATGCTACTTCACGATAGCAAAGTGATTGGTGGAGCATAATAAAATTGAAATCTCCGGAAAATAAGTTTACTCAAAGTGAATGTGGTTCTCCTGAAGTAAAAGAAATTTAAATTTTCCAAGAGACTTCTCAAAATCTATCATTTTCCAAAATATACATGAATATTGATAATGACACCCCACAATTAAGGGTCAATGGTGACGATGATATTAATGATGTTATAAATAAATTTTAAATGACAAGAGATGATGAAACTAAAGATTGAATAGATATTGATATTGTCGAGGAGGAATATGAAGTCATTGACATCATAAGATATGAAGATGATGATGAAGGTGAACATTGACATAGTTAAATGCTGGTTATAATCCTAAATAGAATATATATATATATATATACAATAGTTATTTTCAACTTTTTGTTTAAAAAATATAATTTTTTGTTTCAGATGAATGTTGATCTATTTCATGAGTTGTAGGAGGTTGAGCTACCATTGGATGAGGATGACTTGGGATCATCTGACCCTCAGCTAACAGGTGGTTCAGGGGGAATTTGGATGGGTCTCGGTCTTGCACGACTAATAAAACCTGACCCTATCCCTGAGCGACGTCCACATCTTAGCTTCGATCCACGCACACAATGGCCTGGTAACTTGTTTATTTTAGTTAGATTTCATTAATTTATTTATATACTAATTGTTTGATTATTCATTCTTTTTTCACAGTTTTTCAAATATAGTTGTTTTACAGGAGAGCGCTATATTGTGCAATTATTATTTTTCAGCCATGGATCACTTGGGAATAGATTCATATTGATGTGTTGCTCGACATGTTCAGCCATTGGTTGGTGTGTAAATAAATAATACTTCTTTTGGAAATTTATTTCATTAATAACCTGATAATATAAATTATTTTTAGGGTTTATGTTATCCCATTGATGATAGCATGTGGGACTCTATCCACGCAGCATGGTAGGTGACTATACGCGATTGTTTCAATAATTTTTTCACAATTTGAGAAGGATGGCCATAAAGAAAGCATGATTGATTGTATTTGATTAGTTGTGTAAAACCCACCGACCAGAGTATATTTCATCCCATGTTCGAGATGGATTATGTTCACACTGGTTGGTGGTGTATTTCAGATGAGATCTTCATTGGGTCAGCAGAACCGGGGGGAGACAAGAGGTGACACGTCGAGCTGGTTGTCGTACATTTAGTACATATAGATAGCATCTAGTAAGTATATTTTTTAAATATTTCATATTACTTTAGATAAAATTAGTTTATTTTATACTCATATATGTAGTCGAGCAGCCTAATATTATGGAGTATGATGTCTATCGGAGGTTGTACAGTAATCCAGCCACTAGAGAGATTAGAGGTGATCGCCAGCATCATATTATGGTCAGTATTAATTATTTTTCAATTTGAAAATTAATTTTTTTTAATATTTTCACTATTTTATTTTCAAATTTTAATTGAATGAGTTATATGAGGTCGTGACCTCTCTTACACAAGCTGAGAGTTAGGTCGCGACAACTGATCAAACTAGTGCACACCATTTCTATGAGGCGACATGGATGGAAGTGAGCCAATTTTCCTTCGAAAAGGGACGAGTAGTTGGTATCAGTTCTCATTTGACTCTTGGGACTTATTATGGTACTACTGCGATGTTGGTGCCCAGCTCTAGAGGAGCTCGTAGAGAGGAATCATCTTTTTGGTCACAGTATCAGAAGCAGCTGTGAGCTGAGAGTGAGTTTATAGAGAGTTTGTAGAAATTGCAGAAAGAGATGCATCAGCAGTAGCAGCAGCAGCAGTACAATGAGGATACACGTCGATGGCAACGATAGTAGCAGAAAAAGCATGTGGAGGATACGCATCAACGAAATCAAAAACAGTTGCACGAGTATATGGAGTACATGCGTCATCAGACTTGTAGTTTAGGGATGGAGTTTCCTCCACCATTTCCTATATCTCCTCCACCTCCTCCAAAAGATTATCCCCTGGGTAATTTTTTTGTTATGTTAAAAACATTTGAATTTAAGATTTTTTGCAATATGAACTATTTAATGTTATCGCCTTTTATATTGGGCCGAATATTGCATAATTTAATGATTATTTTTATTGTTTTTATATTTTATAAATTTTTTATTTATTATTAGTATTATATTTTTTAATGTTTTTTTATTTTAGATATAATATTATTATTATTTTATGATTTTTTTGTATTTTTTTGTGAATATAGAGAATCTTATTATCTTTTATTCTTTTATTATTTGTATAATATTAATATTATTTTTTCATTAATTTATCATAATATTTTTAAATATTTTTTTATTTTATTAAGTATTTGTAACGGGTCCTTTTGCAACGAGGACCCATCGTAAATAGTTGATATATTTTTTTTAAAAAGTATTTGGGATGGGAAAAATGGATCGTCACAAATTCATTTTTGTGATGGGCTAGTCGCAAAATGTTTTGATATATATCACATGTATAAATAGAGAACTATTTGCGATGAGAAACAGGGCTAATCACAAATACTTTTTTTGATTGGCCCATCACAATAAGATTTTTTGAATATAATGTATATAATCGATGAGATAGTTGCGACAGAATAGTTTCCAATTGCAAATATTCTTTTCTATAATAGGCCCATCACAAAAATTACTTATTACGATGCCATTTTTAAGATGGTCTATTTTCGACTGGGCACCTTCACAAAAGCGCATTGACGATGGTATCTCGTCACAAATACCTAAAATTCCTGTAGTGGGATCAAAAAGTAAAATAGGGATGATGATCCATACATTGATATTTTCCTACAAAAAATCTTGAATGTGGCATTAATTAAGTATATGCTCAATTTTTCAGAAAGTAGGGTTGAAAACAGTAAATCCAGATTCCAATGTAGTGTTGTTGATCAACACGTGTGTCAATTTTACAAATGTAAGGATGAAAATCCGAATGAAAACTTTTTTAGCATAAAGTAGGGTTGATTCCATGTGAAAACATTAGTTTTCAGTGTAACTTAGGGATGAAAATAGTGCTTCCAGAATTATTCCTATAACATTAAATACCTTAAAATAGATGGTAAATTCCTGTAAAACATACTTAAAAAAAACATTATTAGAAAACAAAAAAGGGTATTTGTGTACATCAAAGTCCTCATAAATTATAGAGTATTGTTGAGAAAATATATTCCCAACATAATACATACATAGAATTATATTTTATGGTATCATATGACCATACCCCTAGTGAACCATAATAATCTTTAATGTTTGGTGATATATATGAAAAATTCTATAAAATGATTTTAAAACTCTTATTTGAAGTCATGAGAAAAATATAATTTATCATTGAAAACTGCATAATATAACATTACTAAAATACTATGAAGATAAATTAATTTTAAAATAACCTAGTATAAATTTATATGAATCATAAAATAAAATAACAGTCATGATGATGGGAAAATAAATTTCTACCACATAGGTTAAATGATAATATTCTTGTTAAAAAAATTCATGATTAAAAAAAATTAATCTTTTTAATTTTATTAGAAATATTCATTTATAAAAAAATTTGTATTAGATCAAAAATAATAATAATTTCCTATTAAAAATATTTAAAACATATATCATAACTTTTATAAAATAAATTTAAAGATTATGGACATTGATGAAAAATTTCCTTGACTGAAGAGGAAATAAATTCTACTTTTATTTAAATAAAATTATTGAATGTTTTAATTTATGAAGAGAGAAAAATGGAACTAATATTTGAATATTCTAGGAATAATCATATAAAAATTAAATGTATTTGTTTTAAAAGATATTAACCCAAAAATTTCAATCAATGGAAATTAAGAAAAGACAATCCTGAAAAAAATGAGACTATAACGTACACCCTTATAACTTTAGTAACTTTTTATTCCAAGCCCCATGAAAAAATTAATATCAAATAAAACATTAAATAAAATTAATATAAATTTATTCAAGATATATCATATCAAAATTTTATTATATACACCACATGATATAAACAGATGGTGAATATGACATATGTCTCACTGGAAAAAATGTGAGAAGAGAAACCCTCACCTTAAGTTTCGTCTTGATTCATACATGTTAGAGAACTATATATAAAAAATATATTTTTGTGATAAATAAACTCCATAATATTAATAATATGTATAAATTCATTTATTATTTCTGTAAGACATCTTATCATCTTTTATCATTTATTTATTGAAATTGTTATTGTAGGTGATAGCTGCATTTTTTGGGAATTTATGTTTCGAATAAAAAATCATGGTTCTTTTAACTAAACCTTGGTTTTATCATATATATAATTTTGATAAATTAATTATAATAATATTTATCCATTAAATTAATTTTTATAAAAATTAATATAAATCGTTGATGTAAAATGAATTATATCACTTAGTGGAGATAATTTTCTATATCTACACATGTGTGATGAATTCAATATTACATTCATTGAATTAATGAACATTTGAAAATAATTGACCTATATAGATCTATAAAAATATAATAAATACTATATATGTTATATACATACATCATTATGGCCATCAATGTGATGAGGTGATAAACAAATACACATCGCTTCATGGAGGTGGTAGTCCACACGTATGCACAAGTGAGGATTTATTCTCCCATATGATGGAAACAAAGTGGATAATGGTTGTTACATTATAATAATAATAAAAAAGTATATTGAAGATTCCTAATTAATATTTTATAAATGGATACCATATATTTATATGAGGTAGTGGAATAAATAAAATTGAAAGTAATCGGTTAAGGGTTATACCCATCATCAAAAACCTCATTTTTATTACACCTAAATCCCTAAAAGGATGTTATTTTGGAAAGAAAATAAGAAATAAGAAATGAGAAAGGAATATTGTCTGGTTTGTTATAGATTTTTGTCGCGATTGATAGATCACACATTTTAAATAAAGGAGAAGTGTATATTCTATTTTATAATTGATGGAAATTACGCACATGGAATTTAAAAAAATTAAATAATATATATCATAATAATGAAATTTGAAACTAAATTAAAATAATTTATAAGGTAGGAAATTATAGGGTCTAGTATCCTTAATGCAATAAAATTTATACTTTTTTGTGTTTAATTTTAATCATAATCTGTTGGTTTTCCCCCTCATTAACCATTTTTAAGCATAATGGAAGTAACACATTTTAAGACATTAAGGGTAATAAATGTACATATTTGGTGACCAATGGATAAAAATAGTCCATGGGTGAAAATTTAGACCATTTTACAATAAACATTACATATTGATCAATTTTTGGTACTTTTTAATCATTTAATAAAATATCTTATAACATAAAATATAAATTAAATGATTTTTGGGACTATTCACATTATTTGACATCAAATACATCAATACAAAAATTTAATTCGAATCTAATACCATTTAATATAATTTTTAATTTATTATTACCTATTAAATTCATTTAATACCTCAATTTATGCAAAAAAATTTAATTTTAGATTTTAAAAAAAACATTTACCATGATATATTACTACCGTTAAAAGATATATATTGACATTACATAAGTATTTAATGTAATTATGTCATAAGTAAAAAATGAAAATTAAATTAATATCAAATAGATAAATTATTTATGTTCATAATTAAAATTTATATTATTTCAAGAATAATTTTTTTCCCTAAGAAACAATATATGATAAATTTAAATCAAGTGTGACCAATTCTGTTCTTATTTTTCATAAAATAATATGAAGGTCATAATCAAAGAAAAATGGAACCAATATGCTATAATTGTTAAAAATTTATGAGAATATATGAACACCACAAACCCAATAGGGAAATTTCCTTTTGGAGATAGATTTTAGAGGCTTATCCCCAATGCTTTAACCCAGGTATACCTTTTTTTCCCTTACAAAGGTGACAAATCTTTATCATCATTACAATTTGTCATAACTATAAATAAAATAGTTTTGATTTCCAAATTTTAACCACATGATTCTAAACATGGAATATTTTTTGTAAATTTTATGTTTTTATAAGTCTTAAAAATCTATGTTAACATAAATATGGAAAACACAATGAAAACAGTTTTTAAAAAAATTGTTTTAAAGCATAAACCAAGATTTATTTTTACTCTATTCCTACTAAATTAAGTTGGATGAATGTTAAAATATATTATTGAATGAATAAAATTTAAAATTATATAAAATAATTTTTAACTGTTGAATATTTTAATTTATTATGAAAAAATGCATTGTGTGTATACAACACATTTTCCGAAATACATTTTTGTTTTTGAATATTTTATAAGTTGTTAACCGATGAATTAATTTTATAAATTTGTAAACAATGCTTTTTAAGAGTTTAAATTATCCATGTAATACCCAAAATTCCCAATTTTTGGTGACTACTAACACTTTAAATAATTATATTTCAATATAATATCATGGTTTGTTTAAAATCCCGGTTCTATGAACAACATGCTACCAAAGAAATAAAATTTATTTGAGAAAACTATTTCTTAAAATCATTGGGTGTTACTAGATCACATAATTTAATAAAAACGTTCATGGTATTAAAATATCATTGTTCCATTAATTTATTTATGTTGGTAGATATTTCACACCAAAAGTTCATATTTATCTTGGTCATGTTTGATTTTACACATATTCCTCATTTTTAACAATATAATTCCTATGTTATTGATTTTGAAAATGACTTCAATTTGGGTTGGAGTTTTAATCATATAAATGATTTTTATATTTTATTTGATTCTCGTTTTTAGAACAAAAAAACCATAATACTTGACTAAGAGGGGGATGGGTGAATTATGGGGTGTAGTTTTTCACTTAAAACATGAAATTAATATTGTGTTAGAATAAAAATGATTAGTTTTTACCTATCATAGTTTAATACACATGTAAATTATATAAATATTGAAATTTAAATAGAACAACATAGGTGTATTAAATGGTTTTACACTATGGGATATACGTAATGATTATAGATAAATGATATGTTTAATTATAAAATATCACCATATACTATATCTGATTGGATAGTTTTGAAAACACTAACTATTGATCCAAGGGTCACTATCAATTTTTACCTATATACCAACTATTATTGAAAAAGGTAAATGAAAAATATGAAATAATAATCTATCATAAGATATTCATTTCAAATAGACAACACCCACCAATGAGGTTTCCATTTTTTTCTTCATTCTTCTCAATTAATTTCAAATCATCAAAATAATTATTCACAATAATTGATGTTATCGATAAAATCCATGATATATTAATATTTCAATTTCATACATATAATATATAGTATTTAAAATCATAATTTATTCTATTTAATAAATCATTCTATCCGGTATTTAATTTATTTATTCAACATTGGCATGATACAAAAATTGATTGAAAATGAGAAAAATGAGAAGAACAATAATGAAATCATTATGAAACTGGTCCCCCACAACACGCTCCATGTGATGGATTGGTATGAAGGTTGAGAACTAAATAAACATGTCTAAATGGAGGCTACAACACTAGAAAATTGACATTCATTTTATGAATATTATTCAGGATGTGAATCCAACTCATGAGATGATTTCACCCAATAAAAATGCACACAAGGAGGATAAGCTACAACTTTAATGGTGTGAAAAATAAGTAACATCCTGAGCATGGGTGTACATGCATAGTTATTATTATTTTGATGATTAATTATGATATATACCTACCTTTATTTCTTATATCAACTATTAATCACTGTGAGTGACTCAGGAAGATATTAATGAACATATTAATGAAAAATTAAATCCGAACTCATCAACATTGATCTCCAAAAATAGTGGTTGAGGATTCTACTTCAAGACAATAATCCAAAAAGGTTTAATTCTATACAAAATAAGGAACGATAATTTAAAAATATATTTTGATTGTATATCACCTATAGATTCAATTAACACTCTGAGTGCTCATTTTGAACATTAATGTATAACATAATATCAAAACCAATCCCTTATAGACATCTTCAAAAGTCAATTTTCTAATCAATAGGACTAACTCTATGTTGTTTCATTGAAAAATGGTTTTCAATTACCATTTAACATGATTCAGGTGTAGCTAAAATATCATAGCCTTATAGGTGAAGACTCAAATAGGATTATCAATGAATTCAGCTACGTATTCCCCAAAATCAAGCCCAAAGGTTTCATGGAATAACATGATAATCATAGGGAATTCCCTTACACGCTTAATGGATCTACTAAGGAATTATTGTAAAATATAAAACTTGTGGAGGTTAGTGATTAGGAAAAACTAAAATGGTGTTTCATACAAATATATTCCCCACGTCTAGGAGGAATGTGAATAAAAATGAGATCAATTTCATCTAACGATCAACTGGAGAGACTCTCTAAAAATACTTGGATTAGTTTTCCAAGAATAGTTCCTAATACCTGCATCTCACCAAGTAGGGACATGGCTTACTCATATTCTTCTACTTGGATTGTTCATTAATGACCAAAATCATCCAAACACCCTATCTGGAGGACCCTTGATAGATAAATCTTTCCCGAAATCAAATGGATTGATTGAAAAGATCTCTTAGAACTCCCAAAATTATAGAACAAGAGGTAAATAAAGGAGATGGATTGATGAAGTAGGGATTATGATTCATAATTACCATTAATCAAAGTCACACATAATTAAATGGATAGTTTATAATGAAAAAGGGATTTAATGTAAAAAAATTGACAATATATACCATATCTGGAATTTGGTATAAATTATTCCCCTAATCATTTTACTAACTACTGTCATGATGTGTAAATCAAATAAAGTTGCATGAAAACATTTCTTCCAAAGAAATTATTGCATAATAAATCATGTACATTTCAAGAATAAACTAGATATGAAACCCAATAAAATCAGGATACTCCATTCTATTAAAACTAATACCCACCACAATCTCCCTTCTAAAATCAAAAATTCCATAACCCACTACAATTTTAATTATTTGAAAATTATGTGTACTATCAACTGACCATTCAAACACCATATTTCAAAAGAATCCTTTTGAAAAACCTTCATCATGGTCTTAATAAATCCACCGTGGAAGATATATTAAAGATTTGAACAACATGAGAAAATATTTTTATAGTAATTTTTAAATTATCATATATATATATTCTAAAAACCAGATAAATCAACCAGTACAAAATATCTCAAATCCAAAGGAGATCGTATGTGTGTTTTGAAAATGTAATTAAAATAAGATTCATCAACCTAATGAAAATAAATGAACTGAGAAAATAAAGTATGGAAATTATGTGAATAATTTTAAATAATAACTCAGCCTTACAATAGAAGTAGATTATATATAAGAAGATATAAGAACTAGGTTTTGAAAATAGATACTTGATATAGCCATAAAATAGATAAAATTGAATAGAATGACATTCCAAAACTATTTCCTTCTCAACAATATGAACCAATGATGATTTGATGTATAATAACATCAAAACTAAAATCAAGATACCTTTTACATGGAAACCCAACCCCAGAATGCCGAGGGTCGGTGTCATGGTGCAATTACATTATCATAAGATAAAGGTAAATCAAATCCCAAATGATTGATATGTTTAGTAGTCTTTGTAAATTATATAAATACATTAGTCTTGAATTAAAAATTAATACACTAATTACTACAATATTTTATTTCCCATAGAGTATAATAAATTAATTCTATCTATAGTATGCATGCTCATATTTTTGAGTACACATTAGGGACTCCTTGGGAATGTAAAATTAAATGGGTGATATCAAATTATTTGTAAGGATAAAGTTAAGTTGAATAAATAATGAATCAATGAGAATAATAAATATAAAAAGTTAAATTATTTAGAACACATTCCATGCAATCAGTAAACATATATGTAGTTCATAAAAAATATTTCAAGGTAAATAACTAAGAACACATGACATTTAAAATAAATGGAAAAGTAAAAATCAATATGGAAAGGTGTGAAATTGAAAACACATTCCATTAAATCAATAAAATGAGAATTAAAAACATGCATAGATTTTTTTTCATATTGAAAATATCATGTATTATATGTACTGAATAAAAATGAAGGAAATTCTTAATTATTGGACGTCGTGTCTGAGGCACATGAAAACCTCTACAATCAAGATCTATCCTCCAGAAAAATTAAAACTAAAGGTATAAAATTATTTAATTTTTGAAAATAATTTGTCTCATGATAACCTATAAATTCATTAAGGGTATATATAAAATCTAGGTACCACCATTCATAATATGTTCAAATAATTCCTCGTATTGAGTAATTGATTTAATTAATTAATCAAATGTCTTATCAAATATATTTATTGAATAAAGAATACAAATTGATCAAAATTTCACAAGATGTTTGAACATCTATAAAATTAAACACAATATGTAAAAATTATATATGGTTTAGGAAATAAATGTATCCAACTTAAATAACATGGATAATTATGGTAAATTTAATATCTAATGATCATAACAGACTGAATATTTCATGGGGACTAACAAAAGAATAAAGGAATTGAATGTCAATACTATCCTTGTTCAGATAAATCACAAATCATTCAAAATAAGAATGATGATGGTATCAATGTAATATATCACAAGTGGTGTAAAAATAATGGGGTTTTGTTTTTGATGAATGGACATACAATAATGAGATCTTATAAAAACATTTTTAGGAAGATATCCTTTTTATTTTGAAAAAAATTATGAAAATCATTTTCCTAGAAAATATTTTTTTTTAAAAATCCTTTAAAAATTAAATTTTTAAAATAGAAAAGGGAACATTGAATAAATGTCAGTAATTATATCTATACATGGTGTACAAGGTAAAAAGAAAATTTCGTTTCCATGGTAAAATGGCTCTAAAAGTACCTACTTTAAAAAATGAAATGATGATTTATTTTGAAACATTTATAAATAAAAACATTGTTAAAATTTATTGATGTTTTTTTTTAAAAAAATTTAAAATCATATTATAAAATATATTATAAAACTAGTTTTTTAGAAGAAAATGGTTAATCACAATAAATAGAGAAATTAAATTGGGATTTCTTACAACTATTTTCTTAAATGATTTGAGAACCAATGAGTGAAAAATTGGAAATATTAATTGAAAAAATTCCTGAATAATCATAGGAGAATAAAATTAATGTAGTTATTATAAACTGATCAATTAATTTCCTCTAATTGAAATTCAAGTGTAAACAATCCTAAAAAAACTGATATAGGGAAGTAATCCTTTGAAAAGATCATAACATTAATATGAGAATAAATCAATGAATATATTATGCATTTCAAATGAAAATCCAAATAAATAAAGTGACCATGCATAAATATATTTTAAAAAATTATCACACACATAATATTATAGTATTAACATCAATGTGGATGTAATATAACACAATGTAAAGGAATCGGGTTATGTAATTCATTACCACATGGTAAATTTTAACTGAAATATCCTAAGAAAAATTAATTAAAATTGAAACAAAAAATACCATGAAGATAAAAATAAATGATATAATATATATAAAAAAATGGTAGAATAGACACCATAAAAAAATAAGTAAGGGGTGAATATGACATTTTTCTCACATATGTAAAAAGTGAGATAAAAATCTCTTACCTTGAGTTTCCTTTTAGGTGAAAATACTCTACCCTCCGGTATAATAGTTTTAGACATGATTTGAACTTATTCTAGATCTATATTAATATTTAAGATAAAATATATTATCTTCTTATAATATCATATTCCTCTTTTTTAGTAATCCATCATTATTTTCAGTATATTAGGTGTTAATTAACTAGCTTCTCAATAATGTTTTCACTTGTTACTTGTTGTTATTATAATGGTTTAATAATATCTAGAATTTAAAACATTATTTAAATATCATATATATTAATTATACAAGTGTTTATTATAAATCATAAAATATGGAGATATTAAATGAAATGAATCATTCATGGAGACGTTAGGCCGTGTGTACGCATGACCGTTACTTTCATTTATTTTCTATATTAAAATAATGAAAAGTAAAGTGTTTGTGTGTAACGACCCGAATTTTTTAAATAAATTTTGTTTCCTAATTTTATGTGTTATTGTTATACTCAACAAAAATGTTTCATTTGGTAACATGAGTATAATTAAAATGAGACTGTTGGGTTTTGACTGTTATTTGACCATTGGTCAATATGACCGCTGGAAACTAAACATTTTGACTATTGTCTCTAAATACAAGAAATCTTGGTTAATTAATATAGAAAGAAGATTCGATGGCCTCACCCAGTAGTCTTGGACCGATCGAAGCCCATCTAACAGAACTTGGGAAGGAGGTTGCACCACTGGGCTTCGCTCTGGACCAAACCAAAGCTGAACTTCATCGTATAAAGCTAGAACGGGATCGCCTTCGCGAGAAGTTCAAACTGATAGAAATTACTACTCGTGCGATGTTGGCCGAACCTCCCTCGGATTCTCTCACCTTAGCACACCTTACACTTAGGTCCTATGCTGGTGTGATAAGGGGCTATGTAAGGAGACCGTAACTGTCTTGTGTAATCCTTTGTTTTAAATAAAATTTCGATTTCTTTTATGAATTTTCAAATGACCGGATAAATATAGTATGTAAATTTTTGATGAATTTTAGAAAAAGGATATTTTAAATATGTTTATGTAAACCCTAAATAATTAAAAATGTGTAATGATTTTCAAAAAATGGTCTTCTGCAATTATGTTCAGTACTAAATTTAGAGTCTAATAAAATCAACTTGATTTTTGATGAATAGTAAATTATGAATTGTGATTTTATGATTAGGATTAATAATGTGTCCAAATGGATTAGTAATCTCACATAAAGAAAGTATTAAAATAAGCTAGGCACTTTGATTAAGTAATGTGATTCAATAAAATGGTTAAATAACGGTTTCATAAATTATTATTCAAGTATTAGTTTTTTCGGATGAATAGTGTTTTTTAATTAAAAATTTAATTAAAAATAATTAGAAAATTATTTTTATAAAAATGACTTTATTTTTGAACTCAGAGCATCGATATTATGCTATGGTAATTTTTGGGGATTTTTCAGAAAAAAATGAATTTTCGGTGAATAGTGTATTTATTTAAAAATAAAATTAAAAATATTTAGAAAATTATTTTTATAAAATGGAGTTCATTTTTGAAATCGGAGCATTGATATTTAGTTAAGGTGAATGTTTGGGATTTTTCTGAGAAAGATGAATTTTTTTCAGTGAATAGTAAAAATGCAGTTTTAGGGTTTCAGTATGTTTAATGACATCATAATTGTGTCATGACGATGTCATGAGATATTTTAAGGGTTGGCCGGCCAAGGGTGATGAATTATTGTTTTGGGGGCCCCATGTGGCCTAACTCCATGATAAATTCCAAGGGAGAGCACATGGGTTTGAGAAAAGCACATGTGAGGTGTCCCTTGGCCATTAATGCCTTGTCCCCTCACTTTCCCTCTAAATACCAAGCCCTCATCTCATCCATTCGACTCCCCACTCATTCACAACGAATTTCGTCTCTCATTACCTCCCAAGGAGTCCTCCCAAGGTGCCCCCAAGCCCTCAAGGTCCCAACCTTTGAGGTTTAAGAGTTACATTTTAAGGTAAGGGATCCGACCTCTCTCTTTCTTTTCAAGTAATCTCTTTTATGTCATTTCTTTTATACTCCATGCTATTATGTTGGAGGATGTTATTTTATACTCATCCTACTGCCTATTTCATGTTCATATTATTAGAGACCCCCCTTGCTCTCATCAATTCGTTTTAAGAATGTTTAAGTGGCGCCGTTAGGCTGCCGAATTTTTAAGGGATTCTTTCACCTTCCTCGTTTTCAAGTTCTATTTTCATTCAAGTATTTCATGTTCCTTTTTATTATGTTGTGGTATGATCTCTAAATTATCGTACTTATCTTTTATGATCATATGATGAGAGACCCCATTTTATCACTTCAATTCAGTATTTTGAAGTTTTAAGTGGCGCCGTTAGGCTGCCGAATTTTTAAGTGGTTCTTCACCCTTCTCGTTTTGAAGTTCTACTTTCATGTCAATTCTTTCAAGTTCCTTTTGTTATGTTGGGGTATGATCTCTATATCTATCATAATGGACTCTTATGTTCATATTATGAGAGACCCCATTGGACCTGTTCAATTCAGTATTTTGATGTTTTAAGTGGCGCCGTTAGGCTGCCAAACTTTCATAAGAGAAATCTAATTTTTGTCTTCATTCCATGTTTTTCATTTCAAATGGTATGTCCTTGAAATTTCATTACCATGATCATGTATCCTTCTTATTCTGTCCATCTACTGTTTTATGGGTCATTTGTGAATGTTTGACCCATTTTCCCTCTCTTTTTAATGTCTTCTAAAACCTCGTAACATAGTCGTTATGCTGCAGATTTTCCGTCTCAAAATGTCTCTTTTTTTTCTAAAGTTATTTTATATTATTAAGTGAATACTCAAATCTCTTTATTCTAATGGGGTATTCACATATATACCATAATGTTCTATTTTAAATTCTGGTATTTACATACATGAGACCCACCTTCCTTTTCTGTGGGTTTTAAAGTGACGTAAATATCATGTCTTTAAAGCAGTTTTTAAAACGTTATGATTATGAAATGAAACCCATTTATTTTATGCTATATGGGTTATTTATGAAATTTTTGATGATGATATATGTGGATCACATGATAATAAAGGCAAATTTAAGGGTGTGTCCTGATAGCGCTCCAATGCATTGGGTAATGATGTAACCACTAGAGATTACAATTTTCACGATACCTTGGTGAATAACCTTGGTAATTTTAAAATGACACCTCGGGGATGGACCTTCGTGATATGTTCAAGATTGTCTATGTTAAATGATGTAGCCACATCTTAAAGTTATGAAAAAGTTTTATTTTTATTATGATATGCTTCATGATTTCATTTTCATGCCTTAAAGTTATTTTCATGACTTTATTGATGTATCTCAAGTTCATATGTAAAATGTTTCACTTGTTTCCCTTGCTGGGCCTTCTGCTCACCCTTACTTTTGATGTATGTCCCCAGGTTATGAGATGCAGTAATGAGCCTAGGGTGAACATGAGGAGAAGCCTTTCAAGTGTTTAAGAAGAATGTTTTTTTGTTTAATGTTATATGTTCCTTGTTTCCAAGACACTAAACCTTAAAGATCCTCAGTTCCGTGTAATGGAATGAAAGTTATGTTATAAAAAGACGGGATACTATAGTTTGTATCAAAGGATGGTTTAGTTATTTGTGGAAATTAGGATATGAAAACTCTAGGAAGAACCCTATATATAAGTTTAATATAGGAAATATTCCTGGTATTTTGGTGAGTATTGAGTAAGGGGTTTCCAAGCAAATACATCCCTGTCTGGATACGAGCAGGTAGAGGTGGCTCTGGCACAGATGTACATAGGGGTAAAACCCGAAAACACTGCTTTGAGCTAGACTCGAACGGGAACTGGTACACGACAACGAGACTTGCTGAACTCTTGGTTACGACACTCCCGGGGGATATGCTTTGGTAAATTCATAAGCTTGGTATGAACCATTGTTAAAGGAACAAAGATAAAATAAAATAAAGGTTCACATAGGAATATATGATCATTCATAACCTAGATGGGAACGTATGAGATCACAAGTTAGGGTATACCTTTCATATACAAGTTATCCTTATATGCTTTCAGTTCCTTTTCATGATTATTAGCTAAGTACTTTGGCCCCTAATTATGCTTTCTCTTCTTAGTTAATGGTGGGAAATGGAAGAACATGTTCCGACAACCAATGTGATAGGAAATGCGACGATTTTCATATTAATATGACAGGGATGATTAGGGGATTAAAATATGATTATTATTTTGGAAGACATTCATTATTTTGGGAACCATATTTGATCGAGGTAAATAGATTACTATGGTATTTTCATTGAGAGGTAAGGTTGACTTATATTTTGAAGAATCGATTAATTTACGGTGAACTTATAGTAATTTAGGTTACTTATGGGAATGACTAACCTATCTTGGGTAAAATATGTTTAGGTTAGCTAAATTTTTTATAAGATGTTAGGAGTGGTTGATGTTGTCTGGAGATGAACAATGAAGTTGTTTTGGAAGACTATGTTATCAAATCCTTCTTGTATTTGGGTTTCAATCTTAGTTTGGTTTGTTTTGAGGAATTTTAAGGACTGTTATTTATGGAATGGTCTATGATGAACTTTGGGTAGTACCATGGAACTTTGATGATTTAAAAGTAGTTTCCATTCCTATGGGATTCTTTCTTTTTGAAGAGTTGTTTTACCTTAACCTTTCTGTTTTTGGGATAATGTTTAAAGATACAAGAAATAGATAGTTAATCTTTTGTAGATTATGTGATTCTATAGAAGATGATTCTTGTGCTTTTATGAGAGCAAGTGTTTTTGAATTCTCATCATTTGGAGAAAAGATTAGTGTTGGTAGGGACTTGTTAAAGGATGAAACTCTACTTGAAGGTAGGTATATTTTCTTATGTTTTTGTTCTATGTAGTAAATGAAATCCTCAAAATTATGAAAAGAAACGTAAAACAAAAATGTTGTTGTTTTACGTTTCCTACTAGGTAATCAAAGACCGTTTACACAGATCATAAGTTTGGGATTTTCTCATGGTTAACTTTATCCAAATCATGTTCTCTATCACTCTCCCTCAGAACTTGACCCTTTGTTTTCTCCTCCATGTCCATGTTTTCCTACAAGGAACCCTTGTGTGGGTTAACTCGGGTGACCTTTGTACTTCCCTTTCTTTATTTTAAAGTAATAGTTTTACTGAATCCTTTTCCGATGTGGGACTTTCAATGAAATTTCAAAACCCAATTTTAAAATTGCGAGGACGCAATTTCTTAAGGAGGGAAGATTATAACGACCCGAATTTTTTAAATAAATTTTGTTTCCTAATTTTATGTGTCATTGTTATACTCAACAATAATGTTTCATTTGGTAACATGAGTATAATTAAAATGAGACTTTTGGGTTTTGACTGTTATTTGACCATTGGTCAATATGACCGCTGGAAACTAAACATTTTGACTATTGTCTCTAAATACAAGCAATCTTGGTTAATTAATATAGAAAGAAGATTCGATGGCCTCACCCAGTAGTCTTGGACCGATCGAAGCCCATCTAACAGAACTTGGGAAGGAGGTAGCACCACTGGGCTTCGCTCTGGACCAAACCCAAGCTGAACTTCATTGTATAAATCTAGAACGGGATCTCCTTCGCAATAAGTTCAAACTGATAGAAATTACTACTCGTGCGATGTTGGCCGAGCCTCCCTCGGATTCTCTCACCTTAGCACACCTTACACTTAGGTCCTATGCTGGTGTGATAAGGGGCTATGTAAGGAGACCGTAACTGTCTTGTGTAATCCTTTGTTTTAAATAAAATTTCGATTTCTTTTATGAATTTTCAAATGACCGGATAAATATAGTATGCAAATTTTTGATGAATTTTAGAAAAAGGATATTTTAAATTTGTTTGTGTAAACCCTAAATAATTAAAAATGTGTAATGATTTTCAAAAAATGGTCTTCTGCAATTATGTTCAGTACTAAATTTAGAGTCTAATAAGATCAACTTGATTTTTGATGAATAGTAAATTATGAATAGTGATTTTATGATTAGGATTAATAATGTGTCCAAATGGATTAGTAATCTCACTTAAAGAAAGTATTAAAATAAGCTAGGCACTTTGATTAAGTAATGTGATTCAATAAAATGGTTAAATAACGGTTTCATAAATTATTATTCAAGTATTAGTTTTTTCGGATGAATAGTGTTTTTTAATTATAAATTTAATTAAAAATAATTAGAAAATTATTTTTATAAAAATGACTTTATTTTTGAACTCAGAGCATCGATATTATGTTATGGTAATTTTTGGGGATTTTTCTGAAAAAAATGAATTTTCGGTGAATACTGTATTTATTTAAAAATAAAATTAAAAATATTTAGAAAATTATTTTTATAAAATGGAGTTCATTTTTGAAATCGGAGCATTGATATTTAGTTAAGGTGAAAGTTTGGGATTTTTCTGAGAAAGATGAATTTTTTTCAGTGAATAGTAAAAATGCAGTTTTAGGGTTTCGGTATGTTTAATGACATCATAATTGTGTCATGATGATGTCATGAGATATTTTAAGGGTTGGCCGGCCAAGGGTGATGAATTATTGTTTTGGGGGCCCCATGTGGCCTAACTCCATGATAAATGCCAAGGGAGAGCACATGGGTTTGAGAAAAGCACATGTGAGGTGTCCCTTGGCCATTAATGCCTTGTCCCCTCACTTTCCCTATAAATACCAAGCCCTCCTCTCATCCATTCGACTCCCCACTCATTCCCAACGAATTTCTGGTCTCATTACCTCCCAAGGAGTCCTCCCAAGGTGCCCCCAAGCCCTCAAGGTCCCAACCTTTGAGGTTTAAGAGTTACATTTTAAGGTAAGGGATCCGACCTCTCTCTTTCTTTTCAAGTAATCTCTTTTATGTCATTTCTTTTATACTCCATGTTCTTATGTTGGAGGATGTTATTTTATATTCATCCTACTACCTATTTCATGTTCATATGATGAGAGACCCCCCTTGCTCTCATCCATTCGTTTTAAGAATGTTTAAGTGGCGCCGTTAGGCTGCCGAATTTTTAAGGGATTCTTTCACCTTCCTCGTTTTAAAGTTCTATTTTCATTCAAGTCTTTCATGTTCCTTTTTATTATGTTGGGGTATGATCTATAAATTATCATACTGATCTTTTATGATCATATTATGAGAGACCCCATTTGATCGCTTCAATTCAGTATTTTGAAGTTTTAAGTGGCGTCGTTAGGCTGCCGAATTTTTAAGTGGTTCTTCACCCTTCTCGTTTTCAAGTTCTACTTTCATGTCAATTCATTAAAGTTCCTTTTTTTATGTTGGGGTATGATCTATATATCTATAATAATGGAATCTTATGTTCATATTATGAGAGACCCCATTTGACCTCTTCAATTCAGTATTTTGAAGTTTTAAGTGGCGCCGTTAGGCTGCCAAACATTTATAAGAGAAATCTAATTTTTGTCTTCCTTCCATGCTTTTCATTTCAAATGGTATGTCTTTGAAATTTCATTACCATGATCATGTATCGTTATTATTCTGTCCATATACTGTTTTATGGGTCATATGTGAATGTTTGACCCATTTTCCCTCTCTTTTTAATGTCTTCTAAAACCTCGTAACATAGCCGTTATGCTGCAGAATTTCCGTCTCAAAATGTCTCTTTTTTTTCTAAAGTTCTTTTATATTATTAAGTGAATACTCAAAGCTATTTATTATAAAGGGGTATTCACATATATACCAAAATGTTCTATTTTAAATTCTGGTATTTACATACATGAGACCCATCTTCCTTTTCTGTGGGTTTTAAAGTGACGTAAATATCATGTCTTTAAAGCAGTTTTTAAAACGTTATGATTATGAAATGAAACCCATTTATTTTATGCTATATGGGTTATTTATGAAATTTTTGATGATGATATATGTGGATCACATGATAATAAAGGCAAATTTAAGGGTGCGCCCTGATAGCGCTCCAATGCATTGGGTAATGATGTAACCACTAGAGATTACAATTTTCACGATACCTTGGTGAATAACCTTGGTAATTTTAAAATGACACTTTGGGGATGGACCTTGGTGATATGTTCATGATTGTCTATGTTAAATGATGTAGCCACATCTTCAAGTTATGAAAAAGTTTTATTTTTATTCTGATATGCTTCATTATTTCATTTTCATGCCTTAAAGTTCTTTTCATGACTTTATTGATGTATCTCAAGATCATATGTAAAATGTTTCACTTGTTTCCCTTGCTGGGCCTTCTGCTCACCCTTCCTTTTGATGTATGTCCCCAGGTTATGAGATGCAGTAATGAGCCTAGGGTGAACATGAGGATAATCCTTTCAAGTGTTTAAGAAGAATTTTTTTTTTGTTTCATGTTTTATGTTCCTTGTTTCCAAGACACTAAACCTTAAAGATCCTCAGTTCCGTGTAATGGAATGAAAGTTATGTTATAAAAAGACGGGATGCTATATTGTGTGTGTGTGTGCATTTTAATATGTATATTATAATTACAGTATCAAATTTATGTCATATAAGTCACATATTTTTAATTAAACTATCTTTATATGTTCTATGTATTGTGTGATTGAATCACATCACTTTGAGGAGGTGGTGGACCATACTTCCACAAACAATGATTTTGTATTTACAGAATATTGAAGTCATAAGTGTATGTGTTATATAAAAATTTCAAAAGAATAAAAAAATTATAAAAATCATATATATAATATATAAATATTCCTTCTATAATAATTCCCACCATGAGAGGTGGTAAAGTAAGAACAAAAAATCATCATTTCATAAGGTGGTAGTTCTCTCTACAAACCAATTGTATGTTCATTACCCATTAGATGGAAGTTTGTGTATGTGTTGGTTAAACAATTAATATAAAACAAATAACAATATATTTATGATACTTATGTTATCACACAATATTTATATATAAATAAGTTATGGGTAGGATAAGTAAATGAAGGAAATATGATCATTTGAAATTGTTATCTCTTAATCTGGTAACTCATTTTGGTTTGCACCAAAGGGATACCTTGGATGGATTTATCAATAAAGGGAGGATTATATGATTAGGTTTGGTATTCTTTGGAGCTATTTGATTATATATCTTTTGATTCAATGTGTATTGAGAGGTGTTTATATGTGGGAGGGGTGAGTGCCTTTTTTTAGTGAAGGATGAGTGTCATTCTTGTAAATTTTTCGAAAAGGAAATTCCACCCACATTTTTCTTTTGAAATGTGCCTCCAATAGTAGAGAGAATTTGATAAAATGTGCGATAGGGTATAAATATGGCCAACAAATGTCTTTTGGAAAAGTTTCTCCATCATTTATTCCCTTAAGGCTAAGGTTTATTCCCTTGTTATGAAAGTTTTTCTCTTAATTGCTATAATTAATTTTAATCACTTTCACTAATATTTTATATCAAAAAATTAGTTTAGTTTATTAGAAATTATAAATTATGATGATTAAAAATATGGAATAAATTTTTCTAAATTTCAATCACATAATGGATAGAAATAAAATTTAATTTAATCCCGTATAAGGGATGGGAAAGTGGGGTTTTAAAGTTAAAACATCTAAAAGTTAGCTATGATATTATATCCAATTTCCATGTGAAATTTCTTTCAATTATATATTTTGAATTAATAGTTATACATATTATCTAATTATTCTTTTAAAACAATATAAAATGTAATTTTTCCTTATAAATAAACTATATTTGAAATTGTTTTTGAATTAAAATTCTATATTTTTCAATATTCATCAAAAAATGAAAATTCATGGAAAAATAACAAATAATCACCCTTACCTAATTTTTATGTTTTCCATCCAAAATAACGTTTATTTTGATTTATTAAATTTATAATGGTTCCAAAATTTTCATTTAAATTAATTTCTCCATTAAAAGGTAGTACAAAGGCATTTATAAAAAAATGTGTTTTTATACATGAAATTGGATTTTCTCTCATCCAATGACTATTAAATTTATTGGATGAATATAAAAAATATTTTATTGAATATAATATATATAAATATATATATATTTCATTAATATCACTCACTAATTTTAATTAATTTAATTTATTTTTAAAAAGCAGCTTTCTGGGAATAAAAATATTTCATTATAAAAACATTACCTTTATATTCAATTGGTTCTTATATTCATCTCTAATTAATTCCTAAAAAATTAATTCATTTTATATTTGTGTAAACCATTTATTCTCATTGAAAAGTTAATAATATTCAAAACCGTTAATTTAACTTCTATCTTATTTCTTAGTATATCAAATAACAATAATTTTAACAATATATTGTGGCTCTGTAAAACTCGGTCTTACATGTAACATATGTTTTAGAAAAAAGTATTTGTTTCATCTAACACAAGAAAAATAAACATTGTATGAATTGGATTTATTTAATATAGTAATTACATTATAATGTATCTGGATATTATATTCCCTTATGCTCTTGGGGTTGTGTGACATACACACTATCGAATAGAATATTGTTATTTTATAATTTTGGGGTGTTACATTCTCCCCACCATAATTAAATTGTGTCCTCTCAATTTAAACTCAAAAATGGTAATAATTTATTTTATATTCCCTATGTTGAAATTGCACATCATGAGAAGGGTTCATAAAACATCCTATAGAAAAGACATAATGGGGATTATAAAGGTCACATGGACTAAAAGGTCACTAGGTCCCAATGTTGGAGAACAATAGTGAAACATGAAAATATGGACATATAGGAAAAGAATAACTATTTATACAGAGTGACTGAGGTTATCTATAGAAAACAAGAGAATGATACTGAAATGTTGTGGGTCTCAAATTCATAAATCTGTTATGATTTAGAAGACGTCATTTCAATAAAAATTAAGGTATTGGAACAAAATTTTATTTATATATCATTTCTCTAATGCTTAGAAATTTTTATATATCATAATAATTTAAGGAAATCTGAATACATGATATATTACTATAAATACAATTTCATCATTTAGTTGTGATTCGATCAATTTAACAATTTATCGATTAATTCAACAAATGGATATCTAAAAACTAACTATGATTCCTAAAGCACTAAAATAAACTATTAATTGGACTTAATGACCATAAAATAAGTCAGTATATTTATCCCAAACTATTTTTTAAATCCCATATGTTTAACACATTAATCATTTACCCTAAAATGTGACACTATAGGTTCCTCATCATGATTTATTCATAAAGATGTTTAACTAAAAACAATCACATATTAACTACAGAATTTTGAAGGACATTGGTTAGCGTTAAACCCCTATCGCCCTTTGGTCATGGGTTCAAGTCCCACAACCTTTATAGACATAATTATTTATCACCCAGTATTCTGGTTCTACCTTTATAAAACCATATTTATATAATTTCCAAAATAAATATGATGAAAATCCTTGAAATAAGGTAAATAACTAAATATTCTTTTAACTGAATTTTTCAACACAACCCTGATACATAAATACATCATCTATTTATTTCCACATAGGTCTTTACGTGGTATAGTGTTAAACATAGATCATTCATTATCATTATCTATTCAAATAATTAATAATGGGTTGAAAATAAAATGTGAATTAAACTAAGTATATCCTCAGAGGAGTTACACTATTATTGTGTAGTAAGGCATGTTGTCATGTACTAGGTTGCGCTCGAGTCAGGCCAAACACACATTATTCTAGTTGTTTCCCCTATGTAAATATGTTCCAAAACCACATCAACTTGAAGTATCCAGACATGGGTGTATTTCTAGGAAGACTTAAAAATATATATCTTACCAAAATTCTAGGACGTCCACCTATACTTATCCTGAAAATATTCCTTAGGTTTATTTTACCTAACCATTTTTTCCTAAATCTAGTTCCAAAGGTTTATATTATACTTTCTATGATACCAACTATAGTTTCCCGACCCTAGAAATCCCATAGCTGGTGTCATGATACCATTACTTTGGAACATGATAGAAGTAAAAGACGTCCCAAATGACTAAACTGTTTAGTATTATTGGTAAACCATATACATAGATGACTATTGTATCAAAAATTAAAACAATAATTATAACATAATTTCTTTATTTTCTACGCCAATAACTTTATTCCATCTAGTGTATCCTTTCATGCCATTCATCGTACATTACAGGTAATCCTAGGGAAAGTAAACATAATAAGGGTGATCTCAAATTCTTGGTGAGGGTAATGTACAATGGAACCAATAATAAATAAATGAAAAAATATCAATATGTAATGGTAAATAAGGAAGAACACATTCCATGTAATCAGTAAACTGAGAGGGAGTGTTTAAAATATATTTCAAGGTAAATAATTTATAATATATTCTATTTAATATAACTGGATAATGTATTATAAGCATGGAAAATATATAAATTGAAGACACATTTACCTAAACAAATAAACTAATAACGAAATGCATCCATTGATTTGTTTTCACAGTGACAATCTCATGGATTATAAAAACTAAATCAAAATGAAAGAAATGCTTAATTATTAGATGTCATGACCATGGCACATGAAAACCTAAACTATCAAGATCTATTCTCTAGATAGCATAATACTATAGCTGGAAGCCTGTTTAATTGGACCAACTATTTTTTCTAATTATAACATATCGATTAATCATGTTGATATTTAAATTTCAAGTCCCACCATTCAATGAATGTCCAAATCATTCCTCATATAGATTCGTCTATTTAATTAATAAAAAAAATTCTTTATCAAATATCCTTACTGAATAAATAATACAAATTTATAAAAATATCACAAGATACCCACATAATTTTCAAAGTAATCCCCATGTGTAAAAATTATATATGTTTTAGGAAATAAACCTATCAATGATAAATTATATGGATAATTAGTGGAATTTCAACGCCAAATGATCATAGGAAACTGAATATTTCAAAGGTATTTACAAAGGAACCAAGGAAGTGAATTTCAAATATATAGTTGGTCGAATGAATCATAAAACATATAAGGGCAGAATAAGTATTGTATCAATAAAACATATCTCATGATGATTAAAAATAAATTTTTATTGTTTTTGATGAATATAAAATACTTCAACTAGATCATTTAAAAAAATTCATGAGGAAAATATCATTTTTGTTTTGAAAAATAATTTGAAAATAATTTTTTTTAAATAACTTTTTAAAACATATTCCATAAAAAATAACCATTAACACATGAAAAGGATTAATTAAAGAAATTACAGTGGGTAAATATGTGCATGTCATACAAGGTAAAATAGTATTCATTTAACATGGTAACAAGGATAGAAAATTTCCTTATTTTGGAAAAGATAAGAATATAACTTTGAAAAAATTTGTAAAAGAAAAAAATGGTAATTTTTTATTTAATAAATAATTTGCGAGAGCATGGAGCCATTTTTAATACCTTTCTACTAAACTTTTTTTTTGAATTAAACAGTTTCTCCCAATAAAGAAAGAAATAAAGTTGGGTTTTCCTAAAAAAAATTCTAAAACACTTAGAGTACAAAAGAGTTAAATAAAATATAATTTTAAGTGGAAATAAGTTTTCAATGACTATAGGATTAGAAACAAAGATGTTTTATTAGATAATAATCAAATAATTTCTTCTAATGTAAATTCATGTGTAATCAATCTCAAACAAAAAGAGATTGCAAGGTAAACCCTTAGAAAGACCATAAAATTGATGTGAGAATCAATGAATGAATAACTTATGTGTGTCAAATGTAAATAAAAATAAATCAATATTAAATAAAACAACAGATAGTAAAAAGTTACCACACACATAATCTTATAATATAAATGAAAATGAGTAAGTAATATAAAACAATGAAATGGAATTAGGTTAAGTATTTCTTTACCACTTGGTAACATTTAACTCAAATCCCCATATAATAATTAATTAAAATTTAAATAAAAATATCATGAATATAAAAAAATTAATTATATAATATAAAAAAATTGGAATTATATACACCACCCAAAATAAGTAAGCGGTGCATATGAAATTTATCTCATTAATGTAAAAAGTGAGATGAAAATACATTACCGTGTGTTTCCTTTCATGTGAATATACTTTATCCTCCTGTATAATGGTTTGAAACATGTTAATAACATATTATAAATCCATATTTAAATTTATAATATCATATATTATCTTTTTATAATATCTTGTTACTCATTTTTTGTAATCTTTCATTATTTTCACTATTCTTGGTGTTAATTGCCTAGTTTCTCATGTATGTTTTGACTTGATAATTTTTTTCCTATTATGGTTTAATAATATAAAGAATTTATACTATGTTTTAAATAAAACATATATTCATTACATATTTATTATGAATAAATCATAAAAACATATATAGTAAATCAAATGCATCGTTCATGGAGATGGAAGGTCGTATGTATGTATGAACGTTGCATTCATTTATATTCCATATTAAGAAAATTAAATGTTAATGATATATATATATATATTATAAATAAACTATAATATTTATCCCATATATCTCACATAATTTTAATAAATCCATTCCTATATATTTTATTTATAGTGTGACTGAATCACATCTCTTTCTGGAGGCGGTAGTCCACACTTCGGCATATGATGTTATTGTATTTACACAATATGGATGGAACAAGGGTATGTGTTATAGAACAATTAAATATGTATAAATAAATTTTAAATATCATATATATCATATATAAACATAATTTCTATTATAATTCCCACTATGAGAGGTGGTAATGTAAGAACGTACAATCATCATTTTGTGAGGCGGTAGTTCGCTGCACACATAAATGGTAATTTTGTTACCTAATAGATGAAAGTGTCAGTAAGTGTAGGTAGAACCATTATATTAAAAAATATTATTATATTTAGGCTATATATTTTATTTTATAATCAGGATATAAAAATAATTTGTGGTTATGAGAATTAAATTAATGAAAAGTGATCACTCGAAAACATTACCTATTAATCGGGTAACTTCATTTTGTTTTCTGCAAATGGCTTCCTTGGATAGAATTATTACCAAAAAAAGGATTCTAGGATGAAGGTATAATGGTTTATGATCTATTTTATGAATTATTTATTGGTCCAATCTGTCTTGATAGTTGTGAACAACTGGGAGTGGTGAAGGCCTTTTTATAGTAGAGAAATTGTAAGATTCTTGTATATTTTTGAAAAGGGAATTTTCTCTACTTTTTTTCTATTACAAGCAGATCCAATAATGAATAAAAATTTTTAAAATTGAGTACAGGGTCTATATATGACCATAATATTGATTTTTGACCTATTTCTATATAATATTTCCTCTTAAGTACAAGGTTCAGTCCCTTGTAAAGTTAATTTTTCTTTTAATCTCTGTAATTAATTTTAATCACTTTAACTTATATTTTTGTCAAAAAAATAATTTATAAAAATTACACAATAATAATTATTCTTATTAAAAATATTGAATACAATTTTTCAAATTCAAATCATAGAAGTGAAAGAAATTAATTTAAATTTGATCCAGTGGACGGGACGGCAAAGCTGATTTCTAAAGTAAAAACATCCAAAAGAGTTCCATGTTGTTATATACAATTTAAAAGTGAAATTGGTTATAATAGACTATATTATATTATTTGACTAAATTTTACATAAATAATTTTTAAAAAAAATTAAAATTAAAATTAAACCTTATAAATAAATCAGAATAAAAAATAGGTTTGAATTAAAATTCAATATATTTCATTATTCATCAAAAAATAATCCTTCAAATAAAAATACCAAAAATTCATCATAACCTAATTTTTATGTTGAAATTTTAATAATATATTTTATTTGGAAATATTAAATTTATAAGAGCTCCAATAATTGGATTTGAAATAGGTTTCCCATTAAAAGGCTGTAAAGGTGCCTTTATAAAAATATGGATTTTTATGCATAAAATTGGATTTGTTATCATTTTATTTTTGAAGGATATATTTGAATAATTTAATAATTATTTTATTGAATATATAAAATATATTTCATTAATATCATTAAATAATATTAATTAATTTAATTTATTAGTATAAAACAACTTGGTGGGTGTAGAAATAATTTTCTTTAAAAACATTCCCTTTATATTCAATTGGTTCTTATATTCATATCTAATTAATTTGTGACCAATGAATTAATATTTTATCTATTTATACCATATATTTATATAATTTAGCTATTACTATTTCTGAATTCAAATTTAATGGCTTGTTTATATAATATTAAATTAAATAAAAAAATTTAACAATATATCGTTGCTTCGTAAAACTCGGTCTTCTGTTTAACACAAGTTATCGAAGAAAGTATTCATTAAGTGTAACACAATATAACTCAGTATGAATTCATTGAAATTATTTAAAATAATAATTATATTTTAATGTATTGAGATATTATATTCCCTTATGTCCTTGGGGTTTCATGTCATATATACTATTGAATAAAATATTCTTATTTTAGAATTTTAGGGAATTACATTTCAAAAAATAATGAAATAAACATCCTTTGTTTCAAGGCCATTTGAAAAATAACTAAACATAAAAAAATTCACAACGAGATACAAATAAATAAGGATACTTAAAATAAATTAGATAATTAACTTATGAAGAAGTGTATCAGCCCTTATAATACCACTAATACCACAAAAATATCAAGATATTTGGGAGTTCTCTATTCCACACACAATTATTTCATTAAATTTTATTGATTATTTATTTAAATATTGAGATTAAAAAAATTTAATGACACACTTTGAGTTTACATATTTTAAAATAATAGAATTAAAACCCATAAAAGTATCGGTCCATCTAACAAATAGATCGATAGTTTTTTGTATTGGTGTTTTGGAATACCTTATGGTGGAATTAAAAGATCTAATATTACCTACTAACTTCTAAATTGATAAAATGGAAGAAGATATTATTTCATCACACTCACCCCTTATTTTTGGTGACTCAATTCTTACATAAAATGAAAATCATCATCAACATTCATGAAAAAACACTCATAGTGGATCTTGTTGATAACATTGTTCACCTAAACATTATTGATATAATAAAGCTACCATCATGAAAGCATTCACACTTTGAAATCACCCACCAACAAGGTACAGAACAAATTTATGTTTATGGTATGATTTTTGAATTATTTAGATTTTGAGAGAATTTTTTTTGGAATTACCAATACCCAAAAAATTGTAAATGAAGATTTCATGTTTGAATATGAAGAAAATTATGAATTCTTCATTGATTAGTTAAAAGAAACTTACATGAAACAAGATATTAAAGAATTATAAGTAGGGAACCTAAATTTTAATAAATTCCCTGAAAAACCACCAATATTATATTTAAAACCACTTCCAAGTGACTTTAAGTATTCCAAACTCATGGAAGGAAGTAGATAACCAATGAAAATACCAATAAAAATCCTAGGAAAAAAGAAAAAACATTTATTTCTCTTATAAAAAGAAAAACATGAAGAATATGATGGATTTTAGGTTTTATCCTGGGGATCAACCCAAAATTCCACTATCCTAAATTATTATATAATTGTAATTCAAAACTATTTTGAGAACCCAAGTGAAGACTTCATCTCACCATCAATAATTTACATAAATAAAAGATACAAATATTGGTTGTAGCTGAAATAATTTACCCAATCTATCATTTTTAGTGGCCAATCCAAATATATGTTCTTCCAAAAAAATCATTTTGCCCCTTTTGAATACTTAAAAAATATATTTATTCCCATTATAATGGGAAAAAATTTGAGAGTGTGTATAGATAACATAATTATGATTCTTGATACTTGAAAAAACCCACATTCTTATCTCATTAATTGAGGAATTTTGATAATGGATCTAAATAAAAAATCATTGTTTCTTTATAGATAAATTCTTTATGAAATTTTAATTTACTAATTACATGATATTCTCTTGACAATATGACTTCACCTATCCTATTTTCACATTTACCTATAATAAAATTCTATTTGAGATATGAAAAGCCTAGGTAAATGTTAGGGGTTTATTACATGTATTTTGTTTATCATACATTGGAATTATTGGAGGTATGTATTGATGAATTGACTATATTTTTTAATTCTATTGATCATTGCATAGATTACACGGAAATTTGTTTGAAAACTTTTATAACAATAACACTATTTTAAATTTTTAAAAATGTCATTTCATGGTCAAAAAAATAATAGTCTTTAGGAAACATTATTACAGAGAAATTCATTGTTGTATATAATTAAAATGTTGATATAATATATTCATTCCCATATCTAATGTGATTGAAACATAGTGGATCTAAGTCATTCAGGTTTTTATTGAACATTTATCAAATATTTTAGAAATATTTGTCTCCCTCTCTAAATATTTTGTCTAAAAGGGTGTTAATTTAATTTTTATAGTGATTTCATAGAAGTTTTTGTGAATTCAAGAAAAGTATTAATAAAACGCAAAAAATGAATCTACTTAACTGGGAACCTCTATTTGGGATTATATGTGACAAAAAAATGCTTTAGGAGAATCAATCTCACAATGAATCAACTAAAACCCACAACTCATAGAACATGCCTCAACAAAATTGGATGTCATACATATTAACTACATAACCACACATAATACTCCATGAAATAATTTTCCAAATTTATGCATTCTTATTATACATATTCGTAACTATAGTTATAGTTTTTTCTGATCATGTGGTCCTTAGGAATTTAATCAAGAAGACTAATTCTAATAGAAGGATAGTGAGACAGATGCTTCTATTATAGGATTTCGACTAAGAAATTAAAGATAATAGGGGCATCGTAAAACATGTTATATATAACCAAAGAAGACTTACCCACACATCTAAATCTGAAATTTCATATCAAGACTTACTCAGGGATTGTTTTGTGGAGAAAAACCATATAATATTGAAATAAAATATCATGGTATGTATACATTGTAAATTTTGTTTGTAAAATCATAGGTTCAATATCATCATAATTTTTATTTAAATCATTAACTCAAATATAAATATAGATTTTATATTTGAGAATATACATTAATATTAAAAAAAACCCTACAACCAAATCATCAGATTATTTTTTCCTAAAAGTGAAATATAATTAGTTTTTTAATTATTCCATGTTTTATCCTGTGAAGGCCACTTCGGACCTCCAAGAATAGTACATAATTTCTTAGAATATAAAATTTATAGTCCCATGATATTTGAGGTTTCATGATAATTCTCTATTTAATTAAAAAAAATTGTAGTCTCATAGTGATATCTTAAGAATATAGGAAAATCCTAAAATACAAATTAACATTCCTATAATTTTTAAACTATGTGGCATAAACATCATGGAACCCTTAAAAATATCATTTGGTAATTCTAATATTCATATAGTTTCAGATTATGATTGAAAATAGGTGGAATAAAGGGCCACTTAGATCAGTGGTGATAAGTTTTTTGTGATTTTTTAGTTATGACTTATTATTTTGGTTTGGAGTACCTATTTCTACCATTAGTGACCAAGGAACACATTTTTTAAACAGAAAAATAGATCCTTTAATTGAAATTTTTTGTGTTTCTATTTTTGGTATTCAAATAAGATCATGTTACATTCATTATTCTTCTATTATTTACAATTAATTAATAAAAGATATAATAAAGAGAAAAATATTTTTAATGAGTTATGTCTTGGAAAATTAAATATTACCATTACCATATTAGTGATTTTTTCATATAGGGGTTGGTGGTGGACGTGTAATTTTTTTCAAATAAAAATATTCAAAAAAAAAGTAAACTCAAGAAATATAAAAAATTTAATAACATGGAAATATATAATTATAATTAAATTTATCATGGACTTAATTTTATTTTTTGGAAGTGAGAGTCTTCATTTTAAAGAGAATATTTTCAATACACATTTCTTTTAAAATCTTGTAGTATGGTTTGGAGATAAAACTCCTTTTTATCCTTAATGTTTGGAACAAAAATACCTACTAATCATAATCCTCCGAGTCATCAGAGCCTTATTTAAAATGTCCTCATGATTATATGTTAATTTATTATTTATAAAGTGTAGAATGTGGATAATTTTCGAGTATACAGAAAAGAAGAATTTACTCATTGTATGAACATAACTCTACATGAATCTATATCATGAGTATGAAGAAAAAAGGATATGAAGAGGGTCCAATCATTACATATCATGTTTAATAATAATGAATTATGATATGTGAATGAATGAAAGAAAAATATTAACCATTTCATAATAGGATAATGTAAAATACTTGGGATGATTGTTCTCTTTGAAGAGTGTGAAATTTATTTATTGTTTTATGTTGAATTTGGTAGGATAATACCCCATTGATAATAATTTAATTTAATTTACATGGAATTTTAATTTGGTAACATGGTTTTTTCCTCTTATATTTATGCTTAGACTAAATTCTTGGGGACAATAATGTTCTAAGTGGTCGGAATTGAGTGAACCATTTATGCCTAACTATATTGATGTAAAATGATTTTTTCATTGAAATTAATTGATCAATCATACCATTAATTTATTATTTTATATGATTTATGGATGGACATAATGAATGGATGGAAACAAGAAAATGTTAAAGTATTTATGATGAAAATAACATCTTATGACATCTTTTAGGAAAAGGAAAAACTTTATGGTCTCAAACTGAATAATCAAGAAAAATTGAGATAAACATACGGGAAAATAGTCATTTACATTGTGAATATACTATTGATGATGTTAAAACTGATCTAATTCATCAGTTTTCATTTTGGATGTTAAAAAACACATTTTTAGGGAAGTTCATACATTTCATCACATGAGAAATATGTCACACCATGAATCCTTCTGTTCAGATCTATTTTTCTAATTTTGGATGTAAATTTTTATGTTTTACCACCCCCTAACCTAAAATCCCAAAATGACCATGATATTAACATGAAATTATTTTCTTTTCAAATTTATGGGAAATATTATATACCTAATCATGATTTAAGTCTATAAATACATGTCTATAGGGATGATTCAAGGAGATCACTTGGAGAGGGGAAGATCGTATTGGTGTCATATTGTTAGTTTTTTTATTTCTTTTTCTATTTTTCCCCATTCATTCTCATGACAACTCAGTTATCCCACATAAACTCGTTAAACATTTTTTTGGAGGTTTTAAAACATTTATTGATCAGGAAAGGGGGTGGCTGAAAAAACATTTATGGTATAATATGATTTACCCACTCATGGTGTGAACCCTACATTATGTTATACCATTATTTAACTACCATATCTTCCAAAAATAGTCATTTGTGTTGTGATTTAACATAATTCACATTTCCATGATCCTCTTAAAAAGATCCATCATGGTATCCATTTAATTTTTATGTGGTCTAGCAATTGCTTCATGATGCCCTTTATTATGGAATAACATATGTTCTTATTTCATAATAATGACATTACAATTTGTAGACTATAAACCATTTAGGAATGATCTCAATAATTGTAGTTAAAATATTAAAAATTTATAAAAATAAAGATAGATAATATATTCATGGGGCCTCCATTATTCTATGATCCATCACCTCATTTTTGTTTTCAATTTCTTATTTTGATGGGACAACCATTATTGTGTTGTGTAAAATTTTACTAATTTTTCTACCCCACAAGAAATGTTCATGGCGAATATGTTATAGTGTGATAATATCCTTTATGATTCTGGAATAAATAATTAAACAACATTTTAAACATTTTATTCTATAACTATTTCATAGAAAAATAAGTTGGTATTGTTATAAATTTTATCATCCCTCATGAACACCCCTCCAAACATATCTAATATCTTCTATAATTCTCAGTGTCTTTAAAAATGTCTATGGTATTTATTGTAATGTTAATTTTCTACAACAAATAAATAAATTTGATCTATTATTCCCATGTTTCAACATTATCCCCATATGGTTATACATCATCAAATAATATATAAATTTAATAATATTGGTTCGATCATTTCCCAATTTGGGTTTATTGGTATTTTAAATTGTCAATAATTAACATAGTGAAATTAGAAAAAAATGAAAAAAATAGAATAACTTGTCTACCATGATAAGTCTATGTAAGTATAAATTAGTTTAGATAAAAATAGGTTTAACAATATATCCATACCATAATTCATAGCTTTAATATTTAGCTCAAATAAACCTTTAGTTGCTTACAAAAAATTCAAAGATATACCCATTATTCTATGACAATACGATTTTTTCATCTAATCATCATGTCTTGTATCATCAATTTTATTCATATTAAACTCCCCCAAATGGGTGGTCTCTCCATTGAGAAGAAAAATATACAATTATAGAAAAAAATTTAATCAATAGAAATTCCTTACAATGAGAAATACAAACTCAGATAGTTAAAATTTCTGGTTTATGATTTTAATAAATTGCCATAACATCTAAAATTTATTCATATTTCACTATCTCATTCATTTAATAATTTCTATAAAATCAGAAATAAATATAAAGGGAAATTTCATATCAAACATGGGAATCCAAATTATATGATGAATTTATATGGGGAAAAGGAAATTTTTTAACATCATCATACTATGTGAGGTGGTTGAACACTGATTTTCAAATAATTTTTTTTCAAATTATGATATAGCTATTGGTATTTTAATTACTACTTCATGGTGATATATTACAATATAATCCATTTTTATGATTCATTTCTCAACATTACCTCTAGTGAAATGGTAAAATATTTTGATATTATTTATACATGAATGATATACCAAATTCCCTTTTAGCTTTGTTTCACTATTTTTATCACAACGAATCACATTAAATGCTTTCCTATCTTTATCGGGGTTGGATTTTAGAGACCCAAAGCTTTAAGTACATGGACATTACAATACTTTTGCGGAATAATTAATACAAAACAACAAGAGACACCGAAAGACCATAATAGTTTAGTGTCTTTGAAAACATGGAAGATAAACTTCTAATCATGTTGAAAGATCTTAAACATCTCCCATAACGATCTTCCACTTTTTTTCCTTACCTAAACCCTTTATTTTAATCCTAGGGGAAAATAAAACAAAAAAAGGGTGAGCTCAAATGCTTATTAAGGGTATTCATGGAGAAAATAAAAAAAACGATATATATTTGAACTTAAAAACATGAACATAATGTTTAAACATCAAGATCTTGAGAAATGACATAAAACATGGCAGTACGTAAGGCATAGATCATAAAGGAACATCAAACATCATAAAATATCATGGAAATAAAACTTTTAATTGTGGAAAAACATTAAGCACATGATATGATTTCCATAGTAGCCAAGTCATTGCTGCCAAGACCATCTTAGTGGACAAATTCCCTTACTGAACTGGGTTTACTTTCCGTTCCAGCCCTGTATTACTGAACCAAATTTACTTTCCATTTCATCCATCTATATCTCATGAAATATAAATCATTACCCAATGCATTATAGGGATATATATCTCCCACCCATCTCATATTTAAATCATTCTTACGTGTTCCATAAAAAAATCATAAATTATTCATCATAACCCAAAGAATAAATTGGGTTTCATAAACATAATTCCATCATAAGATAATCCATATATGAACAAATGGATATCATTTAATCAAAAGAAAAGTGAAACCATAAAATCATAGAGACATTATACTTTAAACATAGACATATGAAAAAATGTCATCTTAGATGGAAAATGGTTTTGATAAAGCACTTGAAATGAATTCTTGAGGAAAATATCCTTTCTTCTTGAAAATCATTTTATTTTCACAAAAAGCCATTCAATTTTAAAAGAACATTATTTTTTTGAAAATAATCATGAAATCTTTTAGAGTAAGATTTATGAAAATAAGGCGTTATGAAACCGTAAAATTCCGTTCATGTCGTATAAGTTAAAAAAACATTTTTCTCGTACTTTTGCCAGAAAAGTCAAAAAGTACCTCGCATGGTGAACAAAAAAAGATTCCTTAAATACCATGTAGTAAAAGTCAAAAATGGTTAAAAATGACTTTAAACATACATGAAAACATTTTTATAAATCTTGGACATGGATGATAAATATAACCCCAATAAATACTTACGTATAAGAAATCTCGGATAGAAAACAATTGACATTGCAACATTATCCCTTACCTTAGGTCTGATATGCGTCGTACGTATCCGAACCTCCTGTATAATGATTTAAATAATCTCATTGACTTATTACAGAATCATATTCATTGTTATGATATCATATATGGTTCACTTATGACTTTCTATTACCTGTTCTTTGGTAAATCCATGTTAAAGCAGAGTTTTGGGTAAAATCATTTCATTTATCGTATGTGTTTAGACTTGTTGTTCATGATATTATTACATATATCCAGATTTACATAATTTCAGAATGTAAAACATGATTTATATATAATAAATATTCAGCATATACTTATATATGATAGATTGATAAATGTAATGAAATACACCATTCATGGAGACGGTAGGTCGTACGTACGCATGAACGCTGTTTTCATTTCCTTATTGAATTGAATGGAATTAAATAGATGAAATACACATATATATATATATATATACATAAATCTAGTAGCATTATTATTTCATATATTTCATTATTATTCATTATATATACTTTATAATCATTCATGAATGGTTAACATGAAGAATGAATATTATCGCATTCGTGGAGACGGTAGTCCGTACGTACGCATGAATGATGATATCATTCCCATGATCGTGGAATTGTATTGAAGTGTATGTATACTATTTCAGAATCAATATCAATTTACAGTAATCACATATAGTTTTTATTTACACCATTATACCCATCCAATTAATGTGGTGGTGGAAAACAGATTACACCACGGCGTGGAGACGGTATTCCGTACATACGCACGCGTGGTGATTTCATTTTCCGTAGGATGGATAGAAGGTGGAATATGGATGTTTAATATTTATAATAACAGATTAGTATATTATTTATACTGATGTTATTACTTCAAAATTAAACAACTAAAGAAGAGTAAGTAAAAGAAGAAATAAATTTTAAGGAATCGGTAACGGATATTACCTCTTCTTTGACACGCCTCTTTGAAACCTCTTCTTAGGGCACTAAATTTGGTCTTTGAAGAAGACCAGGACCTCTAGAATATTTCTAAAGAATTTGACAAGGTAAATGGTCAGGTTTTGGCTGATCTTGAAGGCTTAAATTTGTGTAAATATGAGAGGTAGGGGGTGGCCTTTTATAAGGGAGGAGAGGGGAACCTTTGGAATCCTCAAAAAATATTAGTTTAATATAAATTCAAACCCTACATAAAAACCTAAAAAAATTACTCAATTAAAATATTAGATGATATAGATTTTTAATCTCATCAAACAATAAAATTTATACATGTTTTGATCTTATTTTAAACCTTATCATTTTTATTTATCCTTATTTAATCTATTTAATTTTATTTGTGGTAATAAAATTATAAATTTTAAATGGTTATAAATATACACTTATGTGTTGTTAATTTTACATAATTGGATAATTAATGACATTTTAGACTATATAAATTTAAATTTATAATTTTAAAACATTTTTGTGATTTTTAAACAATTTAATAATATGTTATTTTTATAAAAAAACAATAGTGTCAATTTTGGAACTATTGGATTATTTGAATTTAAATACAATCCACATAGAGGATATATTCTAAATAAAATATTTAATAGGTTCCTAAAATGTCATATCCATATAGGAAATTAGTGGATAATATTAAATAGTTCATATAATATTTATTTTACTATTTTTAAAACCATTTATTTGATACTTCTCTTAATAAAATAATTTCTATAACATTTTTGTATAATTATTAAATATACATATTTGTTGCATAAAAATTTAAAATAAAATACTAGGATGAAGATAGATATTATATATTTCAAAATCATACTTTTAGTCGGATTTATATTCTATAACATCCATCTTTTAAAATTTTATATTTATTAAATTATGAAGGTGACAACTTTGACATCATTTAAAATAAAATAATATGTGTCATAATCACTTTTATAAGACTCAAAATGGTCATTTATTCGGCCATTGGATTATTAGAGTTTATATATACACTAAAAATAAGTTTTTTTCAGGTTTTTGAGCCTTCTAATGGGTATTATTGTTTCAATAAAAACTATATTGCTTATTTTTCACTAAATAAATAATTTCTACATCATTAACGTATAAGCTATTAAGGTAATTAAATATCTCTTAAAAATTATAAATAAATTACCATGATAAATAAAAACATTTTATATTTCAAATGAGTATTTATAACCTAATTTATATTCAGTATAAACTTATATTGAAAATAATTTAATTATTAAATTTGAGTGAGACATATTTCACTTTCCTTTAAATAAAATAAACTAAAGGTCTTAACCACCTCCAAGTGGGTTCCAATGGATTCCATTTCGACCCAAATATGTCTTAGGAGAAAATATAAGCATCATTTTATATTACGACATGTTTTAGGGTAATTTTATAATATTATATTTACTCTTAATTACACGATTTACCTTTTACTATGGTAAATAAAATTTACCATAGTTACTATTCATAATGCCCAAAAATAAAAAGTATCCTATTAACATAATTTGGACCAACTAATTCCAAATATGGAATATATTTTTCTTTATTCAATACAAAAAATTTTCAGAAATTAATTTAAAATTAATCCTGTTGTTAAGAAAACGAGTTTTAAAAGTTAAAACATTGCAAAAGATTGAAATGATTTTACCTATGAATTCAATGTAAAATCAATGCTAATGACATACATTATATTAAATGGTAAAAACATATTCTGTATAAACTCTAAAACCATTAAATATTATAATTTAACCATATTAATTATTATGATTAAAAAATTTGTTTTTAATTAAAATATAGCGTGTTTTTACTATTCATTAAAATATGAAAGTTATCAGAAAAATATCAAAACATTATCCAATGTAAATTTTTATATCCATATTCAAAAGAAGAAGTTTATTTGGTAAAATTTAACATCTAAACTTGTCAAAAACTATATTTAAAATGGGGGTGCCATCAAAAGGTGGCAAAACTGCATTTTTTTAAAAATACTTATTTTACCCGAAAATTTTATTTTGTTCTCATTCCATGTTCAATAAAATGTGTAAGATAAATTATAATGTCATAAAATTCAAAATGTATTTACTACTATTCATAACGTCTAGTTTATAATAATTTTACAACCATATATCATTGTTTAGTGAAACTCGGTATTGCGTACAACACACGCTATCGAGGAAGGTTGCGATTGCGTGTAATGCAAGCCATGTCAGGGTTCCGTGTAGTGCAAGACTCCTTTGTTGTTGAGTATAACAACATCCAACCATATTTCATTTATAAATTGAATATATATATATATATACTCAATGTTTCATAGAATAACTACTATCAAACAAACTTGAAATTGTGTGTAACACGATCCATGATTAGTATTCTGTATACTACAAGCTAATACGGTGATGCGTATATCGCAAGATAATATTGGTGTATCGTACAACAGAAGATATGAAATAAATTAAAAAGAATACATCTTATAAAATCTTGGGTTGTTACATGTATAGTTCTTAACACATATATAACAATAGGATACATTCATTATTAGCTAAGATATATTCTAACTATACCAAGATTAGTAATTTTCTCCCTTATTTCATGTTGAACCAGCTAATACACTTTCTATTTATAAATAATTTTCCTCCACTAGATTATTTTTCAATCAATAATATATTTAGTATACAACTGAATAAGAAATATATTCAAATGCACCCCCTAAATCATACATCAATTAATGATCTAGTGAACCTAAAATAAACCTAATCATTATCTTCACATCAATGAGGTTTTCTTCTTTGAGATTAATTTGTAACTCGGTATCAAATAATATAGAGAAGAATATGTCTAGACTCATTTACATCATTTAGATAAATGTTATAGTAATTATTTGGTATTTTTTTTATCAAATAAAATTTTATGTTCCAACATTACTTTTTTTCTATCAAATACATTTGGTGGTGAAAATTATTTTCACATATGCAAATTAATTTTTATTAGTAACACCATTATGTATATTTCCTAAGAGAAGACAGTTTACTGCTTCACCTTATTCGTGTAAAATCTTTGAAAATAGGTATTGTATTTTATTATTGATATCTTGATTTCTGAGCTCATCAAATTTTAATATTTTAATAAGGAATATTTCATGTCCTGGAAAAATATAACATCATAAATATCGACATCAAAAGTGAACTACTCCACATGGGTTGGTTTCTTTATAGATTATGTAATAAAAAAGCATCTTTTGAAATCATGTGTCATTATGTATGTGTCTAGCCAAGCATTCCATGATTGAGGTGATTTCCGTAATTGATACTTGGACTTTATCTAATGGGACACCATTTTTTAGTGTCACTAATTTTAAAATCCATTGGATATTCAATTTTCACTACCTATTTTCCTACTCTATTAAACATTATTTTCATCATAACTTTTTGATGCACTTTGAATCATTATTTAATTGTAATAGCGGATAATATTTATATAGATTAAAGTCTCTCCATCACTATAAATTTTTTTTCTGCATATATGCATCCAATTTATTTATATCCTTTATGAATGAAATTTTACTTTTTGTGGTTCTCCTTTAATTATCATCATATTTTCTCTTGAACACCAATTATTTTATAAACAAATTGTGGTCTTTTATTCTCTTCATAACATTCCATGTTTGATGTTTCTCAATTATTTATAACCTCTCTTTCACAGAATTAACACATGACTCATATTTTTTTAATTATTTATAAAAAATTAATTTTAATGGAGATTGTAGAGAATTATGCTCAAAATTTTTTATACTCCAGGTTTTATTGGATAATATTTTTGTTCAATGATATTCAACAATTCAATTTGAAATATTTTATTCCTCCATTGAGTCAATTTCTATTTTCATCAGTATCCTCTTTTTTTCTGGATACATCCTCAAAATCATTATCAAAAATATAAATTTTATAAACTCTATATATTAATCAATAATAATTCTATTAATCATAAAACAATTCATGTAAATATTCATATATATATTTTCATCTTCCTTATCAACCTGATTAACATAATATGTATCCTCATATTTTTTTAATCTCCAATTGAAGATATTATAGGATTTAATCATTATTGATAAGGTTTTTCAAGCATTATCGTAATCCTGATATACCTAGTTTCTCTAATATCCTTATTTTTTATAGATTTTTCATTTTCTCCCAAACACCTTAACGTATTTCAGTGTTATATTCCTTACATTACACATTTCATAAAGTGTTTTATTTTATACTATAATTCATAAATCATGGATTTTCCTTTAAATATATTATTTCATTATATCCATAAATTAATGAATTGAGATTCCTATTTTGATGAGTAATGTAATATCCATATTATTCCTTATCTAGTGTCAACGATTTACTGCATTTTTTAATATGTTTTTTTCTTGTATTAAACATAATGTTTCATGTTATTCTTCTCTAAATATTGTTCCACCTTAATTAATACATACTCTATGTCATTATCCGATTATATGATTTTTATTAATTTGTTAGTTTCATTTTCATGTGATCTATTAATGTTTTTAAGGGAATCATTGACTTTATTCATGGATTGTATGATCATTATATAACACATTCTATTATAATCATCAACAAAAAATATTATGTACCCCAAACCTTATCTTTTGAGATTCTACATTAGACCACACACATTAGAATAAGATATACCATGAAAATTTGATAAATTATTTGCCATTCATTTCCAATGATTTATCCAAATATTTCTTCCCATAAAGTGACCTAAATTCTTCTCTTTATAAAAATTCATGTTTCAATTACAGATAACAACAATCATCATTTAAAAATAAATCATGCTTTATTGATTTATGTGGTATAGTCTCGGATTCACTATGTTTTTTCATGTTATATCATGATGATAAAATTATTATCATTACTATCCACTTTATATATTTACATGTTTTCAATAACACCTCATAAATATATTTCCATAAATTTTTTTAACCAGACATCTATTTATATTGAATATATCTCCATGTGGAAAGTCGCAATGTTTTTTAAAATATAGGATGTTATTTTAAAGTTCACATATATAAAAAATTCTATATTATTCAAATAATACACAATATTTATTCCCTATACTCTATTATTGATCATGAAAATTCCATAATATCCTAAACAAACCATACCATCGATAAAACATTAAATATTTTCAATAGATTCATGTTCCCAATCATGTGTGATGAGAAACCACTATTAATTATCCAAGAGTTTCAATTATTCATTTCATTTACATCAATATTGGGTATAACAGAAATATATTTCTTAAATAATTAATTCCATTATTGGATCATATTATTTGAGACTTAAAATCACTTCTTAATCACTTTCCTTTTTTTATCATAGTCATGGTATTATTTTCAAGATGGGAAAAACAGTTTCCAAACATATTTGAATTCATTGGTTTCATGTTAATCCCTCATGGTTTATAATAAAAATTATTTCAACTCCTTTGGTGTCTATAATTTATAGCATAATGACCAATTTTAGAGAAACAAAATAAATATCATTAATATAAATTCATTCATCATTAAGTAAGATATTTTATCATTTTCCTTTAATATCATCCAAGTGATTCTCTTTTCATGATTCATTATGACTACTAACAACATGCCATTTTAACGAGTAAAAAAATATAATTTTCACTTATTGAATGTCAATATTTTTCACCTCCTTCTCTCTTACTATCAAATATAGAATAGATTCTCTTAATTCTTTTAAACACTCCCAATTATTGAGATATATCTACAACCATTTTATTCCCTTAATATTTCATACTCTTTATATTAACATTAGGTGTTTTTTCATTAAATCAAACTACATCATTACACATTTATTTTTTTTGGTCATTGATTTATTTTTTAAATCTATATGTGCCCCTTTCACCCATTTACTTTAGTAATTATTCTAAAAAAATTAAAAATATAATCTCTTCATTGAATAAATTAGTTTCATATGAGAATAATGTTTCTTTCATAGAGTTACCACTATCTCTTGAATATATTCCAACAATTTTCCTTTCTCTACAATAAAATAATTAATATCACGAATAACCTTATCTTATTATTAAATCATCATTTTGAAATCCAATATATCTCTAGATCAGTCATGAGTTGTAGCTTAATCTTCCAAACCAATCTCTAATAGGGCAAATTTAGCTTGAAATTGTGTTTCCATTATTAGAGACTTACTCATTCCTCATCTAACCATTTTTATTTATCTTCAATTGTATTTAATTATCCTTAATAGAAATGTAATGTTCTAAATTAAAACAAAAATTTCATTTATCCTGATATCAATCCTTATTTTAAAATTTAACATTATCAAAAGTGTCTATTTTATATTATGTTTAATTTTATAATAATTTACTTTCCCCTTATTTAAAAAATATCCTCTCTATTCACATCCTTTATAACTAATATTTTCAAAAACATATTTTACCTGTGTTTCCATATTTGAATTTTATTTTGGTCAAAATGTTATTCTTTCCTCATTGGACATTATACTACGATATTCCAAACATTACCACACTATTAAAATTTTATAGGATATATTAATGACCTATTTATATATATCAAATAAATTTTATTTTAATAATTGATATAAATCATCACATAAATTGTTTCGTCCTATAATGATTCATTAATATCAAGATTATCTATTGAATTAAATGAAAAATCCTTCTATAAGTGACTTTATAATCATTTTACATTCACTCATATTTTCTATATAAATAAGATTCTATATTTATCAATAATAGGTACATATGGGAGGTTTCCTCTACCATGAACTTAAACATTTATATTTTAAAGTGGTAAAAATATGATTATAATTTAATTAAAAATATTAACATCCTTCATCTCATAATGGATTCCAATAATATCTCTAGAAACATCAATGATAAATGATAAGAATCCATCGATGATTTCATTTTGAATATCCATTTATTCTTCAAACTCATTAAATAAATCATTCAAATAATACTCTTTAATTGTATTGTATCCTATATAGATATTGGCTAGTTTATCTTATCTGTAATTAGAATATGTGGAACTCGTCAACATAATATAATTATAATTAGGAAAATCTATTAGTAAAGTGTTTTGGGACATTACATTATCATTGATAAATTTCATGGCCACATCAGAAAAAATTATCTCTTTATCCACACACATATTAATTCTATGAATAATGGTATAGAGAACATAATGTTTGAGAGACATGAGATGTTGTATTCATAATGTAATCCAAAACTAATTTACACATCCAGGAATAATGATACCTCCCTTCATGTATAATCAGTTATCTATATCAATTATATTACACTAAAAAATCATTAAAGGGATCTATTGTGGATTTCATACAACATGGAATAACTGCATTGTTCTAGACACAACCTATATGAGGGTGAATTAGGGAGTGGATATTTTTACTTAAAAATGATAATAGATATTGCATGTAAGGATTTAAAATTTTTGATCCTTTAAAATACAAATTGTGTGTTATGACTTTTGATGCATGTTACACCAAGAGAAATAAAGCCAAAAAATAGTATAAAGACATTATTAATAAGTCTATAATAAATAAAATAATGGAATACCATCATTAGATACTACCTTTAAGGGATAAATATTTAATATTAGTTAATGTTGAATATATTATTTTGAATAATTAATCTTTTCTTTATATAATATATCTTATATTAAAATGATAAATTAAAAACATTTATAAATTAAATTTTTTTATGTAAAATTAACTTTTTATTTTCTCATAGTGTCATTATCTTAGTATTAATTTTTAATATTTTTCTAAATTAATCTATTTTAGGTTAATATAAAAAATTCCAATTTTTTTAATATAATAAAATTTATGAATTAATTTTATTATATGAATAAATTGACTGATTTTAAAATGATTCCCTATAAAATTATATAAAATAAAGTATGTTCAATCATTTTAAAATACTATGTCAAACTTATAACCTTTTCATGGTTTTCAAATTAATATTTAACAATTTAATGAAATGGTTATTTTTTCTTTGTTTAATTAATTAAAACATAATGATATGAACCCACTCGGTTAAACCCCACATGTCACCCAAATAGGCCCAAAATATGAAAAATAACCAACCATGCCTCCTGTATAACTAAAAGAGGTAAAAAAAAATCAAATCAGAACACATGAGAAAAAGACACCAACATGATTCATAAATTGTAAAGAAAATTGGCTAGACATGATAATTTCCAAGGAAAGACTAAAATGATCCTCAATATGACCAGAGTCTTCACCAAAAAAAATGTCTCATTCTAAAGATGATGACACTCAAGAGTAGCCGAAAGACTTCATGAAACATTTACCTTTACTTGTGTCCTATAAAACCAAATCTATCAATGGAAAAAAATATAGTTTTATCACATAACCCAGTCATATTTCCGTAAAGAATCGATAAATGTTCTAATGCTATGAAAATACTAGCTATAACATTGAAATAAATAATATTTATTAATAATTTGAATAATACAAAACCATTTTTCAGTAAATCCTTTAGTTTTTCATAAAATCACATGAGTGCGGAATATGAAAGGTATATATGAGAAAGAAGGTAAAAATAAGAAAAACTATCCAAGTATAAACTATAATGTAAGTTAGTGAGTAAAAAATAATTAAATATACAATCATTTCAAAAACAAAATATAAATGAATAATCACATGATTTGGGATCATACCTATGATAATTCATAATTATAAATGAAATAAATCACTATTTAAATAATTACACAAATAAAATTAAATTTGATTCCCATCATCGTCTTTTGATATCAATCCTCTAGTGGTATAACATAGTAAAAGTGTAATTTCTATTTCTAAATGCTCCCAAGGTTCCCAATGTGTTAAGTTTGAGAAAATAAATTTATTAACTTGTCCAAAATTTAAAAATTATTTTTATAGTGGATGATACCCACTTAAATTCATGAAAACATTTATTATAATCAAAACCACCCTTAAAGATGTTTTAAACCCTACAATTTGACCCAAACCATTTTAAAATAATATTTCCATTATAAACATAGATCTCATGAAGAAAATACACTATTATATCATATCCAACATTTAAAAACAAACCATGGTTTTGAATAATAAAATCAAGTTATCTTAGAATTAGAACCATTGTATAGAGACACCTACAACATGAATGTACAAAAACCTTTAAAAATGATCTCCCAAATCTCAGGGTTGAATAAAATTTTAAAGGTGATAGAAAACCTTTAGAATACTCAATTGAGTGCATAGTTCTTGATATATATAAATATGGGAGATCATATAAAATTGAGGTGCTTGGAACATTTATAGGTAGTCTAAAAGTTAATGGTCCATACATGATCCTTATGAACCTCACCACAAAATTCCAGATCTTCTTGTAAAGAACATGGCCACATTATAATTACCCCCAACGGTCTCCCCTCTTGATACAAAAACATAAACCTATACAATATTATATTTTATTAAGAAATTTATCAGGATTTTCCCACTCAAAAATCCATAAATACCCCAAAAATGGAAAAAATGTCAAACTCACCCTCGTGAAACTCAATGCTACATCCTCTACCTCTATGGTACTTAGATAAACAGAGTATGAAGGCTTGTTCCACATCCACTACACCATTTTTAAACCATGAAAAATTTATAAGTATTTCAAAAATTACTATCTTTTTTCTCTATATGTTCGGAAACTCCCTACCATAAATCCATGACCAAATTGAAATACGCATTAAAACTCTCCCTCTGTGGAAATGTGCTATAACCAACTAGACTAAGCCATTGTGATCTCACTACACTGCATAGTTCATACCCTCTAATGTGTATATTCTTGTAGATAATGATGAGAAAAAATATTTAACTAATAAAATCCTTTTTCTTGAAGTAAACCCCATAAACATCAAAAAGATAGTATTCCCAAACATAGAGGGTGTCATAATTATTCCCACTATAAAAGATTTTAATCCTCAAAATGTGCTAATGATTTTTTACACCCAAATATAGAAGGCCAATATTTACTCATCATAACATCCTACTCAAAATTACTTTTTGGTATTGTATCTACACATTAATTATAGACTGGATATGGGAGTTAATTTATCATGTATTACCCTTCCTCAATGATTCATAATAAATACATATTTCTCAATAATTTTATTCTTTGGATCAAGGTCAAAATCATCCCATTTGATCACATGCGAAGTTTCTATTTGATACATACTCAATTGTGAAACATGACACGCATTGGAAATAGATGTCAATAGAGATTATAATTCCAAATGATACACCACATTTCCAATTCTTTCAATTATATAAAAGGGTCCAAAATTTTTTGATGCCAAATTACCCTGTTTACCCAAATGATTATGTCCCAAGGGAGGTGGACCTCAATGAAATGCATGATAACCAATGATTATGGTCCACATATTCTTTCTAGTGACTATGTATGGGGATAAATCTATTTTTGAATAAATATACTTTTTCCATAACATAATGAACAAGGTTCATTCCACCCAAGAACCAATCTCCAAACTCTTACCAACACATTGGCAATCTACAAGACTAATAATAAAATCTAAAATTTTATCCTTCTAAATAAAATCCTAATGATTATTTTTATATAAAAATATTACTATAGGAATCAAAACTCACTAAAAATAATGAAATCAAGCACACATGCTTAGATAATATCCTCTAGAATATGAAATAAGTTTTTGTGTACAGATCCATATATGGATAAAAATTCATTCTTGGTTTCAAATTGTCACACCATAAATATTGATAAACATTTTAAAACTATTAGCTAAAACTCAATTAAATACAATAAATATCCATATATGTAACCCCATTTTGTCTTACAACTTATCAAACATACATGTTTCCAAGCTGTTTTAACTTCTTCGTCTCCTTGATCGGGAGGAAATGATTTTATTTATTAAGTCATTAAATGATTACCCAAATTTAATCCTTATTTTTTATTCATGTAATTTTATTTATTATATAGTATTTATTACCAACAATATCAATATTTTATCAAAATTACAAAACTCCCTTATCATTTGATGTGAACAACAATTTTTACTCTCTTTTTATATTTTAAATATATAATGAGTTACATTAATTGAATATTTATAAATAAAATTTTATATTTAAGATAACAGGGTTGTATAAAATTTATTAATCTATGATAAATACTAATTCATCCTTGAACTTTTTGAAAAAAAATTCGAACAAAATCCATGCTTTTTCATTCTTCGGAATTTTTTAGTTTATAGTGTTCCAAAGACTGATTTAGTTACTCTATTATAAAATGTTTATATTGATCAAAATATTTTTAATGACATGTAGTAACATATATACTGGATTTATATACATTGATTTAGAATAAATATAAGTGTTATATTATTGTTTCATTGATCTAAAAATTCCCAAATTCTATACAAAAAATCTGGAATTTTGGAATTTCAGGTCTTCAATATCTGTTTTATTTAATTGATATATCTTTTGAATAATATCAACATCACATTGAATTTATTTTTCTATAAATATAATAAGTTTTTAAGCGTCTCATTAAACTACATGCATGTATAAAAATTATTTTACATACCTCTAAAATTGAATGAAGTCTTGTAATAGTTTCACCATTTTTTTGCTTTTTTAGAGCCAGTTTTCTCTGTATTTTGAAGATATCAATTTACATACATATTGGATTGTTGAAATTTTCTATCTAATGTAATGATATTGAAAAGATCTAAAATTAAGTATTATTCATCATGAGATGATTATATTCTTTATATATGAGAAAAACTCTCTAAATATTTGGATAACAAGGCAAAAATGTTTTTAGCTTTATTCTCATACTACCATGAGAATTAATTTAGTAATCAACATGTTATTTTGACCTCACATTGAGTTTCCATAATTACTTAATGTATAGTTCACCTCCATAAATATAATACAACAACTCCATGGTGGTCCTTCCAATATGAGGTCTCTTCATGATTATACCTTTCACAACAGCGCATCACCAGCTGTATGAACCCATTGTTTCCAGCATGACATCAACAATGTTTCTCATTACCAATAATATACCATTGTATTAGTTCAACCAATAATTATTTGTGTCTACATATTTTATTTTATTCATGTAATTTTTTATCCATGTCAAATAGTTACATTAAAGGATATTTTATTATACCATAGAGCTTATGATGTTACCACACATAGTAACAATACATACAACATGTGCTATTTTATGTAACTTAATACAATTTTCATAGTCATCAAACTAACCATGTGCCTACTGGAACCAAATTTTCATTGTCAGTTCAATAATTTAATTAATTTTTCTTTAAATCCATAATTCCATGCATGCCCTATTTTTCTTCATTTTTTATTATTAAATTAATTTCATATTTATTCTTATTACATTAAATATTTTATTAATTTATAAAAATAATGTATATATTATATAAAAACCATGTCAAATATTTCTAATATATTTTAATTATCATTAATGCATTATTCAACTTATTCACAATTTTTTCATAAAACATTTATCATATTTATTTGATATTTAAATAATTATATTTTGGATTTATTTCTTGACTAATTGTTTTATAAATTAATTCATAATGTCAATGAAATTATTCAAACTTATTCTGAAATATTTAATGTAGCATAATTACGTTTTTACTACTCACTACATGAAATTCGAATGTATTTATGAAATTTAATCTGCCAAATTATCTTATGATAATTATGGGATTTATTTTACTTATTATTATAGATACTATTTGATTAAATTAATGGGTAATCCAAATTGGTTTGAATAATTATTTAATTTTTGAATTAAAATAATTAATATTTTAATTATTTTAGATGATAATATTTATCTCTCCTAAATTATTTTTTAATTTAAATTTGAATTTATTTATCCTTTTGGATATTGGTTTATTAGATTTTATTAATTCAATTTAAAAAAGTTTAGGATGATCAAAACTGATGACCATGAACATGATGATCTCAGACGTTTATACTCTTATGAAATTCAAGATATCTCCTACTGATCTATTTAAATCAATTGTCAAAAAATCTACAAGAACAAAAATTATTATTTGATATCATTATCATGGAAGATATATATGATAAATTTTTTATAATTCCCCATGCATACTACCGACAATGTAACACCCCAAGATTTTATGAAAAATATTATTTTAATTTCATTAATTTCTTTTGTTGTATTCTACACCAAGATTACCTTGCGCTATACGCAACACCGTATTAGCTTGCAGTATACACAACACTATTCTTGGACCGTGTTACACACAATTTTGATAATAGTTATTCTACGCAACATTTAGTATATATATATATATATATTAAATTTATAAATGAAATATGGTTGGATTCTGTTATACGAAACAACGAAGGATTCTTTCACAACACGCAACCCTGACTTGGCTTGCATTACACGCAATCGCGACCTTCCTTGATAGCGTGTGTTGTACGCAATACCGGGTTTTAATAAACAATGTTATATTATTATAATATTGTCATGAACTAGCCGTTATGAATAGTATTAACTAAATTTTGAATTTTATAACATTATTATTCATCTTACACATTTCTAGAACATGGTATAAGAACAAAATAAATTTTTCGGGTAAAATAAGTATTTTCCAAAAAATGCAGTTTTGCCGCCTTTGGATGGCGCACCAACATTAAATCTGGTTTTTGACATGTTTATAAGTTCAATTTGACAAAATAAAATTCTTCTTTGGAATCAAGAAATAAAAATTTACTTTGGATAAAATTTTCATATTATTCTGGTAACTTTCACATTTTAATGAATAGTAAAAACACGCTATATTTTAATTAAAAACAACTTTTTTCATCGTAATATCTTATGTGGTTAAATTATAATATTTAAGGGTTTTAAAGTATAAATAGAATATATTTTTACCATTTAATATAATTTATGTCATTAGCATTGATTTTACCTTGAATTCGTAAGTTAAATCAATTCAATCTTTTGCAATGTTTTAAACAAAAACCCGTTTTTATTCGACAACGGGATTAATTTTAATTTAATTTCTACAACTTCTGTGTTTTGAATTTTAAAAAAATGGATTCCATATTTGGAATCAGTGGGTCCAAATTATTTTAATAGGATACTTTTTATTTTTGGGAATTATGAATAGTAACTACGGTAAATTTTATTTACCATAGTTAAAGGTAAATCGGGTAATTAAGGGTAAATATAATATTTTAAAATTACCCTAACAAATGTCCAAATTCTATTTGATGACTAAAAAACGACCCATATCACCTAAGGGTCGGATTATATTAATTTAATTAAATTTTTTCAATGAAAATATTTTAATTATTATTAAAACCAAAGAATGTGACAACATGTCATTTTCTTGAATCTTATAAGTATAATAATTTTAATCTAGTGATAAACTTCATGAAACTTCGAACATGAATAGTATACAAAAAGCTAATACAATTATCTACATCATAAGAATTTATTTAGAATTTTTAGGGATTAAATAATTATCATTTATTATGATAGAAAGATGATGCAGTAATTGTCTTATTAATGAAATATTGACAGAATTGATGTTATAAATGCCCAAATAAATGTAATTTGAGACTTTTTATGACTTAAAATAATTCTCTAGGTTACTATGATATATTAGTCAACTTGGTTCGAACATATAATTCTGTTATGACTTTCACAAAAATCATATATCAAATAGTGTCAAAATTGACACAAAATAGTTTTTAAATCAAATATTATATTAATAATTGTTATTTTATTCCTTAAAATCTAAGGTTCGGCCAAATGACTTATATAAGGATATATATATTAATAATAAAAAATTTGGGGTTCGTTTGGCATGTTATAGTAAGTGTATTAACCATATAGTGAAAGAAAACAAAAAGACACGGTAAAAGTTAAATTATTTAACTTAGAGTTAAATCTAATTGATAAGGTTAAAATAATACCCTAAACATGTCTAAATCCTATTGGTTGATAGTATTTCGACCCATACCCACTTTAGCTTCGAAATAAGACCCTTTGGAACCATTATAAACCGATTTTGACATTAATATAAAATAATAGTTTGAGGTATTCCTAAGGTGCCCCTCTCCTCCCTTATAAAAGGATGCCTCCTCCCCCTCCTCCTCACACCAATTTGAGCACTCAAGCTCGGCCAAAACCTGCCAAAATATCTTCTACACTTCCCTAGAAACATTATAGAGGTTATGGTATTCCTCAAAGACCAATTTTAGTGCCCTAAGAGGAGGTCTCAAAGAGGCGCTTCAAAGAAGAGGTAATTACCATTACCAATTCTTTCATCTTTATTTCTTCTTTCACTTCTTCTTCTTAAGTTGTTTCATTATGAAGTAATAACATCAGTATCACTCATATACTGATATGTTATTATAAGTATGAAACAACCCTATTTCACCATCTATCCATCCTACGGAAAATGAAATCACCGCGCGTGCGTACGTACGGAATACTGTCTCCACGCCGTGGTGTAATATATTTTCCACCATCACCTTACAAGGATGAGTATAATGGTGTAATGAGTAACTATATATGATTATTATAGAGTTATATTGATACTGAAATAGTATACATACACTTAAACACAATTTCACGACCATGGGAACGATATCATCGCTCGTGCGTACGTACGGACTACCGTCTCCACGACGCGATGAGATTCATTCTCAATGATTAACCATTAATGAATGATTATAAAGTATATATAATATGTACTAATGAAATATATGACATAATAATGATACTGGATTTATTTATATATTTATATGTATGTCATCTACTTAATTCCATTCAATTCAATAAGGAAACGAAAACAGCGTTCATGCGTACGTACGGACTACCATCTCCATGAACGGTCTATTTCATTCCCTTTAATGATTTATTATATATATTTATATCCTGAATATATATATATAAATCATGTTTTATGTTCTGGAATTAAGTAATCATGATCTAAGTAATCATATGAATAATTACAAGTCAAAACACGGACGACAAATGAAACAATTTTACCCAAAATGCTCTTTAACATGGAATTTACAAAAGAACGGGTAATATAAAGTCATAAGTGAACCATATATGATATCATAACAATGAATATGATTCTGTAATAAGTAAATAACATTTTTTAAACCATTATACAGGAGCTTCGGACACTTACAAAGCAAGTCGGACCTAAGGTAAGGGAAATATCACAATCTCATTTTTAGCCGAGATTGTTTATACTTTGGTATTTACTGGGGTGTATTTTATCATCCACATCCATGTTTCCTCAATATGTAATATTATTTCCATCCATTTACAATTTTTTAAATCCAATTTTACCCTTCAGTGAGTTTTTAGTAAAAGATATGAAAGGAATATTTTGTCATTTTTCAAAGATATGAAGGGAATCTTTTGTCTTTTTTCATACGAGGTACTTTTTGACTTTTCCGACAAAAGTACGAAGAATGTTTTTCTTAACTTATACGGAATGAGTGGATTTTTAAAACATAATTTCCAAGAAGCTTCCTTTACAAGTTTTCAAGTTTATTTTTAATCAACTTCTTTTAGTTTAAAATTGTATGACAAGTTAAGAAAGGAAAATGTTTTTGAAGTAGAAAGGATATTTTCCTCAAGAATGGAGTTCAAGTGTTTTATCAAAACTATTTTCTATCTAAGATAATATAGAGTTCTGTTTCTATCCCTATTGTTAAATTGATTTTATTATGTTGGAATGGAATTATTTTTATGAATTCCTTTATCTTATATGAATTGTTTTATGATGTCATGTTGTTTAAGAATCCCATTTTTATTACATGGGTTATGCAATGATGTATGATTTATGATTTTGTGGCACACAGAAGAATGGTATCATTATGAGATGGGTGGGACATATATCTCCCTCCAATGCATTGGGTAAAGATTTTATATCTCATGAGATAGACAGGGCTGGAACGGTAGGTCATACCGGTTCAGTGAAACAGGACTGAAACGACGGTTACTCAATTCAGAAAGGGACTTTGTCCACTAAGATAGTCTTGGCAATGAGTCTTGACTAACAAGAAATGATTCTCTATGATTATGTGTGAATGCCACAAAGTTTCATGTTTTAAGTTATGATTATTGTGATTACATTTCACTGCCATGATTTACCCCATGTTATGAAATTATGATCTCTTTTGCAGGTTAAGATTTCCAAAAGTTATGTGCTTATGTATATGATGTGATTGATATTTCTTTTGTTTACCCTTACTGATCATTTGAGCTCACCCTTTTATGTTTTCTTTTCCCCAGGATATAAAGAAAGGTTTTAGGTAAAAAAAAAGGAAGATCTTTATGGGAGATTTTGAAGATCTTTCACCACGATTAGAAGATTATATTCCGAGTTTCCAAAGACACTAAACTATTACGATCCTTGTGTGTGTGTTTTTTGTTATGTACTAAGTATTCCGCAAATGTAATATAATGTCCATGTACGTTAAGATTCGGGTCTCTACAGTTGGTAACAGAGGAAAGTTTTAGTCAACCTTTGGAAACTAGGATGCGAAAACGTTAGTGAGATCCCTAGAGATATTTCTAAGGTATGTCTAGGGATTCCCCTAAGGATAAGTATACGTATAGGATATAGTCCTAGAACTATGGTAACAATATTAGATTAAACCAAAGATGTTAGATATTTAAGTTACTCCCCCTTTATTATGATTTTTTCCTCTCACACTATTCTTTTTGGGTCTTAGAAAATGGCTGGAAACAGGGTGATTCACGATAATGGGGGATATGATGGACAATGAAATGATATTCTTCATGAGAAACCAAATGAAATGGGATTTGGAAGTCCAAACATCATTATTATGCCGAATCAGCAATCTCATAATATGATCAATAAAGTAAAATTTGGTATGTTTCCTGACTCGGCTAATAAGAGAAAGATGGATTTTCATGATGATCATAGAGGAAAGAAAGTTCAATTTCCCCTAGTAAATCATGTGGGAAGAGGCATCAAGGAGAATGTTTCAAAGGAACTGGAAGATGCTTTGGGTGTGGAAAAGAAGGACACAAAGCCAGTAAGTGCAAAGGAAAAGGTTCAGTTAACACCAGGGATGAGGATAATGGTATTGCTACGACATCAACAATGGTTAAATGTTTTAAATGTGGAATGTACGGGCATTATGAAAACCAATTCCCTAAGGGAAAGTCTCATGAAGAGAATCAGTATGGTTGTATGGGTAGTATTTATGTTGATGATGATGATGAGACTACAAATGATATGTGAGATGAAAGAATTGTTGAAGCTCGGCCAATGGTTTAAGAATGTAGTGGAATGATTACATGTTTATCAAGTGTAATGTTGTATAAGTAATCTCATGGTACTATGGGATAAAGAGACATCTAAGGATTGTTACATTGTTGTCTTTCCTTAAGTTTTGAAAGTATGTGATGAATGGTACCAGTATTTTTGGAAAGTAGATGATATGCGCATAATGAAGGGATAAGACGATAATGAGATGTTTGATTGTATGCATGAGCTCATGATTGATATAAGGACTAAGTGATATCATGGTTTGAGTATATAGAATTTTGAGGATTTTGGTATGTGGAAAGTGTTAACTTTTAACTACATTCATGTTTTCACTAAGGTATTCAAAAGAATACATGATTAAGGACATTGAATGTTTGTAATGTGACCAACAAAACATATCTTATGATATATGGGGATCAACGATGGTATTAAATCTCTGGTAATCGTTTTCACTATGTTATGAGAGTGGACTACAGTATTATGGATAGGCCTAAAGATTAGAATGGATTATGTTGGACATAAGATAGGATAAAACTTTTTTCGATATTATTGATGGGATGTTATATTAATATAGCTTTAGAAAAAGGACAACCTACAGGACGGGCGATAACCCATCGCTTCGGACGAGGCTGTGGGAATCGAACCCACAACCGAAGTGTGACTGGCCTTTATCGCCTACTACTGGCCTACAGGAAGTCCCTGTTTAGTATAAACTAGTTTTATTATATTAAGCAGTATGATATATGAAGTATAAGTCCATTTTAGGAACCATATATGATTAATCTCACTATAGATCGACTTGTGTATGTAATTTTTGCTAACCTTTGGTTTGAGACAGATGGAATGACCTGTCATTCTATCACATGATCTGCTAACACTTCATGAATAACAAATGCAACTTCATTTATTTAAGATATGAAGTGGAAATTGTTCAAGGCATGAACAATAGTGAGATTGTACCAAAATAAAGAAAGTATTTATTCTAATTCAAATTTTCAACTTTAGTAAAATGATCTTGAAAACCAAAAATGTTGTCCTAGTGATCTTATACCTGATGAATCAGATGGTACCTTAGATCGTCACAAATTTATGGATTTGTGATTACTGGATTTTCCATAGCCATGTTCTCTACCACTCTCCATCAGAACATGATGGTTAGATTTCTCTTCCATATCCATATTTTCACCTATGTGGAAACCCAGTGATTAGTTTATTTGGGTAACCGTTACGTTTCATACTTTTGTTTTTAAAGATAAGTTTTGGTATTCCTTTTTACGATGTGGGTTTCTATCAAAGAAACTTTCAAATAGTAAACCATTTATAACCCCGACGAATTTCAAGGGCGAAATTCATTTTAAGGGGGGTAGAATGTAACACCCCGAGATTTTATGAAAAATATTATTTTAATTTCATTAATTTATTTTGTTGTATTCTACACCAAGATTACCTTGCGCTATACGCAACACCGTATTAGCTTGCAGTATACGCAACACTATTCTTGGACCGTGTTACACACAATTTTGATAATAGTTATTCTACGCAACATTGAGTATATATATATATATATTAAATGTATAAATGAAATATGGTTGGATTCTGTTATACGAAACAACGAAGGATTCTTTCACAACACGCAACCCTGACTTGGCTTGCATTACACGCAATCGCGACCTTCCTCGATAGCGTGTGTTGTACGCAATACCGGGTTTTAATAAACAATGTTATATTATTATAATATTGTCATGAACTAGCCATTATGAATAGTATTAACTAAAATTTGAATTTTATAACATTATTATTCATCTTACACATTTCTAGAACATGGTATAAGAACAAAATAAATTTTTCGGGTAAAATAAGTATTTTTCAAAAAATGCAGTTTTTCCGCCTTTGGATGGCGCACCCACTTTAAATCTGGTTTTTGACATGTTTATAAGTTCAATTTGACAAAATAAAATTCTTCTTTGGAATCAAGAAATAAAAATTTACTTCGGATAAAATTTTCATATTATTCTGGTAACTTTCACATTTTAATGAATAGTAAAAACACGCTATATTTTAATTAAAAACAACTTTTTTCATCGTATTATCTTATGTGGTTAAATTATAATATTTAATGGTTTTAAAGTATAAATAGAATATATTTTTACCATTTAATATAATGTATGTCATTAGCATTGATTTTACCTTGAATTCGTAAGTTAAATCAATTCAATCTTTTGCAATGTTTTAAACAAAAACTCGTTTTTATTCGACAACGGGATTAATTTTAATTTAATTTATGCTACTTATGTGTTTTGAATTTTAAAAAAATGGATTCCATATTTGGAATCTGTGGTTCCAAATCATTTTAATAGGATACTTTTTATTTTTGGGAATTATGAATAGTAACTACGGTAAATTTTATTTACCATAGTTAAAGGTAAATCGGGTAATTAAGGGTAAATAAAATATTTTAAAATTACCCTAACAAATGTCCAAATTCTATTGGATGACTAAAAAACGACCCATATCACCTAAGGGTCGGATTAGATTAATTTAATTAAATTTTTTCAATGAAAATAATTTAATTATTATTAAAACCAAAGAATGTGACAACATGTCACTTTCTTGAATCTTATAAGTATAATAATTTTAATCTAGTGATAAACATCATGAAACTTCGAACATGAATAGTCTCCAGAAATATAATACAATTATCTACATCATAGGAATTTATTTAGAATTTTTAGGGATTAAATAATTATCATTTATTGTGACAGAAAGATGATGCAGTAAGTGTCTTATTAATGAAATATTGACAGAATTGATGTTATAAATGCCCAAATAAATGTAATTTGAGACTTTTTATGACTTAAACTAATTTTCTAGGTTACTATGATATAATAGTCAACTTTTTTCGAACATATAATTCTGTTATGACTTTCACAAAAATCATATATCAAATAGTGTCAAAATTGACACAAAATAGTTTTTAAATCAAATATTATATTATTAATTGTTATTTTATTCCTAAAAATCTAAGGTTAGGCAAAATGACTTAGAAAAGGATATATATATTAATAATAAACAATTTGGGGTTCTTTTGGCATGTTATAGTAAGGGTATTAACCATATAGTGAAAGAAAACAAAAAGACACGGTAAAAGTTAAATTATTTAACATAGAGTTAAATCTAATTGATAAGGTTAAAATAATACCCTAAACTTGTCTAAATCCTATTGGTTGATAGGATTTCGACCCATCCCCACTTTAGCTTCTAAATAAGACCCTTTGGAACCATTATAAACCGATTTTGACATTAATATAAAATAATATTTTGAGGTATTCCTAAGGTGCCCCTCTCCTCCCTTATAAAAGGACACCTCCTCCCCCTCCTCCTCACACCAATTTGAGAACTCAAGCTCGGAAAACCCCTGCCAAAATATCTTCTCCACTTCCCTAGAAACATTATAGAGGTTCTGGTCTTCCTCAAAGACCAATTTTAGTGCCCTAAGAGGAGGTCTCAAAGAGGCGCTTCAAAGAAGAGGTAATTACCGTTACCAATTCTTTCATCTTTATTTCTTCTTCCACTTCTTCTTCTTAAGTTGTTTCATTATGAAGTAATAACATCAGTATAACTCATATAATGATATGTTATTATAAGTATGAAACAACCCTATTTCACCATCTATCCATCCTACGAAAAAAGAAATCACCGCGCGTGCGTATGTACGGAATACCGTCTCCACGCCGTGGTGTAATCTATTTTCCACCATCACCTTACAAGGATGAGTATAATGGTGTAATGAGTAACTATATATGATTATTATATATTTATATTGATACTTAAATAGTATACATACACTTAAACACAATTTCACGACCATGGGAACGATATCATCGCTCGTGCGTACGTACGGACTACCGTCTCCACGACGCGATGAGATTCATTCTCAATGATTAACCATTAATGAATGATTATAAAGTATATATAATATGTACTAATGAAATATATGACATAATAATGATACTGGATTTATTTATATATTTATATGTATGTCATCTACTTAATTCCATTCAATTCAATAAGGAAACGAAAACAGCGTTCATGCGTACGTACAGACTACCGTCTCCATGAACGGTGTATTTATTTCCCTTTAATAATTTATTATATATATGTATATCCTGAATATATATATATAAATCATGTTTTATGTTCTGGAATTAAGTAATCATGATCTAAGTAATCATATTAATAATTACAAGTCAAAACACGGACGACAAATGAAACAATTTTACCCAAAACGCTCTTTAACATGGAATTTACAAAAGAACGGGTAATATAAAGTCATAAGTGAACCATATATGATATCATAACAATGAATATGATTCTGTAATAAGTCAATAACATTATTTAAACCATTATACAGGAGCTTCAGACTCTTACAAAGCAAGTCAGACCTAAGGTAAGGGAAATATCACAATCTCATTTTTAGCCGAGATTGTTTATACTTTGGTATTTACTGGGGTGTATTTTATCATCCACATCCATGTTTCCTCAATATGTAATATTATTTCCATCCACGTACCATTTTTTAAATCCAATTTTACCCTTCAGTGAGTTTTTAGTAAAAGATATGAAATGAATATTTTGTCATTTTTCAAAGATATGAAGGGAATCTTTTGTCTTTTTTCGTACGAGGTACTTTTTGACTTTTCCGACAAAAGTACGAAGAATATTTTTCTTAACTTATACGGAATGAGTGGATTTTTTAAAACATAATTTCCATGAAGCTTCCTTTACAAGTTTTCAAGTTTATTTTTAATCAACTTCTTTTAGTTTAAAATTGTATGACAAGTTAAGAAAGGAAAATGTTTTTGAAGTAGAAAGGATATTTTCCTTAAGAATGGAGTTAAAGTGTTTTATCAAAACTATTTTCTATCTAAGATAATATAGAGTTCTGTTTCTATCCCTATTGTTAAATTGATTTTATTATGTTGGGATGGAATTATTTTTATGAATTCCTTTATCTTATATGAATTGTTTTATGATGTCATGGTGTTTAAGAATCCCATTTTTATTACATGGGTTATGCAATGATGTATGATTTATGATTTTGTGGCACACATAAGAATGGTATCATTATGAGATGGGTGGGACCTATATCTCCCTCCAATGCATTGGGTAAAGATTTTATATCTCATGAGATATACAGGGCTGGAACAGTAGGTTATACCGGTTCAGTGAAACAGGACTGAAACGACGGTTACTCGATTCAGAAAGGGACTTTGTCCACTAAGATAGTCTTGGCAATGAGTCTTGACTAACAAGAAAAGATTCTCTATGATTATGTGTGAATTCCACAAAGTTTCATGTTTTATGTTATGATTATTGTGATTACATTTCACTGCCATGATTTACCCCATGTTATGAAATTATGATCTCTTTTGCAGGTTAAGATTTCCAAAAGTTATGTTCTTATGTATATGATGTGATTGATATTTCTTTTGTTTACCCTTACTGAGCATTTGAGCTCACCCTTTTATGTTTTCTTTTCCCCAGGATATAAATAATGGTTTTAGGTAAAAAAAAGGAAGATCTTTATGGGAGATTTTGAAGATCTTTCACCATGATTAGAAGATTATATTCCGAGTTTCCAAAGACACTAAACTATTACGATACTTATGTGTGTGTTTTTTGTTATGCACTAAGTATTCCACAAATGTAATGTAATTTCCATGTACGTTAAGCTTCGGGTCTCTACAGACAATATTCGAAAGGTCATTTATTACCTCTATCATCACAAGCGATTCTTCTTGCTTCTGTCTAGTTGTATTATTTATAATATTTTTTCTCTATGGGTATAGGTCTTCATATATTCCTTTCCTACACAAGTTATACAAACAAAAAAGGAAGTATTCCCTTCATTATTTGAACTTATCTAAAAGTATAACATTTAGGTTGGGGCTTCTCCTGTAGAAATCATTGGTTTCTATCTACTCACACAATAGGCTATGTGTGTAGGTTAAGGGATGAACCTCAATATTTATGGGTTTTTATTTCTCCCACATAAAAATATAGGATTTTATTTCTAACATGTTAATCTCTCTCTCTCTATCATAGTGGTTTCCATACTACATCAGTTGGGATATAAAGACTGGAGTAATTCATTTAGACTAAACAGTATAAAAACAATGTGTTTCTTTTTATTTTTTCACTACTAATTAAATTTAATAATTAATTCATCTCAAATTACCTTTAAAACATTGATAATTTTAAAAAAGTATTTTTAACCCCCTCTATGCCTTTTTTGATGATCCATTCTCACATAATAATTGGAATCTACGGATGGACTTACTTAAGGATTGTTTTTCTCTATTTCTCTTTTCTCTGATACCATCACTTTGTGTCTAAGGGCTACCATTTATGGAATATTATGTTCTTATTTATTGTATTTTAAATTTATTTTTAATCTTTTTTCATTTATTTTATTATTTAAAAACCTTATATCATAATCCATAACAAGACTAAGAAAATATCTATATCGATTTTATGGAAAATCAGGAGATTGAATCCTAGAATCTATTGAGACCACCTCAATTCAATGGAAGCAATTACAGATATTGGAATGAATGAATGGAGGTATTTTTTTATCAATATTGGTATTAAATATTGGACTATCATGGATATTCCTTATAGAATACATAATTTTAAAATTGAAACTTTAATAAGAAATAACGTGGGAAAATATTTTCTAAATTAAAAAGTGATGACATATATTTACTACTCTCTTAGTTGGAGTGTTTATAGTAATATTTCTTCTTTTAAAACTACCTTCGTATTTTTTAGTACATTAATACTCACTTCTCAAGGAAGTGAGAAATTGAAGATAACTAATCATGGAATCCACATGGATGGATTTTAATCATTTTTATTTTTTGATGATGAAAGTATTAATGATATGTTCAATAGATTCACAATGATCCTAAATAACATGGCACACTTTGTGAAACTATGAATAATGGAGTATTGATTTAAATAATAATTCAAAAATTACCAAACAAGAATCATTCATTGAAAGTATCCACTGAATAAAGAATTTTTTTCAGTACTCTCGTGATGATTTTAATGGATTGTTATTACAATGTGATCCTGAATTGCAGGGAAATGGGCATGATTCATCTAAAAAAATAAACGGAGATTCTTTTAAATATAAATTTTTTTCTTCTATCTATTCTTGTTATTCCTTGTATTCTTATAGCACATATAAAGAAGAAGATATGTGTCATGTTTCAAAATACATTCAAGGACATGTAAACATATAATACTGTACCAAAAATGACGAAGGGAAGATAAATATAGAAAGTTGTATTTAAAATGAAATGTTAATAAATGTAAATCCAAAATTATTTGTTATGAGTTATGGACACATGTTTATACCAAATATTAATTTCAAAATTCATAACAATAACGTAATTATAACAAGTAAAAAAAGGTAACCAGATGTGATTATATTGATTGTTATAGTTTTACTGAAGAATCTGACTATAGTAAATAATTTTAAAGTTAAAAAGAGACTAGTAACCTTGATATAATGTCCCAGTTCTGGGTGCCGCCTATAGGTGCCCCATAACCGGTCGGTCACATGGCCTCAAGCGCATTTTCCTAAATGCCAGAGGCAAGTAACTAGTAGTGAGTGACTTGGGTGTGATAGTGGGGAAACAATTACCTCATTAGAAGAGTATTGTTATTGAAATAAACATATAAAAATAGCAGAAGCAATAATAACATGAAATAAGTAAATATCAGAATACTGAAAGTAATAAATAACTAGAGCACATTTATAAATGATACATGATACATATTTCTAGGAAAACATCCAAACAAGTCACAATTCTCAAATATGGAACTAAGCCTATGTACAAAGAAAATAAATAATCTCATATAGCATCAAAACCCTCAACATGATCTCATGCTCTCCATCTCTATAGAAGTCATGTACCTGGCGTAGAAGGGTGCTTTCCCTTACCTATATCAAAAACAATATAATTTGTTTTGGCTAAGAATAATGACCCAAATAGGGTATGAGACAAATCCCAGAAGGAAACCACCCAATGATCTGTGCCTAAGAGTCAGTGAATATATATGGCAAACAGTAAGAAAAATAATGCAGTAAACAAGGAAGTACTTATAAGTAAACAATCTTACAGTTTCAGTTGCATTCATTTTCATATATCAAGTAAGTATCTAATCAAAAAAAGTAACCCTCTAGGAAGTACTCATGACCTAACCCATCTGGTTCAACCAAATAAACTCAAGAAACCCTCTGGGATGTACTCACAGTCTAACCCCTTTGTTTTTTCTTTAGCAAAGACTCTCTGAGGAAGCACTCGCTGTCAATTCCTCTTGTGGTCTCATATCGGTAACTATAGACACTCTGAGGAAGAACTTAACGCCCAATTCCTCCAGTGTTCTTGTAGTGTGAAACTATGGACACTTTTTGGGAATAAAAAGTTCACCCCCACTATGGCCTGAAAATGTAATAGTAAACAAACACTCTGGAAAATCCCTCAATGTCTATTCTTCTTATGGTCTACTATAGCAAGTTCCCACAACCCTCTGTAAGTTAGTTCTGCAGAATGATGTTCAACATCCAAATTAAACCATAAAAACTACTTGTAAAACAGCATCAAGACCAACATAGATAAACAGCCACAAGCATATAACAGCATCACATAATGTCACTCCATCCTAACAACACTAGGCATGGAAAACAAGCATCCTAACTGGAAAAGCTAGGCCAAACGGTCAATACCCATACAATCCAGGGAAACACATCCATATTATTTCAAATAACCCTATTCTAAATCAAACAACCTCTACACAGGAACACAAGGAATAATAGGCATTAATAGGACTAAAATCCCTAAACAGGTAATACCCTGTTCTAGGGCATTAGGCACTTCCACACATAATATTCAAAGACTAACTATGGAAAGGCACGAACCACCAACATTGGCATAGTACAATCGATATACTCCAGTTTCAACACTTGAATCGGCCTAGAACAACATATATCTACAAGAACATATAAAACGTTCAACCTATGATGTCTCATGAAAGGAGATAAATCAAGAGATTAGGCTCTAAAAGAAGGAAGATCTCACTGTGGTGATTCCAATGCCATCGATGGTGATCGATTCATAGAACAGATGGTGAGATGGGGGATTGGAGAATAATCAACACTCTTAGACATTCTTCGATGATATGGGGTTAGAAGAAGATGCAATTGGGAATGAGACATGACCCCGGCCCGTTTAATTAAATAAAATAAAATGTACACAACGTGTCTTTTAAATGTACACAACATGTATATGCCTATACCATGCCAAACTTTAAGTGGTCTCCAGGCCACCCCACATGGCCATGTAATCGTCTATTACACAGCCAGTACACAGTCACGCGTGGCAACCGCGTATAAGGTGTGTACTCCTAAGTACACGGTCTGTAATACTTAAATTTCAAAAAAATCATCATCTTCATAAACACTAATAATCAAGATCCATACCTAATATAAAGATTTAGGTTCTTAAAAACTTCCCCCTTTAATAAAATTTATCCTCTAATTTCCGTAGAAATTTTGCGTAGAATAATAATCCTCAAATAGCTCTGGGCACTATGATTGTACATAGGTCTCCCTCTCCCATGTCTCATCTCGTACTCACATGTACTGCCATAGAATTTGTACCAGAGGAACATACCGTCCACATAGAACCTCTGTAATGAAATCACAAATCCATATGGGATGCTCCTCAAATGATGCGTCCACCTCCAGCTCAACCTCTTCTGGTTGAAAAACATGAGACAAGTTTGAGAAGTGACGTCGTAGCTGAGAAATGTTGAAGATGTCATGAATAGATCGGTACCTCTGTGGTAAATTAAATCGCTGGGAAACTCGTCCGACTCTCTCCAAAACCTCAAATGGTCCAACATATCTTAGTTAAATCTTGCACCTTCTCCTAATCCTCCTGTGTCCCAACCTCGGTGTGACACATAGAAAAACTTTATCTCCAACTTTGAACTCCAGAGGTCATATCCTTTGATAATCATAAGACTTTTGCTATAACTATGCAGTATCCATCATCTACCAAATCAACTCTATCTACTCGGTGGTCTCCGGGACAAGACAAGGTCCCCGAATATCTACCTCTCCTGCTTCCAACCAATAGAGGGGTGATCTGCATGGCCTACCATACAAATCCTCATAAGGTACCATCTAAATAGTTTACTGAAAACTATTATTGTAGGAAAACACCTCCATAGGTATGTACTTCTCCCAAGAACTTCCAGAAACAAGGACACATGATCGATGCATGTCCGCTAGAACCTGAATTGTATGCTCAGATTGGCCATCTGTCTGGGAATGGTAAGTCGTACTCAGAAGTACATGTGTACCCAAATCCCATTGTAGGCCTTGCTGACCCATGATGTAAAACTGGAATCCTGGATTAAATAAATGGAGTGTATATCTCCATGTAAATGTACAATATCTTGGATGTACAGCCTTACCATATCATCTACACTAAAATTCTTCTTGATCGGAAAGAACTGAGAATCCTTCATGTGTCTTTTAATGACAACCCAAACTGCATCTTTCTCTCAAGGAATCATCGATAAGCCTATCACAAAGTCCATCGTGACATCATTCTAATTCCACTCTGGAATAGGTAACTGCTTCAAAATTCATGTTGGTTGCTGATGCTCTTCCATCACCTACTGACAGGTGGAAAACCTCTTCACAAATCCATTAAAAATCTCCCTTCATACTAGGCCACCAATAATGACGGTTTATATCTCGATACATCTTGGTTTCACTATGATTAATTTCCCAAAATGAGGAATAAAAGTCCCACATTGGCTTCTCGTGTATGCATACTGACACCCATACACACCCATTAAAGTGCAAGATCTCATCCTCACCTATAGTCCATTCAGAAATATGGTCCTCTCCTAACACACTCTCCCATAAGACTAGGCCTTCAGCATCATATAGCTGTCTCATTTTCACTTGATCATATAGATTAGAGGTAATAGATATAGAAAAAAGAAATGTATTCCCCTATCTGTCGCACACCTCCAAATGCATCTCAGAGAACAGATCCATAAGCTGCCACTCACTATTGGCCTCCTGAACTGTCGGTATCTGAGTCCTCCTACTCAATGCATCAGCCACTACATTGCCTTTTTCCAGGCCTATAGGCAATCACAAAATAACTGGACTGAAGGTACTCAACCCACCATCACTATCTCAAATTCTGATCATTCTTTGTAATGATATAATTGATTCTTTTTTGGTATCTAAAAACCACAAAATTCTCTCTCAACAGGTAATGACTCCAAGAGAATAATGCATGAACAACTGTAGCCAACTCGAGATCATGCTTCAGGTATTTCCTATAATGTGGCCTCAACTACCGAGACTCATACGCAGGGACTCCTTCCCCCTACATAATCACTTCTCCTAGCCCGATACTTGATGCATCATTGTAAACAACATATCTACTGCCCGACATTGTAAATACTATTATTATTGATAATGTCAACTTACCTTTCAACTCTAGAATGACATACTCACAAGAATCAGTCCAGAGGTACTTCTCACCCTTCTTAGTCAAGACCGTAAGTGGCATTTCTAAGTGTGAAAATCAATTTGTGAAATTTTTGTAGTATCCTTATAGACCTAGAAAACATCGTACCTCAAAGAAGTTCTTCGGCTGATCCCAGGTAATTACTGCTCTCACATTCTCTATATCTACTAATACACCTTTCTCAGAGATAACATGGCCCATGATGTGAATCTGGTTCATCCAAATGTAGAATTTTGAGAGCTTAACATAGAACTAATTCTCTCTCATTGTTCTCAAAATGATCTCATGATGGTTAACATGGTCATGTTGAGTGTGAGAATACACCAATATATCATCCATGAATAATACCTCGAAAGACTCCAACTATGGATGGAACCCACGGTTCATCAGTGCCATGAAAACTGCAGGTGTATTCATGAGATCGAATGGTGTAACCACATACTCGTATAGACCATAACTACTCTGAAAGGTTGTAAGAGGTATATCATATGGTCTAATGTGCAACGGATGATAACTGAATCTCAACAAAATCTTTGAGAACCCACGGTATCCTTGAAGCTAATCAAAGAGATCATCAATTCTCACCAAGGGATATTGGTTCTTGACCATAAACTAGTTCAACTTCCAATAATCCACACAAAGTATGAGGGTACTGTCTACCTTCTTTACAAACTGGATTAGAGAACCCCAAGGAGAAGTATTGGGTCAGAGGAAACCCATTTCTTGTGACTCCTCCAACGGTTTATTGAACTCATTTTACTCTGGTGTAGCCAACCTATAAGTAGGAATGGACACCAATTCCTCTCTTAACACAAGCTCAATTGAAAATTATACCCATCGCTCCGTAGAAAAACCCGAAAATTCCTATGGAAAGACATCCCTAAAATGACAGAACACTAGAAGAACGTCCAACCATGAAGTCATATAGTCTTCTAGATATAGTCTAGAAATCTGGGATGCAACTCCTCCCAACCCATGATGCTCGGGTCCTACTCTGCTCACCTCTATATTTGATTTTCCTTTATGAAGAAACAAACCACCCTCTGATGATGTGAAACTCACCCTACATAGATAGCAGTAAACAAAAGCCTAGAAGTTAACCAACCAGTCCATTCCAATAATGAAATCATATCATGTCATATCTAAGACATAGACGTCCCATAAGAAGTGAAACCCACCAACCTCAAGAGGGAACTCCTTGCACTAACGTACAATAGTCGTTCTATTCCCCAACGGAGTGTCCAGAATTAACACTTAAGAAAAAGAAAGGATACAGAGCCAAATGATCTCCACAATGAAAAAAAATATGAAACTATGGGAATTCGCTGTATTGAAAAGTTCAGAATCTTGAACTGAGGCATCTAGAATCATACCATGAACTGTAGAGGGTCTTGGATCCTGCTCCTTCTAGGTCTGCTCCACTACAAAAGTATGGCATGTACTGTGTCCCTATAACCCTACTTGACCACCATAAGCTGATCCACCCTGTTGTCACAGAAAGCCTACCGACTGGATACCATGGACGTGACCTCCACCACATCCTAAACGGCTAGAAGAACTCCATTTTCAAGACTGATGAGAAACTAGAGGCATTGCTCTAGCACAAGGATTCGAAAATGAACCTTAATCACCAGCTGATGGTGAGAAAATATAACAGAACCACTAAATATGACCCATCATTCCCCAATATCGGCACTCCACTAGGTCTCTCTGGCAATGTGTCCTCGTATTCCCACTCTTACCGCACTGGTATCACACCACCTGTATACTAAAAAATTATCATGCTTCCTCGGGTCCCCATGAATAGACTCCTCGTGGTGTTTCCTGCTTTAAGTATGGTGGGTACTAACTTTGTATGTCGAGCCTCTCTAGGTCACAGCTTTAGGATCCATCAGACTTCACTATGTGATCAATGCCTGGTTGAATATAGAGGGGATGGAAGTCAACCTAAAGATGTTCACCTGAGATCAGATGTTGTTCCTGAGACCATCCTCAAACATCCTTGTTAGGAATAACTCATCTCCCCTTGGAATGGGTGTGAATCTCTACATATCTTTGAAGCGATAAAAATACTCAATGAATGAGAGAGCACCCTACTCCATTCTCATGAACTCTTGGGCTCAATTAGCCCTCAAAGTCTCCTAGTAGATGTAATTGTTGAAGGCATGCTAGAACTAATCCAAATCCATAACCTGCTAGCGTCCTTCTTGTGAGATCACATCCCACCATCTCTTGAAGGAATTCTATAGCTTGTATGTAGCGAGCTTCACCCTCCACTCTAGAGGCATCTCCAGATTTAAAAATATTGAAAGCATAGCCTCTAACCATTATTCTGTAGCTCGAGGTCCTCTATCCCCTATGAAGGTCGGAGGATGGTGCTACTGAAAAACCCACATCAAATCTTCCATAGACGGGGCCGGAGGGGGGTACTCCTCAGAAGGTCTGCATGAACCTCATCAATCCCTCTCAGAACTATGCATTGGCACCTGCATCTAGGATAATAGCTGGTGCCACGATGTGCATGACCGGAGGATCTGTTGGTAGTTCTTGATCTTCCATGACTTGGGTCTTCTCATTGCCTTGAATCTTCCATAAAACAGGAGGATGTCGTGGTGGTATGACTCTGCAAGGTCAAGCACACACCTTAGTTCAATATTATCAAGGACTGAAACCTACAATTTCATGAAAGGAACCGGATAAGGAAAGCATTAAATTTTTCCAAATTAGGGATACACAGCGTGTATGACCCCTATATGGTGTGTTCTTTTATGCCTTCACATGGGTGTGTACTCCACCCAACCCTAGTTGTGTAACACCCCATGCACATGACGTGTTCTCTCAAGACACAGTGTGTACTTGAATCATTTTCCCCTGCCTGATTTTTTTACACGACTGAACCACATGATTCTCCAATAATGAGACTACATGGGAGGTTCGTCCCAAACACTGAATATACTAGAATTAACTTCATCGACTCGTGTTGTTAGTCACATGGCCTGTTACACGGCTGACTCTAAACGGCCTGTTTGTGCCATACACAGTGTGTACTAACAACCCATAATCCACCTTTGTTTCTAGTCAAATGGTTAGACACATGGAACCAAAGACACAGAATGAAAATTGGGTACACAGCGTGTCCCACCATAAATTTCCTAGCCCTGTGTCTCTTCTCACGTAGCCATTGACATGGATAGAAACTACACATAGTGCACATAAAATACACGTTGTGTACTAAAAAAATAGTTCCTTCCCAAACAGATGGACACATGTTGTGTATTCTGCATTACACACAATATATTATGGGTTTTTCTAGATAGTAAGACTCATAAACTACTCTGGAATCCCATAAAACACTCAAACCAACATTAAAGTGCCAAATTTTGATCTTTGTGGGCCCATACTCACCACAAATCAATGTTTGGGATCTTATACATGTCATAAACAAGCATAATAGTGCAATGATCCCCCAAATTCTGATCCATGAGGGCCCAAAACACCTCAAGAACCAAAGTTTGGAATTCATTCAAATGAAAACTTAGACAATTCAATACCCTATAAAATAGAAATTATTCTATCATGTCATATATCAAAACATCATGCATATCTAGCACAACATCTATCACAACAACATGAAATCAGTAATGCACCCTAAATGGAATGACAAGAATGCATGATTTGTGATCTTTATCAAGTGCCTATATGATTTAGGATATAACATAACCTCATATCATCTTGTTTCAAAAGAAATAGAACCTCAATATTATCGACAATAATAGTACAAAACATGTGAATCACCCAATGGTCAAATCAAATCAACCTTAATATTTACAAAACTAGAAAATGCACAATATACGAGGTAAATTGGATTTTCCCTGTACACGGTTTAGATACTCTCAGGAAAAGATTATTACCACGTACCTATTCCTTCTTATACCTATATATAAGCATCAAATAGTAAGTCAAGAAGAAAATAATCCCTCTGATACCACTTTGTAATGTCCCAATTTTGGGCGCCGCATAGAGGTACCCCGTAAACAGTTGGTCACATTGACTCAAGAACATTTCCCCAAATACCAGAGGCTGCTGAAAAGTAGTGAGGGGCATGGATGTGATAGTGGGGAATATATTCCCTCATTTTCATAGTAATGTAGAGGAAATAAACAGATAAAAATAGTGGAAGCTGTAATAACATAAAATAAGTAAACGTTAGGAAATTGAATGTAATAAATAACTTGAGCACGTATATAAATGATTCATGAAACACATGTCTAGGTAAACAACAAAACAAGTCACAATGCTGTAATATAGTACTAAACCAATGTAAAAAAAGAAATAAATAATCTCCATCACCATCTCAAGACTCATCTTGGTTTCATGCTCTCCATCTCTACAATAGTCAAGTACCTGACATAGAGGGGCACTTGACCTTATCTATACCTACAACAATATAATCAATTTGGGCCTAAAAGCATGACCTAAATAGGGTGTGAGACGAATCCCAGTAGAAAACCACCCATATATCTATGCCTAATATTTAGTGAATATATATGGTAGGTAGTAAGAAAAATGAAGCAGTAAAGAAGAAAGTACTCAAAAGTAAACAATCCTATAGTTTCAATAGCATTAATTTTCATATATCAAGTAAGAATATAATAAAAACATGTAACCCTTAGGGAAGTACTCACAGCCTAACCACTATGGTTCAACCAAACAAACACAAGAACCCCTCTGGGAACTACTCACAGTCTAACCCCTCTTGCTCATCTTTAGAAAAGACTCTCTGAAGATGCACTCACCGTCAATTCCCCCTGTGGTCTTGTGTCGGTAACTATAGACACTATGATGAAGCACTCAACTTAAAATTACTCCTATAGTCTCGTAATGTAGAACTAAAGACACTCTGTGGGAGCACAAACTCCATCCCCCCTATGGACTCACAATGTAAAAGTAAACAGAAACTCAGGAGAATCCCTCAGCATCTGTTCTCCCTATGGTCTACTACACCATGTTCTCACAGCCCAGTGTAAGTCAATCGTGCACAATGATGTTCAATAGCCAAATTAAACCTTAAGAACTACTTGGATAACAGCTTCAATAAGAACATGCCTAAACATCTACAAGAATATTACCACATCAAATAATATCACTCTATCCTAACAATAATAGGCATGGAGAACAAGCATCGTAACCGGCAAAGATTGACCAAATGGTCAATTTCAAAAAAAAATGGGAATCACATCCATATCATGGAAAATAACCCCATTCACAACCAAGAAACCTCTACTCAGGCACACAAGGCATAGCAGGCATTAATAGGGCCAAAATCCCTAAACACACAATACCTCGTTCTATGGTATTGGGAACTTTTTCACAGAATGTTCAAATACTAAGTACGGAAAGGCACAAACCACATACCTCGGCATCGTACAATCGATATACTCTGGATCAGGCCCTTGAATTTTCCTTGAATGACGTAGATCTATAAAAATGACTAAAAAGTTAAACCAATGATATCTCACGAATGGAGAGAAATAAAGAGATGAGGCTCTAGAAGATGGAAGAACTCACTGAGGCTATTCCAATGCAATCAATGGCTGTTGATTCGGTGAATGGATAGTAGGTCGAGGGCTCAATTAAGAATCATCGCTTCCAATAGTTCTTGGGAGAGACCGGGTTAGAAGAAGATGAAACTAGGAATAAGATGTGACCCCGGTCAGTTTAACGAAATAAAAAAACGTACAAAGTGTGTCTTTTAAAAGTGCAGGGCATGTATATGCATTTACAGGGACCTGCTTTGGGTGGTATCTAGGTCACCCCACACGGCCATGTACTCGACTGTTACATGGCCATTACATGGTCATACATGACAACTAGGTACATGGTGTGTACTCCTATGTACACGGTGTGTACTCTATAAATTTACATAAACTCCTCTTTTTCTCAAAAACAAAAAATATAAAGATCCATACTTGAGATGAAGATTCGGATTCTTATACTCGATCTAGTGGGAAAATACACTATTATAGTAAATCCATTTGATGATATGGTAAATCCTACTATTTTGTGTTTAATAGAAATAATAAATAGGTTTATTAATTCTTATAATTGTGATACTGATTATGAATCATCTTTTATTTATGGTCCTGATAATTCTAAATTTATGTGATACATTTCACATTCAAATTGAAATATTTCTAAAAATTAAGAAATTTTGACTAAGGATTATAAAAAGGATTCTACGGAAAATAAAAAAATCATATTTTAAAAAATAAGAAATTGAGATATTATATTATAATGTTTAATATATAAAAGGAGAAAATAATATTATTTATTCTAATATTTCTAAACATTAAAAGGAAAATTGCATTTTAATAATTTATTATTTATCTAAAATATATAACATATATAATGATCTTGATTATTTACTATAAAAAATTTAATCTAAAAAATGAAATTTTTAATTTAAAAAAATGATATCTACCTTCGTTCAAAGAATGTAAAATTATGAAAATATGATAGAAATGTTGAAAATAAATAAATATAAATCTTGTTTTTGTTATAATCATCATATTCTAAAGACGTAAAAAACAACTTTGTTAGATTTTGAACTGAGAAGGATTATACAGTTACATGTTTCAAATGTCATCTATAAGGATGTTATGCTGCTGAATATTATATAAGTTTCCCTTAATAACTTGGTATTAGCAGATTTTATATCTCTATGAATTAATGTTATCATGTACCATATAATGATTTTTTAATTCTACATGGTAACTAAAAAAATTTATTACTAAATGTATTAGACCCAAAAATAGCATGGGTACCAAAAATTATTTTTGTTTTATTTTAATAGGAATCTACCACATGAGCTTCAGTTTTAAATTAAATTGTGGATACTACTTAAATAAATTTATTATTTCATTGATTACAGGGAGTATTTAAATGTTTATATGCACTAATCATTATTTCTAGGTGGAACTTTTTGAAATAAAACTTATACTAAGAGGGATTTTTTCTATCTATTTTTCTTTTCACTTTCAATGGGAGATTTACATATTTTCTTCATTATTCTAGTATGTTATTTATTGTTTTTAAATATATGTTTTAATTTTTTTTATATCATTAATCTATCTATTCGTAGTATTAATTTTCCATTTAATATTTTTATATAATTAAAGTATAATTGATGATAATCTGTCATTATGATAATATCTACTTAAGAAGGAATTAGTAGTTATCTTTTTTTTATTAAAAAAAGGGGATAATTTTTAGATTGGAGAATTTAGTTTTGTAAAAAATTGGTTATTGTTTGTGCATGTTATTTCATGTATTTTTTTATTTTTTATTACAAAAATTATTATTATTATATGCAAATTAAAAACACTCTTATTACTTTATGTGAAAATCAATTTTCACTATGTCATTGTATTTTAATTATATATTCTGTTATATTTATTGGATTTATAAAAATAGACTTTCATATAAAATTTAACAATTTATATAACTATTATTCAACATTGATGAAGTCCAATTATGTCTCTAACATGTTCACATTTTGGTCCAAACTTGATCCAATCTTTTTCTTTCTTAATAATTTTTTATTTTCTATTTTTTTTGATGTTTTGCTGAATTATTATATTATAACATGAGTTATATAGATCAAAATCTAGTGAAAATTCTTTATTTAGATGTCAATTAGATTTATCTACATTTAATTAGAATAAATATAGGCTTAAATTACTATTTTAATGGTCTAAATGATGCTCTAAATTTAGAAAACAATTTTGGAATTCAAGAATTTATGTAATTTAAAATCATTTGAATTTCCTTGAAATTTATTTCATTTCACACCATAATTTCATGCTTTTTGTTGGATTATAAATCTAAAAAAAAATTTAATATTAATTAAAATTCAGGAAAGTTTAATAATCGTTATCAGATACTCTAAACTTGACATAATTTATCTAATAGTTTCATCAACTTTTTACAGATTTCAGATCATGTTTTCTTTAAATTTTAATATATCTATTAATAAATTTGTATGATTGTTTACTAATCTATTATAAAGATCTTGAAAATATCTCCAATTATGTCTTTAACATATAATAAAAATTCAATATTTTATATATTATAGAAATTTTCCAATGTTTGTAATAACAAGTTTCACAGGTTCTCAACTTCATTTCCAACATCCCATCTAATTTTTATGTATACAAAAAATTATCCAATGTTTTGTGATATCAAGTTTTATAGGCTTTTAGATTCATTATCATCCTACTGTAAGGCTTCCATCAGATTATTTTATAGTGTTTCCACCGTACTGCGAGGTTCAAGACTAACCACAAGGGTAGAGCACCTTCATCACAGTAGTACAATAACTCCATGGTAGTCATACCTCTTGTGATCTCTCTTCATGAGTAGACTATGCATAGTAGCACATCACTAGCTACATGAAACAATCATTTCCTTATTAACATCAGCAAAACCACTCTTCACTGATTTCCAACCACTACAATAGCTCAAACAAACAAGTTTCATGATAACATATTTGATGTGCTTCAATGAATTGTGTTCTCCATGTGAAATAGATACTGTGAAGGGTATTTAAAAATTCCTAAAATATTATGATGAAACTACACACCCTAACTATACTTATTGCATGCATTATTTTTAGTAACTATTCACTATTTACATGATCGGCATACTAATCACATGCCTACATGAACCAATCTCACTTTCCGACATGGTAAGCATGGTGATAGCGCCATGGTAAGTATACTGACCGTGAAAGGTCAATTAAAAACGTTAATTATTTTTTCATAAAATCTAGAATATCATACACCCTCTATTTTCTTCTATTTTGATTGTTTTATTCACTGCATTCTATTTATTATTATTTTAATTACATTAATAATTTGTAAAATTAATATATATTTCATAAAAACCATGGAATGTTTTCTTAATATATATTTATTACTTTTTATATTTTATTTAATTTATTCCTTATTTTTACATAAAAAAAATGGGTATTTTTGGAATATTTAAATATTTATATTTTTAATTTATTTATTTATTTATTTTATTAAATCCTTTCTAAATTAAAATATAATGTCAATGAAATTATTTAGGCTTATTTTGTAATATTTAATTCAGTTTATTTAACATTTAATTTCAAGTTTCATGAAATTAGAACACCTTTTTAAATTTAAACCATCAATTATCATAAAATTGATATGGTATTTCATTGACATATTATTATGGATACCACTTCATTAAATTATTAGGAAATTCATATTAGATTGAATCAATCATTATTTTTTTAATCCAAACTATAATTTTTTCGATTATTCAAGATGATAATATTTTGTTGCCTGATTAATTTTGAGATTTGAACATGAATTACATTACCCATATAGAGATTGGTTTATTAGATTTTTTTGATTCTATTTAATGGAGTCAAGAATGATCAGAACTGAAAACCATGACAATGATGATCTCATACATTCACACTCTTACGAAATTCAAGTGATCTCATTCATAACAATTTAAATCATTTTTTATGAACACTTAAAGAAGGAACAATTCTTATTAGACTTTATTCTATTTTAAGGTCTATATGTACCTATTTTTGAATGTCAAAATCACACTATCTACAACATCTGAAAGGTCCTACATCAATTGTTTTATCACTATCAATTCCTTCTACCTCTATCCAGTTTTATTATTTGTTATATCTTTTGTTTCAAGGTATAGGTTTGCACATAATCCTTTCTCACATAGGGTATAATACCTCTAAAAAGTATTCCCTAGGTTGGGAACACCTGGAAAAAAATTATAACACTTAGGCTAGGTGTACTCATACAGAAATCTTGGGTTTATGTCTTCTCCTGCAAAATGTTGTGCGTGTAGGTTTGGGTATGATACTCATAAAGTCCTAGGTTGGTATTTCTCCCATGTAAAAATATATTTTTTTATTTATCCCATTTAAATGCATCTCTCTCTTAATTAGTGTGTGACATAATCCGCCAGTTGGGGTATGGAGATCAGACCAATTCCTTTAGACTAAACCGGTATAAAATCCCAGTGTTCCTTTTTATTTCCCACTACTAATTAAATTTAATAATTAATTTATCTCACATAATTTTTATAACTATGATAATTTTAATAAAGTAATATTCACCACCCTCTAGTCTGTCTATTGTCAACCATTCTGACCTAACACTTTCCAGTATGTGTATATAGTAAACCAGTGACTATGTCTAGGGAAATATCATCCCACTTACATTACAATATGAAAAAAGGTTTTAATTGAATAGAAGATCACTAATTATCCACCTTATTCTTCTGACATGTTAGACACCATTACAAAAAATATACAATAGAATATGACATTCATAACAACCATTTCTAATGAATCATATCATGAAACCTCATGGTAGTCCTATGGTGTATGAATCGGTAAAACCTATATACACCATCCATAAAATCTTATCATAGATATATATTGACAACCATCCCACTTTAAAAACACAAATTTCCAACGGGAGACTGTGACCACTCACCGGTGGTCTCCCAACCATTTAGGATTTTACCCAAGCATTGGAAATCAATTTATAAGTGTCTATACAGCTGAACCCCCTAATAAATTGATGAATTAGCATTTAATAATTTTATAAACACATTACCACAAACCACTTACACTCCAAAGATCATCTCAATGGAAAAACTCATCAGAGACCACTCCTCCTTTGATTCCATTAAGGATTGAGTTTTTAGTTTCCCAGTCAATGTATCAATGACCATATTTCCTTTCCAATGAGTATACAAAATATCAAAATCAAACTTTTGGAGATACTAAACCTTACATCATTGCTTTATGTTTTGATCATTCTGAGTAAAAATTTACTTCAAGCTCTTATAGTTATAATATACCTTAAACCACTCCCTAAATAGATATTGGTGTCATATTTTGAATTCATGTATGACAAATACCAATTAAATATCATGAGTATGTTAGTTATTATCATGATGGAATAACTTGTGATATCTATATGCTACTAAATGCTTCTCCTTAATTAAAACACAATAATATTTTACCAGATGGATTGCAGAAAACGTTATAACATGAACCTAGTTGTAGAATAATCAGAACTAGAGTGGAATTAAACCATACCATTTGTTCCTCAAAATATCAATGTCATGTTTAATTCCACTCGAAATTCATACCCTTTCTGTTACAAGAAATAATTAGAACTACAATCCATGAAAAGTATCAAATAAACCACTGATAATAACTAACAAATCCCAATAATATTTGGATATCAAAAAAAATTATAGGCTACTCATAAGACATAAATACCTATAAATTTTATTTATCGACTGAGATTAACCTAATAGATTTAAAATTCCCATGAAATATCACTTCTCGGATAAAAAATTTACACTTAGAAAGTAAACCATACTATAGATTTTCTATTAATATTAAAAAGATGATATCCAATGATCCATGTGTTCTTCCTCTGTCTTAGAGTACCACAAAATGTCTTCCCAAAACATAGCTACAAAATACTCCAAGAACCAATGAATGATTAGGTTCATCAAATCCATAAGTACCATATGAGTGTTAATGAGATTGAGTGGCATAATTGGGAACCCAAAATTCCCATAAAATCTTATAAACATTGTCTTAGGTATATACTATTCTCATACTCATAAATTGTTATCCCCTAACATAGATATATCTTACATAGAGATTATCCCCTCTGAGTTGATAAAAAATATCATCAGTCCTTGGAAAAGGATACTAGTTTTTAACCAATAACATGATTTAACATTCTATAATCCACACAATTTTTGAGTATCCTGTCTTCATTTTTAATAATGTGAATAGGTGAATCTCAAGGTGACATGAGGTATGAATAAATTCCATGGCCTAAAGGTCTATAAGCTAAAACTTATGATCACTTAACTCAGTATGATCCATGATATATGGTGGAATATAAATTTTAATTGTACCAAAGAGAAATTAAATAGTGAATAAAATCTATCTCTATAGTGGTATCTAGAAAAACGGTAAAGACCTTAGGGAATACAATCACCACTGCATGGTGTGATATTCTCAAGTGAGATTCAAAGGATCAAAGAACATCTCAGATAACTAAAAGATATCAACCCAGTGTAAGGAACAATTCCTTAACATTGATCATCAAATCCATTCTAATAATCATGTCATAGGTATCAGGATCCAGAAACATTAAATCCCAAATTTCATTAAAGTCAACAATCATCTCCTGACATGTGGGACATCTAATACATTTTTCGAAACACATTCTCAAATTCATGGAAAGTTCCAAACAGAATGGAATAAGATCCAAATGTAATCCGAACAATTCATCCATATTTGATGATATAAATGAATGAGTATCACCTATATCAAATAAATCTTGAACAATAGTGGATAAAATAAAAACCATATCTTTAATAGTATTTGGATCTAATTTTGTTTCCACAGGTGCATACTATATTGTAAAAATTAGTCTAGCCTTAGTTTTTCCCTAAATAATCATAGCCACATGAAAATATATGTTGTTCGGATGATAAGACCCACCACCCTGGGAAGTATCAGAATAAATCTGAAAACCCTTAGTGGGTGTGGATCCATCCTTACTAGCATGGTACCTCCTACCACACAAATTCTATAGATGACTTGATTTTATACAATGATTAAAAGTGTGGTGAACTATTGTTTAGATTGTATAGGATTAACCAAGCCATCAATATTGATACTATAAAACCTCATTCTATCTTAAAAAATAATATATAACATTTCATGAATAATAATGAGGACCCTTTCATTTCTATTTGTAGACTGAAGACACAACCATGCTAATAGCTTTGCCAACTTAAGCTCTACTCAAACTCATTCTCCTAGCTATGTCTACCCAAACAATCGTTATTTTTTAGACCACTACTATTAAGGTAAAAATTCATAATAGATTATTATTGATTGAATATAATCCCTTAGATCCATCTTTAACCCTCTATTCTTAATGTAATAATTTCTAACAAGCAATGGAATTGTGTTAACCAAGTCATCAAACCAAGTGTAATACTCCCAAATTTTTTGCTACCCTTTCTTTAAGGATAGAAATTACCATTCTTCATAACATAAAACATCTCAGGATAAAACTTCAGGTTGAATAATTTCATTAAAAAAGACTATGATAGGTCCTTTCAAAACTCATCTTGGTTGATAGAGTCCCACTATATTAGTATATATTCTTCAATAATTTATGTGGAAAATCCCACCTTTAATTACTTAGAATTTTTTAGACTATTGAAGACCTTTTTAATTAACTCGGTCCATTTCTCAAATTCTTGGTGTCCTTTATCACAACATAGGACTTGTAGATTATCCTTTGATAATTTTTATCCATGATCCACTACTCATCCCTAGTGTCTGTTACCCGATTCACCTAGAGTTTGAATAATGTGAGTTATATGATTAGTTAATGAATGATCCCCATAAGGATTTCCGTGTGGGACTTTTCTTATGGATTCCCCATTCAGATTCAAAAGCTCTCTCATATGAGTAATTTTCTAGTAAAAATAAGACAACAACCAGCTATCGTAAGATTAAATTCCTAAATCATAAAGCCAACATCAAAAATCCTTATTATTTCCTTTAAACACTAAGAATTTAAAGAAATATTATATTAAAAGAATAAAATGAATAATCCTAAAAAGGAACATTCGAGTAAAAAAAATCTTGTATATGGTTCTTTTAAATAACCTCAAACACCACGTATTAATATTGATCAAAAAATTCATGAACACCCATGGTAACTCTGGTTCAGACACAAAAATGATCTTTCCAAACACTATTCCACACTTTTGACCTATATTTCAATTGTTTTAACTCATTTTTACCTAGACCTTGAAGAAATCCTAGGCAATGTCATAACAATTCAGGATTTTTTATCCTTTGAAACCATTTTGTAACAAAACAACTCATGTTAACTTGGAACATCACCCAAATTTTCCCACCACAAGATAAAGGACCAACCATGTCTCCATTATTACCAAAATAATTCAGAATATTATAATTCAACATGGATGAAAATGATATAACCATGAGACATAAAACAACAAGACAAAGGAAAAATATAAAAACAAAAAATATAGTACTAAAATGAGACTCCATGTCACAAACCATCGCCAATAAAACATCCCATTATAAAGATGATGAAACTTAAGAGAATCCATAATAAAACATGATTTCATTCCCAATATCATTTTACTATAAAAACACATATATAAATTCCAAAAGGAAAAAAATAGGGTTTTAACACCTATCCTAATTGCATTTCACCAATGAATCAATAAAAGGTATATTGGCTTGAAAACCTACACTCAATATTTAAAAAAAATCATATTTAGAATTCATTTTCATAAGATAAAACCACCTTCAAAAACAAATTTTGGTTTTTTTGAAAATCCCTTTCATAATCAAATAAGAAATTAATATAAAAATTATATCTGACAAATAAAGTAAAGATAATAAATACAATCCAAGGACACACCATAAGATAACATAGTTAGAAAAAAACTATGAAAAATATCATCATGTGAAGAACCAAATATAAATTACTAAATAAACAATTTATGATCTTACTTATGGGAATACATATGTTAACAAAAATAAATCACTAATATAGGAATCATGTGAATAGATCCAATATCGATTCCCATCATGATCTATCAATATCAATCCTCAAGTGGAAAAAGTCACTAGGAGTGACAAGTATATTTATCAACACACCCAAGGTCTCCAGTGTAATAGGTTTTCCAATGTTATTTGGATAGAATGATCGTAATTTAAAAATAATTATCGAAGATAATCAAACCAAATTTTATGTTTGAAAACACTTTTTCTAATCGTAAAAAACTTTATGTAATTTTATAAAACTTATAGTGTGCACCAATTGTTTTTAAATAAAATCCCTTTTATAACATAGATCACATGATTGAAACCAATTTTGATATCAAATATAACCCTTTCATAACAAAAACCAAATGATATAACATGAATGTCATGTTATTAATGAATTATAACCTTTGTATATAGAAATTATCATCAATAAAAGAGTAAAAATAATAATATTTTATCCCCCAAATCGGTGGGTTTAATATAATCAAAAAGGGGTCTGAGGGTCATCAGAATACTCCCTTGGGAGCATAAATATTGAGAGGTAAAGGTGTAAGATTAGACAAAAATTAGAGGATTTGAATATTTATATTATTTCTAAAAGTTAATAGACTATAATAAAACCTCATTAATTGCACCACAGAATAACCAGGTCATGCTATAGAGCACCTTTCCACGCATTAATCATGCCTATACATCTGCCACCAAGATTTTATGGTGGAGATATTATCCAAATTATATTATCCAAGGATAAGAAAATGGTGTAGACCATGAACAATGCCACAACTTCACCAAACTGCAAGAAACATCAATCCCACAACCAAATAAATTAACTCCTTTGCCTTTTCCACAACATTGTAGGGATCAAATGAATAGAAGTTCAACGTCACACAATTTTCTCGGTGGTGCACTTCTATAAAAATATGTAGTATCACTATAATATATATCTAATATAACCATGGAATAGATGAATCCCTATTCCATAACCATCATCTAATTGGTATAGGAATCAAAATTCTCCCTCAAGGGAACTATACTAGAGCCAATTCATTACAACTCCACGATCTCACTCCATATAAAAACCCATTCCCTCTACAATGTATCATCCTATAGAAAACTTGTAAAACATAAAATTACCTCTAAAGCATCCTATGATCAATGTAACAACTATTAATCCTTAAAACACAGTTTACCCATAACTATATATTTTCACATAATTACTCTATTTAAATCATAAATCAATTCTATTAGAATGGTATTTTTCAAAAAAAATAGGTGTGTATGCAACACATGTGATAACGTAATGATTAATTTCTATAAAAAGTAAATCTTTATATCATAAAATTATTATTATATTTTAATTAATAATTTAAATTTTATATAATATGTTTAATTTCATTTTTAGGTATAAAATATTCAGTATTAGGATCAACTTCATTTACCATAATAATAGTGTAACGTTTTATTAAAATATTTTTTATTAATATCAAGGAATTTATATGGAAAAAACTAAATTGAAATATTTTAAATAATTAATCTAATATGATGTTGAATAAAATGAATAACAATATTTAAACTCATTTATTTATTAATCAATAAAAAATATGATTTTTAATCTGTAATGAAAAAAATATAATTTCTCTAATTATTTTTTTATATAGGTTATCTATTTTAATTTAATTGTTAATTTTACAATATATTTAATTTCATTGGATTAAATAAATTGTATAATTTGTTTTATAAGTCTCTAATTTGGTTGTATGTGTTATGTTATATTTTTAATAAAATCAAAAATCAATTAGTTATAAATTAGTTACATAATTTTAAAACAAGGGTTACATGTAGAAACATAGTGGTAAAATTCTTATAACATGTTTACATTTTTTAGTTATTAATTACCCAAATTCTTCACAAATTCAATAATTTCTTTATTTTTTGTGCCATTACCCATGTAATAGTTTCATGAAATTATTTAAATATATGGGGTGTTTCAAAAAGCTCAATTTTCTACTCTTATAAACAGGTATCAATTACACCCTTTCAATCACACGCCTCCCTTTAGAAACACTCCATGAAAATAAAATTATTTTTTAATATACCTATAATAATCTCACAAAAACAGAATCCCTTGGTTTATCATAGTTATTTTAATCCCTTCAATTTCAAGGTAACATCAAAGTGAAAAAGAAAGCATCCAATGTAAGTGTTATCTTCTATTAAGGTTTTCTCTGAATCACATTCTCAAAAATATCTTATAAATAAAATAATATAATTATTTAACATTCATTAATATAATTATTTTTTAATTTTTACTATAAAACAATTATTTATTCATTTTCATCCACTTATAAAAAAATTATTAGTGCATTGTGCAGAATACTGTCACCACGAAGCAATGTCATTTTTTCAATTATCACATTAATATATATAATTAATAGTGTTAGTGATGAGTAAATGTTATATATATCATATAATTTTGATTTTTAAATGTCAAACTGATATCCAACTTCACCCCCTCTCACACATTGAGAAATAGGAATGCTAATCATTCATATGTGTGGATTACCACTTCCATGATGAAATGTTTTGTTAATATTTCATATATATTTTCATAAATTATAAAAAATCATGAAATATGATTCAATAAAATAAAAATAAAAAAATTATCATTATTAGTCTATTATAATGGTCCTCTTTCCGAAGATATGCCTCTTTAACCATACTCTCCAATTGATTTTATGTCTATTTATGTCTTGGATAACTTGACTATATATGTGGGTAATTCATTAAAACACAATTATGCATAACTATGGGAATATGAAAAAAAATATAATTATAATATATTAAGAAAGTTTTTATTTTTATATGGATATTAAAATTTAATAGTATGTATTTAACTTATTATTAATTTAACATTTTTGATCCGCTAAGATTACTAAGATAAGATCTTATCAAATATGTTTTCACATAAGATAACCAATAAAATTATGGAAAAATAAGGAAATTATAAAACAATATTTCATATATATTATATTATCATAAATGATATATCAATGGTGAATTTGTTTTCAATTTATATGTATGGACATCAACATTATAAAATGTGTGATAACGGATAATTATATTTACACCTTATGGTTGAAATGAGCTAAAAGTAACAAATATATCTATAATAAATTTTTATATATGAGGAATAAAAAAGTTAAAAAAATATTTATATGTTTAAAAAATATATTATTACATAATATACTTATTTTAGAGGCGAGTTTAGAGTGTGACCGTCTATGCTATGAAACAAGTTAATGGTTTCAATCCCAACTTCCTTGCATTCAGACATGTTTATGTTACACACCATGTAAAAATTATATGGTATTCTTACCTAAAAATTTAATTTTTATATCATTATTATCTAATATTTCACTATATTAATTTTTTAATTTCATTTTATCTTTCTCGTAGGGTTTCCATTCAAAAGTTACAGTGGTTGTAATGGGTTTTTTTGAAAGAAAACGTTTCCATGGGTTACAATAACTTTTACCAAACAGTAATTATTCTTGAATGATCCATTCAACCATATGAAGATGTTATTTTTTATTTAAACAGTCTTTTTTAGGTAAATCTTCGTTCACACCACTTTATTATAACTTTATGATTCTATTATTTTGTCAAAATGCATTTGATTAAGAATAATTTCAATTTATTTTAATTCATTTTGCTTCTCTATACATCTTTTTTACTTCCCACCAATGTTATCCTTTCTATATGAGAAAATCAAATTTATTTTATCTCAATGATCCATTTTTTCCATTTTTTCATTAAATAAATGATTCACCATCTTTTGAACAATGTTTTATTTTCAATAACAACATATCAAAATGTTTGAAGACTTTTTTCAAGCCTTTCAAAATAAAAGCTTTTTTCATTTACTCATTTTTTTCTTTTGTTAAAGTTTATATGTTTCTCAAGTTACCATTCATAAATAGTCTTATTAAAAATACATTTTTCCTTGCATTTTCACATACATTTTAAAAACATTTTTTCATTTTAAAGGATTCATTATTAATGTTTCTTTTTGAAAAGTAAATGCTTTCAAATTATTTTCACTTAGCCTTTTTAACAAATGTTATTTATTTAAAAGTGTTATTTATTTGAAATTATTTATATTAAAGATTCTAAAAGTATTTTAATTATCTTTTCAAAAAAAATTAATATAATTTTCAATTCAATGTTTTTAATTGTTTTCTAAAAACATTTAAATTTTCACATATTCTTACACTCCAAGGTTTATCATTCTTGAATGGATCTATTGATCACCATATATAGGTAATTAAGGAATTATTATTTTTAGAAAATTAATTTCTGATATCTTATTATTTTATAATTTCATTATATGTGATGTTTTTATTAGTTTAATGAACCCATCCAATATTCATGTGTTCTCTATAAGATGATGAATGTTGTAATTTATAGTTCCACAAAAATGAATTTATTTGTAGATGTATGGGACATATATCTACTGCCAATGGATTAAGAAAAGTATTATATATCTTGAGATATAAATTTAATGTGAATAGTTTAGTGAGTGGCTAGATTCCCAATGGGTGAGTTTGATGGTGTCAATATCAACTCATAATATTACTTGTGATCAGGTTTTTGAGTAGATAGGCTCACTAAGGGTTAGTGTGATAGAAGTAATCAATACATTATATTTTACTTATGAAGAGGTAAGGGAGTATATATATTTAAAAGTTATGAGTGTGATGGTGTTTTTCTCTGCTAAAATATTTATGTGTGAACTTGTTAGCAAGTAGATGGGTTCACAAAGCATGAGTGAGATTGTGTTAAGATCCACTAAAACATTTACATGTGAATAGGTTAGTGAGTATTCAAGAACTAAAAGGGTTTGTTTTGTTGAATTAAATACTACTAAAAATTCAATAAATGAAAATGTTATTGATTTACTGGGTTTAGAATGATAAGAAAACACATGTTCTTGTTTTTTCCACACATTCATATTCTTTATCATGAAATTAAATGTTTTCATCTTGAAAATTATTTATTTTTAATGGATTACCTATATTTATTTCTCTCACACATGTTTTATGATTATTTATATTTTATTTTAAATAGGTCAAATCTATTATGATTCCACAATAATTTTTTTTGATATTAGTTTAATCCATCATGTTTTCTTGTTCTTATCAATTTTATTTGAAGATTTTATTATGTTATTCATGTCATTCATATATTATCCTCTATTTATATGGAATAATTCTCTTTGAAATGTCTTCTCACCAACTTATCAATTGATATCACCCCTTTTTATGTTTCTAATCCATAGGTTATGAATTTTATTCTATCATGTGATATGTTTAGAAAGGTATTATAGAAGTATTATTATGGATTAATGTTTTCAAGTGTCATAAAATAAGTTATTTACATAAATCATATCTAAGAAACTCAATTCAAATCTATGTATGGTTTAATTATTTATGAGATTGGATAAGTAATTTTTAGGGATTTTTTTGGATCACTGTACTGAATACCATAGAGAATATTATAAGAATAGGAAAATATGATGAACTATTGGTGAAGTATTGAGTATATGGTTTCCCTAGAAATACATCACTATCAAGATACAATTGGTGGAAGTGGTTTACACACTGATCCATTTAGATTTAATAACCCCAAAAAATAGTTTTTGTGTATATCTGGATGATTATTTTAGTAAATAGGGAGTACACTATTACTACACACCTGGTTTCACAGTCCCAACCATATTTTTTTGGTTTATCATTTAAAATTTATGACTATGAAGGATTAATTTCCATGTTACTTAGAGAAATTAGGATTAGAATCCATTCATATCCCTACGTAATGTAACGTAGGTAGTACCAAGAGAGTTACAAGATTAACCATGTGTGAAATAATTGAATGAAAGTGTCATATGTTGAGATAAAGTTTTTATTCGTGATGAAATATTTTAATTGAACATTCATATTCACAGACTATAAATCTTTTAGATATTATCATAACATTTTTGGGTTTATTATTTGGATTAATAAATACCTTAGAAATGATGTTGTGAAGTTATGTCCTTATGAAACCCTAAGAAGCATATTTCTGAAAAAATAGTTTCCCAGTTTCCCCATAGATAAGTTATTAGGTATATTTCTAAAATATATATCATGATCTTTTAATGAAACCCTCATTTCTTATATTAGTATTATTAATAAAATTGGGAGGGGATAATTTATTTAAGGGTTCAGAATGAAACGACTAAAATTTTGAATCCTTTAAAATACATATTATGTTCCATAACTTCATTCACATGCTACTCCTAGTGTAAAAAAATAAAAATAAATTATTAATACATTATTAATAAATGTTTAATACAAACTATGATGGTAGGAAAATAACAACTATTACTATTAATAGATAAATATTTAATAAGAGTTAATATTGAAAGGGTTATTTCCCATAAAAACTATTTTATTTATAATATACATTTTATTTTAAAAGAATAAATTTATAAATTTTAGAATTTAAATTTTTTAATTTCAAATTTAATTTTTAATTCCCCATAGAAATTTTTTTTGCATTAATTTTTGATATTTTTCTAAAATTATTAATCTTTAAGTGAATAATAAAAATACACATATTTGATTAATATCATTAATTTATAAAATTATTTAATTATTTTAATATATTGAGATATTTTTAAATTTTTTCTACTAAATTATATATTATAAAATATTACAAGTATTTTCAAAATACTATGTCAAATTCATAATCCTATTGTTAATATTTGAATGTATATATTGTGATTTAATCAAAACTGTTTTGTGTCATTTTATTAAATAATTATAACAAGATAGGATGGTGTTTTTGATTTATATTATGGTTGTCTAAAAAATATTTTAAATTTAATAATTAATTAAAATTCATTATAGTCAATTTAATTAATAAATCTATCATAATCGTAAATCATTTTTCTAAAAAATAAAACATTTTAAGATATGGTTATTTACGCATTAGAAGGACTAACATTAAAATTAATATCCCTAATAAAATAATGTTAATCTTTAATAATAATTATTTATTTTTAAAATATTGATATTTTTTTATTTAATATATCTAATTTCATATTTAGGAAAAAAATTAGATTATTTTGATTAAATCTAATTACCCTAATAATGGTGAAACATTTGTTTTTAAATTATGGTATTATTAAAATAAAGGAATTTAAATCAAATTAATTAAACTAAAATACATTTCTTAATGAATATAATATGATTTATAAACACATAAATAAATATTTTAAGACTTAGTTAATTTTTAATCAATACTAAATAATATATAAAATTATAATGGTCAAAATTCAATTTTTCTAATAAAACAATTTTTATTTAAATTATCTGTTTTTGTTTAAAATATAATTTAATTATATTCCAAATTTGGGTTGGATTAAATAAATATAAAATTTATTTTATTAACACTAATTTTTTTATTATGTAATATTTTTAATAAAAAAATCACTTAGTAAAAAACCAGTTATCAATTTTAAAATTAAGAGTAAAATGTGAAACCATAATAGTAAAAGCCATATGACATTTTTTAAAATTGTGTAGAAATATATTTTGTGTATTTATTAGCCCAATGTCACCCCAAACTAAAAATTTACAAAACTTACACATTGACCATGGAATTGTGTTATGGAATTATTAAAATATTATGATTGTTTCCAAATGTTTCCCTTTCACTATTATAAAAGTGGATCACATAAAACCTTCCGAACATTAAAAATACCTTAAGATTTCATCAATAAATCTCTTCCATTTAGTCTATATATAACCATATCCCAAAATAATAATACCATTTTAACTCATAGTTAAGCAAAGACAGTCATTTTGAAGGTAACTACCAAGGGAAAATCAATTCTCCAACATATGTGTTATCTCCTCTTAAGATTTACTTGATCATATTTCTCTGAGAAATATCTTATCATGATATTTATATGATGACATTTATATAATTATTAGACATATATGATGTTAAATTAGTGTAAAACCACTTATTTATTTATTTTTATTGACTTAGAAGAATAAAAGAGCATCATTACTAGGTTTCCAAGACCACTGCCTCCACAAAGAAACATCCTTGGTTTTATGCTGCAACTTTTCATGGATGGTATTTTTCACGACTTTTCCCCCGTGGAAAATTATGTGACTACCCCAAGACCACATACCAAAGGCCATGGGCTGGTGACTAGTTCCAAATGAATTATCATGCAATTTGGAGGCATTTTTTGGGTACCTATACACACACACACTCACAACCCTATCCCACAATGAATAAAAGGACGACATGTATGCTACTAAGAAAACCACTAAGAGTAAATATTATAAGCTGATAATAAAGGGGGCATAATACAATACCATCATAAGAAAAATTTTAAAGAAGAGGATATAGATGTCTCTAGAAACCCTTTCATAGAAAATCCTACTTGATGGGTAGGTGAAGTGTAGATGCCTGAATCCATAGGAGTACGCCTCATCTGTTCGATCACACTTGGCGCTGCTTGGTCCTAGACCACCATGGTATCCATCAAAACATTGTTTGTATACACAAAACATGACACGTGTTGTTGAAGCCCGTGTTGGGGTGAGTAACATAACACTAAGTAGGGACCCCAAACCACAAAGAAAATACCACAAAGAAAAGATCCCAAAGAAATGACCACAAATAAAAGTACATGCGAAGTAGTTGACCACTCCTGTAGGTATAATCTAAAGTATATAATGATAGACTTGCAGTTATAATTTTGAACATCTGGTACTACTGAGGGACTCAGCCTCAATGAGTTACTGAGGTATGTTGGGCCACTGAGTTCTCCTCATAACAGAGGTACGTTGGGCCACTAAGGGTGGCTCGTCACTAACGTATGTAGGGACACTGAGGTCCCCACATCACCGAGGTCTACGGAGCCACATAGGTCCACTCATCACTAAGATCTTATAGGACACTAAGGTCAGCACATCACTGGGGTCTCCTAGGCCACTGAGGTCTGCACGTCACTAAGGTCTGTTGGGCCACTAAGGTCCACATGTCACTGAGGCCTACTAGGACACATAGGTCCACACCTTACTGAGGTCTACTGGGCCACTGAGGTCAGCTCCTCACATCCTTATCATCATATCCAGTAATAGGATTCCCACTCCTAGCGCACTTCATTCTGAGAGAATCTATTCCTAAATGAATTGGTCATATATCAACATCCACTAAAACTCACGTAGAGAATTTCAAATGCATCGCCTCTTCACAGGGGGGCCAATTTCGTAAACCACTCATCAATAAGATGCACGGTTTGGAATTTATGAGTCTATTAATGAAGGGGGTCGGTCGGGCCGTGGCCCAGTCCGCCCCAGTCAGACCGACACGACCAGACCTGACCTGGCTAGGTTTGGCTGACTCAACCAAATCTGGTTGGGTATGGGGTGACCAGGTCTAGCATGGATCGATGGACAAGCCTATTAGACCTGCTAGACCCGACCCATTGGGTCGAGGGTCTGGCCCGCTGAGCTTCCCAATAGCCATGTCCCCTTCCTCCAGCCCAACCCATACTGGTGGGGTGATTTCTATCCAACCAGGCCACCTAGCATCACAGTTACCCCTCTAGCCTAGACCATGATAGTGGAATGGTTCGGTATATCTTATACGTGGCGGGCGTTGTGTCCACTCTGCATCGCACGACCAGCTCAGCCGCCTGCTTCCTTGCATGCGGTCACCTAACTGTGTGTTGTTTCCCCATTGCGGCCTGCCCTAGCCATGGCCTGCTCTCACGATGCACATCCAGAATGTGCCACCTCCCGCATGTGGCAACTTCCACGTTCTACATCCCACATACGGATTTTTGTTGCCGCAGCAGACCTCTTGTTTGCGACACTCCCTCTACAACTGCCAGCTCCCATGTCGGCGATCATTCACCCCATGCTGTCATCTCCCTCAGCCTCAGGCACATGTAGATCCACCGTTGTAGTCCTGCTTGGACCGCATATGTCATCACTTCATTAAGAATAAAAGAAAATGGCAATGTATAAGGATGCTCAAAGAACACACGATGTACGGGTCACAACCTTTGTTCATATCAGGGTGATTCATCATTGATATAAGTTTAACCAAGGATAAATAAAACACGAATCCAACTTATCACAACTCCCTTCATGAAAAATACCATTCCCGCATATAAGATAGAACCTTGGGTCAAATTTTTATTGAATTAACAAGTGTTCTTTGTTTATAAATGAAGAATGATGGAAAGGTAAACACTTATAAATAAAACCCTACTTGGTTTTGGATTGATCATTGATAAAGTGTGAGTCTTGCATTCCTTATTCATAAATCCACCATCGTTTGATCTGAATCTATTTTTTGATCAGTCATCATTCATAGTTTGTCATTATCCAATAAATTTCTTCCATGGTTTTAGAGAAAACTCTTGGATCCTCCCCTGATCATGTATCCATGTTAATCAACCTAATAGAAGAAATGTGTTTCAGCATTTCTATTAAGATGAGTCATCACATCTTTATGATATTTCATTTATGAAATAAAATAGAATATCTATTATTCTTGAGTTGCAACATCATTACAATATTTTATTTATGAAATGAAACATATGGATTGACGTTTCATTTCATCGAAACATTTTTTGAATAAAATATAATTTCTTACGTTTATTTTATTTTTCCATCAAACACCCAATGATTAACATTTACCCTCGACCCGTGCTGGTCAAGGATAGGCCTCACCTAAGGATATAACACCCTTACGAGCTCAAAGGTACTCTAATATTTTTAATCCAAGTTTCAATTTATGAGTTATAAGGATTAAAAAAATTATTTTATTATTTTATTTACAGTCACGTCCTAAAAACTACTTTCCATAATCAGCCCGCACCGACCAATGTTAGGCTCCGTCTAAAGAAATCATTCTCTCACAAGATCCATGTTGGAATAATTTTTTCAATCTGAGTCACTGTTTGTGAAATATAAGAATTAGAAAAATAAAAATATCTAGATTTAATTATTTTATTTACAGTTATTCCATTTTCAGATTCTCTCACTAGAGGCCTGCACCGACAAAAGTTTAGTGACTCCTAGGGTAAACATGCCATCCTAAATGCCATAGTTCCCTCTGATTTCTGATTCGATCACCCTATTATGAGTTATTCTACTTTTTTTTGGAAAACCACTACCGCGTTCTATTTAAAAACATAAATTTTTTTGACAGACCATTCCTGGGACACTGAGACTCAGAATCACATGTTGTCTCAGTGTCTACAGTCAGAATTTTCCATGAAATTTTCTAAAAATAAAAATTGGGATAATATAACTCATTAAATTCTCTCCACCTTTATTATTTACTTCCCCAAAATCCAAACAAAGGGATTCCCAAACAAATAAGGGTACGAGTACAAACCTGAGCCTCTCGCTCCCATGTCCTCAGATAGAGATTCCTATGATGCCACCAAATGTGCACTATAGTAATTTATCACCCATGGAGGGTCCTCTCCTATCGATTCTTGATCTCTACTAGAAACTCTAAGAAAGTAACCATCTCATCAACATCAAGCTTCCCCTAGTCAATGATGTGTGATGGGTCATGTTTTTATCTCCTTAGCTGGGATACGTGGAAGGTGTTGTGCACCAACTCCCACAATGGAGGTAGGACCAAGAGGTACACCACCTCACACACACTACACAGTATCAGAAAAGGTCTGATGAACCTTAGAGATAACATGTCACCCCTTCCAAATATCAATATCCCATGTCGAGGAGAGACCACAAGAAACGCATGGTCTCCCTCCTCGTACTCCAAGGGTCTTCATAGCCTATCAGTATAGTTCTTATGATGGATTTGTTCAATCTTCATTCACTCCTGGATGACCTACACCTTCTCTACAGTATCCCACACCAACTCTCGTCCCATGGGTGTAGACCCTTTGTGGTCAGTCTAGCATTGTGGAAACCTGCAGGGTCACTCGTACAAGGTCTCCAACAGATCCATATTGATGGTGCAGTGGTAGCTATTTTTGTATGAAAACTCCACCAAAGGTAGGTGATCCTACCAAATCTATCCAAAATCATAGATTTATTCACATAGCATGTCCTCTAGGACTAGAATGGTTTGCTCTATCTAGCCTCCTTTCTATGAGTGGAATGTTGTGATCAAGAACATCTGAGTCCCAAATGCCTCATTCAATTACTTCCACAATAGGGATGCAAAGTGTGAACCTCGATCCAATATTTTCATTCATTGTACTATGTGGAGTCAAAATATCTCTTGTATGTAAATTCATCCCAATCTCTCTATGGGACTCTGTTACCGAAAAGCTAAAAAGTGACTGACTTGGTGAGTTAGACAATGATCACCCAGTTGGTACCATGTCCCATGAATGTACGTGATAAACCAATCATGAAGCCCATTGATTTCCTTCCTGACACCCTTCACGGAACCCCAAGGAAGAAAAGATAAACCCCTTCCAAGCATAGGGGATTAACACGATATGTTGAAAAACCAAGAAACTGAATAAACAAGTGCATATGTTTTATATTTATAGGTAATCCTAGCTTCATCCTGTTCTGTCATCCCTAGTATCCTTATTGACACCAATATGCATATTTTGATGTATGTCGTCACTCTAGGCATCCAATAATACTACTATGAAACCTCTAAAAGGAAATATGTACTCCCCACCTTTCGAATATCCATCAGGGGTATTCCCTGTTGGAAACTGAGCACTTAATGAATCACACTCAGTATCATCGAGATATGCCTCCCTAAATCACTTTAAGAGTGGAGGGGGAGAAACCACAAAATGGAGGTAAGATGCATCATCTCAATCCATGAAGGATAATTGTAATGAGGCCAACTGATTTGTTTCCTTATTCAGCAATGATGAACTAGATCTCCATTTAAGAACCTTCACTACCATGTTTCCCTTCCCAGGATTATAGAATACTTTGAAGTCATAGTCCTAAAGGAACTGCATCCATCATGTCGGTCTCAAGTTTAAATCCTTCTGATAGAATATATATACTTGATTATCTAGTGGTTAGAGTAGATGCTAAACAATTCTCCCATCAGTTAGTGTCTCCAAATCTTCAATTCAAATACTGTCACTGCCAACTTGAGATCGTGGGTCATGTAGTTATGCTCATGTGGTCTCAAAATATTCTAACCATGGGAAATTACCCCTTTCCATTACATCAGGACACAAAAATGGCTGGTCCCTGATGCATCCCAGAACACTACGTACTCGAATATCTCATCTAGAAAACACAAGATCATGGTTCTCATCAAACTCTACCTTAACTGCTAAAAAGCATGAGGGCACCTTTCCAACCCTGCGAATGGATTCCTCTTTCAACTGATTGATGTGTTCATTGACCCGTTGGTAGTGGATACTCATAATTTTCATCCACCTGGTTAATGTTCCAGTAATCCACATATAACCTCAATCACTGGATCATACTAATCCCTTCCTCTAAAGTCCCCCACCTATACCCTTAGCTAGTGAATCTCTATGAAATCCATCTGATATACTGATGTTGATATAAGTTCTATATCGGGGTGTAGAATGATGAAAAATTCCATCTCTCTATGGGGAGGTAAACCTAGAAACATGTTATTAGAAAACATCCTTGTACACCACCACTACTTTTGGGAACTAAAAACTCAAAACATGCACTTCCATGATGGTAAGTTTGGCTGACTCGTGATTGATCAGCTGCACCCTCCCATGCATGAGTTTATCATGTGCTTATTGGGTTTTCTTTTTTTTTCTAACCACGGAAACACCCGTTCAATGTTTACTTACATACCACATCATTTTTCCTAAAACATTCAATATGATCATGAACTATGAGTGACCAGTCCATACCCAAACTAATGTCGTAAGGCCTAGATGCATCCACCAAGTGGTTCCAATCGAAATTCCTGCCTCAAGGGTTAGATCGCACCATCATAATAAATGTGATTATCGAGTCTCCTCCCATAGGTATATCCAAACATAGGGTTAAAGTCAATAGTATAACCGGAAACTCTAGGTCTTGAACAAGATTCCTGACAAGAAGGAACGATTATCTTGTGTCTATTAATATAGCTACTAAGAGTAGCCATAGATCGTAGCTCAAATCATTATTGGAGCCCTTGGGTCATATTCCATGACTGAATGTAGCTACTCCCTTCCCATGTCATCCATCCCCCAGAGCCTGGTGTGGATAACATTGGGGTGGTGGTTGTAACATGTTGAAATGTATACCACCTCTTTCTGCTCTCCCAGATCCTCTTCTATATCTGTCATCCTGCAGATTCATCAGTTCCTATCATTGTCTCTATCCTAGTGGTCAATCCACCATTTTACTATCAGCACTACAGACTGGAAAGCCTCTAGTGAGACGTGCATTTCCATATTTTCAAAATCATTACCTCTTCCAAGGATGACTGGACTAACCCTATGATCTTTAAGCACTATATTCACTATCTTGGGACCACTTCTCATAATAGCTCACACATTCAAGTCTTTGAGACTGATTTCATCTTTCATCAATTCCACTGCTGACATCAAATGGTTGTATCTTCTTATCTAATGTAAATTAAACCACACAGGCTCTCTTATAACCCTAGCATTAGTAGGAATGCACATAGCAATAGTGATGTCTTGGATGTCCCTAAACACACCTCACTCAAAGGTCCAATCCCTAAAGCACTAGTTATATCATATTCATCAAGTACCTAGAAAGGTCGGTATGCCTCGATGAATACTCATCTACCATGAAATAATCCTATAGAATTTTTTTAATATATTGGGCATGAATAGCCCTTATCTTTTATAGAGAGAGCCCCTTCTATGTGAAATATTCTCAAGCTCTATCCATAGAATAGTCACCTCATCCTAAGATCGGGTAATCTAAAACATGTCATTGCCCCGCTGATTCTTTTAGAAGGCTCACTACTAGGACCTCCATCTTGTCTAAGAGTTTCCTAGCTAGGTGGGAAACTAAGTCACCACCTCAAGGCATTCCTTAGTCTCCTGTGAGTCAGGATCACCCTAGAACCTAAGGGGTCACTGTCACTGAAACATATAAATTGAGCTCATCCCATGCATCTCATCCACTTTTACTAAGAGTACCATGTGCTAATCTATAGGTTTTGGTATAGGTGGTACACCACCTGGTGGTTCTATCTTTGGTATGAACCCCTATACCCATCTCGTCACCCCACAGATCATCCTCATGATCATGTGGGGAAATAGTGGTTGGATTTTTACGTTGAAACAACTTGAAAAACAAGATGTGCCTCGATCAAAACTATGTACTTGGTTAGATGACTCATTAAAGACATGGAAACTCAACCCATTATTTTAAAATGCTTATACCATATTTTTCACCCTAGAACTAGTGTTTTCATGTACCGAGACAAAAAGAAAAATTCATGGGTTCAAGTGTATGGATACGGAGGCCACCACACCAACACCGGATTCCTTGGCCTTAAATCCTAACTCATAACACTTAAAACTATTCCTTAAACCAAAATCATAGAATATGGTTTCTTATAGTAGAACCGACCACCTTTGATACCACTTTGTCATGACCCGTCCCCTGGGTCCCATGTCGTGACTACTCCAAGCCTGCCTCCTAAAGGCCTGGGGCTAGAGACTAGCACTGAAGGAATTATCCTACAAGTGAGAGGCATTTTCCTAGTACCTTTACACATGAACACTCACAAAATCATCCCATAATTATGAAAAGGAATGAATTTATGCTACAAAGACAACCAGTAAGAGTAAACCATCCAAGATGAAAGTAAAGGGTCTAGAATACAAGCACAACAAAAAAAATTAAACAAGACGGTACACAAGTCTCTGGAAACTCGTCTGAAGAAAACACTACCAGAAGGGTAGGTGAAGAGAAGTTTTATGAAGACCTAGTAGTATTCCCCGCCTATCCAATCTCAATAGAAACCTCTTGGTTAGGGACCACCAAGGTCTCTATCAAAACATAGGTCATCAGCACAAGATAAGACATGTGTGGGCCAATCCTATGCAGAGATGAGTAACATAATAACTATTAGGGATGACAAACCATAAATAAATTACAAAAAATAAAAGACAACAAAGAAAAATACACACGAAGTAGTGGACATCTCACATATGTATAATATATAGTATTGAAAGAAAGAATATCAGTCGTAATGCTGAACATCTTGTACTACAGAAGGACTCAACCCCAATGAGTCACTGAGGTATGCTGGACCACTGAGGTCTAATCATCACTAAGGTATGCTAGTCCATGGAGGTCCGCTCGACGTTGAGGCATGTTGGGCCACCGAGGTCTGCACATCATTGAGGTTTATTGGGCCACTATGGTCTGCTCGTCACAAAGTCCTACTGGGCCATTGAGATCCATACCTCACAAAGGTCTGTTAGTCCATTTTTGTTCGTATGTCATTGTGGTCTGCTGGGCCACAAAGGTATACACGTCACTGAGGCTGGTTAGGACATTGAGGTCCACTTTTCCCTTCCTTATCATCACATTCAACTACAGGATTCCAACTCATAGTGCGCATGATTCTGGGAAAATCTACTACTCAATCCATCGGTCTTATTTCAAATTCTACTAAAACTCACTTGGAGTATTTCAAAATGATTTTCTGGTCATAAGAGTACTAGATTCGCACACATATTGTCAATTGGACACACAGATTGGAAGTTATGAGACTTTTAGTGAAAAGGGGTCGATCTGATCTTGGCCCAGTCCTACCCGGTTAGAACGACCCAACCCAAATCGACCCGACTCAGTTTTGCTAACCCAACCCTACTCGGTCAAGTCAGGGTCAACTCGATCTTTTCTGGTCAAACCTTATTGGTTCTAGGAGAACCTAGTCTTGCCTAGCCCGAGGGTCATGCCCATTTGCTCAACATGACTCGACCCATTGGGTGGAGGGTCCAGCCCGCCCAGCCACCCAGTGGAATGGTCCCCTTCTTCTGACCCCGATTATGCTAGAAGACCAATTATTATCTAGTTGGGCTGCCCAATGGCCAGGTTCCCCCTCTGCCCATACCTGTGCTGGTAGGTGGGTTCGGTCCAGCCTGGACACGGTAAGCGCCACATCCGCTCCGCGTCACACGACTAACTCAGCTGGCCACCTCCATGCACGTGTTCAGCTAACTGTGTGCCATTTCCTAGTTGTGGCCTGCTACCGATGGCCTCCTCTGCTACCATGGTGCACCGCTGACACATGCCGCCTCCCTCATGTGGTCACCGCACACAGTAGCCAGTGGATCTGGTCCACCACCCATGGCAGCTGTTGTTGATTCCACGACTGTTACGACCATTAGTTTTCGTCACAACCCACCTTACCATGACTCTCCCTCTACCACTGCTAGCTCCCCATACCGGCAATCATTCACTAGATGTCAATGTGTACCTTATCCTTAGGCCCAGGTTGATCCACCATTGTGGTCTTAGTGGGACTACGGTTTCCATCACATCGCGATGAACCGAAGAAAATGACGGAGTAGAAGGACGCACAAGGAACACACGAAGGACGGACTATGACCTTTGTTCATGTCAGCGTGATTCATTCTTGTTAGGAGTTTAAAGAAGGATAAATAAAACATGTATCCAACTTCCCATAACTCCCCACATGAAAAATCTCATTCCCACATAGATGATGGAACCATGGGTCAATTTGTTAGTAAATTGACCCACATTATTCATTTAGAAAGGAAGAATGAGGAAAAGTTAAACAATTATAAATAAACTCATACCTAGGTTTGCATTGATTGCTGAAGAAGGGTGAATCTTGAATTTTTCATTCCTCAACCCACCAACTTCTGATCTGAATCTATTCATTGATCAGTCATCATTCATCATTATTTACGTCTCTTCATTTTCCAATAAATATCTTCCTGGACTTCAGAGTAAATTCCAAGATCCTCCCCTGATCCCATATCTATGTTAAATGAAATAATGTAGGAAACAAATTTCTTCATTTCTTTTATGTTGAGTCATCGTGTCCTTATACTATTTCATTTAAGAAATGAAACAATTTTTCTATTATGCTTGAGTTCAACATTGTTACACTTTTTCATTTATAAGATGAAACAGATGACTTGACCTTGTGATGTAGTAAAGAATTTTTTTAATAAAATAAACTTTCTTAAGTTTATTTTATTTCTATTTAAAATGCGCAAAACATTACCTTTACCTTCGACCTACACTGGTTGAGGTTAGAACCCAACTAAGAATAACACACCATCACGATATCAATATTACTCTCAGATTTCCAATTCAAGTTACCATTTATGAGTTATAATGATTTTAAAAATAAAATAATTTTATTTAATTATTTTATTTACAGTCACATTCAAAAAACTACATTCCATAGTTTTCCCAAACTATCCAATGATATGCTCCACTTAAAGAAAATAAGCCATCATGAGCTCTACGGTGGACTTTTATTTTCAATCTGAGTCCCTGTTCATGACTTGTAAGGATTTGAAAAATTAAATAATTTTATGTAATTATTTTATTTATGGTTATGCCATTTTCGGGTTCTCTCGATGGAGGCTCGCACGGACTAATGTTAAGTCACTCCTAGGATAAAACTATCAACCTAAACGCAACGGTTCCCTCATATTTCTAATCTTGGAACATGTTTAAGATTTATTCAACTTTTTCAGTAAAAATTATCATACGTGTTATTTAAAAATGTAACATTTTTAGATGGACCATTCCTGGTAGACCAAACCTCGGAATCTCACACCGTCTCAACGCTTGGTCTCAAAATTTTCCCATAAATATTCTAAAAATAAAACTGCAAAATTATGAGTCATTTCAGTATTAATGGTGGTAATTATTAATATATATGATATATATAACAAAAATATTATTCTGAATTGAAAAAATAATATCAAAATTTACCCCATCTCACTTATTAAGTACCGGGAATGCCAATTGTGTGTATGTAAGGATTATTTCCTCCATGATGAATCATTTTTCAGTTTTTATCTAAATTTTCATAAATAATCTATAAAACATAAAATAAGGTTCACCATTATAAAAAGAGAAAGATAATTACATTATTCTTCTATTGTTGTGATATTATGGTAAAGGAACAACTACATAACTGCAACATCGTAGGTAAATAAAGAAATATGATATTTTCATATTTGTTAATATTTGTGAATTAAATATTAATTTTACTTTAATGGAGATACTATTCTATATGGCGTACCAGGCACACAACAATGGGTTTCTTTTAAGTATTATGTTGCACGCAATGTTGAGTCACACTGAAAATAATAATATAATATTGTTTTAAATGGTAGTTAATGCCTAGTTGTTGTATTTGTGAGAATGAATAGAATTAAATCTATTATTATTACACATGATTGTAATTTCTTTTTACATTTATCTAGTAATTTTTAAATGTTTAAAATAATAAGGAATCTGATTTAAAGCATAGATACTCTAATATTCTTTAAAGGGTCGATTTACCGCCTTTTGATGACAAACTGTTTTTAAATTTAGTTTTTCTCTCTTTTATATGTTCTATTTGAAAAAATAATTTTCTTTATTAGAATTAGGACATAAAAACTTACTTTGGATTTAATTTTGGTATTTTCTTGATAATGTTTAATTTTTAATGAATAGTGAAAAATACTGTATTTTAATTCAAAACTGTCTGTTAATATAATTTATTTATATGGTTATATATTCTTTTTAATTGGTTTTAAAGTGTAATTTTATTATATTTTTACAATTTAAACCAATTTTGATCATTGGAAGTAATTTCACTTTTTAATTGTACCTAAAGTGTCAATCATTTGATAGTTATAATTTCATAAAAACTTTCTTTTTGTTTGACAAAGAAAATTAATTTTAAATTAATTTATTCGACTTCTATGTTTTGAATTTAGAAAAATAGATTCCGTATTTGTAATCAAGAGGTCCGAATTTTGTAAATAGGTAACTTTTATTTTTTGATATTATGAACATTAATTCAGTAAAAAAATTATTTACCATGGTTAAAGGGTAAATTTGGTAAATAAGGGTAATCAAATGCTATTATAATAATATTTAATTAGAGTAACATCTGTCCTCAAACTATTTTTTGATACATGTCCGACATTTATCATCTTCTTTTAGATTTTGGGACTTTATGGAGGCACATGGGAGTGGTAATGACACTTTATATTAATTAATTTAATGTAATGAAAAAAATGACGTAAACATGCATCTTTTAGTAAAATAATTTTTATATGAGGTTATATAAGTTATATCTTTGACTATAATTATTATTTTTAAATATAATAATATTTAATACATCATGGTATTTTATTTATAATTTTTAAATGTTATATAAATAAATTTAATTATGAAACAATAGTGATGCATTAATTGCTTCCGTAAAAAAGAATTCAAATAAGATATATTATAAATATTAAAATAAAATTATTTCAAAACTTTTTATGCAATACATGATTTTTAATGATAATAATTACATGTTTTATTATAATTATTTTAGTTATTTTGAAATAATAAAGTTTTTATATATTTTTAAAAGTCCTGATATGAATTTTATTTAAATTGACATAAATGAGTTTTTAAATCAATAAATATTTTATTCAACGATAAAATAATCCTAAAAATATAATATTCAGTAAAATGACATATATAAAGTTGAACATATCATTAATTAACCCCTTTTGGTTCTATTGGCATTTTATAGTAACTATATTAAACTTATAGAGTGAATATACAAGAAGACATGGAAAGAGTCAAATTAGTTAACTATGTGTTAAAGCTAAATGATAAGGATATATTTGAAACCAAAACTTTTCTAAAACCTATTGGTTGATTTTATTTAGAATAATAGTCATATTATCATCAAATTTAATAATTTTGGGACCTTTTTAAACCGAAAATAATTTTATAATAAAATAATTCTTTCAAACTTTCCTAAGGAGACCCTTGTCCACCTTATCAAAGGACACCACCTCTAACCCATTACACACACCTATAAAGCCCCTTGTCTCATCCAAAATATGATCCAAGAATCTCTAAACATCTCTATAATCCTCTTAGATTCCTTACATTAGACATAAAGCACTTCAAGAAATCCTTTTGGTTCAAACCAAATGGAGTTACCCGATTTTAAGGTAATGTCTACCCCCATGTTCTCTCCTTTTATTTTACATCTTCACTCCCTATCCTTCAAATAACAACAATAGTATACTCAATATAATAGGTTGTTATTTTGATAAGTATTCTAACTACACTTAAACACACATCCATCTAATGGGTGTAGAACAGAGTGATTCTATAGATGGTGAACTATTGCCTCACGAAACGATGATTATTCAATCTTTCCTACTACCTCTTATGGTGGCCATTATGATGGAACTGTAATTATATATGATATTTATGATATTCATTTTATCACTATTCTTCTTTAATTCTCTTTTATAACATACCTATATGCTTTTCATGGGGTATATATATGATAATTTCATTTGAGGAAGTGCGGACTACCGCCCCCTCAAAGTGATATGACTCGTTCATACCATACATAAATTTATAAAGGATTGTGTTAATGAAATTTTGTAACATATATAAAATATTATATTATAATGGAATAATAATATACCTATGTATCATTTGGTTTTAATTCCTTTTAATATAAAAAAATTAAATGGAAGTAGCGTTCATGCGTATATACGTCTTACCGTCTCCATAAACGGTGCATTTCATTTTCATAAATTCAAAATGATATAGACTATTCTAAATACATATATACTAGATATATATAAAATATATGATATATAAATCATGAATATAATTCTAGAGATAATGTAATTTCGACCACATGGACAATTTATAATTATAACAAGTTCATTTTTAACTCAAGTTCCGAACATCGACAAAATGTCCAATATTAACTCAAATAATTAACTAATTTTTATAACAAGGTAATAAATTATATAAAAGTAATAATATGCTTGAAATATGTTCTTTTGAAATTATAAATTAACTTAAACTTTTAATTCAGGAAAATAAATAATGAATGGGTCAAGTCGGACACGAGGTAATTGACTTCGTCTCAATCTTCTTTCATTGAGGCATGTTTTGATAATATACTCCTCTTTGTTTTATACGGGTTATAATAAACCCATTTGAAATTTAATTTCATTCAAAGGGAATATTTTCTCTACAAATCATTTTACTAAATGAAAAAAGGAATGATTTTAACCTTTGCGGCGACAATGACCTATCGGCCATCATAATTGTTATTTGGCTTCCTCTATAAGCCTTAATGTTTTTTAAATGAAAAATGAAACCCCTTATTCTATTTTTGGGTGTTTTGGTATTGAAAATGGTTATTGAAATGGATTTACTATTTCAATATCTTGAAATTATTTCTTGTGATTGAAAATGAAATGTTATAAGTTAAATGTTCTTATTTGCATTATTTTATATGTTATGATTTATAATGGTACTTGTAAATCTGAGGGGTGGTTATGAGATAAACCAAATGATGGGTGGTGCCGTGATAAACTGGGATGGGTGTTTATGTTATAACCTGTAATGCATTGGGTATAGAATTCGGCCATACGGCTATTCCATTTAGTGATATGTGTGGAAGTCGACTATATAGTTATTTCATTTAAGTATTTTTATGTACCAAGTCACCTATACATGTTATGTGTAATTTATATGGGTTTTATAGTAATATTTTGGTTACAAAAGGGTAATAAATGGAATTCTATTTAGTGAAGAGTATTTACTAATTCAAAAAAGTAAAAATTAATACTTATAATAAGGTATTCATGGTTTACTAGTTGTTTTGAAAAAAACTAATGGTTTTAATTCTTTATATATCCATTACTGATCTTTTTTATGCTCGTCCCATGTTTTTGAATTTCTTTTTCACAGGACATAAAGTGGAAAAGGTTTAAGAATGGGATCAAGGAATAGTCATGCTATATAAAACATGAAACTAGACAAGACTCTTTTCTAAAAAAGTTTTCATTTTATGAAAAAATAAATACTGAGTAGAAGTGTCAACATGTAATATTCAAGTTGTTATGTATATGTTATGAACTAATTCTCTGATTCTATAAACCTAAAAAGATCCCCAATATGAATTATTAACTTAATTCAAGATTATGTAATGTTTATTGTTGGGTCCTTATAGTTGGTATCAGATGTTGGTATATACATATTTAGGAGTTAGAATATTGTTAAATTAATGTCCATAAATTAATTTATGGTAAGATTGAAATGATATACCATTTACAGATAACCTTGTTTCTTCACCTAAGATATTATTTTATTCAGAATGGTTATTCGGAGAGGAAACAAGGCATATTTGTTGTAGTGATGGTACAATTGAATCAGGATATAAATTGTGGTGGTATCCATACATGAGATCAACCAGATCAACCATAGAGGAACATGTTAGTAGTGTAGAATTAAATGTGGCAACGTCCCCCATTATTCAGTGGATCATCTAACCCTGTTCAATATGAAGGATGGATCAAAGCACAAGAAAATATTTTTGATGTCATGGGTTGTACAGACTATCAAAAGGTTAGTCTTGTCATTTACCATTTTGAAGGTGAATCCGATCAGTGGTGGTCGATGGTGAAAAATATTAAGGATAGGGAAGAGATTTATGATCATTGTTGGGATGAAATCAAAGGTTTGTTTATTGAGAAATATTTTTCCAAATGTGGTCCAACATAGGATAGAAAAACAATTCTTTGGATTGAGGGAGGTGGATGACTCTGTGGCTTCTTACAAAGAAAATTTCACTCGACTTGAAATATATTCTCACAATTTCATTCAAGATCATTCTTGTAAGATAAATTGATTATACTGAGGACTAAATCCATGATATCGAATAAAATTAGCCTTTTGTGAATTAAAAATTTATGAGAAAATTTTCAGATCTATTGAAAAGGTAGAAATGGAGTTTTCTGATGATCAGGTGATTCTAGAGAGCACAGAGAATAAGGGGTCTAGTAGGCAGGCAAAGTGATAGAATTCATCAAAGAATCCTAGAGGTAAAAAATTAAATATCCATCTTGTATGAAGTGTGGAAAAAATAATCTTATAGAATGTTTATCAATGTCTGAAAAGATATTCTTGTGTGGTAAGACTGGACATATTGCTCGTAATTGTAATATTGATGGTCAAACAGGCAATGAAAATCCAGCAGTAAGATGTTTTAAGTTTAATGAAATGGGTCATTATGAAAATTAGTGTCCAAAAAAGTACTCAAATAACAGAAAGCAGCTTGACTACAAGCAGAAAGGGGTGGTGAAATTCTTTGTAACTACTTCAGCAGATGTTGGGCCATCTAATGAAGTAGTATCAAGTACACTTTTTATTTATTCAGATTATGCCAATGTGTTGCTTCATTCAGGGTTTACACATTCATTCATTTCTGAGAAGTATTCTAGTAAATTGGGAATTCCATCTCAAGATATGAATCCTGAACTAATAGTAAAAACACTGGGAGGAAACGTTAAGACAAAAAAATTATAAGATCCTTATTATCCTTGTGTGCGAAAATAATCTACCTTCAAACCTTATTTTTTCTTCTAGTAGAGTTTTATGTTGTGTTGGGTATGGATTGGATTTATGTTTATCATGCTAATATTGACTATACAGCTAAAGAGGTTTCTTTTCAGAAATAATTTCAGTTTGTGTAAAATAATGGATTATAACTTTTTTTAACATATTAGGAAGTTGAGAAATAAGTAAAAGATGGAAATTAATGATACCTTTCACATATTGTTGAAAACAAAGGAATTGTTTAGATTTATGATGTGACAGTAGTAAATGGGTTCCATGATGTTTTTTATAATGAGTTTCTTAGTATAATACATAATCGAGAAGTTGAATTTACTATTTACTTTGTTCTTGATGCTAATCCAAATTCAAAACCCTCTTATATGATGGCTCAAATTGAACTTTTAGAGTTATAGAAGCAATTGTAGAAGTTATTAGATTAAGGTTTCATTTGAACTAGCACAACACCATGAGGTGATCTTATCTTGTTTGTTAAAAATAAATATGGTTCAATGAGACTTTTCATTGATTATAGATCCTTGAATAACATCATAGTTAAGAACAAGTATCCTTTTCCTCAAATCAATGATTTCATTGATAAGCTCTATGGAGCTCAGTATTTTTTGAAAATTGACTCGAGATCGGGGTACCATCAATTGAAAGTAACAGAAGAAAACATTCTAAAGACCTCATTTTGTACTAGATATGGCCATTATGAATTTATAGTTATGCCTTTTGGGTTATCCAATCCACCTTCTTTATTCATGGATCTTATAAATAGAATCTTCCATGTGTTTTTGGATAAGTTGTTAGTGGTCTTTATTGAGGATATTTTGTATTATTCAAAAATTAAAGAGGAACACGAGTTTCATTAAAGGGTTGTATTGAAAACCATAAAATAAAATCTATTGTATGAAAAATTCATCAAGTGTGAGTTTTGGTTACAACAAATTTCTTTCCTTAGCCACATTGTTTCCAAAAATTTCATAACTTTTGATCCTATTAAAACAAAAGTTGTTGAATAATGTCCAATACCTACAAATCTCATAGAGATTCATAGTTTTCTTGGTTTAGAAGGTTATTACATGTGTTTTGTTGAAAAATCTGAATGGTTATCTAGCACACTGACTAAATTAACTCAAAAATGTGTTATGTTCATTTGGACAAAATAATGTGATGATTGTTTTCAAGAATTGAAAAGAATATTGGGGAATCCTCCAGTTTTGGAACTCCCGTCCAAAGATGGTGAATGTTTTATCTACTAGATGCTTCGTTGAAAGGACATTGTTGTTTCCTAATGAAAAATGATCAGGAAATTGCTTATGATTCATGTGAATTGAATCCCCATGAGTTAAATCACCCTAAACATGATTTGGAATTATCTTCTTTTGTTTTTTCTTTAAAAAATTTTATGCATCATCTAGTTGGAGTAAAATGTGAAATATATACTGACAAAAAAAGTTGGAAGTATATATTTACTCAGAAATAATTAAACAAGAGACAAAGGGAATGGTTATGATTAATCAAGGATTTTTATTGGATGATCAATTACCATCCGGGAAGGGAAAATAATGTGGCAGACACTTTGAGTCGAAAGATTAATTCTACCATAACCAAGCTATAATTGGAACGATGTCCTTTGGTTTTTTGATTTGATGAATTTCGGATTGGAAGTTGTTGGTGAAATAAATTTCTCTATTTATTTAGGTTATAGTACAATAATACCTAGAAGGCATAATTAAGCAAGCACAGTAGGAAGAAAGTGAGTTGTAGAAAAAGGTAGAGTTGGTTTAGAAGGGCAAGTTGCTTGAATTTGTCATTGGTAGAAACTATGTTTTGAGATTTGGGAAGTGATTATTTGTGCCTTGTGATTCGTAGTTGCAGAATGAGTTGTTATGTAAAGCTCATAGTTCTCCATTTCAAGTTAATCGGGGTTATACTAAGATGTACAGAGATATTCAGGAGTATTACTGGTGGGATGGAATGAAAAGATATATTTATATCTTTACTATGATGTGTATGACTTTTCAATAGGTTAAAGGAGAGTGAATGTTATTAAAAGGGATGATTTAGTATTTACCGGTGCCAAAGTGGAAATGGGAAAATATATCCATAGACTTCATTGTGGGACTACCAAAGACATCTCAAGGTAAAAATTCTATCTAGGTTATTGTTGACCGATTGACTAAATCTTCTCATTTCCTACCTATTCGACGTACTTTCTCTCTAGATCAACTTTATCGGTTTTATGTTATTGAGATGGCTAGATTTCATAGAGTTCCCATCTCAATTGTATCTGATCGTGATCCCAAGTTCACTTATTACTTTTGGAATGGCCTTTAGAAATCGTTGGGTACTGAATTAAATTTTAGTACATCTTTTCATCCACAATCTAATGGGTATTTATAATGAGCAATTAAGACATTAGAATATATGCTACGTGCTTGGTCAATGGATTACCAGGGATGTTGGGACCAACATCTCTCCATGGGGGAATTTTATTCTTAATAAAAGTTTTCATTATAGTATAAAGATATCTCATTTTGAGGCATTATATGGAAATCAGTGTCAAACTCCAGCTTTTTGGGATGAAGTAGGTGAAAGGAAGCTGTTGGGACCAGAATTTGTAGAATAGATGACAAAAAAAGTTTAGTTGATTCCGAAGCACCTGAGAACAGATCAGAGTAGACCAAAAAGTTATATTAGATAAACAGAGGAAGGATATTTCTTTCGAGGTAGGTGATCATGTCTTTCTCAATGTTTCTCCATGGGTAGAGCCTTGTTTAAACCATTAACGTGATAGGTTAGTCCAGAGCCATGGAATTGGGTGAACTAGATTTCATTTCATATGGGTTCACATAGTTGTTTTGTGCTTTAATTAAGATATTGGTTTCCTAACATGAAACTTAGGATCCACTTGTTCTTGTATTTGGAACCATAAATGGAATTATTAATAAAATTAAATCATGAGATGGTCCATTGTATTTCATTATTGGAATTAGGTTTGGGATTAAATGGTGATCTTGGAATAAAATCTAAAAATTGTTATTATAAGAATTGAGTCAAAGTGTTTATACTGATTAAAATTGTTAATTTTTTATGTTTCTATATATATATTTTTATTTATTGATGTTATCAAATTTATATATTCTAATTGTAATTCCTTGGAATGATAATTGGATTCCCCAAGATGTGTATCAACATAGAATTCCATGGTTGATACTAAGATTACTCTATGTTACTAAGGTGAATGTCAGGAATGGAAACATACTTGGATTCAGTGAGGTCTAATGTTATGAAATGGCTTGAATGAGTTAGTGGATTTAGTAACGATTTATTATCGTGAATTCCATAGTCAACCCCCCTTATATTCGAGTAATGTCTTCATTAATTGAATGAATCCAATTAATGTCATTGATTCTTGAGGGACGCCCTTTTGAATGTAGTGGCCTGTTGTCCATGGATTAGAGTCAATATTTAATGGTTTATATTTTCTCGGGTTTGAGGAAGGATTACTATCAAGCCATGTTTTTGAATATTATGGGAGGTCACATGAGATCAGACAAAGCATTTTATTTTTAATTAGTTATACTAGGTTAGAAAACTCATTTGAGATATGTGGATTCTTAGCAGGATATAGAATTATTGTTTCCTTGATTATTCTTCATTAATCCGTTTGGATACATGATGATCCTTGATTTAAAAGTGTTACCAGAATTTGAAATAGTAGGTATAGTGTCCCTAGGATTGTTTATAGTGACTTGATGCTCGATTTTGTTATATTTATTCATATTGAATATTCATATTATGGTAATATTTATTTATTGTACACCATTATGATTTTTATTCATATTTTAGATTTTTATTAGACACAATCAGTGGAAACCTACTGAGTAATACTAAGACCCTTCTAAAGTCACCATGGAACTTTTGTAAATAAGCATATTATCCTCAACCATAGGATTTAGAATCATATTTAAAGCATGGTTAGTGGTTGTTGGTTGATGATTGAATAGATTGGTAGGAATTTGGAGTTAATAGTTGGTGATATTTTGAATAGTTTTAGGTTGATTCTCTATTTTGTACATTTTTTATTTATAATTTTTATACTCTACATAACTTATTTTTAATGTATTCCTATCGAGAATTTTATGTATAAAGCATAATTTTGATATTTCATGGGATGAAACATAGTAGTATTTTATTTTAGTTTATTTTTTATTAATATTTTTTATTTGATTCAGTGATTATTTGATGTTGTGAACTATTTTAACTAGGGAATTGCATCCCAATGGTATAGAGAGTTGTGATTAAAGAAATATGGTTCCCCAGTCTTAGTCACAGATATAGTGTCAAATGGATTGGGGCATTAAAACATGATCTACTCAAGTATATCTAAACAAATATTCTCTAATATTTCATAGGGTTCGACTATTGGAGTTCGGTACCCTCCATTATGATGAAACATATGCTATTGTTTCATAAAATTGATTTCATCATCCATAAACTATAATACATTTTAGAATGATCCCAGGAATTGTGTCATGAATCCTTCTACCAATGAAAAATATAGATACATTATTTCTTATCAAGTGTAATGACCTAGTTTTTTATAGAGGTATGGATTCCTATAATTTTTGTTCAAACACTTTTTCAAGTTGAATTTTGGTTTATACCTAGATAACCATTCCTTTAGTCTATTTAGTTCTTTGTTTGAAGAATGTTAAAGAAGGATGGAGGCTGGCTTCAAAACAAATAATCGATGTGAATTAAATTTCTGATGCGAATTTAATTCATGACATGTATTTAACACATGGGATGAATTAGTTAGGCCAGGCCCCATTCATGATGTGTATTGGTTTTTACTATAATGGAAAATCCCAATATTTACACATAATGTATTCAAATACACATCATTAATTGGTCCATCTAGAAAAATTTCATGACATTAGTAGTTATTTCTAAAGAGGAAAAACTATGATATTTACACGACATGTAAAAAATAAATTTCATGAATATTCCAGTCCATTTTTGAGGAAGAATAACCACTTATTTTGACATATACCACTTTTCTCTCGCATATCAGGGTAGCTGTATGAAGATCCTCGTTTATGCCTAAAATGTATTCCCTTGTTTTTTTTTTGTTGAGACTTTGATCATTCCACAATTATTCATGTTTTAAATTCATCATCAATATCTTCAATCCACTTAATTATTTTCCTAGTTTATTTCACCATATTCGGTGTTATTTTGGTGTGATCTAATATGCCTTATTTTCTAGGTATTTTTTATTCTTCCTTTTTATTCTATTCTAGATTGTTTCAAAGGCTAAAAATAGACGATTGGTTGTCTTCCAACCTAAGGTAGGCGGTTTAGTTATTTTCCCAAAATTTATCAATTAATTTTATCAATCATTGGTGTGATATGTGGTGGACTTATCTAGTGATACCTCCCAAATGTTTAATAAATTAAATTAAATTGTATCTCCCTATTTATTATCTTTGTTGTGTTTTGTGATGGACTTCTCCAATGAAGCCTCCCAGGTTTTTAATAAATTAAAGAAAATGATATCCCTATATTTATTTTTGTTCTAGAAACCCATGAACTAACATAGTATTGTGACCACCATGATAAGAGCCATCAAATGGGTGTTCCTTCCTTAAATGCATAAGTGTTTTATTACTTGAGTTGAATTAAACCACTATTTTAGGTTTGTGAATTGCAATTCAGATGATTATAACACATTTTATAAATGCTAGGAGTTTTTTTGCTAGCTAAACTCATACCCTTACATCCTAATGAGGGGGATACAAGAGTTCCAACTTAAGGATTCCATGGACTAGCTCATTGATATTTATAAATAAGAACTTGTAAATTAATGTCAATATACTAGGATTGATACTTTGTTTCTTTTATAGAATACCTTGGATAAGATCTCTTAGAGGATTCCTGGTGTTAATTATGTTGGGATAAATACTTGGTTTCATTTCCATAATACAGTTGATGGGATCACCAGGCGGATTCATTATGGACATACGTGTAAGAAATAACAATTTTCATAGAGGATTACTTTGGACGAGATTAGTGAGAAATGTGATATATCATACCAAAAGTGACACATGGATCCATATGTGTAATAAAATTTAGGGGATAAGAGGGTCATTTATTTAAACCATGATGGGAGTGATACTTGGGTTCCAAATAAGGATCACCTTAGATAGAGTCTTATGCTAATGGATGTTAATAGTACCCATGGAGTGATACTTGGGTTCCTCCTTATAGATCTACATACAAGGGATAAAGATATATTTTTTATTAATAACTTTTTATGATTTACTTATTAATAATTTAGAATTTCAATTTTATATGTTTAGGGACATCTCTGCCAAGAAAAATCACATGATTTGGTTTGGTCCTTGTTACACACAACCTCATAATGGTCCAGTTATGTTTTACAAAAATGATTTCCATGATACATGTTATGTATCAATATATATTTACATACATGCTATATATTCACAGTTTGGAATTGGTTTAGAGATATTTTTATTAGGAAGAAGCTGGTAGTTTCTTGCGGGTATCCATTGAAAAACCTATTTTGATGTTGTTTACAGATTTATTCCCTAACATTTGTTTTTTACATTCGCACTTATCATTTTATATGAATGGAGTAGATAGTTATATACACCATTGGTGGTATCATAATGAGTATATATCAAACCCTATATTAATTTACTATGGTACCCAAACATACTCCATGATTTTAGGTATAGACAAAGGGAAGTTCCCGAAATCAAATGATTGATTTTTAGAACTAGGATAGAGTATAGGATAAGAGGATCATGCCTATGCCCATGATCATAATGGTGGCATATTTTGGTCTATTTTTATTCTTTTATCTTGTTATATATTCTTGTTCCCATGAATCCCATGTGATTACCTTTTTATATTGTATCATGACATGATCATTATTTTTTTACATGAAATTAATTGACCTCATCGTGTTAATTTATTTTGATTGTTTATTGTTCTGTTGTTGGTCATTTATTATTTTTTCTTCTATATTTAATTATTATTAACCATTTATATATACTTAAATCAAGAGGTAATAGTATACTCATAGACACACCCTAGAGAATCACTATTTATCGATAGTCTTTGGCGTATGGGGATGAGATCTTGAGTTCATATGGCCAACTAACTCATGGAACCGATTAGTTGATTTTGTTTCAAGATTATACAATGTTTTAACAATGCCTATTTTTATTTATGTCTTAAAATTTTCATATTTTACTGGATACTAGTAATGTTTCATAATCCTTTAATGAATTTTTGTTTGGGAGTAGCTGACCTAAAAACAAGGGAAACCCAAATTACCTAGGATGGGATATTTCTAGTCTAGTTTTCACCTGTTGTAGTTGTATTGATTTCACTATTGGGAGATGTATATGTTTTTTTATGTTATTGTTGTTGATATTTTTATTATGTACTTTTCCCTTTCGCCTAGTATCACAAGGAAATAGTATATCATGCATCATTATAGGAACACGAGGATTCGCATGTCAGTCATTATGCCACTCCATATATGTAAACTTTATTTGTTTCATTATCTTTATTTCCTATGATTATTGTGAGAGTCTGGATTTATATAAATATAAATGAGTTAATTTTTCTTTAAGGGATAAAATAATTGGAATAATTGATATTTTTACATCAATCTAAACGGTTTGAACCCATATAGATTGACAATGGAACCTTAATTGACCAATTATACCATGTTTGAGCCATGGACCATTAGTTCTACAGGATGAAATGTTAGATGATTTTAATTGCATGAATTACAATTATACTTTATAAAGTATGTTCTTCAATAAATTATGAATGGTGATTCCTTAAATCAAATAACTTTTACAAGACTTTTTATATCCAGATACAATATGTAAAGATCATGTCATAATTACATGACATAAAAATTTCAATTTATGAAAAGTATGTGCCTTTATAAAATTGGAATAGTGATGAATCTAACTATTATTTCATTTATATATGAATATAATAGTTTATAAACATGAATAATTTATAAAAATTAAATAATTTTTTTACAATTAAGTGGAGATGAAAAATGAAAATTAAAGGGCATTATCCTATATACCTTAAAATTAGAACTCCATGTACTAGAACCCCTATGGTGTTAAATGGGACCCTGAACCATACCTGAATTTAGTAGTAGGTATCATCCAGTCTATCTTATTAATTATGTTACCTTTCTTATCTCCTAGAACTGGGTTTAGGAGTAGGAATAGAGGTGTGACTCTTGTATTCGAAGGACTTGTATTTATCCATTCTGTTATCATTGATCCTATCTATTTTGGAATTTTATCTGATGCATGAATTCAGAAATTTAACTATTTTTCACCATTAAATCCTTGATTCATTCTTCTGGAGGGTGTAAACGACAATTCTTGGGAGGGGGTGGTCCCTGAGCCACTAGTTTTTTCTTTTATAGTTCCATTATAGGAACCTCATATTATTTCATCATTAGGTATTGATGATCAGTTTTGAGATATATTTTTTATGCTTAATCTGGTCTATATAAGGATCTACATGACCTACTCCTACTGTGGTTGAGTTATTGTATAATTCTATTAGCAGTATCCTCCCTTATTCTTTGGGGATAGTGGTCCTTAGGATATAGTTTCAAGGATTGAGTCTATATTATAAATCTTCAAACATTTGTAGATGCATCCAAATAGGAGGGTCAATATCTCCAATTATATGCTCCATGACTCCACCAATCTATTTTGGGATATCATCTCTTTGGATGATCATCATTAGGGTATGGTCTGGGTGGACATTCTGACATTCATCTAAGACTACCTACTTCCTCATATGTTGAGAGGGGGCCATGCTAGAGAGTTTACACACATATAGTAGGGTGTTATTAATATGATGGATTGTTCATATCATTTCACTGAGATTAAATTTTTTTCACTGACACAGACCGATGATGAGTTTACAGTTGTCATAAGGTTTGTGGATTGCATTACACACACTATGTGATTGTAGGTGAATGTCTTTTGGTTGAACACTATTTTGAAGGCAGTGACTCAGGCCACCATAATTGAGTATGTTCTGAGGGAAGATGGTAGTGTGGGTTAGGTTAGTTCAACTTTTAGATAGAGATATGTTTCATCTAGGGTTAGGAAACATCATTTATAGGAATCTCATGGGGTGACCACTAGTCAGATGATGCAAAACGACAGTTATGTGGTGGGTCACTTGTGTGGTAGGGTATTCCATAATAAAACCTAATGTTCAAGGAACAAAATCAAATAAAAATATTGTATAATAATGGGTCACCTAAATTTTTTTTGTAAACATTCACTCCAATTCCAAGTGAGAAGGGATTTTTACTAACACTGCACTTCAGTACAAGATCATTAGCTCCATGTGAAGTAGGAAGCTATACTAATACTAATCGATCTGGCCAAGGAGATGGATATGGCTACGAAAACCATACCTCATAAGATCACTTTCAGGAAAGTGAACATACACAATAAAGTGAGGTTGCATCTCTTCTCCATGGATAAGTCCAAATCTATGCAATGCATCAAACTCTCGATGAGAAGAGTTTGGGTCCTTCTACAATTCTAGGTACTATTCTGGTAGCCTCTTCTTCGGTATCAAACTTATATAATATAGTAGCATCACAATCCTTTATATCAATAGTAATTATGGAAATTATGGTCCTATAAATGGAATAAATCTATGAAATGATGATTTCTAACACACCCTTATGGGTTTAATCAGAGAGTATACTCTAGTGTAAGGATTTCTCATATTATTTGGCTGGATATCACTTCCTCATGATTCTTTTCTGTCTTCAAGATGAGAGGCTTCATTGTCATTCTTGGGATATATTGGTTGGTTCTATACCACATTCATGAGGATTTATATCACCAAAGGTTGTCCTTTACACCACTTGTGGGAAGTATTTACGTTCATCAGATAGAATGGGAAGTATAATAATATCGATATGGACCTGAGAATCATGGTCTATAAAGAGTGATAGAAGAGATGGATAGTCTCCTTATGAGTGATTTGGGTATATGAAATATGGATTTTTCGTCTATTTTGGATCATTTCATGGATTTATTCCCTAACAACTTCCTTGGATTATCTATTGTGAGAGAGGTGGAGGTCGCCATTGAACTAGTTCTAGGAGTAACATCAATGGTGATTCCTCCTTAAAGGATAAAACCTATACAACTCCACGAACTAAAAACCCAATTAAAATATTTGGAAGCTATAGGTTTTATATGACCCATTTCTTCTCACCGGGGTTCTCCAGTACTTTTCAATAATAATGCAGATGGTACCCTTAGACATTTAGTGGACTAATAATGGTTGAAACAACTTATGGTAAATAACTAGCATCAAATTTTTCATATATAAAACCTCTTCTCCTAACATCAAGAAGCTAAAGATTTCCCCATGATTAATTTGATTTCATGGTACAATTAGGTATAAGTTACAACTTCGTACATACCTCATATAATATTTTATAGTATCTATGGTATTTATGAGTATATAGTTATGTATTTGGGTCATAAGAATGTGATTGTAGTTTTCATGGCTCTAATGAATCAGTTGTTTTACTTTTTTCTTGATTCATTTGTAGTAGTATTCTTGAGCGATATAAGGGTGTATTGTCACACTAAACATGACCATGCCAATGATCTTGAGATCATGTTGAATACCATAGTATAAAACCATTTGTATATTAATCACACAAAAATCAACTTTTTTATCGATAAGGTTTAATACTTGGGTTATATCATCTTAAAGGTGGGAGATTCTATTGACCTAGAGAAAGTGAGTGTCGTAATTTCTTAGGAGAATACAACGAATGTATTTGAATGATATATTTTCTTAGGGTTGGATGTTTATAATAGGAATTTTTTTGGTCTTTTAACACCTAGTATAACCTCTAATGGGATTAACTAAAAATAGTGTTATGTTTTTATGGTTAGAAGCATGTGAAACATCATTTCAGTTGTTAAAAGGGAGACTGACTTCAGTGCCAATCATCATTCTTTTAGGGCTGAGTACAAACTATACATTTTACACTGATGATTCATGAATTGTTCTAGGAGTAGTTTATATGTCAAGAGATGGAGTCATGGAATACAAATCCCTCCAACTAAGACCTCGTGATTGGAATTACCCTATGCTTGACTTTAGTCTAGAAGTTATGGTCATGATTTATATTGTTCGAGGCATTATCTATTCAGAGAATTGTTCTTTATTTATAAAGAATACAAATGGATCAAATAAATTTCCACATAGCATGACATGAATATTAGGAAGTTTAGGTTGGTATAGTACCTTCGGTCATTCAACATTGAGCTCACTTATAAAACTAAAATGGGAAATTTAGTAACTGACACCATGATCTATAAGACATATAAAATGTATTTCTATGGGACTACTAGTGAGTGGTAGTTGATGTCTATGTTTTCTAAGATGATCCTTGAAGTTCATGAATATCATTAGAAGACTATTTTAGTATCTTTGATAGTGACATATTCCCATCATTAGTGTGTAATAATGAGACAACATTGAGATCATGATTGCCTAGTCATAAGGGAGAGTGTCTCAAGAGAGGACCCACCTCCTAGTTGGGTTATTGATGAGAATTACATCCTTAACATACATGGATGTATTTAGGTTCCTATAGATGTAAGATATAAGGTTTTCTAATGAGCTATAGATCATTATTTTTTCAATTTAAATGATCTTTATGACCCATTAAGGATTTTAAATGAGTTCTTGGGTGTATTATATGTTTCTAGGTCCAATTTGAATCTTGGATCCTACACTTTTTAAAAATCAAGGTAGAAAACATGGTTATTAGAAACTATTTGGGTTAGGATGCATGGTTTGTATAACCGTGAGAGGTCTGGATAGAGGGATAATGAAGCCATCACGGTTTGAAAATACTGTGTGGACTAGGGCCCAAACCTAAGTGAAATTTTGAAAACCATGTATAGTGGTTTTAGGAATGGTTTGTTCGTTGTTATTCAAACCATGTACTTGAACTATGAAAGGTCTTCCTTTAGATAGTGAAGGTTTCATGGTTGGAACACGATTTAGCCAACCATTTGGCCTTGTAATTTTTGGGAAATTAATTTTTTCTCTTAATATTTTATAATTTTAAAACCTATCTCCTATTTATTTTCTCCAGTTATAGTGCCCTCCCATTTTCTTTCATTAGATAGTTTTTTGAGCCTATGCTAATCTTTTCTGTCGTTTCTCCATCCAAACTCAGAATTGAAAGTCATCGGTCTTGTTTGATTCGTGTCAGTGAGTACTAAATTCCTATGTGATGTTCTTCATTTGAATTTTTATCGATAGAGTCATTTAGGTTGAAGAGAATGTTCACTATTTACTAGTTCTTTATCGGTTCTTCAGTTTTCTTCTCATCTAGATCAAATCAGAAGCTGATATTATATGATTTATCTACTACAGACCTAAGAAAGGTGGTCAATAACATTACCTCATAGTTTGGTGTTTTATAATAACATTTTACATTGTTCTATGCACCAAAATTTTCAACAACACCTCATTAATTAATTAAATTCTTGAATTGGGTGATTTGGAAGTTGTTTAGGATTCCCACTAGTTCCTTTGAGATTATTAGCGGTTTATTAACTAACCTTGGCCTCCCATGGGGTGAACCATTGTATTTTTTTATTATTATACCACCCATGGAGGCTATGTGTTTAAGATCTCCTTATCAGGTCAATCCTTTATAAATTGATTTAATAGAATTGAATTGATTATTAGGAAATTTCTTTTCCTAATATTCCATGTCATAACATGATGTGAATTGACTAAATTGTTAAATGTTTTTTATAGTAATTGAGGAAATAAGTGGGTAAACTCGTGAAATATGAATGATATTGATTGATTAATGAAATTAGATGATGAAATAAAATTATATTGGATTCCCGGGTTGGTATACCTTAGATCATGATTACATTAGATTCCATGGATTTTTCACCCATGGATCTTGATTGCGTTACTGGACGACATTGGACTTATTTTATCCTCCATTCATGTTTGATTGTTATGAAATAGGCCTTTATACCCATTGGATCTAGATTTCGTGGACGCAATTTTCCCATGTTTTGTCGATAAGATTCTTGGAATCCACCTGGTATTTACCATGCTTCCATCAAGATGCTCTTAGGACTCGATGAAGAAGCCTTGGTCTTTTATACCTAGGATCTATGCCATTATGGTCTAACACATTTGATGACAAGGCATGGTCGTTGTAGATGAATTCATTTTATAGAGATTCTATGATGAATTTTATAAACTGTATTATATATCATGTCCATGGTTGTGATTTCACACTTGTTTATCTGGTGAGGCCATGGTGGATATTTTGGTCTAAATTGTAGATAGCCCTAGTATGGGTATCAGATCATAGTGGTTAAATAGACATGGTTACTTTATTACTTTTATTTTTGATGTTGTCCTTTATATGGAAGCCAAATATTTTTATTCAATGATCCTTGTCAGAATTGAAAGTACCACATTATAGTTTTTACTTTTTTCATGGTTTTTTCAATATTTTTAGAACTATACCTATGATATACATAGCACACTATTTAGCTTGTATTGAAAAGCCTGGATTTGTAATAGACATTGTTGTTGGTGGCCTACTGAATGTTATCTCATTACCTTGTTCAGTAAATCATTGGGTACCTGAACAGACTATATGGATACAAGTAGGGACCATTGAAAGCTCCCATAGAATGATTCTTAATATGTTACATGCTTTATAGCAAGGGACCATTGAACTGATTTGAAGAATGTGATGCAAAATTGTGTACAATTTTCTTACCTTTTTTGTATTTGATAAATTTATTGTAATGGATGCATGTATACCTATTTTTAATGATTTTTATAGACATGATGTTATCATAATTGTATATGAGGTTCCTTTTGTAATTTTTTATTTATTCACATCCTATATGTTTATCTTATGTCAGTTATTTATCTACATCTTATATTGATCTATATGATTTATACTATTGTGTTAAACATTTACAAGATGGAATAGTCTCCCCACTAACACACCCTAGTCCCTCACTATTATTTGGAAGCCTCTAAAATTTGGGGAGATGTTCATGATGCCTTAAGGCCCACCAGATCTTGCATCATTTAATGGAATCTAGGTCGATATGTTACAAAGCAGTCTTGGAAGAATTTTGTTTTCCTTATTTAATTTGTTGATACAATATAAAAGGGATTATGAAGGGTATTCTAATTTAGTAATTAGTTTTGCAACAGACTTGGTAACCCAAATATATAAAAAATCCAAATTCTATAAAATGGAAATTGTTTTTTTCTAGATTTTTTCTGGATTTTTTCAGTTCTAGTTGATTTGATTACTCTATTAGAATTTGAAATTTTATTTTGATTTAATTAGTGACAAGATTTAGGATCTGTTTTACCATTTCTTGATCATATGTGGGTACACATCTCATGCGTCATTTTAGGAACCCAATAAATTTCACAAGGAGTTCCATGTTGGATGTAATTCTTGACTGCATGACATTGTGATATGTGCCTTGTTTGAAATACCTATTGTTTGATAAATTATTTTTTAAGATATTGAGAATCATGGTTGGTATATTGAACACCTCTCATAACCTAAAAAATGTTTTATTCATTAGGTTGTCATAATCTTCCTAATTAGTTAGCTATGGAACATTGGTTCATAGACTATTAGTCTCATGGATGGGAGAATGTTATGGTGTGGATTACGTGGATGGCATATTTAGGATAATGAGTAGAATGGGACCTAATGGACCTGAATAACTGAGCCATTTTTCTCAACCATTAAATGAAAATTGTGAAATAATGTGAATTGAAAATGGAATATGAATTTATGAAATAGAGAGCTTGTGTAACACCCGCGACTTTTTTGAGAAATATTTTGTGTTTATGTTATATAAATAATCAAAGTAATATTTCACTACACACAATACTATCTGTTCTTTCTTTACACGCAATCGCGACCTTCCTCAATAGCTTGTGTCGTACGCAATACCGAGTTTCACTAAACATTGATATGCTATTAAAATATTATTAAAACTAGCCGTTATGAATAGTAATACCCACTTTTTGAAATTTTGTAAATTATATTTTTCAAAATGGACTTCATTTTTTAATTTGGAATATCTAAATTAGCCTAGGGTGAAATTTTGGTATTTTTCTGAAAACTTTCAAATTTTGATGAATAGTGAAAACATTGGTTTACTATTTAAAAACAGAATTTTTATTTAAATTTTTATTTATATTATTTAAATTTATTTTAGGTCAAAATTGATACATAATACCTTTATAAGTTCCAATTCATTCATTGGAGTCATTTTATAATAATTTTAGATATATAAAAATTTTATTGAACTTTTCACCGTCTTTTACCCACCTCCTAGGAGAATATAGAAATTCAAATAAAACTTAATTTTACCACTTCTGTGAGTGGAATTTTGAAAATATGAGAGACACAATTATTATCAAGGACTAAAATTTGGTTCAATGAGATGAAAATCATTTTTGGTGAATAGTAACATTTTACTTTTTTTACCACTGTTAAAAGTAAATAGGGTAATTAAGGGTAAAAATGATATTATTATTACCATAACACATGTCATAATTCTATTGGATAAGTTTAATTAGACCAAAAACAAACATATGAGTAAAATATTACCATTTATGCCCACTTCGATTAGATTCGGACATTTATTATTAATTTATTTATAGAAGGGTTAAAATAGATAAAATCAAACTTTAATAAATAAAGAATTTTTAATATAGGGTTATACATAAGATAAATTAGACTATAAATAATAATTAGAAAGATAAAAATATTTCCTACATAATGGTATTTTATTTTTAATTTTTCAACTATAAATAATTTAATTTATTTATGACACAATGATGATGCAGTAATTATCTAATTATTGAAATATTGACATAATTGATGTTATAAATACAAAAATAAAGGTAATTTGAGACTTTTTATGAATTCCAATAATTTTATATGTTAATATGACATGTTATTATTGATTTAATTAACTTTATTCGAACTTATCATTCTGTTATAATTTTCTAAAAAATCAATTACCAAATAGTGTTAAAATTGACATATAATAGTTTTTAAAACAAATATTCTATTATTAATTGTTATTTTATTCCTAAAAATCTATGTTTCGAAAAAATGACTTATATAAGGTTATATATATTAATAATAAACAACTTGGGGTTCTTTTGTATTGTTATATTATGTTCATTAACCTTATAGTGTAAGAAAACAAGAAGACACGGTAAAAGTTAAATTATCTAACTTAAAGTTAAATCTAAATGATAAGGTTAAAATAGAAACCTAAACTTATCTAAATTCTATTTTATGATCTTATTTCGACCCATCCCCACCTTATCTTTGAAATAAATTAATTTTGAGTTGTTAAAAACCGAATATGGCATTATAATAAAATAATATTTTTAGTTTTTCCAAAGGTGCCCCTCTCCTCCCTTATAAAAGGGAACCTCCTCCCTCTCTTCCTCACACCACTTTGAGCCTTCAAGATAGGCCAAACCAGGCCAAATTCCCTTCTCCACTTCCCTAGAAACATCCTAGATGACCTGGTCTTCTTCAAAAACAAATTTTAGTGCCCTAAGAGGAGGTCTCAAAGAGGCGCTTCAAAGAAGAGGTAATGTCCGTTACCGATTCTTTCAACTTTATTTCTTCTTCCACTTCTTCTTCTTTAGTTGTTTCATTATGAAGTAATAACCTCAATATCAGTAATATACTGATATTTTATTATAAGTATGAAACAACCCTATTTCACCATCAATCCATCCTACGGAAAACGAAATCACCGCGCGTGCGTACGTACAGAATACTGTCTCCACGCCGTGGTGTAATCTATTTTCCACCAACACCTTGCTTGGATGGGTATAATAGTGTAAATAATAACTATATATGATTATTGTAAAGTGATATTGATTCTGAAATAGTATACATACACTCTAATATAATTCCACGATCATGGTAACGATATCATCGCTCGTGCGTACGTACGGAATATCGTCTCCACAATGTGATGCGACACGTTCTACATGATTTTCATTGAATAATGATTACATAAATGAATTTAGTGAATAAATATGATATATATTACACTAACATAATTCTGTAAATGAGGTATCTATAAACTAAAAATAAGAATAAGAATTTATTTGACAAAACACGCATAAGAACAAAAAGTAATAAACACCCGAATAACAAGTAGAAATGAAATGTTACTAATAAGAAGCTAAGAATATGAACATATATGATATCATAACACTGAGTATGATTCTGTAATAAGTCAATGACATTATTTAAATTATTATATAGGAGTTTTGGTCACTTACAAAGCAAATCGGACCTAAGGTAAGGGACAATCTCGCAATCTCAATTTTTATCCGAGATTGTTTATACTTCAGAATTTTCTGGGGTATACTTATCATCCACATCCATGTTTCCTAAATATGTAATATTATTTATATCCTTCTAAAATTTTTAAATCCAATTTTACCCTTCGGTGATTTTTTAGTAAAATATATGAAAGGAATCTTTTGTCGTTTTTCGTACGAGGTACTCTTTGACTTTTCCGACATAAGTACGAGAAGGATGTTTTTTTAACTAATACTGCATGAATGTATTTTTAAAACATTATTTCCAAGAAGCTTAATTTACATGTTTTGAAGTTTATTTTTAATCAACTTCTTTTAGTTTAAAATTGTATGACATGTTAAGAAAGGAAAAATGTTTTTGAAGTAGAAAAGATATTTTTCCTCAAGAATGGAGTTCAAGTGTTTTATCAAAATTATTTTCCATCTAAGATAATATAGGGTTCTGTTTCTATCCCTATTATTACATTGATTTGATTATGTTGTGATGGAATTATTTTTATGAATTCCTTTATCTTATATGAATTGTTTTATGATGTCACGATGTTTAAGAATCCCATTTTTATTACATGGGTTAAGCTATGATGTATGATTTATGATTTTGTGGCACACATAAGAATGGTATCATTATGAGATGGGTGGGACCTATATCTCCCTACAATGCATTGGGTAAAGATTTATATCTCATGAGATAGACATGGATGGAACGACAAGTTAAACCGGTTCAGTGAAACAGGACTGAAACGAGGAGTGAACTCGGTTCAGAAATGGACTTTGTCCACTAAGATAGTCTTGGAAATGAGTCTTGACTACTAAGAAATGATTTTCTATGATTATTTGTGTATTCCACAAAGTTTCATGTTTTATGTTATGATTATTGGGATTACATTTCACTACTATGATTTATCCCATGTTATTAAATTATGATCTCTTTTGCAGGTTAAGATTTCAAAAAAGTTATGTTCTTATGAATATGATGTGATTGATATTTATTTTGTATACCCTTACTGATCATTTTCGCTCACCCTTTTTTATATTTTCTGTCCCCAGGTCAGGAATAAGGTTATTAAGTAGTATATGCCGAAAGGTACTCTAGATATGATGAAATAAATGGGAGACAATGTAGATTCCTTATGAATCAGTTGTTTATGTTTCCCAATTTCTAAAGACATTATACATATACGGTCCTTTCCTAGTTTTTTTATATGTTGTAACAACTGTGCTTCAATTTTGAAGTATTAACAATGTATGTAAAGTGTGGGTCGTTATAGTTGGTATCAGAGGAAAGGTATAGTCAACCATTGGAAACTAGGATGTGAAAGCCATAGTAAGAACCCTAAGGATAAGTCTAAGCATAGAACACAATCTTAGTGTTTTATAAATGGCCATGAACAACCTATGATAAGACCTTAAGTGTGAAATTTTATTTTTGATTATGTGGTTTTCCAATTATAATTAGTGTTTCTCACACTATTCTTCATGGTTTTAGTCAATGGCTGGAACCCGGAGGAACTGTGTTAATGCGGAGTGTGACGGGCAATGCTATGATTTTCCCCCTGAGCAACCAAACATTATGGGATCTGGAATGCAAAATCTTGTAGCCATGCTCACACAACTTTCTCAAGTTATGAATCATGCAGGACTTCCCAATGAGCAAAGGAAGGAGAAAAATTCTGTTGAATCCTTCATGAGGTAGAGTCCACCTTCATTCAGCGGGTCTTCTGATCCATTAGTGGCTGAAAAATGGATCAGTACCACTGAAAAGATATTTTTAGTTCTTCAATGTTCTGAACATGATAAGGTCATCTTAGCAGTATATCGTTTGGAAGGAGATGTTGATCAATGGTGTAATATTATCAAGAATACGAGGCAAAGAGATGAAATTGAGTCCATGGAATGGGATGAGTTCAAGAACATATTTTTCAATAAGTACTTCCCTCGTATTCTTCGAGAAAATATGGAGAAGGAGATTGTTTAACTGAATCCAAAGTATGATGAATCTTTTGGTACCTATGAAGCAAATTTTATAGGACATGCAAGGTACGCTTCTGGTATAATTATCCAACCTGAGAGTAAGATCGATCAATTCATTAGTGGCTTAAAACCAAGTCTTCGAAGGTCATTAGCCATAAGGGACTTCAATATCTATAAGGAAATCATTCGATGTGCTCTCAAAGTTGAGATAGAGATTGGAGTAACCCATCAGTCATATGAGTTTGATAAGAAGAGGAAAATGGAATTCAAAGGAAAATCTAAAGAGCACACTGAAAATAAGATGAGTTTTTTCTTATGCTCAAAGTGTGGAAAGAAACATAGAGGGAGTTGTCTTAAAGGTACAAGTAATTGTTTCAAATGTGGAAAGGAAGGTCATCGGGCATTTAAATGCCGCAATTATGGGAAGAAGATGTCTAGTTATGCGAACAAAGAAAAGGCTACATAGAGTTAACCTCCTACACTTAAATGTTACAAGTGCAAGGAAATGGGTCATTATGCAAATCAATTCCATAATCCAAGGGTTGATGATGATGATCGACGCCAACAAACTCTTAAGGAAAAAAGACAAAGGAAAGTCACATGCAATTTCTATCAGCGATGTGGAGTATGATAACGAAGTGGTGAAAGGTAAACCTACCTTCCACTCTAAAGTAGAAAATGTTTTATTTGATTCTGGATCCACCCACTCTTTTATTTCTGAATAATTTTCTAAGGGTATCACTGTATTACCTCAACGATTAGATGTTGAGTTAGCTGTGACAACCCCTAATGGAACAACAGTCTCATCAAAAGTTTATAATTCTTCTCTGATTGAAGTTTGTGGGAAAGTGCTTCCTAAAAATCATGTGATCATTCCTATAGTGTAATTTGATGTGATTCTTGGCATGGATTGGATTTCTTTATATGGAGGTTATATCAATTTCCAAAGAAGGGAAGTCACATTTCATATTCCAGATCAATCTATGATCGTCTATCGATGCAAGGATGAACATAACCTTCCAGTGGAAATTTCTTCCATCTTATGGGTCTTGATTCCACTAAATGAAGGTTATTTATCTCAAATGGCTGGTGAGAAACTCACGATTAAGAATATGGCCATTGTAAAGGAGTTTGATGATGTTTTTCCAGAGGAATTGCAAGGTCTTCCACCAAATCGTGAAGTCGACTTTTCAATAGAACTCGTACCGAGTGATTTTCCTATTTCAAATACACCTTATAGAATGGCCCCAATTGAGTTGCAGGAATTGAAGAAGCAACTCCAAGATAATCTTGATAAGGGAATCATACGCCCTAATTCATCACCTTGGGGAGCACCGATTCTATTGCTAAGAAGAAAGATGGATCAATGAGACTCTGCATTGATTATCGTGAACTTAACAAGATCACTATTAAGAAAAAATATCCTCTCCTTTGCATTGATGACTTATTTGACCAACTAAGCGGAGCTCAATACTTTTCCAAGATTGATCTTCGTTCCGGGTATCATAAATTAAGGTTTAAAAGGGAGAATATACCAAAGACGGCATTCCGTACAAGGTATGGACACTATGAATTTATAGTAATTCCATTTGGTCTTACTAATGCCCATTCTATATTCATGGATCAGATGAATAGAGTCTTTAGAGACTATCTTGATTAGTTTGTGGTGGTCTTTATAGATGAGATTCTTGTCTATTAAAAGATAAAGGAAGAACATGAAGATCACTTGAGAATTGTATTAAAGACCCTGAGAAATGAAAATATTTATGCCAAATTTACCAAGTGTGATTTTTGGCTTCAAAAAGTTGCATTCTGGGGTCACATAATCTCAAAAGAGGGGATATTTGTGGATCCAGCAAAAACAGAGGTTATCGAAAGATGGTCGAGACCAACAATAGTAACTGAGATCTTAAGTTTTCTTGGTTTGGCTGGATATTATCGATGTTTTGTGAGATATTTTTCACGATTATCTAATCCACTTACCAGGTTGACTCGAAATAGAGTTATGTCCGTGTGGACGGAGGAATGTGAAGAGAATTTCAAGGAGTTGAAAAGAAGGTTATCCAGTGCACCTATACTCACACTTCCTTGTAGTGGAGAAAGGATTGTGATCTATAGTGATGCATCCAAGAAGGGATTGGGGTGTGTTCTCATGCAAAACAATATGGTGATAACTTATGCCTCACGACACTTGAAAATCCATGAGCAAAATTACCCAACTCGAGATTTGGAGTTAGCTGCGGTAATCTTTGCATTAAATATTTTGAGGCATTATCTTTATGGAGAAAGGTGTGATATTTATATTGATCATAAAAGTTTAATGTATATTTTCACACAAAAGGAGATGAATATGCACCAAAGAAGATGGTTGGAGCTGATTAAAGATTATGACTGCTCAATTCATTACCACCCTGGGAAAGCAAACAAGGTGGCAGATGCATTAAGTCGACAAGACCATGCCAGTTTATTCATGATGAGGATCACAAAATATCCAATATTTATGGATTTACAAAGGATGGATCTAGGAATTATAATGGAAGGGGAAAATCGTATCTTTATCAAATGAATTTTCAACCATCTATACATGTGAAGATTAAATAGGCACAAAAAGAAGATGTAGAGTTACAAAAGAAGGTGAGAAATGTTCTTGAATTCAACCTTGATTGTGATGGGATAATAAAGTTCAAGAATCGGGTTTGAGTTCCTCCCATGCTATAATTAAAGAAGGAGTTGCTGAATGGGGCTCATAGTTCTTCATTCTCTATTCATCCTGGAAGCACGAATATGTATAGGGACCTGAAAGAGTACTTCTGGTGGGATGGCATGAAAAGAGATGTTGTTGAATATGTCTCTCGATGCTTGGTTTGTCAGCAAGTTAAAGTTGAGAGACTGAAGTCTAAGGGGATGTTACAACCATTACCCATACTGGAATGGAAATGGGAAAACATCACTATGGACTTTGTCATTTGACTTCCTAAAACATCCAAAGGCAATAATGCTATCTGGGTCATAGTTGATCGTCTTACAAAGTCGGCACACTTCATTGATATTAGAGAATATTTCTCTCTAGATCATATTGCAAGGATATATGTAAAGGAAGTGGTAAGATTGCATGGAGTACCACTTTCCATTATATCTGATCGGGATCCGAGGTTTACCTCAAAATTCTGGCGAAGTCTTCATCATTCTCTAGATACAAAGTTGAGTTTCAGCACTGATTACCATCCACAGACAGACGGTCAGTCTGATAGGACAATTCAAACTCTAGAAGACATGTTGAGAGCTTGCTCTATGGATTTAAAAGGTGGTTGGGATCAACACCTATCTTTGGTGGAATTTTCTTACAATAATATCTTTCACTCTAGTATTCAGATGGCTCCTTATGAAGCTCTCTAGAGAAAGAAATGCAGGACTCCAACATGTCAGGATAAAGTTAGGGAAAGAAAGCTATTAGGACCTGATCTTGTTGATGAGATGGCAAAAAAGGTCAGATCTATTCAACAACACATTAGAGCAGCTCAGAGACGACAAAAAAGTTATGCTGACAACTGAATAAGAGACCTAGTGTTTTAAGTGGGTGATAAAGTGTTCTTACGAATATCTCCCTGGAAGAGGGTCATGAGATTTGGAAAGAAGGGAATGTTAAGCCCTAGATATATCGGTCCTTTTGAAATTATGGATCATGTTGGGAAGGTAGCTTACCGATTGGTGCTTCCACCGAATCTCTCCAAAGTTCATGATGTGTTCCATGTATTTCTCCTGAGAAAGTACATACCTAATCTTCCACATGTACTCAGCTCAGATGTTGTACCGCTGGAGAAAGATCTTTCTTATGAAAAAAACCGATAGAGATTCCGGATCCTAGTGAAAAAGTCCTACGGAACAAGACCACTTGCTTGGTGAAAGTTTTATGGAGGAACCACCAATTAGAAGAAGCTACATGGGAGCTTTAGGATATGATGAGGGAGAGGTATCCTCATCTGTTAGTTACAAAGTGACGAATTTCGAGGGCGAAATTCATTTTAAGGGGGGTAGAATGTAACACCCGAGACTTGTTTGAGAAATATTTTGTTTTTATGTTATATAAATCATCAAAGGAATATTTCACTGCACACAATTCTAGCTTGGCTTGCTTTACATGCAATCGTAACCTTCCTCGATATCTTGTGTCATACGCAATACCGAGTTTCACTAAACATCAATATGCTATTAAAATATTATTAAAACTAGCCGTTTTGAATATTAATACCCACTTTTTGAAATTTTGTAAATTTATTTTTCAAAATTGACTTCATTTTTGAATTTGGAATATTGAAATTAGCCTAGGGTGAAATTTTGGTATTTTTCTGAAAACATTCAATTTTTGATGAATAGTGAAAACACTAGCTTACTATTTAAAAACCGACTTTTTATTTAAATAATTATTTATTTTATTTAAATTTATTTGAGTTCAAAATTGATACATAATACCTTTATAAGTTCAAATTAATTCCTTGGAGTCATTTTATAATAATTTTAGATATATAAAAATTTTATTGAACTTTTCACCGTCTTTTACCCACCTCCTAGGAGAATTTGGAAATTCACATAAAACATAATTTTACCGCTTCTGTGAGTGGAATTTCGAAAATCCGAGATACACGGTTATTATCAAGGACTAATATTTGGTTCAATGAGATGAAAATAATTTTTTTTGAATAGTAACTTTTTACTTTTTTACCACAGTTAAAAGTAAATAGGGTAATTAAGGGTAAAAATGATATTATTATTATTACCCTAACACATGTCCTAATTCTATTTGATAAGTTTAATTTGACCAAAAAAACCTTAGGAATAAAATACGACCATTTAGGCCCCCCTGGATTAGATTAGGACATTTATTATTAATTTATTTAAAGAAGGGTTAAAATAGTGAAAATCAAAGTTTAATAACTAAATAATTTTTACTATAGGGTTATAAATAATATAAATTCTACTATAAATATTAATTATAAAGATAAAAACATTTCCTACATAATGGTATTTTATTTGTAATTTTTAGACAAAAAATAATTTAATTTATTTATGACACAATGATGATGCAGTAATTATCTCATTATTGAAATATTCACATAATTGATGTTATAAATACAAAAATAAAGGTAATTTGAGAATTTTTATGAATTATAATAATTGTATATGTTAATATTACATTTTATTATTGATTTAATTAACTTTTTTAGAACTAATCATTCTGTTATACTTTTCACAAAAATCAATTACCAAATAGTGTCAAAATTGACATATAATAGTTTTTAAAATAAATATTATATTATTAATATTATTTTTTTCCTAAAAATCTATGGTTTGGCCAAATGACTTAGATAAGGTTATATATATTAATAATAAACAACTTGGGGTTATTTGGGCTTGTTATAGTAAGTTCATTAACCATATAGTGTAAGAAAACAAGAAGACACGGTAAAATTTAAATTATCTAACTTATGTTAAATCTAAATGATAAGGTTAAAATAGAAACCTAAAATTGTCTAAATTCTATTTTATGAGAGTATTTAGACCCATCCCCACCTTATCTTCTAAATAAATCAATTTGAAGCTATTAAAAACCGAGTATGGCATTATAATAAAATAATATTTTCAGCTTTTCCAAAGGTACCCCTCTCCTCCCTTATAAAAGGGAACCGCCTCCCTCTCTTCCTCACACCACTTTGAGCCTTAATTATCGGCAAACCCAGGACAAATCCTCTTCTCCACTTCCCTAGAAACATCCTAGAGGTCTTGGTCTTCTTTAAAGACCAATTTTAGTGCCCTAAGAGGAGGTCTCAAAGAGGCGCTTCAAAGAAGATGTAATGTCAGTTACCGATTCTTTCAACTTTATTTCTTCTTCCACTTATTATTCTTTAGTTGTTTCATTAAGAAGTAATAACATCAGTATCACTCATATACTGATATGTTATTATAAGTATTAAAAAACCCTATTTCACCATCTATCCATCCTATGGAAAACGAAATCACCGCGCATGCGTACGTACGGAATATTGTCTCCACGCCCTGGTGTATTCTATTTTCCACCACCACCTTACTTGGATGGGTATAATGGTGTAAATAATAACTATATATGATTATTTTAAAGCGATATTGATTCTGAAATATTATACATACACTCCAATACAATTCCACGATCATGGGAACGATATCATCGCTCGTGCGTACATACGGAATACCGTCTCCACGATTTGATGTGACTCGTTCTACATGATTTTCATTGCATAATGATTACATAAATGAATTGAGTGAATAAATATGTTATATATTAATCTAATAACATTCTGGAATGAGGTATCCTTAACCTAAAAATAAGAATAAGAATTTATTCGACAAAACACGCATAAGAACAAAAAGTAATAAACACCCGAATAACAAGTAGCAATGAAATATTACTAATAAGAAGCTAAGAATATTAGCATATTTGATATCATGACAATGAGTATGATTCTGGAATAAGTCAATTACATTATTTAAATTATTATACAGGAGGTTCAGCCACTTATAAAGCAAATAATACCTAAGGTAAGGGACAATCTCGCAATCTCAATTTTTATCCGAGATTGTTTATACTTCAGAATTTACTGGGGAATATTTATCATCCACATCCATGTTTACTCAATATTTAATATTATTTATATCCTCCTAAAATTGTTTAAATCCAATTTTACCCTTCGGTGAGTTTTTAGTAAATTATATTAAAGTAATCTTTTGTCGTTTTTTGTACGAGGTAGTTTTTGACTTTTCCGACATAAGTACAAGAAGGATGTTTTTTAACATATACGGCATGAATGTATTTTTTTTAAAAAAAATTCCAAGAAGATTCCTTTACAAGTTTTCAAGTTTATTTTTAATCAACTTCTTTAAGTTTAAAATTGTATGAAATGTTAAGAAATGAAAAATGTTTTTGAAGTAGAAAGGATATTTTCCTCAAGAATGGAGTTCAAGTGTTTTATCAAAATTATTTTCCATCTAAGATAATATAGGGTTCTATTTATATACCTATTATTACGTTGATTTGATTATGTTGTGGTGGAATTATTTTTATGAATTCCTTTATCTTATATGAATTTTTTTATGATGTCACGATGTTTAAGAATCCCATTTTTATTACATGGGTTAAGCTATGATGTATGATTTATGATTTTGTGGCACATATAAGAATGGTATAATTATGAGATGGGTGGGACCTATATCTCCCTCAAATGCATTGGGTGAAGATTTATATCTCATGAGATAGACATGGCTATAATGGCAAGTTTAACCGGTTCAATGAAACAGGACTGAAATGAGGAGTGAACTCAGTTCAGAAATGGACTTTGTCCACTAAGATAGTTTTGGCAAAAAGTCTTGACTACTAAGAAATGATTTTATATGATTTTGTGTGTATTCAACAAAGTTTCATTTTTTATGTTATGATTATTGGGATTACATTTCACTACTATGATTTATCCCATGTTATAAAATTATGATCTCTTTTGCAGGTTAAGATTTCCACAATGTTATGTTCTTATGAATATGATGTGATTGATATTTATTTTTTATACCCTTACTGTGCATTTGATCTCACCCTTTGTATGTTTTATTTCCCCATGTCAGGAAGAAGGTTATTAAGTAGGATATGCCAAAGGGGACTCTAGATATGATGAAATAAATGGGAGACAATGTAGATTCTTTATGAACCAGTTGTTTATGTTTCCCAGTTTCTAAATACACTATGCCTATACGGTCCTTTCCTGGTTTTGTTATATGTTGTAATAAGTGCGCTTTAATTTTGAAGTATTAAAAATGTATGTAATGTATGGGTCGTTATAGCTATACTTTAACCCAACTTTTGAGTAGAAATTAGGTAGTGTCTATAGTGATATTATGATTATTTAATTTTACATAGTTCGAGATATAGTAGTAGTTAGAGGGGTAAGACCTATTTTTAGGAAGGCTTCGACCTGTTCTATGCTTTTAGAAGTGAATTTTTTTGAATATTAATATTTTCTAAGGTGTGTGTTTGGAATTATAGAGACATGTCTCCATGAATACATATTTTCATCTATTAGGAGGGTGTCAATGAACACACTCCAAAGGTTGTGGTCCATGGGATACTAGTATATCCTCTAGTATTTCTAGTTGATGAACTAGAAATTATACCAAACATAGGTGTCGAGGGAAAGTTTTGTGAGGAGTTTTTATGCTATATGAAAACTTTTTAGGAAGCACCATAGATTGCCTCTTATATGGGGGAGATGATGTGGGTGTTCAGGAAGTACCATCCTAATATAATTTTGAGGGATGGACTTCCACAGGATGTTGAATAGTGGCTTGATATTACATTGTCAATATTATAGAATCTAGAGAAACATTCTGAGAGAAGAGTAAATCTCATAACATATAAGATTTGAAGAGAAAAAAACAATTGGGTTGTTTTGAACCAGTATGATACGTTGTGAGTCATGATTTGGGGTGATTTCTAAATCAAATTCTATGATACCTTTTTTTCAAAACTATGTGTGTAGAATGTCCCAGTTATTTCATGCATCTGGAGTAAGGTACAATGATTATTATGGATTATTCATCATTATTTACATAGATTTAGTATTGTGTGATAATATATCTTGTTGATAAGGCATTGAGGGTGAGGCGCTTCGAGTAGGGCCTCATAAATTCAATTTAATATCAATTCAATATGTCCAGGATGAAAACAATTGTTGATATAGTGAAATAATAAGTAATTATATAGAATATCCTAAGGGAAGCTAGGAGCATAGAGTTGTTCAGTTTAACCTCTCGACCTATTGGTTCATCTTCCAGTGGAAATAAGTTCCATTTTGAGGATTCTCGTGAGATGAGTATGAGTTAGGATTTGAGCTCTAATTGCACAAATTTCTTTCACCAATGTTGGAGATAGTTACATATGATGAATTAGTGTGATCGAGACCCTGTAAAGTGTTGATATAATGGTAGGATGGTCCATGTGTAGTGATTTTGAAATAATTCCCATCTAGTACTTATTGTAAGGGGGTGTGCTCCAGCGAGAGTTTTTGGTTCGAGTTTCATTGATATATGTGAGGTGGAAATCTAGAGAATACATTCAGGATGAGGTGTTGGTCATGGATGATGTAACACCCAATGATTTCACAATATGTTATTTTCTTTAATGTAATTCAATAGGTAGCGCAACATGCAACAACTAGTTCGAGCGCACCACGACTTACCAGACTAGTCATTCAAAAATTGATTATGAATAGTATTAACAAAATTTTGAATTTTATATACTACATATAATTTTTACATCCATATTATGTGTTTCTTAGACATAATATAAAAACAAATTTATTTGTTTCAGATAAAAGAAATATTTTTCAAAAAATACAGTTTTATCACCTTTTAATGGAGAAACATTTTTAAATCCAATATTTGACCCTTTTATATATTCAAATGGAAAAAAATAAACTTCTTCTCTAGATAAAGGATATTCAAATTTAGTTTCGATAAATATTTGGTGCTTTTCTGATAACTTCCATATCTTGATGAATTGTGAAAAATACTAAATGTTAATTGAAAAAACCTTTTTTAATCAAAATAATTCATACTATTAAATTATACATTTTAATGGTTTTGAGGTATAATTTGATTATATTTTTTTCATTTAATCCAATTTTGGTCATTGGAAGTAAATTTACATTTAAAATTGTTATAAACTCATATCAATCTTTTGATAGTTTTTACTTCTCAAAAACCTGCTTTCTCATATTGACAATGGGAATATATTTTTTAAATTAATTAATACAACTTCTATGTTTTTAATTTGGTAATATAGTCATCATTTATGAATTTTTAATATCAAAATTAGCTTTGGGTGAATTTTTTGTGTTTTTTTAAGAATTTAAATTTTTAAATAATAGTGAAAAACATTGTGTTATTTTTCAAAGCCAAATTTTTGTTTAAATAATTTTTTAAATTTAAATTTTTTTTAATGTAAAAAATAGATAAATAATACTTTTATTAGTACAAATAATGCTATTGAAGTCATTTTATAATAATATTATATAAATAAAATTTTATTGAACTTTTTACAGTCGTTTACCCACCTTCTTGGAACATTTGTCAATATACATAAAACATAATTGTACCACTTTTTTAAATTGAATTTAAAAAATATTAAAGACATGGTTGACATAATTAAGTAAAATTTGGTTCAATAAGATGAAAATAATATTTTTTGAATTGTAACTTTTGAATTTTATTTACCACGGTTAAAAGTAAATAGGGTAATTACAGGAAAAATGATATTATAATTACCCCAAAACCTGTCCTAATCCTATTGGATAAGTATATTTTGACCAAAATAGACCTTAGTAATAAAATAATATCCTTTATTATCCACTCCGATTAGATTAGGACATTTATTATTATTTTATTTAAGAATGAGTTAAAAGCATTAAATTCAATTTTTAATAACTAAACCATTTTTAATATAGGGTTATACATGAGATAAATTCGACTATAAATATTAATTATGAATATACAAATATTTCCTACATCATGGTATTTTATTTAAAATTTTTAGACATTATATAATTAAATTTATTTATGATGCAATGATGATGCAGTAATTACCTTATTTGTGAAAGATTAAAATAATTGATATTATAACTATCAAAATTATTGTAAATTGAAAATTTTGATGAATTACACGAATTTTCATGGTTAATATGACATTTTAGGTTTATGTGATATATTTTTTTAGAATTAATAAAGTTACTTTGACTTTCACAGAAACCAAATACTAAATAGTGTCGAAATTTACATGAATGAGTATTTAAAACAAATACTATATTATTAAATGATATAATATTCCTAAAAATATAATTTTCATACAAAAGAGTTATATAATTATATATATGTAATTAATGAACCAATTAAGTTCTCTTTTAATTTTATATAATGTTTATTAACCATGTATTATAAACATACAAGAAGACATGGTAAAAGTTAAACTATTTAACTAAGAATTAAATCTAAAAGATAAGGTTAATATGGTGAAATAAACTTTTCTAAAACCTATTTTTTGAAATGATTTAGACCCATACCCCCTTATCCTATAAATAAATCTATTTTTATAAATTATAAACCAAAAATTATTTTATAATAAAATAATATTTCATTCTTTTTCTTAAGTAACCCTCACCTCTTTTATAAATGGGTACTTCCAATTCTCTCAAAATAACACCTCCAAATCCATTTGTCTCATCAAAACCCTGCTAAAATATCCTACCAAATACCCTCAATGGAACCTATATGCCTTACATTGATCATAAATACAATCTAAAGAGACCTTTTGATCAAATCAAAAGGAAGCACCCGAAGAAGAGGTAATAATTTCATCACCTCTTTAAAAGGTCTTTTCTTCTTCCACTTCCTCTTTCATTTTTTTTACATACCAAAATAATAAATCCAGTACCTCCTACATACTTTGAAGTTATTATAAATATGGTACAACCATATTCATTAATATATCCATCCGATAAATTACATAGTCACCATACGTGCGTACGTACAGCTTACCGTCACCAAGTCGTGGTGTAGTTTGTTATTCGCCACTTCATTATTTGGATGGGTATAATAATGAGTAAAAATGATTTAAATAATAAATATAACATGTTAATTATACTTTATATATAGTATATTTTCCAATTACATACGATTTTACCACTAATATAATGATATTGTCACTTTTGCATACGCACGGCTTACCGCCTCCACGAAGCGATGCGATTTCATTCCCCGTCATAACCATTCAAGAATAATTTTAATTTTATGATTAAAAATAATGTTTAAGATCTTAATATAATTTTGGATATGAATAAAATACATCATATCCATAACAAACATGACTTACGTAACAAAACATGTAATGGAAAATGAATCAGCTAACACCCAAAACAATGATACTACTTAAATATCATTAAAAATGCAGTATTAGAATATCATATATGTTATAATACATATGTATGTGGTTAATTTATAATTTAATAATAGTTATTTCACCATTATACATGAGGTTAACCTACCCTCTTCTAATGAAAAGTGCAAGGTAAGGGGTTTTCATCTCACTTTTTATTCCCAGGAGATTCATGTTATATTTGACACTATTTCCTTCTTTGTGGTGTATGTACAACGCATGATTGAATTATTTGTGTAATATAAATTAATTTATGGGTATTTGAAACATAATTTTATGATCCTTCTTTCATGGGGTTTATGTTTCGTAAGTAACCAAATCGGTAAGGTAATTTCTAATTTCAATTTCCACTCATTGGGTTTTACGCATACTTCACTGATTATTTTTGTCCAAAATTATGTGTGGAATCACTATTTAATTATTTATGTAGTAATTTACACTCCGCTTTATGTGGATATACTTTTTATTCACATAATCTCTTCATTTATAAATTCTCAAGTCATTGATATGAACTTGATAAGAGTAATCTTAACTCAATTTCCATTCATTGAGTTAAACATCCAAGTCATTGGTGTTGTTTTTACACGAATATGTGTGAATGTCGTCTGATTGATTTACATTTAATATCCAATAATATTGAGTGTATTTATATTTTTTACACATAATTATGTCATTTATTTACACTTAATCTATGGATACATTCTTTATAAAGGATTTCATCTCAATTTACATTCCATTGATAATTTTTTGTTGTTATGTGCGAATTCACTTTTATATGGTGTATATACTATACTTTGACATAGTATATCATACAACCATTTATTATCATGATGTTATAATGTTTTTATTACCTAAATTATTTGTATTCAGGTGTCTTTAATATGGTTTGGAACTCTAACTAAAATATCATTTTAAATGTTTTAATGATTTTTTCATCTTAATATTTCTCATTAATGTTCATGTTTTAAAAATGGTTTTAAAGATTTTTATTATATGTATGTGAATGTTTTAAAATTTTAATTCCTTTTAAATGTTTCAAAATTGTATGGGAAACATTTACTCAAAACTCTCTTTTAACGGATTCTTGATAATTAGTGAGACTATTAAATAATTCTAATAAAAAGTGGATATTCTCTCAAATAGTTTTACGAATTATTTTCATCTATGTCAATATACTTCATTATTATTGATTGAGGTTGATTTATTATAATACAGTGGTTCATATTGTATTAAATGAGTTATGTTTGACTATATATTTTCAATTTTTATATCATTCATGGTTTGTGGACATTTCATGTGCTTGTTTTAATGCGAACGATTAGATCATGTTTCACCCATTTCATATGAGGAATACATTGAACTTAGTAAGTGATGGGTGGGGACAACTATATCCCCTTGATGTATCGGTAGATCTCATGAGACAAACTTGTGTCATGGAACAAGGCCTTGACCAAATATTTATTTGTAGTTTTGGCATGAGGCCTTGACTTTGTTGTTATGATGTCCGGCATTATGCATTCCATCTATATTAAATTATCCATTGATATTACATGTGATTATTCGACTAGTAGAATATCAATGTGAATAATTAAATGGAATGATTTGATTTATCTTTGGCATATTGTTTTGATGTTTAAGTTTAAAAGGCTTCTGGTTTAATCATATACATTTCCTTAAATGTTAATGATTTCTAATGATATTTTATGCTATATTTTTATCCTTTCTAAGCATCTAAGCTCACCCATTTATTTTTTTTATTTTTTCCAGGATATGAAGAATTTTATTATGTTTGACCTAAATAAATAGGATAAGGGATATGAGTGTGTTCAAAGGAGCCACAATGTTATAGTTTTTCCATTTCATAATTTAATGTAAAACATTTGTATGTATTTAGTACTTCCAATGCTACTAAACTAATCGGTCATTCGAGACTTGATCTCTTGTGATCATGCCAATGTTATGTAATAATGCACTGAATCCAGGTAACTAGGGTTGGGGTATTTCAGTTGGTATCCTAAGAAGTTTAGTACAGACCCTATAAAATAGATTTAGAAAAACACTTATTAGAAAACACTACCCTGGGATAGACTTTTAGAATTAGTATAGAAGAACATCTAAAAAAATTGGAAATGTAAATATTATGTGGGTTTTCTAAGAAATAAATCCTTGTATGGATACGAGTAGGTAGACACAGCTCTGGCACAGATGTACCTATGGGTAAAACCTGAAAACTCCACTTTGATCTAGACTCGAATGAGAACTAGTGCATGACAATGGGCCTTGTTGCACTCTTTGTTATGACACTCCCATGGGATATTCTTAGGATAATTCACATTTTATTTTCAAATCTATTTGAAGGATTTTAATATAAGATTATAATAAATTCCCTAGGATAATCCTAAGGGTTTTTACATTAAAAATAAGGTTTCATGATATTCTATAATTGATTTTATTACTCACACTATGCTTTCTAGTTTTATTCAATGGCTGGATTCTAAGGATGTCATAGTAACATTGAACATGATATAAAAGGTGGGAAAAATGGTGGAAATGAGAAACTAAATGTAATGTTGATATGCATAAAAGATACAGTGTTCATGTTGAAGCAGGTTTTCAAATATATGATAAACAACATATACATTAACCAACTGCCAAACTCAACAAAGAAGAGAAAGTAGAGAATGATAAGAGCTCCAGTAGAGGATAATGTGAAGAAAATAATGCTCAATTTCTATCATGCTAGAAAGGTGGAAGGAGACACCTAGGAAAGTGTCTCAATGGAACAAATAAATGCTTTATGTGTGGGAAATAATAACATAAAGTAAATAATTGTTAGTGAACAATGAAGAGTACAATGTAATAAAATAAAAATTATCCTAAGAATCCATTTACAATCATTTTCCATAAATATAAGGGACCATGGAATTACTCTTGTCAATTCCCTATTCTATAAGATAACCACTAGATCAAAAAATAATTTATGTGGAAATAAATGGATGAAGAAATGTTTGTAAGTAGTAATGCTCTTTGTTTTATTGGATTACATTGGAAGAATATTCTATTCTATGTTTAAACCTATAGTTTTTATGTAAAATTTATATTTGAGTAAGATTTAACTTTTCTTTTGTGGATATAGTTATAAAGAACCATTTAGGTTTATATGATCCTTGAATTTCAGGAAATTACAAGTTATTAATTTTTGGGATGAAAATGAGAGGAATGAGATAAAATTTGTGGTTAAATTATTTTATGGTTATTTCAATGAATTTATCTCATTTTGGGAATGTTCTAAAATATAGTTTTGTAAAAAAAATAATACACGCATACTGTGTGACAACTTGTCATGTCAAACAAAGTTGTGGGAATCAAACCCACAAACAAAGTGAAACTGGGATTTATCACCTATTGCTAGACTATGTGAAGTCCATGTTTGTGTGAATAATTGTTTTTAGTAAAATGATTTTATTGATCAATAATAATTTGATTTGGGATCTTATGTTTTATCAATTGGATATCTTTAGTATAGGAAAATGATTTGGCCATTAAGTGATAAATGTTATTTTGTAAGACATTCACTCTGTTGGGAAAACTATATAACTAAGGAAAATAGAATAATATGGGGTTTCATTTTAAGAGTAATGGTGGATTTTTTTTTTATTTTTGAAAAATCTATATTTTTTATAGAGATTCCAGTTATTAATGGAAATGATAAACCTATCATAGAGAATATGTGATTAGGTTAATTACACTTCTGTATGAGAAATTAAGAGAATTTGATGTTATTTGGAGATAAATATTAAGATTTACTATGAAAGACTATATGATTGAATTCTTTTGAGTTTTGGGATTCAATATTAGTTTGAATTATATTGAATATTTTTAAAGACAATTCTTTATTTAATGGTCTTTATTTAAGTTTGGGTTTTGTTTGTTTCATTTTGAAAATAAAATTAGTATTTTTTTCTGTAAAGGATTATCCATTTTGTGGATCATCTGATCTTGTACTAACCATTTGTTTTTGGTAAATCTCTAAAGACAAGGTTAATATATAGTTCATCCTTTATGGATTATGTAATTCTCTAGAAGTTGATTCTAGTGCTTCATGTGTGACCAAGTCAACATGAATACTTATAGTTTGGAGAAAAGAAGAGTTAGTGGAAGAAATTTATTAAATATGAAACACTAATTAAAAATAAATTATATCTCTTTATGTTCTTAGTCAATATCATAACTAAATTCCTCAACTTTATGAAATGGAACATAAAAAAACGTTGTCCGTTTACTTTTTCTATTGGTAAACTAATGACCATTTAACCCATCACAAGTTTGTGGTTTTCTTATTTCTATATTTCTACTAATCATGTTGTCTATCACTCTCAGTCATAACTTGACACTTAGTTTATCTTCTATATCCATGTTTTCTTACATTGAATCATAGTATGGGTTTTCTCGAGTGATATTTATACATCCCTTTATTTCTTTTAAAATGATAGTTTTATTAAATCTTTTTAATATGTAGGAATTTCAATGATGTTCAAAAGCCCAATTCTAAAATTGCGATGACTCAATTTACAATAGGGTAGAATAATGTAACACCCCAAGATTCCGTAGTAAGATATTTTATTTAAAGTAATTCAATAGCTTTCGTTACACGCAACACTGAGTTCAACTGAACCAGCACTTACCAAACTAGCTATTCAAATATAGGTTATGAATAGTATTAACTTCATTTTCAATTTTCTATACTACATATAATTTCACTATCTATATTATGTGTTTTTAGACATAATATAAGAACAAATTCAATTTTTCAGATAAAGGAAGTATTTTTATAAAATGGAAATTCTATCTCCTTTTAAGGGAGAACCCATTTTAATTCGAATATTTTACATTATTATATATTAAATTTGAAAAAATAAACTTCTTCTTTAGAATAATTACATAAGAATTTAATTTGGATAAATTTTCGGTGCTTTTCTAATAACATTAATATTTTTATGAATAATAAAAAATACTAAAGTTTAATTGAAAACAACTTTTTTAATCAAAATAATTTATAGTGACAAATTATAAATTTGAATGTTTTTGAAGTATAATTATATTATATTTTTATCAATTAATCTACTTTTTTTTTTCATTGGATGTAATTTTACATTTAAATTGAATATAAACACATATCAATCTTTTGATAGTTTTTACTTCTCAAAAACCTGCTTTCTGGTATTGAAAATGGGAATATTTTTTTAAAATTAATTAATAAAAATTTTATGTTTTGAATTTGGTAAAATAGGCATAATTTTTTAACTTTGAATTTCAAAATTATCTCTTAGTGAATTTTTGTTATTTTTCTAAAAATATTCAATTTTTTAATGACTAGTGAAAAACAACGCATTATTGTTTAAAGAAAATTTTTTATGTAAATAATTTTTTTAATTTAAATTTATTTTAATGTAAAAATAGTTAAATAATACCTATATGAGTCCAATTTAATTCACTGATGTCATTTTAAATTAATATTAGATATATAAAATTTTATTTAATGTTTTACCATCTTTTACCCACCTTCTAGGCACATTTGAAAATTTGAATAAAATATGATTTTACTGCTTTTGTGAATTGAATTTAAAAAATATGAGATACAAGGTTGAGATCAGTAAGTGAAATGTGGTTCAATAAGATGAAAATAATTTTTGATGAATAGTAACTTCTGAATTTTATTTACCTCGATTTAAAATAAATAGGGTAATTAAAGGTAAAAATGATATTATAATTACCCCAAAACATGTCCTAATTCTATTGCATAAGTTTATTTTGACCAAAATCAACCTTAGGAGTAAAATATGATCCTTTTTCCCTCTTGGATTAGATTAGAACATTTATTATTATTTTCATTAAGGAAGTGTTAAAAGTGTTAAATTCAATGTTTAATAGCTAAACAAATTTAAATATTCAGTTATACATGAGATAAATTCAATTATAAATATTCATTATAAATATAAAAATATTTCCTACATCGTCATATTTTATTTATAATATTTAGTCATTAAATATTTAAATTTATTTATGACGCAATGATGATGCAGTAATTACCTTATTATTGAATGATGAAAATAATTGATATTATAAATATAAAACAAACTGTAAATTGATACTTTTGATGCATTCCAAGAATTTTATAGGTAAATATGACTTTTTAGGGTTGATTTCATGTATCTATTTCTAAGTAATCAAGTTATGTTTATTTTCACAAAAACCAAATACTAAATAGTGTCCAAATTGACATAAATGAGTATTTAAAACAAATACTATTTTATTAATTGATATAATATTCTTAAAAAAATAATGGTCATCTAAAAGACTTATATAATTAAATAAATTTCATTAATTAACAACTTTATGTTCTCTATTCATTTTATAATAAGTTTATTAACTATGTAATATAAACATACAAGAAGACATGGTAAAAGTGAAACTATTTAACTAAGAATTAAATCTAAAAGATAAGGTTAACATGGTAAACTAAACTTGTCTAAAACCTATTGGTGGAGAGTATTTAGACCCATCCCCACCTTAGAATCTAAATAAATCCATTTTTATCCATTTAAAACTGAAAATGATTTTGTAATAAAATAATATTTCATGATTTTCCTAATGTAACCCTCACCTCTCTTAAAAAAGGGTACTTCCCCTTCTCTCAAAATCACACCTCCAAATCCATTTGGCTCAGTCAAACCCTTAAAACATATCTTCCAAAATATCCTCACATTAACCTATATTCTTTAATTTGATCATAAATCCAACCAATTTATCCCTTTGATCTAATCAAAATGAAGCACCCGAAGAAGAGGTAATAATATCATCACCTCTTTCAATGTTCTTTTCTTGTTCCACTTCCTTTTTCATTGTTGTTTACATACCAAAATAATAACTCCAGTACCTTATACATACATTGTTTTTATTATAAGTATGGTACAACCATATTCATTACACTCTTCATCCTATGAAGGACAAAGTCGTCGTATGTGCATACGTACGGCTTACCGTCTCCAAGTCGTGGTGTAGTTTGTTCTTCAACACATTATTATTTGGATGGGTATAATAATGGGTATAAATGATGTAAATATTAATTAAAACATGTTAATGATTGTGTATATATAATATACTATCCAATTACATACAATTTCACCACTAATAGAATGATATTCTTGCTCATGCGTACGTACGACTTTCCATCTCCACGACACGATGAGATATCCTTCCCCATCGTAACCATTCAAGAATAATTTTAATTTTATGATTAAAAATAATGTTTAATAACTTAATATAATTGTTAATATGAATAAAATATATCTTATCGATAAAAAACATGACTTACATACCAAAACATATAATGGAAAACGAATTAGTTAATACAAAAAACAATGATAATACTGAAATATCATTAACAAAGAAATATTATAAGATCATATATGATGTCACAATTATGTATGTGGTTCTTGTATAATTTAATAATAATTATTTCACTAATATAAATGAGCTTAACCTACTCTCTATTATGGAAAAGTACAAGGTATGGGGTTTTGATCTCACTTTTTATTCCAATGAGATTCAGCCAATATTTGCCACTATTTACTTTTGTGTGGTGTATGTACTTCCCATGATTGAATTATTTGTGTGATATACGTTTATTTATGTGTTTTAAAACTTCATTGTATGATACTTATTTCTTGGGGTGTATGTTTAGTAAGTTACGAAATCAGTAAGGGAATATCTAATTACAATTTTCACTCATTAGGTTTTACGCATACTTCATTTATTATGTGTGGAATCACTATTTAATTATTTATGTAGTAATTTACTCTCCCCTTTGTGTGGATATACTTTTGATATAGGTAATCATTCCTTTTATAAATTCTCAATTCATTAATATGAACTTGATAAGAGTTATCTTAACTCAATTTTCATTCATTGAGTAAAACATTCAAGTCATTGGTTTTGTTTTTAAAAGAATATGTGTGAATGTACTCTGATTGATTTACAATGAATATCCAATAATATTGGGTGTATTTATATTTTTCACGCATAATTATTTCATTGATTTATCCTTAATCTAATGATAGATTCATTATAATATATTTCATCTCAATTTACATTCCATTGTGACTTCTTTGTTGTTATGCACCAATTCAATTTTATATGGTGTATATACTGTGATTTGACATAGTATATCATGAATCCCATTATTCTCATGATATTATAAAGTTTTGGTTACCTCAATTATTTCAATTCAAGCATCTCTCATTTGGTTATAAACTCTATCTAAAATATCATTTTAAAATTTTTAAATATTTATTCATCTAGATATTTCTCATTAATGTTCATCTTTTAAAAATGGTTTTAAGGATTTATTTATCTATACATGAATGTTTTAAAATTAAACCTCCTTCTAAATGTTTTAAAATGGTATGGTAAACTTTGATTCAAAAATCTATTTCAACAGATTCTTCATAAATAGTGAGACATTTAAATATTTCCTAGAAAAAGGGGATATTCTCTCAAATAGTTTTACTGATTATTTTAATATATGATAATATCCATAATTATTCTTGATTGAGGTAGATTTTTTATAATACAGTGGTTTATATTGTATTAAATGAGTTATGTTTGACTATAGATGTTCTATTTTTATATCATTCATGGTTTGTGGACATTTCGTGTACAAGTTTTAATGTGAACGATTAGATTATGTTTCACCTTTTTCATATGAGGAATGCATTGAACATAGTAAGTGATGGGTGGTCCTGTTATAGCCTATTGATGCATCGGTAGTTCTCATGAGACAAACTTGTGTCTTGGAACAAGGCCTTGACAAAATATTTATTTGTAGCCTTAGCATGAGGATTTTACTATGTGGTTATGATGTCTGGCATTATGCATTACATCATTATGAAATTATATATTGATATTACAGATGATAATTCGACTAGTTAAATATACATGTGAATAAGTAAATGTAATTATTTGATTTATCATTTCCATATTGTGCTGACGTTTATGTTTAAAAGGGATGTGTTTTAATCTTATATATTTCCTTAAATGTTTTTTTTTGTTATGATAGTTTCCGCTATATTATTATCCTTATTGAGCATTTGAGCTCACCCCATTCTTTTGTTTTATTTTTTCCAAGATTGAAGAATTATATTATGTTTGACCTGTAGGAATAGGCTAAGGTATATGACTGTATTCAAAGGAGACACAATGTTATAGTTTTTTTATTTCATAATGTAATGAAAAACATATTTATGTATCTAGTACTTCCAAAGATACTAAAATAATTGGTATTTCGAGACTTGATCTCTTTTGATCATGCCAATGTTATATAATAATGCACTGAATCTAGGTAACTAGGGTCGGGACATTACAGTTGAGGAATCAAGGCCCTAGTTATACCTAGACAGTATGGTGGGAAAACACTAGCAAGTGAGGTTGTGTCAAAGGGCCATAGTTTAGGCTGGATATATTTTGTACAGACTAGACCAAAGGAGAATAGCATCGATACATCTATGATGAGACATATGATCTTAGTAGTATCAACTCCTACATCCTCTATTTTTGACATAGGTCATTTTCATAGTTTCATATCTATACCAGTTTTGGAGATTCATGGCCTAATGACTCATTTTTATGATGGTGTGATGTTGTTTGAAACTCTGTTGGGGATTAGAAAGGATAATGTACATAGTGTTGGGAGTCCCTCCTTAAGATATGTGGGTTTCACTTCACCTTGGATATTTTTTTCCTTAAGATGATAGGGTTTGATGTCAAACTAAATATGTCCTAGATCATTGGTTATAGATACAATATCTATTATTATTCCTATAGTGTGACTTCCTAATCACCATAAGGATGAGTTTTTATTCACAGGGGTGAATGGGATATCTAGGATAGAAGATCTGTGCCACTTCATCATGGTCTAGGTCGAATAACAGCCCAAATAGGTAGTTTACATCTATATGATTAAGGATCGTATTTGGAATACATCCCTCTATTAATTAATCATTTTTGGGATGTTTGGATGCCTTTTCGGGTTTCCCTTCTGAGATAGAGGTTGAGTTCTCCATAGAGCTAGTGTCGTGATTTTCACTGGAATACATTCTTCTTTATAGGATGACTACTACGGAGTTTCATAAGCTCAATATATAGGTAGGGGACTTGGAGGAAAATAGGTTTATATGACCTGATACTTATATTTTCTGTTCATCTAACCTTTTTAAAAAAAAAGAGGATGGTTCCCTAATTCCATGTGTAGATTATCCAAAATTGAAATAGTTTATAGTTAATAACTCATATCACTTATCATGGATAGATGGCCTTTTTATCATATTTTGGGAGATTAAGTTTTGAAAAAAATTGATTTGTTATATGGATATCATCAGGTGAATGTTCAACTTGTAGACATACGTCATATAGATTTTCATAGAAGTTATAGTCTATATGAGTATATGGTTACGTAGTTCTGTCTAATGAACATGCCAGAAGTTTTCATGGCACTGATGAACTGAGTTTTCCCAAATTATCATGATTATTTTGAGGTGGTTTTCATGGATGGAATCTTAGTGTTTATAGGAATTTAAATGATCCTTACAAAAAAGTTGAGTTCATTTTAGATACACTGAGAGATAATCATTTATATTATGATCCCACAGAGTGCCACTTATGGATGCATAAGATTCACTTCCAGGGAAATTGGAATATCAATGGACTTTTAGAAGGTGATATCTATATTTTCGTTGGAGAATCCCAATAATACCTTTGGTATATAATGTTTATTGGGGATATCTGGATATTACAATTGCTTCATACAGGGCTTCTCATGCTTAGAATCCCCTCTTACGAGCTTGACTAAGAAGGGTGTGTGGTTTTTATGGAAAGATACAAGTGATATAGCAATTAGAAAGCTAAAAGTGAGATTGAATTATGTTTCCATCCTGATTCTACTAGATCTGGGTAGAATCTACACTATGTATTGTTATGCTTCAGGTATCTATCTAGGAGCAGTTCTAATATAGGTGGATAAAGTCACTTTATTTGGGTCTCTTCAGTTGAGGCCACAAGAGAGGAACTACCCAATGCACAATCTTGAGTTAGCTACAGTTGTTCGGGATTTTCACTATTACAAACATCATTTACAAGGAGAAATTTTTTGGGAGTACACAATCTAAGAAACATGAAGTACATATTTACATCGGGTGATCTATCTTTGTGGCCGAAAATGTGGGTTTAGTAACTACAGTATTTCAACATTGAGATTCCCTATATACCTGGAAAGGGAAATTTTTTTGTTGATGCACTGAGTGGAAGACTTAGATACAGGCAGTTTATGAGGATAGTAGCGAGTGCATGTTTATGGAATTATTTTTATATATACACGTTGAGGTGTAGGATAGCCATGGAAAACATATATTTTTTCCTCAGTAGTATCATATACCCTTATGGATAGATTAAGTATGTGAATTCTATTAGATTATGATTACTTAGTCATATAGGAGAGTGTGGGAAGTGAGGACCTGCCTCTTGGTTAGAATGTGGGTGAGGATGAGATCTTTCATATACATGGTTTTGTTTAAGGTACCACTGCACATATGTGAGGATATAATACAGGAGTTTCATTCCTCAATTTGAGTAGAGCATCACGACTTTACCATGATGTTTCGTGACATGCACATTCAATACTAGTGGCTAGGTATTAAACGTGAGGTAGCTATTGTTATGAGGTGATCCTCCTATCATCAAGTAAAAGTGTGAAATTATCTATAAGATGAAATTTTAGAGCCGTTACCCATTCCTAAGTAGAAATGGTATGATTTCATGATAAATTTATCTATTGTTTTTAGGCCTCCTTGAGGTAGTGATATTGTGTGGGTTGGTTTTAAGAGGCTCATGAAGGTTTCACATTTTCTTCCAATCAAGGAGACCATCTCAGTGGATGATCATGTGAGGCTGTATATTCATAAGATAGTACAATTTCATAGGGTTAACCATATCATTGTATCAGATATGGATTCCTGATTTAAATCTTGTTTCTAGAATAGTTTGTTGAGAGTGTTGTGTACATAAGTGATTTTGAGAACAACATACCACTTTCAGAATGATGTCCAATAATAGTATATGATTCAGATTATTGAGGACATACTGGGATTTTGCATCCTAAATTATGGGGGCTCTTGGGGGAGGTATATTTCTCTAGTTGAGTTTTCCTAAAATAATAGCTATATGGAGACTATATTGATTGAACCATTTGAGGATTTTTATTGTATGTCATGTCGATGTCTCCTGTTATGGTTAGATATAAGTTAAAATGATTTCATATGACTATGTATCTTGTAGGAGACTTATTAGAAGGTATGCTGTTTAGAAATTTGATAACTACTACAATGTCTGTAGAGAAATATTTTTTTGATCATCATCGATAACCTATAGAGTTCATGGTCAGGTATCATGTATTTTTATGTATCTCACTAAGGTTGAGAAACAGATGGAATAAGAGATAAGAAAATATTTCATTGTGATATTTCAGGTCATTCAATATTCTAGATAGAGTCATGCTAGTAGCCTATTGGTTGCAATTACCTCAGAGGTACATAGGAATGCATGGTGACTTCCATATTTCTCAGATACACCATTATCACTTAGTCTTGTTTGGAACACTAAAACAAGATGATATGGAGATATAGGTATATGTTTCAATTGGGGATCACCTTATTTTTATCATTGATAGGATAACAAAGTTTCTTTGAGTCCATACAGTTCCCCTAGTATGGGTGTTATGGAAGCATGTCCATTTACATGATTAGAGTTGGGAGTGGGAGGCCAATGTACATGCTTAATGACCGAATTTATTCTCATATAGTTCTTGACCACCCTAGAGAGGTTAATTTGTGGATGAATTATTATAAGGGGGAAGATTGTAAGATCCTTGGTTTTTTATGAGGTAAGAATCGTTTTCTTAGTTTAAATGAATTTTTATGACCAATTAAGGATGCCTAATGAGGTGATGGGTGTATCTAGGGTTTCCAAGGATTGTTTAAATCCAGGATCCCGGCATTATAAAAAATCTTCTTAGGCCACATTGTCAATGGAAACCATGTAGAGAAATGTGAATAGTTTTTCTAACCATGTGATGTGTGGAAAAACGGCTTAAGGATCCCATGAAGTTTGAGGAAATTATGCGGACTTAGATGCACACCAATGTGAAATTCTTTGGGCCTTGAAAGGTGGTTGAAGGCATTGTTTTTTCATGGTTAGTCAAACTATGTGCATGAAACATGTTAGGTGACCTCTTAAGATAGTGATGTGAACATGTTTGGAAAACTGTTTGGCCAAACGTGTGACCAAACCGTGCGACCTAGTAATTTTTGTGGAAATTAAATTTTTTCCCTTAATGTTTTATAATTTTAAACCATCTCTCCCTTTTATAACATCGAGTGATAAAACACGCCTTGTTCCTTCTATTAGATTGTTTTTGGAGCCTATTCTATAATTTTATACCATTTCTCCCTCCAATCATGGATTCAAACACCATTAATCTCGTTGTATTTTTATAATGCCCCGACACTAGAAGCCCGAAGCTGGTGCTTTGTTAAAAAACATTGGAAGGATACAAGGAATCATGTACCAAAAACCTGATCAGTTTAATAGCCTTGGATGTACTAGATACATACATAAGTTTTACATTACATCATGAAATAAAAAAAAACATTTTTCCCTATTTGAAAACTCTTATATCCCTTAGACTATTCATGGAGGTTAATCATAATATACTTCTTTACATCCTGGAAAAAATAAAACATAAGAAAGGGGTGAGCTCAAATGCTCAGTAAGGATAACAATATATCCATAACTGTCATAAATAAGAACAAACATTTAAGGCAATGTATAAGACAATAACTCAACCCTTTTATACCTAAACCTTATCTTAATATGGAAAAGACATATCAAATAATGCCATTTACTTATTAACATGGATATTCTACTAGTTTATTAATCACATGTAATATCAATATCCAATTTTATAATGATGGAATGCATAAATCCAGACTTTATAACCACATAATCAAGGCCGTCTGCCAAGACTACAAATAATATTTTATCTAAGACTTTTGAAAAGAAACTATTTTGTCTCATTAGACCTACCGATGCATCGAAGAGCTATAGTAGGCTTCACCCGTCACCTACTAAGTCCAATTTATTCCTCATTTGAAAAGGTTTAAACATAACATAAACATATTTATTAAAACTAGCATACTAAATGTCAATAAATTATCCATAAACAATGAGTGGTATAAAAATAACACATCCATCGTCAAACATATCAAAAAATCGTCAATACAGTATGAAATATTTGTATCATAATAAATCAACCTCGATCAAGAATAATATCTCGTAGAGGATGTTGACATAGTTGAAATTGATCTATAAAGATCATTGAGATAAATGTCTTTTTTTCATGAAAACATTTAAAAGTCTCACTCTCTATCAAGAAGCTATTTAAAATATATTTTTGAATAAAACTGTCCCATACCACTTTGAAAAATTTAAAAGTAATTTAAATTTTAAAACATTATTGTCTATATAAATAAAACCTTTGAACCATTTTTAAAACATTGACATTAATGAGAAAGATTTATAAGAATAAAATTTTAAAACATTTAAAATGATATTTTAGTTAGAGCTCTTAACCCAATGAGAGATGCTTGAATACAAATAATTTAGGTAATAAAAAATTTATAATATCATGAGAATAAATGTATTCATGATATACTATGTCAAAGTACATTATATACACCAAATAAAAGTGAATTGACGCATAACAACCAAGAAGGTTCAGTGGAATGTAAGTTGAGATGAATTCCTTTATAAAGACTGTATCTTTAGGTTAAGGATAATTCAATGACATAATTATGTGTGAAAAAATATAAATACACTCATATTATTGGAATTTCAGTGTAAATAAATCAGAGGACCTTCACATATATTCTTGTAAAAACAACACTAATGACTTGGATGTTTAACTCAATGAATAGAAATTGAGTTAAAATTACTCTTGTCAAGTTTATATCGATGACTTGAGAATTTATAAATTGGGTTATTAGGTGTATCAAAAGTATATCCACACAAAGGGGAGTGTAAATTAATATATAAGTAAATTAATAGTTATTTCACACATAATCATTGAGTAAAGTAATCAATGTTGTCTATGTAAAACCGAATGAGTGGAAATTGAAATTTGATATTCCCATATAGATTTGGTAACAGAAAAAACATACACCCCATGAAATAAAGATCATACAATGATGATTTAAATACCCATAAATTAAATTATATTACACAAAAAATACAATCATGGGTAGTACATACACCACACAAAAGGAAATAGTCGCAAATATAGCATGAATCTCACGAGAGTAAAAGTGAGATGAAAACCCTTACCTTGTACTTTTCCATATTTTTTGGTAATTTAACCTCATGTATAATGGTGAAATCACTGTTATTAAATTATTCATTAACCAAATACATAAATATGATATCATATATGATCTTCTAGTATTTCTTTGTTAATGATATTTCAGTAGTATCATTGTTTTGGTTGTTACCTAATCTTGTTTCCTTAATATGTTTTGTTATGTAAGTCTTATTTGTTATTTATAGGATCTATTTTATTCATATCCAGAATAATATTAAGTTCTTAAACATTATTTTTAATCATAAAATGAAAATTATTCTTGAATGATTACGATGGGGAATTAATCTTATCGCGTTCGTGGAGACAGTATGTCGTTTGTACGCACGAGCGACAATATCATTCATTGGATGGTGAAATAATATATAATTGGATGGTATATCATATATACAGATTCATTAACATGTTATATATATTATTTAATTCATTTATATTCATTATTATACCCATGCAAATAATGATGTTTTTGAATAACAAACTGCACCATGACGTGGAGATGGTAAGCCGTACGTACGTTCGTATGGTGAATTTTTCATTTATATGATGTATTGAATAAAGAATATGGTTGTACCATATTTTTAATAACATAAAATTATGTATAAGTTACTGGATTTATCATTTTATTATGGAAACAACAATGAAAGATGAAGTGGAAGAAGAAAAGAACTTGAAAGAGGGTGGTGAAATTATTACCTCTTCTTCGGGTGTTTCCTTTTGAGTTGATCAAAATATCTCCATAGGATGTCTTTATGATAAATGTAAGGAATCTATGTTGATTTGAGGGAAGTTTTGAGGATATTTTGGCAGGTTTTGGCTGAGACAAATGAATTTGTAGGTGTGATTTCGAGAGAAGGGGAAGTTCCCTTTTATAAGATGGGTGAGGGTCATTTTAGGAAATACTTGAAATATTATTTTATTATAAACTTATTTTCGGTTTTTAATGGATCCAAAATGACTTATTTATAGGGTAAGGTGGGTATGGGTCGAAAACATATCATAAAATATGTTTTAGACAAGTTTAGCTTACAATTTTAACATTATCTTTTAGATTTAACTCTTAGTTAAATAGTTTGACTTTTACGGCATATTCTTATATTCTTACACTATAGAGTTAATTATATCACTCTAAACATCCAAGAGAAACTCAAGAGGTTCATTAATGACATATATAATATTATTTAATCCCTTTTTCTGAACCGTAGATCATTAGGAATATTATATCAGGCAATAATATAGAATTTGTTTTAAAACCTAGTTTGTGTCAATTTTGAGACTATTTGGTATTTTCTTTTTGTGAAAATTATAAAAGTATGATTACTTAGAAAAAAACTATTTAATAAACCTTAACATTTAATATTAACTAATAAATTTAGTTTAATTCATCAAAAGTCTCAAATTAAATTTATTTGGATATTTATAATATCAATTATTTTAACCATTCATTAATAAAACAATTAATGCATCATTGTTGTGTCATAAATAAATTTAATTATTTAATGTCTAAAAATTATAAATAAAATACAATTATGTAGAAAACATTTTTATATTTCTAATTAATTTTTATAGTCTAATTTATCTTATTTATAACCTTATATTAAAAATGGTTTAGTAATTAAACATTGAATTTAACACTTTTAACTCTTCTTTAAATAAAATAATAATAAATGTCCTAATCTAATCCAAGTCGACCAAAAGGATAATATTTTATTCCTAATATTCTTTTGGGATAATTAAACTTATCCAATAGAATTATGACATGTGTTAGGGTAATTATAATATCATAGTAACCCTTAATTACCCTATTTACTTTTAATCGCAGTAAATAAAAGTCAAAAGTTACTATTCAGACAAATTATTTTCATCTTATTGAACCATATTTTACTTACTGATGTCAACTGTATCTCTCATATTTTTAAAATTCAACCTAAAGAAGGGGTAAAATTATGTTTTATGCATACTTTCAAATTCTCCAAAAGGTGGGTAAAAACGTTAAAAAGTTCAATAAAATTTTATACATCTAATTTTATTATAAAATAACTCCAATGAATTGAATTGAACATATATAGATAATATATATCTATTTTGACATAAAATAAATTTAAATAAAATAAATATTTATTTAAATAAAATGTTAGTTTTTAACTATAACGTAGTGTTTTTAACTATTCATAGAAAATTGAATGTTTTCAGAAAAATACCAAAAATTTACCCTAAGCTAATTTTGATATTATGAATTCAAAAATGAATTCAATTTCACCCAATAAAAAACATAGATGTTTAATTAATAAATTTAAAATTAATTCACGTTGTCAAAACAAATAAGTGGGGTTTTAAAAAGAAAAAACCATCAAAAGATTGACATGTGTTTATGTCAAATTGAAATGTGAAATTACTTATAGTGACCTACATTGTATTCAATGATAAAAATATAATCTAAATATACTTCTAAACCATTAAAATTCATAATTTAACATTATATATTATTTCGATTAAAAAAAGCTGTTTTCAATTTAAATTTTTTATTTTTCACTATTCCTCAAAATATGAATGCTATCAGAAAAGTACCAAAAATTTATCCAATCTAAATTTTTATGTCCCAATTCTAAAGAAGAATTTAATATTATTATATTTATCATAAAAATTTTTCAAATATTTGTTTTAAAAAGGACTTCCCATTAAATAGGTGGTATAATTGCATTTTTTGAAAAATACTTCTTTTATCGGAAAATTTGAATTTGTCCTTATATTATATATAAGAAACACAAAATATGAATTATAAAATTATATTTAGTATATAAAATTAAAAATTCAATTAATACTATATGTAACCTCTTTTTGAACGCCTAGTTTGGTATGTCATGGTTCACTTGAACTCGGTGTTGCGTGTAGTGCAAGTTATTGAATTTATTTGAAGATATAATGTACTATAAAATCTTAGGGTGTTACATTCTTACCTCCTTAAATAAATTGTGCCCTCACAATTTTGAATTTGGGCTCAGGAACTTCATTAAATGTACCACATCAAGAAAAGAGTCAATAAAACCATCACTTTAAAAAAAGATTAGTACAAAGGTCACGGGAGATAACCCATATTACGATTCCATGTAGGAAAAAATGGATATGGAAGATAAAGTAAGTGTCGTGTTATGATGGAGTGTGATAGAAAACATGATTAGGAGAAAGTTAATAATAATAAAACCACAAACTTGTGATGGGATAAATGGTCATTAGTTTCCCAATAAGAAAAGTAAAAGAGAAACATTTTTGTTTTAAGTTCCATTTCATAAAGTTCTGGAATTTATTTACATTATTGACTAAGAAAATAAAGAGATATACTTACATTTTAAGTAGATTTTTATCCTTTAATAAATATATACCACAAACTCATCTTTTGTTTCAAATGATGAGAATTCAATATGACTTGGTCACACCTGAAGTGTTAGGGTCAACTTCTAGAGAATCACATGATCCACAAAGGATTAACTATATATTTCCCTTGTCTTTAGAGATTAACCAAAACCAAAATGGTTAGTACCAGATCAGATGATCCCCAAAAAGGATAATCCTTTAGAGAATGAAATACTAATCCTAATTTCTAAAATTAAAGCACAAATATCGAATGTTCAATAAATACCATTCAATAAACAATTTTCCTTAAAATACATAAATATAATCCAAACAAATATTGAAACCCAAAACATAGAAGAATTTGATTATGTAGTCTTCCACGTTAAATTGTATCTCCAAATAACATTTACTAATCTTAAAGTCGCATACTGAAAAGTAATTAACCTAATCACATATTCTCTATGATAAGTTAATCATTTTCATAAATAACCCAAATAGCTATAAATTCATAGTAAAAACATAGAAAAAAATACATCATTACTTCTCAAATGAAATCCCATAGTATCTATTTTCCTTAGGCATATAGTGTTCCCAAGAGAATAAAAATCTTATAAAATTACATTTATCACATAATCACCAAATCATTTTCTTATACTAAGTATATCCATTTGATAAGACATAATATCCAAAATCAACTTATTATAGATCAATAAAATCATTTGACTAAAATGAATTAGTCACACTAACTAGGGACTTCACATAGTCTTATGGAAGGCGAAAAATTCCAATCGCAATCTGGTTGTGGGTTCGATTCCCACAGCTTTGTCCAACGCGACGGGTTGTCACATGGTCTGTGTGTCGTCCTTTCTCAGAAACACTATTTTATAACATTACCAAAATGATATAAATTCCTAAAATTAACCATAACATAATTTCTCCACAAATTTTATCTCAAACCTCGCATTTTCATCCCAAAATTTAATAACTTTTAATTGCCTCAAATTCAAGGATCATATAAACCCAAAAGGTTTTTATAAATATATCAACAATAGAAAAGTTAATTATTCATAAAATAGTATTTTCACATAACAAACTATTGGGTTACACATACAAGAGAAAAGTTTCCAAAGTAATCCCATCAACAAAGATAACTAATACTTTTAACAATTTTCCATCCATTTATTTCTACATAGGTATTCCTTTACCGAGAGGTTATCATATAGAATAGGGAATTCACTCGGGTAATGCCCAGGTCCCCAACATTTAGGCCAAATGGCTATAAATGGATTATTGGGATCATTTTTATTTTCTTACATAGTACTCTTCATTTTTTGTGACAATTACTTACATTATGTACTACTTTACAACACATAAATCATTTCTTTGTTCCATTGAGACAGTTTCCTAGGTGTCTCCTTCCTCATTTCCTGCATGATGGAAGTTGAGCTTTCTTTTCTCCATGGTCTCTACTGCTGGAGCTCTTATCATTCACTGACTTTCTCTTCTTTTTTATGTCTGGGATTTGGTTAATATATATGTTGTTGCTCATATTTTTGGGAAACTGATTATTCATGACCACGATATCTTTTACACCTATAAACATTCCATTTAATTTCTCATTTTTTCCACTATTCCCACATTGTACATCATGTTCAACATTACTAAGTCTTCTTGGGAATCCAGCCATTGACTAACACAACAAAGCATAGTGTGAGTCATAAAATCATTTAGAGAATATCATAACACATTATTTTCAATATAAAACACATTATTATTAAGTATGATTATTTTTTCTCATATTATATTAAAATCCTTCAAACAGATTTGTAAAGAAAATGTGAATTATCCTAAGCATATCCCCTAGGAGTGTCGTAACCAAGAGTGCAGCAAGGACCATTGTTGTGTACCAAGATACCTTGTGTCAAGCCCGAAACTCCTTGTCAGAGTTTTCACTCCTATGTAAATTTGTTCCTGAGCTGCATCTACCTATTCATGTCCATACCTGGATGTATTTCTAGGAAATCCCACAAAATATTTACATTAGCAAATTTTTTGGATGTTCTTATATACTAATTCTCAATGTCTATCTTAGGGTAGTGTTTTCTAATCAAAGTTTTTTCTAAATCTAGCTTCCAAGGTTTTTACTAGACTTCCATTGATACCAACTATAATGCCCCAACTCCAAAAGCCCAGATCCGATGCATTTTTATATAACATTTTCATGATACAAGGAATAATGTCCTGAAATACCGATCAGTTTAGTAGCCTTGTAAGTACTAGATAAATACATATGTTTTACATTACATAATGAAAAAAAATTGTTTCCTCTTTGAACCATCTTATATCCCATAGCCTATTCCGGCAGGTTAATCATAATATACTTCTTTTTATCTTGGGAAAAAAACATAAGAAATGGGTGAGCTCAGATGCTCTATAAGGATAACAATATAGCGGAAACTATCATAAATAAGAAAAAACAATTAAGGAAATGTATAAGACAATAACACAAGCCTTTTAAACATAAACTTCAGCATAATATGTAAAAGATAAATCAAATAATTCCATTTACTTATTCACATGGAGATTATACTAGTCGAATAATCACATGTAATGTCAATATCCAATTTTATAATGATGGAGTTCATAATGCAAGAATTAATATCCACATAGTCAAGGCCTTGTGTCAATACTACCAATAATATTTTGTCAAGGCCTTATGCCAAGACCCTAGTTTGTCATATGAGACCTACCGAAGAATCATGGAGCTATAGCGGGCTTCACCTATCACATACTAAGTCCAATGAATTCCTCATATGAAATTGTTTAAACATAAAATAATCATTATTATTAAAACTATCATTATAAATGTCAATACTTTATGCATAAACCATGAATGGATTAAAAATAACACATCCACATTCAAACAAATCAAAAAACATTCAATATATTATGAAAGATTTTTATAATAATAAATCAACCTTGATCAATATTAATATCCTGAAAATAATTTTTACATAGTCTAAATAGATCAGTAAAAAGCTTTGGGAGAAATATCACTTTTTAATGAAAACATCTAAAAGTCTCAATATTTACAAAGAAGATATTTAAAATAGATTTTTGAATCAAAGTGTTCAATACCACTTTTAAAAATTTGAAAGAAATTTCAATTTTAAAAAATTAACTTCCATATAAATTCAACCTTAAACCCATTTTTAAAACATGGACATTAATGAGAATGATTTGGGTAAATAAAATTTTAAAAAATTTAAAATGATATTTGAGTTAGAGTACCTAACCAAATGGGAGATGCTTGAGTACAAATAATTGATGTAATAAAAACATTATAATATTATGATAATAAAGGGATTCATGATATAATATTTCAAAGTACATTATATACCCCAAATAAAAGTGAATTGGCATATAAGAACAAAGAAAGTTCACTGGAATGTAAGTTGAGATGATTTCATTTATTAAGACATTATTCTTAAGTTAAAGATAAACTAATGAAATAATTATGTGTGGAAAATATAAATACACTAAATATGATTGGATATTCATTGTAAATCCATTAGAGGACATTCACACATATTCTTGTAAAATAGCACCAATGACTTGGATGTTTAACTCAATGAATATAAATTGAGTTAAAATTACTCTTCTCAAGTTTATATCGATGACTTGAGAATTTATCAGTGGAGTGATTATGTGTATCAAAATTATATCCACATTAAGGGGAGTGAAAATTACTATATAAGTAAATCAATAGTTATTTCACACATAATATTTGAGTAAAGTAATCAATGAAGTTTTTGTAAAACCGAATGAGTGGAAATTGAAATTTGAAATTACCTTACTGATTTGGTAACTTACAAAACATACACCCCATGAAATAAGTATCATCCAATGATGATTTAAATACCCATAAATTAATGTATATTATGCAAACAATATAATCATGGGTAGTACATAAACCACACAAAAGTTAATAGTGGAAAATATAGAATTAATCTTACGGGAGTAAAAGTGAGATGAAAACTCTTACCTTGTACTTTTCCTTAGTATAGGGTAGGTTAACTTCCTTTATAATGTTGAAATCATCATTATTAAATTATTAAATATCCAAATAGATAAATATGATATCATATATGATATTATAACATTGATTTGTTAATAATATTTCAGTAGTATCATTGTTTCGGTTGTTAACTGGTTTGATTTCCTTTATATAAGATTTGTAACGTAAGTCATGTTTGTTTTGTATAGGCTATATTTGATTCATATTCAGAATGATATTCAGTTCTTAAAAATTATTCTAAATCATAAAATGAAAATTATTCTTGAATTATTATGATTGGGAATGAATCTCATCACGTTCTTGGAGATGGTAAGTCTTACGTACGCACGAGCAACAATATCATTACTTTGATGATAAAATCGTATATAATTGGGTAGTATATCATATATACAGAATCATTATCATGTTACATTTATTATTTAAATTATTTATATTCATCATTATACCCATCCAAATAATGATGTTTTTGAATAACAAACTACACCACGACGTGGAGATGGTAATCCGTACGTACGCATGTATGGTGACTTTGTCATTTGTAGGATGGATAGAATAACGAATATGGTTGTAAAATATTTATAATAACATTAAATTATGTATAAGGTACTGGATTTATTATTTTGGTATGGAAACAACAATGAAAGGGAAAGTGGAAGAAGAAATGAACTTGAAAGAGGGTGGTGAAATTATTACCTCTTCTCTGAGTATTTCCTTTTGAGTTGATCAAAAGGGCTCCTTAAGTTGGATTTATGATCAAATTAAGGACTCTAGGTTGATATGAAGGGAATTTGGGAGGATATTTGGGTACGGTTTTTCCGATCCAAATGACTTTGGAGGTGTGGTTTTGAGAGAAGGTGAAGTGCCCTTTTATAAGAGGGGTGAGGGTCTCTTTAGGAAAATCGTGAAATATTTTTTAATAATAAAATAATTATTGCTTTTTAATGTCTCCAAAATTATTTATTTAGAATATAAGGTGGGGATGGGTCGAAAACCTCTCAATCAATAGGTTTTATAGAAGTTTAGGTTACCATTTTAACCTTGTCATTTAGATTTTACTCTTAGTTAAATAGTTTAACTTTTACCGTGTCTTCTTGTATTTTTACACTATATAATTAATAAACATACTCTAAACATCCAAGATAACATCAAGTGGTTCATTAATGAAATATATAATATTATTTTAGTCATTTTTTCTAACCTTAGTTTTTTAAAAATATTATATCAACCAATAATATAGTATTTGTTTTAAAAACCGATTTATGTCAATTTTGAGACTATTTTGTGTTTGATTTTTGTGAAAATCATAACAGCATGATTACTTAGAAAAACAATTATTCAATCAACCCTAACATGTCATAGTCACCTAGAAATTTTTTGGAATTCATAAAAAGTATAAAATTACATTTATTTGGATATTTATAATATCAATTATTTTAATATTTCATTAATAAAATAATTACTGCATCATCATTGTGTCATAAATAAATTTAATTATTTAATGTCTAAAAATTGTAAATAAAATACCATTATGTATGAAATATTTAATTATTTATAATGAATATTTATAGTCAAATTTATATTATGTATAACCCTCTATTAAAAAGGGTTTTGTTATTAAACATCGAATTTAACACTTTTAACTCTTCTTTAAATAAAATAATAATAAATGTCCTAACCAAATCCATGTGGACCAAAATAATCATATTTTAATCATAAGGTTGTTTTTTTGTCGAATTACACTTATATAATAGGTTAGGACATGTGTTAGGGTAATTATAATATCATTTTTACCCTTAATTACCATATTTACTTTTAATGGCGGTAAATAAAAGTCCAATGTTACTATTCACCAAAAAAATATTTTCATCTTATTGAACCAAATTTTAATTATATACGTCAACCTTGTTACTTGGATTTTTGAAATTCAACTCAAATAATTGTTAAAATTATGTTTTTTGCAAATTTGCAAATGCTCTTAGAAGGTGGGTAAAAACGTTAAAATGTTCAATAAACTTTTATACATCGAATTTTATTATAAAATTACTCCAATGAATTATATTGAACATATAAAGATATTGTATATCTATTTTGACTTAAAATAAATTTAAATAAAATAAATAATTATTCAAATAAAAAATCTGTTTTAAACTAAAACGCATTGTTTTTCATTATTCATAAGAAATTGAATGTTTTTAGAAAAATACCAAATATTTACCCTAGGATAATTTTGATATTCAGAATTAAAAAAAGAATTCAATTTTAACAAATTAAAAAAAATAAATGTTTCATTAATTAATTTAAAATTAATTCCCATTTTCAAAACCAAAAGGCTGGTTTTTAAAAAGAAAATACTATCAAAAGATTGACATGTATTTATGTCAAATTTCAATGTGAAATTACATATAATGACCAACATTGTATTAAATGATAAAAATATAATCTAATTATACTTCTAATAAATTCAAATTCATAATATAATATTATATATTATTTCGATTAAAAAAGTTGTTTTCAATTAAAATTTAGTATTTTCACTATTCATAAAAATATGAAAGTTATCAGAAAAGGACAAAACATTTATCCGAATTAAATTTTTATGTCCCGATTCTAAAGAATAATTTAATTTCATTAAATTTAGTATATAAAAGTGTCAAATATTTTTTTTAAAAATGACTCTCCATTAAATAGGCGGTATAATTTTATTTTTGAAAAAATACTTCTTTTATCTGAAAAATTGAATTTGTCCTTATATTATGTCTAAGAAACACAAAATATGAATTCCAAAATTATATGGAGTATATAAAATTCACAATTCAGTTAATACTATTCGTAACCGCTTTTTGAATGGCTAGATTGGAATGTTGTGGTGTGCTTGAACTCGGTGTTGCGTATAATGCAAGTTATTGAATTTCTTTGAAGAGATAATGTACTATGAAATCTTGGGGTGTTTAAATTTTCACAAATGATTACTCCATACCTTTTGTGTCATTATTCTCCTAAATTTGTATCAACATAGTTTTTTAGTCACAATATAATATTCACTACTTCCATGTTCTTCATCCATTCACCATTTATCATTTGAGCTAGATCGAGTTAGAAGTTAATAATGGATTAGTGATCTACTATGGATTTATGGTATGTGGTCTATACATTTTCCTTAGGGTTTGGTTTTTTAAAAGAGTAGTTGAAATTGTGGTACTCGAAAAACATTATTGCACTTCCCATTTAACTTATTAAATGCTTTAATTGGATGATTTGGTACCTATTAAGGATTCCCACTAGTTCCTTTAACTTTGTTATAGGTTTTCCCCTAACCAAGTCCATCCATGGGGTGTGAATTTGTATTATCCAATTATTATACCACCAAGGGGGGGTGTGTGTGGGCTTTTCTAGAAATTATAAGCCTTTATAAATTAATTTAATGGAATTAGATTGGCTGTTAAGATATTGTTATACCTCATATTTCATGTGATAACATGCTGTAAATTGAATAAATTTTTAATTGTATTTTAGATTAATTATGGAAATGAGTCGGTGAACTTAGGGAATATGAATGACTTTGATTGATTAATGAAATGAGACGATGAATTGAAATGGTTGTGGATTAATTTATTGGCATAACTTGGATCCTGATTCCATTAGATTCCATGGATGCTTCTACTATGGATCTTGATTGAATTAGTGGATGCCTTGGACTTGTATCTTCTTTAGATATTGATTCCATTGGATTCCTTGCACATTCTACCCCTTGTAACTAGCTATCCTGGAATCACTTTGGACATGTGTTGGTGACATGTCTGAACTCCACTGAGGTCTTTATTATGTTTCCATTGAGATTCTCCTTGAACTCAATGAGGATGTCTTGGTCTTATGGGACTTGCATATTGTCTTTCGTGGTCTGTAACCATTGATTACACTACATTTCCAATATGGATAACTTGATTAAATAGTGTTTTCATGATGAATGTTATATACTTTATTATATGGCATTATTTTGGTTGTGATTTTACATTTGGTTTTATGGAGAGTCTATGGTGGATCTTTTAGTATTCCTTATAGATATCCCTAGTATGGGTATTGTTTCATAGTGGTTATACTAAAATGGGTTACTTTCTTATTGGTATTTTTTCCACTTCCCTTGAAATGAAAGCGTGATTTTTGTATGAAAGATCCTAGTTTTTCTTGAAAATACAATGTTAGTGTTTAATTTTTCTATGAGATTTTCACTTATTTTACTATTATACATGTGATATGCATAGAACACTTCTTAACATGTATTTCACTACCTGGATTTTTTATAGACACCATTAAGGGTGGCCTACTGAGTGTCATCTCAGACCCTATTCTGGTCGCCATTGGGTACCTATAATGACTATATGGATGCAGGTAGGGACTGAAGAATGATTCTATAGTATGATTCTTAATATGTTGAAAGCTTAGGAGTAGAAGATCATATTATAAATTTGAGTCTCATTATGATAACTATGATAGTATTTTTGGTTTTTTTGGTATTTTGATACATAAATTGTAATAGATTTATATATTCCTATTTTGGTTACTTTATAGAGACATGGCATGATCATCATTGTATATGAGGCTCATCTTGGAACTATTTATATATTCATATTTTGGATGTTTATCGTTAATAAGTTATTTATCTACTTCCACTATTGATCTTGAAGTGCCCAGATCAGTGTGAATCACTGAGAGGGGGAGGGGGTGAATCAGTGATCCTTTAAAACTTTTTACTAACTGATTCTTAATCAATTAAACCTCTATGGATTGTTAAGGCCTCGATCCATTCTTCTTATGTCTCTCAACCTTTCCCGGATAATGCAGTAATGAAAAGGCACAGGACACAAGGATTTACAAGGTTCGGCACCGAAGGCCTAAATCCTTGCCATGCTCTCCCAGCATGGATTCTCCCATTATAATCTGTTAGTATTACAATGGTCGATACAGAGTCCCACTGTATCTATCCTGAGTCCCACAGGAGGGTCTTTATACTGCGTCCCACAGTGTTACCAGAGTCCCACTGGCCTGCTCCAGAATCCCACTGAAGACTTCTTCTCCCTGAGTCCCACAGGGTCTTCTCCTGGCTCCTCGAGTCACACGAGTAGCTCTTCTTCACTTTAAGCTTCTTCAAGTATCTTCAGCAGTCTGGGATAAAGACTGCTGGACTTGCTCTGTACCTCTGATCACTTGTGATGATCAGGTCTTCTCGTCTTGCTCAGGATTTATCACCTTCTTCTAAGGATGACCTGGCTTCTCTCCAGCTACTGAATACTCAGACAACTGATATCTTTAACTTCAGTCTGGTCCAGTCTCAGTTCAAAACAACTTCATGCACTGAATGCATGGCAACTCTGAATCCTCATGCACTGACTGCATGGCCTTCTCAATCTCTTCAAGAACTCCTGGTCTTGGACAACTCAAATGCACACCACTGATTTGGCTCTGTTCACGTGTGCACGTGAATGCATGCATGCATGCACTCTCCTCTTTCTCCTCTTGGTGCAATAAACCCTCAAAGGGTGTAACTCTTTAAGCACACACCTTCTCGCTTCCTTTACACACTTTAATTCAATTTGCTTACACACATAAATGTGTGTTCTACTTTAGTGTGAGTATTCTCCTTCTTCTCCTTCTTAGTGTGTACACACCACTTAGCACACACTAAGGTTCGGCCTTCTTGTTTTTGTTTGCTCACACACACTTCCTTTGATCAATTAGCAAACACAAGGCTTGGCCTACTTCACTTACTAAGCACACACACTTCCTTGTTCTTTTAATCTTCTTCAAAGTGTGCACTTCACTTATGCACACACTTGGTTCTCCATTTTGTACACACAAGGGCTACGGCCTCTTCTTCAAATGCACACACAAAGTGTGTTCTTCAATTTGGCACAACCAAAGTATGGCCTCGGTCTTCCTCCTCTTCTTGCACACTCACGGCTATGGTGTATGTCTTTCACTTGATGTGGCTTTCCTCCTCACTTAGCACACAACCCGTAGGTATGTAATGCACTTCATCTTCATGTTGCACTAAGCACACACACTGCCCAGGGTGTTCTTAATTTTGGATCGCGCAAGGTGCTTGAATACAAGCCTCGGCCTTCCTGCCTTCAACAGCCGTGCAAGTCCTCTGACAGCCGTGGGTGCGCAGGGTGTCAAGGACACCAACTGCCGCGCAAGTGCGGGCTTCAACCGTGGGCGCGCAAGGTGCTGCGGCCCCGGGTTCTTCCTGCCGCGCAAGGGGAAGGCGCGCAGGGGTCCCCCTTCTTCTTCTTTCATGCAAGGAGTGCGCAAAAGGAACCTCACGGAGCCTCTGATGGCTCCGGGCTTCACTGCCGCGCAGGGGGCGCGCAGGGTGTTCTTCGTGAGGCTTGAAGCACTCACGGGACTTCAGGTTTTCAACAAAGGATCAGCAAGCAATCAGAGAGCCTCGGGTGCTCCTTTTATAGGCAAGGAATGTTGCACCTCTTCCGCGGGATACAAATCTAAACTCCCGAATATCTCGGGATTTCAAGATTTCATAAAATCTTGTTTTTCTCCTCAGTTTCCCCATGGGTTCCATTTATGCCCTTTCTTCACGTTCTTGTGCATGAAAACACATGCATGGCCTTCATCCATGCAAAGCATCAATCAACATGGCCTCGCACCTTCGGGTTGCTTCGGCCGAACACGAAATTCTTCATTTGTTACATGCAAACCCATATTTATGCATGGATAGGTTCTTTGTGGCCAGACGAACTCGAAGGTGTCTTCGGCTTGTACAACAGTGGCCGAGAACTCAAATTATGTGCTTGGAGAGGCTCTGGTTCGAACGGAACTCGCGGGTGGCAGCGGACAAGCTCGGGGTTGAAGGCGGTCTCGCAGCCATTGGATGCGGTGATCAAAAACCTTCGACGGCTTGGATCAGATCGGGAGCGCGGCGGATTAGATGAGCGGCGCCGATCGTCCGCGAGATCAGATGAGCGGCTGGGATTCGCTCCGCAGAAAAATTCCGCATCCCACATCGAAGCCGCGGCCAGTTTTTCCGCAGTTTATCAAAGTTCTGCTCCCATCCTCACTTCAGTTGAACTTCTCCCCTCCCGGTGCCGCCCCGCACCGGGTTCTCTCTGCGGGCGCGCTCTTGCGCCCACCCCTGCCACTCGGGCGCGCCACTGGCACCCAATATGCACACTGCGCTCCTCCGGGCGTGCCCCTGGCGCCCACATTGCGCCTGCGGGTGTGCCCCTGCCTCAGGGCTGCTGCCTTGGCCTTGAGGGTTCCCCATGGGCGTGGCGACCTTGAGTCCCACATGTGCCTTGGGTGATGACCCTCGGCTGGCCTTCCTTGGTGGCTATTTTTTGCTAAGTAAAACACTTAGGACTTTGTATAAAAACAAAGTAACCATGTGAAAATGCCAAATGCCACTCAAGCCATTTCTTCTCCACTTCTTCTATTCTTCTTCTTAAGAATTCCATTACTTCTCCTCATATGATCTTCACTTAGGATATGAAATTCAAAAGGTTCATCTTCATCAACCGAACTCCTGAATCACATAAATTCTTCAATGATCTTTATTGATCTAATCAGAGATCAATTGGAACTTCTTCAATTCACATGCACTAAGTGATAGTGCATGGACTTCATTAATTCACATCATCCACTTAGTAGTTGTGGATGGAACTACTTTCAACTCCTCATGCATTGTGAAGACAATGCATGGTCTTCAATCAATGTTGTGACATTGTATCATCAGGATACAAGTTCTTTGAACTTAAAGACCAGTTCAACAATCGTCATATGTGATGAGAATGTTTCAACCATAATCTCCTATGTTACTTAGTGAATCTCCTAAGTGACATGCATCTTAGTACCATGGCCATTCTCCTTTCCTCACCAACACCATCACATCCTTTGTCATTCACATCTTGACATTCCTTGACATCCATTCATTCTAAGACAACAACATGTCTCATTGACAACAAATGCAACACAATGCACTTCAATCTCCCCCTTTGTATTTGTTTTCAATACACTTTTTCAGCACATATGAATGGGTCAATATGTGTGCCAATCTTTTCTCCCCTTTATTGGAAATCAAATGCAAAGGTGTGGTGTGGTTCTCTTTCAAAAATAGCTTCCTCCCTTTGAATAGCATCTTCTTGAAAATCACTAAGAGAGGGATGATGCCACATGTTCTTCTTTAGCAAAGAACCTTTAGTAAATCAACTCTAAGTCTACTTGGGCTAACCCGATGTAGAAAACAAGAGTGATGTAACCAAGGTACTCAATGTTGTCCAACATTCACTGTACATGTTAGATCATGCTTCAGGGGTTTGAAATTTTTCAGATATATCAATGAATTGCAAAATCCTGCACATACTTCACAAAACACATTAGAATGTTCAGGTGCAAAGATAAAGCTCCCCCATTCATCCATTTTCTTAAGATGATATTAATCTCAGAACATCATCTTCTTCAGATTTGCTCCCCCTCAAGGGGTGCACTCCGTTCTGTCCAAACCATCCTCCAGATGAGAATGATCATCATCTTCAATTCCCTGCAATGTTAGCACATGTATATACCAAGAGTATAAGGGAATAAGATGGAACCTCCTTGGTTCATCAATGTGAACAACAAGGTTGAGAAGATTCTCTCAACCGAGATGTCCCATTTTCACCAGTCTTCACACTTGCACATCTGATCTTCTTTGATGTTTGTGCTGGTGTGGATCTCAACACATCTTCATGTGAAATCTTCTTCTTCCCTTTTGCCTTAGCAATTGCCAGAACTTTATCTTCAGCTTTTTGCAGATCTTTGGCAAGTTGCAACTGATTTGGCCATATGACTAGTAAATCATTTGGAAGAGTGGCCTCGGTTTTGGAAGTTCCACATGGTTATTTGGATGCTGCTAAGCTACCTTTCTTAGGCAACTTATTTTCAATCAATCCCTTCTTCTTCTGGATTGATTGTCTTTTGGAGTTCAGTCTGCTTCTATTTAGTTTCATGGCTTCTTTACAAAGGTCCATGATGTGTCCTTTCTTTCCACAGTAGAAGCATGTTTTCTTAGTGGTCCTTCTGGATGCATCACCCTTCTTGGATTTCAATTCCAAGGACTTCTCTTCATTCTTCAAACTCTTCTTGGGAGCATCTTCCACTTTCTTCTGCTTGCTTCCCAAGGAATCTCTCTTAGCCAGGTTCAGTGATCTTCTCTTCATTCTAGCTTAGGATACATTCAGAGATTGATATGTATCAACTCTTTGACCACTTTTGCAACCATCCCAGATGTTGTCAAGTAATCCAAATCTATTTGCAGTAAACAGATGTCTCTGGACCTGTGGATGCTGCTTCTTTTCTTCTGGCTTTCTCCCCCTTGGCATGGGCTTCCTTTGTGCTTTGACATTCAGTGGATTGTACCAACAATCCTTTGCACAGTGCCCATACTTATTACAACACCAACATTGACCCACAAATCTTGACCACTTGTGTACTTCTGATTGATGGGTACTTTTCTTGACAAGTTGTGTTGCTTCAGGAGAGCTCTGCTTCTTCACCTTCCTCATCCAGATGGATGGAACCTTCTTCTTAGAAGATATTGCACTTTCACTAGAGGATGTCCTTCTTTTAGAATCATCCTTCTCAATGCTCACATGAGTGGCAACATTTCTTCTTCCAGCTGTCTGGGAGGCTTGGGATTTGGGTGATTGCTGATTTTTCAATATAACCTCCAGTTCTAAGCATTTCATATTGAGGGAGTTCTTCTCATCCTCAATAGTTCTTAGCCTTCCTTCCCATTTCTCTTCCAGCTGCTTTATCTGGTCTTCATGCACCTTTTTCATTTCAAGAAATGAGTTGTCAAGCTCCTTCACCCTTTTTACTTTGTCTTCAAGTTGAGCATCTTTAACAACCATTGATACTCTATGCCTCTTCTCCAGTGCATGGTAAACATCTTTGATTATTACTTTAAAGATTTCTTTCTCAGAAAGGCTTCTTTGCAATTCTTCACAAGTATCTTCATATCTATCATTGCAAAGAGAAACTGTTTCTTCCTTAGCCTTCACCAGCTTTCTGAGAGTGTTGGTTATGCCAACCCTTTTCGCCAATTGATCTTCCATTGCATTGGCTTCTTCTTCTAACTGTGATTTTTCTTCATGAAGATCATGGATGCCTGTAGCTATACACTTTTCCACTTCCATGGGAACTGTCTTCTGAAGATATTTGAGTGCACTCTGAAGATCATTCATTGTTTCAACTTCATCACAGCTAGGACAGGCTTTCTTCATCTTCTTGGCCTGTTTCTTCTTTCTATTTTTCTGAGTCTTGGCAGATATCTCCATTTGAGGCTGTTCTTTCATTTCCTCAAATCTGCACTCCATATAAAATCTCTTGGATCTTTTAGAGGTAACCTCCTCTGATACCAATTGAAGTTCCCAGATCAGTGTGAATCACTGAGAGGGGGAGGGGGTGAATCAGTGATCCTTTAAAACTTTTTACTAATTGATTCTTAATCAATTTAACCTCTATGACTTGTTAAGGCCTCGATCCACTCTTCTTATGTCTCTCAACCTTTCCCGGATAATGCAGTAATGAAAAGGCACAAGACACAAGGATTTACAAGGTTCGGCACCAAAGTCCTACATCCTTGCCATGCTCTCCCAGCATGGATTCTCCCATTATAATCTGTTAGTATTACAATGGTCGATACAGAGTCCCACTGTATCTCTCCTGAGTCCCACAGGAGGATCTTTATACTGCGTCCCACAGTGTTACCAGAGTCCCACTGGCCTGCTCCAAAATCCCACTGAAGACTTCTTCTCCCTGAGTCCCACAGGGTCTTCTCCTGGCTCCTCGAGTCACACGAGTAGCTCTTCTTCACTTTAAGCTTCTTCAAGTATCTTCAGCAGTCTGGGATAAAGACTTCTGGCCTTTCTTTGTACCTCTGATCACTTGTGATGATCAGGTCTTCTCGTCTTGCTCAGGCTTTATCACCTTGTTCTAAGGATGACCTGGCTTCTCTCCACCTACTGAATACTCAGACAACTGATATCTTTAACTTCAGTCTGGTCCAGTCTCAGTTCAAAACAACTTCATGCACTGAATGCATGGCAACTCTGAATCCTCATGCACTGACTGCATGGCCTTCTCAATCTCTTCAAGAACTCCTGGTCTTGGACAACTCAAATGCACACCACTGATTTGGCTCTGTTCATGTGTTCACGTACATGCATGCATGCATGCACTCTCCTCTTTATCTTCTTGGTGCAATAAACCTTCAAAGGGTGTAACTCTTTAAGCACACACCTTCTCACTTCCTTTACACACTTTAATTCAATTTGCTTACACACATAAATGTGTGTTCTACTTTAGTGTGAGTATTCTCCTTCTTCTCCTTCTTAGTGTGTACACACCACTTAGCACACACTAAGGTTCGGCCTTCTTGTTTTTGTTTGCTCACACACACTTCCTTTGATCAATTAGCAAACACAAGGCTTGGCCTACTTCACTTACTAAGCACACACACTTCCTTGTTCTTTTAATCTTCTTCAAAGTGTGCACTTCACTTATGCACACACTTGGTTCTCCATTTTGTACACACAAGGGCTACGGCCTCTTCTTCAAATGCACACACAAAGTGTGTTCTTCAATTTGGCACAACCAATGTATGGCCTCGGTCTTCCTCCTCTTCTTGCAGACTCACGGCTAGGGTGTATGTCTTTCACTTGATGTGGCTTTCCTCCTCACTTAGCACACAACCCGTAGGTATGTAATGCACTTCATCTTCATGTTGCACTAAGCACACACACTGCCCACGGTGTTCTTAATTTTGGATCGCGCAAGGTGCTTGAATACAAGCCTCGGCCTTCCTGCCTTCAACAGCCGTGCAAGTCCTCTGACAGCCGTGGGCGCGTAGGGTGTCAAGGACACCAACTGCCGCGCAAGTGCGGGCTTCAACCGTGGGCGCGCAAGGTGCTGCGGCCCCGGGTTCTTCCTTCTGCGCAAGGGGAAGGTGCGCAGGGGTCCCCCTTCTTCTTCTTTCGCACAAGGAGTGCGCAAAAGGAACCTCACGGAGCCTCTGATGGCTCCGGGCTTCACTGCCGCGTAGGGGGCGCGCAGGGTGTTCTTCGTGAGGCTTGAAGCACTCACGGGACTTCAGGTTTTCAACAAAGGATCAGCAAGAAATCAGAGAGCCTCGGGTGCTCCTTTTATAGGCAAGGAATGCTGCACCTCTTCCGCGGGATACAAATCTAAACTCCTGAATATCTCGGGATTTCAAGATTTCATAAAATCTTGTTTTTCTCCTCAGTTTCCCCATGGGTTCCATTTATGCCCTTTCTTCACGTTCTTGTGCATGAAAACGCATGCATGGCCTTCATCCATGAAAAGCATCAATCAACATGGCCTCGCACCTTCGGGTTGCTTCGGCCGAACACGAAATTCTTCATTTGTTACATGCAAACCCATATTTATGCATGGATAGGTTCTTTGTGGCCAGACGAACTCGAAGGTGTCTTCGGCTTGTACAACAGTGGCCGAGAACTCAAATTATGTGCTCGGAGAGGCTCTGGTTCGAACGGAACTCGCGGGTGGCAGCGGACAAGCTCGGGGTTGAAGGCGGTCTCGCAGCCGTTGGATGCAGTGATCAAAAACCTTCGACGGCTTGGATCAGATCGGGAGCGCGGCAGATTAGATGAGCGGCGCCGATCGTCCGTGAGATCAGATGAGCGGCTGGGATTCGCTCTGCGGAAAAATTCCGCATCCCACATCGAAGTCGCGGCCAGTTTTTCCGCGGTTTATCAAAGTTCCACTCCCATCCTCACTTCAGTTGAACTTCTCCCCTCCCGGTGCCGCCCCGCACCGGGTTCTCTCTGCGGGCGCGCTCTTGCGCCCACCCCTGCCACTCGGGCGCGCCACTGGCGCCCACTATGCACACTGCGCTCCTCCGGGCATGCCCCTGGCGCCCACATTGCGCCTGCGGGTGTGCCCCTACCTCAGGGCTGCTGCCTTGGCCTTGAGGGTTCCCCATGGGCGTGGCGACCTTGATTCCCACATGTGACTTGGGTGATGACCCTCGGCTGGCCTTCCTTGGTGGCTATTTTTTGCTAAGTAAAACACTTAGGACTTTGTATAAAAACAAAGTAACCAAGTGAAAATGCCAAATGCCACTCAATCCATTTCTTCTCCACTTCTTCTATTCTTCTTCTTAAGAATTCCATTACTTCTCCTCATATGATCTTCACTTAGGATATGAAATTCAAAAGGTTCATCTTCATCAACCGAACTCCTGAATCACATAAATTCTTCAATGATATTTATTGATCTAATCAGAGATCAATTGGAACTTCTTCAATTCACATGCACTAAGTGATAGTGCATGGACTTCATTAATGCAAATCATCCACTTAGTAGTTGTGGATGGAACTCCTTTCAACTCCTCATGCATTGTGAAGACAATGCATGGTCTTCAATCAATGTTGTGACATTGTATCATCAGGATACAATTTCTTTGAACTTAAAGACCAGTTCAACAATCGTCAGATGTGATGAGAATGTTTCAACCATCATCTCCTATGTTACTTAGTGAATCTCCTAAGTGACATGCATCTTAGTACCATGGCCATTCTCCTTTCCTCACCAACACCATCACATCCTTTGTCATTAACATCTTGACATTCCTTGACATCCATTCATTCTAAGACAACAACATGTCTCATTGACAACAAATGCAACACAATGCACTTCAGATCTGTATAATTTCTACCACTATGTTACACTATGAAATAAGGATTGTCTCTCCATAGACACACCTTAGGCATTCATTGCTAGTTAGTATCCTATTGAATTTTGGGAGATACACATGATGCCATGAAAACCACCAGATTGGGTCACCATTTAATAGAATCTAATTTTTATTTTTATAGTTGAAATATCGTAATAATTTATATGGGAATATCATGTCAATGTTTCGATAGTAAACCACGGTATTAGAAATATGTACTGAGATATACATCATCAGTATTGAAGACCAACTATGAAAATGAATATTACATGTTTTATCACTCTTTTTTCTACTAATCCATTGGTGAAGGCTTTGAACCAACAGACTATGAGACTTTTAAAACCTCTATCCCTTTCTATGTGGAAATAGGAGAACATCACCATGGATTTTGTGATGGATTTTCCAAATCCCCTCATAGAAATTATGTGTTATGGGTGATCAATGAAATGTTGACCAAGATTTCATGATTCCTACCTATCCGACGGACATTCTTGGTTGATGATCTAGGGAGTCTTTATATTCAGGATATTGTTAATATCAATTGTGTTTCACATTCTATCATATATGATAGAGATGCTCGTTTTACGTAGAAGTTATGGAACGAGTTGAAAAATTAACTAGATTTATTGGTTCTCTTGAGTACAACATATCACCCTCAAAATGATTGTTAGTCTTATCAAATGATATGAGTGTCAGAGTACATTCTTCAAGCATGAGTCCCAAATTTCTTAGGTTCATGGGAGAAACACCTACCTCTAGTAGAGTTTTCTTATAATAATAGATTTTAGGAAAATATTATTATTTATCATTATGAGGACCTTTACATTAGGTTGTTTCATTAACCCATATGCCGATTAGAGGTAGGTTAGGTAGGGATACTGGGACCTCATCCCATTCAGGAGGCTTTAGATCAGGTATTTCTGATTCAAAAGAATATAGTTTCTAATTATTATAGATATAAATCTTATGTTGATCACCATAGAAAACCTATGGAGTTCATGTTTAGGTATTTTGTTTTTTTGTGTGTCTCACCAAGACTTGGTAATATATGAATTCAAAGACAATCCAAGACAACACCTCATTAAAAAAATTTTGATATCAGGAAGATATTCTAGCCGGTGACCTATTGGTAGGATATACCTTAGAGGTACCATAAAATTTTTGACATATTCCATGTATCAAAACTTTACTTCTATCATTCTAGCATGTCATATTTGTTTTCTGTTGAGGATATTTAGATAGAGATAGATGGATCCTTTGAAGATCATTTGATATGTATCATTGATTAGATCATGAAGGCTCTCTGAGGTAGGTTAATTCCTCTGTTTCTATTATTAGGGAATCACATCCATGAGTTGGATGAGATTTGGGAGAGAGAGGATGATGTGTATGCTCGATGGCTGGAACATTTGTCAGATGATGTTTTACCACCCTTAGAAGGGAAACTTAGGGAAAAGATATTTTAAGGTGGTGAGGTTGTAACTTCCTAGAAATTCAAGGAGGTATAGATTCCTTTAATTTCTAGTTAGACCATAATTGAGGTATCCTTTTAGCATAGACCAATAAAATTATACCTTTAGGCTGATTGGTTATTTATTGGATTAAGGGAGAATAAGGCTGGAGGATGACTATAAAACAATAACATGGCATGAATTGGTCATGTCCAATCCCGTTCATGATGTGAATTAGTTTTTCTCGAGATTAAAATCCCTAATATTTAAAGTCTAGATATTCAAATACACCCCATGAATTGGTCTGGATAGACCATGTTTATAATGATCATTTGTTTTTCTTGATAAATAAAAAACAATATTTACTTAATGTGTATAGTATACACTTCATGAATATATCATATTTTTTTAAAGGGGAAGAACCACTTATTTGGATAGATCCCTTATTTATTCTATCACTTAAAATCTCAGTCATCTGACTATCATCCTCCCAAAAAACATAGGTTCCCATGGTTATACTTAATTCATACACTAATCATGTCTTCATTCATCACATTGGAATCATGTTTTTATTCTCTTCAACCAACTTCTTTCTTTTAATAGTTTCTTTTACCATCATTAGGGATATGTTGGTGTCAGCTAATATTCCCTCTTATATGTGTATTTTTTTCTCCCATTTTCATAATTTATACCTCATTTCAAATGTCAACAATGGATGATTAGTCATCTACAATACTAATGTAGGTGGTCAAGTTCTTTTACAAAATCATTCAATTTATTTTATCCTGTGTTTTTGTGTCTTGTGCTGGACTTCCCCAAATATGCCTTCCAAATGGTTAATAGATTTAATTAAATTTTATCCCCATATTTATTATTTTTTGAGAAACCCACAAACTAATATCATAGGGTGAACACCTCGATGCAAGCCACATGATGGTTGTGACTTTATTATAGGATTAAGTACCTCATGTCATGAGTTAAATTAATCCACCATTTCAGGAGTCTGAATTTACCTTGTGATGATTATATTTCATTTCTTAAATTGTATGAGTTCTTATTCTAGCTAAAATCATTCCCTTACATCATATACAGAGAGATACAATGGTCCCAACCTATAGATGCATTGGATGGGCTCATTGAGCATTATAAATTAGAACATGTAAATTAATATCAATAAAGAAGGATTGATTCATGGTTTCTTTTATAGAATATTGTGTATGGTCTCACTTGGCTAATTACTTATGTAATTTATGTTGGGAGTGATACTTGGTTTCTTTTATAGAATACTTTATATGGGCCCACTGGTAGAATTCCTTATGGACTTATAGGTTATTGATACCAAGTTTCCTAGTTGATTACATTGGATTATATTTCTTGGAAATGTGATAAACCATACCACAGGTTATACTTAGATCATTATATAGTATACTATGTATGGGATCTAAGGGTTATTCCTTTATACCATTCTAAGAGTGATACATGTGTACCACATGATGAACACCATAGATAGACTCTTATGGGGATGGATACTTATAGTTCTTTTGGAGCGATACTTGGGTAACTCCTTATGGATTTCCTTGGATAGTCTTAGGATGATTTTTATCCAAAACCTATGATGATTTAATAATTAAGAATTAATAACTGCCATTTTTTATCTCTAGTGATGTGTTAGCTAAGAAAAATCACATTCTTGTGTTTGATCCTTGTTACATATAACCTCTTGACTATCTAGTCATGTTTTTATATATTCATTTATACCTATTTATAATGTATATATATACATTTACATATAAAATATATCTAAAAAGGTTGTCCTAGGTTCAAAGATATCTATGTTAGGCTTAAGTAGGTAGTGTTGGTTGGGTATCCATTGAGTAACCTAGTCTAATTTGGTTTATTGTTTTATTGACTTTGATTTATTATTTACCTACACACTAATCATTTTATATTCATATAATGGAAATTTATATATATTTTTTGTGATAGACTACATATTATATCTCATACCCTGTTTGGGCATCATATGGTACCTAAATAAACATCATGATTGCAAGTATCAAATAAGGGTAGCTCCTAACATCCAATGTAGGATTTTCAATACAAGATGGTAGTACCACAGCAAAGGATAGATCTTTTTCTTTTGATTTTAGGGGAGGTATATTTTCGCCTTTTCGTCTTCAGTTTATCATATTGTATATGCATGTACCCATGTATCATGTGTACTTACCTTTTTATATAGCATCATGAAATGATCATTATTTTTGTATTGAAATTGATTTATCTCTTCCAGTTAATTTATATTTATGTTTTATAATTTATTTTCAAGTCATTTATTACAATTTTCACTAATAATCATTATTATTCATCATTGTGACACACTAGGATCAATATGGTATAGTCTCCCAATGGACACACCCTAGGCCCTCATTGCTAGTCAGCAGCATATGGTATATGGGGAGATGCACATGAGGTAATGTGTCCAACCAGATCAGGGAACCAATTAGTGGCTTCATGTTTAGAACACTATATTAATATCCCCATTATGTGATGATTGCTATTACCATTTTCCTACACAAATTTTATGTTCCACCATGATGCCCATAATTGTATAGTGAGGACATTGACCGATTCTCAAACACCACACGAAATTTTATAAGTTGTGTTTATTGAAACATTATTGTCTCATTTCATACGTTACTTCCATCATTACAACATGATCGGATAACCAACATTTTTTAATTCTTCTTACACAACCTAATTCATAACTGAACTAATATGGTGATGCCATGATTTTAATATTCCGATAGAAAAACCCTTATAAACATATCCACTCTCTTCTAAAATTTCCTAATAATTTTTGGGATATTTTCAAATTCCCCAATTATAGTAAAATTAAAACATTATTCATTAAACTCATGATTAAAAATTATCCATTTTTTATAACACATACCCAAAAAAATCATTTTTAATCTCCTTGGTTGCAATAAAAATTATAATTTAGCTTGATTATGATAATAACTGTGATTTGTTGGACCATGTATTCTTGTTTCATATAATAATAACATTAATTAAACTTAATTCAGTCGTATAGTTATCATATGAATCTATATACTCAACCACCTATGAATTGGTTATAATTTCATAGTCTCTCTATTAAGTTTTTTTATTTCCACCATCATGAAGACATAGGTTAACTCTTTTGATTTTTTATTTTTTTCAAATACATTTGCATGATCACAACACCACCACATTTCTTCAGAGATTTGTGCTAAGATATATTTTTTGAACGACTTGTACATATTTTCTAGACTAAGACAAAGTGTGGGTAATATTTTAGTAAAATGATTTATTTATAATCCAATTTGGAAATATAGAATGTATAATTTTCTTAAAGATATTAGAAGGGTAAAACTGATAGAGTATATCCTATGATGATGATTTAAGTTTAGATCTATCTTATTATATAATTATGAATATAGAAATAAATATAGTGTAAATTTTGGATACTTTTTTCTATATTAAGGAAAATAGTAAACTATCTATTTTTAATCGAGCATTCTTGACATACATTAAGATAAATACACAGAGATTGGTCGGTAAAATAGTGAATCAAAATAACATTGGTGATTCAAAACATGTATATTATAGGAATTCAACTTCTTGTATAAATACTTTCAAACCATATCTTTTACCAACTAGCTTAATCTTTGGAATGTCAGATCTAATGAGTATGGAATCGTTTAGTGATTATGTCCATGGAAATCCACTTGAAAATATATATATTATTGTGAAGAACTATGTAACATAGTAATATGATACTATTCAATAATGGGTAATCAGAAAAGAATATATATAGGGAAAGGAAAATAAATATAATGAAATGGATTTTGTATTTAGAAAATGCATTACGGACAAGGAAAGGAATAAAATCTAACTATGATGACAATTAGGTGAACAAAAATATATTTCCTTATAGATGATACCCAGTTACATCAATGTGATTTAATTTTTATGGTCCTCCTTTTTCCCAAATAATAACCTAAATTTGTAATATTTTATTTTGTATAATATTGGTTAAGGTTACTTTTATTTTTTACTTGTGTAAGGATTTAGATTATAAATGGTTTCAAAGGTCCAATTTATGATTAATCAATGTCACCAAATTGTATAGAAAAAATAAAACCCAATATCAACAAGACATTAAATGTGGAATAATAAGAAACTATAAATTAATAAGTTATAACATACACCATATTCTTCCATTTTCATTGCATTCATTATGTACCAGGTCAACTTCACTATGAAAAACCCACAAGGATCATCCCTCTCTAGTGCATATATGGGAAGCATTGAATCACACCAACCCTTCAGTAATAACCATTGGAACCTCTATGATTTTCTAAGATATCATGGTTCTATGGAGTTTGGAAGATGAGAGATTAGAGAGGTAGAGAGTATAAAATACATGTTTTTAAGAGTTTTTTACGTAGTTCCCATGTCCAATAATATATTATATGGGATGTATAGATTCATAATGAGCCTATTCATTTACTCGTATAATATAGAAATAAACGGGTAATACATTCGATTAAATATCATGTAATTAATACCAATAATGTATCATGTCCATTTCATTATATGAAAAAACGTAATAAATTATATCCTATATGTAAGAGATTCATGGGATAACACTTTAACACTTCACTTCCTTTAGTTAACCATTATAGTTCCAAATGGATTACAATATATTATTTAAGGAAATATGATCCACCATTTCATATAATATGACTAGACCAAAAACATAATAGAGCAACCTTATTTCATATAATATGATATACACAAATTAATAAATATAATCCTTTTATTTTATTTATTTTATAGACTATGAATTACAATATCAAATTATATGATATTACCCAACATTTGTGCTTATTTCATTAAGCCTCCCACATTCACTAAAGAAAAGTACATTTTGTTATATTTTTTCATATATTGAATTAGATATGAAAACATGTAAAGGTATATTGAAAACTCCTTTTTGATATCTACTAAAATAATATTGAAATGATATAATTGACCCCGTGTTTTATTTTTTTATATGAAATTCCATGGGAATACCCCAACTAAAATTAATATTTGGATTAAAACCATAACACCAATAGATAATATCATTATGTCAAAATCCATACCCATTAAATAAACCAACATTTCATAACACATATTATTTTTTTATAATTAAAATCATATATGAATTACCAGATACATAAATGAAATCGAAGAGAAATGTCTAGAAAAACATTAATGCCACTCCAAAAAAGGGTTCTTATGTGATTTTTGTGAAGAAGAAATTTCTTATATACCTTAATACATAATTTGTATCATATGAATTCATGAATTTTCATATGATCCATTTTTCAAAAACATTGAGTGGCCATGAGAAATGGTGTATGTAAATCCAATATTTCCTTTTGAAACATTCATGATACTTTTAATACATAATAATTAGTTCGATGAATACATAACATTCCATTCATATAGTCGATGGGGACATCAAACCTCACTCATAAATGTTGATATAAAATTCATATGGACCATCTATATATGAGAAATAATTTCATTATTATATCTCAACACAGGGCCTATATGTCATACTCATCATAAAAGAGGACAATTCTCATCTTGGTTGAACTCCAACAAATGAAATTATCTAAAACAAACCAATCTATCCACTAATTAGCTAAGCATAAATGATTTCCTAATAATGATATTAATGTATCATTTTATGGTTCTAGGTTTCTCACCAACATCATCTAGTAAGGAATCCAAATATGAACTATTCAATCCAAGAATTCCATTTACCTAGAATGTGGCACTACAGATAGAATACTTCATGGGTTATCCATGATAAAAAAACAATTCTTGTTGCTCTTGAGAATATTCCATATTTAGATACAAGAATTCTACTCATGAGAACATTAAAATCTCATCACAATCTAAAATAATTTAAAAAGACTCTTAGTTGGATATAAGATATTGTATTATTTTTAGAGGTTAATAATCAATACACTTCATGAATTGTATATCAATATGTATATACATAACCAAAGTGATTGAATTATAAAGTGGAGTTTTCCATTTTTTATTGCATGAAACATATTATATTTACAACCTCCTTAATAATATTTTAACAAACCCCTTTATAAGAAGCTTCCCAATTTTTCACGTATGAATGAATAAATGATTTTCTATATATTTTATGAACTTTTAGGAATTTTTTAAACTTGTTACATCTTTATATAATTTCTATCACATCATTATGTGACCAATTGAAAATACCATCCCACTAAATTATTTAGAGAGAATCATCTATGAAGTAATCTATTTTAAATAATGGTGGTACATTGGAATTATATTTCTAATATTCATCTTTATAAAAATACTTAATCATCAAATCACAATAAAATTAAATGTTATGTTGATAATAATTCAAGTTATATAATTTAATACATTATAAGTTCATCATCATCATTTTTAGGACCATTTACGTCAAATGTTTTTCTTCAAATATTATGATAACTTATTAACTTTTTAATTATATATTTAAAAATATATCCTATATTCCATTATGATATTATATAAATTTCACTTTTCAATGGTAACTAAAAGTAATTATTTTCACTTTTCATTACACATGCACCCTAAATGCATTTTAGGATATAAATTGAAGTAATAGTTGTTATTTGACTGAAATAATCTAATATTTGTTATCTTTAAAACTAAATAAGAACAAACATACTCTCAAAAGATTATTATAAATAAAATTCATATTTTTAATATCATGAAAATAATCAAAAAAATAATTTATGTATGTAAATGAAACTTATTCACTTTTTCTAGGAATTCAAAACAAGTAAAAAAATTTCCTTATCATATATGAAATGTTATATCCTTAGAATATTTTTTTAAAATAAAACATTATCAAATATTCCAATTTTTAATGAAATTATATTCCCTCATATTCATGAATAAACACATTATCAAAAAAAATTATTCTTCCATGTCAAATTTTTAAATATGACATATAGTTAGATGAAAAATAATATATTTTTTTCAAAATGTGAATCTAATTTATTTAAATACCCATTATTTATAAGCATCTATTAATAGGGTGAGAGAGAATGAAAATTTATATAAAAAACACACATATATTAATTCAAATTCATCAAATATTAAATTAATTCTTGAAAATAATTCATAAATACCGAAATTGATTTCATTATCACATGGAGGGGGTATTTGTGATCTCATAATGAGCTCTTTGATAAGTTTCTAAATTTTGTATATCTACTATACATATAAGACATATAGTTATTAAGGCACAAAAATACTAAACTCTTAGGTCTAGTGATAAAAATAAATACTCAAAAAAATTAACATTGATACCAAGTGAGACTTTGCATACTAAAATATCAAAAACTATCACATTATTATTAAATATGAAATAATTTCTCATAACCTGAAGAATTGTTTTAATTTATTTATTTTAGAATTAGTTACAATGGAAATTTATTTTACAAAATTTTTAATAATTTATCAATAATCAAAACATACTAAACTTACTTCTAGAATTATCATGTGTTACACACATCATCCTTAATAGGGGGATGGAAACATAAGAAAGAGGTGAAATATAATTTTTATTGTGGCTAAACATAAGTGACAACCACCAATGATCATAAGGGAGATTAAAATGAGTATATGGGTATAATTGGGACACACAATAAAGTTATACCCAACAAATAATACACAATAAAACATGTTTCATGGAATATGATATTTGATAATATATGTCATGAATCAATTGAGTGTTGAAGAATGATCCAATACACAAGATCTATAAGAGAATAACATAGTAATAAGAATAATCACCAAACAATGGCATAAAATAAAAAGTAAAATTTCATAAAATGAAAGGAACTATAAAAATGTAGAACAACCGCAATCATATAAACACATTGAGAACAATTTTTAGTATTTAGACCCTTTATTTTTTGAAAAGATAAAACTGTTTCATCCATTTTATGGTGGGAAAATCAAATTTTGGCCACACAATATTATCTCATGAGATATAAATCCATGAACAATTCATTTAAGGGTGATATAGAACCCCCACCCATCATAATTTGTTCATATTTGTTCCAAAAGATATTAATCATTTAAAAATTCATGATAACTCCAAGGAAGAAAATGGATTTTTTCACTTTTAAATGCAGTCACATAAATATATCATTCAAAATACCATTAATAATCATATCATGATATTCCTATCGAAAATAAGTGGGTATCCAAAGATATTCTATATCTTTTTAGGTAAATTACATTTAATTAAGGTTAAATATTATATGGTATTGCCATAATATAGATAAATAATATACATTTTGGTCAATTATCTGTCCAATCAATTAATGTATAGAATTTAACAGAAAATCTTTCATTCAGGGGAACTAAAAAAATTTTATTCAAAGAGGAAGGCCACTAAAAAATAAAAATTATGGAATGACACTAAATGTTATTAATTTATACAAATTTAGTGACGGGACATGTATATTATAGTGATTTAATGTTTTTAATTTTTTAAAATTCTTTTAAACAAACAACTAGTAGTTGACAAAAATTATAAAATAATACAATAATTATACTTTGAAACCCATAATATAAATGAATCATTTTTCTATTAACACCATTTTAAATTAAAATCAATGAATAATGGTAAATATAAGTTACTTTGTATAATAAAGAAACATAATAATGAAGATAAAAAATTATAGGGAACCCTATGTTGTAAAAATATTTTAAAAATAAGTTTCTTTTCATATTTTTATAAATGATGTCTATGTGACAATGTCACTGGATTCTTTCACAAAGTAATATTCAAATTTATTTCGATTGAAATAATTTAAAATAATTTAAAACATTATTTTTTTTGAAATATAATTTAATGGAATAATAAAAAAATAAAAAAATACTTTATAGAGAAAATTATTTTTGGAAGATAAGAAAAGTATGGACGATACATATTTTGAAACAACATTATTAAAAACCCATTGAGTAAATAGGGAAATGAAATTATCATATCAAAATTAGTTTTTATGAGAAAGAGTATAACTTGAATTAATCCATATTTGAGTTCCCAAAAATATAGTAAAACATTGTCATGAAGGAAAATATGGAAATGGAAAGAAAAGTTCACTGGTTATAATGGGATTAATTTTTACAAATGCTGAACTTTTACCTTAGAGAAAAATTATATCAAATTAGTGGTTATTAATGATTAGAAGTACCATTCCATGATTTAATGATTAAATTAACATATAAAATAGGTTAAATTTAAATATCATTATATCTTTAAATCTGTATTCTATTAAGATGGGCTATAACCCAATGAATTAGAAATTGAGACAACAAAATGCTTACGACAAGTGAAGCATTCGGATGAAAACCTCTTGGTGGATCTAATTTCAAATGAAAAATTTAATATAATAAAATAATGATAGGATCATTGTTAAATTATTATATGGGTAGTAGATACATCATTCCATATAAAACACAGTGTATAATAAGAAATATGTTTTAGAGAATGAAATTTGAATTAATAACCATTTACCTTATATCCTTACATCCACTGAAGAAAGTAAACATGCTATATATCAATAATAAATTTCATTATTACCTATTTAGTTATATTAATAATATATTTATCCTTTTAAAAAACGTAATTTATAATTATTCTCCTTATATATGTTAATTAGTAAGTATCTACCTTCAATATTTTATGTCATTCGTCATTATTTTTTAATTAGTTTCATAGTAGCAGTGATGTTCATCTACCTTCTCACATAGATCATAATTCCTATATAATTAAAAGTACTATAATAAAAATATTATATATAACTCTTTTATATCATTCTATGTATATTTTTGTATGTTGCGTGAAAATGGAATCACTGTCAACTTATTTTATAAATTTTATCAATGAAAGATGATATTTTAATAATATGTTAAACACATAATCAAACCATTATAGAATAAAATAAAAAAATTATTTACATATTAAATTATAATATTATAGGTATTTTAGTTACCATGGTCATCCATTATATATTTTTATATCATAGTTCAGTTCGATGGTTAGGAAAACCCACAAAAGAACATGCCATAATAGGATGAGTGAGTATGGTTATAAAATTGTTTACAATGACATAATATAATTAAAATAGTAGAAAAATTATTTTTTTGATGATTATAGTGTTTTTATTAGTATTTTATATTATTTTGATTAAAATTTAAATTGAAGATGAAAAATAAAAATTTGAAAAAGTTAATTCTTGGAGGAGGTTGTCCACACATCACAAGGTTGATATTTTCATTTCCAAATGAATGAGTGGAAATTAAGGTGGATTATATTTCCTATCGAAATATTAATAATTATATTATATTTTTTCCATTTATTATTTAATTCCATAGATTTTCCTAGTTAAGAGATGCATTGGTGAAAAATAGAAGTTGTTTTTTGGAGGTTGTAGTCCACAAAAACGCACGATGAGGTTTTATTCTAAGTGGATGGAAATAAATAAATATTATATTTCACACTAATGTAAGAACTCATTAGTATTCTAATGATACATAGGTAATTAAATTACTATTTTTAAGGTATTTTTTGAAGAGAAATATTTATAATAAAAGTTATTTATTAAGTATTACATATGTCAAGACCTTGAATATCCTCTTGAAGAATTCTTTATAGTCAAAGAACATAGGCTAACTTTGAGCCTTCCTAAATAGCCCTAATGCCTTCATTTTTTATTTATTTTTGATAATAACCATTTTAGGGTTTAAGGGGAACCCTAAAATTACATTGCATATAAGATTGGAGACATTACATGACCCTTAGGTTTTAAGGAAATAATATAGACTATGACTAATTATAACCACCCCTCCCTAGTATGTGTATCGTGATCGGATCTCCATTGTTTTCATGGATATTCAGCTAGATGTGATATGCAGAGATGCACAATCCCAGTACCAATGGAAATTCCATACCCTCTCATTCTTCCAAATCCTTTAGCTCTACATTGGTGAATGTGCCCTTCTCTTGAATCCTCTTTGGGACCTTGTTCCCTATAGAATCTATTTAGGAATCTACACATCAGGTGGCCCGAAGGCCTTGAGGTGGCATGAAGGCCTTAAAGGTTAACTGAAAAAATTGCTGACCCAAAGACCTAGATGCACCAAAGGCCTTAAGGACTTCAAGCCCAAACCAGTGGCCCATGGTGAATATTTAGGGCTACTACAGTATTGAACTATACATTCTACCCTACCTGCGCACTACTACTATAGTGCTACTATAGTACTACTACAGTGCCCAAAATTATGCCTATGTATGTTTTCAAACATGGGTCTCATGGATACACATAGAGAGACCTCACTAAATAGGCAAAGGCTCATGTGAATAACATGTTTAAGGTTATAATTAGACTCCCACTAGGGGACCTGCCATACACAGAGTGTGCCGCATGTTCCCCAGTTAAGAAAATGACTCAAGTCACCTTAGGTATGATATGCACAATGTCTGAGTCTGGCGAGACTCAAGCCTAGGCCAGTTCCCATAGAGAGTGATGGGTACAAGAAATGGTTACCCCTTTGTTAAAACCCAATGGGATAGGATGACTTTTAGAGACTAGTGGTTTCATGAAATTCAATTTACATCAAGGAGAATAGAATTGGGTAGGTTTCTTTGATATTTCGAATTTATAGTGGAGTATTAAAATGGTAGAAGTGGTCCCCTTTTATTATGGGAGAAAATAGAACTTCCAAGAATAACCAATACTTTTCAAAAAAATTGAATGATGCTATAAAATGTTCAATGAATCCAGAAAAATAAAATAATTGAATTTTGGGTGATCTTTAATTAAGGCAGCATCAACCAAGTATTTATATAAATTTTTCAAACATGTTTGAAATCATTTACACTTATAGTTTTTTATTTTTCCATTTTTAACTAGGGTAACTTGATTTTACCCAATTTAATTATGTTTTAGTAAAAATATAAAACAACCCATGTAACCAAATTTTACTATTATGAACCTAAATTATTTATATATTACTAACCTATGGTGTAATTTCATGGTTGAGTCATAAACTATAAGAAACGACTATCATGCCATATGGAAGGACCAATGAACCACTGATATAAAGAACACTCAAATCTTATACTTTTCATCCCAAGCCCAGTGTAAACAGCCTGATTCCACAAATCTAAAACTGTGTCTGAATTAATGTAAGAACATTACTAGATGTTGATATCTAATATCTATCTGATACATCCACCAACTAGTTTTCCAAAACCATGACCCACCCCACTTGTGGTTTCACCCCCATTGACCAGTGGACTCTCCCCACTATAGGATCTTTCTTATTCTTGATTCATTTGATCAAAATTGAACACCACATCGCATGAAATTTTCATCATTGAAATTTTTTAATAGATCATGAGAAATATTATTATTTTTTAGCATCTACCCAAATAAAATTTACTACTCATTCCCTCAATATGATAAATGTTTCCTTAAATTATCTTATTTCTTGTTCATAAATATTATCTCTCCCTATAAAGACAAATAGAGTAATACCCACCATTAAAATTCACTTATACCACAAATAGACTATTACTAAATAGGTTGCATCTTCACATTTGTGTCTTTCCTTTAGAGACACAGTTGTCTTCCTAATATTACATGACCAAGACCAACCTGCATTATCCATTCTAACACACCCTAATCAAATTCCAGAGCCTCCTCACCCATATTGGTGAATTACCCACTCCGATAAAATCCCCACAAATATACCCATGAGAGTTTAAAATTATAATTGATACTCTTCTGACCCTTGGATACTTACTAATTAAAAATTCATCGGTACTCTGTGCATCCAGCATTCGATACACCTATTTTATCTCGTGTAAAGGGTGTAAAATATTTTACATTTTTATCCATCACCCAACTCAATATTCCATAATTTATACACAACCAAATTGGGGTAAACATGTTCTATGGATTGTCAACTCATCAATCTAAGGGAATATTATATCCATATATTCAATAAGGGGCCAATAACTATTCTTATATCCAGGATCACCACCCAGAGTTGTAGACGATGATCCTACCACTCATAAATTCAATCATACCAGGAACACCCTAGGAACTTCACTTCATGTTGGGGAAAATTGTCTATTCTAATCACACCAAAATATATCAGACCACTAGTTTTGTTCAAAACACAAAATTCTTCTAATTCTATTACCATCCCACTAGAAATCATTCCAGCATGCATGTTTATGCACCCAAATGATCATTCCCTACAAATAAATCCTCACAACACAACTCGGGAAATAAGGGTTCCTCACATCCTAAACACTAACACACAGGGTGCCATTTGTAAAACACCTCATGTCTTAAATGTTCATTTTCTTATAAAATCTTTTATTGATCACATGCATAGATTTAAAAATATATCACGTACTTATGCTTTCTAACTCTAATGTAGTATAAGGTCGTGGTCAAACCCTCTCATGAGATTCCATCCAATATCCTTACACATTAATCCATTAATTCCCATGTTAAAACGAAAGGTATCTAGGTCTTCCACCCATTCTAATTGGTGAGGTCTCTCAAAAAGGTATCAACTGATATAGAGTTATTTTAATTCCCATCTCAAAAAAACCATGATATCCAAATTTAAAAAACGTACATTCATGGGTTTCTTATATAAAAAACCTCATCCATTTTATTCCAACCCATTCATCCAAAATGGAACTCATTCTCACGAGTATCCACCTAGATGATTATGCCCTTGAGAATCAAAAATTAATGGAAAACTCATGATATAACCAAAAACACCATAATAAGGGATTAATATCAGTTGAAATAAATCCACTAGTTCAGTTAAGTATCATTACATTAAAAATATATGCAAAAACACCCTATTGGTTGTTACGGCTAATTTACATAACCATAACCAAATTCTAACCACACACATGAGGTTATAACTAAGGTATCATGTACCTATATTGTCCAACATTTGTTTCTAAACCTCCTGTTAAAATGGTTCTGTATTATCAAGGTTGTTAACAATATTCCCCTTATAGATCCACATAACCTACCATTATAAATAAATGCATATACCAGTCATCCCAATAGATTAGATGCATCAAAGTTCATATAAATGAAAATTCATAATGATTAGTACTGAAACATCAAAAAAATAGTCCTATAATTATTGATAAACATCACACACATTCTAGTATACATTTCATTCACATCATACATAACTATTAATGATGAATGAGACACCTCCTATATCTAATGGTCAAGAGTTAAATGTTAAATAATTTTCCTCTCACTAATGGGATAATTTCTTTAGTCTATAAACAATAAATGATAGATAGAAAATATCATGTTCATCATGTTAAGTGAAAATTATAAAGAATTTTAATAATGAAAAAAATAACATAAATCCCATATAAATTTTAAAGTTGACTTACATAAGGAAATTTTTTGGTGATACACCAATCTGGGTTCCAATACATGCTCTAACACATTCCTACGACTTTAGTATCCCAAATCCATAAATAGAAACAAAAAAACTAAAAATTAGTATCTTATTAAACTTTGTAACATCCATTCACATCTCAATATTAGAATACGAACTATATTGCTCCTCCACATGAGCTCAGGTGCATGTCCCCTAATGAAATATTTAGAAAACTATAAGGGGTGTCTAGAAAGGTATAGTGTAGAGGCTATATTGATTATAACATAGTGCATAATAGAATAGTAAATAAAAAATATTAAACATCATAATTAATTGAAATGATAAATAATAAATATAATGAATACTGATAATGATTAAAATATAGTAAAGTTCTGAAATACAATATCAAATATAAACTTATAGGCCACATGTATTGTTAAATATACAGGCCAATGAAAAATGAAATAAACATGTTTCATCCCTGAAAACTCTGATTCATACAATATTATGATCTCCCTTATTATCTGATTCATGTCATTAGTCAATTATATCATGGGTTTGAGCCCAATATTTTTCCTACAACAACTATCTAAGGGTTTCTCAAGTTCCCAGATAAATTGATAGGTCAACCAGGGTCTACATACTTAATTCAGAAGGGCCTCCCCAACATAGTGTCATACTTTCTAGTGTATGAAATGATATATGATTGATATCTACATATATAAATAAATAACTTATGAAAATAATATAAAAAACTAAACATTATAATCCTCTAGTCCAATAACATGATCAAGCATAACAGCTCTTCCCTATGTCGACGTGTCTCGGAGTAGATCTAGATTATTTTTCCGACAAATTATAATTTATTCTACAAATCCATAGTGGCTCCAAATGTATCATCATGGCTCTATAAACCCATATGATGATAATCCAATAACCGAGATTCAAATGAATGTATTCTATAACATAAATCTCTAAATAAATGTATTCTCTAACTATATTATCATTACTTTATAGACTCATCCCACTAGAGTTGAACACCTAGTCTTTAAATCATTAGAATCACCAACACCAATATCTGAATTCTTTATTTCTCATATAATATCTAGCTCTAAATACATGTATGCCCAATAATATACCAATCTATAGTTCAATTTAAATGTATCTATATCACATATATCAGGAGGGTGTATTCTAAAACAACCATAACTAAAAGAATTTATATGGTTCAATGAGATCCTAAACCCTCCTTCACTATCTATAATCCACAACACTCACTTAGGGGATGTCTTTTAGTGGGAACCATTTATGGTTTTCTTAGTCATTTCATAGTAGAGGTACCATGAAGTTAGTCCTCTATCTCAACAGAGGTCTCAGGTCAACACCTAACCATCTATGCATGTCATGTCCAATGGAAGTATAACCATAATACATTGAGCTCACTAGATAAATAAGATATTACATAAAGATAACAGTCATAGTGTTTTTTCATGGTCTATCATGGACATTGATGACTCGTTAGGTTGGTCACATCATCTATCCAAATATTGTTCTATGTAATGTCATTCCACCTAATCCTAGTTACAAATAATTGAAGTGGTTCACTCATCCCTCACTTGTCTAGATAATCCAATAACTTAAATAAATAGAAAAGGCCTTCCAAGATCCACTTGATCAAGTTACTTTATATCCTTATTCACCTATATATTGGAGGATCTTCAAGCCCCTATGTGTATACTTATAAGTTTCATTCGGTCTAACCTCACCTTTGAAGAGGATTGGAAGATTCTTGGAATCATAGAGGCCCCACATGACCCTCTAGATTCAGTCATATTAGGCCACTACACTCCTCCCTCATGAGTTTCTCATGGAATTTTACAATAGGGTCTCTAGGTCTCATCATGCCCAATCACTCCACTTACTGTTCCAATAGTCGCAATCCATACTATTACCTAGTCCTTAACAATCGGTATCTAAGGAATCAAGACACTGTAATAGGATTTAATTGACCTAATCATTTTTTTCACCACATCTAATATATTCTATTGTACCAAGAATATTATTTAAATTATACTTTTACCCTCAATGGTGAGCCCAAAAAACCACATGAAATATATATAGAATGAATTTGACATGCGGATGGTAAGTCGGAACACCTACAGAATTTTGAGATTTCCTACTTAATTTCGAGGGATAGTAGTATATGTCAAGTCCCAATGATGTCTGTTCATGCTCAACCAAGACCACACCAACCATCCATGCACCTATATCAAACCAATAAAACATTGTTTATAAATATAAAGGTTATAAATAATTATAAAATTTAATTTATATTTATAAATTATGTTTTACTCACTAACGGACACGTCACATTGGAACTATGACATATAATTGGAAGGATATACATGGAAACCCTAGACACTATCCTCGGGTAATCCCCTAACATGAATCCCCAAAACCCACACTAAATAAGTTTTTTGTATTTGAAATTTTTTTAATAAATTAATATAACATATTTTCAATTAACAAGACAATGAAAAATGATAAGAGAACATTGTATCATGATTTCCTCTTTGAGGGAATCATGAAAGACCCTTTGTTTCGAGATTATTTTACTAGGATTAGTCCAAATTATCTAAATACCCATATTTGAAAAGAAATTAGATCATTTTAAAGAGATATACCAGATTAGGATGGTGTAAATATGTATTAATATACCATACATCCCCACTAAAAATCTCATAAATCAATCCCCATTATAAGGGGTCAATGTAGCGAGGTATGGGGGGCTTAGTGAAATTGCCATCCCTCGTACCACCTTTTCTCTCAAAATCCCCAATGGGACGACTACAGATATTACCATCCCACCCTTAATTCTTAATAACCCTATAAAACCCTACCTAAAAGGATATATTAGTCAATAATCTGTCTAATTGAACTTTTAATTGCACCCAAACCACTATCAATTCCACAGTCTAACTGGTGAAATGATAACGCCAAATCGATGGTTGTACACTACAGCTCGAATACCCAGAATCTCTATGAATACATTCCAACACTCCCAGTCACCATATAACCTATATCCAATGTCTAAATATACTTATTTGATCTTACCACGTTATTATAATTTCATTATAATGTTTGGATAAGAATAATGCTGACTACTGATTAAATGATTAAATTTTCTCTTGAAAGATCAATGGTTGTACGGACAACTAGCATGACATGTATAGTTAATAAATTGTTTATATTGACATGATATCATAATAATATAAGCTTGATGATATTATTAATACTTTATTTAAAAAAATTATACATATTTTATGTGGTTCAGATAAATAATTAAAATTACAATGAAAAATGAATAAAGATACTTTGTGGGGGAGGAAGTCCTCACAATGCACAATTTAAATTTTTATTCAATAATGAATGATATGAAATAATGTTGGATTGTAATATTCCTCTTCTAATTCATAATTATTTTATATATTTCACATTCGTTCATCAATTTATTCTTATTAACTAGCTACGTGATTAATTTATGAAAATTAGATGATGATTCTTCATGGAGGCATAGTCCAAACAAATGCATGGTCAAAGATCTTTTTTAAAAGTAGACAGAAATGAATAAATAAAGGTTATTCCATTAATATTATAAAAATTAATTATACTAATGACACTGAGGTAAAAATATTATTATTTCCATTTTAGGTTTTTGATAAAAATAATCTGAAGAAATGATAAGGAGTAAATAATACATAAATTGTTAACTTGAACTTTCTCTTGAGGAACTCATTGACATTGAATGACATGGAATATATTATAGTCACTAAGTGATTTATAATATATAAGGTAATTATTTGAGAATTAAATTATTTAGGGGTTCATGTATACTACTATGGTAAGGTGGAGCATTGGATGGGTTGACGTGATCCCATTTTATAAGTGAAGAAATGAAAACTTATGTGAATACCCTTTAATTTTCAACAATTTAATGAAACTATTCAAATAATAATCACTCCAAAACTTATAAAAATATATTTTTAAATGGTATTGGGTCATGAATTCCTATAAAAAGTATTTCCACCGATGTTTTATGCATTTTTGATGCCATTTACTCTTATATTTTATCTTTTATCATTTTTTTTAGTTGTGTAAAAAATTTACCCAAGTAACGTATGTTTTCCGAAAAATATAAAATAACCCATCTTTTTACATTTGGGTGTTCTAAAAATAAACTGTATTAATATATAATGTAATTAACTTTCTATAAAATAGTACATTAGCTTTTAAATTAAATGATTTTATGTATAGAAATTCTCTTTTGTAGAAACATGTTATTTTAATAATTAAGTATTCTTAATAATATTTTGTGTTGATTAATAATAAAATAAGTGATAATATAATTAAATATAATTTTAAAAATTATTTTAAATTTATTTTAAAGAATATATGATCTTATTTTATTGTATAATAATTACACAATATTAATAAAATTGTTCATTAAAAAACATTTACCATTATCATGGTCATTAACATTAATAATAGTACTATTAATTTAATTCCCAATAATAAAATAGGACTTATTGAGAAAAATGACATTTTTAATCAAATTAATGAAATTCATTTTTTTATATTTAATTTCTATATTTGATTAATTTTTTTAATATATGCGGATAAATCAATCTTCAGAGAAACATATTTATTAATGTTTTCAAAATAATAAACATGGGATTTATAAATATAAAATAATTATTTTAAATGAATTATTTAGATATCAATATATGTATTTTATTAAAAACCATTAAATATATATATAATTCTTATATTATAATAATTTCATAAATGCGATGGTTTTGGAAAATTCAACATATTTTCAATATCCACCTAAAAACAATTTTTTATAGAAAAGAATCAAGAAATCATATTAAGATAATTTTCACATTAGTAAATATAAAAAAATTATTTATTATCTAATTTGGATTATATATTTTAAATTTTGAGTTTTTATTTATGAAATTTTATGAAAATTATTTTTATTGAAAAATGAAATTACTTTTATTCATTAAATGCAAAAAATGTTAAATTTATAAAATACATGAGATAAATAAATATCACATTAATAAATTTCTGATAAAAACATCATAATTTCATTTTTTATAGCCCCTCATGATCATTATATATGATCTAATTATATGTAACATTGTAAAGAAAGAAAAAGATGGTGATTCCAATATCATATATCACATGGTAATTTCTGTGAGTTTTAATTTCACTTGCATATGATTTTATCATATCATAATTGTTCGATTTTGGATTGGGATTGGCCAAGAGAATACCCAATCAATGATACATTCTTCCCAATCATGGATAAATGAGATAAATAAGGGAGACTCCACTACCTGATTCCATTCCATTTCTTTTTGTTCATAGAATGAGTAATATAGTTGCTTCCTTTTATAAATGTGAATTTAATGGATATATTATAATGGGAAAATATTATTGGAATACATCACAAAACTAATTTAGTTTTTTTATTCCGAAAAAATAATCTATTAAAATAATATTTATATATGGAAAATATTTTTTATTCATTTCATTTTAGTTAGTATCTTATACCCTTAAAGAAGAATAAATGGGTTCTATAGAATTGAGACCAAAGAGGTACTATAAAAAATTATTATTAAAACACATAAAGTATTCTGGATAGTTTCTTCTCCCATGGGCATGTTTTCTATAATTAAATCATTGAACCTTTTCCATTTCATTGGATATTATTTTTATTTTAGTCCCTTTAACCTATTTTAATATATTTTATTGTAAAATTTCACCCATACGTTTTTTAAATATCATTATGTAACATCATCATTTACCTCTCATGTCATTCCCAACAATAATAAACAAATTTAGAAGATTTTGTAAACTTATGTTGTAATCATTCATGTTATATTTCATAATGAACTATTAGAATTATTATAACAGTGATTATAGAATAATATCCAAGGATAAAGAAAGAATAAGGGGTTACTCGAGTCTCATTATTACATTGATTTATCTAATCGTGTTGAGCCTGTGAATAGATACGAATATTACCTTTTCATTCGTGAATAGAAATATATCCTTTGACACCTCATATCTGTCAAGGTAATATTATTCCAAATAGAACCATTATTGGTTCTCTATAATATTGTACGAATTAGTATTCTCATGATGGTTTCACAATGTGGGGTCCTTGGTTACAAGAAAAATTATAGAGGCTTTAGTGAGTATTTTGTATTATTTTCATAGACATCATTATCTATTTATTTAATGGATTCACTAATGAGTAACTTAGGAAATGATTTCTTCAATTCATAGAATATTAATTCGTTCTTAATAACTATTCATATGATCTAGTACTAATAGAGGAAATTAATTCAAAATAATTTTTACTTGTAGAATATTGATATCATGGTCATGATTGATGTCGATGATTCCATTATCTACAACAACTCCCTTATCAGATCAATATTATGTTTTTCATTCCTTTAATAAGGAATTTTTAAATGGAATCCCACCAAAATGATAACCCTGTTTTAATTAATCCTATCAATTAGTTGGGCATGATCCATATTTTACTAATAAATGAGTGTTTAATCATGTTTATTTCAAAATATTGTTATTTAGATTAATAATTATACCAATAAATTCTTATATTTATCATGTATAGTAGAAAAAAATATTTTACTCAATACATCATTTATATTAACGAAACTACATTCCTCTTATAACAAAATCTGATTAGGATCTACTGATAAAGTGTATCCCAAATAAAATTGTATGATCATAAAAACTATATATTAGGGTCTCCTGATTGCTTCCATACTTTATAAACGAAAATCACAAGGCATCTGGTTATGGCATTAAATAACCAGCTTTGGTGATCAAGTTCTTGACAAGGTTTGTAATAGAATGAATCTAATAGTAAATATTTTGATGGAATTTTATTCCCATCATATTATCTCATGTTATTCCCTTTGTTGTATGAATTTTTTTGGTGATTTATTTTGGAATCTTATTTCTTCAACAAATTCAATTTTTTAAAACCATTTTAATGTGTAACTACTTACCAAAATTATAGTTTTGGTTACTCACCCAAAATATAGAAGTTAATCATATTTAGAAATATCTAAATATATCCAATCCATATGGTTCATGAACTTTTAAAGGGATTTTTTATAATTACATAAAATTAGGAATATTAAAATGATAAATCCTATAGACATAGATAATCAACACCCCATTATTCTAGAATAAGACACAATCCTCAAGGATTGTGGGACATCCATCCCAAAGCCAATCTACCTTAGGATACATTAATCAATAAATATTTAAAATCTATTATATTCCTGATTCTAATATGTATAAACTATATTTTGAAACTATGTTGAATATAATAACTTCAATTACAAACAAAGGCCAAAGTTCATGAAAATATAAATCCATTATCACACATATCGTGTAACTACTTAGATTATACAATATTAATCATTTAAGGCAGTGTAAAATTTAATATAAATAATAAAAAATTATAATTTAAAAATTATACTTATGATATAAAATTTGTAATAATTAATTAATTTATAATTCATGAAATTTATCATGTGATAAAATATATGAAAACCCCATATATATTCAATTATGATCATTTTAAAATTCTTAAACAATGTTCCTTAATATCATAGATATAAATTCTTTATATTTATTTCTGAAATTATCTACATCATATTACTCATTATATGAAATTTATATTAAATTTACGATATTTCATATATTATAAATCATTTTATATTTCAATTTATATGATGTAATGATTTTAAGTAGTCTAAATATCACATAATTAATGTTATTCAATCGATTGAGAAAATAATTTTTCAAAACTCATTTTGAAATGATTTATATGATTTCTATATAAGGCCTCTTCATTTTAATGATTCAAATTAAAAAATTTGAACAATTCATAATTTTTAAATATTAAAAGATAGTATTTTTTATCAATCTCAGAATTTATAATCCCTTTAAATATAATAATAATATTTCCCATAAAATTTAAATATAAATTATAATTCAAGTTGTATGTATTTGAAAAGTTATTTTATTATTAAAATTTAGTGTATATATATACATATATTAATTATGTAATTTTTTTAAAAAAACTAAATAATTAGTTATAAAAAATGTATAATTATTTCATAGATTTTTTTATCAATTAAATAAATATCAAAAAATAAATTTTACAACAATTTATTAAAACTTTATAAATAATATATATCAATTTATAATTTAATTTAATGTAAAAACATTCTATATATTATTTTTATTGATGTTACTAAAAATGTAAAATATGAAAGATAGGTTGCAGTACCTAAACTATTCATGTCCAATGAATTGTGATTTATGGATGACAGTTCTATCTAAATTAATGATAATTTGTATCTGTACTATTTTTTATTTTATAAATTAAAGGTATAAAAATTATATATATAATGTCAAAATTGTAAAATTCTTATGTAATTGTGGAAAAAAACCTTATATATCAATCATATTTTGTGATTCTCATTGGTGTTACTAAGATGATTTAATACTCTATTTTCACCTCATGAAACAATTTTATCATCAAATCTATTGTCCCTATGTCACATATTATTACTTACATAAAATTGGGGGAACTAAATATTGTTTTTGGTTGGGATGTCAAATATTATCTTTGTGACTCAATTAGGAAAAACATCATTACCATTAAAATATTATGATTGATGGTATGAAATGAATTAAGATTTCAATAAAATAATTTTTGAAATTGATTTCATGAATAAAAATTTATGTAATAGATTCAATACCATGGATAATTCTCTATGTTATGATTAACAGTTAATCCAAATAGCAGATGTTCATAGAAACCATAAAACCAAAGGTCACCTTTCCCTTAAAATGAAAATCCTAAGAAATAGGAATTGAATAATTTATACCATATAACATAGTATACAAATATAATTTCATTCATTCTATTCTTGATAAATACAACTATAGAACAACCATAAGGAACTACAACATGATTTGTGTCCACATAAAACACCAAATCACCCAAAAACATTGGACAGGAACTTGCGAACCTCTAAAATATGCTAATATACAATGAAACTATGGCGGTTGGAAGAAAAGATATTTTATAGGGAGAGATTAGTAACTAGAATATTATATAGGGGTTTTACACACTATACAGGACTAAGAATCATTTATATAGGGTACATGGACACTCCCCGACCCTATTCATTTACTTCTTTGTTTCATAAGAATATGAGTGATGCCTTTATTTTCATCTCACAAAACCCTCTATATTAAAATATCAAGTCTATTTCATTTTCTGAAACATCATAAGAAAATGCAGTGTATGTTTATGGTATTTTTGTGTTAATTTTTTAATTCCCCCACTTTATTCAAGGAATTATAACAATGAAAAATGAGTAATACTATAAGATTTATTGAACTATGATTCACCATATTGTATAATAGGACACACACAGGAATATGACATAACATTTTTATATTATAGAATATGACATACCTAAATATTTAAATATAATCATTTTTTATATATATCCCAAACATAATGGAAAAAACATATTATACAATGTGATATAACATGGGTTTATAACATATTATCTTATAAATCTTCAACTGATGGTATGAGTAAAGACTCATCAATAGAGGGTTAAAAAAATCAGGGAATAAAATTAACCCATTTCAATGAAATTAATGCACAATAGCATTGTATTAATTTTAATTCACAAATTTCATAAGAATCATCAAGGTAATTTATAGTATTTTCCAGCCAAACTCTTCTCCTAAAGTGGGTTTTGAGAGATAAATTCACTAATTTGTCTTATAAATCAATGTGATCCACCAACAAAAGAAAGGAGTAAATGTTTGTTTAGTATAAAATTTTATAATTTCATGTTAAATTATAAGAATAAGAATGTGATCAGGTTGATTGATTACTCATTAAATTTTAAAGGTATTGAAATTTGTTCCTTGGATTACTATTAATGATTGAAAATACATTTTCTTAAATTTATTGTTTATTCATTGTGTTTATCAATTTTAAGGTCATCTATACTGTTAATGTGTTCTTTTTTTAAAATATATCTTTTTTAATGAAAACTTATAGGGTGGTTGTAAATCAGTTCTCTAAGAAATCACTTTCTTCAAAATCTAGTTACTATAATTACAATTATTGTTTTAGATATACACTAAAAATAATGATTCAATGTTAATGAACACACAAATATAATAATTATGCGAACACCATTATCTTAATAAGGATCATAAACTCATTATTGTGGCTAGTTCTTGGTTGGAGAAGATTTTATAAAATGAATCATGTTCCTCTTCATTTAACAAAAAATATAATAGTGGTTCAATGGGATATCCTTTTACATGTTATCAAATATGTATCCAAAAAATATTAACATGTTTAGTATTCTTTATAAAAATATGATACTTTAATACTACATGAGTTTGGTAATGAATTATAATATATCTCTTAATTAATGATATTACCCATCTATCAGAAATGTTATGGATAATCTAATGGGAGTGAAGCTATTTTATATCTAAAATTAATTATACACTTAAATTTATAATTCTCTATACCAAATATAATTTATTCTAATTAAAAAAATAGTTTTAAATTTTTTTATGTATACATTGTTCAAACTAATGTATGGATATCCTAATAATGAATTTGTTGTCTATAACCAACATAGTTGTAAAATCCAAAATTCAAAAATTAACTTATCTCTATAAAATACATAAACAATTTTCCTATTTTTCCATATTTTAAAAAAATCACAATGGTGTATCATTCATTACAAAATGAAATGTTTTTATTGGATGTAATATTATGTTAAATTCACTTATTATGTCCCGAATAGGTCACAATGTTATTTCTATTCAATCGAGATTCATTCAGGGGATTTCGAAAATATATTATTCTTAATTAATTAAAGAATGTTCATTTTTTGTTCTTTTCATTTTATAATGAACACTTATCTATAGTCCACTTACACCTTATTCAACTTCCATAACTCTATCTCTCAATCATTTCTATTTTGGCTAGATACTATACAAATCCTTCTTTAGTATTGTTTTAAACTATATAATGAACTCCACTACTTCCTATTTTGGTTATGGAAACTTCTAAAATCATGTTTTACAATTATAATGACATTAATATTATTTTTATGCTTATTATGTATTAGTATATAACTTAAATAGTCCTCTTTTTAACCATGATAATTTTCATTAATAAATGTTTTCTTCAATACTCTCAAGGGAATATTTAATCTTCTCATATGCCCTTATATATCTACAAGGTAAAACTCTTATATAGGTTTTATTATATTTTAATGGTTAACATATACATATAATGACTACATTATAGTTATTTCACTTAACAAAATAATGGTCACCTGAAGAAAACCAAATTCCAGTTCAATGATAATGTGATGAAAAATTCACCACCACACCTTCATATAAAAGAACAAAAATCCACTACCAGATCTAAATTATCATCCCATTTGATTCATTTTTTTTCATTAATAAAATATCAATATCAAAATTTTAAATATTTTTCAATGTTATATAGATTCTTAAAGTCATATAACATTACATGGACTATGATCCAACATATTTTTCCCTCATAGTCACAATATTCATTTTTATTCATTTACTTCTTTTTATGTTTACTTGTTATGGTAAATATATATCATGTAATGTATTTATTTTGTAATTAAATGATAAAATATTTATTTTATTCTCTGAATTATATAAATGACACACAACTTTTATTTTTTAATTGTATTTATCCATCCCTAGTATTGTAAATTGAAAGTTAATTTATATCTTCTTTTAATGATAAATTAGATTATTTCTCATTTACTTCCTCTTTATGATCCTAAAATTCTTACAATTCGATCAAATTAACATACAAGTCAGTATCCACTAGAACATGCTAATGGTGAAAAATAAAGTGTTTATAGAATTCTCACACTACAAAGGCCTTAATATAGAAGGATCAATGATCAATCCCCCACAATTTAATACACAAACACAAGAATATCATAAGATAATTATATAAATTAATCAATTAAATGTAACAGCACAAGTTTTTTTGGTTCATTCTTGCATAATATTCCACATGAAGAATTATAAAACTTATTTATTCATGTAAATAAAATAGAATTAAAATTCACATTACTTTCTAGTTCATGAGTGATCCACCCTGCTATTAGTAGACATATTAGGCTAGTATGACTATTAGTCATAACCACTCTATCATTATGGAATAAAGTTCATCTAATATGATTCCCTCTAACAATCCCTCTATATGGTTAAATACTTGCACCACCTCAACAACACTATCTTTTTCACTATTCATATTATGATGATCTCACCAGAAAACCCATACTTGACTTTCCTTTTTACATATTTTCTCTAGGTTAAAGACCAAAGGTAACATCTTACCATTCTATCCTATTTTTCTATTCCCATGTTTCATCAAATTACACAATTTTACTATTCCATTATCTTGATGGATTGTCCATCAATCATCATCAAATTTTCCTAGTCCATACAGCATTTGTTTTTGCAATGTCTGGAAATCCTGAGAAATGGTCAATATTTCTCTTCCATTAATATACATTGATTCTAAATTATAGATTTTTATTTTCTCTATCCAATGGTTATAAATAATTATCTAGAAAATGGTTTTAAAATTTCCAATCCAAACAATCTCACTCATGAGAATTATTTTATATACATTACCACTAATTCCTCCCTTAGCTTCTAGAGACTACCTTCCTCTCATGAATCTTATATTACAGTTAGCATAGTTTCCCCATCATGACATCATGTCATATAATCCCAACTGAGGCACAATATAACATCATTACATCCCACACTACAATAACACCATGAGAATCACTTATTTAAATATTAAATCACCTTATATGAATAATAAATTTATTAATAAGAAATAAATGCTCGAGAATCATAAATGTTTAGTGCCTTTTGATACTATATAAATCATAAACATATTTCTAAATTATATTCAATATATCCAATAGATTTATTCTAATAAAGTAACCTTCTTAGACACAGCCTATATAAATCCATTCTTTATAACATGGGTAATGGATACATAACAATTGGTGATCTTTGATTCTCATTAAGTGTTAAATGGGTGACACAAATAAATGTTCATAAGTTAGTATAATTTAATCATAAGGGTATAATAGAATGGTTTTAACTTATGAAATAATACCCAACAAGCTATAGAACATAAATCATAACTCATGACCCAATATAATTTCATAAAAATAGAAATGATTCAAAAGTGTGAATAATCATAAATAACAAATCATGATCCATGAGATCATATCATAATCGTAAGAAATTTATTTTTAGGATTCACATAAGCATAGAAAATAGTTTCCATAGTCAAGGATCACTAACAGGACTATCATTGTGGATGTAGTTCTTTAATGGATTGGTTTCAGTTTTTATCCCCATAAACCTAGTGGAATGAGACCCCATAGTGTATTAGATTCACTCCTCATTCACATATATGTAGTGGAAAGAGCCTTATAATGTATTGGTTTCATTAAACATTCCTTTTATTATAATAACATTAGATAAGAATATTTAACCAATTCATTAGAGGGATATATAATTCTAGGCCCACATGTCACATTATTAAAATCATGCTTGTGTATGCCATAAGATCATAAAATATTTCATTATTTCTTTATGGATTAATTAACCCGTGGGAATGAAATGACACTCAAAAAAAATTCAAAGAACCAAATCATAAAAATAAATTTGGAGAAATAAACTGAAAGATATCATATGATCATAAACATATTTAATAATAAAAATTATTATAGATTGTTGACATAGATTAATAATAATTATTTTAAAATCATTTTAAGTATTCTATAAAAAACAAGGGAATTTTTTTTTCTGTTAGGTAACTTTTTTAAACTATAAATTCTGAGAAAAATTATAATATCAATTTATATATAAAACTTTTTTAGTTTTTAATATATGTTTGATAATAATTATTGATCATGATAGAGGGACAATGATTTTTAGTAATAAACATTAAAAAATACACTCTTCTCTAAATTTTTTAAAAATTAAAAAGTGATTTGTATGGAATGTATTTGAAAATACAACTTTTAAAAAAATTAATAAAATTCAATGTTATGTATTGATCCTTGATATCCTCATCCAGGACCATGAGGGGAATGCCCATGCCCTTTGAAATACCTAGTATATAGTAAACCTTGTATACCCCACTGCAAGTCCCAACAAATAATACATGGAATGAAATATACCCTTTGCAATGGTTTTTTAAATTCCACCTCCCCCACAAGTTGAACCCATGGCCTCAATAATAACTCATAACGATGATGGAATGTTAGTACAACTCTAGGGGGATATTTCCCAAATCAATAAGATCATCTATGACCCCCAAAACCCTAAAAATATATCAGGACCTAGAGAACCCACTACATATATAGGTATATAACATGTGGAATGTAATATCCCCTATCTTAGGGGTTTTATGTTTCTCCTCCCTCAAAACTCAAACCCAAATCCTAATGGATAATGGCCATACAAGAAGTGTTATGAGCACCACTATCCTCCCTAACTATGAAAGTATTTTCCATGCAAAATAAAACACCTAGTAGATATGAGGACCAAAGGCCCACATTGCATGAACCAATATATAGAACATGATAGGTACTACCCTCTCACCTATAAGATTTTTTCATTTCAGCCCCCCCCCCCCACAAATCAAACTTATCACCTCAAGGATAACATCCAAAATACATTTGTTATGAGTACCACTAATGTATTGATCTTTTTAAGGTCAATCATTCACCAAGAAAGGGTATAAAATTCACACTAAAATCATTAATAGGTAGTATTCCCTCAATCCCCCACTACAAGGACCAGTAGATGACACATGGTAATAACATTCCCCAACCAAATGGGGTTTTTAATTTCCTCTCCCAAAAACTATAATTCATGACCACAATCATAATAAAAAATTAGTAATTCTTGTGAGTACCACTAACCCATGGGTCATTGGTACTAGTAATGCTTACTTGTTGGTTTTTTTCCTCAATTTATGGGTTTGATATATTGGGGGGTGAAATTAAAAAACTATATAGTGGAGGGATTATTCTTAAAATTTCTTATCTATTGGGCCTTATAATGGGCCAATAGAACTCACAATGATTCCTAGTTTTCTATTATCTCTAATTTTATACGTTTTAGTTTAGAGGGAGGGGAAATTATAAAAACACTTGTGGGGGATGTTCTTGTGATGTGCATTCTAACAAGCAATGTGGTTTGGGCCTAATGGCTTGTGGTCTGTCATGATTTTTTATGGAAATGGTTATCCTTGTGGTGTGTGTAATGCTTCCCAGTTGTCTATAATCCTTGTGGTAATGGATTTGAGTTACATTGAATGTGAAATTAAAAACTCTTAGAGCGAGGTGATTATTCCTGCCATATGATATCTACTAGGACTTATGGTTGGGGAATTAGGTCTTGCTACCTTCAAAGGTATTTTCTTAGAATAAAATATCCTTTCCTATTTTTGGATTGACCCAATAGGGATCATTACTAACGTGGATCCGTTTTTATAATGATTCTTGAAGGCTTAATACCAAACCCTAAAAGTATAGTTCAGGTAAACTAAATCCCATGGAAAATAGTATTCACTTAGGCCCCCCACCATAAGACCCAGTATCTGTAACATGGTAGGAAATTTCCCCTCCCATGGGGGGATTTTATTTTCACATCCCTAGAAACTTGAACCTGTAATGTAAAGATCCTCAGTGTGATATTCAAAATAAATTATGGGACTGATTAATCTAACCAAAAACACTATATATTTAATGCTTGTATTCCCCCACATTAAGTCCCAAACAATAAAACATGGAACAAAATATCCCCTACACGACGAGGTTATGAAATTTTATTCCCCTGAAACTCAAACTCGGGACCTCATGTATAACATCCAAAATAAAAAAATTATGTGTTTTATTGACACCTTTTTAGGTAAAAATATACAATGGTATAATCCCACATTGATAAGGAACTGGTGATTCCCACTACAACCCAAGGAAAATAGATGTCCCTCTCTCCCCCTCTATAAGGACTAATAGATAAAATATGGAATATAAAATACCCTCTCTATGAGGATTAATAATTTCACCTCCCATGTGACTCAAACCCATGATCTCATACATGAAAAGAAACAAGGTAGTATAATGATTACCACTAAGATAGTCTCAAACTTTTCTTCCCCTAAAAATCAAACCCATGACATTTGCATAATAGACCACCATGAATAATTATGAGGAGAAATTTACAGCAATGTGCAACCTATAGGGCCCTATAGTGAGGCCCTGATGTCTTACTAACTCTTAGGGCCTTAAAATTGGGCATGCAATTCCCTTTCCTAGTTTGGTATCGGTCATTTAGGGCCCATACCATAAATAAGGTCATTGGTAATCATAATTCTTCATAGTTGGATTTTATTATTGGGTTAGATGTTTGAGTTTTTTGGGAAAAAAATTAAAAATTCCATATTATAGGAAAAATACTTATAATGTTCTATATATTGGTCCCTAATATAGGGGGATCATGTTCTATTATATAATATTGGATTTAGTTGACACGGCTGGTCCATTCACAGTTCTGCCTTGACCCACTATGGATCGTTAAATAAAAAGATCTTTTTTATTTAATGAACCCCAATGGTTTAATCCCAAAATATACAAGGATCCAAAATTATAAATAAAATCTATATAATGTTGTACACGCCTAGGCCCCCACTACTTTTCCAATCAAATATAACATTGTATGAACTATACCATCCTCTGTATGGGTTTTAATTTTTTTCTCCCCTATAACTCTATCAATTTTCCTCGGTGATAATAACCAACTCATAAGCATTATGAGTTCCACATAGTGGTTATAATATATAATTATGGTAGTATGTTGTGTCTAAGGTCATATATTATAGTTATTAAAGAATAATATTTAAAAACTATATAGGGTAGCAGATAGTTCATCTCATGGGCGATCTGTTGTGCCTTACGGTGAGGGCCTGAGGGTCTTATATCTAGTGGGGGTTTCAGTTGGAATGGATGGATATTTCACAGTTTGGGATCATCCCACTTGGAATAATTAATTTAATGTTTTAAATTTTTATATATTTATAAAAACAATTATGAAACTATTAGATGATCATGGATATGGAAAAGAAAGATTCTGGACCCAAATGGAGAAATGACATTGGATTTTCAAAAAAATATTATTTCTTTCAATTATGTAAAAAAGAGTGAAAAAATTAAAGGAATAATTGAATCCCCTGAAAACCATAAGAGAATAATGTTCATGGGGTTTATTATTGATTGACTCATAAATTTCCTATAATGGAAATTGAAACATAAACAATTGTGATAAAAAGTGTGATAGTAACATAAAACCTTACAACATAGTTATCCTAGGAATTGAAACATTTTGAAACAGATAACCTTATATGGACTATTAAATCCTGACCTTATTAATTAATAACATTATCAAAATAATTGATGGGTAGTATGTACCCCATTTAAAATAAATGACATGGGGAATATAGAACATATCTCTATGATGAAAAATTGGCATTAGAAAACCCTTACCTTTAGTTCCAACATTCTTCTTATTCACTATGACCATAAATATTATAAATTTAAGCTTATTTTATATATATACTAGAACCATATTCTTAAATATCTTATTATACATCATTACACAAAATTTTATAATCACCCATTTATTAAAAATTATTAATTAAAATCAATGTCTTAGTGTTAATTATTCAATTTTACATGCGCATTTTGGTATAAAGGTTCTAGTCTTTTCTCTTTGTTAATGGATTAAAAATCATATTTCATTTTTAAATACCATATCTATTTTTTATAAATACATTTAAAATAAACATTTTATTCTGGTGTTAAAAATTAATTGCATCACTTTGTGTAGACGATGTTGCATATATACTCACGAGCAATGCTTTCATTTTTCATTAGATGGAATTGAGTTAGAAAATAATTATACCTTTAACATAACAAGATTTAATTAGTGTAATAATATTAATGTTTTTATGTTTAAATTTTTATGTGATATTTATAGGATTAATAAGAATAAAGATACTTGAAGTGGTCAGTAGGAACATATTATCTTCCAGGGATAATCATTTTTTGAAACCCTCTTACGACTTCTTATATGGGTATTTTTGGAATATTAGGATCTCTTGAACTTGGGGAAAATATTTGGGATGTGATTTGATAGGTAATGGTTGAGTTATGTTTCTTAATTGGTGTTGATAATATATAATATCATGTTTCCTTTTATAAGTGGGGGTAGAACCCTTATAAATTCATATAGTGAAAAAAAATTAATAAAGTAATGTTTCTGAGAATTTGGCACCTAATGGAAAAAACCAATTATAGGATATAGTAAGGTCTAAATCCCCTCATTCAATCATATTTATACATTTTTTAATGCTACTATAATCCTTATATATTATATTATCCCCATTGTTAACCATCTTAACCCTTAAAGGGGTAATAATATTTTTACCATTATTATTATCAATTATATATAAGAATTAAGTTTAACTTATTACATAATAGTTACTATACTAATATAAAATTTGGAATCTACTTTACAATATTAAATACCTATATGTGCCATAAATTTCTTTTAATATAATAACACAAAGCAATATGAAAATTATTTTAAAAAAAATGTCTTCTTAAGCATAAAAATAAACTTACACTAAAAGAATTTATAAAATTTATCTCTTTGAAATTTATTGAATTATTGTTAAATAATAAATATCATATAATTTTCAAATAAATATATATTAAAATGTAATATTTTGAATACATGATTTATGTAAGAAGACTAAAATATTTTCTTATTAATTTTAATTAATGTCCTAAAATTCAAGCATGTGTTTCAAATTCAAAAAAATAGTTTCAAATGATTAATCTTAATCATTAAAAATATATTTTTATGTGGAAATTTTTTCTTATATTTGAATGTTATAATTTTACAATAATAATTTGATAAAATTTATGGTATTTTTTAAATAAACATTTTTCACTATTCACCGATATATCAGTTATTTTAGAAAAATCCGTAAAAGAATGCTAAGGTAATTTTGACATGGTAAATTAAAAAATTATGGTCATTTTTCTTCATTAAAATTTAAAAATATATAAATTTATTTTTAAAATAAAATATAATATAATATAAAATATTAAATTGTTTTTTAATTATTATTATCTCTAAATAGTTGACATTGTACTTCTTATAGTTACTCAATTTATTTTACTAATTATGTTTAATTTAATTTCTAGGTAATATATTTGATTTTTTTTTTAATATATAATTATTCACTCATGTCTGGTTTTACATGCATCATAAGCTTTAAAACACATGATATTTGTTAAATATAAGTATATTAAAAAATATCAAGGTCTTACATTGTATCCACCTAATATTAATTTTTTCCCTCAAAATTATATTAATCTGAAGAAAATAAATAAAAATATTTTTACTTCATTACAAACCAAGGTTTCCTTATTGCGTCCTCAGATTTATGGTTTCACAAATAAAACATTGACCATGAAAGTGGTATTATTCCCTATCACTTTATTAATTTGATCCAAAATATCAACTAATTATTCCTCGTAATAATGATAACTCAATAGGGGTAGAGAAATTGATTTAATTTCATGTGAAAGATCAGGTATATACCTCTTTATAAGAGATGTGTGTAACAAATCATGAATGGGTTGAGGTTTGGTGGAATTTTTAAGTGATGATCTATGATCAATATATTTTGAATAATATCACATGGGCTAATATATCTAGAGTTAATAATCCGCTTCATTCAAAGAATTATTACATTATTCCTATTAGATATTCTAAGGAATATCTTATCACCAAAATCAATCTCAAGATTTCTCTATCAATTGTTAGCATAATGTTTCAGTCAACACAAAGCTGAAAGGATGTACTTCTAAATGGATCTAACCTTATCCATCATTTACTCATCATTCTCAGGATCCAAAATTATATGTTTACTATTATAAGTATAGGATTTCCCTTTGAGGTTTTAACACTGATTTTTAAGAAACCTATGTTAAGTGTTTTGGGAAAATATTTTTAGTTTAGTTTTTATAAAATTGACGTTAAAAGGTATTATGGATTACATTTATCATTAGTTTCGTTAGAAAATAGATATTGAAAGACATTTATGAAAGCCTTTATGTTATTTTTCAGAAAACAATGTTAAAAGTGTTTTGAAAAATAAACCCACATCTAGAAACCCTTTCTCACGATCGATAACAACACTTGATGACCCTTAACAAAAGTCCATCTTCTCTTACAGTCGATTTTCATCCTCTTTAAACTGTTATTATCCTTAATATTCCATCATTAATCCTTGTTTAACAGTCCTCAAGCTATTCCAGTCGACCCATGATTTTAGTTCATGGTTTTTTTGTGTTTATTTTTTTAATTTGTTTTTTCTCTTATTTTCCTCTTTCTAATCTGATTTTCCCTATTACCATCGACATTAATGGATTTATATAAACTCATTATCTATTTTTATTTATCAAATTATATTTTTAAATTTTTAGTTTTAAATTTTCAACTTTAGATAAATTAATAATATGTTATTTATAAGTTAGTTTCATTAATTAATTTTTTTTTTATTTTATTACTAATTATTTATTTTTTTATTTAAATTCTCTTAACTCTATATTATTTTATGATTATAATGTTTTTCATTATAATTTTTTTTATTTTAACAAATTTTATTTAAGAATATTAGTATTTATAAATTCTTTGTCCTTATAATTGGTTTTTATTAATCATTGTTTTCTACAATTTTTATTCATATTGAAATTATTTATGTTGATATAATGATGTTTTTAAAGAAAACATTTTTAAATTTATATTATGATAGAATATATATATCAAAAATTTATAAGTGTTTAAATTATTTTTTTTATATGTCCTTAATGAATTATATTTATCTTTCTTAATGATATGTTTTTATAGTTATGTTTATTTTTTATAATAAAGAAGTTATTAATAATTTTTTTTTCACTCTATGATTTTACATTTAAAACTACACTCTTTATATACATATTTAAATGATAATAGGTTTTTGTAGTAACACAAACCCCAATACCAGGGATCTAGTGCCTACTTTAATACTTTGGCATAACATACAAGGAATCACATCTTAAATGACTAAATAATTTATTAGTCTTGGTAAAATATATACATACATGATTCTCATATTAATTTTAAATTCACATGTTAAAACATAATTTTTTTTCAATAATTAACATTTTTTCAACGAAAATATTCTCATTTATCAGTCATAGTACACTTCATTGATTTTTGGGAAAGGAAAAAAATAAGGGTGAGCTCAAATTATCATTAAATGTTAAGTACAGTACAAAATATCATGAATCAATGATCGTAATCAACATGGATAGGTCAATAACTGAACACACATTACACTTAAATAATATTACTAGAATAGTCAATATGGAAAGGTAAATAACTAAATACACATGTCAATTAATTAATAACATGAATATCATATTTGGATAAGTCATAATCAATATGAAGATGAAAATAATTGAAACGCATTCTATTTAGTCAATAAACTAATATTGACATACATCCAAATAAGATGTCACATAAAAAATATCATGGATAATAATAACCGAATTCTTAATGAAGGAAATTATTAATTATTGGACATAATGTTCTTCAAGAACATGATACCTCTACCATCAAGATCTATCCCAATGATAGTTTAAAATGGATGGGTAGAAACCCCCATTATTAAGGCTAGCCAATTATTTCACCCCATGAGATTATCGATTCATCGAGGGGATATCTATAACCGAGCCCCAACAATTATATTCATGTCCAAATAATTCATCATATGTATAAAAATTTATTTAAGTCATAAAAAATGTTCTTTATCATCAAATATCTATATTGAGTGATGAATATAGAATTATCACTATTTCCCCAAATAAAAAAATGGCTTTCAATATAGAAAACTGTTGGTAGAAAAGATATATGTTTTAAAAACTAGCTATATCCATGATAAATAATATAGATATTTAGGGGAAATTTAGATTCCAATAATCACAATAAAGTAAAAATTTCATGGGAAATTTATTAACTACATAAATGAATCAAGGAAGTGAATGACAATACTATCCTTGGTCAAAATAATCATATATCGTCTAGAGGGTGAATAGGGATGTAATTAATAAAACATATCCCCAATGGATTATATGTAAAATAAATGGTTTTTTCTCATTGATGAATAGAAATAGTATAAAATTATCTTTAAAAATTTATTGAGGAAAATATCCTTTCCATTTGGAAAATCACTTTTTAAAACATAAAACATTTTGAAAACACTTTAATTTGAAAATAAATTTTAAAAAATAATAATTTCAAGAATAAGAGGTAAAAAATTTAATTTAAAAATTTCATTGAAAAAATTAAAATGATTCTTCAAATAAATCATGCTCATGTTAAAAAGTAATTCCATACATGTCATACAAGTAAAAAATAACATTCTTTTTTCACTTTAAAAAGGTTAGAAAAATTCCTCACACTAAAAATAAAAGAATATTACTTTGAAAAAGTATTTCCAAATGACAAAATGAATAATAATTGATTTAATAATTATTCTTAAAACTGTTAAAAGAATTTAAATTCTTTTTATAAAACATGGTTTTGAATGAAAGAGGATTTCTGATGGAAAGGGGAAATTAAGTTTGATTTTATAAGGAAATTTATCAAAAACATTATATAAAAAAGAGTGGTAAAATGGTAATATTATTATAAAGTATAATTATTAACTAGAAGATAATGAAATGGGATAGTTTTATCACAACATTATCAAATAATTTCCTTCAACTAAAGCTCAAGAATAAATAATCTTGATTAGAGTGAGATAGTAAAATAGACCCTTACAATGACCATAAAATTGTAGTGAGAATTAATTAATGAATCAATTTTATTTATAAAATATAAATATGCATAAAAAATGGTAAATAAAACATAAAGTAATCAAAAAACATTATATTCATAACTATATAACATCAATGACAATGAAGAAGTAATATAGCCTAATAAATAGAAATTGAGTTCTGAAATTCTTTACCAGTTGGTGATTTTCAATTAAATTCGCATTGTATGAAATAATTCAAATTGAAACATAAAATAACATTAATAATTAATAAATAAAGATATAAAATTTCAAGGGGTTTTATATAAATCCTATAATATAAATTAGCTGCATAACATTACAATTTGTCTCAATGAAATGAAATTAAGATAAAATCCCTTACCTCACACTTATTTTTTGGTTAAACATTATTTAAAATAAGGTATAGTGGTTTTAAACATGATATTAACCTATAACAGAAACATTTTAATATTTATAATATCATATATGTTCCTTTATTACATCTTATCACCCATTCCTTAATAATATTTAATTATTTTCATTGTTTTGGGTTTTAATTACCTTGTTTTTTCATTTGTATTTTTTTCATGAATGGTTTAGTTCTTATTAATATTATATAGTTAAATAATCTCCATAAAAATAATCATTAAATTATTTTCATATTTATACATCAATTATACTTTTAAATCTAATCCTAAAATGTGGTTATGAAAAATGAAGTATGTTGTTATCATGGAGATATTAAGTGATATGTATGCATGAGTAGTGTTTCCATTTTTCAAATATCATTATGGAAAGGTGATAAGTGATATTTAAAATTTACTTAATTATAATGATATCATAAAAAACAAATTATTTCTTTATTTATATATCATCCATGTGGTGTGGTGATGAAAATGGAGTCACATCACTACGTGAAGGCGGGAGTCCACACGTACATGAATGATGAAATCATTTTTCTATGTAAAGAAAAGAAAATGATATATTATCAATTAATAATGATAAATAGGACATTAATACCATAATTATTTCATTTATATCACATATATTCTTTAATACTATCAATATTACATTCTTTTTAAATCGTTAGTGAAAGATGAATCTTATCACTTCACAAGATGGTAGCTTGTCGTACACACGAGCGACGTTATCATATCCCCAACAGAATGAAATTTAAAAAACTATATATGAAATAATGGATTAAAAAGTATTATTATTTTAATAATATAAAATATATACTTTATATCCATAATCCAACCAAACCGTGAGAGGTTCTAATAGAAGAAAATGACATCATTGTTTGAGGCAGTAGTAAAATATACACACAAATGATGATTTCACAACCAATTTGAGAGATGTGGATGTGGTTTTTGGTCATTATATTGACATAAGAACACCTAATTATATGTAATATACTTATTTTATTATATAATAATTTTTTAATATTAATTTATAAAGGATTAAGAAGAAATAAAATTAAAATACTCCTTGAAGAATGTTACCTCTTCATTGGGGATCCTCCTAGTTTACAAAGAAATCCTTCATAGGTTGGTTTTATTCATAAAATAAGGCCTATTTGATGAGAGGAGGTAATTTGGTAAGTTATTTGGTTAATATTTGTAAGAACCCGGATTTTTCAATAAAAGACTTTCGAATATTCTCGATGTTATTCCGGAGCAGCGCCTTCAGATGGAGTACGATTCTGAGCCCCGATGTGGCCGGAATTAAATATTCAGTGTGTTCACACTGAGAATGCCAAGTAAATGAAATAACTCTTAAATGGTGGCTCAGATGGGAAAATTGAGGGCACTTTTGAGTCTGGAGTGTGTTGTTTACCCTAGGAGGGGTGTAATTTTCACGGGTGCAGCCCTTCTGTGGAAAATGGCCCCAAGGGCTTTTTCGTAATTTAGTGGCATCGGGTGTTGAGTTTTATAACTTTTGAAAGGGGCCTCAGATTAAAATTCTAACACCGTCATTGTGATCGGGAGGTGGTGTTTACCCTAGGGGAGGCTTAACATTGACCCTGACGGGATGTTCGGACGCCGGTCTTCTGGTGGGTATTAAAAATTAATTAAATGTTAATTAATTTTCTTTATTTAAACACTTAAACACCTCCCATCATCCCCTTGTTCTTCCTCTAGTGTAAGGAGCTCCAAACCAAGGAGCTCTCAACCTCAAGCCCCAAGATCCCCTCTTCCCCCAAGCCGATTACGGATCCGGAAAAGGCGGATCGCTCTCGAAGCTTCGAGCTGCACCCAAAGGGTAGGGATTTTTATTGCATATTTCAATTTCAAACATCCCACTTTTAATTGATATATATGCGTCGAATCGCTATTGATTTACTAAGCGAAGCCCATATTTGCGTAGTACTTATTATGAGCTTTCTGACGCTTGTTTGGGATTGAAATTCCGAACTCCGAGGGGTCCGCAGCTATCCGACGAAGATTTGGGGTGGTTTTGGTGTATTCTGGTGGGTCTCCGGTGGTCCTGGGCGTTCAACGGCGGCGCGCGGTGGCTCCAGGTGGCGGCGTGCGGGGGCTCCAGGCGGTGGGGCTTCTCGGTAGCGGAAATCGGCCAGGCAGTCGATAGGCCGATGGTGACGGCGGCCGGGTGAGGGAGTGTAGCAGGCAGCCGGGAGAGAGAGCGTAGCAGGAGGCCTCAGCGTCGGCCCTCGGGGGGACCGAGTTCATGGCCGCGACACCACGCGGGACACCGAGATTCACGTTCGGCGAGTCTCTGTGTGAAACAATGACTGGAAACGAGGGCCAGTCGGTGGTAGGGTGGACCGTGGGTCCACATTCGGGTCGCGTGGCTGAGCCGCGGGCCGGCTGGCACGGGCGGGACCTAGCCGGCCGGCACGGACGGGACCTGGCCGGCCGGATCGGCCGGCCCAGGCTGGTCTGGCCCAAGGGGATTCGCCCCCTCCGACTTCGGATAGCTGTAATTCTCGGTACGGGTGTCCGTTTTGCATTCCTTCTATGACAGTGCATTCCTGGAATCGAGATGAACATTTTGAGATGGTTTTGGGGTTTTTTAATTCCCAAAACAGGGTGCCTCGCTGGCGCGACATGCCTTTATGTGGATTGGCATTTTCTCAAGGGTCCTTGTTTTGGGCGGCGCAGACACATCTGATGTCCGATATGAGCTCCATTAGTGGCATTGCGACCCTGGCGTTGAGACAGAGATTTCCAGTATGGCTTCAGGTGTTGAAATAGTAGTTGAGACGTGTGCCCCATGGCCCGTCTTTTAAGTTGTGCGCCGTGTTTCACCACTTTCTCATCGAACGTCCATTCGGGGCGTGCGGGCAGTCGATTCTAAGTGTTCTTCTGAGGGCATTTCAGTGGTGTAATCCACCTGCTTTAATTCCGCACGATGGTACAGGCCCCACGAGGGCCGTTTTGGGAGTTGGTGGTGATTTCCATCTTCTTCACTGGGTGTCTGTTTCAGACGAGTGATTAGTCAACCTTGTGTACTTTTTCGAGAGGATCACAACAGTGTGATCCATTCGTAGCGCTTCGGGACTGGGATGTGGGTCCCACGTAGCACCGCTCATGTGTGGTATGACAATATGTATATTTTTCTCTGGATATCTGTTACACTCAAGTGAGAAGTCAATTTGACGTGTTTTTATGAGGGGATCTCAATGGTGCGATAAGCCCAACTATTTTCGGTACCAAGGCTCGAGACCACGGGGTGTCATTCGTGCGTAAAGTAGTGTTGAACAAATTTGTTTTTGGATATCTGTTTGAGGGGAGTATGTAGTCTATCTCGCGTGTTTTTTCATGAGGATTACAACGGTATGATACGTTTTTATGTGCGAAGTCTCATTCAAGATCTTATTAAATGTGGAAGCAGGAAAGGTGCTTCGGTGGTAGTTCTTCTTGTTGTGTTTGGAAGCGAACCATTGGCATATGATCGTGTTCACTCCTGTGTGAGTGAAGTTTATGTTTGAAGAGATTTGGTTGGCTATGTTAGGGTCGTGGAGGAACCAGGTTGGATAAATTTCATTTACGACTTTTTAGGTTGACATTGGGTGTCGTGTGTATGATAGCCCTTGGGCTAGAAATGTGGTATACTCTGGGAGTATACTGGAATTCTTGGAGGTACATGTTGTAGTTTTTACCTGAGAATGATTGTGCACTTGGTTTGGAGATGAGTTGAGGCCACACATCGTGTGGGCCCCATGTGTGTGTCGTGTTCTACATTATGTACCTTCAACCTCTCACGACGTAGAGGGTCCTCCTATTCTCTATAGTTTCAACCAGCAGGGTTGAGTGAGTTTTCCCATGGTTCTGTTCTCGACGTTTTGATCGGGGAAGTTGATTGGGTTCCCCTTTTTCCTTTAGTCATGTGGGATTTTAGTATCACATCCCTTAGTGTTCCCTAGTAGAGTATTTATGGATTTGGTGTGACCAATACATTATGCGGGAACAGATTCTCTACACAAGAGGTTGTTTCTAGTATGGATGGCCAGAGCAGTTCTGGGTTTACCCTCCAGCGGGGCTAGGAAGTGGGTCACTCATTGACCTCTTAGGGTTTACCCTCCAGCAGAGACTGGGAAGTGGGTTACCTGATGAACTCTTAGGGTTTACCCTCCAGCAGAGACTGGGCAGTGGGTTACCGGATGACCTCTTAGGGTTTACCCTCGAGCAGAGACTGGGCAGTGGGTTACCCGACGACCTCTCAGGGTTTACCCTGCAGAAGAGACTGGGCAGTGGGTTACCGGACAACCTCTTAGGGTTTACCCTCCAGCAGAGAATGGGCAGTGGGTTACCCGACGACCTCTTAGGGTTTACCCACCAACGAAGAATGGGTAGTGGGTTACCCAATGACCTCTTAGGTTTTACCCTCCAACAGAGACTGGGCAGTGGGTTACATGATAACCGTTTGGGGTTTGCCCTCTAGCAGAGACTGGGCAGTGGGTTACCTGACGACCTCTTAGGGTTTACCCTCCAACGGGGCTAGGCAGTGGGTTACCTGACAACTTCTTTCAGACTCAATCCTTTCTACTAGGATAGTTTGTGTCTTTCCTCTGTTACTGCTAGAGAGGGACCCTTGGTGGTACGAATCAGTGATGTGACAACATTGACTTTGAGCAGACCTCTTGACTGTGTGACGGTGACGAGGTATCGTTTGACTTCCCCCAGAACTCTCAAGTACGATGAGAACTTTCCCCAACAAGATGCATCCTTGAGACGTGACCTAAAACCATGCGGGCGAGTTAGTTCTGCCAAAAACGGATAGTGTCAAGGTGCGGTGATTTTAGACCCTTGACTTGCAGTTCGGGGCAGGCGGGTAGGATGCTGGGCATCGATGGTATTTACTTCTGGGATTTTTGGCTACTCACTTTCATGGGCTAAGCTACGAGATGGAGATTCCCTTACGATCTTGTTTGGGTTTCTTGACAGAGCATATATATATATGTATACCTTGTTCCAGTACCCACTCCTTGGGTTTTGGCTACTCTCCTTCCAGGAAAGGCGAAGACACACGGGGTATGCCACGTGCTTTCCGTGTCTAGCTTCTCGTGGTTGGATGAGTCTACTCTCCTTCTATAAGTAGTGAAGACTCGACGATAATTTCGTATTCTCGCCATTTATAGCTCCTTGTGTTTGGATGAGTCTACTTCTTTACTCTTGTTGGGTTCAGTTGTACTCTTTACTGCACTCTCTGTTGTAATCCTTTACTATTCCCTGTTCGATCTACTGCTCACTCTTCGGTACCTCCTGTGCTTCTCCCTCGAGCCTTGGGGGTATCCTACTGAGTATTTTTATACTCACCCGTACTTGGGATTTTCCCACACTTGGTGTGCCCTTGCAGACGACAGAAATGTTGCTTGTGACTGTAGAGGATTTTAGGAGTTTATCATCTTGGACCGCATGTGGTGGTTGTCGTCGGGTTCCAGGTGTTGGACTCTCCCAGTTGTTTTACTTTTGTTTACCTATTGACGGGTTATGGTACTTTTCTGGTTGGGTGCATGTTTTGGCCCTTTTCTTTTTAGTTTACCTTCAATAGTTACTTTGTACTGTTTAGAGGTCGATGCACCTTTTGTTATCTGTTTATATCAGTTGGCACTTTAATTTAAATTTCATTCTATTTTACTCTACACTACTGCATTTAGTGGGTTATGTGTGTGTTTGTGTGTATATAGGTACTTAGGCAAAGGCCTCCCCATGTTTTTTAGCCTTTGTCACTTGTTGTCAGCCCATTGCCTATGGAGCCGGGCTTGGGGTAGTTGCGGCTCGAGCCCGGGTAGGGTCGGGTCATGACAAAGTGGTATCAAAGTGGTTCGTTCTTTGGGACATTTTTCGAACGTCCCTAAAAAGACATTGGTTGGGATCTAGGGAGAAGTTTCTACATGTCTCGAGATCGGCACTCAGGTCAGGGAGTCCAGTGATGGTGTGGCGGCCAAAGTAGCCATTCACCAGGACCCTGATAACCCTCTTGTTGACTCAGCATGCCGAGACACTCATTTTAGGGAAATTTACTTTGTGCATCACCTAGGATTGATTCTTTGATTATCCTTCTAGAGTATGCTCTCCATTGTTGTTATAGTTGTATAAATATATGCTCATCTGATCACGGTACTCCCTGATGACATTCAGGATGCCTCCGTGAAGATATCCATCCAGGATACCAGCTTTGGTTTGGGACAACGACCCTGTGAGCGATGAGGCCTCGGTCCAGGACCCATCATGTGAGTCCCTTTCTCCGTGTGGTCCGGTAGCAGCACCCCCACCTGGTGAGTAACAGATAGCTCTAGTAGAGCAGACGGAGCTTGAGCATAGGTTGAGAGAGATCTGTAAGTTTCAGCGACAGAGACCGCTGAGGTTCAGTGGTGAGCCAGAACCTCAGGCAGCATAGGTTTGGCTCAAGACAGTTGTTTCCCTCTTCAGGCTTGCACAGACACCAGCAGATCAGATGGTGGCTTTGGCAGCCAGCCTTTTCCTTGGAGCAGCAGGGTGTTGGTGGAGTCTGGTGACTTAGTTACTCGATGAGTCGTCGCTTTCATGGGATGAAATTCAACTGTTGTTCTGTGAGGAGTTTTACCCCTCCTGCTTACGCTCTGTTCAAATCCAGGATCTTCTGCAGTTTCAGCAGGGAGGGATGACGGTGACTGAGTACGCGACTAGGTTCGCGAACCGTGTACGTTTTTACCTGGACTTGGTCCATGACGGTAGCTTTTGAGCACAGAAGTTTGAGAAAGGTCTCCGTAGAGATATTCATGCCGTCATCATACCCTTGTGCATCCCCACTTATGTCGAGGTGCTAGAGCGGGTACTGGTGACAGAGAACTTCTTGTCACGCTTTACAGTTGGTGGTGGCATTAGGCAGGAGAGAGCCGAGACGTCTGCCGTAGCTAGCAGGCGTCAGATGATAGAACCTCAACACAGGTGGCCTTCCTACTGCTGGTTTCATAGATGTGGTCTTGCACCATTGTGGCAGCAGAATGCAGGGCCTCAGCCGAGGAGACCCTTCTTTGAGTGGACTCCGGGCTGGGTTCGTACACCACAATGGAACTAGAGGGCACCAGGGAATCTCATAGATCATCGGTGTTATGCTTGCGACGAGCAAGGTCACTTGGCATGGGATTTCCAGACTATGCATATGGATAATATCGGACAGGCAGCAGGTTCACCACCACGACAGAGGTAGCACCGTGATCTAAGTAATGGAAAGAGAGGTTGTTCTAGCAGAGTACTAGGAGGTGCTTGAAGTGGGTAACAACATTACAAGGTCTTCCCATCACCACCAGGCGGTCCACGTCAGGCTCCAGGAGCTTATAGTTGGGACCACGAAAAGCCCCGAGATTTCGATGTCTATGATCCAGCAGAGCATGATGTGATAAGAGGTACGCTCTACGACTCTTCTAATTTTTTGCAGTAGAATTGTTATACTCTGTGTGTGAAATGCTTTCCTCCCTGCTCCTTGTTTGAGGTGTTACCAGGGTGATGCCGGGCTTTGGGTGTAACCCTGTGTTGGTAGAGTAGGATGTGTAGAACCTTTTTTGTTAGTCGATGGTGTCGACTCCATCGCTCTCCGAGTGTGTAAAAGAGTCTTTGTCGTGGTACATCGACTGTGAAATCTTGTGTGACCAGATATCCTTGGGTGTTTCACCATATGGATATTCTGAAAGAGGGAATCAATGGGCTTTGTCCGAGGTCCAATTGGTGATTTCAGTCACGGTGTGTGACATGGGGGTTCGACCGGGGAGGTGAGCTACCCTTGAGGGCCTTCCGGCCATTTGATACCGTGCGAAGGTATGGAGAGGTCCCCTACCACCATACCCTAAACCCAAATGCTAGTTTGGGTGCATGATTTCTCCCACGTGACTCACCTGAGAAGAAGTGTGTGTGATCTTATGCACTTCATCGGCAAGGGAAGACCTCGCGTGAACAGATCAAATCCATTGGTCTAAGTATGGTGACGTGAGACTATGCAGGAGTTCTTCTGGGTATGGGAGAGCCAGGTGTGGGCTCAGTACACTGAGTTATTCCTTGGTTTTTCTTTTCGGGTATGAAAAGATTGAATGAGGGAATGATTTAAGAACCCGGTTTTTTCTATAAAAGACTTTGGGAATGCCAATTAAATGAAATAACTCTTAAATGGTTGCTCGGATGGGAAAACAGAGGGCACCGTTGAGTCTGGAGCGTGCCATTTACCCTATGTGGGGTTTAATTTTTGTGGGCGTGGCCCTTCTATGGAAAATGGCCATAAGGGCATTTTTGTAATTTAGTGGCATCAGGTGTTGAGTTTTATAACTTTTGAACGGGGCCTCGAATTAACATTCTGAGACCCCCGTTGTGCTCTAGAGGTATCTTTTACCCTAGGGGAGGCTTAACCTTGACCCCGTCGGGAGGTTCAGATGAAGATCTTCCGGTGGGTATTAAAAATTAATTAAATGTTAATTAATTTTCTTTATTTAAACACTTTACCACCTACCCTCCTCCCCTTGTTCTTCCTCTGGAGGAAGGAGCTCCCAACAAAGGAGCTCTCAACCTCAATCCCCATTATCTTCTCTTCCCCCAAGGTGATTGCGGATCCGGCAAAGGTGGATCCCTTGCGAAGCTTTGGGCTGCGCCCAAAGGGTACGGATTTTTATTACGTATTTCAATTTCAAACATCACTTTTTGAATTGCTATATATGCATCGAATTTCTATTTTTTTTACCAAGAGAATCCCATATTTGTGTAGTACTTGTTCGGAGCTTTCTGACGCTTGTTTCGAATTGAAATTCTGAGCTCTGAGGCGTCTGTAGCTATATAACGAAGATTCAGGTGGTTTTGGTGTATTCTGATAGGTCTGCGATGGTCCAGGGCGGTCGACGGGGGCACGAGGTGGCTCCAGGAGGCGGCACACGGTGGCTCCAGGTGGTGGGGATTTGCGGTAGTGGATATCAGCTAGGCTGTCGGTGGGCTGAGGGAGAAGGCATCCGGGTGAGGGAGCGCGGAAGGCGGACGGGCGAGCGAGCGTGGCAGGCGGCCGTGGCGTCAGCGGGGTCGTCGGCCCTCTGGTGGACCGGGGTCGCAGCCGCAACTCCGCGCAAGAGACTGAGACCCGTGCTCGGCGGGTCTCTGCTTGAAACAAAGACCATCCATGAGGGCCGGTCGGTTCTAGGGTGGACCGCGGGTCCACGGTCGGGCCGCGCGGCTGACCTGCGGGGCGGCACGGGCCAGCCCTGGCCGGGCGGAACGACCGGCCCAAGCCTATCCTGTCCAAGGGGATTCGCCCCCTCTGACTTTAGACACCCGTAATTTTCTCTACGGGTGTCTGTTTTGCGTTCCGTCTGCGTTAGTGCATTCCCGACATCTATACGAACATTATGAGATGGTTTCGGGGGTTTTTAATTCCCGAAATAGGGGGACTTGGTGGCACGACATGCCTTTAAGTGGATTGGCATTTTTCCTGGGGTTCTTGTTTTGGGCGGTGCAGACACATCTGATGTCCGATTTGAGCATCGTCATCGGTGTTGAGACCCTGGAATTGAGGCGGATATTTCCGATACAATTTTCGACATTAAAACTGAAGTTGAGACATGGGCCCCATGGCCCGTCTTTTATGTTGTGCGCCGTGTTTCACAACTTTCTCATCGGATACCCGTTTGGGGCATGCGGGTAGTCGATTCTGGGTGTTTTTCTTGAGGGAATTGCAATGGCGCAATCCGCCCACTTTAATTACACATGGTGGTGTGGGCCCCATGGGGGTCATTTTGGGAGTTGGTGGTGATTTCCATGTTCTTCATCGGGTGTCATTTTCGGACAATTGATTAGTCAATCTTGTGTACTTTTTTGAGAGTATCACAACGGTGTGATCCGTTCGTAGCGCTTCAGGACCGGGATGCGGGTCACACATAGCACCACTCGTGTGCGGTATGCAATATGCATATTTTTATCCGTATATCCATTATAATCAAGTGAGAAGTCAATTTGACGAGTTTTTATGAGGGGATCGCAATGGTGTGATGGGCCCGACTGTTTTTAGGACTCGGGCTCAGGACCACAGGATGTCGTTCGGGCGTAAAGCAGTGTCGAACGACTTTGTCGTCATATATTCATTTGAGGTGAGCAGGTAGTCTATATCGCGTGTTTTTTTTTGCGAGGATTACAATGGTATGATTCGTTTGGGTGTGCGGGGTATCATTCGAGATCTCATTAAATGTGGAAGTATGAAAGGTTCTCCTGTGGCGATTCTTCTTGCTGTGTTTGGAAGAGAACCCTTGGTGTGTGATTGTGTTCGCTCTTGTGTGAGTGAAGTTGATGTTTGAAGAGATGTGGTTGTCCAAGCTAGGGCCGTGGAGGTAGCAGGTTGGAGAAATTGTGTTTACGCCTTTTTGCGTTGACATTCAGTGTCATGCATATGATAGCCCTTGGGCTGGAAATGTGGTATACTCTAGGAGTATACAGGAATGCTTGGAGGTACATGTTATAGTTTGTACCTGAGCATTTGAGCACTTGGTTTAGAGATGAGTTGGGGCCACACGTCGTGTGGACCCCATGTGTGTGTCGTGTTCTAATTTACATACCTTCGATCACTCAGGACGTAGAGGGTCCCCCTGTTCTCAATAGTTTCAACCAGCAGGGTTGAGGGGGTTTTCCCCTGGTTCTGTTCTTGACGGTTTCATCGAAGGAGTTGTTTGGGTTTGCCTTTTTTTCCTTTAGCCATGTGGGCTTTCATTATCACGTCCCTTAGTGTTCCCTAGTAGAGTATTTGTCGATTCGGTGTGAACAATACATTACGTGGGCACCGATCCTCTACCTAGGAGGTTGTTTCTAGTAGGGATGGCCAAAGCAGTTCCAGGTTTACCCTCCAGCGGGGCTGGGCAGTGGGTTTCTCATCGAATTCATCGTGTTTACCCTCCAGTGGGGCTGGGCAGTGGGTTGCGCATTGACCTCTCAGGGTTTACCCTCAAGTAGAGACTGGGCAGTGGGTTACCCAATGAAAACATAGGGTTTACCCTCCAGCAGAGATTGGGCAGTGAGTTACCCGACAACCTCTTAGGGTTTACCCTCCAGCAGAGACTGGGCAATGGGCTACCCAAGTACCTCTTAGGGTTACCCTCCAGTAGAGACTGGGCAGTGGGTTACACGACGACCTCTTAGGGTTTACCCTCTAACAGAGACTGCGCAGTGGGTTACCCGATGACCTCTTAGGGTTTACCCTCCAGTAGAGACTAGGTTGGGGGTTACCCGACGACCTCTTAGGGTTTACCCTCTAGCAGAGACTGGGAAGTGGGTTACCCGATGACCGCTTAGGGTTTACCCTCCAACAGAGACTGGGAAGTGGGTCACCCGACGACCTCTTAGGGTTTACCCTCCAATGGGGCTGGGCAGTGGGTTACCCGATGACTTATTTTAGACTCATTCTTTTCTACTAGGCTATTATGTGGATTTCCTCCATGACTACCGAAGCGGGACCCTTAGTGGTACGGGTCAGTTATGTGACAACTTTGACATTGATCAGACCTCTCGACTGTGTGACGGTGATGAGGTGTGGTTTGACTTTCCCCAAAACTCTCAAGTACGGAGGAGATTTCCCCACCAAGACGCATCCTTGAGATGTGACCAAAAACCGTGTGCGTGAGTCAGTGCCGCCCAAAACAGATAGTGTCAAGGTACGGTGATTTGATCCCTGTGACTTGCAGTTCGAGGAAGGCGGGTAGGATGTTGGGCATCGATGGTGTTTACTTATGGGACGGTTGGCTACTCACATTCTTGGGCTGATCTACGGGACAGAGATCCCCTTATGATCATGTTCGGGTTTCTTGAAAGAGCATATATATATGTATACCTTGTTCCAGTACCCACTCCTTGGGTTTTGGATACTCTCCTTCCAGGTGAGGTGAAGATGTGCGGGGTATGTCATGTGCTTTATGTGTCTTAATTCTTGTGGTTGGATGAGTCTAATCTCCTACTATAGGTAGTGAAGACTCGACGGGAAGTTCATCTTCTCACTGTTTCTAGCTCCTTGTGTTTGGATGAGTCTACTTCCTTCCTCTTGTTGGGTTGAGTTGTACCCTTTATTGCACTCTATGTTGTACTCCTTTACTATTCCCTGTTCGATCTACTGCTCACTCGTCGGTACTTCCTTTGGAACTCCCTAGAGACTTCAGGGTATCATACTGAGTATTTTTATACTCACCCCTACTTGGGATTTTCCTGCACTTCGTGTGCCCTTGCAGACGATGAACAGGTTTCTCGTGACTACAGAGGATTTTAGGAGCTCAAGAGCTTGGACCGCATGTTGTGGTCGTAGTCAGGTTCCAAGTGTGGGACTCACCCAACTGTTTTAGTTTTTTCTACCTATTACCGGGTTATGTACCTTTTCTGGTTGGGTGCGTGTTTTTTCCCTTTTCTTTTCAGTTTACCTTCAACATTTACTTTGTACTGTTTAGAGGTCGACGCACTTTTTGTGATATGATTATAGAATTTGGCACTTTAATTTACTTTTCTTTCTCTTTTACTCTACACTACTACATTGAGTGGGCTGTGTGTGTTGGTACAGGTACTTAGGCAAAGGCCTCCCCGAGTTGTTTAGCCTTCGACACTTGTCGCCAGCCCCTGGCCTGTGGACGCGGGCTTGGGGTAGTTGCGGCTTGATCCCAGGTAGGTTCGGGTTGTGACAATATTATCCAAAAAAACTATGTTAAAGATTGAATAATAGAGAATAGGGGTGGTGTTTTATAATAAAGGTGAGTGCCAAACTTGAATTTTTTAAAAATATTAAATTACACCTATGTTTTTATTATGAAAAAAATCCAAAAATGGTCCATTATAGAATATAAAATATATAATGTCAAAATATGTAAATAAAATGGGTTTTTCACAAAGTGGTGGGTCATTTTTATCCCTTATCATTTTAGTTTAACCCCAGATAAATCCACTTTTACCTTAACTGTGATTATTAATTTTTTATGTTTTCACTATTCAATTTGATCAAAATTATAGTGTACTAATTAAAAAAAATATAATCATGATGATTCCAAATATATAATCCATTTTCACAAATTATATTTAGTGAATTGATAATTTTTAATTGAAAATTTTGAATTGAAAATTTTTTATTTGAAATTAATCCCACATATGTGATGAGAAAGAGGGTTATCAATGGTAAAATGTTAAAAATGTTAACAAGTTCTTATATCAAAATTAAATATAAAAATTATTCAAGTGACCTAAATTGGATTAATTTAATATTATTGAACTAATTTTTCTCTAAAACATTTAAAAAATATAATTTAATATTATATATAAATTAAACAAAAAGGTAGTTTTATATTAAAATTAAGTATATTTCACTATTCCTAAAAATGACATATTTTTGAAAGATTGCAAAAATTAACCCTAAAATAATTTTTATAATATTTTATAAAAAACTAGTTCATTTTATAAAATAAATACAATAAAATTATTAAAAATTAATTTTAAATTATGTACGCAAAGAGTGAATAATCCATCTTTTAGAAAAATATAGTTTTTGAGAAAAACAAATTTCTATAAAATGATTATTATTTTATTTGTAATATATAGATAATAATAATTTCCATATTTTATTTAGTAATATTTATAGACTCCAATTTAATTTCTATTTTATTACTATTATATTAAATTATAATATTTTAATAATATTTCATGTTTCATTTAAATCTAGTGTTGTGTGTAATTCAAGCTAGACATAGTGTTGTGTGTAATGAATGATAAACCCAGTTTTTCAGGAAATGAAAGATATTAAATTGATTGAATTTATTTAAAAATAAATATATTTTAGATATCATGGTTATATATTTTCTTCAAAGATTTGGGTTATGTTTGAAACACTCTATTGAATACAATGTTCTTATTTTAGAATTTTAGGGTGTCATATTCTTCCCACAATAAATAAATTACATCATCAGAAATTAAACTTAATCTCAAAAATAATTGTTTTTACCTTTGGAAATACCATTGTTGAAAAAACCACATAATAAAAATATTTAGTTAAACATCATCATAATAAGAGAGAAAGGGAAGTACAAAGGTTATATTGAATAATACATAACTATGTTTCTACATAAGAGAAAATTAGTGAAAAGTTATGATACATATATGGAAGAAATGTTTAAATAATTATATAGAGTGGCTGAGTTCATTAATTGAAAGTAATTGAATGATCAATGGAATTAAAAGGGCCTTAAAACCATAAATCTATGATCATTTAAAAGACCATCTGATTTATCAGAATAACATTTCATTAAGAAAATTTTCCCAAAGTTGAGGAATTCATTTACTATCTAATAATATAATGAAATATACTTACTTGATATGTTTTTATTTTAAAATAAAAATTTAATCCTTTATTTTTGTTTTTATAAATATATAGTCAATCACTTACTCTATGAAATGAATGTCCAAAAATATTTTTTAATGACAAAATCATTGAAAATCACTCTTAACAGATTGTAAGATCCATAAAAGAGTGAAAAGTTGTTTCATCTATCTCTAACTATTTTCCAAAACTAATTTGGTTAGCACAATATATAAAATATAATAAATTAATCTCTAAACATAAAAAGTAACACCTCTGGTATAATATTAATATTTATTTTTAAATCATTTAACTAAAAAATTGAAATATTAACTTGGACATCATGTTGACCAGTTGTAGGCTTAAACACTTATCATAGTTTGGTCTTGGGCTAAATCCCCACATCATTTCTATATGTGACAGGTTATCACCAAGAATGCATGATTTCTATTCTCTAAAATATATAAATATAATTATAATAAAATTATCAACAAAAATATGATGGAAATACTTGAAATAAAATCAATCATTAAATAAAATTTTCTATAAGGATTTGAATACAAATTATTATTATTATTGTTATTACCATTTAATTAATGATCATACTAACCCTAAAGTTTATCAATACCTCTAAAATTATTCCGCTAAAATATAAATAAATTATTCTTAAAATAAATTTTTCACTAGAATATGTAGTAAACCAATGGGTTGTATTTCTATATATTTATCCCAAACTATCCTTAATCTTGGTAGACTCTCATCACATTTATCCTAAAAAGAGGTTGTTTAGAACTTTGAACTAATGATCAATATTAACATCATAAACCTATAATGGTATCCATTACTCTTATGTTAATGAATTAACATATGCTTATAAAATTTAACATGATTTTTAGAGGTTTAATGATTGTTAAATCCATATACAATTAGTAAAAATACTTTTATAATTTAATTCTTGAATCCTAATACATAAATAATTTATCTATTTCATTTCCTCATAGTTCCATAATTTTTTTATGTTTAAACCTCTAGAAGAGTTCATTGACTCAAATAATTCCTAGGTTCTCCACATTTAAGAACACAAACTATTAATGGATCCCTAGGATGAAATTTATTTCCTTCCATCATACTCTTCACTTTTCCTCATAAATATTTTTCTTTATGCACTTCATTTCCACACATAAATCATTTTCCATTCCATTGATACACTCACATGGGTGTCTCCTTTAACATTTCTTTCATGAGGGAAACAGAGAATTATTTCCTCTATATTCATCATCACTTGAGAACTTGGTGAGCTCCATCCTTATATTCTTTGGTGAGTCCGAGAGTTGATTATGGAATATGTTATTAATCATATTTTTGGGGAAAATAGTTTGGAATAATCAAAATATCTTTCACCCTAGTCATTATCACATTTTTTTGTTCATATTCACTACCTTGTCCTTAATAATCAATGTTAACATGATTTCTTCAGGTTATATCCATAGACTAAAACCAAAATCCCTAGTCTGAGAAACCATAATCATATGGGAAAATCGTATAATCATTTATAGGATGTTTAAATCATGACGCCTTTTTTATTATTTGACACCTTAGTTTTAACCTGTGTCACTAATTGTCATCATATTTTTCTATCCTTCATAATATTTTTGTAAAGAAAATGTGAATTATTATAAGCATATTCCCTGGCCTGGGAGTGTCAATCTAGGTGCATAGAATGAAATATTATCATACACTAGGTGATAATAAAGTTAATATCAATTTAACCTTTTCATAATTTTTACCCCTAGGTACATTAGTACCATAACCACATATGATTTTAGTATCCAGAAATAAATATATTTCAAGGAAAACCCATATAATATCTACCATAACCAAACATCATGATTTCCTTATACACTTATCATCAAATTCTATCATAGGTTTATGTTTCCTGATTTATTTTATCCTTAAAATATTTTTCAAGGTTACTATTAAACTTCCTATGATACCAACAATAGTCACCCTGACCCCAATAGCCAAGATTCAATGCCTAATTTAATACATTAGCATAAGATATAAGGGACTATATCCTGAAGGACAGAATAGTTTAGTATTCATGGTAAACTAAATACATACATGATTCCCAAGATTTATTTGAATACAAAAATTATAACATATTTATTTTTTAAATTATCATTATTTCCACTAGTATATTCTCTCATATCATTCATAGTACATATCTCGCATTCTTGGGAAATTAAAAACTAAGGTTGAACTCAAATACATAGTAAGGGTTAAGTGAAGAAGAAACTACCATGAGGTGAGGATCATAATCTACATGGACATGTAAATAACTGAACACACATTACAATTAATAAATTTAACTAGTTTAATTAGTATAGAAAGGTAAATAACTAAATTCAAATTCCATTTAATCAATAACATGACTATCATAATTGGATAAGTCCGCATCAAAATGATAGTATAAATAACTAAAAACACATGTGATTTAATCAAAAAATGGTTACTGAAATGCATCTAGATATAATATCATAGATAAAATATCATGGATAGTAATAAATAAATTCTTAATGGAAGAAATTATTAATAATTGGACACCATATTTCCCAGTTATATGATACCTCTACCATCAATATCTATCCCCATGAAAGTTTAAAACTAATGGGTAGAAAGTCATTTAACTAATGATGGCGAATTGTTTAATCCCATGAGACTATGGATGCATCGAGGTTCTATCATTAACTTATCCCCACATATGTATTTATTTTCTAAATCATTCCTTATATATCTAATAATTGATTTAATTCATAAATAATTTTCCTTATCATCAAATATCTATATTGATTAAAGAATACATTGTTTTTTATATTTTCCCAGATAAATAAATGACTTGAAATGTATAACACCATATGTAGAAATGATATGTGGTTTAAATAATAACCATATCCATGATAAATAATATTTAAATTTAATGGAAATTTAATTTCTAATGGTCACACAAAAGTGATAATTTCGAGGGAAATTTATTGACCGAAAACTGAATCAATGAATAGAATGTCAATACTATCCTTGGAAAAAATAAAAATAAACCATCTAGATGAAAAATAAGGATGATATAGATACATCATATCCCTAGTGGAGTATATTTAAATAAAATGGTTGTCTTTATTTATTAATATAAATGAAATAAAATAACATTAACAAAATTGAGGAAAACATCTTTTTTATTCTGAGAATCACTTTTTAAATCATTAAACATTTTGAAAATCATTTTATTTGAAAATAACTTTTAGAAAATAAGAATTTCTAAAATACTAGGTAAAAAATTTTCTTTAAAAATTTGCTTGTAATTTTTCAATGTAATATTGAAAAATATATATTTTATATCGTTAAGGAATTTTTTAATTGTCGTACATGTTAAAAAAGAACATAACATTTCCATTGTAAAATGGTTAGAGTAGTTACTTGTTCAGAAAATTATAGTAATATTCATTGCGGAAATGAATTTTCTCATGACTTTCAATCAGTTTGAAGGATCAGAGGTTGAGGTGTTACCCCTTATGGTTGAAGGATCTCACTCGTTTGAAGATGTTCATACTGTTTCCAGGAAAGCAGAGATTGTTGAGGGTGCAATGGAGAGTGCATTATGTGATGGTCATGGTTTCACGTCTGATTCTCATTGTATGGCCCCGATTGACCATAATAAGAAATCTCAGATGATGGAAGGATGGATCTTGTATAGCGACCCAGCCTTTTCTTACATTACTATTACATCATTTCAAAAGATAAACAATATAATAGTATTACACATGGAGGATCCAGAGGTTTAGTGTCTTGGGAAAACTAGGACTACACATAACAAGTACAACATCAAGCTTAAATTCATTTAATTTCTTCTTGTATAGCTTCTTAGTAGCACTTGTCCTCTCCTTAGTACATGTTGCCACCTGAGGATATACATCAAAAGGGGGTGAGCTAAAAGCCTAGTAAGAGGATAGATAAGAACAATATAGCATGGGGTGAACATAATAATGCATAGGAAGAAGATCTTGAACATGAGAGGAGCATAAACAATAAACTTGAAATGTGGCAAAGCATAAAAATGAAACATCATGTCTTAGTGGTTAACTACCACACATAATTGTGAACAAAGCTAGCATCATGTTCACGCATAATTTCATATTTACTCATGAGATTCATCACTTTACCCAATGCATTGGAGTGCTATATAATTCCGGGCGCACCCGTCACATTTAAACATTCATATTGCGCTATATAATTCTGGGCGCACCCGTCACATCATAAAATTATCATTAGCATGCTTGCCACATAGAACACATATAAAATATGTACATAAATAACCCATGGAAAGGAATGGGTTTCATCTCATAATAACACATTCATAAGCTTTGGGTTCCCAAAAGAAAGAGGGAACAACATACTTGATATAAGAACCATCAACCTTGAATGAGAGGCAAAATGTGAGATCTTGAAAGAAGAGTTCTTTTGGAAAATATTTTGATGGACATAAAAAACAGTGACAAACATGTATATCCCAGAAAAGTAAAGGGAATGATGAACAAATGATCTTTGAGGAGTAACCATATCAAAAATAGAGTGAAAGAGGGAGAACCCGAAGGAAGAAAATTGGGTTCGATATTTCCCATTACCTTGTATTTGGATGCCTCATTCTGTTTAATGTCCTGTATAATGACATTATATTCATTAATTAGAAATTCCAGAACCTTTTATACATTAATAGGGTTCATTCTGGTTTCATTATTTCATATTAAGTTCCTTTGGATGACTTATAGAGTTTAAAAACATTGTTTGGGGATGTTCGTTTTTATGGTTTTCTTGAGCGGTACACTTGTATTCTTAAATTGATGCTTGGGTAGAACATGGGTAAACATCCAGAACTGATATTACATGTTATTAATGATATTAAAGAAGCTTGAATGATTTCATAATGAGTTATATTAGATCCATGTGGACGAATCATTAGATAAAAATTTAATGATTGTTATTTGGGTTAATTTGAGCGGTTTTTGGATCACAACGATCTTGTTTTAACATTTATCTTAGTAATAAGGCCATAGGTTATTTCCAGAACATAAAATAGAACATAATACATATAAAAAATTCTGGTTCAACCATAAAAATGGTTTCATGACCAGATTGAAGGTATAAATGGAAGAAGAGAGCATGTTGTTTTTGAAGGTGATGAATTATCACCACATGAACAACGTTCTCTTTAATAAAATAAAAGGAAGGGGGAAAGGGTGAGGGGTGATATAATATAACATTAGATTCATAATATTACAGTATATATATAATACTGGATTTACAGAACAATTTGGATGCAGATAGATAGAGGGAGATCAAGAAAGGAAATTAAAGGAGAAGAGGGAGAGAAATTACCTTTAGAATCCTCCTCTTGAGTTCCTCTTTAAGGAAGCTAGGCTTGGTCTTTTGATGAGACCAGAAGATTTTGGACGTGGGGGATGAGCTAGGGAAGGTGTTTGGGCAGAATTTGGAGAAGGCTTGGAGCTTGAGAGGTGTGAGGAAAAGAGGGAGTGAAGGGTGGCTTTTATAGTGGAGGGGAGAGGGGTTTTCTTAATATTAAATTGATTAGTTTATTAATTCCACCAAGGACAAGGAATAGTGAGTCTTGGATGACCAATAATAGTAATTTTATAATGTAATCCCTAACCAAGTGGGCTTACATCAGCAGAACATCAGCAATGACTCAATTAATGCATTATTTAGCTTTTATTGTAAATTATCGGATTCCACTATTCATCAAAAATTCAAGTATCTTAGAAAAATCCCAAAATTTTACCCCAACCATTTTTCGACGTGTAGAATCTAAAAATGAAGTCCATTTTTCAAAAATAATTTTCTAAGTATTATTAATTTAATATTTAATTAAAATTATAATTTACTTAAAAAAAACAGTTTTTAAAATTAAAACCGATTTTGTAATTCTTCCAAAAATTACATAGGGTCTTATAAAAGTATCTAAAAACTACTAGACATTGATTCAATAATTTATGAATATATTTCAGGAAAATAAATATTCTTTTAAATTATTTAATTAATTATAATTAATTATTTATGACTTATAAAATACCAAAAATGTTTACTAAGTTCAAATTATCACTTTCTATGATGTCTAAATTTTATTTTATTATTCATAGGTAATGTTACTCTTATTTACTATTCATAAGGGTAGGTTACTATTCATAAGGGTAGGTTACTATTCACCAAAAATTATTTTTGTTTCATTAGACTCCAAAAACTATCTTGAACAAAACCGTGTATGTTGGATTTTTAAAATTCCAAACATAGGGGTGACAAAATTATGTTTAAAGGTCACTTATCACTTAGTAGTTCATTATTTTGGGTTTTTATGACATAGATATAAGAAGGTAATTTTCCATTGAAAAACTTTGGGTCGTTACATTCTTCCCCCCTTAAGAAATTTCGCCCCCGAAATTTCACTTTACACAAACAGGTGAGGGTACTTCTCCTTCATTGCCTCTTCCGGTTCCCAAGATGATTCCTCAAACTTTTGGTTCCTCCACAACACTTTGACAAGGCGGGTTGTCTTGTTGCGTAGAACCTTATCACTTCAGTCCAGAATTTTTACCGGCTGCTCCTCATATGAGAGATCGTCTTCCAACTGTACCACCTCTGAGTTTAGTACATGTGAGGGGTCTGGAATGTACTTCCTCAGTAGTGATACGTGAAACACGTCATGAACTTGAGCCATATTCGGTGGAAGTGCCAGTCGATAGGCCACGGCTCCTATACGATCAAGGATCTCAAAGGGGCCAATGTACCTTGGACATAGCTTCCCTTTCTTCCCAAATCGCATGACTCTCTTCCATGGAGATATTCGAAGGAAGACTTTATCTCCAACGTCGAACTCCAAGTCCCTTCGACGATTGTCAGCATAGCTCTTTTTCCGACTTTGAGTAGCTTTGATATGTTTCTGGATGACTTGAACCTTCTCTGTCATCTCTTGAACAAGATCGGGACCAAGTAGTTTTCGTTCTCCAACTTCATCCCAACAGGTTGGAGTTCTACATCGCTTCCCATAAAGAGCTTCATACGGAGCCATCTGAATACTTGAGTGGAAGCTATTGTTGTATGAGAACTCAACCAATGGAAGGTGTTGATACCAACCACCTTTGAATTCAAGGGAGCAGGATCTTAGCATATCTTCAAGTGTCTGAATAGTCCTTTCAGACTGGCCATCAGTTTGGGGGTGATAGGCCGTGCTGAAATTTAATTCAGTACTCAAATCATGTTGAAGGCTCCTCCAAAATTTAGAAGTGAACCTTGGATCACGGTCAGAGAAAATCGAGAGTGGAACGCCGTGCAACCTCACTACTTCCTTCACATATATCCTTGCAAGTTGTTCAAGTGAGAGGTCTTCCCGAATAGCGATAAAATGGACAGTCTTGGTGAGTCGGTCAACCACAACCCATATCGCATTATTTCCTCTTGACGTTTTCGGGAGGCCCATGACAAAGTCCATAGTGACATTTTCCCATTTCCACATGGGTATAGGCAATGGCTGCATCATACCTTTGGACTTTTACCGCTCAGCTTTAACTTGCTGACATACCAAGCACCTTGATATATATTCTGCAATCTCCTTCTTCATGTTATCCCACCAGAAGTGTTCTCGGAGATCACGATACATCTTGGTACTTCCAGAATGAATAGAGAAAGTTGAGCTGTGTGCATTATCCAATAGCTCCTTCTTTATTCCGGGTGATGAAGTCACACAAAGCCGCGTTCCAAACCGAATCACACCATCATCGTCGATATGGAACTCTTGCAGCTTTCCTTCCTTTACTGCATTCACCCTCTTTTGTATCTCCACATCATCCCTTTGTGCTTCCTTGATCTTCTGTTGGATGGATGGTTGCGCAATCATTTGGGCAAGGTAGGATGTATCCCCCGCCCTTACGATTCCCAAATCCATCCTTTGCATATCCAAGAAGATAGGGTCTTTCTCAATCCTCAACATGGATAGAGTAGCAGGTTCTTTCCTGCTTAGAGCATCAGCTACCTTGTTCGCCTTTCCAGGATGATAGTGAATAGAGCAATCGTAATCCTTTATTAGCTCTAACCATCTCTTTTGACGCATGTTGAGCTCCTTTTGTGTGAATATATACTTTAGGCTCTTGTGGTCGGTGTATATGTCACACTTCTCACCATAAAGGTAGTGCCGCCAGATTTTCAAGGCAAAAATCACGGTTGCCAGCTCTAGATCATGCGTCGGGTAGTTCTGCTCATGGATCTTCAACTGTCGTGAGGCGTAGGCTATCACATTATCATTTTGCATGAGTACACAACCCAAGCCTTTCTTTCAAGCATCACTGTATATCACAAAACATTCTCCACTTTTTGGTAGTGTGAGTACAGGTGCAGTGATTAGCCTTCTCTTTAGCTCTTTGAAGCTTCCCTCACATTCATCCGTCCAGACATACTTTACCCCTTTCCTTGTTAACATAGTTAGCGGGCTTGACAATCATGAGAAGTTTCTCACAAAACGTCGGTAGTACCCAGCTAATCCAAGAAAACTACGGATTTCTGTGACACTAGTGGGCCTGGGCCATTCTTCAATCGCCTTTGTCTTTGAAGGGTCCACAGAAATTCCCTCGCTTGTGATCACATGTCCCAAGAATGTGACTTGATTCATCCAAAAGTCACACATGCTGAACTTGGCGTACAACTTCTCCTTTCTCAATGTCACCAATACACGTCTTAGATGTTCTTCATGTTCCTCCTTGCTCTTGGAGTAAATGAGAATATCATCGATAAACACTACCAAGAATTTGTCGAGGTAGTGTCTAAAGACTTTTTTCATCAAATCCATGAAGATTGCAGGGGCATTAGTAAATCCGAAGGGCATCACCAAAAACTCATAGTGCACATACCTTGTACGGAAGGCAGTCTTCTGAATATCTTCCTTCTTCACCTTTACTTGATGATATCCAGAACAAAGATCCACCTTTGAGAAGTATTGAGATCCTCTTAACTGGTCGAACAAGTCATCAATCCTTGGGATAGGATACATGTTCTTTATGGTGATCTTGTTGAGTTCCCGATAATCGATACACAGCCGCATGGTACCATCCTTCTTCTTCACAAAGAGCACTGGCGCACCCCAAGGTGATGCACTAGGGCGTATGAACCCTTTGTCCAGATGCTCTTGCAACTGCTTCTTTAACTCCTCCAGTTCGATAGGAGCCATCCTATAGGGGCACTTTGAGATAGGAGTAGCTCCGGGTATGAGTTCAATTGAGAACTCTACCTCACGATCCGGAGGAATTCCGGGTAACTCTTCGGGAAATACATCGCCATATTCCCTTACGATGGGCATTTCCTCAAGGTTGGAACTTTCCTTCGACTCAAACATTTGGGCGAGGTATGCTTCTTCATAGGGAATCATCACCCACACCATTGAAGGATTTCTCAAAGGAGATTCATGATCTTCCTTGCATTTGTAGAGGAGCATGGGATGGTTTGGAATATGAAAATATATTTCCTTTTACCGACAATTGATATGTGCTCTATATAACGAGAGCCAATCCATTCCCATTATAGCGTCGAATTCCACCAAGGGAAGTATTACGAGATTTTCCGGAAGAATCTTCCCACATACGTCAACAGGAGAAGAATCAAACACTTGGGTTTCAATGATTGCACCACTTGGTGTTTTTACAGATATCTCTACTTCAAGTTTTCGGGGATTCGATTCTATAATTCTAGCAAACTTGCAAGATATAAAGGAATGCGTAGAACCAGAATCAAATAAGACTTTTGCCATTCTTGAGTGAATAGGAAGTGTACCTTGTACGACTTCATTATGATGTTCCACCTCTGCAGTAGTGATGGCATAAGCCTTCCCTTATTCCTTTGGCTTTGGTGGTTGTTGGAGCTGATTACCCTCGAAATCTCGAGGTTTAGTGCACTGGTTTGAATAGTGCCCTAGCTCCTTACAGTTGTAGCATTGAACCACGAGTGGTTCTCTCCTTTCATCGGTTACATTATCCTTCCTTTTCATGTCTCTTCGACACTCGTGAGCTAGGTGTCCTTCTTTCCCACACTTGAAGCATTTCCCCGTCCCTTTGAGGCAGTTCCCATTGTGCAACTTCCCACATTTTCGACAAGTGGGTCGTTGTGTTTTATTCCCATCTTTATCACTAGATCGACCAGCTTGAAACTCCATCTTTCTTTTCTTATCACCATAGCCATGGGACCATTCTCTAAACTCCATCTCCACTTTGAGAGCACACCGAACAACTTCTTCATAACTCCCAAAGTCTCGAATTGCAAGAGCTTTTCGAAGATGTGGTTTTAATCCACTAAAGAATCTATCAATTTTTCTATCATTGTTGATAACAAAACCCGAAGCATACCTTGCGAGCCTTGTGAAGTTTGCTTCATAGGTTGTGACAGATTCTCCTTCTTTTTGCTTGAGCTCTATGAATTCTCTCTCCATATTCGTGCGAAGAGTTCGTGGGAAGTACTTATTAAGAAACATTATCTTAAAGTCTTCCCATTCCATCTCTTCAATTTCATCCCTTGGTTTGGTGTTCTTAATCAAAGCCCACCATTGATCAGATTCTCCATCTAGACGATAAACAGCTAGATTCACCTTCTCTGTCTCGGAACAGTGAAGAACAGAAAAGATCTTCTCCATTGAGTTGACCCACTGTTCCGCAACTAGTGGATCGGAAGATCCACAAAACGTCGGTGGTCGTTGCCGCATAAAACTTTCGATAGCTAGCTGCTCCCTCTTTGGTGAAGGAGGACGTTCCCCATTATTATGATTATTATTCATAACCCGAGATAATTGGGTAAGCATCATCATGAAGTTTTGAACTCCACCTCCAAAATCATTGGGGATGTCATTCGGGCAATCGTTGCATTGGCCTTCACAAGAGTTGTTGGCCTGATTTCTCCTGGTTCCCACCATTTTCTAAAATAGAAGAAGTTAGAACAAAACATAAGTAAACAAGTCATGAATAAATTATCCTTTTAAACAATTATACCAAAAACAGAACATATGGGATCCCTAGGTAAATATCCTTGTGTGCATATTTGTACTTAGTCTCATGCTAGAGGTTTTCTTTAGGGTTCACTAATCCTAATTCCCAAATTAACTAAACCTTTCCTCTGATACCAACTATAGCGACCCAGCCTTTTCTTAAATTACAATTACATCATTTCAAAAGATAAACAATATAATAGTATTACACATGGAGGATCCAGAGGTTTAGTGTCTTGGGAAAACTAGGACTACACATAACAAGTACAACATCAAGAATAAAAATTCATTTAATTTCTTCTTGTATAGCTTCTTAGTAGCACTTGTCCTCTCCTTAGTACATGTAGCCACCTGAGGATATACATCAAAAGGGGGTGAGCTAAAAGCCCAGTAAGAGGATAGATAAGAACAATATAGCATGGGGTGAACATAATCATGACATAGGAAGAAGATCTTGAACATGAGAGGAGCATAAACAATAAACTTGAAATGTGGCAAAGCATAAAAATGAAACATCATGTCTTAGTGGTTAACTACCACACATAATTGAGAACAAAGCTAGCATCATGTTCACGCATAATTTCATATTTACTCATGAGATTCATCACTTTACCCAATGCATTGGAGTGCTATATAATTCCGGGCACACCCGTCACATTTAAACATTCATATTGCGCTATATAATTCTGGGCGCACCCGTCACATCATAACATTATCATTAGCATGCTTGCCACATAGAACACATATCAAACATGTACATAAATAACCCATGGAAAGGAATGGGTTTCATCTCATAATAACACATTCATAAGCTTTGGGTTCCCAAAAGAAAGAGGGAACAACATACTTGATATAAGAACCATCAACCTTGAATGAGAGGCAAAATGTGAGATCTTGAAAGAAGAGTTCTTTTGTAAAATATTTTGATGGACATAAAAACCAGTGACAAACATGTATATCCCAGAAAAGTAAAGGGAATGATGAACAAATGATCTTTGAGGAGTAACCATATCAAAAATTGAGTGAAAGAGGGAGAACCCGAAGGAAGAAAATTGGGTTCGAGATTTCCCCTTACCTTGTATTCGGATGCCTCCTTCTCTTTAATGTCCTGTATAATGACATTATATTCAATAATTAGAAATTACATAACCTTTTATACATTAATAGGGTTCATTCTGGTTTCATTATTTCATATTAAGTTCCTTTGGATGACTTATAGTGTTTAAAAACATTGTTCGGGGATGTTCGTTTTTATGGTTTTCTTGAGCGGTCCACTTGTATTCTTAAATTGATGCTTGGGTAGAACATGGGTAAACATCCAGAACTGATATTACATGTTATTAATGATATTAAAGAAGCTTTAATGATTTTATAATGAGTTATATTAGATCCATGTGGACGAATCATTAGATAAAAATTTAATGATTGTTATTTGGGTTAATTTGAGCGGTTTTTGGATCACAACGATCTTGTTTTAACATTTATCTTAGTAATAAGGCCATAGGTTATTTCCAGAACTTAAAATAGAACATAATACATATAAAACATTCTGGTTCAACCATAAAAATGGTTTCATGACCAGATTGAAGGTATAAATGGAAGAAGAGAGCATGTTGTTTTTGAAGGTGATGAATTATCACCACATGAACAACGTTCTCTTTAATAAAATAAAAGGAAGGGGGAAAGGGTGAGGGGTGATATAATATAACATTAGATTCATAATATTACAGTATATATATAATACTGGATTTACAGAACAATTTGGATGAAGATAGATAGAGGGAGATCAAGAAAGGAAATTAAAGGAGAAGAGGGAGAGAAATTACCTTTAGAATCCTCCTCTTGAGTTCCTCTTTAAGGAAGCTAGGCTTGGTCTTTTGATGAGACCAGCAGATTTTGGACGTGGGGGATGAGCTAGGGAAGGTGTTTGGGCAGAATTTGGAGAAGGCTTGGAGCTTGAGAGGTGTGAGGAAAAGAGGGAGTGAAGGGTGGCTTTTATAGTGGAGGGGAGAGGGGTTTTCTTAATATTAAATTGATTAGTTTATTAATTCCACCAAGGACAAGGAATAGTGAGTCTTGGATGACCAATAATAGTAATTTTATAATGTAATCCCGAACCAAGTGGGCTTACATCAGCAGAACATCAGCAATGACTCAATTAATGCATTATTTAGCTTTTATTGTGAATTATCGGATTCCACTATTCATCAAAAATTCAAGTATCTTAGAAAAATCCAAAAATTTTACCCCAACCATTTTTCGACGTGTAAAATCCAAAAATGAAGTCCATTTTTCAAAAATAATTTTCTAAGTATTATTAATTTAATATTTAATTAAAATTATAATTTACTTAAAAAAACAGTTTTTAAAATTAAAACTGATTTTGCAATTCTTCCAAAAATTACATAGGGTCTTATAAAATTATCTAAAAACTACTAGACATTGATTCAATAATTTATGAATATATTTCAGGAAAATAAATATTCTTTTAAATTATTTAATTAACTATAATTAATTATTTATGACTTATAAAATACCAAAAATGTTTACTAAGGTCAAATTATCACTTTCTATGATGTCTAAATTTTATTTTATTATTCATAGGTAATGTTACTCTTATTTACTATTCATAATGGTAGGTTACTATTCATAAGGGCAGGTTACTATTCATAAGGGTAGGTTACTATTCACCAAAAATTATTTTTGTTTCATTAGACTCCAAAAACTATCTTGAACAAAACCGTGTATGTTGGATTTTTAAAATTCCAAACATAGAGGTGACAAAATTATGTTTAAAGGTCACTTATCACTTAGTAGTTCATTATTTTGTGTTTTTATGACATAGATATAAGAAGGTAATTTTCCATTGAAAAACTTTGGGTCGTTACATTCTTCCCCCCTTAAGAAATTTCGCCCCCGAAATTTCACTTTACACAAACAGGTGAGGGTACTTCTCCTTCATTGCCTCTTCCAGTTCCCAAGATGCTTCCTCAAACTTTTGGTTCCTCCACAACACTTTGACAAGGCGGGTTGTCTTGTTGCGTAGAACCTTATCACTTCGGTCCAGAATTTTTACCAGCTTCTCCTCATATGAGAGATCATCTTCCAACTGTACCACCTCTGAGTTTAGTACATGTGAGGGGTCTGGAATGTACTTCCTCAGTAGTGATACGTGAAACACGTCATGAACTTGAGCCATATTCGGTGGAAGTGCCAGTCGATAGGCCACGGCTCCTATACGATCAAGGATCTCAAAGGGGCCAATGTACCTTGGACTTAGCTTCCCTTTCTTCCCGAATCGCATGACTCTCTTCCATGGAGATATTCGAAGGAAGACTTTATCTCCAACGTCGAACTCCAAGTCCCTTCGACGATTGTCAGCATAGCTCTTTTTCCGACTTTGAGTAGCTTTGATATGTTTCTGGATGACTTGAACCTTCTGTGTCATCTCTTGAACAAGATCGGGACCAAGTAGTTTTCGTTCTCCAACTTCATCCCAACAGGTTGGAGTTCTACATCGCTTCCCATAAAGAGCTTCATACGGAGCCATCTGAATACTTGAGTGGAAGCTATTGTTGTATGAGAACTCAACCAATGGAAGGTGTTGATCCCAACCACCTTTGAATTCAAGGGAGCAGGATCTTAGCATATCTTCAAGTGTCTGAATAGTCCTTTCAGACTGGCCATCAGTTTGGGGGTGATAGGCCGTGCTGAAATTTAATTCAGTACTCAAATCATGTTGAAGGCTCCTCCAAAATTTAGAAGTGATCCTTGGATCACGGTCAGAGACAATCGAGAGTGGAACGCCGTGCAACCTCACTACTTCCTTCACATATATCCTTGCAAGTTTTTCAAGTGACAGGTCTTCCCTAATAGCGATAAAATGGACAGTCTTGGTGAGTCAGTCAACCACAACCCATATCGCATTATTTCCTCTTGACGTTTTCGGGAGGCCCATGACAAAGTCCATAGTGACATTTTCCCATTTCCACATGGGTATAGGCAATGGTTGCATCATACCTTTGGACTTTTGCCGCTCAGCTTTAACTTGCTGACATACCAAGCACCTTGATATATATTCCGCAATCTCCTTCTTCATGTTATCCCACCAGAAGTGTTCTCGGAGATCACGATACATCTTGGTACTTCCAGGATGAATAGAGAAAGTTGATCTATGTGCATTATCCAATAGCTCCTTCTTTATTCCGGGTGATGAAGGCACACAAAGCTGCGTTCCAAACCGAATCACGCCATCATCGTCGATATGGAACTCTTGCAGATTTCCTTCCTTTACTGCATTCACCCTCTTTTGTATCTCCACATCATCCCTTTGTGCTTCCTTGATCTTCTATTGGATGGATGGTTGCGCAATCATTTGGGCAAGGTAGGATGTATCCCCCGCCCTTACAATTCCCAAATCCATCCTTTGCATATCCAAGAAGATAGGGCCTTTCTCAATCCTCAACATGGATAGAGTAGCAGGTTCTTTCCTGCTTAGAGCATCAGCTACCTTGTTCGCCTTTCCAGGATGATAGTGAATAGAGCAATCGTAATCCTTTATTAGCTCTAACCATCTCCTTTGACGCATGTTGAGCTCCTTTTGTGTGAATATATACTTTAGGCTCTTGTGGTCGGTGTATATGTCACACTTCTCACCATAAAGGTAGTGCCGCCAGATTTTCAAGGCAAAAATCACGGCTGCCAGCTCTAGATCATGTGTCAGGTAGTTCTGCTCATGGATCTTCAACTGTCGTGAGGCGTAGGCTATCACATTATCATTTTTCATGAGTACACAACCCAAGCCTTTCTTTGAAGCATCACTGTATATCACATAACTTTCTCCACTTTTCGGTAGTGTGAGTACAGGTGCAGTGATTAGCCTTCTCTTTAGCTCCTTGAAGCTTCCCTCACATTCATCCGTCCAGACATACTTTACCCCTTTCCTTGTTAACTTAGTTAGCGGGATTGACAATTGTGAGAAGTTTCTCACAAAACGTCGGTAGTACCCAGCTAATCCAAGAAAACTATGGATTTCTGTGACACTAGAGGGCCTGGGCCATTCTTACAATCGCCTTTGTCTTTGAAGGGTCCACAGAAATTCCCTCGCTTGTGATCACATGTCCCAAGAATGTGACTTGATTCATCCAAAAGTCACACATGCTGAACTTGGCGTACAACTTCTCCTTTCTCAATGTCGCCAATACAAGTCTTAGATGTTCTTCATGTTCCTCCTTTCTCTTGGAGTAAATGAGAATATCATCGATAAACACTACCACGAATTTGTCGAGGTAATGTCTAAAGACTCTATTCATCAAATCCATGAAGATTGCAGGGGCATTAGTAATTTCGAAGGGCATCACCAAAAACTCATAGTGCACATACCTTGTACGGAAGGCAGTCTTTTGAATATCTTCCTTCTTCACCTTTACTTGATGATATCCAGAACGAAGATCCACCTTTGAGAAGTATTGAGCTCCTCTTAACTGGTCGAACAAGTCATCAATCCTTGGGAGAAGATACTTGTTCTTTATGGTGATCTTGTTGAGTTCCCGATAATCGATACACAGCCGCATGGTACCATCCTTCTTCTTCACAAAGAGCACTGGCGCACCCCAAGGTGATGCACTAGGGCGTATGAACCCTTTGTCCAGATGCTCTTGCAACTGCTTCTTTAACTCCTCCAGTTCGATAGGAGCCATCCTATAGGGGCACTTTGAGATAGGAGTAGCTCCAGGTATGAGTTCAATTGAGAACTCTACCTCACGATCCGGAGGAATTCCGGGTAACTCTTCGGGAAATACATTGCTGTATTCCCTTACGATGGGCATTTCCTCAAGGTTGGAACTTTCCTTCGACTCAAACATTTGGGCGAGGTATGCTTCTTCATAGGGAATCATCACCCACACCATTGAAGGATTTCTCAAAGGAGATTCATGATCTTCCTTGCATTTGTAGAGGAGCATGGGATGGTTTGGAATATGAAAATATATTTCCTTTTCCCGACAATTGATATGTGCTCTATATAACGAGAGCCAATCCATTCCCATTATAGCGTCGAATTCCACCAAGGGAAGTATTACGAGATTTTCCGGGAGAATCTTCCCACATACGTCAACAGGAGAAGAATCAAACACTTGGGTTTCAATGATTGCACCACTTTGTGTTTTTACAGATATCTCTACTTCAAGTTTTCGGGGATTCGATTCTATAATTCTAGCAAACTTGCAATATGTAAAGGAATGCGTAGAACAAGAATCAAATAAGACTTTTGCCATTCTTGAGTGAATAGGAAGTGTACCTTGTACGACTTCATTATCATGTTCCACCTCCGCAGTAGTGATGGCATAAGCCTTCCCTTGTTCCTTTGGCTTTGGTGGTTGTTGGCGCTGATTACCCTCGAAAGCTCGAGGTTTAGTGCACTGGTTTGAATAGTGACCTAGCTCCTTACAGTTGTAGCATTGAACCACGAGTGGTTCTCTCCTTTCATCGGCTACATTATCCTTCCTTTTCATGTCTCTTCGACACTCATGAGCTAGGTGTCCTTCTTTCCCACACTTGAAGCATTTCCCCGTCCCTTTGAGGCAGTTCCCATTGTGCAACTTCCCACATTTTCGACAAGTGGGTCGTTGTGTTTTATTCCCATCTTTATCACTAGACCCACCAGCTTGAAACTCCATCTTTATTTTCTTATCACCATAGCCATGGGACCATTCTCTAAACTCCATCTCCACTTTGAGAGCACACCGAACAACTTCTTCATAACTCCCAAAGTCTCGAATTGCAAGATCTTTTCGAAGATGTGGTTTTAATCCACTAAAGAATCTATCAATTTTGCTATCATTGTTGATAACAAAACCCGAAGCATACCTTGCGAGCCTTGTGAAATTTTCTTCATAGGTTGTGACAGATTCTCCTTCTTTTTTCTTGAGCTCTATGAATTCTCTCTCCATATTCATGCGAAGAGTTCGTGGGAAGTACTTATTATGAAACATTATCTTAAAGTCTTCCCATTCCATCTCTTCAATTTCATCCCTTGGCTTGGTGTTCTTAATCAAAGCCCACCATTGATCAGCTTCTCCATCTAGAAGATAAACAGCTAGATTCACCTTCTCTATCTCGGAACAGTGAAGAATAGAAAAGATCTTCTCCACGGAGTTGACCCACTGTTCCGCAACTAGTGGATCGGAAGATCCACAAAATGTCGGTGGTAGTTGCCGCATAAAACTTTCGATAGCTAGCTGCTCCCTCTTTGGTGAAGGAGGACGTTCCCCATTATTATGGTTATTATTCATAACCCGGGATAATTGGGTAAGCATCATCATGAAGTTTTGAACTCCACCTCCAAAATCATTGGGGATGTCATTCGGGCAATCGTTGCATTGGCCTTCACAAGAGTTGTTGGCCTGGTTTCTCCTAGTTCCCACCATTTTCTAAAATAGAAAAGGTTAGAACAAAACATAAGTAAAAAAGTCATGAATAACTTATCCTTTTAAACAATTATACCAAAAACATAACATATGGGATCCCTAGGTAAATATCCTTGTGTGCATATTTGTACTTAGTCTCATGCTAGAGGTTTTCTTTAGGGTTCACTAATCCTAATTCCCAAATTAACTAAACCTATCCTCTGATACCAACTATAGCGACCCAGCCTTTTCTTACATTACTATTACATCATTTCAAAAGATAAACAATATAATAGTATTACACATGGAGGATCCAGAGGTTTAGTGTCTTGGGCAAACTAGGACTACACATAACAAGTACAACATCAAGCATAAAAATTCATTTAATTTCTTCTTGTATAGCTTCTTAGTAGCACTTGTCCTCTCCTCAGTACATGTAGCCACCTGAGGATATACATCAAAAGGGGGTGAGCTAAAAGCCCAGTAAGAGGATAGATAAGAACAATATAGCATGGGGTGAACATAATCATGACATAGGAAGAAGATCTTGAACATGAGAGGAGCATAAACAATAAACTTGAAATGTGGCAAAGCATAAAAATGAAACATCATGTCTTAGTGGTTAACTACCACACATAATTGCGAAAAAAGCTAGCATCATGTTCACGCATAATTTCATATTTACTCATGAGATTCATCACTTTACCCAATGCATTGGAGTGCTATATAATTCCGGGCGCACCCGTCACATTTAAACATTCATATTGCGCTATATAATTCTGGGCGCACCCGTCACATCATAACATTATCATTAGCATGCTTGCCACATAGAACACATATCAAACATGTACATAAATAACTCATGGAAAGGAATGGGTTTCATCTCATAATAACACATTCATAAGCTTTGGGTTCCCAAAAGAAAGAGGGAACAACATACTTGATATAAGAACCATCAACCTTGAATGAGAGGCAAAATGTGAGATCTTGAAAGAAGAGTTCTTTTGGATAATATTTTGATGGACATAAAAACCAGTGACAAACATGTATATCCCAGAAAAGTAAAGGGAATTATGAACAAATTATCTTTGAGGAGTAACCATATCAAAAATTGAGTGAAAGAGGCAGAACCCGAAGGAAGAAAATTGGGTTCGAGATTTCCCCTTACCTTGTATTCGGATGCCTCCTTCTCTTTAATGTCCTGTATAATGACATTATATTCATTAATTAGAAATTAAAGAACCTTTTATACATTAATAGGGTTCATTCTGGTTTCATTATTTCATATTAAGTTCCTTTGGATGACTTATAGAGTTTAAAAACATTGTTCGGGGATGTTCGTTTTTATGGTTTTCTTGAGCGGTCCACTTGTATTCTTAAATTGATGCTTGGGTAGAACATGGGTAAACATCCAGAACTGATATTACATGTTATTAATGATATTAAAGAAGCTTTAATGATTTTATAATGAGTTATATTAGATCCATGTGGACGAATCATTAGATAAAAATTTAATGATTGTTATTTGGGTTAATTTGAGCGGTTTTTGGATCACAACGATCTTGTTTTAACATTTATCTTAGTAATAAGGCCATAGGATATTTCCAGAACATAAAATAGAACATAATACATATAAAAAATTCTGGTTCAACCATAAAAATGGTTTCATGACCAGATTGAAGGTATAAATGGAAGAAGAGAGCATGTTGTTTTTGAAGGTGATGAATTATCACCACATGAACAACGTTCTCTTTAATAAAATAAAAGGAAGGGGGAAAGGGTGAGGGGTGATATAATATAACATTAGATTCATAATATTACAGTATATATATAATACTGGATTTACAGAACAATTTGGATGCAGATAGATAGAGGGAGATCAAGAAAGGAAATTAAAGGAGAAGAGGGAGAGAAATTACCTTTAGAATCCTCCTCTTGAGTTCCTCTTTAAGGAAGCTAGGCTTGGTCTTTTGATGAGACCAGAAGATTTTGGACGTGGGGGATGAGCTAGGGAAGGTGTTTGGGCAGAATTTGGAGAAGGCTTGGAGCTTGAGAGGTGTGAGGAAAAGAGGGAGTGAAGGGTGGCTTTTATAGTGGAGGGGAGAGGGGTTTTCTTAATATTAAATTGATTAGTTTATTAATTCCACCAAGGACAATGAATAGTGAGTCTTGGATGACCAATAATAGTAATTTTATAATGTAATCCCGAACCAAGTGGGCTTACATCAGCAGAACATCAGCAATGACTCAATTAATGCATTATTTAGCTTTTATTGTGAATTATCGGATTCCACTATTCATCAAAAATTCAAGTATCTTAGAAAAATCCCAACATTTTACCCCAAACATTTTTCGACGTGCAGAATCCAAAAATGAAGTCCATTTTTCAAAAATAATTTTCTAAGTATTATTAATTTAATATTTAATTATAATTATAATTTAATTAAAAAAACAGTTTTTAAAATTAAAATTGATTTTGCAATTCTTCCAAAAATTACATAGGGTCTTATAAAATTATCTAAAAACTACTAGACATTGATTCAATAATTTATGAATATATTTCAGGAAAATAAATATTCTTTTAAATTATTTAATTAACTATAATTAATTATTTATGACTTATAAAATACCAAAAATGTTTACTAAGGTCAAATTATCACTTTCTATGATGTCTAAATTTTATTTTATTATTCATAGGTAATGTTACTATTATTTACTATTCATAAGGGTAGGTTACTATTCATAAGGGCAGGTTACTATTCATAAGGGCAGGTTACTATTCATAAGGGTAGGTTACTATTCACCAAAAATTATTTTTGTTTTATTAGACTCCAAAAACTATCTTGAACAAAACCGTGTATGTTGGATTTTTAAAATTCCAAACATAGGGGTGACAAAACTATGTTTAAAGGTCACTTATCACTTAGTAGTTCATTATTTTGTGTTTTTATGACATAGATATAAGAAGGTAATTTTCCATTGAAAAACTTTGGGTCGTTACATCTTGGATGTTATAGAGGATGTTTTTTTATGTAAGGATGATGGATTCAATGATCTTGTTTCCATGAGGGTCACTAGTAAATGGGAAGAAATTTTGGACAGTGATATGAAAAATAGTGTCACTATCAAACCTTCTTTTAGTGATATTGTTCAGAGAGGAAGAAGAAAGGCGTCTGAAAGTTATGGAATTATCACTACTCCACTAATCAGAAGACCCAAGAAAGACTAATCTCATCTTCCAAATCCAATGGCTACCAATGCTTCATCTAAGAGGGAAAGAGGGGTTATCCCTGTGTCACATGTGCAATACTTTACGGAGTCACCGTCAATAGAGAAGTTGAATATTAGAAAGAAGTACACTAATACATTGAAAATTCATGAGATTTCTTCAGAGTGGGAATCATCTACTATGGATAATGTTCCTTATTATGGATATGTAGAAGGGTATAATTATTATGACATGTAGTTTTCTTCTTTTGGATGGAAATGTTTGGATGTGGGCGGGATGTTCGCCTGCTTTCTTATTTTCTATTTACTGTAAAATTTCATTTTATAAATAAATGGTCAGGGGTATTCCTCTGACTGATCTATCCGGGTAGAAAACATTTTTAGAAAACCTGGTTTTGGATGGAATCAAATTTTTGACCTAAAAGATAAGTGTAATCTGATTAGCGTAAAACATTTCTCAATAATTTTAAGTATAAAAGAGTATGAAAATGGTTATATTAGTTTAAAATTTCATGACTAAATATTGGAGAATAAAATTGAATTATTTTATTATACAATGATCAAATAGTTTCCTTCAACATAAACTCAAGAATTAATAATCTCGATTAGAGTGATATTGTGAATTAAACCCTTACAATGGTCATAACAGCGAAGTGGGAATTAATAAATGAATCAATTATATTCATAAACTATAAATCCATATTAAAAATGTGTAAATAAAACATAATATAATAAAAATTCATTATACACATAATCATATAATATCAATGATAATGAAGAAGTAATATAACCTAATGAAAAGAAATTGAGTTATGAAATACTTTACCAGTTGGTAATTTTCAAGTCAAATCCTCATGAACTAAAGAATTCAAATAAATAATTAGAATAATATTAATTATTAATAAATCATTATTAATAATTTAAATTGGAATTATATACTCCGTATAATAGAAATGGGGTGTGATAGAATTATAATATGCCTCAATGAAATGAAATTAAGATGAAATCCCATACCTCATGCTTCCTTTTGGTTGAACATGATTTAACCTCCTTTATAGTGGTTATGAACATGTTATTAACATATAAAAATATTAATATTTATAATATCATATATTATCATTTATAACATCTTATCACCCATTCATTTATAATCATTCATTACTTCCATTATTTAGGGATTAAATTTCATTATTTTATCATTCATATTTTGTAAAGACAGTTACAATTCCTGTGGATATTGTGTAGTTACATCTTCATCATAATAATAATCATAAAATTATTATCATTTCTAAACATCAAATATAATTTTAAAACTAATCAGGAAATATTATTAGGAAAATTAGGTATGTTGCGATCATGGAGATAGTAGGTTGTAAGTACGCATTAGTAACATTTCCATTTTTTTATTAATCACTATGGAAAGTTTGTAAGTAATATGTAATAATTACATAATTATCATGATATCATAAATAAAATATTGTTTAATTATATATATATATATCATCCATGTGGTGTGGTAATTAAAACAGAGTCTCATCGCTTCATGAAGGTGGTAGTCAACGCATACTAGAAAGATGTTATCATTTTTATCTATAAAAAAGTATATTATATTTAAATAATGATAAATGTTTCATTAATATCATAATTATTTAATTTACATGTCATATATTCATGAAATTTACCCTTATTCCATTCAATATAAATCTTTATTGAAAGAAAAATATCATAACTTCGTGAGCCGGTAGTCTGCAGTATATATGAGCGATATTATCGTATCCTCTAGGAAATAGAATGTAAAAATGTATATATGATATAATGAATAAATATTTATAATTACATTATAAATATCATATATATAATTTATATCCATCATCATAACCAACTGTGAGAAGTGGTAATGGGAAAACAAATGACATTAGTTCGCGAGGCGATACCCACGGTACACTTGAATGATGATTTCATAACCCATTTGATGGAAGTGAAGGTGGTTGTAGGAAATTACCTTAATATAAAAGAATCTAAATATATTTAATATAATTATATTATTATAGAATCATTTTTTAGTATTAATTAATGGATTTGGAGGAATAAATAAAATAAAAATGCACATTGAAGATTGTTACCTCTTCTTCGGGTATCTTCCTTAGTTTTTCACCAAAACCCTTCCAAGGTAGGATTTATTTAAAAACTAATGCTTATATGATGGGATTAGTGTAACACCCCGAGATTTTATGAAAAATATTCTTTTTGATTTCATTAATGTCTTGGGTTGTACGCTACACCAAAAGAAGCTTGCACAACACGCATCCCTGACTTGACTTCCATTACACGCAATCGCGACCATCCTCGATAGCATGTACGCAATACCGAGTTTCACTAAACGAGATATTATTATAATATTATTATGAACTAGCAGTTATGAATAGTAATACCCACTTTTTAAAATTTTATAAATATTATCTTTCAAAATTTAATTCATTTTTTGATTTGGAATATCAAAATTATCTTAGGGTGAAATTTTGGTACTTTTTGGATAACTTTCATATTCTGATGAATAGTGAAAATTACTAAATTTTAATTAAAAACAACTTTTTTAATAGAAATAATTTATAGTGATAAATTATTAATTTGGGTGGTTTTAAATTATATTTAGAATATATTTTTACAATTTAATACAATGTTGGTCATTGGATGTAATTTCACATTTAAACCAGACATAAACAACTGTCAATATTTTGATAGTTATTATCTCTTAAAAACACGCTATTTGTTTTGACGACGGGAATTAATTTTTAAATTAGTTAATGTAATTGATATGTTTTGAATTTTCTAAAATAGACATAATTTTTGAATTCATAATATCAAATATATCTTAGGCCTAATTTTTGGTATTTTTCTGGAAACTTTCATTTTTTGATGAATAGTGAAACCACTAAGTGGTAGTTAAAAAACTGAATTTTTCATAAAACATAATTTTACCGCTTCTGTGAGTGGAATTTCAAAAATCTGAGAGACACGGTTAATATCAACGACTAAAATGTGGTTCAATGAGATTAAAATAATTTTTGGTGAATAATAACTTTTTACTTTTTTTGCCACGGTTAAAAGTAAATAGGGTAATTAAGGGTAAAAGTGTTATTATTATTACCCTAAAAAATGTACTAATTATATTGTATAAGTGTAATTCTACCAAAAACAACCTTAGGAATAAAATATGGGCATTTAGGCCCACTTTGATTAGATTAGGACATTTATTGTTAATTTATTTAAAGAAGTGTTAAAATAGTTAAAATCAAAGTTGAATAACTAAATAATTTTTAATATAGGGTTATACAAAAGATAAATTAGACTATAAATATTAATTAGAAATATAAAATTATTTCCTACATAATTTTATTTTATTTTAATTTTTAGACATAAAATAAATTTATTTATTTATGACACAATGATGACGTAGTAATTATCTTATTAATGAAATATTGACATAATTGATGTTATAAATACCCAAATAAATGTAATTTGAGACTTTTTATGAATTTAAATAATTTTATATGCTAATATGACATGTTATTATATATTTAATTAACGTTTTTAGAACTAATAATTCTGTTATGATTTTCAAAAAAATAAATTACCGAATAGTGTCAAAATTGACATAAAATAGTTTTTAAAAACAATATTATATTATTAATTGTTATTATATTCCTTAAAATCTAAGGTTCATCCAAGATACTTATATCATGATATTTGAATCATTAATGGACCACTTGGGGGTCTCTTGGATGTATATGGTATGTTTATTAACTATATAATATAAAAATACAAAGTGACATGGTAAATGTCAATCTAATTAACTAAGAGTTAAAACTAAAAGATAAGGTTAATATAATCACCTAAACATGTCTAAATTCTATTGGATTAGAGGATTTTTACCCATACCCACATTAGCTTTAAAATATATCAATTTGGAGCTATTAAAAACAGAATATGTCTTTATAATAAAATAATATTTTTAGTTATTCCAAAGGTGCCCCTCTCCTCCCTTATAAAAGGGCACCTCCTCCCTCTCTTCCTCACACCACTTTGAGCCTTCTAGATCAGCCAATCCCTGACAAATTCTCTTCTCCACTTCCCTAGAAACATCCTAGAGGTATTGGTATTCTTCAAAGACCAATTTTAGTGCCCTAATAGGAGGTCTCAAAGAGGCACTTCAAAGAATATGTAATGTTTGTTACCGATTCTTTCAACTTTATTTCTTCTTCCACTTCTTCTTCTTAGTTTGTTTCATTATGAAGTAATAAAATCAGTATCACTCATATAATGATATTTTATTATAAGTATTAAACAACCCTATTTCACCATCTATCCATCCTATGGAATACGAAATCACCGCCCGTGCGTACGTACGGAATACCGTCTCCACGCCGTGGTGTAATCTATTTTCCACCACCACCTTACTTGGATGGGTATAATGGTGTAAATAATAACTATATATGATTATTTTAAAGTGATATTGATTCTGTAATATTATACATACACTCCAATAAAATTTCACGATCATGGGAAGGATATCATCGCTCATGCGTATGTACGAAATACCGTCTCCACGACGCAATGAGATTCATTCTAAATGATTAACCATTCATAAATGATTATAAAGTATATATAATAAGTAATCATGAAATATATGACATAATAATGATACTTTATTAATGTATATATATATATATGTATGTCATCCAATTAATTCCATTCAATTCAATGAGGAAACGAAAACAATGTTCATGCGTACGTACGACCTACCGTCTCCATGAACAGTGTATTTCTTTCCATTTATCGATCTGTTATATATATGTATATTCAGAATATATATTATATATAAATCATGTTTTATATTCTATAATTAAGTAATCATGATCTATGTAATCATATGAATAATTACAAGTCAAAACACGGACGACAAATGAAACGATTTTACCCAAAACGCTCTTTAACATGGAATTTACAAAAGAACGGGTAATATAAATTCATAAGTGAACCATATATGATATCATAACAATGAATATGATTCTGTAATAAGTCAATGTAATTATTTAAATCACTATGCAGGTGGTTCAGATACGTACGAAGCATATCATACCTAAGGTAAGGGATAATTATTCCAATCTCATTCTTATCTGAGATTGTTTATTCGTAAGTATTTACTGGGGTTATGTTTATCATCCATGTCCATGTTTTCTAAAAATGTTTTTATAAAATGTTATTATTATTCCATGTATGTTTAAATTAATTTTTACCCTTTTTGACTTTTACCACAAGGTTTGGAAGGAATCTTTCTTTTGTTTACCATACGAGGTACTTTTGGACTTTTCCGACAAAAGTACGAGGATGATGTTTTTTTAACTTATACGGCATGAACGGATTTTATATGGTTTTATAATTCCTTTTATTAATAAAGATTAGTCTACAAGATTTCATGACTATTTTCAACAAAATATCTTTCTTATAAAATTTCATGATGTTTTGTGAAAAGAAATTGATTTTGAAGAAGAAATGATATTTTCCTCAAGAATTCATTTCAAGTGTTTTATCAAAACCATTTTTCCATCTAAGTGTACATTATTTCATATGTGTATGTTTCAAGTATAATGTCTCTATGATTTACATGGTTTCACTTTTCTTATGATGAAATATCCATTTGTTTTATTTGGATTATGTGATGATTAGATGATGTTTATGAAACCCATTTTATTCATTGGGTTATGATGAATGTTTTAAGTTTATTTTGTAGAACAAGTAAGAATGATTTCATTATGAGATGGGTGGGACCTATATCTCCCTCCAATGCATTGGGTAAAGATTTATATCTCATGAGATAGACATGGCTGAAATGGTAAGTTAATCCGGTTCAGTATTACAGGACTGGAACGAGGAGTGAACTCGATTCAAAAAGGGACTTTGTCCACTAAGATGGTCTTGGCAGCAATGCCTTGGCTACTATGGAAATCATTACATGTGCTTAATGGATTCCACAATTACATGTTTTATTCCGATGCTATGTTATCATGATTTATGTTCCATTATGATCTATTCCTTATGTACTTCCATGTTTTATGTCGTTGCTCAAGATTTTGATGTTTAAACATTATGTTCATGTTTTTATGTTCAAATGTATATGGTATGTTTTATTTTATCCATGCTTACCCTTACTGAGAATTTGAGCTCACCCTTTTTATGTTTTATTTTCCCCCAGGATTAAAATAAATGTTTTAGGTAAGGAAACAAAAAGTGGAAGATCTTTATGGGAGATGTTGAAGATCTTTCACCACGATTAGAAGATTACGTTCCAAGTTCCAAAGACACTAAACTATTACGGTCCTTGTGTGTCTGTTTTTTGTTATGTATTATATATTCCCCAAAAGTAATGTAATATCTATGTACGTCAAGCTTCAGGTCTCTAAAATTAGTATATTTTGAAACTATTTTGGGATGGAATTGGTAGAACCAAATGTCTATTATGGTATGAATAAGAGAGGATAGAGGGTGGCCTTTTATAAGTGAGGTGAGTGGCACACTTCTAATTTCCTAAATTATTCAATTATACCCATGTTTTTATCATGCCAAAATGCTTTAAAATGGGACATTATCAATCCTAGAAGAGAAAAGGATGAGATATTTATAGAAAATAGTATTTTTCATGTTTTGAGAAATTTTTAATCCATTTCCTTTTAGATTAACCCCCTATAATTCCATTTTTACCTTTATCGCGGTAATTAATTTTTACCATTTTAACAATTCATTTTGGTAAAAAATTATGTTGACCTTTTTATATAATATAATTGTTATAATTCCAAATATTTAATCCATTTTCCCAAATTTAATTTTCATAATTTGATAATTTTAATTTAAAATTAATCATGATAACACTATAAGAAAGCGTGTTCTCAAAGAGAAAATGTTCAAAAGGTTAAAAAGTATTAATATCAAAATTCTATATAAAAAATATTCCAAATATATAAATTTTATTGCTTGAAATAAAATTTAAATAATTTTACTTAGAAAATAAATAAAAATATAATTGATCATAATAATTCAATTAAGTGAAAAGGCAGTTTTCAATTAAAATTCCTCATTTTTCACTCTTCATCAAAAAATAAAAGATTTCAAAAAAATAGCCATAATATAATTTTGATATTATGATTTAAAAAATTTATTTCATTTTATCAAATAGTTTTTCAAAAATTGGTGAATATTAATTTTAAATTATTTCTATAAATCATGAGTAATCTATCTTGTATAAAAAATGGTTTTTCAAAAAACATTTTTTCCTTTTAAACGATTATTATTTTTTTATAATGAATCGATAATCATAATTTTCATATTTTATTTATTACTATTTATAACCTCCATTTTAATGTCTAGGTTATTACTATCATATTAAATAATAATATATTTAATAATATATTTGGTTTTGTTTAAAGTTTGTGTTATGTGTAATGAAAGATAAACTTAGTGTTTCTTCTAACATAAGATAAAACCAGTTTTGTGTGTAATAAAAGATATAGAAAATAATTAATTTATTTAAAAAATATATATCATAGTGTCTTGTGGTGTTATATTTTCTTCTAATCTATGTGTTTCATTCCATATGCACTATCAAATATAATATTCTTATATTTTAATTTTTGGGAATTACAATTTTAATATATTCCCCTTTTATATTACGATGTTAGGTAATAAATTCATTTTAATTATGTAAATTTATGATGAGAAACTGATGAATATGTAAAATAGTTGATAATTTCATGGAAATTTCTAATTGAAATATTCAAAATAAATATATTCTTTTTCATCCATGCATGATGTGTTTATAAGGAACCTGCATTAAACGTTACATAATATTGAACTAAATGAATAATTCACATTGAGGATCTTTTTAGGTTGAGAGTTTTAGATAATTAGGACATAACTATTACATCTCAAAAGATTACAAAGTAGACACCTCTACACAGTTTCCATTTTTTTTTAAAAAATAAAAACTCTTGAAAAAAAAGTCATGTCTAGTTCTAGGTTTTAGACAGCATGACCTTTCCTTGATCCCATCCTTGACCCTTTTCCACATTATGTCAAGTGAAAAAAATTTCAAAATCATGGGATTAGCATAAAAAGCTCAGTAAGGTATACAAAGAAGGAAAATTGTTAGTTTTTTCAAAACAATAATTAAACCATGAATACTTTAACATAACTAATAATTTTCACCTTTATGAAGTAGAAAATACTCTTCACTGAATAAAATATCATTACATACCATTTTTGTAACCAAAAGATTACCATAAAACCCATATAAGGAACACATAACATATAATGGTAACTTGGGACATAAATATACTTAAATGGAATAACCATACGGTCGACTACCACACATATCACTAAATGGAATAGTCATACGGCCGACTTCCATACCCAATGCATTGGAGGTTATAACGTAACCACCTGTCCTGGTATTCAAGACACCACCCGTCCTTTGGTTTATCATGTAACCACCCATCAAATATCCAAGAACCATTATAAAATCATAATAATGAAAACAAATATAAAGGAAAGAAAAACATTTCCACATTTCAATCACAATATATTACTTAAATATATTGACATAACAAATCCATTATCAAAACCATTTTAAATACCAAAATACATAAAAGAGTATATGGTATTTATTTTCTTTTAAAAACATTACTGCATGTTGAGGAAGCCAATGATCAAATAATATTCACAGCAGTGGAAAGGTCATTGTCACTGCTTACGTTAAAAGAAAAATTCATTTTTGTCATTTAGTAAAACGCTTCATAGAAAAATATTCCCTTTGGAAATTCAAGGGTGTTTATACAGTGTATAAGATAAAGTTGTGTATTAAAACAAAATATGCCTCAATAAAAGGATATTGAGACGAAGTCCCTTACCTTTTGTCCGACTTGACTCGATCGTTATTTAATCTCCTGAATAATAAAATAAAGTTAATTTTTTACTTTCTTAAGAACATTTTTCATGTTTATTATTCCTTTTATATCACTTATTACCATGTTATAAACATTATGTAACCATTTAAGGTAATAACGTTCGTTTTGTCGATATTTGGTAATTGAGTCAAAAATGGACTTCTTATAATTACATGTTGTTCATGTGGTCAAAGGTTCATTATATACAGAATTATATTGATGATTTATATATCATATATATCATATATATCCATCATATACATTTATTTATAATAGTACATAACATATAGGGGTAAGAAATGAAATGCACCGTTCATGGAGACGGTAAGTCGTACATACGCATGAACGCTACTTTCATTTCTATTTCTTAATTTAATAGAATTTAAACATAATGATACATAGGTATATTATAATTACAGTATAATATCATATATAATATCATTAACTCTATCCTTTATACATCCCACATAAATCATTAACGAGTCACATCACTTTGAGGGGGTGGTAGTCCGCACTTCCTCAAATGAGATTATCATATTTACCCACTATGGAAACCATAAAGGCGTGCTATAAATGGAAAATACATAAGAATAAACAAAACATAAACATAATATATATCATATATAAATACAGTTCCATTATAATGGCCACCATGAGAGGCGGTAGGAGATAATCGAACAATCATCGTTTCGTGAGGCGTTAGTTTGCCATCCAGAGAGACATTATGTTCTTCACCCATAAGATGGAGGTGTGTCTGTGTAGTTTGAATAATTCTCATAATAACATCCTAGTGTATTGAGGATACTATTTTTGTTAAAAAATAAAGGAATAAAAATAGTTTAGGGGTTGGATAATTAAAATAAAAGAAAACAATTTAAGAGAAATGGTTACCTTTAATTTGGGTAACTTCCTATGGTTTGAACCAAAATGACTTCTTGAAGTGTATTATTCCTAAGGTAAGGTTTATAGGATGAGTATAGGGATGTAGGGAGATTAATTGGGCAAATGTTGGATGAGTCAAAAGTCTTGAGAGGTGCGAGGAATTGGTTATAAGTGTTCTCCTTTTATAAGGGGGGAGGGGCTCTTTGGGAAAGTGTGAAACTATTATTTTATTATATAATTATATTCGTTTTTTAATGGTCCAAAAATAATTAAATATTAATATAAGATGACTCATGGTAGAAATAAAATCATCAAATCAGAATTTTACATGTTTTGGATATTATTTTAACCATTATAATCTTATTTATTTAAATGATTTATTAATGATGTAAATATTGCATCATTATTATGTCAAAAATAATTTAATTTATTTGTTGTCTAAAAATTATAAAAAAAATAATGATCTAGGAAAACTTTTTATCTTTCCAATGAATATTTATAGTTTAAAATATGACCTATGTAACACCATATAAAAATTAATTACTAAAAGATTTTTGTTAATATCAATTTTGTATTTACATTAAATTAATTAATCCAAATTGTCATTATCACTCCCAAGTGGCTCAATTGGGTCCCAAAATCAACCCAAATATGACCATGGTAGTAAATGACTCAACCAATAAGGTTAGGACAAGTTTTTAGGTAATTTTTAATTATTATAGTATTCTTTTTAACCTTGAATTACCCCATTTACCTTTAATCGCAGTAAAAAAAGACAAAAGTTACTATTCACCAAAAATTATTTTCATCTTAATGAACCAAATTTTACTTCTTGAAAACAACCATGTATGTCGGATTTTTGAAATTCAATTCACAGAAGTGGTAAAATTTCAATTAAATGAAAAGTCAGTTTTTTTAACTACCACTGAGTGGTTTCACTATTCATCAAAAATTGAAGTTTTTCAGAAAAATACCAAAAATTCTGCCTAAGAAATATTTGATATTCCGAATTCAAAAATTATTTCTATTTTTTCAAATTCAAAACATAAAAGTTGAATTAATTAATTTTAAAATTAATTCCCATTATCAAATAAAATAGCGTGTTTTTAAGAAACAATAACTATCAAAAGATTGATACTTATTTATGTCCAATTTTAAAGTGAAATTAATTCCAATGACAAACATTGGATTAAATGGTAAAAATATATTTTAATTTCACTTTAAAACCAATTAAAAATATAATCTAACTATATAAATAAATTAGATTAAAATTCACTTTTGAATTAAAATACAATATTTTCCACTATTCATTAAAAATGAACTTTATCTGAAAAATACCAAAAAAATACCCAAAGTAAAATTTGATGTCCCAAATAAAAAGAAGAATTTTATTTGGTAGAATAGAACATATAAATATTACCAAAACTAAATTTAAAGAGGTTTCTCCATTAAAAGGCGGTAAATCGGCCTTTTAATGTAAATTATGCTTAAAATTAGATTTATTCACATTTTAAGCCTCTAAAATTTATTGGATGAATGTAAATACATTTAAAAAACATGTATAATCATATTTTTGTTAGTTTTTTTCATTCCTGCCAATACAACAGCTAGGATTTAACTACCATTTAAAATAATAATATTATATTATTAGTGTGCAATGTAAGATTTCAAAGAAACTCGTTGTTGCGTATTGGGTACGCTATCTAACATAACAACCCCTTTAAAGTAAAATTAATATTTAATTCAAAAATATTAATAAATATCAAATATGTATTATTCTTCATTTACCTGGGATGGTACATCCTTCCCCCCTTTTGGGAATTGCATCCTCGCAATTTTACTTATCAAAATAATTGGGGAATTTTTCCCTCATAGCATTTTCAGATTCCCATGTTGCCTCTTCAACCATATGGTTTTTCCAAAAAACCTTTACATGGTGAATTACCTTATTCTGCAACACTTGCTCTCTATGGTCAATAATTTGGATTGGTTGTTCTTCATAAGAGAGATTCTCTTCCAACTGAACTACCTCTGGGCTCAAACCATGAGATGGATCTAGAATATACTTTCTCAACATCAAAACATGAAAAACATTGTGTACCTAGGATAAACATGGAGGTAAAGCTACTCTATACACAACTGATCCAACTTTCTTCAGAATTTCATAAGGTCCAATGAACCTCGGATTCAATTTTCCCTTCTTACCAAAACACATCACACTTTTCCATAGAGAAACTTTGAGAAATACATGATCACCTACCTAAAAAGAAAGATCCTTCCTCTGGTTATTTGCATAACTCTTCTGTCTACTCTGAGCTATTCTCATGTGCTTCTGAATCAACTGAACTTTCTCTGCCATCTCTTCTACCAATTTTGGTCCCATCAGCTTCCTTTCACCTACTTCATCCCAAAAAGCTAGAGTTCAACAACGATTTCCATATAATGCCTCAAATGGATCCTTCCGTATACTAGAATGAAATCTGTTATTATAATAAAATTCAATCAAAGAAAGATGTTGGTCCCAAATTTCCTGGTAATATAGTGAACAAGAATGTATCATATCCTCCAAGGTCTGAATTGTTCATTCTGATTGCCCATCTGATTGAGGATGAAAAGTTGTACTAAAATTTAATTCAGTACCCAATGACATTTGAAGGACTTTCCAAATGTTAGAAGTAAACCTGGGATCATGATTAGATACAATGGAGAGGGGAAATCCATGCAACCTGACTATCTCTTTAACATACAACCGAGATAGTTGATCTAGAGTTAAAGTATCTCGAATAGGAAGGAGATGAGCAGATTTATTCAATCGATCAACAATAACCCAGATTGCATTATTACATTAAGATGTCTTTGGTAATCCAACAACAAAGTCCATTGATATATTTTCCCATTTCAACTCTAGAACCGGTAGAGGCTGAAGTATCCCTTTCGGTAACTACCGCTCTTCTTTAACCTGCTGACAAGTCAAACACTTCACAGTAAAATTAGCAATATATCTTTTTATTCCATACAACCAGTAATACTTTTGAAGATCTCTGTACGTCTTAGTACTTCCAGGATGAACTGAAAATGGGGAACTATGAGCTTCACATAACAACTCATTCTTTAACTGTGAATCACAAGGCACACATAATCTCTTTCCAAATATCGATCGAAAATTAGTTTTTTATTAAATGATGGTAAGAAATCCGCAAAAAATACATATCATGGGGGTCAAAAATGATGAAGTCCAAGGGAATCCCCCCGGACAACATCCTTACATTCCTGTGGAAGGGATCCAACAGTGGAGTGAATCATCAACGGTTCCTCCTCTCTTTCTGCACAAGCAAGCACATCCACAAAAAAATTAGCTTCTCTCCATATATGATGAACCCGAAAACCTTCATTTATTTCCTTCGAACATATTCTAAGGAGATAGATAAAATCCCATGGAGGATTGTTTTTACCCTTTATATAATGCACCAAAATCTCGGAATCAAATTTAATCGAACCAACCAGGAATCCGAACCTTTTACAAAGAGAGACTCTAGTGAGAAATGCCCTCACCTCCGGGCATAAGGAATTACCCGGATCATAGAACGCACTGAAAGCCAAGAACAGTGACCCATTTGAATCCCTGAGTAGACCACCCCCTCGCATAAATCCATTCATGAAAGAACCATCAACATTCAACTTGTAACCACTATCATGAGGGTTTCATTTTACCCACTGACCTGGAAAACTAAAATTTGACATTGGTCTATTAAGGAACCTGTTCAGCGCCTGGGAATTCTGTCCACCCTTAAAACAAATAGCCAGTTCGGAAATGAGAACCTTCACCTTTATCAGCATACTGGAGATATCATGTCTCTTGTTCAGCCTGGTTGTGTTCGTGACTCCCAAATAATCCAGCATGTGGCACTGAAGGTGATGCTGCAGATTTTTTTCTGCATCTCTCTTTGATCAGACTCTAGAAAACTGAAAGAGATGAAATCATGTATAGAGTTGAAATCACATCCAGCAGAGATCCTCATGTCAAAATTAGACCATAGGCCAACAGCCCAATCGCTCCTATAGAATAGATGCAAGACAGACTCACTACTCGGACTATTGCAGCAGAAACAACGCAACGCCAGAGAAATACAATTCAATTTAATATTTTCATCTGTTGGAATAGACTGATTCCGCAACCTCCAGAACAAAAAATTCATCTTAGCAGGGATATCCTTACCCCATAACCGCAGGTCCCATTCACTCCGCACCAATGGTGGGTGCAGCCGTTCTCTAAAATCATGTCCATTATAGCACCAAGAAGAACATCTGGTAAAACAACATATATCCACCTCCTCTGAAAAGGAAATTCTCTTAAAGACACCCATCTTCTCCTTATTCAGAATAGCCTCCAGCAAAGCAGGATAATTACTTGCCTCCCTAACATTCATATCAGGACCCAGACATCCTGAAAAAAAAAACAGTTTCACTCCCACCCAGTTATCCCTCCATAAGTTAATTGAACCTCTCCCAACCACCCATTGTGTTGCCTCCTAGAGAGTTTCTAAATGATGGAGAATAAATCTAGCCAACTTTGAGATTTTTCCCTGTTGACTTTTCCAATCTTCCCAATGTCTTCCATAATAATTTCTATGAAGAGTTTCCCATAATGATTCCCCCATGAGAAAATCCCAAGCTAATCGAGCTTGCATGGCTTGCATGGCCTCTTTGATGTCCCTTAGACCAATACCCCCCTCCCCCACCAGTTTAGCCAAACAGTTCTAGGAGGCCCAATGGCATCTTCCGAGGGAATTGGAATCCCATAAGAAACAATTCATGATCTTCTCCATCCTATCAAAGGTCCCTTTTGGAGGAGTGATCATTGAGAACACGTGCATTGGAATAGAAGACAAAACGTTGTTGATCAGAGTGATCTGGCCACAAAAGGATAAAAATCTGCTCTTATAGTTCACGATTATCCCCAGAATTCTGTTCATAATATCCTCAAAGAATGACTTTTTAATCCGTCCAAAAGAGATTGGGGCTCTGAGATAAATCATAAGAAACGGTTTCCTCTGTATTCCAAGGGTATCATGAATGTTCCTGCTTCTTCTAGCAGAACACTTTCTGGATATGATAACACTGCTCTTTCTTGAGTTAATTCTTTTTCCACTTAAATACCCATACACCCCCATGATCTTCAAGATGTTAAGAAGAGAATTCCTCCTACCGTTAATGAAAATAAGAATATCATCCGCAAACATGAGGTGTGAGATACAGCCTACCCCGGTCTATCTGTAAGGTAAAACACTTCTTGCACTCATGATTCTATGAAGATTTCTAGATAAAGCATTCTGGGCAAGAATGAATAGAGAAGTAGACAAAGGGTCTCCTTGCCTCACACCCTATAAACGTTTTAAGAAACCAAACCCTTTCCTCATAAGAGAGACTGACAACCACGACAAGGAATAACATCTGAAGTGAATATCAATAACCCATTCTTGAAAACCCATACTTCTCATGGACTGGATAATAAAACTCCATTCTAGTTTATCATACTCCTTATCCATATCCACTTGAATAATAACATTGGATCCCACAACTTTCTTGTTAATATCCTCCACTAACTCCTTAGAAATTCAGATCGCTCCTTGAATATTTTGGCTTTTTACAAACCCATGTTGTTCCTATGACACAATCCGAGTTATAACCTCATTCAACCTCTTAGAAATCAGACTCACCATAATTTTATAAGAAACATTGCATAAGCATATAGGTCTATACTGATTAAGATTTTTCGGGTCCTTCACTTTTGGAATGAGGACCACCCTTGAGGCACAAGAGCTTCGGTTAATAGAACCACCCTCGAAAAAATCATGAATCGCCTCAATGACTTGTCTCCCCACAAACACCCAAGTGGCCATATAGAAAGCTCCAGGGCAACCATCCGGGCCTGGGGCACTCTCAGGAGCCATGCTATGAATAAATCCCCAAATCTCCTCCTCAAAGGGAGTAGTTAGTAGGGCCGCATTATCCTCCTCCATTAACAGCCTCGGCAATCCACACAAAAATTTTGCTTCCTCCCCCGATAAACCATGATTATTAGCAGAAGCATCTCCTGCCAGAAGCTTCTCAAAATGATGCAAGGCCATCTCCCCCGCCACATTCAAATCAGATGTGTAGGAACCATCTTCCAGCCTAAAATTAATTTTTATATTCTTCCTTTCCTTAAAACAAGCCTAGAAATAAGCAATATTGTGATCTCCCTCTTTAAGCCAGTGAATTATAAATCTATGTTTAAAAGCTCTCTCAATTTCCAACAACCGCGCCATCAGAAGATTATGTTTATCACTAAGCAACAAAAATTTACCCTAATCCCAGCATCTCTGGAGCTCCTCTTCAATTAAATCTATCTCTGATTGTAACGATTCAACTGACACATCGCCAAAAGTATTATTCAGCAACCATCCCTTTATATCCAGTTTAAGGCACCTAAGCTGCCTTGAGAGGCCAACCCAAGACCTCCCGGTCTCCTCCTTTTCCCAAGACGTTCTCATCATTTGTAAGAAGCCATCTACCCGATTCCAGTTTGACAAGTAAACAAAAGGAAAATTATCAGCCTCACCTCTTTTCACTTCCCCCAGCAATGGAGCATGATCTGACAGAACACGAGACAAATGGGAAACCGATGTTTTCGAGAGAGAGTCTAAACCTTGCAGGTTGTTCAAACACCAGTCAAGACGACTCCAAATATGACTATTGCATTTACGGTTATTTCACCAACTGTATTTTCATCCTTTAAAACCCAAGTCCAGTAGTCCCCTACTAGTAATACAGCTTCTGAAATCCTGTATACCAATGTCAGTGTTTCCAATTCCCCCCCTTTTTTCAGAATTCTCCACAATCCTGTTGAAGTCTCTTCCAACCAACCATGGAAGTCCAAGTGAGTTAAAGGAAGCCAAGTAGTCCCAAAGGGACCGTCTAACTTGCACGTTGCCGCTGGCATAAATGAATGAAAACAGAAGTATCGATCCCTTCATCAAAATCCTAACGGTAATACATTTCTCCCAAGCATGGACCACCTCTAACTGCACATCCCTTTTCCAGCATATCCAGATGTGTTTATTGTCAAGGTAAGCCTTCTTAGAATGACCAAACCCCATTTTCTTAGAAAAAGAAATCATCTTGACAGAATCTTTCTTTGGTTCCAAAATAAAAAACAATGACACATTATATTTCCTGACTTCAGAGGCCATGAAGGCAGCCTTAGCAGGTGACCCCAAACCTCTAGAATTCCATAAAATCAAGGACATCATTAAAATATAGATAAATTGGCCTTACAGCCAAAATTACCTGATTTCAGAGCCAAGAAAAGTTTACCATTCTCCTTGGACATGGATCTGGTAGTCGTTCTGAAGATACCATCTGGAGACACATATTTCTTCGTAGTAAGAACCTTCTGGTTGAAAGGGCTGTCCACCTCCTCTATCAAGGAAATTCTATTAAAAGATGAAACTGGAGGGGAGCATGTAGCAGGATCCTCCTATATTAGGGAAAGGAACACAAGCCCATGGTTATAATTCTTGGCCGCACTCATCTCCATCTTTAACCCCTCAGATAAAGCCTTCTTCGGGCCTCATTTCAGAGTACCCTTGGAAGAGCCAGATGAGGTCAAAAAAGATCTCTTAAACGAATCTGTAGACAATATGGTGGAGATACTAAAACAATGTGGTGGAGGAGGAATATCCTTGGGAAGTATCAGGAGAAATAACACCTCCAAAATTTCTCCTTCTTCCCAAGTCAATTTAGACGATCTGGGAAAGATCGAGAAATCTTCCACAGTGGAAGAATGACTTTGAGCATTCAGCAGTAGATCTAAAGCGCATACTGATTGATTTGACTTAGAAGAAACCAATGTTGAAGCCCCGTCAATCTTCTTTTCTGCCTGTAGAAACGGAAACTTATGCACTGAATAATAAGCCAATTTTGACGAGACTAGGATGATTCCAGAATCCTCTGCTAGACCCACTTCAGACAACGATGGATGAACACCCTTGCTCTTCAAACCTCCATGAAATTTCACTCACGGTCTCCTCCTCCTATAGACCTCCAGCGAATGACCCTGTAAGCCGCACGCTGCACAGAACCTCGGAGGGGACATGTAAATCAAGTATTGACACCAATTGAAACCCTCAGGGGTCTTGAAAAGTAAACACGGAGTAAATTTCATTGATAAATCCATTTTGACAGAAACCCTCAGACAGGCTGCTTTTAGAAGAGTCTTAGAGCTAAATTCTGAGCAAAGAAAATTTCCTATAGAATCCCCTAGAGCATCCAGAATCGATGGATTCTGTAGAGGTAGGGGAAGACCCTGAATTTTAATCTAGACTGCCGCCATTGGAGATTCTTTTCCATAGTGATAATCCCAGGACCAACGAGACAAAGTGAACCGCAGCGATTCACACCGTCTATCCTCCCTAGACCAGGCGCACAAAAAATCATCCTTATTAAACAAATGGATACAAAAGGTGGACCTGGATAGTTCTGACACCTATGCCTTTTGCAAAAGACCCCATGAATCCACAAGAGCTATAAAAACCTTCAAAGGAGTTTTATTCGGCCCAAAACGCGCCACGAGAGAGAGCTTGTGGTAGTCTGAAGCCTCCATAAGTTCCCTCTCTGAAATCTCAACCACAGGCAAACCATCAATCTTCTCTGAAAACCTAGGTTCCAGATTGATCGCTGGAATGCGAGGTAAGACAGTAACCACCGAATCTGTGACTCCCATGACTGCTTCTTTGAATGATTTCAGCTTGCCAATCAAGACAGAATCTGTCGTAGGGACTCCCGAAGAAGATGGAAAACTCGGATTAGAGGAACCCCCCACAGGAACACAAGGACCAGTGCCATTATCCATGTTTTTCCTTTCAGTCCTCTTTCCAAATCTCAAAACACAATCATTATCAATGTTAAATTCAGGAAACATACCCTTCTGAACCAACTCTACCTTTTTCTGCAACTCACTGTATTCTTTCTGTGCTTGCTTTATTCAGTTTGATAGAGATGATTTCACTGACACCTGATACAAAATAGAAGAATTTCTTGTACGAACAACATCTATTCCAAAGTTCATAAAATCAAAAACCAAAGGATCTCGTTCCAAACATAACATGGTTAATGAAGTATTACTTTTTTGACTCAAATCATCATCCACTTTATTTACTTTTCCTGGATGGTAATAGATCATGCAATCATAATCCTTGATTAATTCCAATCATCTCCTCTGTCTCATGTTCAATTATTTTTAATTGAATATATACTTCAATCTTTTGTGATCAGTATATATTTCGCACTTTACTCCATACAAATGATGCCTCCAAATTTTTAAAGCAAAAACAACAATAGCTAATTCCAAATCCAGCGTAAGGTAATTTAACTCATGGGTTTTAACTGACGTGAAGCATAAGCAATTACCTGATCATTTTGCATTAGGACACAACCCAGTCATTTCAAAGAAGCATCACTGTAGATAACAAACTCACCATTTATGGATGGCAGTTCCAAAACTGGAGCATTAACCAATCTTATTTTCAGTTATTGAAAACAATCTTCACATTATTTTGTACAAAGTAACTTAACGCCTTTTTGAGTTAACTTAGTCATTGGACTAGATAACCGTGAAAAATTTTCAAAAAACCTCCGATAATAACCATCCAATCCAATAAAAATACGAATCTCGGTTATATTTGTGGGTCTTGGCCATTCTTTAACAACTTTTGTTTTAGCAGGATCATTAGTTATGCCATTTTTTTTAAACAATATGACCAAGGAAAGAAATTTGTTGTAACCAAAACTCAAACTTGATGAATTTCCCATAGAGTTTCTTTTCTTTTAAGGTTTATAAGACAAACCTTAAATGAATTTCATGTTCCTGTTTACTTTTGTAATAAACCAAAATATCATCAGTGAATACAACCACAAACCTATCCAAGAACTCACAAAAAATTATATTCATAAGATCCCTGAATACAGTAGGTGATGGTTAAACCAAAAGGCATAACTACAAATTCATAATGGATATATCTAGTACGAAATGAGGCCTTCGGAACGTCTACTTCCTTTAATTTCAACTTATGGTACCCCGAACTCAAATCAATCTTTGAAAAATAATGACCTCCCTGGAGTTGATCAAAAAAATCATCAATATGAGGCAAAGGATACTTATTCTTAACAGTGATATTATTTAATGCTCTATAATCAATGAAAATTCTCATGGAACCATATTTCTTTTTAACAATCAAGACAGGAGCACCCCAGGGTGATGTGCTAGGTCGAATGAAACCTTTATCTAATAACTCCTGCAATTTCTCTTTAACTCTAAAAGTTCAATCTGAGCCATTCGATAAGGGGGTTTTAAAATTGGCTTAGCATTAGGAACTAAGTCAAAAGTAAATTAAACTTCCCGATCAGGTATAATTCCAAGAAACTCATCAGGAAAAACATTAAGGTACTCATTTACCAATAGCACATCATTAATCTCAAAACATTCTTTATTTTCATCAATATGAGCAAGGTAACATTCATTTCCTTCTTTTACTAGTTTCTCAACTTCCTAGTATGTTATCCAAATCAAGGGTTCATTCTTGTACACAAACTGTAAATATTTCTGAAATGAAACCTCTTTAGCTCTACATTCAATCTTATCATGATAAACAGAAAGCCAATCCATGCCCAAAATAACATCAAACTCTACAAGAGGTAAAACAATAATTTTTTCAAGTAGATTCTTTCCGCACACAAGGACATGAATGTTCTTATGTTTTCTTTTTGTCTAAACATTTCCTCCAGGTGTTTTTACCATAACTTCTGTATTCATATCATGAGATGGAATTCCCAATTTACTAGAAAATTTCTTATAAATGAAAGAGTGTGTAGACCCTGAATCAAACAACACATTGGCATAATCTAAACAAAAAAAAGTGTACCTGATACTACTTTATTTGATGGCCCAACATCAACTGAAGTAGTTGCAAAGGATTTCACATCCCCTTTCTTCTTGTAGTATGGATTCTTTCCCTCAGTTGAGTTCTTCTCTGGACACTCGTTTGCATAAAGACCCATTTCATTTAACTTAAAACATCTTACCGATGGCTTTTCATTCCCTTCTTGATCATCATCCTTACAGTTACAAGCAATATGACCAGACTTACCACACTGGAAGCACTTTCTAAAATTTTATAAACATTCTCCAGAATGCTTTTTCCACACTTCTCACAAGATGGATATTTAGTTTTCTTACCTCCAGGCTTCTTTGATTAATTCTTCCCATTGGCCCTCCAACTGGACCTCTAATTCTATTGTTTATTAAAGAACACATGATCATCAGAAAACTCCATTTTCACCTTCTCTGCACATAGAAAAAGTTTTTCATAACTTTTGAACTCACGAGAGGCTAACGATCTTCGATATTGTGGCATCAGTCCTGAGTAAAATCGATTTATCTTACTATCAAGATCTCGGAGGAAATTTGGTGTATACATTGCCAGTCGAGTGAACTTTGCTTCACAAGAAGCCACTGAGTCATCCTCCTGCCTCAATTCTAGGAATTGTTTTTCCATCCTGAGACGAACCACATTAGGAAAATATTTCTCAAGAAACATACCTTTGAATTCATCCCAATAAAGAGAATCAGTATCCTCACTATCCCTGATATTTTTCACCATCGACCACCACTGATCAGCTTCACCTTCAAAATGGTAAAACACAAGACTAACCTTTTGATGTTTTGAACAACCCATGACATCAAAAATCTTTTCCAGTTCTTTAATAAACCCTTCTTCTAGCACCAGACCAGATGATCCTCTGACTGATGGGGGATGTTGCCTCATGAAATGCTCCACTACTGACATGTTCCACTGCGGTTGATCTGGATGATCTCGTGCATGAATACCACCACCATTTATATCCTGAGTCAACTGTGGCATCACAGCAAAAACCTATTCAGTTCTGATTCCAACCATCACAGGTTGCTAATTTGGAAGGTTGTCTTCCTCATGATTTTATCCCAACATAGCTACCCTGTTTCCTCTGCGGAAAACCATTCTGAACATAGAAATATCTTAGGTGAAGCAACATGGTAATCAGTAAATGCAATATTATTTCAATATTAACATAAATTACTTTATGGATATTTATTTAACAATACCCTAACTTCTAAAGTTATCTAGACCAACCTATAATACCAATTGTAAGGACCCAGCCATAAACGTTACATAATATTGAATTAAATGAATAATTCACATTAATTACCTTTTCAGGTTTAGTGTTTTAGAGAATTAGGACATAACTATTACATCTCAAAAGACTACAAAATAGACACCTCTACACAGTTTCCATAGTTTTTTTTAAATAAAAACTCTTGAAAAAAAAGAGTCATGTCTAGTTCCAGGTTTTAGACAGCATGAATTTTCCTTGATACCATCCTTGACCCTATTCCAAATTATATCCTGTGAAAAAAATTTCAAAAACATGGGATGAGCATAAAAAGATCACTAAGGGATACAAAAAATGAAAACTGTTAGATTTTTCAAACCAACAAGTAAACCATGTATACTTTAACATAAGTAATACTTTTCACCTTTATAAAGTAGTAAATACTCTTCACTGAATAAAAGAACATTACTTACCATTTTTGTAACCAAAATATTACCATAAACCCATATAAGGAACACATAACATATAAAGGTAACTTGGGACATAAACATACTTAAATGGAATAACCATATGGTCGACTTCCACACATATTACTAAATGAAATAGCCATACGGCCGACTTCCATACTTAATGCATTGGAGGTTATAACTTAACCACCTGTCATGGTATTCACGACACCACCCTTCATTTGGTTTATCACGTAACCACCCATCAAATGTCTATGTACCATTATAAAATCATAAGAATGAAAACGAATATAAAGAAAAGAAAAACATTTCCACATTTCAATCGCAATATATCACTTAAATATATTGACATAACAAATTAATTATCACAACCATTTTCAATACCAAAATACATAAAATAGTATATGGTATTTATTTTCTTTTAAAAACATTATTGCATGTCGAGGAAGCCAAAGATCAAATAATACTCACGGTGGTAGAAAGGTCATTGTCACAAATTATGTTAAAAGAAACATTCCTTTTTTTTCGTTAAGTAAAACACTTCGTAGAAAAATATTCCATTTGAAAAGTAAAGGGTGTTTATATAGCGTATAAAATAAAGTCGTGTATTAAAACAAAATATGCCTCAATGAAAGAAGATTGAGACGAATTCCCTTACCTTGTGTCCGACTTGACTCGATCATTCTTTAATCTCCTGAATAATAAACTAAAGTTAATTTATACTTTATTAAGAACCTTTTTAAAGTTTATTATTCCTTTTATATCACTTATTACCATGTTATAATCCTTATGTAACCATTTAAGTTAATAACGTTCGTTTTGTCGATATTTGGTAGTTGAGTCAAAAATGGACTTCTTATAATTACATGTTGTTCATGTGGTCAAAGGTTCATTATATCCATAATGATATTCATGATTTATATATCATATATATCAGATATATCTAGAATATACATGTATTTATAATAGTACATAACATATGTAGGTAAGAAATGAAATGCATCGTTCATGGAGACGGTAAGTCGTACGTACGCATGAACGCTACTTTCATTTTTTTTCTTATTTTAATGGAATTTAAACATAATGATACATAGTTATATTATAATTATAGTATAATATCATATATAATATCATTAACTCTATCCTGTATACATCCGATGTAAGGCATTAACGAGTCACATCACTTTGAGGGGGCGATAGTCTGCACTTCCTCAAATGAGATTATCGTATTTACCCACTATGGAAACCATAAATGAGTGCTATAAATGGAAAATAAAGAAGCATAAGGAAAGCATAAACATAATATATATCATATATAAATACATTTTCATCATAATGGCCACCTTGAGAGGAGGTCGGAGGTAATCGAACAATCATCGTTTCGTGAGGCGTTAGTTTTCCATCCACGGAAACATTATGTTCTTCACCCATAAGATGGAGGTGTGTGTATGTGCACTTAAAATACTTCTCATAACAACATCCTAGTATATTTATGATACTGTTTTTGTTACAAAAGAAAGGAATAAAAGAGTTTAGAGGTTGGAGAAGTAAAATAAAAGAAACCCATTTAAGAGAAATTGTTACCTTTAATTTGGGTAACTTCCTTTGGTTTGAACCAAAAGGACTTCTTGAAGAGCCTTATGCCTAAAGTAAGGATTATTAGATGAGTATAGGGATGTAGGGAGCTTAATTTTTCAGATTTTGGATGATCCAAAAGGCTTGAGAGGTGTAAGTAATTGTTTCTAAGAGGTCTCCTTTTATAAGGGGGAGGATGGGCTCTTTAGGAAAATGTGAAACTATTATTTTATTATATAATAATATTCGGTTTTTAATGGCCCAAAAATCCTTAAAGATGACGTTAATATGACTCATGGTCGAAATAAAATCATCCAATCTAAATTTTACATGTTTTTGAGATTATTTTAATCATTATAATCTTATTTATTTAAATGATTTATTAATGAAGTAAATACTACATCATTATTATGTCATAAATAATTTAATTTATTTGTTGTCTAAAAATTATAAAACAAATACCACGATGTAGGAAATCATTTTATATTTCCAATTAATATTTATATTTTAAAATATGACTTATATAACATCGTATATAAATTAATTAATAAAAGATTTTTGTTAATGTCAATTTTGTCTTTACATGAAATTAATTAATCCAAATTGTCATTATCACTCCCAAGTGGATCAATGGGGTCCCAAAATCGACCCAAAGATTCCCATGGTCGTAAATGAATCAACCAATAATGTTTTTACAAGTGTTAATGTAATTTTTAATTATTATAATATTCATTTTAACCTTGAATTACCTTATTTACCTTTAACTGTGGTAAATAAAAGTCAAAAGTTACTATTCCCCAAAAATTATTTTAATCTTAATGAACCAAATTTTAATTCTTGATAATAACCATGTATTTAGGATTTTTGAAATTCAATTCACAGAAGTGGTAAAATTTCATCTAAATGAAAAAGTCGGTTTTTTTAACTACCACTAAGTGGTTTCACTATTCATCAAAAATTGAAGTTTTTCATAAAAAACCAAAAATCAGCCTATGAAATATTTGATATTCCAAATTAAAAAATGATTTATATTTTTCCAAATTAAAAAAAAAATTGTCATTAATTAATTTTAAAATTAATTCTCGTTATCAAAACAAATAGCGTGTTTTTAAGAAACAATAACTATCAAAAGATTGATACTTGTTTATGTCCAATTTCATAGTGAAATTAATTACAATGACCAAAATTGGATTAAATGGTAAAAATATATTTTAATTTCACTTTAAAACCAATTAAAATGATAATATAACTATATAAATAAATTAGATTAAAAGACACTTTTGAATTAAAATACAATGTTTTCCACTATTCATTAAAAATGAACTTTATCCTAAAAATACCAGAAAATTACCCAAAGTAAAATTTTATATCCCAAATAAAAAGAATAATTTTATTTGGTCAAATAGAACATATCAATATGACCAAAACTAAATTTAAAGAGGTTTCTCCATTAAAAGGCGGTAAATTGGCCTTTTAATGTAAATTATGCTGAAAATTATATTTATTCACATTTTAAACCTCTAACATTTATTGGATGAATGTAAATACATTTAACAAACATGTATAATCATATTGTAGTTATTTTGTTTCATTCTCACCAATACAACGGCTATGATTTAAATACCATTTAAAATAATAATATTATATTATTAGTGTGCAACGTAAGATTTCAAAGAAACTCGTTGTTGTGTATTGGGTACGCTATCGAACATAGAAACACCTTTAAAGTAAAATTAATATTTAATTCACAAATATTAATAAATATGAAATATTTCTTATTCTTCATTTACCTGGGATGTTACAGTGTTTGACCATGAAAAGGTTAAATTATATAGATACCTAGGATCACATAATTTTCTATAGTTTTATCCATTATTATATATGATGGATATGATATTTTGAAATAATAGAATATTCAATAACTAATTTTGATGAAAATATTCTGCATGATACAATGGATTGTATTGATGAATTATTTCATGATCTGGGAATTGAATCAATCAAAGAAGAAAAAATGAGTTATTATATTAAAATTCTAAGAAACCACTATCTCAAGATGTATTAAATTTATTATGTTATCAACTGTTATAATATTAGTTAACTTGAAATAATGAAATTGTTGGAGTGAATAAAATTTCTTTGAATTGGTTGGACTTTTAAAAGTGCTACTTATAGAAAGAAATGTGCTTCCAAATTCCAATTATGATGCAATGATTATATTATTCTTAATGGTATTGTCATATAAAATGATAAATTATTTTCCCAATGATTTTTTATTGTATAGGATGGAAAGTGAATGATTATTAAAATTTATTAAATGTAGTAAATCATGATATAATATGGATGGATAATTAAACATTGATACATTATTAGGTACTAGAATTAATCCTCTTAATAAATCAATTTGGTCCCTTACAATAACTCAATGTTGAATCATATTTTTTCAAAATAAAATGATGAAAAAATATTAATATATGATAAAAATGGGTGAACCCATAATTGAAACATATGTCATGATATTGATTCAATCCAGTGGAAAATAATTGATAAAAAAATTATTTATTGAGTAAGTGAATATAAAGTCACAAAATGGAAATATGCACAAATGGAATGAATCAATATCATATCATTACTAGAAAACATATTTAATGGCATATTTTATTTGAATTTTACAACTTATCCCCACACATGTGTATAAAGAAAAAATTATAGGATGAGCTTGATAATTTCTAGAATATGTTATATAGAAGAAAGTATTAATGTGTATCTATAACCAATGATTGATAATTTAAAACATCCAAATGAGATAGGTGTTATAACATTTTAATCACACAAGAAATATTATTTTTTCATGCTATGAAAAAATTCACTATAAAATATTGTTTTGTAAATAGAATATTTTCTACGTATAGTGTAAATTGATATAAATCATGTCTAATTTATAAAGACTAGACTTCATATTATCAATATCATAATGGAAGAAATACTATGTACATGGGATATAAAAGTGTTTTGTTAATTTATAATCTTTATTTTATATTTAAAAAATAATTTAACCATTTATAGGAATATACTCTCCCCACACAACAATTTTTAGTTGAGGAATATTATGAAAAGTTGAAAAAATTTAATTTAACATTTTGAATAAATAATGTTCTATTAATCAAAATTATATTTGGAAGAAACATTTTATCTTATTCAAACTCATTTTTAGATATTTTTTTGACATAACATACCATTGATGTCATTCATACTGAGAAAACAATTTGTGAAACTTTAATTAGATCATTATAAGATATAAAAGGAAATAGAAATGATGGATTTCAATCTATATTGGAATTAATATCCATGGTAATATGATTTGATTCATCTCCCACAATGAAAGGAAACAAAACATCTTAAACTCCAACATGTCACACATTAATAAAGTGTGAGAAGATTATTTTCTATCAATCTGTTAATGGTATTAATTTACACTATGGATATTATAAAATTCTCAGGAATTATGTGTCATTGATATATATTAAATTTATAGGTATTAAAAATCATATATATCAAATATTGATCCAAAAACTAATATCATTCACTCTACTTGGTATATTTCCGACCCTTGTTATAAACAGTATCATTAGAATATGTTATTTTATCAAATAAATTTTTGGTAATGTTATTGATCCAAATTTGATAGATGTGTTAGATAATGAAGCATATCTTAACTTTTTCAACCAGGAAAGTATTTCCCACAAATTATTTTTTGAGATAATGGTTTATCTAGTGATTAATATGGTTCATGATCTATGAATATGTGGGATAATTTATTTTTATTTGATGTATACTATTAAAAAAAATATGAAAATTTTGAAGGGATGTGTTAAAAGTCTTCATATCTTGGAGGAGTATATTATTCAAAATGTATATTAGAAGTAGTGATTTTGTTCTGTTCTGACTATTAATAATATGTAGTGCATATTGGTCTCCCAATATCTCAAAAATCGACATTTTATAGTGAATGTAGATGGATTATTTATATAAATGTAAATTTTATTCCTTGTAATTAATTGATACATGAAAATTTATACATTTTGAAAAACACATATGAGGTTCATCCATATATATGATCACATATTTCAAGACTAAAGGTATGATCTCTAAAATTAAATTAAAAGTGTTTGATGGTCAAGAATAAAAATATATTTTGTCACGACCCAACCCTACCCGGGCTCGAGCCGCGACTAGCCCAAGCCCGCCTCTGTAGGCCAGGGGCTGGAGACAAGCACCGAAGAATAAACAACTTGGGGAGGCCTTTGCCTAAGTAAATTTACACACACATGCAGCCCACTCAATGCAATAGTGCAGAGTAAAAGAGAAAGTAAAGTACCAACTGCTATAAACAACAACAAAAAGTGCATCGACCTCTAAACAGTACAAAGAAAGTGTTTAAGGTAAACCGAAAAGAAAAGGGAAAAACATTCTCCCAAACATAAATGTGCCAAAACTCGGAAATAGGTAAACAAAAGTAAACATCAGTGAGGGTCCCACACCTAGAACCCGACTACAACCACCGCACGTAGTCCATGTTCCCAAACTCCTAAGCTCCGCTGAAGTCACGACCAACCTATCCATCGTCTGTAAGGGCACACCAAGTGTGGGCAAAGCCCATGTAGGGGTGAGTATAAAAATACTCAGTAGGATTCCCCAATGGCTCAAGATAGAAACAAATGAGGTACTAAAGAGGTGAGCATTAGATCGAATAGGGAATAGTAAAGGAGTACAACAGAGAGTGCAGTAAAGAGTACAGTAGAGTAACAGCTCAACCCAATAAGAGAAAAGAAGTAGACTCGCCCAAACACAAGGAGATAGAAATGGTGAGAAGATGAAACTTCTTGTCGAGTCTTGGCTACCTATAGTAGGAGAGTAGACTCATCCAACCATGAGAAACTAGACATGGAAATCACGTGGCATACCCCGTGCGTCTTCGCCTCTTCTGGAAGGAGAGTAACCAAACCTAAGGTGTGGGTACTGGAAAAATGTATATACATATCCATATTCCCAATCAAGAATCCCAAACAAGATCATAAGAAGATCTCCATCCTGTATCTCATCCCAAGAAAGTGAGTAGCCAACATTCCTAGAAGTAAACACCATTGATGCCCAGTATCCTGCAAATCTTCCTCGAATTGCAATCCAAGGGGCTCAAATCACCGCACAATGACACTATCCGCTTCAGGAGGCACTAACTCGCCCACACAGTTTTAGGTCACATCAGAAGGATGCTTTTTAGTGGTGAAAGTGCCCCTAGTACTTGAGAGTTCTGAGGAAAGTCAAACCACACCTCTTCACTGTCACACATTCGAGAGATCTTCTCAAAGTCAAAGTTGTCACATCACTGACCTATACAATCGAGGGTCCTGTTCCGGTAGTAATGGAGAAAAGCCACAGACTAGACTAGTAGAAAGGACTAAGTCTGAAAAAATTAGATGGGCAACCCACTACCCAGCCCCGCTGGAGGGTAAACCCTAAGAGGTTGTCGGGTAACCCACTGCCTAGTCTCTACTGGAGGCTAAACACTAAGAGGTCATCTGGGTAACCCACTACCCAGTCTCTGCTGGAGAGTAAACCCTAAGAGGTCGTCAGGTAACCCACTACCCAGTCTATGCTATAGGATAAACCCTAATAGGTCATTGGGTAACCCACTGTCCAGTATCTGCTAGAGGGTAAACCCTAATAAGTCAATGGGAAACCCACTACCCAGCCCAGTTGGAGGGTAAACACGAAGAATTCGATGAGAAACCCACTGCCCATCCCTACTGGACGGTAAACCTGTAACTTCTCTGGCCATCCCTACTGGATGGTACAACACTGGCCAACATAATTTAGAGTGGGTATCGTGCAACCACCCAACTCCAGAACAATTCACCTAGTAGAGGTTCAGCACCCATGTAGTGTGGGTCACGCCGATACCTGGAGCTCTGTCAAGGGAAACACATCACGGTAGATCGCGGAAAGAGGATAAGATCTCAATACTCGGCTAGGGATTCTGCACCCAGGGCTCACTGGGCTCCGCACCCTACTGGAAGCAACCTCCTAGGTAGAGTATCAGTGCCCGCGTAGAGTATTGGTCACACTAAATCCTCAAAAACTCTATCATGGAACATGAAGGGATGTGATATTGAAACCCCACATGGATAAAAGAAAAAAGGGAACCCAAAACACTCCACCAATCACACCATCGACAACAGAACCAGGGGAAACCAGTCAACCCTTCTGGTCTAAACCATCATGAACAAAGGGACCCTCTATGTCACGAGAGATCAAAGGTACGTAAATTAGAACACGACGCTCACATGGGGCCCACACGATGTGTGGCCCCAACTCATCTCTACACCAAGCACAAATTTTCTTGGGAACAAACCACAACATGCTGGCCCCAACTCATCTCTACACCAAGCACAAATTTCCTAGGGAATAAACCACAACATTTACCACCAGTCATTCCCATATACTCCAATAGTATACCACATTTCCAGCCCAAAGGCTATCATGCACAAAACACCCAACGTCAGCGCGAAGGGAAAAAACATAATTTCACTATCCTGCTTCCTCCACAGCCCTAGCACGGACATCCATATCTCTTAAAACATCAACTTCACCCACACGGGAGTGAACATGATCACACGCCAAGGGTTCGCTTCCAAACACAGCAAGAAGAACCGCCACCAGAGCACCTTTCATTCTTCCACATTAATGAGATCTCAAATGAGACTCTACCCATCCAAACGGATCATAATGTTGTAATCCTCACAGAAAAACACACGAGATTCACTATTTACTTACCTCTAACAGACATCTGACGTAAAATTCATTCAACACTGCTTTACGCCTGAATGACATCCTATGGTCCTGAACCTCGGTCCCGAAAAAGTCAGGCGCATCACACCATTACGATCCCCTTGAAAAAACACGTCAAAATGAATACTCACTTGAGTGGAACAGATATCTGGAGAAAAAGATGCATTTCTTCATTCCGCACATGAGTGTTTCTACATGGGACCCACATCCCGGTCCCGAAGTGCTACGAGCATATCAAACCTTTGCGATCTTCTCGAAAAATTACGCAAGATTGACTATCCACTTAACCAAAACGGACTCCCAGTGATAAAGAAGGAAATCGCAGCCAACTCCCAAAACGGCCCTCATGGGGCCCACAACATAATGAAGAATTAAATCGGGTGGATTGCATCATTGCAATCCCTTGGAAAGACACTCAAAATCAACTACTTGCACGCCTCGAACGGGCGTCCGATGAAAAAGTTGTTAAACTCTGCTCGCAGATTAAAAGACGAGACGTGGGGCCCATGCCTAAACACCGTTTTCAATGTCTCAAAGCACCTTGTAAAACTCTGCATCGGCGCCAGGGTCCCAACGCCATTTACGGCACTCAAAACGGACTCTAGATGTGTTTGTGTCGCCCGTAACAAGAACCTCGGAGAAACACGCTAAACCACTTAACGTATGTGTCGCGCCACCGAGCCCCCATCTTGGGATTTAAAAACTCTCGAGACCATCTCAAAATGTCTATCTCAAATCAAGGAACATTTCACCATAGACAGCACGTGAATCTGATTTACGGTTTGAAAATTTGAGACATTTTAATTTTAACGGACGAAACGAGGTGGGTCTGGCCCGTTCGGCAGGCCCCCCCTCCCTGAACTGGCCCGCAGTTCACCGCGTGGGCTGGCCCATCTCGCCAGGACCGGCTCAGCTAGTCCAGCTGATATTCCACGGGACTTAAGAGTTGCTGGTCCTTGCCTGCTCCCCGGGGTCACGAAGACCCCGGTTCCCTCGTCGCCGCGCCCCAGCTGGCGCCCACCTTCGCAGACCCCCACCGACCGCATCGACCTGCCGACCGTCTGGTCGCCTCGCCCTCTCCGAGGCCCGGTTTCCCTAGCCGTCTGTGTGCTCACTTGTCCAACTGTGCCGCACGACCATGAGCCACTGGCCGCCTCCGCTGAAGACCCGCCGCGCTGCCGTCGGACCCACGGGGCCGCCGCGGGGTGCTGCCGGGCCGGCCGGAAACCCACTAGAAACAACCCAAACACCCCTCAGATCTACGTCGGACTGCTACGGACGCCTCGGGACTCGGATATTAAATCCCAAAGAAGTGTTCTAAAGCTAAGAATATATAATAAGTATTCATGGAATTTTATAGAAAATTAAACATATATTTAATGTTGTAAATTAAGCTCAATGTAGATACGGTAATCGAAATATAAGGCAGGATCCTACCTCGGGGGCTTAGCCCGTCGCTTCGCAAGCGATCCACCAGAGCCGCATCACCTTATTGAGGAGAAAAAGGTTGCTTGAGGAGAGGGATGGATTCTCTGTTGGTAGTTCTTCCACCAGAGAAAATCCAGGGGGAAGAAGGGTGGGTAAGTTTTCTTATGTAAAGAAACTTAATTAAAAAGTTTATTTAATTTAAACCACCAAAATAACCCGCATCTGAAACTCTCGATAGGGTCGAGGTTAAGCCTCCCATAGGGTAAAAACCACCTTCTGAGTACAATGGAGTCCTCTTAATTTTATTCTGATCTCACATTCGAAAGTTATAAAACCTAACTTCCGAGGACGCTAAATTACGAAAACACCCCTGGTCGCATTTTACACCGAAGGGTCGAGCCTGCGAAAATTACACCCTTTCTAGGGTAAAGAGAACGCTCGATACTCAACGGTCCCCTAGGTTTTCCCATCCGAGCTACTGTTTAGGAGATATCCTATTTATTTGAAGTTCCCAATGAGAATGCACCGAAAATTTAATTCTGGACAAACCAGGGCTCAGAATCGCATGTCGTCTGAAGGCACTGCTCTGGAATAACATCAAGAAAATTCCAAAGTCTTTTATGGGAAAAACTGGGTTCTTACATATTTCTTTCATGGTTTGAGTATAAGAAAACATAGAATTATATATATTAGAAACAATGAATTTTTTGGTAGGAAGTGTCTCTTAATATAATCACATCATCTAGTTTTTATATTAATGGTTACACATTTTACATGAAAATTTAGTATGAAAAGAGTATTTTTCAAAATAGTGGGGGGTAATTGTCAATGATGATGCATTTAATTTTACATGTGTAAAATATAAAAATCCAATTTCTACATCAATGACATATTTTTGGAGTTCTTGAGGATATATGGGAAATTGATTATACTAAATTTATAGTGACATTGTTTAAGTGTAATTGGGATGATAGTAACAGTGGTGTAAAATGTGAAGAATATTTATTTAAACTCATTGTTTTGAAAATATTAAGTTGCATAGAAAAAACATTTGTAATAGAGTTGCATGAAAATAAAATATTTTTTTATTAACCCATCGAATGATCAGGGTCCTATAATTTTTCAAGGGAAAAGAATTTATTTGTGTTATGAGGTTGAAGATAATGGCATGGTTTTTTGAGAGGTTTATTCACCTATTACATGATTTTCAAATGATAACAATGAATAAAATATATATATTCCACGATGTATTAAATGACCATTTGGAAGGGATATAAGAAAACACTAGATTACACTCCTAATGATTAAGGTAAATTTTTTATTCTACTTATTTTTTGAAATCCACACATGTAAAACCTATATTTTTTTTAATATTAATGTTTAATTCTATATATATCAATTATTTATATGATCATTATATTATTTTTTACATACAATAATTATGCTTAAATATTTTTTGATTGAAAACCCCAATATACATCATTATGTTTTGGACAAATATACATATATAAAAAATCTTTTTTGTAACTGTGATATTTCAATTTTTTATATTTTGGATATTTTTATCACATTAGAATAAATTATTATATTTAATAGTTTAGGTTATGTATTTTATGGATAATAATCATTACATATATTTTTTAATTACACATGTTTGACATAAATTTTTATATACAAATTTTTATATTTAATATTAATAAATATTTATTTTTATAATAATATTAAGGTATAGAAAATATCATCACCTTCATATATTTAAACGAAATACATATAGTAATAGGAACATTTAATAAGTTATATGTCTAATGTTTTATATTACTAAATATTGAATAAGAAAATAATTTAATGAATGTAAAAGTTCACTTGGAAGAAATTAATTTGAGGACTAATAATACGCTTCCTATGGTGGAGTATTATTCTTCTTCTCTATATAACACAATTCATAGATTTGGTATTCATGGGATTACATGATTACTAAATCGTTCACTTTCTCATGAAGATAAAATTATACAAATTAGTTTTGATGATAATAATAACCAATTTGGCACAAATGAAATGTAGTTTATGAGTTGTATCTCCTTGTAGAACTAGTTAAGTAATAAGATTTTATATCCCTGTTGGAATTCCATCAACACAATTACAAAATAAGAGTTATGATAGTTCATAATGGTAAAATTTCTCAAATTATTTATTTTTATCTAATTCATTTAATATTATATATAATATATTACTAATATTTAATGTATTAGATTAATGATGAAATTGAAATTTTAATAAAAAGTGTAATTAGAAAAATATGTTTATAATTATATGTGCTTTTATGGAGTTAATTTAAATCAAAATTGAAGAAATATTATGTGTTTCGGAAGTTAAAAAATGAAAATCCATGTTTCACATATGGGTGTTTGATGCTAATACGTGGACTAAATTTTTCACCAATCAACATGATGAAATAGTTATGGTATAATATTTATTTTTTATTAAAAAATTTATATTATATTTCTGTATTACATATTAATTTATTTTTATGTAATGGTCCTCCAAGAAATCTCACCAATAGATCCAGTTGCAAATGTATTCCCTCATACTTTATCATGTAGAGGCTATAATTTATTGGAGCCTAAAATGGTTTCATAAAAGTTTGGGTCATGAAGTGATAAATCTAATAGTGGTTAAGAAGAGGTATTTTTAATTCCTCAATATCCCCCATTATCCATGAAAAATGGAAAAGTGCGATATGGGAAAAAATAAAAGTATATTATGTAACAATCTAAAAAAGAATCTTATAGAATTTCATGAAATTAATTTCAATTGTCCTTCAATTTTTTTATTTTTTAAATTTAAAACACTAATATATCATTTTATTTTGTCATTTTAGAATAAAATTATAGAGAAAGAGTCTTAGGGGACTTGTATCCCTGAGAGTAGGAACATTCTTACTACTATTTTAGAAACATCATAACACCCCATCCGCATAAGAGTATTTGAGGCACTTGTTAGTAATAGGAAACCTGCTTGTCATCAAAGTAAGAAGTCGAGGGACATGGGAATTGATTATTTAATATAAGAGTAGAAATACCATAGAGTCAATGGGAAATAAAATTAAAGTATAACTTTATGTTATATTTGAACAAATGAACAGACAATCATATCCAATTTATCTTACAAACTTAGATACTCCACCTCCTCATCCAGACTCTACCTTTTACTATGAGTATTATACTAGAGATCCCTGTGTACATATTGTAGTGTACAATGCTCTAAAAAATTTTGGGTATTTGTTACATCAATGGCCAATGTAGTTTGGTAGGGTAATAGTATTTTTTCATGATATTATTGATATGAATTTACTAGTTCCATTGGCTACAGACGAGGATACCAGAGTTAGAGACTATATAGGTTATTTTTTACATAGAATGGCTTGCCTTTTTTTCATTGGATATATTAGATATGATTTTTTTTATAAATTTTATTTATATTTTATTTAAAATTACTTATAATGTTATATTAGATTTAATTTATATTTGAATATCTAAAATGAAAATAATTTGTGAAAAAGAATGAAATGTTTCCGGAACTAAAAATGTGGGATATATCTTAGATTTATTATGGGTTAAAAATATTATCCCATATTTCTTCATTCATATATAATATTTAAAGAGTATTAGATAATATATGATATATTTAGAAGAGATTATGCATTTAGAATATTCTAAAAAATATAATTGATCTTGTTATTTTTTATTATCTCATCATACCTATGTTGTAGTTGTCTTTAATTTAAGTAAATTTATGTTGTAGTTTATCTTTGTTTAAATAAATATGACTTCATGTAAGTAAATTTATGAATTATTTAATTAGTTATCTGAACACTCTTTTAATTCAAGATGATACCATTGTGTTTTAAAATTTTACGAATCCTGAATATATTGTAATGTTTATAAAATATCTAAATTAGCATGATAGAGTTATATATATATGTGATAGATTAGAAAATATGGACATTGGGTGTTGGTTTTTTCAATTCATTAATGTGTAATAAGACTATGAAAATTATGAACTAATATTAATATAAATTTCATTAATTGTGAAATTTTTATATTTTAGTGTTCGTTGGATGCTAGGTATATTTTATCAACATTAATGCACATTATATTGGGTTTTATAATTTTTTGGTGGGGTCTATAAGACTTTAATAAAATTGATAAAAAAAAGTATATTTTATTCATTTAGATATGTTTTTAATTATTAATCCTTATTTTGTATACATGTTTTAATATCTTATCAATCAACATATAGGTCATGTAGAAAGTTTAATGATGATAACTTGTCAACAAAAGATATAAATAAAATCAAATATATGAAATTAATGGTAAATATATTTTATGATAGATAATATTTTTTTCTCATATATATATATATATATATTGGGATTTATTTTAAATTTATTGTTTCATAACCGTAGTGTCATCATAAAAAAGTAAGGGTGGAATGTGGTTACTATTTTTTAATATTAATGTTTGGGATAATCACATCATGGTTGATGACTAAATTTGATAAGGATAGTTATATTAATATTATTTGATTTTATGTCAAAATATTTTCTTAATATTATAACATTGATTGTTAGTATAGATTTTTAATGATTCCATTTCATATATGAATGAATACCATACCCATGTTCAAAGTGTATTTGAAAATTATATTTATGTATGGTTAAATTTTAAATTATTATGTATGTGTCTTATAATTAATGTTAAGAAAACCAAAAATTAGATAATTTTTTTCTACTTTATGTTACTATTTTATATTTTTTTTTATAGTGTTTCTATTATTTTTAGCACATGTAATTGTATATTTTAATTTAAAATTTTTTATATATTTTCGTATGATTTTTTTTATAAATCGATGTTTAATCATAATGATAGGACTTTTGATGTCATTTTTTCCAAAAAACTAATGTTAAAATCTAAATTCCATATCAGTTTTATAGAAAAAATCTGAAGGAATGTTCTAAGGTAATTTTTCATGTTGGATATATAATAAATCCAATTTGGAATGTAATTTTTTTCCCAAATTGGTAAAAATTTTAAAATAAATATGGAATACTATTTTCAATGTAGTTTTTTTAAGAAACCAATGTTGAAAAATGCCTTAGATTATATTTTAGTTGATTTTTAGACATCATTTTTAAAAAACCTAATGTCAAGATAATTATTTTTTATGTATATTGTATCATCATTAGTTATTAACCAACATTAAAAAATATAAATATTGAAATTAAAATATCATTTTCTGAAATTATTTCTCCAACTTCATCCCAACAAGTCAAGAATTTTCATTTCAATCCTTATATGGCTTCATAAAGATTCCTCAAATATACGATTGAGAGCTATTGATAAATGAAAATTCAACTATAGAGATGTGTTGATATAATCCACATTCGTAATTTATAAATAAATCAAAAAATATATTTTTTTCCTCTCATACTTACTATCTATCTAATAATTATATGTTCTGTAAGTGCTCAACTTTGTATTTAACTCTTTCTAAATACTTCTCTATAACATCTTAGTAATCCTCACATATTAATTAGATATAATTGATAGTTTTAATCCATAATTCCTTACTATTTCCTTAATGTATATCATGGGATAATGTTCAAAAGTTAAATATTCTCTAATAATAATGAAATTCACTGACTTAGTAAGGAGATTAGCTAAAACCCACAATCTTTATGGCCTTTAGATGTCTTATTGAGTCCTATGATGAAATCCATGGTGACATTTTCCCATTTTCATATAGTTATAGGTCATGTTTGAATCATCCCTTTATACTTATGAAATTCATCTTCAAATTTCTTACATATTATATATCAGTATACATACTCTATAATATACCATTTCATTTCGTCCCACCATAAATTCTCTTTCATATCTCAATACAAAAAATAATTCTACGATTTATAGAAAATTATGAGTAATTTTCTTCATCCAATATCTCCATATTTAAATCTTGTATTAAAGAGGAATATATTCTTATAATAAACCTAATCATTTAATCATGGTCACAGTTGAACATCCAAACATTCTTTACCTTCTTTTAGAGTTTCTCACCTTCCTTCTACAGCTTCGTCTTCACAGGGATAGCTGGGTGAATATTTATTTCAATATAAGAGTATTTTCTCCTTAATTTATAAATATATATTCAATATTATTCAAAATTAAAAATTTTGTATAAATTTAGATACTCATAATATAAAATATATAATGATCCTACCTACTCAAAGGATGATCTACCTTGGTCGCCTTCATAGAATAAAAAAATATTAAGTAGTTGTAATAAGTCATCAACTCTTTCCATCTACATTGGTTAATATTCATCTCTTTATATGGGAATATATATCTCAATAATTTATTATTTTTATATATATATCACACTTTTATGATTAAGATAATGGATTAATATATTCAAGGCCAAAAGTATCATTATATCCTTTAAATGACGAGATAGAAGATTTTTCCCATGAGTCATTAATTAAAATGAGGTATAACCTAGTACCATGTAACATTTCCTTACAACATTTCCAATTACATCATTGATTTTTCATTTATATCAATAACCCCTTTCCCCCGTAGTGTAGTGTGATAATAACTCCACAAAAAATACTTATCTTTAGTTCCATGAAATTTTTTATATCACTTTTCTATCCAAAAGAATTTTTTATAACTGTTTTATCTAAATGGATTTTTAATTTTATATCCATGGAATAATACTTATAGATATTATATCTTATCCCTATATTCTAAGAAAACTATAGATCACATACATCGTTTTTGATCTGATCTACTATTAAATAACCCATGTATTAGAACGATAGACATATATACCGACATAGGTGATTATGTGACTCAATAATCATAATTTATGTAGCTAAAATTTTAACTTACTAAATTTGGTATATAAAAAATAATTCTTCATATACTTTATCAAAATCCTCAAAGGTTATTATTTATCTTTCTTTCTATTAGAATTTGTGGTGATATTATCAATAAAAAGTACTAAAAACTGATCAAGTAATCTATAAAGACCCAATTCATTATATCCATGAAGATATAATGAATATTGGATAGTCTACATGTAATGACTATAAATTCATAGTTTCCATATCTCATATAAAGAATTAATTGGTTATATAATTTTTTTTTAACCTTAATTAATGATATCCACATCGACGATAAATCTAGTAAAAGTATCGAGGTTCATAAATTTGATCAAAAAAGTCATTACTATGGGATAAAGGATACTTTTTCTTGATATTTACCCTGTTATGTTCTCTATAATCAATGCAAATACACATTTAACCACATTTATTTAAAATATAAAAAATAGGTTCACCCTCTAATGATGCACTAGTTCATATAAATCTCTTTTCCAGAATCTCTTGTTGTTTCTATGTTAATTCATGAAATTAGATTGAGGAAATTATATAAAGTGTATTTGAAATAGGTATGTAAATAGGTATAATTTCTATTTAACACTTAAATTCCTGATTCAAGGGAATACTAAGAAACTCTTCATGAAATTCATGAATATATTCTAATAAAAATATGTGAATCTTTAATATTTAGTTTCTACCAAACCATCTGAGATTAATACACCTCATTAATACATAGTAATACCCATAAAATTTATGTATTATCAATTTTAATTTCATGTTAATTATCAAATTTATAGACGATCATAGATTGATTTATAATATCAAATGTTAGATCACTTACTTATATATAAATATGATCACTATAAATATTGGTTGAATCTATTCCAAAAATATCCTTAACAATCATGATGTTAAATTATTCTTAGTTCCAAAATGTTATCTATATTCATCAACTTATATTACAAATATTAGTCAACCTATTTTCTCAATTAACAATAATTAATCCAATATTAAATTCATAACAACATATTCCAAACCATCAAATAGTTTATAGAGAGTATATGAATTATCTAAAGTGTATCCCCTAAGAGTGCCAAACCATTTGTACAAATAGATATATATATATCATACACTATATAAAAATCATGTTAATTCCCATAAATTAATTTTAGTGTTTTACCCCTATATGAATCTATGCCAAATCCTATATCAAATTTTCTATATCTAGACATGTATTCCATTTCCTAAAATCCATTCAATATATACATCATAAATTTTTTGTATTTTATACAATAAATAGACTTATCCATACAGTTCTCAATTGGGAATCAATATACTACCACATCCAAGGATCATTCAAATTCTGTTGGTATCAATTTGGGGATTAAATGAGGTGTTTTTAATGGGGGGAAATACACGGTTGGATGGTGTGTATATGGGGGTGGAATGCATGTAGGGTGATGAAGGGATGAGCCAAACGGGAGGAGGAAAATGTGGCCAGTGGGTTGTGGGGAAACAATTGGATGATCGATAGAAATGGTGGTTATATGGTTATGATGGAACTGCTATATAAAGTGGCTTTGCAGATGATATCGTTATAGCTGAATGAATGAGGATTTGATGGAAATGGTTTGATCGACCAGAAAAGGTCACTTATTTAGATTTCTTAATGGTGTTGGATTGGGATGCTGAGGAAATTCTAGATGGTGGTTCTTGATAGGATGACATCAAAGGTTTGGATTGGTGGTGACATGTGCAATGAAAGAAGTATAGGATAATTTCTTCCTTGATCCCTTTTGGATCTAGTTGAATAGGCCTTCAAGGACATATGAATTTTGGATCTATAAATAATTGGTTTCTTTTAATGGGTTTTAATGCCCCAAGGGACAACAGTTGCAATGTAATTGGATCCCTCTATTCAGAATGACAATAGGGTACTTGTGTTTCAATAAAATTAAAGGGTACTTCCCCTACCTATGAAAAAACTATTGATTTATATTATTAATTTATAAAAATAAATTTTCCCTACTCTGATAACAAATACAGTGACTTAATCATAACTTACAAAAATATTATTTCATTTTGGATGAATATGGAATAAGTTTCATAATAATATGTTCCGAAGAACCATAATGTGTCTTTAAATAATAGATACATAAACAATTTATTTCAGGAAATATCTTCAACATCTCCTATAATTTTATTTTTACATAGTACACATATTATAGATATTCTATCGAACACTATTATTCATAACCTTGGTAAATGGAAACATAAGAAAGCATGAGTTGAGATTCTTAGAAATTATAAATATCGGAGATATTAATCAATGATCATATATCATAAATATTTAGTATAAGTTTATGAAATCCTGATCATAACATATGAAATCATACCAATAAATTCATAGACCATAAATCATGTGTCATGGAACATGACTTTTTCATAACAAAAGACATGAGTTATAAGAGTGATAAATCTTCAATACACAATCCTGATCCACGAGATAATGTCATCGGTAGAACACATATGTTATTGGGTACCCATTAGAATTGAAAATAATTTCTTTAGTCAAGGATCACTACCAAGATAATCATTGTGAATAAATTACTCTTTTCAATAGAGTATGTATGAGTCACTAGGTTTACCATTTCTTGAATCCCATAGAAAATCTCAATGGCTCCCACTTCTGTATGATGTTACAAGCCTTCTTTCCATATGTAGCTAGTCATTTGGGTATTAATACCCAATTGCGCTTAAGAACTCACATTTTTTAGGAGGATGGGATGTCAGGATCATCAGACCTTTTTGGTGAAAATTATTCATACTCTAGGACTCTATAATAGATTAAGGATATGTCTGTTAATCCTTTCTTAATCCTGATATGTGACTAGTTACCCTTTCAAAAAAATGTTAAGTAAAATCCTTATGCGTGTAAAATGGTGTTCTATTAATAACCCCTTATAAAAGTATCAAAGGTTCTCCATATAATTCCCATTATTTATAATAAATTGGTGAATTGTGTTATTTCTAAGTCATATGATTATGCCCCTTAGAGTTTACTTCACTCTAATAAGAGGATTGATGTTTTAAGGTTAGGATAGAAACATTGAAGGGTGTCCTCCGTATCCTATAAGAAAAATAATTAAAAACTGTGTAGATCATTTCTCATTGATTAAGGTTCTCTAACAGGTATACACTATTCCTTTTAACATCATTTTGTAAGGAAATATATGAGGGCACATAGGTTTTTGGTATGGATCTTGAAACATAGAAAGGAATCCTTTATAACCTACTTATAATATGAATGAGAGTCTTCATTATTTGTGTTAAATGAAAATGTTTCATAAATGTTGTGATAATAAAGGCCTTAAGTGGGAACTATACATGTAAGGTTACACTAGGATGCCTCCTTAGGAGTATGAAAATTTTAATAAAGATGATACGAAATAAGGCTAACATCCCAAAAAAGTCCCTACATTAGAATCGTCTGAATCATGATTTGGTTATTTCATCAACATTCACTATGCACATATGAGTCATTCTCGGTGTTAGAAACAATATTTAACATAATATTAGACATATCTTATGGGGGAAAATTTGCACATGACCCTCTAACTAAGGATGAATTAATATTTTATTACTATTCTTATAGAGAATCTAGTTTATATCTTAGTCCTTAGGAAGGTGTTCAGCATATCTTGTTTATTACATGGATTAGAGACCTCATAGTTTAGTTCATCAAAAAATCAATGATAGGTTTAATGTGCTTGAGGTAATGATTAAGGATTACATGTAATACAATGCCCATATATAATCTTGTTTAACATCTAATGATGAAAAAAGATGAATGATAGAATCATGGGGGGATTTTGTTCCCATGTTCTTAGGTTTTTGGGATATAAATGGACTTATACCTAGGTGGATTACCAATAAAGATATCTATTACTTAAACTTTGATGGATAGATAGTGTGAATCATGAATGGTTTAATGAGAATTCTTGGATGGAATGAGGATCTCATAATAAGGTTTAATGAGTGCTTAACGCTACTTTATTGTGGAAAACTTCCATATAAATGGGGAAAAGTCGATCAAAATCTCATGGTTAGTGTTTCTCATGGTTTGAGGTCTCATATCCATGTATTCCAATTAGACGGGGCTATAATTCTTAGGAGTATCTTCCTAACATTTCCAAGGTGTCTGCTTGATATTTCTAGGGTGTCTTCTTGATAAGGAGAAAATGTCCAAGGATCATCACATGACTGAATATGACATTTCTAATGTGTTTAACTTGATTGAAGATAACATGTCCATAGTACATCATTTAAATGAGACTACATGTTCAAATGACTTCACCTAAACTAGATTACATGTACACAGGACGTCATGTGATCTTAATGAAATGTTCTGAGGTCATTTTATGATCTATTTTTCCTATCCAGAGGACTTCACATGACCTATCTGATATGGTGATAAGTAATCGATTCATCTGGATTACATGTCTAGAGGAATTCACATGACCAAGATAACATTTATAGAGGTCAGAACATGAATTGTGAATATATCACATGAAATTTAGGACCATTTCAAATGAAAAAAGCTTTTCTATCTTTTCATGAAGCTTCCATAATTTTTAGAATTTATCACTTCAATTCTTTAATGTTCGTTAGGTGGTGGCCTATTGAGGATTTACATAATCAAGTCACCAAACATAAGTTCCTTCACATTATCCTATTGGAATGATATAATTCTGTCACATGATCAAAGGGGTGACCATTCTGATTTTATGATAATACTTTGTAATACCTTAAATCATTACCTAGCCTTACCTATTGGGAGACTCTTCTGATTGCGTGGTTAGCTGTTCTGAAAATTTCTCTCTCGCCACTCCACCCATGTGTTTGTTTTTTCTTTTCTAGGGTGTGTTAATTTATAGTTATTTTAACCCTAGACTTACACCACATTTCACAATGATTAAATATCGTATATGGTCTTGATTCGATGGAGAGAACATCACATCACACCTTTCACATGATCCAGATGTGGTTCATCAATGAAGTCATATTTGCATCACATGATAAATAAAGACCACATGATCATTCCATAATTATAATATTTATTGAGACCATAGATTTCCAAGATTATTTTTCATGGAAATATTAATAATTCAACTTACCTTCATGAGATTAAATCCATATGTTTGATAACCTTATCATGATTGAGTTGGAATGTCATGGTACCTTTGTAGGATCATGTCAACATGTATAAGGACCTTCATGAGATCAAGATGGCCGGTTGGAGGGCCTTCAAATGATTAGTTAACTAATAATATGTGGAACATAACCCATTTACATGAAAATAATCATGGTGCTTATTTTAATACGGGTACCATAATTTCTGACATTTGTTTTATAAATCCTATGGAGTTCTCCCATTAGTTGTTTATCAGGGAATCACATGGTTAAACGAACATTCCTGATATCCTTCATAGTATTGAGTTGACATGTCAAGGGTCCTTTTTAAGATTAGGGTAACATGTTATAGGCTATTAAAATTATTGATATATTGATTATATACATCACATAACCCCATCACGTGAAAAATGTTTCAACACTTCTTTATGTAAGTGTACTATCTTTTTAAATTTTTATTTTATAAAGCTTATGATTCTCACACATTGGTTTCCCATTAGGGAGTTGCATGATCCAACAGACATGTTAGTTATACATTGAAAGATTGAGTTGAAATGTGAATGGTCCTTTACAAGATCAGGATAACATGTAATAGGTCCTTTGCATGGTAAATATATAGATTACACGAAGAAAATAACATATTCTCCTAAAAATCATGTAACATTTCTTGACATAAGGGTTATATCTTTGTCATCATTTATATTATAAATCTTGTGATGTTATCCCATATATTGTCTATCGGGGAATCTCATGATTAAACTGATATGTCTAGAATCATTCACATGATGAATGTGATATGTCTAGTGGCCTTCATGTGATAAGGTCATCATGTCAATAACCCTTTAACATGATCAACAGACTAAACACAAGAACAGAATCACCCCTAAACATGAAAATCGGAATAACTACCAATACATGATGATTCAATATTTTTCAGATTTTATTTTGTAATTCCCTTAGAAATTGCCAGGCATCTTTTAGTTGAGATGCTGGATGATCATAAGGAATCCTTTGGAGGCCTCTACATGATTGAGTTCAGATGCCTAAGTCCCTTCACATGAACAAGAAGGTATGTCAGAGGGCCTTCATGTGATTGATAAATTCATCATACGAATATCATACCCCTTCACATGAAAAAATATCATTACTCTATTTAAATAAAGCTTCCAAATCACTCAGCTTTTATTTCACAAATGTTTATGGTTATTTTCAATCAATTGTCATCTATTGTTATTCATGAAAAAAAATACTCATATGGGGAACATTACATGATCAATCGGGTTATCTGATGGGGATATACATGATCAAGGGGTCTTGTATTATAGCCTTCACATGACCTTCAAGGTGTTTCTATAATCCCTCATGAGATCATGATGGATCATTGGAAGGATTTCACATGGTCAATTAATAGATAAAGTGAATCATGGGACCCCTTCACGTTATTATTATTCATTTAATTTGGGTAGAAAATAATACTCATGCTTCAAGAATTTATCTAATCCTATAATTGATGATTCTCCTTTTGAAATAGTCAAAAACCCTTATAAGTGAGGTCTGAAAGAATAAGTAATTAGATATGAGGAAGTAAATTCCAACTTATGTATTTTAGGCATTCACTAGTTGATATTCAAATAAATTTTTCATTTTATGGTAGTCTATTTGTATTCTATTAGGTTCCATAATTTTTTCCTATGCTTCATATAGGGGGACAGTAACAGATATGGATTCATCTTTTTCTCAGTATTCCATTTACAGGTATTTATCCTAATGAGGTTTGTGACTTTTCCATTCTATGAGTACTCAATGTTTCCTGAATCACATAGGGTTTGTGTCAAGTGAGAAAATACTTGAACTTTTACTATGTTTCCTCTAGTCTTCAAGTTATAAATCATTATGTCTCCTTAAATTGTCAGTTTATATTCATTCAAGTTGGACCGATGTTATGCTATATTTTAGTGTCTTCTAACACATACCATCTATTGCTATATTTTAGGGTCTTTTAGATCGAACCATTATTCATGAATTTAGGGTAGTTATATTTTAAGGATGTGATTTTCAGGCTCAACATCATGTGGATTCAAGTTACATAGTAAGGTCCATAAAACGGATTATGAATTGAGTACTTCATTCTTCTTTTTAGAATTTGTATAGTATATTTTGATGTAACATTGATGATGTTGAATCCACTTGAATTGGATGGTTATAGGGATTTTAAATCATTGTTGAGGAATATCAAATCAAATGAGAATATGGGATAGAAGATATAGATTTACCATTATTAATATTAGAACACATATCTTGGAAAATAGATATAGATTTAAGGGGGTTCATTCCTCTATTACAACTACACCCAACCGTGGAAAGATCCAAGGTGTTACATTTTTTACAATAAATTCTTCACATATTACCTTCAAATTAGTCATTCTCTATTACCAATACACTACTAGGAAGATCCAAGAGAAATAACTCAAGGAAATGGGGTCCCAGTAGAATTGTGTAAACTCAAGGAATTGTTTTTTTTCAACACATACATCGACGACATGAAGGTGGTATATGGAAAATGTAAGATTAAAGAAGGGTTTTAGAACCCCAAATTTTGTGTCTTTATATACTGAACATGTCATTGCATCATTTTTTGTGATAAATTATCTCTATATATTTTTTCGTGGACCAGGTGTCCAGCAATCATAGCTCCACTTTTACTAGGGAAAAAATATGGCTCCCATGGGAATTGTGCATTTTTTGTTTATTCTCTAATGTTTTCCTAAACTCTAGAGATTAAGATCTTAGTGGGAGAATGAATAAAGTTTTCTAAGACTGTCCATTACAGGTTTTCACCCAAACAAGTTTTATGTATCTTTCATTAAAAGTTTGAGGTCTTACAATTTGGTACTAGTTTCAGGGGAGTGTTATACAATAGCCTAATTAGGATTCTCAGGGTCAGGAGTCTTCTATTTACCTTCCTAATAGAGGTTAATAATGTTTTATATCATGACTCAAAGTTATCTGATCATGAATAATTGTCTAGAATAATAATTTTTATGACCATCATGAATCACTCTTTAGTGATGAGCTTCATTACAATGATGTCAGTCATCACAAGGATCAAAATCCATTTTTGTAACGAAAATAAAAATTTTGTTGATAGACATTAGAACATATGTTGGAGGAATATACCTACAAGAATATTCTAATAGAGGGTCTCTAAAAGCCAGTTTTTCTTTTCCCAGGGCAGTGGTAGGGTAGTGGAAATCCAAGGAACTCAATACAAGAAGTGTAGTTTATGGATTGGGGTTCTCAGAAAGATAATGGAACACCATGAATTTTTTTTGGCCAGGGTTAGACTCTTTTATTATTTGATAAGTAATGATTATGGAATATGTTCACCATAATTTAATGTTATACAGTGATAATTCATCTTTTGTGTTGTTTAACATCATATGGGGGGGTCATTTTCCTTGCATTTTAACATCATTATGTATGGAAGTATGTACTATTGGGAAAAAAATTAGATATCCCTATGGACACATTACACTATTTAGGGGAATTTAGATATGAGAGTCACCTTTTATCTTGGGACATATTTACTGATTGGTATTCATGTGGTGGATTCCTTTCAATGAATATCTTTCTCATATACAAGAAACTCATACGTAGATATGATTCATATGTAGGTGAAAAGAGTTTTTATGACTCATCCATACTTATTCATTTTAAGGCCTATCACAATCGACCAGAGTTTATGGGAATATGAAATTTATATTCTGAGGCTTCCCTAGATTTCCCTCTGTATTTTTTAAGGGTTGGAATCAAGAAATAGTCATCTCTTTTAAGGAGATGTCCCTATGTTTATATGACTTGTATGTAGGGGTTATTTTCAAGTTTCACCAAAGAGGGAGTTCATCCACTATCATATATTTTTATGATCGTTCATTGTTGGAGGATCCCTTGAGGAACATCTCTCTCAAAATATGAGAAGATTTAACTAATGGGGAATTTTCATAGTCTCATGGATAACTGAGGTTGAACACCTTCAATATAGATCAAGCACCTAGGAAGGATGTGATAGTGGAAAATATATGGTTGGTACCAAGATAATATACCTATGAATAACTACATAGATTGATAAATCCATAATCATGACTCATATTGTAATTTAAGATACTCCTTATATGGATATAACACATAGTAAGGGGCATTTTTATCTTCCACTAGTAAGCCTCAATATCATAGTCAGTTAAGGGTTCTTCTACATAGATTGAGATCAAATACATGTAATGTAAATTTATATATTTCATTCTTTCATGGAGGAGAAACACTAATATTTAGAACATATATATGGAATTCATGGAACATTCTATGAAATTTTACGTTTTTGTAGATGGACTATATGTATTTTAGTTTAACATCGAGTAAAATTGGACATTTCCATGTAGTTTAGCATCATTATACTATGGTGTTGTCATGTCGTTTAACATCATTAGATTAGGACGTATCACCAAGAGGTAATAGTAACTTAGGTAAGTTGGGTATTCATACGAGATTCATATAATGGGATGTAGGATAAAAAAGTCAATATTATTTTACTTTGATAATGGATATGATGCATAGAAGTGTAACACCAATGGTATCCAGATCCACATGAATAGTTGGTTTATATTAACTATAAATCATAACCCAAGAAAATATGATTCAACCTGGAGTGGAGACCGATGGGTATAGATCAACCATTAGTAGTGGTGGAGAGGTTATATTCCATGTAGGTAGAACAATAGATTCTAGATTTATGGGGCTCTATCCTATGAGACCATATCATCACTGAGCATAAGCTCCATGGTGTTTCATTATTCACTATTGAATCCATGTGGGCCCTTGTTGAATTAACCATCCTATGTTACCAGTTTGATAGAGGGTAGAACCAAGATGAGGGGAGCTCAGAATCCATGTGGCTCCATGGGAAGCATATCAACTTGAGGAACTGGTTGTGTCAAAGTAGATACCAAAGATATGAATTTGGTTTATAGAAAACCTAACATTCACGAATTTTTTGAGGACCCTCTAGGATACACTAGCTTTTATTGATCACATTTCAAGATGAAGGGATAAAACATATGATTATTGAATATGAAACCATCAGAGGGTTGGTCAATTCAATGTGAAGGTGTTTTCTATGTAGTTTAACATTATGTGAAAAATACATTGTTGTGCAGTTTAACATCTTTTTACTTCGACATGGATCCCTATCTTTGAATAGATCATGCTAGTTAGATTGGAATTTCCGGTTCCCTATGCTCACACAATTCGCGTTTGTTGTGAGAGATAAGTCATAACCTGATAATAGATTGAACTGTGTCTGTGTGTGATAGGGAATATATGGGGAGAATTAAAATTCTTGTATGAGTGGGAATCTCCACAAAAATTGGTTCTCATTGAAGGACATGTTTATGAGTGAATATAATTCAAAGATGGCCCTGAAATAGTGGATTCATGCATCATTATATATCCCATAGTATGTGAATCAATACATAAATAGTTCTTATTACCCAATCCCTTGTGTTAGTCTAATACATATATAAGGGAAGGATAATTTTTATTGATTATTATTTACATCGTAACTGGGTCCTATATTGGATATAAGAGTCTCACTAGGAATCTTTTGGGAATATGAATCAATCCACATGTAGTTCAAAAAAAATAAAATCCCATACAAATATTAGACTCATGTACATGGATGGAGGGTACTGTTACTCTTAGGTACAAGACACTCATGTTCCAAAGGCTTTTATATGGATCTAGTTATCACATAGGTAATGATTCATGGTTGGGGTAGAAATTAATATCCAAGAATCACAACTTATCTCTGGGGAAGTAAAATCAAGCCACACAAAGTTCTTATGTGGAAAATTCCATGTGCAGGACTAACCCATATGCAGGGAGTGGCATTTTCCTTTTATATTTTGGCTACGCCCAAGATTTTTTATCAGAGAGTTACTATATATCCTTTGTTAATAGGAATCAAGACAAATGTAGTTATGATATCGGATCTCTACGTAGATCGAACCCATATGTGGTTACAAGGCATTTTATCATTGAACTGTGGTTGGACCCATGGTTAGAGAATCAGGTGACACTACATATCATATGCTAATAGAAATTAATCCAAATGTAGTTTTGATATAAGTTTTATATAGTTTAGAGACTTTCCTTCAGGACATAGAATATGAATACAGTGAATACTTAGTCAATATTGATACCTCTTTTACATGGGGAAAATGAGTGAAATGTATTATGATTAAATGTATATATTGAGGATGATCTTCAAATTATTGGTTGGTTTAATGTCACCCCATTAGAGAAACAAATCATGGATTTGAGGGGTGTCATTCCTCTTGGGCCAAAATATCCTCTAAAAAAACTTTTAGGTATTGTTTTTTTCAGAAGTGAATCCTAGAAGGGTACCTTCATGATCCAAAACATCCCCTAAGAACAAGATCTTTGGAATTGTGTTATTCACTAGAGAATACTAGCAAGTTATCTTCAGGATTGGTCCATTCCTATTTCCAATATGTAATGAAATGAAAATAAAATATCTATTCAAGATATTTGGATATTTAGACATGAAAAATGGGTAAATTGATTTTTATAGTGGAAAAGAAGGGTTTATGGAGGGATTTTGATGCTTCAGGAAGTTAGGTATTTATAGAAGATACATACATCAAAATAAAAGTTTTCACGAATGTGATTTCATAATCATGATTTTATATTGGGTATGATGCACAAATTTATAGCATAGAGGGCACCCGAACCTACTTAAATAAATGGGTTATAGGAAGTGTAAATAAAAACCAATGAATATTTGACATAACTTTAGATGATTATAAGTGTGTTTAGTTCAACTATTAGTAATTAAATATGTATATATCCCACACAGTCAAGAAGATAGATCCCAAATTTAAGTGGGGACTCTTCTATTGGACCAAAATGACCACTAAGACAATATCTAAGGCCTTGCATTATTCAACAGCAAATCTTAGTGGGATATTTTGGATTAACCATCCCATGTTACCAGTTTACATTATAGAGGAACCAAGAGTATGTGGTTTCATGGTATTTGAGGTTCTAGGAGAAGGATATTAACTCAAGTAAATGGTAGGTATTATCTTGTACATTTAAAATATAAAGTTGATCTGTTGGGAACATAAGATTCAAGAAGGTTTCGAGATCCCTGAAGTCTACAACAACTTTTATTGAACAAATTTTTAGGTCGAAGGGATAAAAAATAAAATTATTGAATATAAATTCATCAAGGGGATTATATTTTTATCATGAAGTCCTCTAGTCATACAGTTTAACATCATTAAACTAGCATGTTGTTGTGTAGTTTAGCATCATGTGACTAAGACGTTGTCGTGAAGTTTAACATCATGTGACTCGGCTTTTTTTGTTTAGTTTAACATCATGACACTAGGATTTGTTTACCTATCTAAAACACATCTCTATAACACCAGTTATACCATATTTCTATGTTCCCTAAGCTCTCATGTGTCATGATTATCTTGAGAAATAAGGGATACATGGGTATTATATTGAGCTATATAGGAGTGATTGAATGGAAATATATAGGGGTGTTCAAATTTTAATATGGGCTAGAATCATAAAATGGATATGAATCTCGGGTAAAAAAATTATTTGGAGTGATAGAAACTTATGTTTGGTTATGTAATAGAATATTCAGATGTCACTATATATCTCCTGGTAATAGGAATCATGCCACACATTGTTTTAGAGAAAGTTCATGTTATAGTTGTGACACATTTTATGGGAGGAGGTAATTTATTTCACTATTTTCATTTTATATTATAGATAAACCTATGACAATAGATCTAGGATTCTCTACATTCACTATGGTTATAAAAATAGATCCACATGTAGTTCTTGGATGGGAAATTCCCTATATTGGTCATGTGGATATGTGGGGGGAGGGGATTTTTTTCTTATTATTGTTGGGCCCATGATTTGGGATGTGGGAATCATTTCATATCTTGTTATAATAGGAATCATAACACACATAGTTATTAGAAGGATAATTCCCTTCACATGTTTGACGCATACACAGAGATAGTGTATTTTTCCATTTATATTACAGTTGGAACAAATATTGGAGATTCGGGTGTCACTACATATCCTATAATAATATGAATCAAGCCTTATATAGTATCAGAAGGAGGATTCACTATTAATTTCTCTACCATATAAATAAAGGGGTTATTTTTAGGTTTATATTGTAGTTGGACCCGTGATTGGAGATCTAGGTGTCACTGCATACCTTATGTTAGCAAAAATCAAACTAGATATAGTTCATGAGAAAGTTCCATGCATAGGTCAAGACCATAGGAAGAGAGAGTTTTATTTTTATATCTTTTGTGAATGGGCCCATAATTTAGGGTCCAGGTATCACTATGTATCCTGTGAGTTTAAGAATTAAGATATCCATATTTATTGAAGGAAAAATTCACTGTGTAGGTCTGACTTATATGTAGAGAGGTGATATTTTTTCCTTTTATATTATGGATGACTAGGGATATAGGATATTTATGTCACTATATATCTTATAGCAGAAAAAATCAATGCACACATATTTCTTTAATAGAATATTCCCTACTCAATTCTCACCCATACACAGAGAGGGGTAATTTTTTCCATTTATATTTTTGTTGGACCCATGATTTGAGATATGGGAATCTCATTATATCCCATGGTAATTGGAATCATGACACACATAGTTATTGAAGTCCCATATACAGGTCTGACTCACACATAGTTACTATTTTTCTTTAGTTTTTCCTCCTCATAGGTCTATCTTGTGTGCAGTGAATCATTCATGAATTAATTTCCTCCATGAATTTTAATGTCATGTGATATGACATATTCTGAATAGTTTAATTTAATATAGTAAGAATTATTCTCTAAAGTTTGATGTCGTGCTAAAAGAATATAGGATGCAGCGGAAGTTAAATTATTTCCACCCAGACTTGGGATCGGTGATGATAAATATGAAAAGAATATCTTAAGAAACCTCACATTGGTTGGGTTTAATGACTTCCCCTTCCATTGTTTCTAATGATTAAGCTCCATTATAATAGAACATATTTTTTATATAGGACATTCACACGTGTTTTTTATCTTGGGAGGTTTGATCCCCTGGTATAATCTATGTTCTAAGAACCACTACTAGTTCTCTTTGAGGAATGAGTATGGGTGAAACCTCTTATTGAAAGGTCATGTGATCTAATTCTGGTGAACTTCGAGGTTGTATAGTGTATGCATCCTTTTATGATCGAGACTTTCTAACTCATCCAATTTCTTTTTTGAATGTTATTCAACTGAGTGTTTTCCACAAATATAAATTCATAGTGAGGGAAATTGGACTTTGAAGGGAAGCACTACCTCTTTCCCATTGATCAATGAATATGGGGTAGCTTATTATTTTGAGTGTGTGGTGGTATGGTTGGACCATAAATCATGATGGATCATATCCAGCCAATATTTTTTATCATTTTCCACCATTTTCTGGAGTATGTTTGACATATTCCTATTGAAGCCCTCAATCTATACATTTGTTTCTAGGTGAATTTGGGATGAATGGTTGGACATGATGTTGTACATATAATATAGTTTGTTCATATTAGAATAATATATATTGGTTCCATTTTCTATTCATATCATATGTGGGACACCAAATTTGGTGATTTATTGAAATTTAAAAAGTTCAAGATATTCTTCATGTCCACTTCCATGAGGGGTCTAGCCTCTTTCCATTTGGAAAATAAATCATTAACATTATGGATGTACATGAACTTATTATCTTTGGATTGGGGATATAGACCCACAATGTACCTTCCCCATGTGAAAAATAACCAGGAATACATATTTGTATGTATAAACTAATTAGTTTAATAGATGATGTTGACATTATTATGACATGATTAAAAACTCCTAGTAAATTCCATGCAGTCCTACATAATTTTTTTCTAGTAGTAAGAAATCCTCCTAATTTAGTGGGTTATAAATTTTTGATCCCTAAAAGATCTACATGGAATTCTTCCATGATGGAGGGAATATATACATCTATAAATCATCTAATGAGGATTATTCAAAATCCTTATTTAAATAGGGGTTTATCCTAATTTGGACCATCCTTAAAGGTGAAGTTTACTATTTGGTGTCGAATTAGTTCCATTTTAGCGTGATCTAGTAGGAGGGTGTAACACCACAAGCTTCTACGGTATTTTTCCCTTTGAATAATTCAATAGAGTGTGTTGTTCGCAATATCGAGTCCTAAGACACACCACAACCGATCAAACTAGCCGTTATGAATAGTAATACCTAATTTTTAAAATTTTAGAAATTTTATCTCTCAAAATGGACTTCATTTTTGGATTCTGAGTATTGAATTTATCCTAAGGTGAAATTTTGGTACTTTTTGGATAACTTTAATATTTTGATGAATAGTGAAAATTAATAAATTTTAATCAAAAACAACATTTTTAATCAAAATAATTAATAGTGATAAATTATGAATTTGAGTGGTTTAAAAGTATATTTAGAATATATTTTTACCATTTAATACAATTTTGTTCATTAGACATAATTTCACAATTAAACCAAACATAAACATGTACCAATCTTTTGATAGTTATTATATCTTAAAAACACGCTTTTTGTTTTGACAGCGGGAATCAATTTTAAATTAATTTCTTCCACTTTGGTGTTTGGAATTTGGAAAAATGGATTCCATATTTGAAATCAGGATGTCCAAATTGTGTAAATAGGTAACTTTTATTTTAAGACATTTTGAATAATTACTTCGGTAAATATTTTATTTACCACGGTTAAAGGGTAAATCCGGTAAATAAGGATTAAAAAATAATATTATAATAATATTAATTACCCTAAAACGTGTCCTAACATTATTTGGGGATAATATCCGACCATGGGAATCTTTGGGTCGATTTTGGGACCCCATGGAGCCACTTGTAGGTGATAGAGACACATTATTTTAATTAAGTTAAAATAAATACAAAAATGACAAAAGCATATATCTTTTAGAAAACAAATTTTTAAAAAGGGTTATATATGTTGGATTTTCGACTAAAAAAAATAATTATAAAGATAAAAAGATTTAATACATAATTATATTTTATTTATAATTTTTAGACATTAAATAGTTTAATTTATTTATAACACAATGATGATGCAGTAATTACCATAATAGTAAACAATTAAAATAATTGATATTATAAATACCCAAATAAATATAATTTGAGACTTTTAATGAATTACACTAATTTAATAAGTTAATATGACATTTTAGGAATGATTTAATTAACTTTTTTCGAAGTAATAATTCTGTTATGATTTTTACAAAAATCAACTATTGAATAGTGTCAAAATTGACATAAAAGAGTTTTTTAAAAAAATATTATATTATTAATTGATATTCAATTCCTAAAAATCTAAGGATCGTCCAATAGACTTATATCATGATAGGTGTATCATTAATCGACCACTTGGGGGTCTCTTGGACGTATATAGTAAGTTTATTAACCATATAATATAAAAATACAAAGATACATTGTAATTGTGAAACTAATTAATTAAGAGTTAATACTTAAAGATAAGGTTAGTATAATGACCCAAACCTGTCTAAATCCTATTGGTTGATTGTTTTCCAACCTATCCCCACCTTAAGATTTAAATAATCCACTTTGGATCCATTATAAACCAAATATGAATTTATTATAATATAATATTTCTAGCTTTTCCAAAGGTGCCCCTCCCCCCTCTTATAAAAGGGCACTCCCCCTTCTCATTAATTCACACAATCAAAGACTTTTGGATAGTCCAAACCCTGCCCATATACTCTCTAAAATTCCCTAACTTCATCCTAGAGGACTTCCTTTAGTCATAAATCTGACCTAAGGAGACCTTTTGATCAAATCAAAAGGAAGAACCCGAAGAAGAGGTAATGATTTCACCACCCTTTTTCAAGTTCCTTTCTTCTTCCACTTATTCTTTCTTTGTTTTTCTCATTCTAAAATAATGAATCCAGTATCTCCTATATAATTTAATATTAATATAAATATGGTACAACCATATTCAATATTCTATCCATCCCTTGAATGACATGTCACCATACGTGCGTACGTACGGCTTACCGTCTCCACGTCGTGGTGTAATTGTTATTCAATAAATTGTTTTTTGGATGGGTATAATAATGATGTGTAATTCATGTAAATAATAAATATAACATGATAATGATTCTATATATATGATATAACATCCAATTATATATTATTTTAATATCAAAATAATGATATTGTCGCTCGTGCGTACGTACGGACTACCGTCTCCACGAACACGATGAGATTCATTATCCATCGTATCCATTCATGTATAATTATCATTTGATGATTAAAAAATAATGTTTACGGACTTGATATAATTCTGGATATGAATAACATACAACCTATCCATGACAATCACGGCTAACGTAACAAGACATATAAAATAAAATGAGTAAGTTAACACCCGAAACAACGATAATACTAAGATATTATTAACAAATAAATGTTAAAAGATCATATATGATGTCATATTAATATATATGATTCTTGTATAATTTAATAAAAATTATTTCACCATTATACAGGAGGTTAACCTACCTCAACCAAGGAAAAGTACAAGGTAAGGGTTTATTTTACAATCTCTTCATTATCCGAGGTTTTTTATACGAAATAATCTACTAGGATCTCTTAATCATCCACATCCATGTTTCTTAAAAATGTATTTTAAAACATTTTTACTATTTAAAATAATATGGGTTAAATTCATTTATACCCTTGTTTGACTTTTTATAATAGGTTTATAAAGGAATCTTTCCGTCGTTTTCCAAACAAGGTGCTTTTTAACCTTTTCGATAGAATTAAGGTAAGAATGTTTTTTTAACTTATTCGGAGGGTGCGGCTATTTTCCATCATTATAAAATCATCGAAGCTTCCCTTACAAGATTATAAGAATATTTTCAAAGAAAATGTTTTATTTTACAAATATATGACTCTTAAATGATTTCAAAATATAAAGAGATATTTCTCTAAAAAGAGTTTTTATTTCATCTATGTCAACATCCATTGATGGATTTTATGCTTATTTGAAGTTGATTTATTATGATAAAAAACTTTTATATTGTATTGAAGGTTTTGTGATATGTTTGACTATGGATGTGTTATTTTTATACCATTCATGGTTTATGGATGAAGTATTTACATTTTGTATGCTAGTTTTAATACGATTGTTTATGTTATGTTTAAACCTTTTCATATGGGAATGCATTGGACTTAATATGTGACAGGTGGAGCCCGCTATAGGTCCTCGATTCATCGGTAGGTCTCATGAGACAAACTAGTGTCTTGGCACAAGGCCTTGACAAAATCTTATTTGTAGTCTTGGCACGAGGCCTTGGCTATGTGGTTATGATAGTCTGGCATTATGCATTCCATCATTATGAAAGTGGTTATTGATATTTCATGTGATTATTCGATTAGTATAATATCCATGGGAATAAGTAAATGGCATTATTTCATTTTATTTTTTCCATACTATGTTGAAGTTCATGTTTAAAAGGCTTTTGTTTTAGTTATACATTTCCTTAAATGTTTATTCTTATTTATGAAAGTTTACACTGTATTGTTATCCTTACTGGGCATTTAAGCTCACCCCTTTTCTATGTTTTATTTTTCCCAGGATGTGAAGAAGTAAATTATGAATAACCTATAGGGATAGTATGAGGGGATAAGAGTGTAGACTATGGAGACTATGTTGTTGTAGTTTTCATTTATATGATGTAATGTAAAACTTGATGAATATATCTAGTATTTACATGGCTACTAAACTAATCGGTCTTTCGAGATTTGATCTTTCTTTTGATCATGACAATGTTATGTAATAATGCACCGACTCTGGGTAACAGGGGTCGGGGCATTACAGTTGGTATCAGAGGAAGTTTAGTACAAACCTTGGAAGCTAGATTTAGATAAACTCTGATTAGAGCACATATATTGAAAATGGACTTTGAGGATTAGTATAGAAGAAATTACTTGAATTTTGGTACGGTAGATATTTTGTGAGTTTTCTGAGAAATACATCCCTGTCTGGATACAAGCGGGTAGAGGCAGATCTGGCATAGATGTACCTAGGGGTAAAACCCGAAAACACCGCTTTGAGATAGACTCGAACGGGAACTGGTGCACGACAACGTGCCTTGCTGCACTCTTGGTTACGACAATCCCATGGGATATGCTTAGGATAACTCTCATTTTCTTTACAAATAATTATGAAGGGTTTATGAGTATATACTTCCTCAAAGAAATTTTTTTATGATTATGGATTATATCCAAAAATATTTCAATTTATGTTAAGTGTTTTATAAGTATGGAATTATGTATTTTTATTCATAAATTGATCTAGTTTATGCCATTGTTTAGAAATGGCCCCTAGTGGAAGAAATGGAATCCATATCAATGCACACACTCCATATAGGGATTTCCCTCCTGCTCAAGATAATTATAGTGGAGCTGGTGATGCAACTGGTGCCGATCAGCTAATCACCATACTGGGACAACTCACTCATGTTATGAATAATTACTGTACCCGTATGGAGCACCCTGATCCACAACGTGGAGGATCAATGTTAGATCGCTTCATGAGGAAACAACCACCAACGTTTAATGGGAGTACAAATACATTGGTAGCTGTGAAATGGATAAGTTCCCTAGAGAAAATATTTCAGGCTTTGGTAAGTAGTGAAAGGGAAAAAGTTATCGTGGCAGTTTACCGCCTCACTAGAGATGCTGATCAATGGTGGTCATTGATTCAAAACATGAAGGAAGATGATGAAGTATCAAATATGGAATAAAGGGAGTTCAATGATCTGTTTTTAGAAAAATACTTTCCTCGTGACCATCGAGCAGATATGGAAAGACAATTTCTGAGTCTGAGACAAAAGGAGGATGAGAATGTCGCAAAGTATGAGGATAACTTTACAAGGTTAGTAGGGTATGCTGGAGATTATATATGTAACCCAATAAGTAAGATTGATCATTTCTTTGATGGGTTAAAACCATTTCTCTGTCGAGCATTAGTATCACAATCCTTCTCATCGTACGAAGACATTGTCACATGTGCTATCAAGACAGAAAATGAATTATCTATGTCTTTTGACTTTAAAGCAAAGAAAGAGAAAAAGAGATCTTCTGATCAATCTGGGAATGGAAATAAGGGGAAGAAGGGAAAGGTTGAATATCCATCCTGTGGTAAATGTGGGAAGAAACACCCTAGTACTTGCTTGAAGGGAATGGGTGTCTGTTACAAGTGTGGTGAAAAAGGCCACCATGCTCGTGATTGTAAAGGGAATAAGGAAGTTACCAATGTTAAGTGCTACAATTGCAATGAGATGGGACATTATGCAAATGAATGTCCTAAGCGTCAAGGGAACTTACCTCAAAAAAGGCCAAGGGATCAAGGCCAAGCTTATGCTATCACTACTGCTGAGGTTGAAGCTCCGAAAGACATGGTGGAAGGTAATTTAATGGTTTCCTCAAGTGTAGCAAATGCATTATTTGATTCTGGATCATCCCATTATTTCATATCTTCCCAGTTTTCTAATAAAATTAGATATTTCCAATTTGATTTAACATGGTATTTTTCAGTTAAAACTCTTAAGGGAAGTATCATTTCAACAAAGTTTTGTGAATCAGTCCCCATTAGAGAACATAAATGTTCTTTATCTACTGATCTCATCATCATAACTATGATTGAGTTTGATATAATCCTCAGTATGGATTGGATTTTGGACTATGGTGTAAAGATTTATTGTAAGAAGAAGTAGGTTATGATTTTTGATGATGATGATAAGAAACACCGTATCTTTAGAGCAGAATCGTCACCACCTAATTCTTATCTAGATCCACCCCCAGTAGCTCAACTGAATTCAATTATTGGGGAAGAAGAGGATGAAATTATTGTGGGTGAGGAAAGGAATGTTAAAATAGAGGATGTACCTATTTTCAAAGAATATTTAGATGTGTTTCCGAAAGATTTACCTGGACATCCTCCAGAACGAGAAGTTGAGTTTTCCATTGATTTAATTCCTGGATCAAGGCCTATATCGAAGACCCCTTATAGAATGTCCACTGTAGAATTAGTTGAACTAAAGAAAAAACTAGAGGAATTGAGTAATAAGGGATTTATTCTCCCTATTGTTTCTCCATGGGGATACCCTGTTCTTTTTGTTAAAAATAAAGATGGATCTATGAGGTTATGTATCGACTACAGGGAGATCAATGCTATAACAATAAAGAACAAGTATCCCCTACCTCGCATTGATGATTTATTTGACCAACTTCATGGAGCTCAATTCTTTTCAAAGATTGACCTTCGATCTGGATACTATCAGTTGTGTGTGAAGAAGGAAGAAATTCCTAAGACAACATTTCGAACTAGGTAAGGGAATTACGAGTTTACAGTAATGCCTTTTGGATTGACTAATGCACCCTCTATATTCATGTATCTGATGAATAGAGTTTTTAATTAATATCTCGATGAATTTGTGGTGGTATTTATTGATGATATCTTGGTATACTCCAAAATCTATGAAGATCATGAAAATCACTTGCGCATTATCCTGAGGACTCTGAGAAGACATGAGTTATATGGGAAGTTTAGCAAGTGTGAATTCTGGCTTCAGGAGATTTCTTTTCTTATCCATATTGTCTCTAAAGATGGAATCTCTGTTGATCCTTCTAAGACTAAGGCAATCCAAGAATGTCATGCACCTACGAGTATAACTGAGGTACACAGTTTTATTGGTTTGGCAGGTTATTATCGACGTTTTGTCCAGAATTTTGCCCGATCGGTAAACCCATTAACGAAGCTCACACGTAAAGGGGTTCAATTTGTTTGGAAAAAATAGTGTGAAGAATTTTTCAAATAACTAAAGAGAATATTAGTCAATGCTCCTATATTGACTCTACCATCGGGGAATGATGGGTTCGTTATTTATAGTGATGCATTGAAGAAAGGACTTGGTTGTTTCCTTATGTAGAATGATAGGGTTATTGCGTATGCATCACGAAAGTTGAAAATTCATGAACAAAACTATCCTACTCATGATCTCGAGTTAGTAGTTGTGATATTTTCTTTTAAGATATGGAGGCACTACCTCTATGGTGAAAAATGTGAGATTTATACTGATCACAAGAGTTTGAAGTATATTTTCTCACAAAAAGAGCTCAACATGATGTAAACGGATGGCTTGAATTACTCAAGGATTATGATTTCATAATGCACTACCACCCGGGGAAGGCAAACAAGGTGGAAGATGCTTTAAGTAGAAAATATCATGGAGTTTTGAACAATATGAGAATTGAAAGGGATCCAATTTTCATGGATCTAGTGAACATGGACATGGGAATAACCAGGGAAGGTGAAACATCAATGATTTTTCAATTGGTTTCCAAATCATCTTTACTAGAAAGGATTAAGAGTTATCAGACCGATGATGAAGAATTTCAAAAGAAGATTAAAGCTGTGAATGATGGGATATTGAGAGACTTTGTGTATGAAGATGGAATTTTGAAATTTGGGAAGAGACTTTTTGTTCCCGATATACCTGATCTAAAAAGGGAATTGCTGGATGATGCTCATAGTTCCAATTTCTCTATACTCCCCGGGAGCACCAAAATGTATAGAGATTTGAAGGAACATTTTTGGTGGGACAACATGAAGAGGGATATTGCAGATTTTGTGTAAAGATGTATGGTTTGTCAACAAGTGAAATCTGGAAGGAAATAGTCTGGTGGAGTATTGCAACCTCTTCCCATACCTGAGTGGAAATGGGATAATATCACGATGGACTTTGTCATGGGACTACCAAAGACTCCTAGAAGGAACGATGAAATATGGGTTATTATTGATCATATTACCAAGTCAGTACATTTTCTTGCTATAAGAGAAGATCTACCACTGGAAAGTCTAGAAAAACTATATATTGATGAAGTTGTGAGACATCATGGAGTACCCCTATTGATTGTTTCTGATCGTGATCCCCGTTTTACTTCAAGATTCTAGAAAAGTCTTCAAAAAGCCTTGGATACTGAACTTTATTTGAGCACTGCCTACCACCCTCAAACAGATGGACAATCAAAATGAACTATTCAAACCTTGGAAGACATGTTGAGATCCTGCTCACTTGACTTTCAGGGTATGTGGGACCAATATTTACCTCTAGTAGAATTTTCCTATAACAATAACTTCCATTCGAGTATTCAGATGGAACTATATGAAGCGTTAGACGGAAAGAGATGTCACACACCAACCTTTTGGGATGACATTGGTGAATGAAAACTTGTAGGCCCAGAGCTGGTGGAGGAAACGATGGAAAAGGTGAAGGTAATCCAAAACCATATCAAAGCATCTCAAAGTAGGCAGAAGAGCTATGCTGATAATCAAAGGATTGATTTAGAATTTCAAGTCGGTGATCATGTTTTCTTGAAGGTATCTCCATGGAAGGGAGTCATAAGTTTTGGAAAGAAGGGTAAATTGAGTCCCAGGTACATCGGACCTTTTGAAATTCTAGAACGAATTGGGGCTGTAGCTTATCGATTGGCAATGCCTCCAAGTCTCTCCAAAGTTCACGATGTGTTCCACGTATCTCTTTTGAGGACATACATGCATGACCCAACGCATGTACTCACCTATGAGAAATTAGAACTGCAACCCGATCTGTCTTATTGCGAAGATCCCATCAAGATTCTTGATACGAGAGAACAACTACTGAGAAACCGGACGACTCGTCTGGTAAAAATCTTATGGAGAAACCATAAGATGGAAGAGGCAACGTGGGAACCCGAGGAACTTATGATGAATAACCACCCAAGTCTTTTCATGCGGTAGTATTATAGAAATTTCGAGGACGAAATTATTTTAAGGAGGGGAGAATGTAACACCCCAATCATCTACGGTACATTTCCCTTTGAATAATGAAATAGTGTGTGTTGTACGCAACATCGAGTTCTAACACACACCACAACCGATCAAACTAGCTGTTATGAATAGTAATACCTACTTTTTAAAATTTTAGAAATTTTATCTCTTAAAATGGAATTCATTTTTGGATTCGGAGTATCGAATTTAGCCTAAGGTGAAATTTTGGTACTTTTTGGATAACTTTAATATTTTGATGAATAGTGAAAATTACTAAATTTTAATTAAAAACAACTTTTTTAATCAAAATAATTAATAGTGATAAGTTATGAATTTGAGTGGTTTTAAAGTATATTTAGAATATATATTTACCATTTAATACAATTTTGTTCATTGGCCATAATTTCACAGTTAAACCGGACATAAACAAGTATCAATCTTTTGATAGTTATTATATCCTAAAAACACGCTTTTTGTTTTGACAGCGAGAATTAATTTTAAATTAATTTGTTCCACTTCATTGTTTTGAATTTGGAAAAATGAATTCCATATTTGGAATCAGGATACCCAAATTGTGTAAATTGGTAACTTTTATTTTTAGACTTTTTGAATAATTATTTCGGTAAATATTTTATTTACCACGGTTAAAGGGTAAATCCGGTAAATAAGGGTTAAAAAATAATAGTATAATAATACTAAATTACCCTAAAACATGCCCTAACATTATTGGTAAATACATGTCCGACCATGGGAATCTTTGGGTCGATTTTGGGACCCCATGGAGCCACTTGTAGGTGATAGGGACACATTATTTTAATTAAGTTAAAATAAATAAATAAATGACAAAAAGCATATATCTTTTAGAAAAACAATTTTTACAAAGGGTTATATATGTTGTATTTTCGACTATAAATAATAATTATAAAGATACAAATATTTACTACATAATGATATTTTATTTATAATTTTTAGACATTAAATAGTTTAATTTATTTATGACACAATGATGATGCAGTAATTACCATAATAGTGAAAAATTAATGTAATTGATTTTATAAATACCCAAATAAATATAATTTTAGACTTTTAATGAATTAAACTAATTTTATTGGTTAATAAGACTTGTTATTAATGATTTAATTAACTCTTTTAGAAGTACTAATTCTGTTATGATTTTTACAAAAATCAACTATTGAATAGTTTCAAAATTGAGAAAAAAGAGGTTTTAAAACAAATATTATATTATTAATTGATATTAAATTCCTAAAAATATAAGGTTCGTCCAAGAGACTTATATCTTGATATTTGTTTCATTAATGGACCACCTGGGGTCGCTTGGATGTATATAGTATGTTTATTAACCATATAATATAAAAATACAAAGAGACATTGTAAAAGTGAAACTAATTAACTAAGAGTAAATACTTAAAGATAAGGTTAGTATAATTACCCAAACCTATCTAAATCCTATTTGTTGAGTGTTTTTCGACCTATACCCACCTTAGAATTTAAATAATTCACTTTTTAGCTATTAGAAACTGAATATGAATTTATTATAAAATAATATTTCTAGCTTTTCCAAAGGTTCCCCTCACCCCTCTTATAAAAGGGCACTCCCCCTTCTCATTAATTCACACCATAAAAGCCTTTTGGTTCAGCCAAACCCTACCCAAATACTCTCTAAACTTCCCTCACATCATCCTAGAGGCCTTTCTTTAGTCATAAAGCCAACCAAAGATCCCTTTTTATCAAATCAAAAGGAAGAACCCGAAGAAGAGGTAATGATTTCACCACCCTTTTTCAAGTTCCTTTATTCTTCCACTTCTTCTTTCTTTGTTTTCCCCATTCTAAAATACTTAATCCAGTATCTTTTATATACTGTAATATTATTATAAATATGGTACAACAATATTCAATATTCTATCCATCCATTGAATGACATGTCACCATACGTGCGTACGTACGGCTTACCGTCTCCACATCGTGGTGTAATTGTTATTCAATAAATTATTTTTTTGATGGGTATAATAATGATGTGTAATTCATGTAAATAATAAATATAACATGATAATTATTTTTTATATATGATATAACATCCAATTATATATTATTTTCATATCAAAATAATGATATTGTCGCTTGTGTGTACGTACGGACTACCGTCTCCACGAACGCGATGAGATTCATTCTCCATCGTATCCATTCAAGTATAATTATCATTTGATGATTTAAAAATAATGTTTAAGGACTTGATATCATTCTGGATATGAATAACATACAAACTATCCATGACAAACACGTCTTATGTAAAAAACATATAAAAGAAAATGAGTAAGTTAACACCCGAAACAACGATAATACAAAGATATTATTAACAAATCAATGTTAAAAGATCATATATGATATCATATTAATATATATGATTCATGTATAATTTAATAACAATTATTTCACCATTATACAGGAGGTTAACCTACCCCAACCAAGGAAAAGTACAAGTTAAGGGTTTATTTCACAATCTCTTCATTATCTGAGGTTGTTTATACGTAATAATCTACTGGGATCTCTTTATCATCCACATCCATGTTTCTTAAAAATGTATTTCAAAACATTTTTACTATTTAAAAGAATATGGGTTAAATTCATTTATACCCTTGTTTTACTTTTTATAAGAGGTTTATAAAGGAATCTTTTCGTCATTTTCCAAACAAGGTTCTTTTTAACCTTTTCGACAGAATTAAGGTAAGAATGTTTTTTTAACTTCTACGGCGGGTGAGGCTATTTTCAGTCTTTATAAAATCTTCAAAGCTTCCCTTACAATCTTATAAGAATATTTTCAAAGAAAATGTTTTATTTTATAAATATATGACTCTTAAATGATTTCAAAATAGAAAGAGATATTTCTCTAAAAAGAGTTTTGATTTAATCTATGTCAACATCCATTGATGGATTTTACGCTTATTTGAAGTTGATTTATTATGATACAAAACATCTATATTTTATTCAAGGTTTTGTGATATGTTTTACTATGGATGTGTTATTTTTATACCATTCATGGTTTATGGATGAAGTATTTACATTTCGTATGCTTGTTTTAATAAGAATGTTTATGTTATGTTTAAACCTTTTCATATGGGAATGCATTGGACTTAATATGTGACGGGTGGAGCCCGCTATAGCTCCTCGATGCATTGGTAGGTCTCATGAGACAAACTACTGTCTTGTCACAAGGCCTTGACCAAATATTATTTGTATTCTTGGCACGAGGCCTTGGCTATGTGGTTATGATAGTCTGGAATTATTCATTCCATCATTATGAAAGTGGTTATTGATATTGCATGTGATTATTCGATTAGTAGAATATCCATTGGAATAAGTAAATGGAATTATTTCATTTTATTTTTTCCATACTATGTTGAATTTCAAGTTTAAAAGGCTTTTGTTTTAGTTATACATTGCCTTAAATGTTTATTCTTTTTATGAAAGTTTACGCTATATTGTTTTCCTTACTGGTAATTTGAGTTCACCCCTTTTCTGTGTTTTATTTTCCCCAGGATGTGAAGAAGTAAATTATGAATGACCTGGAGGGATAGTATGAGGGGATAGGATTTTAGACTGTGGAGACTATGTTGTTGTAGTTTTCATTTTTATGATGTAATGTAAAACTTTATGAATATATCTACTGTTTCCAAGTCTACTAAACTAATCGGTCTTTCGAGATTTGATCTTTCATTTGATCATGACAATGTTATGTAATAATGCACTGAAACTAGGTAACGGAGTTCGGGGTGTTACAGAGGGTCTCATTTTGGTGGTAAGAAATTATGGGATTCATCTATCTTCGTATGGTTGTTGGATCATTATTCTCTTTAGAAATGATGACCAAATTTATTTCCTCTATGTAACACACATTGACTAGTGAGATAACCCATCAGTGAGGGATATCTAAAATCACATCATCCTTATTGGGATCATCTATAACTATAGACACATTGGCATGTGTGTTGGAATGATCATTTTTGTTGTTGAGGGAAATCATGAAGTGTTGGTTCAAAGGATAATTTATCCATTAATCTACTAATGTGACCAATGATAGGGGAAAATCAATTCTTCATGATAGAATACTCTCCAATGATCTGTTTGATTACCAGTGTCGAATAACCTTCTATATTTAAGTAGGATGTCTATAGCTATACTGCTAGCTCTAAGCCAGTGATAAGGGTTTGGTATTCTTCCTCATTATTAGTTTATCCTTCATATGGTGATAAGAAATATAAAAACTTTTCTTTATCTAGGAAAACCAATAAAATCCCTAGATAAACCCATTTGATCTTCAGGTATTCCATTTTTTCCAATACGAATTTCAAAGGCATCATTAAAATACATCTCCCATGTTTGTGGATCATCATGGGCATAGAAAACTTTTTCATCTGGATGTTTGGTGTCCATCTAGTGTGTTTTCCTTGGAAGAATGTACCTCAAGGAAATAAGCCAAGGCATATCGATTAAATTCTTTCTATGACACGAATTAGATGTCATGTTTTTGTAGTATAACTGACCATTAGGCCAAATACCTAGTTAATATATTGTAGCAAAATATCTACTTGATCAGGTCTATATGATTGACAAGATGGGCCTCGTGATGTTGAAAGTACTACCTCAACTTTTTCACTATGAAGATATGTGTGAGGGAATTATTTTTTATATTAGAATATAATGTTTTATTACCTATTATCATTTGAATGAGATAGTATAAGTTTTTTCATTCCTCACATCATTTATCTATGCGTGGAGGGAACGAACCATTCATTACATAAAATTCACCTATATGATATGTATATTTCCTTAAAATGGTGACATTAAGACCATAATATGTTTTAGGTGCTTCTTTAGGTTATCGAAGTCATCATTTTTGTCCTTATACCATTGGTAGAAAACTCTATTCTTCATTAAATCAGTGAGGGGGGGAGGCATTCCATCCATGTTAGCTATGAAATATTGAATATAAGTGAGGTTCTTAAGATCCTGTTAATTATTTAAGATTATGGAAGGGTGGAATTAATAGGATCATAGTATTCCATTCTAGATCTATGTTGGCATTATGGTGTAATACCACAAAGCCTATGAATTTTTCAAACTTTAATCTAAAATAACACTTTAGAGGATTCATCATCAAACTATGATACTGCAATTTACTAAATATTGTTTGAAGTTTGGTGAGGTGATCATATTACTGTTTAGATTTAGTTATGTGTTAATTGACATAACATTATTTTATTCATCCCAGGAAGGTTTTATATAAATTATTCATAGTAAATTAGTTAGTTGTTCTAGTATTCTTTAACCTAAAGGATATGACCTGGTGGAAAAATAACACCTTTGTTTCTCTAATGGAATTTTCCTCATTATCATCATGGTCCATCTTTATTTTATTATATCCTGAATACCCATCCATGGAGAAAATGGTTTTCAATCTATAAATTGCATCGATAAAAAGTATTAGATATGGAAAAATTGTCTTCAATAAATGTATACAAGAGTCTTTGAAATCAATGAAGACCCTTATCTTCACATGATTCTTCATGATGGGGACAATCTTGTAAATCCATTTTGAGTACTTCACCTCTCAGAAAAACTTTTATTTGATCAATTTTTTCACATCCATTTATATATTAGTATCATGATTGTTGTCCCTTCTCCTAGATTCCTTCATAAAACCTTAGTGGTAATTGGTAAATTCTAGGTGACGAGTATCCATATTGGGGTTCATCCTATAAATATCTATACATTTTCATAAAAATACATATTGATGCTACTTTAAAAATGAAATGTACATATCTATCTCATTGAGATGAATTGAGCCACTAATCAGTATATGGAAGGTGTCTTATTATATTCCTAGATTCACTTACCTAAGCTCATTGATGTTGGTAGATATTCCTTCCTCAAATATATTATGGGGTTCTTAATGTCATCATCTACTTCTTCCATTTCCAGGTCTGTGAGGGAATCCTCATACATAGTTTACGATTGGGGGACATCTTCATCCATGTTGAGACAATAGAGTCCATGAGAAGATACATTGACATCATAAACTATGATATTCACTAGGGAGATATTATGGGGATTCAAGTCTTCCTTTTCACTACTATCGATTCTAGGATAGGTGTGGGTATCCAATGTTATAAATATTTCCTTTGGAGAATTTTCAATTTCTACTAATGGTGTATGGGAATTCTCTGATCCTCATAAGTAATTAGGATAATTTCTCTATTATGAATGTTCATTAGATGATGTGACTTCTATAACATGGGAATGGGCCATTGAATTTTTTGGATCATAATATATTTATGAGATTGAGTTTACTACCTTGACCATGATTATGGGTAGTACATAATAATTATCAAGCATGCTTTAGGGATACACAAGGGATGTTCCCAGGACATTAGGAGTAGTAAACTATACAAAAACATCCACCAATGGTTTTTTCCCTCCCCTCTTGTAAAAACAATGCCTCATCATATAACACTTCACAAAACTCAAAGGGGGAAGTTTCGCCAAGTAGTATGTCGAAATTTCCATTGATGATGTATTTCAATCAATGATGAAATTTCGAAGGTAACACCACATGGATAGGAATCCAATGTCTTCCAAGTAAGACAATGTTTTCTACATCATTCAAGATATCCATGAACTCATCTTTTGATGTTAGATCATTGAACATATCCATGAGCTTGATCTTTCCATGTGTCCTTTTCTTGATTTTCTCATACTTTTGGATGGCAAGTATTTGTTGGAGACAAGTCCCATTTTCCATGTCCTAATCCTAAGAGGGTATAGATTGGTATAAGGTTGATATCATATCCATTTTCAACCAAATTAATTTGAATGTTAATATTATCATGTTTTCTTGAAACCTAATGGGGTCTGATATTTCCCTAGATAACTTCCCCCGAATTTTGTTTATAAATGAGATTTTGGTATGACATTCTGATAGTGTAGTCTCTAGTCAGGAAACCTTAGCTATAGTGACTTCTGTCTCAAAATCCAATAGGACCTAGAGGTCCTTGATAAGTTATTATCTGATTTATTTAGAAATTTTTAGAGTATATAGGATTGATTGTTCAGTTTTGACATTCTTCAATTGTTTCAAGATGTTATTTTGATCAGATTAGTATGATTTCCAAGGTGGGATTCCTTCTAATCCTGCATCTTAGGATCTAGGGTGTTTTGGGTGGATAGTCTTGGTTCATGGGTACATGATTAGGGATAAACTATTTTAAATGGAGTAGGTTTCATTTTATTACACATTTTTTAATCTGATCAAATAATCTCACCCCCCCCCCCTCTTGACTATTGTTTAAAATGAGTGGGTTTGAACAACCATTAAAGGGATTTAAAGCATATTTATTCATTTTTGGGAAAGTTAAAGTGCTTTCCCATGATTCTCAGTTGTGTATATGGATTATGTGATTATATGACTATAATATTGGTGTTTTCAAACCTACTTCATCCCCTTTACATTTAATTCTATATCCTCAGTCTGCAGCTCCCCTATCACGAACCGTCCCAAATACCCCGGTACCCTGATAACTGAGCAGATCCTGATAGAGCTTGAAGTTTATTCCTAATACCCATGGGTTTTTTACTACAACTTGGAATAATAAAATATAAAATAGGGATTTTTTCCACATAAATATCAAAAAAACAAGTACACATCATTATGAACAAAGAAAACTCCCAAAGGATATGATTCCATAATCTAAACGGGTATATAAAATATCCAAATTTCAGATCACCAAAGTACTATAAATATACAAGATAAACCAAACATACCAATAGACACATAACTCCAATCCCCAATGATCAAGAACAACCACCTACTCCAAGAGACACTTTACCTATACTCAGACCTAGAAGAACAAAATCTATAAAATCCTAAAGGAAAAGGTATGGTGTGAGCTAAAATCCTAGTAGGATCTCACCAATTGTTCCATAATAATATTCTATAATAATAAACCAAATTATGATTTAAATTTTAAATAAAACAGTCATGGGAGTAAATATTCATTTTCAAAATAAAAAATATCCTATTATTTAAAATTATAGAAACATTTCAAACTACGGCTTATGTAAAAATATTATATAAAAATGTTAATATAAATCACTAGGAATAATGAAATTAGTTTCATAATCATGTGAATATATCTCAAAGTAATAATAATATGCACCATGATAATATTACCTATGATGTGATAATTTATATTAATAGGATCCTCACACTCCCATATCAGTGATAATTACATATGTTAACTCACGTCCCTTAGGATCAAGATGAATAGGACTCATCAATGTTCCACCTGGAATTTGATATGCGTAACTAGATTTTATTATAGTTTTCCTCGTCAATCAATTCTTATTTAATTTTCATTCTAAAATTCTAGTCCCAAATAACCCACTAACTATCCAATATCACATGTGCTCAATAAATCAATCTATAATTGAAAAATAATTTCAAATCAGTTTAAAATAAAATAAAATCATTTTCCAATTTCTCTATACCAATTTAATTCCAAAACCAAAACATTGTATTTTTTCATCATTGTATACCTTTAGAAAATAAAACCAATCATAGATTCTCATAAAATCTATTAAAAAAATTCTCAAAAATAAATTTACATTTCAATTAAAAAAAATCATTAACTTAAAATCACACCCTAAATTCCAATTCCATTGGAATTGGGGGTTTTTCCAAAATTCCATGCCTAATCGATTTCAAATTACAATACTGATCCAATTATTATTTCACAAATAAATTCAATTAAATTTCCAAAAAAATGAATGTCAAATAAATTGTTCAATATTAGGAAAAACCACTTATATTTATCATGGAGGTCACGTAACACAACACCTGCAATGAGATTTTCCAATGAAAAATGAGTGCAATGAAGATCTCAATAACGAATCTAGAATCAATATTCCAATCAAAGGATTTTAGATCCATAAAAAACATGATTATCTATCAAAAAATATGGTTGATATAAAGAGATATCTAGAGATAGGGAATAGGAGATGATTCACATAGCAAAGAGGGATCGAACGAGATCTACTGCACTTTGATCTGCATAATAAAGGGTTTGGAGTAGCCAAAATTGTTATTGAGAGCCTCCAAGACATAGGATATCATGTAATTTTATGTTGGGTCAAATTAGGAGGTAAAATGGGGTTAAATAATTTTTAAAATAATTTTAAAAATAGAAAATACAATATTCACGGTTAGCTGGGTTGGGCCAGATGGTTAGGGAAACTATCTTCCCTAACCATGGGCCCATATACTAGGGTTCATGTTTTCTACTAGTTGGGTGCATAGTTTTTCAATCCTTGTTGAGACTATGATAAACCCCCACCTCGTGGGTTTTTATGATTTTCATTGGGTGGGTGAACGATTAGGGAAAAACATGCATTAACCATGAACTGCCCATAATTTTTCAAAATTTTCAATTTTCCACCAAAAACAATCCAAGAAAAAACCCAAAAAAGGAATGATAAAAAATGATGGTTGAATAGTGTCTTCAAAAAAGTAACATGATTTTATAACCTCCCCATCATTTAAGATTTTTGAACCCATATTTTCTATCAAAATATTTCGATATCAAAAAGATGAGTCCACTACGCTCATCGGTTCCACTATCTCCCAAGTCTCATGTGTATCTAAACCGTTTTACCATACCACTCAAAAAAAAGGTATCATACTCCTATGAAATTCCTTGATTTCAGAATCAAATATCCTGACTAAATTCTTTTTCATGGTTAAATTGGGCTCAACATCAAGATTACTCCATCTCAAAACATGATATGGATCATAAAGATACTTTCTTATATTAGATACATCTAACGTGTTATGTATCAATGTTAGATGTGGTGGAAGTTATAACAGTTAATCCACATTACCCAACTTCTCAACAAGCTCAAAGGGTCCCACAAAAGGAGGAGTAATCTTCCCTTTCTTACCAAGATGCTGATGACCTAAACGAGGTGAATCTTTCAAAACACTTTGTCACCAACTAAAAAATCCAACGATCTAAGATGAAGATCAGAATAAGATTTATACCTTCTTTGACCCTTCAACATTATCTTTTGAATCAACTTCATATTTGTCTTTATCTCTTGAACCAATATTTTTCTAACCAAATAAATTTTATTAATATCGGACTAACAAAAAGGATATTTGCTAGTCTGCTCATTCAAGGACTCCAAATGATACATTCTCAACATGGACTAGTACATATTGTTATAAGAAAATTCAACCAGTCTGAAGTAGTCATCCAAAGCTCTACCAAAATTGAGGACACGGGCACAAAAAATATCCTCAAGAATCTTTATGTCTCTCTCTATTTGTCCATCCATTAGCAGATGGTATGCCACACTCAAAAAAACCAATGATATCAGTTCCCCCTATAGGCCCCTCCAAAATAGAGAAGTAAAATAGGGATCCATATCATATACTATAGTAGATGTAAATCCATTAAAATGAACAATATATCTCACATAGAGATTTCCCAGCTCCTTAAATTTAATTATACAAATGGGGGAAAACCAAGAAGATTTGGTCATCCTATCGATCACAACCCATATTGAATTATCCTTTCTTTGGATTCATGTAATCCCAACTAAAAAAGTCCATATAAATCTCATCCCACATCCATGTCAGAACTAGAAGTTTATTAAGAAAGCATGATGGTCTCTGATGCTTGGCCTTGACCTATTGTAAAGTTGAGAATGGTATACAAAATTATAAATACCCCATGTTATACCTGGCCACCAAAATAGCCACTACATATCATAAAACATCTTTTTGGTTTATTACGTAACCACCCATAAAATGTACGAGGACCATTATATAACCATAATATTTAAAAGAATACAATTATTAAAATTTCATTCATAAAATTTCATTTTAAATCACAAGAAATCATTTCAAGATATTAAAATAGTAAATCCACTTTCAAAAACATTTTCAATACAAAAACACCCAAAAGGGAACAAGGGATTTCTTTTCTTTTTAAAAAAAATAAGGCTTATAGAGGATGTCAAATATAAAATAATGGTTACGGCGGAAGAGGAGTCATTATCGCCTCATATTTTAGAACATTTATTTTTTTCTTTTAGTAAAACGATTCAAATAAAAAATATTTCCTTTGAATGAAATTAAAATTAAAATGGGTTTATTATAAACTACATAAAAGAAGGTCATGTATAAATTAAAATATGCCTCAATTAAAGAAGATTGAGACGAAGTCCATTAAAATATTGTATAACTAGATTAATGATAAATCAATGTGTGACACATATAAATACAGCCCATATAAGTGGATATTAATTGTAACATAATAAGAGGTAATTCACGTATATTCTTGGAAAAACAAAACAAGTGACATTGATATTTAACACAATAAATGGAGATTGAGTTAAGATTTCCCTTACCTTGAGCCCGACTCGTTGCATTAAATCATTATGATCATAAATATTAAACATAGGTTAATATATACTTTTTTAGAACCTTTTTAAAGTTTATTATTCCTTTTATATCACTAATTACCATGTTATAAAAATTACATAATTATTTAAGTTCATATCGGTCATTTAGTCTTTGTTTGGTATTTGAGTCAAAAATGATCTTCTTTTGATGAAAATTATCCATGTGGTAATAATTCTATTATCTCCATAATATTATTAATGGTTTAAATATAATATATATCTAGTATATATGTATTTATTATGTCCATAACATTTGGAGATAAGAAATGAAATGCACTGTTCAGGGAGACGATAGGTCGTATATATGCATGAATGCTACTTTCATTTCATTATCATATTAAAGGAATGAAAAATAAATGATACATTGATATATTGTAATTTAAGTATAATATATGTGTTATATATTCTACATAAATTCATTAAATCTATCCTTTATAGGTTTTATATATTTCTTGAATGAGTCATATCACTTTGATGGGGTGGTAGCACTTACTAAAATGGAATTATCATATTTACACATTATGGAAAGAATAAAGGTATGATGTGAATAAAAATTAAATAATCAAAGAGAAAATATAAATGTTATATATATCATATATAAAAGCAGTTCTATCTTAATTTCCACCATGATAGTTTGTAGGAGAAATTTGAACAATCATCGTTTCATTAGGCAGTAGTTCATCATACACAAAAACAGAATGTTCATATCCATTAGATGGAGGTGAGTGTAAAAGAAGTTATAATAATTATCATAATAACAACCTAGTATATTTATGATACAGGTTTTTTATGTAATAATATTCTAATATGATCATAGGGAGTGGAGAAGGAAAATAATGGAAAGGAGCTTTAGAGAAGATGTTTCCTCTAAATCAGGTAACTCCTTTTGATTTGATCCAAATGGCTTTCTTGAATTACCTTAAGCCCAATTTATGTCTTATAGGAGGAATCTAGGTATAGTGGTATATTATTTGAGCATAATTTGGATGAGCCACGGGGACTGAGGTGTGAGTAAGTGGGTAGAGGTGGTGGCCTTTTGTAAGAGGGAGGAGGGACACTTTAGGAAAGTCTTGAAATATTATTTTATTAAAAATTAATTTTATAATTATAATAGCTAAAAAGGGATATAATTATAATAAAATACAATTATGGGTAAAAATACCTTAAATAAAATAGTTTTTATAGTGGTTTAGGTCATAAAATTAACTGTATCTTTTAGCTTTAACCCTTAGTAAAATACAATAACTCTTACCATGGCTTCTTGTATTTTCATAATATATTATTAATATAGTTACTATAAAATTACAATGTAACTAAAATTGGATCATCAATGATATTTGTAATAGTATATAAGTCATTTTTCCATATATTATATTTTTAAGACAATTATATCGTTTAATAAAATAGTATTTGTTTTTAAACTCATTTATGTCAATTTTGACACTATTTAGAAATTGATTTTTGTTAAAATTATAACATTATTCCTTCTAAAAAAAGAATTAACTCATCCCTCACATGTCATTTTTGTCCGAAATATATGTGGATGTCATAAAAATATTTAAATTAAATTTATTTTAATATTTATAATATTATTTATTTGAATATTTCAATAATAAGGTAATTGTTCGATCATCATTGTGTCATAAATATATATATTTATTTATTGTCTAAAAACTATAAATAAAATACCATGAAATAGAAAATTGTTTTATCTTTCTAATTACTATTTATAGTCAAATAGATCAATTATATAACCCCACCTTAGAACTATTTTAGTAAGAAGATACATGATTGAGTTATATTTCTCTTTACTTTAAATTAATTATTATAACATGTCATTTCCATACCCAAGTGGCTCCCAAATACCCAGAGTTCTTCCTATGGATTTTTTTGGTGCCCCATAACTCATTAAATATGATTATAGCACGTGTTATGGTATTTTTATATTATTATTATATTATTTTTACCTTTATTTACCTAATTTACCCTTTTATTGTGATAAATAAAAAAAATTCTTAAGTTACTATTCATAATGTCAAAAAAAATTAACTATTTACATATTTTAGACCTTCACATTCCAAATATGGAATCAATTTTTCCAAATTCAAAACACATAAATTTTACTAATTAATTTAAAATTAATTCCCATTATCAAAATCAGAATGTGGGTTTTTAAAAAGCAAAAACAATCAAACGATTGACATGTGTTTATGTCCAATTAAATGTTAAATTACTTCAAATTATCAACATTGGATTAAATAAAAAAACTTAATAAAATTACACTTTAATCACAATTAAACGAATAATTTAACTATATAAATAAATAATATGAAGATACAGTTTTGAATTAAAATGCACTATTTTTCACTATTCATTAAAATGTGGATTTTATCTGAAAAATACCAAAATTTCAACCAAAGTAGATTTTTATGTCCTAATTCTAAATAAGAAGTTTATTTTATTAAAATAAAACATATAAATGTGACAAAAACTATATTTAAAAAGGGTTCTCCATCAAAAGGTAGTAAAACAAGACTTTAAAAAATATTAGAGTATTTTTTTCTTAAAATTGGATTCATTGTCATTTTAAGCCTCTAAAATGTTTTAGATAAATGTAAATACATTCAAAAAAACATGTGTAATCGTATTGTAGTTAGTTATGTTTATTCCCACCAATACAATGACTAGGCATTAACTAACATTTAAAATAATCATATCATTAATGTATTATTTTTCAGTATAACTCAATATTGTGTGAAACTTAAGATTTCAGAGAAAACCATTGTTGTGAGTCGAGTACACTATCGGACAAAACATCCCATTTAATGTAAAATTAATATCTTATTTATACATATTAATAGATATGATACAGTATAATTCTATAAATACCTAGGTTGTAACATCGTTCCCCCATTTTATAAATTGCGTCTTCGTAATTTTAAAATGTGTCTTGGTGACTTCATTGAAAATAAAACATTAGAAAAATAGTTAATAAAACTACCACATTAAAATAATGAATGATAAGTACAAAGGTTACCTGAGATAACACATACTATGATTCCATGTATGAAAAAATTGATATGTAAGAAAAACTAACCATCTTGTTCTAATAGAGAGTAATAGAAAACATGATCAGGAGAAAGTTAACAACCAGAAAACCACAAACAAGTGATAGGTTAAACGATAGTAGATTTCACAGTAGGAAAAGTAAATAAAAAATGTTTTTATTTTAAGATACATTTCATAATGTTGGGTAATTATTTTAGTACTTAGAATAAGAACATAAGGAAATATACATAATTGATAAGTAGAGTTTCATCCTTTAAATTTCTACCACACACTCATCTTTTCTCCAAACAATGAGTATTCAAGATAACCTGGTCACACCTAAAGTACTAGAATCCACTTCTACAGAATCACCCAATCCCAAAAAGATGAACTATATATTTCCCTGGTCATTATAAATTATCCAAAAACAAAATGATTAGTACAAGATCAGATAATCCCCCAAAAATAACAATCCTTTATAAGGAGAATGACTACTTTTAATCTCCAAATATCAACAGTAATACCCATGTTCTACATAGACCATTCAACAAACAAAATTTCTTAAAATTCCTCAAAATAATCCAACTAAGTTTGAAACCCAAAACTCAAAAAGATTTAATTATATATTTTTCTAAGATAAATTTTAACATTTATCTTCAAATAACATCAACCACTCTTAATTTAACGTACCAAAAAGTAATTGACCTAATCTCATTTTCTCCATGATAGATTAATCTTTTTCACAAATAACCCAAATCACCATATGTACACAATTGAAACGTAGATTCTTCCAAAATAAAATTAGACCATTACTCCTCAAATGAAATCCCATAGTATTTTATTTTCCATATGCATATAGTGTTCCCAAAAGAGAAAATGTCTTCCAAAATAATATTTAACACTTAATCCCCAAATCATTTTCATATACTAAGGATACCCATTTGATAAAACATAACTTACCAAAATCAAATTATTCTTAATTCATAAAATCCTTTTACTAAAGAGAGTAAGTTATACTAACCAGGGACTTAACATAGGCCTGTGTTAGGCAATGCGCCCTTATCGCCCTTCAGTTGTGGGTTCAATTCTCACAGCCTTGCTGAATGCAACAGTTTATCACCCATCTTGTGGGTTGTCCTTTTTCTAAAACTATATAATTTTTATAACATTACCAATGTGAGATAAAATCATCAATATAACCATAACATAATTTAACCTTATGTTTGTCTCATGTCTTTTATTTCTAATCTTAAAATGTAATAACCCATAATTGCATCAAATTCAAGGATCATATAAATCCTAATGGCTATTTATAACTATATCTACAAACGAAAAGATAATTACTCCTCATTTTTTAATAAAAAACATAATGGATAAACATAATATTAGTCTTAAAATGTAATCCATTCATTAATACATTTAAACATGTCATCATCCATAGATCCAATATAACTCATCAATTCCTAAAATGTATACATCCTAATCATCAAACATTATTCATGATCCATTATCCATATTTTTTAATCTTATTCTTTAATACTTATTTACTATAATGAAAATCATGCATAATCTCTAAAGATTAAATAAAGTCAAAACATGAGCTAAGAAATAATCCATATGATTCTTAGTTTATTTCCAATTTCCCCAACTTCAATTAGAATGACATTAAATATTGGTAAAAATATATTTTTATAGTCCTGCTGATCCCATTCTCAAACCTTCTTTGTAGGAAATCTATTTTCACAATTATCATGCCCACCACATATACATCATTCATTTGATCCCTCGAAAATAATTTTTTTCCCTATCCTGGAGTCAACTTAACACTTCCTTTTTCCATGGTATGTTATTTCTTTATGAAATTCATTACCACGTCTATAACAACTTCTCATCCCTTGGAAGCATTTTCCTAGGTGTTTCTTTCCACATCCTTGACTCACATGTAGTTGAATATACTTATCTTTATTATTATTTTATAAACTTCCATAGGGATTCATTTCTAGCATATATGATGCCCTATAAAAAATAACCAAGGTTCAAGTTGTAAATAATGACTCTAAATAGTTGGTTTAGTATAACCACATGAGTTCTCATTACATCCTACATTTCATTCAGTTTCTTATTCAAAAAACCACCATAGTTTACTTCACATGCATTATTACTTTGGTTCCTCGAAGATCTATCCATTAACTAAAATAAGAAAGTTTTAGTGTGAGAATATCAATGAAATCATCATATACTATCATATGAGGAGGATAAACACTAATATATACATATTCATGTTATCTCAAAGTAATAAAATTTATCTAAAAAAACTATGAATCTTTATAATATTCTAACCATTGTGGCTATATAAAACATGTCACTTCTACTTAAATAACACCCTAACCTGTAAAGATATCTAAACCGACCTCTGATACTAACTATAATTCCACAGCCATAAACATTACTTAATCTTGAGATAAGTTAACAATTTAATTTAATTCACTTTGGGGATCTTTTTAGGTTTATATTTTTAGATAATTATTCCATACCTCATATATAGAATCTTAAATATTACTAGTAGATACATCTATTGACTATTAATTTTTATCATAAAATAAAAACTCTTTATAAAAAACGTGTTATCGTTCTAGGTTTTAATAGTGTAACTTTTCCTTGATCCCATCCTTGACTCTATTCTTCTTTATGTCCTATGAAAAACATTATTAAACTTAGGCTAAGCATAAAAATCTTAGTAAAGGATACACAAAGAAATAAAACTGTTAGTCTTGGGAAAACATGAAACCCTTAATAAATTATCATAAAGTAAAACTTTTCACCTTTAAGATGTAGTAAATATACTTCACTGAATATAATCTCATTTATTACCGTTTCTAAAACAAAAAGATTACTATAAATCCCATATAATTCAATAGATAACATATAAAGGTAACTTGGGACATAAACATACTTAAATAGAATAACCATACAACAACTATAAAATTCACCTACGGCCAGAGTTCCAAACTGTGGCCGTAGGCCCAAAAACTGTGGAAATAGCCTATGGCTATGGTTTTAGAAAACCGTGCCTACTATCATCATAGAAACAAGCCTTACCTATTTCCATGGTTTTATCCATGATAATAGGGGCCAACTTCCATGTTTTTAACTGTGGTAGTAGGGGCCTAGTGCCAGGGTTTAACTGTGGCATTAAGGGGCCTCTTGACATTATTTTAACCATGGAAGTAGGCCTTACTTCCATGGTTAAAACCATGGTGATATTTTTTATATTTTATAAAAATAATTCAATTCCCCCTTGGACAGTCCCCTTGCACCCCCCCCCCCCCTAAACAGCCCCTAGAACCCCCTTGAACACCCCCACCCCCTAGACAGCCCCCTTGAAACCCCTCCAACACCACCCTACAGACCCATGCCCCCTGGACAGCCCCCTTGAACCCCCTTAACCCCCCCCCCCCCCCCCCGCACTCCCATGCACCCCCTTGAACACCCCTTGCACCCCCATCCCCATTTGATAGCCCCTTTCACCCCTTGGATAGCCCTTGCACCTACATACCCCCAAGAAAGCCCCCCTTGCACCCCCTATCCAGCCCCCTTCCACCCCTGGATATCTCCCTTTCACCACCTTGAACACCCCCTCCACCCCCATTTTATCATCCCAGGTAAATTAAGAATAAGATATTTTTATATTTATTAATATTTTTTAATTAAATATTAATTTTAGCTTAAAAGGGGTTGCTATGTTCGATAGCGTACTCGATACGCAACAACGGGTTTCATTGGAATATTACGTTGCACACTAATAATATAATATTATTATTTTAAATGGTAGTTAAATCCTAGCCATTGTATTGACGGGCATGAACAAAACTAACTATAATATGATTATACATGTATTTATATTTATCCAATAAAAGTTAGAGGCTTAATATATGAATGAATCTAATTTTAAGCATAATTTACAATAAAATGCCGATTTATCACCTTTTAATGGTGAACCCTATTTAAATATAGTTTTGCTTACTTTAATATATTTTAATTGACCAAATAAAATCCTTATTTAGAATTGGGACATCAAATTTTACTTTGGGTAAATTTTTGGTATTTTTCTGATAAAGTTCTTTTTTAATGAATAATGAAAAATATTGTATTTTAATTCAAAAGTTCTTTTTAATCTAATTTATTTATATAGATATATTATCTTTTTAATTCTATTTAAAGTGAAATTAAAATATATTTTTACCATTTAATCCAATGTTGGTCATTGTAATTAATTTCACTCTGAAATTGGACATAAACAAGTATCAATCTTTTGATAGTTATTGTTTCTTAAAAACACCCTATTTGTTTTAACAGCGGGAATTAATTTTTAAATTAATTAATTCCACCTATATGTTTTGAAATATTAAACTTAGAAATCATTTTTGAATTTGGAATATCAAATTTAGCTTAGGCTGAATTTTTGGTATTTTTCTGAAAAACTTCAATTTTTTATGAATAGTGACACCACTTAGTGGTAGTTAAAAAAATCGACTTTTTCATTTAAATGGAATTTTACCACTTCTGTGAGTTGAATTTAAAAAATATGACATAAATGGTTGTTATCAATAAGTAAAGTTTGGTTCATTAAGATGAAAATAATTTTTTGGGAATAGTAACTTTTGACTTTTATTTACCGCTGTTAAAGGTAAATAGGGTAATTCAAGGATAAAAGAATATTATAATAATTCAAAATTACCTTAACACTTGTCCAAACCTTATTTTTTGAGTCATTAACGACCCTAGGAATATTTGGGTCAATTTCGGGACCCCATTGATCAACTTGGGAGTGAAATGACAATTTAGATTAATTAATTTAATGTAAAGGCAAAATTGACATTAACAAATATCATTTAGTAATTAATTTTTATATGGTGATATATATGTCCTATTTTCGACTATAAATATTCATTGGAAATCTAAAAAGATTTCATACATGATAGTATTTGTTTTATAATTTTTAGACCTCAAATAAATTAAATTATTTATGACACAATAATGATGCAGTATTTACCTAATTAATAAATGATTAAAATAAATAAGATTATAATGATTAAAATATTATCCAAAACATGTCCAATTATGATTGGATGATTTTATTTCGGTTATGAGTCATCTTATCTTCGACCATAATGATTTTTGGACCATTAGAAACCGAATATCATTATATTATAAAATAATATTTTCACACATTCCTAAAGAGCCCCTCCTCTCCCTTATAAAAGGAGACCACTTCTATGAAATTACTCACACCTCTCAAGCCATTTGGCTCATCCAAACTCTGACCAATTAGGATCCCTACATCCCTATACTCCTCCTAAAAGCCTTACCTTAGGTATAAGGCACTTCAAGAAGTCCTTTGGTTCAAACCAAAGGGAGTTACCCAAATTAAAGGTAACAGTTTCTCTTAATTTGTTTTCTTTTATTTTACTTCTCCAACCCATAAACTCTTTTTATTTCTTTCATTTGTAACAAAAAAAGTATCCTAAATATACTAGGATGTTTTTATAAGAAGTATTCGAACTACACTTACACACACCTCCATCTAATGGATGAATAACATAATGTTTCTGTGGATGGAAAACAGACGCCTCATGAAATGATGATTGTTCAATTACATCCTACCGCCTCTCATGGTGGCCATTATGATGGAACTGTATTTATATATGATATATATTATGTTTATTATTTCCTTATGCTTCTTTACGTCCATTTTTATAGCATGCCTTTATTGTTTCCATAGTGGGTAAATACGATAATCTCATTTGAGGAAGTGCGGACTACCGCCCCCTCAAAGTGATGTGATTCGTTAATGCATTATGTGGGATGTATAAAGGACGGAGTCAATTATATTATATATTATATTATACTGGAATTATAATATACCTATGTATCATTATGTTCTATTTCCATTAAAATAATAAATAGAAATGAAAGTAGCATTCATGCGTACGTACGGCTTACCGTCTCCATGAACGGTGCATTTCATTTCTTACCTCTAAATGTTATGTACTATTATAATTACATGTATATACTGGATATATATGATATATATGATATATAAATCATGAATATAATTATGGATATAATGAACCTTTGACCACATGAACAACAAGTAATTATAAGAAGACCATTTTTGACTCAAGTACCAAATATCGACAAAACAAACATTATTAACTTAAATGATTACATAATGTTTATAACATGGTAATAAGTGATATAAAATGAATAATAAACTTGAAAAACGTTCTTAAGAAAGTATAAATTATCTTTATTTTATTATTCAGGAGATTAAAGAATGATCGAGTCAAGTCGGACACGAGATAAGGGATCCGACCTCTCTCTTTCTTTTCATGTACTCTCTTTTATGTCATTTCATTTATGCTTCATATTATTATGTTGGAGGATGTTATTTTATATTAAACATACTGTAATTTTTATTTTCATATGATGAGAGACCCCCTCTTACTCGCATCAATTCATTTTAAAAAAATTTAAGTGGCGCCGTTAGGCTGTCGAATTTTTGTAAGGGATTTTCTTATCTCACTTTTAATTCTGTGATATTTACATTGTTCGCCACTTATTCATTAAATACGGTGTATTGTGTACTGCCATTTTATATATATTATCATGATTATCATTATATTCATGGTATTCTGTGATTCATTTGGTGGTTATTAAATTTTTGTCATACGACTCAGTTGATTACAACGTGGTAAAGGGTTTCGTCTCACTATTTATTCTCGTGAGATTCATGCTATACTTGCAACTATTTTCTTTGTGTGGTGTATGTACTGTCCATGATTGTACTCTTTGTGTAATATACTCCCATTTATGAGTATTTACATCTTCATTTTATGATCCTTATTCCATGTGGCATATGTTTTGTAAGTTACCAAATCGATAAGGGAACTCCTTAACCCAATTTCCATTTTTTGGGTTGATATTCTCTTTTTTTTATTTATGTCATCCTATGAATATGTGTGAATGACCTCGTATTATTTTACACTTAATATCCACTTAAATTTGGTGTATTTATATTTGTCACACATAATTATGAGATTGATTTATCCTTAATTTAAGGATTCCATCTCTATAAGGGATTTTATCTCAATTTAGATTTCCATTGAGACTTCATTGTTGTTCTGCCCCAATTCACTCTTTTATGGTGTATTTACTGTCCTTTGAAATATTATATCATCAATCCCTTTATTCTCATGATATTATAATGTTCTGATTAAAATTTATTCTTCAATTAATTGTATTTAAGCATCCCTCTTTTTGTTAAAAACTCTTTAACAAAAATATCGTTTTAAATGTTTTAAAGATTTATTCTTCTAAATATTTCTAATTAATGTCCATGTTTTCAAAATGGGTTTTAGGATTTATTTATATCGACATTAATGTTTTCAAATTATAATTCATTTAAAAGCTTCAAAGTGGTATGTGACACTTTGATTCAAAAATCTCTTTTTAAAAGGTTTTGAAAATGATTTGATTAAACATTTTTTATTTCAATATCTTGATTTGATATATTGGAATGTGGAAATATTATCTATCCTTTATACATGTGTTATATGTTATGATTATGTTATGGTTATTGGGCATTGTTTACGTATATGGGTGGTTCCGTGATAAACCTATCGTGGGTGAGCCCGAGATAGCTCTCCAATGCATTGGGTAACGTGACGGAGGTAAACATGAATGTTTCTCCTAAGAGATTTAGGGAATATACTGTGATGGGTATTCCAAAGTAACTCCCTATGTAGCTGTGATAGCTACAATGTAAGTATGGTATATATGCTGTAAGTTACCTTTATGATTTATGATTTCTATGTGTCTTTCATAAATCTTATGATTTCATGAGGTAAGTAAAAGAGTTTATGTTTTGTATGTATTTATGAACAAATGTTTTAATTCACTATTTCATAACCCTTACTGAGCCTTCCCAAGTTTTGAAATGTTTTCCACGGGACTTAAAGATGAATAGGGTCAAGGATGGGATCAAAGAAAAGCCATGCTATCTAAAACATGGAACTAGACATGTTTCTTTTTAAGAGTTTTTATATTATGAAACAATGGGTAATATATAGTAGTGTCTACTTGTAATATTCGTGTTGTAATGTAATATTTATAGCCTAAATCTCTAAAACACTAAACCTGAAAAGATCCTTAATGTGAATTATTCATTTAATTCAATATTATGTAATGTTTAAGGTTGGGTCCTTATACCCATGCCCCCTGGACACCCCCTTCCACCCCCTAGACATCCATCTTCCACCCCCTGGACTTCCCCCTTGCACCCCCCTGAACACCCCTGCACCCGACCCCACCCCTCCTGAACACCCCCTCACACCTGGACACCCCCTCCCTCCTGGACACCCCCTACACACACATTCCCCCTTAAACCTCCCCCCCTTTCTAGACACCCCCTTTCACCCCCTAGACTACCCCCTTGAACACCCCCTGCAGTAGCACCCCCCCCCCCCCAGACAACCCCTTGAATACACCCCCTACAGTAGCCCCCCCACCCACTTTACTACAAATACCCCTACGCCCATCCCCTCCTGGACACCCCCTCCCACCTGGACCCCCCCCCCCCACCTAGACACCTCCTCCCACTTGGACCCCCCCTCCCACCTGGACCCCGCCCCCATGTGGACACCCCCACCCTCTTGGAAAACCCCCTGAAAGTCCTCCCCCTACCAGTTACCCCTCTCCCCCACCTGTGAGTTACCCCCCCCCCCCCACCTGCTAGTCCCCCACCCCACCTTGTCCTCCCCCTACAAGTCCCCCCTACACCCCCACCCACCCATCCCCTTTCACCCCCTCCCCATACCAGTCCCCTCCCCACTACTAGTTCCCTCCCCCCCTACCAGTTTCCCCCACCCCCTTTCTAGTTTCCCCCTCCCACTACCAGTCCTACACCCCCCCCCCCCCCCCCATCATGTCAGTTTCCCCTCCCCCTTACCCCTGCCAATCCCCCCCCCCCTTTGAACCCCCCCTACCAGTCCCCCCTTGCACCCCCTGCCAGTCCCCTCCCCCTGCCAGTTTCCCCCCTCCCACTAGAGGTTACCCTCTACCCCTGCCTGTCCACCCCCCCCCCCCACCCGGCATATTTCCCCTCCCCCAAGCCCCTTCTAGTCCCCTCCACCCCGCTCCTACCAGTCCCCCTCCCTACAAACTTCCCAACCCATTTTCTTTTATCAGGTCATAGGATCTAATAACCATTGGTGAAATTTATTAGACACTAAATATATTTCATGGGTTTGAAAACAATGTTACAAAATGAGAACGAGTTGCTCTATTTATCACACAGAAGATCAACGTGGTACTCACTGTCCAAATTAAATTATACACTAAATATAATTACATAAAAAGAATCAAACAACTCCAAATATAAAAAAACATAACTGAACTTACACGAGTCTCCCTATAAGACAAAATACCAAATAATTCTGGAACTAGTACACAAGTACCTAAAACATAAGGTAGAAGATAGTAGTTCTCATCCTCTAATATTAAGCTAAAACAAAACATCTTAAAAAATTCAGAAAGAATATAAATCAATAATAAAGAATAGTGTATTCATATAACCAACAATAATAGAATAAATACACAATGTATAGCAAAGCAAAACAAGTATCCAATTGAACTAATGTGTGATTGATAAAAAATATTTCTTGTGTCGGTCTAAATATATTCATGCGGTAGGTTCTGATTTAGATTTCCATTGATATTTTCTATAAATATCTATGATGAAGTCATTATCAGAAGGTTCATCCATGGATCATTGGATGAAGTTATAAATCTAAAAATTCCATGTGAAATAATCTTAAAATTTACAAAAATTAACTTTAGTTCATCATGAATAAATTTCATACGATAATAAAGGAAACAGACTAGTTTTGGCCATGGTGAAGACCAAGAAGTAGCTAGGAAGGCCACACACAAAAAAGAGGGCACTATGATGGTCCTGATGCAATGATCATCTTCTTGTGTGAAACAACAAGTCCAATATGGTTGTGGTAGTCTCTTTAGTGATCAACAATAATACTTGTGTGAAGTATCCAATGAAAAAATGTCCATATAATAGGACATGGTTATAGGGCCATAATTCATTGAAGATATATAGTATAAGAAGGACGTTATGGGAAGTAAAAAATATAATGTTTTTGTTCTAGATTTCATTTTTTAGAATGTTCTTATTTTGGAATTGACATTTATTCTTAGTTAATATAGGTTTATCAATTTTATAAAGTAGATAATTTTTCTTCTTTTATTCTTACTCAATCTTCATGGGGTTTTCAAACCAGTTTTCTAATATAATTAGACAATCTTTTGGGGCCTGATATTAATTCTTCTTGATTGTATATTTCTTCTTTGTAGAAAGTATTTTTGAACACCCCCTCTTGGACAACCCCCCCCCCCCCCACCCTCCAACCCCCACCCGCTGGAGTAACCCCCACACTCCACTACAGCATCCCCCACACTCCACTCTCACCCCCTACAGAAGCCCTACTACCCCTGCCCCCCCCTATAGCACTCCTGCAACTGGAAACCCCCAAACCCCCTATAGCAGCCCCCACAAACCCCTTCCACCCTCCAACCCCCTTGCACCCCCTACAATAGTCCTCTTTCAGCAACCCCCCCCCCCCCTGCACAACCCCCTACCCGTGAAAACCCCAACCCCCTGTAGTATCCCCTGCCACTGTCCACAACCCCACCCTCCCCCCCACCACACCCCACTACAGTAGCCCCCACAGTTAGAAAAACATATAAACATCTTATATGGATACCGAATTAGTTGAAATACATTAATGAATTTGTTAAATACTCCTTCAATACTCCACCCTCCAACACAAAACTTTCCTAAGGATGTCCTGAACCTATATCAACCCCATCCAAAAATATAATGGTTTCAACCAGAGATGTTCTAAAATAAAATTATTCTAGGGAAATAAAATTCCCTTCAAAACTCTTCACTAAAGGTCTTTTGGTTCATAAAGAATACATCACCATTGATTATACAAAATAATTTGATTAAATGCAATAATATATTTCAACCCAAGTCTCCCACAATACCTATCATGAAACATAACCTCCCAATTCACCTAGTATAGACGTATTCTACCTGGTTCTCATTCCCACCAATATTTAGAAATCAAATTGTTAAAAAATTCACAAACATATTTAGTAATATATGAATTTATCTTATAATAAAAATAAGTAGAGACAATGACACTGTGTAGATTAAAATTCAATTCCCATCCTTGGATAAAAGTTTCCATTTATATCCATAAATCTTATTAACCACCCACACCTTCAACCAGTGAAAATATTAAACTTGTGGCCAACATATAATAATTTGAAAGCCCATATATTTTTCATGATGTACATGAAAAAAATGTCACCACACACAAAAAACTGGAATGAAATAAGAAAATATAGGAAATACAGATATGATTCCCTATTTAGTTACCCATTTTCTGCCCTCTTCATGTTTCTCACAATGATATCCCCATTCACGACCATAAGAATAAACTGAACCTTGTTATCTAATTTCAACAGATCCAGTTCAAGATTATCTAGGAGAACTCTATAAATAGTAGAAGTAGTATGATATTTGAGAAAAATTTGGGCATTATATATAAACCAAACTTTGGAGGATCCGAGATTACTTTTCTCCTCATATAGAATTCAAGTCATAGGTGAATGAAATATTAAAGAACTGTAAGGAAAACAACAACATAAATACCTCAAAATTGTCATTGAAAAATTAAAAATGGGATTTGAGGGTGAGCATACTTTTCTCTGGTGTACCAATAAGGCAGGTCTCCCCATGGTGATAAGCTGAGTGTTCTGATATATAACAAGATAATTGTGAAAACTTCACCTCCTTTAAAAAATTACTCATGAAAGAGTGGAAGATAATCTCCAACTGCTCAGCATAAATCCCTCTATCGTTGACAGATTTGACTGTTGAAGGTCCTCCATTGAAAATAGTATCAGATCTTCAGTCACCAAATCACTATACAAGATAAGATTCTGGTTTTGATCAAGGTAAGTGCTAGCCTGCCAGTCCCCCCCCCCCAGCACCTACCAATCCCCCTGCCCCTTCCCCTACAAATCCCCCCTGCCCCTGCCCCTTTCCCTGCTAGTCACCCCTACCCCTACCCCTACCCCTACCAGCCCCCCTGCCCCTACCAATCCCCCTACCCCTTCCAATCCCCCTGCACCTTCTAGTTCCCCCACCCCCGGCCAGTCTTACCCCCATCCTATCCCCCCTAGTAGTTTTCCCACCCCTTGGCCCTGATAGCCCCAACCCTCTCATGCATCCCCCACCAACCCTACCCTCTCCACCCTCTTCCAATCCCCTCCCACTGCCATTCCCCCACCCTCCCACCTTGTCCTCCCCCTTGCACCCCCACCCCTTCCGGTTCCCCCTACCTGTCCCCCTTTACACCCCCACCGACCCTTCCCCTTACACCCCCACCCCTTCTAGTTCCCCCCTGCCAGTTTCCCATCCCCCTCTTCTATTTCCCCCCCCCCCCTGCCAGTCCTGCCCCTTCCAGTTTCCCCTCCCCCTGCACAAACCTGCATTACACAAATACACCATACACATACACCTGCAATGAATACCAAAAACCACTTCATCATTTGATTTATACATAAATAAAAAACAACTAATACATATAAAATTGAAATTTTATAAATAATGAAAACAAAATGATAGATACAAAAACTATCAATAACGTCGCTCTAAAATGTCATCTAAATCCTCATCATCATCAGCACTGATATCAATAGAATCAACATGTGTACCACTAACAACATCATCATCATCACCATTAACAACATATTCATCCTTTCCCACCATTATAAGCATCATCAGACTCTCCACCCTTAGTATCATATTCAGCCTCTCCACCAGTATCATCAGTTGTACAATCAACGTCATCCTCATACATCGAACACAAAATCGATAAACATCCATCCAATTTTTCTACACCCTATGGTATAAGTAAATATCATATAGATGATATCAACTTGAACAATTGTTCATTTTATTTTTTTGTGTCTTTTGAGACTCTTGTATTACTTATTTCTTTTTTGTATCAATAGCATCATGTAATTGTTCTTCAATAACCATTCCTACAATATTTCTAGAAGATTCAATACCTGATTACCAATATTTAGATGGGATGATTTTCTTTCAGGGTTTACAACAAACTCTGCCACTATGCTTGTTGCCCAAAAACCTAATGCAAATAATCATTTGGCCCAAATGTGTTCAGTTCCTTTTCCATTAGATCTTGAAGAGAATCCTATAAAATGGTGTTACCTTTTTAATAGATAAACAAAAAAATAAATAATTTCAGCTATATGTACATTGAAATGATCATACGTGTTATGAGTAAAATTTCTAAAGCCTCCTTTTTTATGAAATATAGACCAAAACATAAGTAGTTTATGTCCTTTTATATTCTTTCTACTAATTTTAAGAGTTGGTATAACTTATATTAGTATCTTGGGATGTAGTTTGGGATTACAGATATATTATTAGTTGTTATGGACCTATTTGGGAGTCTAAATATTCCTTAAACCACTATAGAGAAACATGACTATATGATCAGTATAAAATAAATGAGATGGTTCCATAAACACTATTCTATATTGAATGGATTTTAGATGTCCTTTTTAAACCTCATCAAGAATTTATCTTATTAAATTGTCATATGAATAATAAAGACACCGGCAGATAATGTATTGTCCTATATAATACCATAGGAACAAGTGATATAATTGAATCAATCATTATCATTGCCTATAATGAAGAAACATCTCATATAATTATCATTGAATGAAACTGCATACTAAAAGATAAAATTTTAGAAACATTCTTACAATTTTTTCCTACGTTCCCTGATTCACAGCAGTTCCATCTTTATTTTTTCTACTAGAACAAAACAATAATAATCAGGGAACATGTCCTTCAATATTTAATTCTTGTTTCTATATAAAAATAGAACATAAATCAATGAAAAAATAAATTTATATTCAATGTTATATCTTATATTACCCTTGATAGTTCATGATCTACTAGTGTAGTTCACCCCAGAGTATGATTATATATCATGATGCCCTTATTTCTTATGTTTCTTTCAGATGAATCCTATTAGTAAACAAAAATAAACTAACCTTTCAAAAAATAAAAAGGATAAAAAATATTCATTTCAACTTAACAATTAAACGAGTTCAATGCATAATTGAAATAACCATGTCTGAAAAATAAAACTGAACAAAATCACATATAATAAAATCATCCGCTACAGAAAACTAAGATTAATGAAAGAAAGTAATTTCTTAATAACATCAAGATTCGAAATTACCATGAAATAGGAATAGCTCTAATAGGAAATTAATTATTTTTGTTGTGAAATTGGGCATTCATTGAAGATTGGTTCATTTTCAAGAGGATTACCTCATCTTTTTTCCATCCAACATGTAGGTCATGCTTGTAGGCTTGTCACATCTCCCCCAGTTCCATTAACCTATATTTATTAGCAGGGTGACCATTTAGAAAGTTATAGAAAATATGAATATTCAAAAAAAATTATCAATAATACTTTATAAATAAATTGAAAAGTAATTTTAAAAATATATATTACCAAAATTTCAGCCCAAGCCCTGTATTTTATTTCTTGACCAACTTTTCTCCACTCGATTGGTTGAACCAGAACAATGTGACTATATCTGCTGAGTTTCTCCATGAAACTCCACAATTATTTACCATTCTCTTCAATAATTTTCATTTCCTTGTTATACTGCACCATAATTTTTAAGTTTCTATTCCACACATTATGCATTTTTGTACGACCACATCTTTTAATAAGAGATAATCTTGAAAAAAGAAATGAATATTTTATACACATATATAAATGAAATTTAATAAAAATTTATTAATTTCATTACTTTATAAACATTTACCGGTGACACTATTTTTTGTTTCTTGATCATGCACACTATGCTGGGGGGAAGAAACTGCCGAAGTGTCCTCCACAATAGATCGTGGATGCTAAGGTTGGGTAGGAGGGTACGAGTATACATGGGGCATAACCAATGGAGGTGTACCCTCAATAGTAAATTGGGTATGATGAGGTTGGGTAGGAGGTTACTGGTATACAGGGGTCATAACCAAAGAAGATGTGCCCTGTAGAGACGATGGTGGATAAGGGTAAAAAGGTTGAGGGATAGAAGGAAATGGACTACCCTACATAGTAGGAGGAGAAAATGGATAAAAAATTACTCCCATTTATGGATAAGGAATATAAGTGGGGGGAATGATGGGAGTAACCCATTCTGGTGACTACAGATCCATGGAATATGAGGTGGTACATGTAGGGGGCTGCATGTAGGGATTGTCCTATACTCTGGAAGGCCTGGACCATCCTCATTGAATAAAAGTTGCCTCCAAGATAATTCATGTTCATACTGAATATGATTTAAGTAAAGTTCATACATAATCAATAAATAAATAGGGGACACACCAGAACAATCATATTTTTTAGGATAGATTCTCTACATCAGCAATCGTTTTCCTCCTTTTTTTTCTTCGAACCTCCTTGTAAGACATAATAATGATGTAAAAATTTTAAAAATATAACAAATCATTAAATAATTATAAAGATAATAAGAAAATTCCTAGTATTTTTCAAAACATTACATCTTCTATTATGTTTTTTTTAAATGTTTTTTACTTGTTAAATGAAAACATTAAAAAAAGAAACTACTACTTTAAAAGATTAAAAAAAACACACTAGGTCAGAATAATATAATCTAAATAATTTTAAACATGTAATGCTAGGAATTCTCTATTATAATATACGGTTAACAATCCAATATCATAATTCAATCATTCTTATCATCGAATGATATATTTGGCTGAATACTAACTATTTTATCCAAAAACATCACCATCATCAAATCCTTCATCAAAAAATTTTCTGGGAATAACATCAACAATAACGGTTTTAAAGGTTCATTTACATAAAATACCTATCTAGCTTGTGATGTAAGAAAATAAGGCTCATTTGTTCACAGTTGAAGATTAATATCAATCACTCTAAAACCACGACGATCTGTATAAAATCCTTATCAAGTCATTGAATCAAACCACTTGAATTTCTTCATAGTGACATGACTATGTGCATAGTAATCTAATAAAAATATTCTCTCAAAAACCCCATAATATGAAATATGTGGTAGTAAATTTAGAATTAAAATTGGAATCAATTCATGCAACAGGATGTGGTAGTCATGGGTTTTGAGGGATTTTCTTTTCACACTCGTGAATTCACTTGTTTCAAGATGTTACTTGAATAAACATCTAGAACTGTGAAACCTTCCAAGACATGAAGAAATTGGTTTTAATCTATATTCTTCATCGAAAAACATGAAAAAGGTCCTTTCCACTGATTATGACCAATTAACTCCGGATGAAGCCTTGGTTTTATACCCCAATTCATAAAATCTTGACATGAGTGAAAATCATCTTTTGTCTTTCCCTTTACATTTAAAAATGTTTTAAGTAACATTTTACACACATTTTTTCAATATTCATTATATCCAAGTAGTGATGTAGAAAATTAGATGACCAATATGACAACTCGTAGAATATACTTTTCTTTCTCCAATTATTGTTGGAATTCAATGGAACATTCTTCCACTTGTTAGAATTTAACTGACCCTTTCCATGAAAAAAATTCCAACAGTCAAGTTCTTTAATGAAATCACCACCGACATTCATTGTGATCTTTAATCAATCCCTATGGAATTATTAAACTATATTCAATTTTTCATGTATGGATGATCCATTTGTAGAAATAGTCAATGCCCTATGAGAATGAATGTTTGATGGAACATTAATATCCTAGAACATGTATTTTCCATACATATAAGGAACGATAATCTCCCCTTCGTACTCCAACTAGACATCATTCCATATGTAGGGAAATCATTTATTTTCCATAATAATGTTGCATGACATATAAAGTAATCCTTTCTGGATGCATCATATGTTTTCACCCCAATGGTCGAAATCTCCTTCAACTCATCTATTAATGGTTTGAAATATATGTCAATATCAATTCCAGGATCATTGGGTCCAAAAATCAATATACTCATGATAGTAACTGGATTTTCATACACATCTATGACAGAAAATTATAAATATGAATGAAAATAGGCCAAGTTCTATATGTAGTATGCATCTACTTAAATGGGATAAAACCATCACATGAGAAACCCAATATAACATTCTATGGGTCGGTAGAAAAATCAGGATGTAACCTATAAAATATTTTCCATGCTAACCCATTAGCATGATGAACTATATCATCATTATCCTTATTTCTTTTATCTTCATTCCATCTCATATTCTTAGCCATTTGTTCTGAAATAAAATGTTTCTGAAGTCTAGGAATCAATGGAAAGCTCCACAACACTTTTTCTAGTACACAAGATTGAGTTCCATAATTATTAGTCTTCTATCTAGATCTAACACATTTTTTTCACTCATTTAACTTGAAATTATCTATCCAGAATAAATAAAAATCTTTAGGGCATTCATGGATTATAGTACGTAAAAAATTCACATTTTTTAACCAACTTTGATGCCATGTAATCATTTTCAAGAATACATGAATCATCAGGTAGAAAGTCCTTACAAATAGTAAGTATATATTCATTCAAAATATTAATAAGTCCATAAATCTTTTCCCATGATACAGTCACATTAAAAACTCTAGTTTGGTCATTTTTTCACATGACTGGTATACTGGGGTATTCGCATCTTCTAACAAATTTCTAACACGATCAATGTCATCCTTCTGATCATTATACGATAAATGTGTTCCCATATTCATTTACTCTTCCACTTCTCTACATAAAGTATAGGATTGAGAATAAAATGGAGATTGATCGAAAATAAAATTTTCCATTCTGATCCTTTCAACTGTTTCAATGTCATTCTCTATTTGATCTTTTTTTCCATTGTAATACCAATCATGATATCCTTTTTGAAAACCTTTTTTAGTGATGTGGTAACTTACTTAATCACGTGTTAACCATGGTCTTCCAATGAAATTAAAACATGGGTATTGAATCAATCCACCATTTGAACCATTGTTGAATGCAAAATCTAAAAAAATACTCCAAATCCTTCTGAAACTCATTAGTGATCCGATCAACATTATACATCCAACTTCTATCCATTCGAATATGAATAAACAAACAGTTAGTAAATTTTTTTATTGAAAATAACAACAGTGAAACTCATTAATTCTTAATAAAATAAGTATATTGACTCATTCATATGATTTTATTCCTTACATGCTTCTTTGTAAAGATAAGAAAATTTTCAGGATTAATGCGTCAATTAAAACATTATCATTTACTAATTTATATGAGATCTCTAAATCATAATACTATAATAACTATAACCATATACACTAATTAATATTTATTTCATGTTAAGAGAATACATAATAAAATCTCTTACTATTAATTATTACACCATGACCGATCATCCTTGGGTTTCTAGTAAGTTTCTAGATTTCTATATATTAGTAAATATTCTAAATGAATAAATCATAATCATTAGTGATTTTCATTATATATAAATATGATACTAAAATAAATGAGATACTAAAATACATAAGATATAAGTGGAGGTAACATTTTATATCCTAATGAAAATATAATAATACATACAAAGGGTATCATTATTAGATACTTATATAGTGGAAAATGATTCAAATGTTGGATTCATGTGCAATGCATCGTATTAGAATGAAACAATTAGAGTGGAACATGGGGTTTATATATTAAGGAGGAATTTTCTAAGTATATTGGGTTGTAATGTGTGTATAAGAGAGGGTTTTGTGTCCATGGAGGGGGAGGGGGTTGGGCAGGGGGAGGGGGAGAGGTTGGGCAGGGGGAGGGGCTGGGCAGGGGGAGGGGGCTGGTGGTGGGGGGGAGGGCTGGGTAGGGGAAGGGGAAGGGGCTCGGAATTGGGGAGGGTTGGTGGGGGGAGGGTCTGGGTAGGGTGGATGGGGATGGGGACAAGGTAAGTAGGGGGAGGGGTTCCATCGCGAATGAAGCAAGGAAATGGGAAGGGGTCCGATCGTGATAGAGGTAGGGAATGGGGAAGGTGGAAGGCGTTTGATCATGAGAGGCATGTTTAAATCATGAGAGAGGAGAAAAGATTATTTTCTGTGTTTGGAGATGAGTTGAGGTGAATTGAAAAAGTTTATGTTTTATTAAAGATATTTATAAATTAATTTGGAAGATAAAAGTTTGCTAAGTCCTGAAAATTTCATAACTACTTTGGTAATCTCATATAACTTAATGATTTTTTGAAAGTCGTGTTGTGATTTCATAAAATATGGTCGTAGATGTGTGATAGTAAGAGAACCAGTGCAATGACATTCAATTTTAGTATGTTCTTTGAAGAAATGCATGGAGGTGGTACAGACATGTAGAAAGTAACAAAATATTTACCCAAGAAATGCCTTGAGCAATCCACCCATGCACACTGCCCCCATCCCCCTTCACCCCCTGCCCCCAGCACCCTTCACCCTTGGCCTCCCGGCCCCCTTCACCCCACTACACCCACCCTTCATCCCAACTCCCCCCCCCCCTCCACCCACTTTCCCCGGACTGCCCCCCCCTACCTTCCCCCCCCCCCCCCACCACCTGCATCCCCCCACCCCCACTACCCTCCACCTTCCCACCACCCCACACAACATCCCCCCACTTCCCCCCCCCAACATAGACCCCCCCACCACCTAGACACTCACACCTACACCCCCCCCCCCACAACACCTGCACACTGCACCCCACCCTTCACCCCAACTGCTTTGAATCTTATAAGAAGAAGAGATATGTTCCCCAAGTTCACACATGAAAGAAGGGGAGAGATGGAGAGTTATGTGTATTTCAGTTTATACATTAAGGAATATAAAGAATACGTTATAGATTATCAGTCTGATACTATGAAGAAGATGAGTTTTTATATAGTTATATGTATAAAAATAAAATAAGTGACTTTCTATTGTGAAATGTAATAGGAATAATAAAGGATTATTACATAAATAGAAGTATTATAAATTGGTGTTACAATATCTTATTGTTACCCATATATTTATTTTAAAGGTATGAGATGTACCTGAGTGTGGGAAACACAAAATAAGTGGGTATTATACACAGTTTATACTAATAGAAGACTATAGATTAAATCTCATAGGTGTTTACTAATGGGTTTTGTGACCTTAGGTGTTACCAGATCACACTAAGGATTAGACTTATCATACTGAGAGGTGAACCTTAGAAATTTTTATGCTACATCCATGTGTGTGTTTTATTATGATATATGAAATAATGGAGGAAAGAGAGAATAAAATAACTACTCACATAATAGTGATATAAGAAAAAATAAAAGGAATAAAAATTTAAAAGTACAAAAAAGGTAATTAAAAGTATCCAAAATTAATCCAACCCCCACTCAATGTGGTTCATATACTATCTAGTCCCATTTAATTGGCATTGGAGACAAATTCACCTCTTATTGGAATCTATAGATTTGATGTTGTTCTATTTTAAATATTGGAAGTATTTATTCCTAATATATAATTAAAAACAATTTTAGTAAAGATTTATCTATCTTAGATTCTAATTCTATTTCTACCAAGACTAAGTTAGATAGGATAAAATAACAGAAAAAAGGATGGAAAAGTTATCCCTCATGAAAAAAAGAATAAATATCAGGTTCTATATTATAGGACACAAAAGAAGTTATACCTATCTTAGAAGGTGAATAATGTGTGCTTGAGATAACTACTGAGGTGTTTGACAGTCCTACAACCTCTATTAATTCAAGGGATCCATGTGAAAATGAGGTAAGTGAAGATTATTTCCCAAACTATCCCAAAGAATATTCAAGAATAATTGGGAGTGATTATACCTTTTCTATTTAACAATATTTATATTTTGTAACATTAAAAGATTTAATTTATTGTATTATCAAAGAAATTATTGATTTTATTTGTGAAATTTTTGAAGTTTCATAGGAAGAGATCACTCGGTTTGAAGGTGAGGAAAATAATTTAGAGAAATATTTAAGATAAAGAGCTATAACATGCATAAATATCTCTAAAAAGTTAATTTAAAATCATATTTAAATTATGATATTAAATAAAGATAATAAAAATTTGAAGAATAGTATCTCAAAACCATCCATGAAAAGGGTTATCTCACAAAAGAATTTGAGAACAAATTTGATGAATTGGAAAATATATTTCCACCAAGAATGCTCACATTGATGTCAAGGAAAAAATAATCAAGAATTATGACATTTTTTTAAATGAGAAGATAAAAACCCATGATGAAGAAGTTGGAAGAATTTGAAAAAACTATGAAAATAAATTTTCATTAATTGAAGACCCGAAGAATTCTCTTAATATGAAGTTTATAGAATTGAAAAAAAAACATGCCATTCTAGATATAACACATTTTGATTTTTCACAATTTAAAATGAAATAATATACTACAAAAAAAATTTCTAATGAGGACACTAGTGTTGAATGTATTTCATTATATTTAAATAAGATCATTGTGTCATATAATGGTAATTATCATGTAGAACTAATGTAATTATTTTTCTAAATCTATTTCCATAGAAAGTGGAGGTTTGAAAAAAAAATCTATAAAAGTATGGGTGAATCAAAATGAGGATAATATTTACACCATGTATATATTGGATAGAGTAATGAGTGTGGAATCTTGTTTTGTAAGAATAACCCAACTAGTGATAAAAGAATCCCAAAAATAACATGCTCTAAAATTTGGAAATTCTAAACAACATGTTATAAAGAATAAAAGATTTAGGTTTGTTGGAAAATAATTGTAGTGTAATAGGTTTGGGAATTTCTCATTGAATTTTCAGTAAAATCCACCAATACATGAAGCACAACAGAAGAAATTTTCAAGGGGGTCTGGATAGAGAAAAAGAAACATCCATAGATTGAAAATAATATGTCTACATCAAACCGATTTGGAAATATTGAAAAAATATATGTTGTTTTGAATGGTTTTGTTCACATAAGTTATGCATGTTCATATTAAACTTCTAAATTTGGTAAATTTTAGAAGTACAAAGTCTATTACACAAAACACTTAGAAACAGATTAATAATTATAGAATCGTAAATAGAGACATAATAATTCCAGAATATAAAATAGATAACAAAATAGTAAAATAATTAGACCATGAATATCAGAATACTAGATTAATTATGATAATCAGATTAAAATTTAAACCATGAAATTCTAGAGAATAATAGTTGACAGGATACTAGTCAACAAACAGAATCCTCAAAATAGTTTACAATAAACAAAAACTCCACCGATGAACTCCTCCTGTAATTGAAAACTCCCAAATCAAAATGAATACTACAAAATCCTTATAAAAATAGAAGGGATCCACAAAATAGGTTAACAATACTTCAAATAGATGAAATAATGCAAACAAGAGAAACAAAATAGAATGAAGTAAAATGGTTTGGCCAAACCACCAAATGGAGGAGTAATGCCCGAAGTACTGATGCACCGAATTGAGGAGGAATGCCCGAATGGAGGGGTGTAATTTCTGAATGGAGTAGGAACACCCTAAAAGAGGAGGAATTGATGAATGGAGGGGAGGAAATCTTCAGCCAATGCACCTAATGGTGGCACAAGTGAGGGAAGGAGGAACCATAAATAGAGAGGTCTTAAATGGAAAATTCATGCCATTAATTAAGGAATGACATTGAGGGATGGAGGAACCAAAGCCGACGAGGATGAATGAGAGAGAAGTCGTCAGTTGGCTAATGATCGGATGAAATTCGCGAGGAAGAGGAGAATGGTTTTGAGGGTCATTAGACAAGTGAGAGAGGAAATCCGTGAGTGAGAGAGGAATTTCCATTGCTAAAGCAACTTTTTTTAATAACCATGGTGTTATCATTTGATGTAGCCACGGGTTTTTTAAACATTGGCTATATAAGCATGGTTGTATATTTAATTTCTAGTTGTTTAAGGTTTAATTACACACATATCACTAAATGTAATAGTTATATGTTCGGCTTCAATACCTAATTCCTTGGAGGTTATAACATAACCCCCCATCCTTGGTTTATCACGGAACCAACCATCTTTGGTTTATCACGTAACAACCTGTATTTGGTTCATCATGTTACCACCCATAAAATTTCCAAGTACCATTATATAATCATAACACGTAAAATATTGGATTTTTTCAACAATTCACCTATACAATTTCATTTTCAATCACAAGAAATCATTTCAAGATATTGAAATAGTAAATCCACTTTCAAAACCATTTTCAATACCAAAGAAACCAAAAAGGGAATAAGGGATTTCTTTTCCATTTAAGAACATTTAGGATTGTAGAGGAAGCCAAATATCAAATAATGGTTATGTTGGTAGGGGATTCATTATCACCACATATGTTAAAAATATTTTTTTATCATTTAGTAAAATGCTTCATAGAAAAAATATTTCCTTTGAATGAAATTAAAATTAAAAGGGGTTTATTATACACCATATAAAATAAGGTCATGTATAAATTAAAATATGCCTCAATGAAAGGATATTGAGATGAATTCCATTACAAGGATCATATCATTATATTAAGGATATTTTTTTAATAGTCGTGTTCTAGTCAAGGAACAAAGCACTAAATTTAATTGGAAAAACAAGGATTACACAAGTATGAAATAAATGAATTTTTCTAAGATCCCTGACATAGAGTGGGTTTAAATTATAAAGAAGAATATCACACCAATGCATCTCATGAGTAACACCCATGTTGGCAAGACCATCAGCATTCTTGTAAGCATCATGATGGGTATGAGTGGTGATGCCGTTGATCTCTGAAATAGTGTTCAGGCAGTTAATCCAACGCAATTAGATTAAGGATAAATAAATGTGGATAATATATAAATACACTCAATATAAGTGGATATTTAGTGTAAAAAATCAGAGGTTATTCACACATATTCTTGGAAAAACAAAACCAATGACATGTATATTTAACTCAATGAATGGATATTGAGTTAAGATTTACCTTACCTTGAACCTGACTCATCACGTTCAATCATTATTTTCATGAATGATAAACATAGTTTAATTTCTACTTTGTTGAGAAAATTTTCAGTTTTATTAACCCTTTTATATCACTTATTACCATTTATAAAAATTAAATAATTATTTAAATTCATATTGGTCATTTTGTCGATGTTTAGTATTTGAGTAAAAAATGAACTTATTTTGATGCAAATTATCCATGTGGTCATAAGTCCATTATCTCCAAAATATTATTCATGATTTTAATATCATATATATCCATTATATATGTATTTATTATTTCCATAATATTTGGAGATATGATTTGAAATACACTGTTCATGGAGACGGTAGGTCGTAGGTATGCATGAACACTACATTAATTTAACTTTCATATTAATGTAATGAAAACTAAATGATACATAGGTATATTGTAATTAAATTATAATATATTTGTTATATATGCAACATAATTTCATTAACATCATCCTCTATGTGTTCTATTTATGTCATGAAAGATTCATATCACTTTGAGGGAGAGGTATCCCGCACTTCTTCAAATGAAATTATCATAATTACACATTATGGAATGATTAAAATAATGTTTTAAATTTAAATTACATAATCATAGTAAAAATATAAATATAACATATAGCATATATAAATAAATTTCTATCATAATGGCCACCATGATAGGTGGTATTTAAAAATTGAGCAATCCTCGTTTCGTGAGCCAGTAGTTCACCATACACAGAAACAGTATATTCATATCCATTAGATAAAGGTGTGTGTAAGTGTAGTTAGAATCATTCTCATAAAAAATGACAGTATATTTTGGATACTTTTTTTATTATTTATTCATAGAATAATAATATCATAGTTAGTGGAGAATGAAAATAATGGAAAGGAGATTGGGAGAATATGCTACCTCTAAATCAGGTAACTCCTTTTGATTTGAGCCAAAAGGTTTTCTTGAATTCCCTTATTTCCATGTTAAGTAATATGTAAGTAAGGGGGTTTTGAGAGATTATTTGAGTATAATTTGGAAGATACAAGGGGCTTTAGATGTGTGATTATGTGGTTAGAGGTGATGAATTTTTATAAGATGAAGGAGGGTCACTTTAGGAAGGTCTTGAAATATTATTTTATTAGAAATTTATTTTAGAATTATAATAGCTAAAAAGTGATATAATTCATGGAAAATATAAAAATGGGTCTACATACTCTCAATAAATAGGTTTTAGACAAGTTTAGGTAATAAAATTAACCTTATCTTTTAGCTATAACCCTTATTTGAAAACATTAACTCTTACCATGTCTTCTTATATTTTCATAATATATTGTTATTGTGGTTAATATAAAATAACAATAGAACAATAAGTGGATAATTAATAAAATTTTTAACATTATATAATTAATTTTGATGAAATTATATTTTTTGGACTATTGTATCATTTAATAAAATAGTATTTCTTTTTAAACACATTTTTGACAATTTTTACACTATTTAGAAATTTATTTTTTTAAGTCATAACAACTTGATTACTTATAAAAAAGGCATTCACTCATCCATCACTTTTCAATTAAATCCAAAAAACTCTTGGATGTCCTAAAAATATTCCAATTATATTTATTTTAATATTTATAATATCATTTAATTGAATATATCCTTAATAAGGTAATCGTTGCATTATCATTGTGTCATAAATATATTTATTTATTTATTTTCTCAAAATTATAAATAAAATACCATGATGTAGGAAATGATTTTAGATTTCTAATTACTATTTATAGATAAATAGATAAATTATATAACCCCTAATTATAATTGTTTTAGTAAAGAGATACATGTTTGTGTTATATTTCGCTTCACCTTAAATTAATTATTATAACATCTCATTTTCATACCCAAGTGGCTCTCAAATGCCAAAAATTCGGTCTAAGGATTTTTTTTGGTTTCCCATGACTTATCCAATAATATTAAGACATATGTTATGGTAGTTTATATGGTTATAATATTTTTTTTACTCTTATTTACTTAATTTACCCTTTAACTATGGTAAATAAAAATAATTACTAAAGTTACTATTCATAATGTCCAAAAAAATAAAAGGTACCTATTTAAAAAAATTGGACCTTCTGATTCCAAATATGGAACCCATTTTTCAAATTGAAAACACATAAATTTTATTAAATAATTTAAAATTAATTCTCATTGTCTAAACTAGAAAGTGAGTTTTTAAATAAAAACTATAAAAAGATTGACATGTGTTTATGTCCAATTTAAATGTAAAATTACTTCCAATGAAAAAAATGGATTAAATGATAAAAACAAATTTCATTTACACTTTAAAACAAATTAAAAGTATAATCTAAATATATAAACAAATTTTATGGAAACATAGTTTTGAATTAAAATACAGTATTTTTCATTATCCATTAAAATATGGATTTTATCAAAAAAATACAAAAAATTCAAAAAAAAATTATGTCCTTATTATAAATAATAAGTTTTTGTTTTTCAAATATAACATAAAAAATTGGCAAAAACTATATTTAAAAATGGTTCTCCATCAAAAGGTGATAAAATGATCTTTTAAGAAATATTAAAGTATTTTATGCATAAAATTGAATTCATCCTCCTTTTAAGCCTCTAAAATTTTTTAGATAAATATAAAAACATTTAAAACACATGTGAAATCATATTTTATTTATTTTTTTTCATTACCACCAATAAAACTACTAGGAATTAACTACCATTTAAAATAACAATATTATTGTTGTATTATTTTTCGGTACAAATCAATGTTGTGTGCAACGTAAGTTTTCGAAGAAACTCGTTGATTCATGTTAAGTATGATATCAAAACAAACATACCCTTTAACATAAAATTAATATGTTATTTATAAATATTAATAGATATGAAAAGGTAATATTCTTTAAATACCCGAGATGTTACATTTTCATTAATCCTATCGTTGACTCTATTTTCATTTCAATATTGTGAAAAACATTTCAAAACATGGGATGAGAATAAAAATATTAATAAGAGATACACAATGAAAGGAAACTATTAGTCCTTCAAAAGAATGTAATCCCTAAATACTTTATCATAAAGTAATACTTTTCACCTCTAAGAATTATTAGACACACATCACCAAATATAAACTCATTCCTAACCTTTTTTTGTAATCAATATATTACCATAAAACCCATATAAATCTCATATAACATATAAAGGTAACTTAGGACATAATGATTATTAAATTGAATAACCATATGGTCGACTTCCCCACATATCACCCTTACAAATAGAATAGTTATACATCCGACTTTCATACCCAAATCATTAAAGGTTATAACATAACCACCCATCCTTGTTTTATCACAAAACCTCCCATATTTGTTTTATTTCATAACCACCCATCTTTGGTTTATCATTTCACCACCCATAAAATTTCCAAGTACCATTATATAATCATAACACATAAATATTGAAATTATCAATACTTGACTCATAAAATTTCATTTTCAATCACAAGAAATAATTTCATGATATTGAAATATTCAATCCAGTTTAAAAACCATTTTCAATACCCAAACACCCATAAAAGAAATAATATATTTAATTTCATTTTAAAAAAATTAAGAATTATAGAGGAATCCAGATATCAAATAATTATTACAGAGGTAGATAAGTCATTGTTGCCGTATATGTTAAAAAATATTCCTTTTGTAATTTTTTAAAGAAAGTGAAATGCTTCATAAAAAATATTCCTTTTGAAAACCTTGGAATGAATTCAAAGTCAAAGGGTTTTTTATACCACTTGTAATAGAAGGTGATGTATAATATCAAAATATGACTCAATGAAAGAATATTGAGATAAAGTCTCTTACAAGGATCCCTTTATGAAAACATTTGAGAAAAATTAAAAATTTCCCATTTTAAAACATTGGTGTCCATAAAAATAAATTCATAAAAACTATTTTTAAAACATGGACTTAAAGTATAATTATTTATAAGAATAAATCATCAAAACATTATGATGAGATTTTGAGTTAAAAAGTCCCTTACCACTTAGGAAATACTTGAATAAGAATAATTAAAGAATAAAATTAAATAAAAATTAGAATATTATGAGAATAATTATATTCATTATATAATATTTCAAAGGGTGTTATATACACTATATAAAAGTTAATTGGTGCATAACAATAAATAAGTCTCAATAGAATGTAAATTGGGATGAAATCCCTTACCTAAATTCCAAATCATCTCATACATTATTTATAATCTTGAATAAAAAACATAGGTTAATATATAATTTCTTGAGAACCATTTTCATGTTAATTGTTTCTTTTATATTACTTATTATCATGTTATAAAAATTACATAATTATTTAAGTTCATATAGAATGTTTTATCGATATTCAGTACTTGAGTTAAAAATGAACTTGGAACGATGTAAATAGTCCAAGTGGTCTTAAGTACATCATATAAAGAATAATATTCATGGTATAATAATAAATTTTATATATAAATTATACTTTTAAATCCATTAATTAAATATTTATATGAAAAAATGAACAACATTACACTCATATAGATGGTAAGTTATATGTACGCATGAGTAAAGATTTCCATTTTTCATTGATCATTATGAAATAAAGATAAGTATTATTTTAACTTTAAATAACTATAATAAAATAATTAAAATCATATGAGTCTTTTAAATATTTTTATATATATTATCTAAGCTATGTTTTGATTAAAAATAGATCACATCGCTTCGTGGAGGTGATAGTTCACATGTGCGCACGAACAATGTTGTCATTTTTATGTGCATGGAAATTAAGAAAATACATGATATATTATTCTATAATAATGATAAATATGTCATTAATATCACATATTAACATTAATTACATATTTATAACTAGTCTTTAGATACTTTAATGAAAAATGAACCATATCGGTTCGTGAGGCAGTAGTCTGCTGTACACATGAACGAAAAGTTCATTTCGCATTTGATGAAATTGGAGATGAATTTAGGTGATGATACCAACATAATAACATCTAAGTATATTAATTATACTATATTCATTATCTCATTATGGTTTGAGGATATTTTATGTAAGTGGAATAAGAAATAAAATAGAAATACTTAAAGAAAATGATACCTTTTCTTTAGTTGATCACCATTGAAGAACAACTTAAAACCTTTAAGAAGGGTGGCATGCCTAATATATGGAATAAATAATTTGGGTATGTATTTTTGGATGGTTTTTGGATAGATATACGATGAACCAAATAGTTTCTAAATTGTGAGTAATAGAGAAGATTGGGTACCTTTTTATAGGAGAGCAGATGGGCACAATGGAAAATCTTAAAATATTAAATTAATATCAACTAATTTTTTAATAAAAATGACTCCAACTTGACTTTTGTCTAAGTTAGTATGATTATATTTCTGAATAGTCTCAACTATTAATTTTTAGACATGTTTTGATTTCATTTTAAACCTTATCATTTCATTTTACCCTTAATTACTTGCTTTAAATTTTAATTATGCTATCAACATTTTAAATATTAAAAGGATATAAATTTTACTTATATAGGGTCAATTTCACATAAATGGTAACTTTATGAACTTTTAGACCTTATAATATACACTTTTAAAATTTTAAATATTTTTATGATTTTTAAATAATTTAATAAAATTTTATTTTTATAAAATATCAATAGTGTCAATTTTGATAGTATTCACTCAATTGATTTTAAAATTAATGTAGATAGATAACATAAACACCATTTAATAGAAATATAATATTTAATATTGAACTATAAAATTCATGTATTTACCTAATTAATTTGACAAATATTAGTTTTAATATTTTCCATATCATTTATTTGACATTTCTATTAATAAAATAATCATTATATCATTGTTGTGTCAGTATTTATGGTAATCATTTAATATATAAAAATTCTAAATAAATTCCAAAAAATTTATATAATTTCATTATATTTATGGATACTATTTATTATCGATTTTTTATCATTTTTGTCACTATATCAAAATAACTATACTTATACGAAATAAGAGGGTCACATGTTGTCACTTTATTTTGTTTTAATAATATTTATATTACTTTCTTGGAAATAATTAAATTAAATGAGTCAATTATGATCCTTGGATGTTAAGGGATGAATTTTGTTCATCCAATAGTGTTTTTTTATGTGTTCGAGTACTTTTTTTGTCATTTTCGTATTTTTTGTTACCCTAATTTACCTGATTTACCTTTAAAAGTGTTAAATAAAAACTATCCGAGTTTCTATTTATTATGTCAAAAAAATTAAAAGAAACCGATAAATATAATTTGGACCCAATTATTTTAAATATTTAACATATTTTTAAAAATTTAAAACATAAAAGTTTCATTAATTAATTTTAAATTATTCCTCGTTGAAAAAATGATAAAACATGTTTTTTACAAATTAAAATCATTAAAAGATTGACATGTGTTTATAATAAACTTCAATGTGAAATTAGTTCCAATGACCAAAATTAGATTAAATGATAAAAATATAATTTTATTATAATTTCAAGATAATAAACATGATAATTTAATATTATAATTAATTTAGACGAAAAAGCTATTTAGAATTAAGACACGATATTTTTCACTATTAATTAAAATATGTATTTTATCATAAAAACACCAAAAATTAAACCAAAGTAAATTTTTATGTCCCAATTCTAAATAAGAAGTTTATTTTTTCAAGTATAACTTATTAAAGTGGAAAAAGTAAATTTAAAATGGGTTCACCGTCAAATGTTGGTAAATGCCTTTTTTGAAAAATACTCCTTTTATGCATAAAATTGAATTTGATCTCATAACATGTCTACAAAACATATAAGATAAATTTTAAACATTGTATTGAATTTATATTTCATTAATATATTCAAGAAAGGGTGATTTTATTATTTTATAAACCCAATTATTCACACTTAAATAGTTTTTTTATAAAAACACATCCTTTATATTCAATTGGTTTGTATTTTCATTTCTAATTTATTTGATAACCCAATAATCATCATTATGTAGAAAAAATTAAACCCTATTTTAATTATTTTTTTAATATTTTTCATTCCCAGCACTCTAACAACTAGGTTATAATGGTAAATTTTAAATAATAATATTTAGTTGTTAGGTTAAGCTCAATATGGCGTATCATGTACGCTATTGAACAAAGTATTTCTTTTTATAGACTTGAGATTCTACATTCTCCAACACTTTTAGAAATTTATTCCTCTCAATTTAAAATTTGGTTCAGTAACTAAGGTATGACTTTTCAAAATACCTTTATATCAATCCCACATCAGAAAATGGATTAATAAGAAATCTATTTTAAAAAAATTGGGAAATATGATGGTCACATGAGATAAAACGTGCTATGATTCCATGTAGGAATACATGGATATGGAATAAAAACTAATATTAATGTTCTGATGGAGAGTTATAGAAAACATTATCAAGAGAAAGTTAACAATCACAAAACCAAAAATTTGTGATCGATTACAAGATCATTGATTACTTAGTAAGAAAATTAAAATGATAATGTATTTGTTGTAAGGTCCTTTTCATCAAGTTGAGTAATTCTATTACTACCTAGATTTAGATCATTAGGAAGTATAATTAATTCAAAAGTATAGTTTCATCCTGTAGTAAATTTCCACCATAATATTGTATTTTTCTCCAAATTATGAGTATTTAAGATGAATTTTTCATGACTGAAGCACTAGAATCAAATTATATAGAATCACACGATCCAAAAAATATTAACTATCTATTTATAATATCTTAAAACATTAACCAAAATAAAAATTGTTAGTACAAGATAATAAAATTATCTAAAACAAATAAACCTTAGGATGACAAAACGCCACTTTTAATCTCCAAAATCCAACTATAATACCAAAATTTCAATATAGATCATTTAATAAATAAATGTCATAAAAATCCCAATAAATAGTCCAAACTAAGTTTTAAAACAAAAATTTTGAAGTATTTGATCACATAGTCTTCTAGGAAGAATTTTTATAATTATATCCAATTAAATTAAAAAAAACCATTATGTCTTATATCAAAAAAATATTAATCTAATTACATAATATCCAAGATAGGTTAATCATTTCCATAAAAAACCTAAATCACCAAAATTACATAATAAAATCATAGATTCTTCAAAAATATAATTCATCATTTTCAATTAAAATACCATATTATTCTTTTTACCCTGATCATATAAGATTCCCAAAATAGCAACTATCTTCCAAAACAACATCCATCACTTAACATCGAAAATCATTTCCCAATACCATGGGTATCCATTTGATAAAACATAATTTCCAAAATAAATTTATTCTTAATCCCTAAACTCATTTAACTAAACATAAAAAGTCATACTAACCGGAAACTTCACGTAGGTCAATGGTAAGTGATGCACCTCGTTTGCCCTTTGGTTTTTGGTTGGATTCATGTATCCTTGTTCTACGTGATAGGTTTTCACTCATCCTATGGGTTTTCCTTTTTCAAAAACAATATAATTCTAAAAATATGATAAAGTCCTAAAAAATAATCATAACATTTTTTAACATCAAAGGTTATATAATACCTTTCAATTAGTATCCCAAAAATTAATAACCCATAATTACCTCAAATCTGAAAGTATCTAAAAATATTTTTAGTAACCTTAAAAGATCATAACATTTATCCTGAAAATGGATTGTAAGACATTAAAATTATAATCAACTATGAAATTATAAACTCGTGATGATATCCCTAACTCTTTAAAAAAACCTTAATCTCCAAAGTTGTTTAAACCATCCTCTAATACCAAATATAAGGCCCCATCCATAAACATTACATAATCATGAGTTAAGTCAATAATTTGACTTTATTTCACACTGAGGAACTTTTTATGTTTTGATATTTGTAGAACTAATCCAAAAATCATACAAAATAACTCAAATATTACAAAATATACACTTCTGATCACTATACATTTTTTCACAAAATGAAATTTTTCAAAAAGACACATTGTTTCGTTTCATGTTTAATCAATAAAACTTTTATTTGATATCATCCTTGACTCTATTATCCTTTAAAACCTATAAAAAACATTTCAAAACATGGTATAAGCATAAAAATATCAGCAAGGGATGCACAAATAATGAAAATATTTAGTCTATCAAAAACATGTAAACCATGAATACGTTATCATAAAGAAGTAATTTTCACCTCTAAGATGTAGTAAATACACATCACATAATATAAAATTCTTTCATACCTTTTTTTGTAAGAAAAACATTACTATGAATCCCATACAAATCACATATAACATATAAAGGTAACTTAGGACATAATCATAATTGAATGGAATAACCATACAATCAAATTCCACACATATCAACCTTACAAATGGAATAGCCATAAAATCAGCTTTCATACCCACAGAACCAACCGTCTTTTGTTTATCAAGTAACCACCAATCAAATTTCCATGTACCATTATTTAATCATAACACATAAATATTCTAATTATCAATTTTTCACTCATAAAATTTCATTTTCAATCGTAACAAATCATTTCAAGATATTGAAATAGTCAATACACTTTCAAAACCATTTTCAATACTAAAACACACAAAAAGGTAATAAGGTATTTCATTTCATTTTAAAAACATTAAGTCTTATAGAGGATGAAAATTATTAAATAATGGTTACGGTGGTGGTGAAGTCATTGATGCTGTTTATGTAAAAAAAATATTACTTTTGTCTTTTTTTAAAGAAATTAAAACACTTCATAAAAAATATTTATTTTAAAAACCATGGAATTAATTAAAAGTTAAATGGGTTTATTATAAACCTTATAAAATAAGGTGGTGTATGACATCAAAACATGCCTCAATGAAAGGATATTGAGATGAATACCCTTACAAGAATCTCTTTATGAAAACATTTGAGTGAAATTCAATAGTTAAAATTTTAAAGAATTCATGTCCATATAAATAAATTTATAAATATAATTTTTAAAGCTAGGATATAAAATATAATGATTTAAAAGAATAAATCACCAAAACATTATGATAAGGTTTTGAGTTAAAAAGTATCTTACCACATGAGAAATACATGAATATAAATATTTAAAGAACCACATTAAAAAAATATAATATAGTGAGAATAAGTATATTAATGATATAATATGTCATAGGGAGGTATATACACCATATAAAAGTGAATTTGTATATAATAGTAAATAAGTCTCAATGAAATGTAAATTGAGACAAAATCCCTTACCTCAAGTCTAAATCATCTCATACATTTTTTATCTTCCTGAATAATAAATATAGGTTAATTAGTAATTTCATGATAAACTTTTTCAAGTTCATTATTAATTTTATATCACTTATTATCATGTTATAACAATTACGTTATTATTTACATTCATATCTAATGTTATGTCAGTATTATGTGCTTGAACCTAAAATGAATTTGGTACGATGTCAATAGTCCATGTTCTCATAATTATATCATATCCATAATAATATTCATGAAATAATAATAAATTTTATATATCAATTATACTTTTAAATACATTCATTAAATATTGATATGAAAAATTGAACAATATTACAATCTTGGAGACGGTAAGTCGTACGTACGCATGACTAATGTATTCAATTTTTATTTTATCATTATTGAAAGAAGGTAAGTCCTATTTTATATTTTAAATATGTTCATAACATAATTAATGTCAAATTAATCATTTAAATATTCTTATATATATTATCAAATTGATGTGGTGATTAAAAATGAATCACATTGTTTCATAGAGATGATAGTTCACACGTACACACGAAGGATGTTATCATTTTTCTACGCATGGAATGTAAGAACATAATTGATGTATTATTATATTATAATGATAAATATGTCATTAATATCATACATTAAAATAAATTCCATATTTATAACCAGTTTTGAGAGGTGGTATTGAAAAACAAACCATTTCGGTTCGTGAGGCAGTAGTCTGTTGTACACACGAACAAAAAGTTCATTTCCCATTTGATGAAATTGGAGATGGATTTAGGTGATAATATTAACATAATAAAATATAAGTAAATTTAATATTTTTTTTATTATATCATCAAGATTTGAGGATATTTTAAGGTAGTTAAATAATAAATAAAATAGAAATACTTAAAGAAAATGCTACCTCTTCTTCAGTTAATCGCCTTTGAATCGCACCTTAACACCTCTAAGGAGGGTTTTATGCCAAAACTAAGGCCTCAAGAATATGGGGAGGTATTTTAGGATTTTTTTATAGATAATTTCTAAACCAAATTTTTCTTTCAGTGTTATAAATCAAGAATAGTGGGTACCTTTTTATCGGAGAGGGGAGGGGCACCCATGGAAACTCATAAAATATTAAATTAATATAAATTAATTTTTAATTCCAAATGACTCTATCTTGAGTTATATCGAATATATGATGAGGATAGTCTTAAATATTCTCAAAAAATAATTTTTATACATGTTTTTATTTCATTTTACCCTCAATTAGTATCTTTTAATTTTAATTATGGTAACAACGTGTTATATATTAAAATGAAATAAATTTTACTTATATGGGGTAAATTTCAAATAAATGGAAAATTAATGAACCTTTAGAAATTATAATATCCACTTTTTAATTTTTAATGTTTTTTATGAATTTTAAATAATTTAATAATATATTATTCTTATAAAATATTAATAGTGTTGATTTTGACATTATTTATTTTTTTGAATTTAAATAAAATCTAACAAGAGAGATAACTTTAAAAAAACAATTTAATAGACTTATAATATCTCATAATCACCTATAAAATTCATTTAGTACCCTAATTAATTCTAATAATATTTAATTTAATATTTTTCATATCATTTATTTGATATTTCTATTAATAAAATAATTATTGTATCACTGTTGTGTCAGTATTTATGGTAATTGTAAAATCTATAAAGAATAATAAATAAATTAACTTGTTGTGTAGGATTTCATTAGATTTATATATAATATTTATGATTGAAGTTTTATAATGATTATCCCTATATTAAAATTAGTATACTTATAAGAATTAAGAGGTTGACATGTTGTCACTCTATTTTGTTTTAATAACGTTTATATCACTTTCATGGAAAAAGTCTATTAAATAAGTCAATTCCTATACTTAGGTGTTAAGGTTATAATTTTATTCATATAAAATTATTTTTTAATGTGTTGTAGTAATTTTGATGTCCTTATCATATTGTTAGTTACCCTAATTTACCTGATTTACCATTAAGCGTGTTAAATGAAAATTACCGAAGTTACTATTCATAATATAAAAAAAAGTAACATATTAACATAATTTGGATCAATTGATTGAAAATACTGAACCCATTATTTAAAATTCAAAAAACATAAGTTCTAGTAATTAATTTAAAATTAATCCTTGTTTACAAAAAGGGAAAAAATGTTTTTAAAAAGTAAAAACCATCAAAAGATTGACATGTGTTTATTTTCAATTTTAATGTGAAATTACTTCCAAGGATAAAAATATGATTTCATTACAAAAATATAATATAATTTTTCGTTGAAACAAATTAAAATGATAATTTAACAATATAAATAAGTTATATGACAAAACATTTTTGAATTAAAATGCAGTATTTTCCACTATTCATTAAAATATGAAATTTATCAAAAAATTACCCAACATTTAACCAATGTAAATTTTGATGTCCCAAATCCAAATAAGAAGTTTATTTTTTTCAAATAAAAATTATAAAATTGAAAAAAACTATATTTAAAATGGGTTCTCCATCAAAAGGTGGTAAAAATGCCTTTTTTGAAAAATACTCATTTTAGAATAAAATTAAATTTGATCTTAAATAATGTCTAAAAAACATATAAGATGAATTTTAAATATCTAATTGAATTTATATTTCATTAAAATAATCCATCAATAGTGATTTTATTATTTTATTAAAACAATTATTCTCTCTTAAATATTTTATTATACAAACACATCCTTTATATTCATTTTGTTTGTATTTTCATTTCTAATTAATTTTCTAACAAATTAATCATCTTTATATAAACATGTATAAACCCAATTTTCATTATTTTGTTAATATTGTTCATTCCTTCTATTCTAATGGGTAGGTTATAATGGTAACATTTAAATAACAATATTTAGTTGTCTATTTAATCTTGGTATGGCGTATCATGTACGCTATCAAAAATGTATTTCTTTTTAAAGACTTGAGAAGCTAAATATTTGTTCCATAAGATTATAAAACATTCATCATATCATAAAAAATTAAATTAAATGGGTTTCATAAACATATCATTATGTCATAACATGCATAAAGGATACATGTCTAATAATCATTTCATCATTTCATCATAGTATAACTCCTTAAAAGAATTCGGTTTCATAAGGATTTTATCATGGTATAAACCATGGGAGAAAATGGGTTTTATAAAAACCTTTTCATTATAGACGTAATAAATCCAGATAATTTATAATAATGGTATACTTAGATCAAATCTCTAATAAAGAAAAAGTAGCATCCAAGTTTTTCAGCTTATATGGAAAAACATTTTGAAATATCACTTGGAACATTTCTTGAGGAAAATAACTTTATTTGAAAAATAATTTATAAATCTAAAAAATCATATAATATTTTGGAAATTATTTTGTTTCAAACAAACTTTGGAAACATATAAAATAATATTTAAAAATGATTTTTAAATTTATTGAGGAAAATATCATTTCATATTTAACAAAAAAACACTTAAAAATAAAACATTTTCTGAATACTTTCATTTAAAAATATCCTTGAATGATATAAAGGAAGCTTCAGATCAATTATTATTCTTAAAAATAGAGAATTTTTTCAATTTCTTACACATTAAAATGAATATTCCTTTCATGTTTTTAATAAAATCTAAATGAACATTATTTAGAAATTGATATGAATATTCCTTTCAAAATATTTTTATGAAATTATAACAAGGGTAAAATTTAATTTATCGAATCATTTAGATAATTTTAAAAACATTTTTGAAAATAGATTTAGAAAACATGGTTTTGGAATAAAATTTGGTTTTTACCAAAGAGAGACATAATGTAAACTTTTTATAAAAATAATATTTTGGAATCTTGAGTACATAAAGAGAATATAATGAAGGTAAAACATGTATTATCATGACATAACTATAATAAATTAATATTAATTTGTTTCATTGGAGATTTATCATAAGAGTTTATCATCCAAAACATAATCATAATCAATCCTGATAAATTATGATATTGTAATGTAAAATAGTTACCACTTTGGTATCATTGAATTATAATCCCCATAAAGGAATAACATTAAATTAATCATTAAATATCATGATAAAAAATAAATTCATGATATTACATTTCAAAGGGTCTGTATATAAACCTCATAAAATAAGATAGGTTCATGACAGAACATATATCTCAAGGAAGTCAAATTGAGACCAAATTATCTTACCATAATTCTCATTTTCTATCATACACATTAAAACTATTTTTATAAAAATATAAGTTTATTAAAAATATATTAAATAACTATAAATATATATATCATACCACATATGATTTACTTATGAGATTACATTATCCATTTATTAACAATTCCAAATTAAATTCACATTTTGGGCAAAAACTCTTTTTTTCAAGTATGTTTTTTTATTTGTGTTCCAATTAAATTCATCATGTTTACATAATATGAAGATTGTTATAAATGTTATAAAAATATATATATATATATAGTATATATTTTTATAATGTAACCCATAAAACTTAGAGACCATAATTGAAATATATTTTTCATGGAGATGGTAGGTCGTACGTACGTAGGAACATTGTTTCAATTTTCTTGACGGATTGAAATAAAGAATGAAAAATAATATATTAAAATTATAGATTTATTATGATGAAATATTTATAATTTATATTAATTAAATTTATATATACCACCTTCCATTTAAATCATATGTGAAAATGAGCCTCATCATTTCGTTATAAAATATTCTACCTTACACATGAGTGACATTATCATATCCACCGAAGAATATTATGTAATAAATTATATGGGATGTAATAATTAAAGAAGTATAATAATGTCACAAGTATCAAATTCATGCACAAGATGATTTTACATTAACTATATATCTAATAATAATAAGTTTATAAATATAAACTTAAATTTAATTATTTCTATTATTTAAATTTCAATTAAAACATTATTCATTTGTGATTATTTTAAATAATTGAAATGGAGAAACATTATGCACTTTAAATTTTTTTTTGAAAATCATGTTTTTTAAACCCAAAAATAATGTTATAACAAAATAAAATATAATGTTAATTAAATAGTAATTGAGGGGGTAAATATAACTAAATAATAATTATTTTAATTTAAAACATATTAGTGCATTTATATTACATTAATTATTATTATTAAAATATTGTTTTACAGAAATCATTATTTTTCATTATTCTTTGAAAAATCAATATTTTCTAAAAAATTCGAAAATATTACCATAAGTTAGTTTTTATATAATTATTTAAATAATGAAGTTAATTTTATCAAATAAATTTTACAATATATTTATAATTTAATTATAATATTTTCTTTTAAAAATAAATAAATAAATTTTTTGATGAAAACATATTTTTAATTAATAAAATTAATTTTATAAAAATTGATTGATTATTTACTAAAAATTTAAAAATAATTTTATACTGAGTATAAAATTTATATTTATATTTAATAAAGTAGTTAATATTATCTATAACCTCATATTAAATGGCTTGTTTATAATATAAATATTTAAGATAATATTATTTCATGGTTTATTAAAGCTCTATGTTTTGTGTCATGCACACTATTGAAGAAACTCATTGTTACGTGTAATGGAATCTAAAATAATGGTTTTTTTAATGAATGATTTTGAAAAAAATACATTTGGTTGAAAAAAATCATAAAAACTCCGGGAATCACATTCTGACCATGTTAAAATGAATTTAACACACAAAATTCATCACTCTAATACAACAAAAATGAGGATTCTTTAGCCTCATCATTTCCACAGGTTCCTATATTGCTTCACAAAACTGGTGTATTCATGAAAAAACATTGACCAGGTGAGTTGTCTTTGTTCATAGAACATTCTTTGCGTGAACTAGAATCTTCACAAGCTATTCCTTATAAGAATGATCATTCTCTAGTAGTATGACCAATAAGTTTACTATATATGAAGGATCTCGTATGTACTTTCTTAGGAGAGATACATGTAACACATTATTAAATTTAGAGAGGTTTTGTGGTAACTCCAACTAATAATATACTTTCCCAATATGATCAATAATTATAAAAGGGCTGATATACCTGGAGAACAGTTTTAAATTATTTCCAAATCTCATTACCTTCTTCCACGGTGAAAATATTAGAAACATTCAGTCACCAACATCAAATTCAAGATCAAACTGATGGTTTCCATTCTAATATTTCTTCCAACTCTAAGATACCTTTGTGTGATTGATGAATGAAACTAAACATATCTACCATTTCTATAATGACCCACTCTTTTCATACATAGATATTTAATCTAAATATATGAATATTCATATTACTATAAAATAGATCAACTTCATATTCTTTTAGTGTATTTGGAAAATGGAAATAGAAACAATAGGTTAAAAAAATTATACATCGTATCCCGTTAAATCCTTTTTAACAAGATCCCTTTTTGATATATCAAACTTAATACCTTTCTTTGTATCCTGTAGAAAAGAAACATATGAAAAGGGTGAGCTTAGATGCTCATTAAGTGTAAAAAATAGAGATATTAATCATAAAATAAATATGATGGTATAATAATATGAACATAAAATTTGAAAATTTATACCCTACATATCAATGATGATAATATTGAGTCATAGAATAAATCATATAAATTCAGAAGCCCATAATCATAAAAGAATAGCTTTCAAATAAAATGTGGAGTTACTAAAAACAAATAATAATATAAAATAATCTCATAAGTAGTCAAAGATATTTTCCAAGATTACCATATTGGAATGGGTTCACTCCCAAAATAATCATAGTTTTCAAGGTTCACTCCCAAGACTATCATGGAGAACAAATTCCTTTACTGAATCGGTTTCACCTTCTGTTCCAGTTCTATAGGAACCAAGTTCAATGCCCATTACAGTCATGTCAATATCATTAGATATAATATTATTACCCAATGCATTGGAGGGAGATATATTTATCACCCATAAAATAATTAAAACCATAAATAAATGTTCCATAAGAATATAAATCATTCATCATATCAAAACCCATGAAAAGAAATAGGTTTCATAATCATTTCCTTATAGAATAACCCATGGAAAATAAATGGGTTCAATAAATATAAATACATTATAAACATGAAACAACCATTAAAATTAAATATATAATTTCATGTAATAATATCCCCAATAAATAATAACTAACATTTAATAATGTTATCTTAAATAGAAACTAATTTTGGTAGATCACTTGAAATAATTCTTGAGGAAAATATGTTTTCTATTTTTAAAAAAAATTCGAAACATTTAGGAATCATTTTTCCTTGAAAATAATCTTTAAAATTTATTAATTATTCTTTGAAAATATATTTTAGATATCTTTGAAATCATTTTCCAAGAAAATTATTAAAGGATCATTTAAAAACATTTGGGAAAACATTCTTAGAAAACGTGGTTTCTAAATAAAAAAATTCTGACTAAAGAGATAGTAACATTACATAAAACATATAATATCATGAAAAGAATTAAATTCATGATAAAACATTTTAAAAGTATGTATCTACCACTTGTAAAATAATATAGGTGTATAATATAACATATGACTCAAAGGAGGAAAATTGAGACAAAATTACCTTACGGATGTGGTAACTTTTTAACTGTAAACCCCATGAAAGAGAGATCAAAAAATGGATATGTTAATACCCATAAATTTATTTTTAATGATAATATATTAATTTTTTGGGATTTATATATAGAAAAAATCATAAATAAGTTGTTAATAAGTAAAATATCTCACATAAAAAAAGTGGGACGAGAAATCCTAACCTCATGTTTCCCTTTATTTTTTTCATAATTAAACTTCATATATAAAGGTTATGATAATATAATTAATTTGTTAAAAACCATTATTAATGTTTTTAATACATTATATTATATATTTATAACATATTACCACCCACTCATTAATATTATTTCGTGTTTTTCATTGTTTTATGTGAGTTCATTTCACGATATTCATGATTGGTTCTTTTGTGTGTAATTATGGATTTTATTATCAAATGGAAATAAAACCCCATACGTGTAATGAAATGTTATTAATTCACTTAAATAATTTTAAATTTTATCATTTATAATTTTATTTCATACATGAGTTGATTCATTTTATAAAATTTTTACGATAAATGTTTTGCTTAATTTGGCGATTTTTCTGACCATAGAAAACTAGTTTTGTTTTTTTAATATTATGTATATATATTATTTAAATAAAATTAAATAGGTTATAATATACCTATTACATTCATATTTAACATGAATAATATTTTTATGATCATCCATTAAATCAGTAATGTAAATATAATAAAACCATTATTAACAAAGACGATTAACCGCCATAATTTGGACAATAGTTTCACTTCTTTGAATAAGAGGATGTAATAAAAGGGATGGATATGAGATATTCCATTAAAAAATTATAATTCTAGTATTTACATGATCATGTAATTATTATCCATGATGGATGAAGTATATGGGTATAAAATTGAATTAAAAAATAAATTAATAGAGTTACATTGATAAAATTACCTCTTTGATATCACCTCCTTGAGAGAACCTTGAGGGCCTTCTATTTGGTATTTTGGTGAGACAAGAATCATTATGTTATTTTGAGAGTTATTAAAATAGTTTTGAGTTTATATTTTTAGAGATTAAATTATTTTGAGTCCAAATGGGGTGGTGAGGGTTGACATTTATACTTGAGGAGAGGTGGCTTTAAGTGATTAAAATAATGACTATTTTATATTTAAATCCAACCACATTGAGGTGACATTAATTTCTTGGAATTTGTTTAAAAATTAATATTTTATAAGATTTTTAGGGTTCATAAATACCTAAAAACGTTAAATTTTTTAATTTTTAGGTATGTTAATATTTTACCTTTTAACTTTATCCCCTATCACTATTTACCAATACTGGAGTAAATAATTTATTATCCAAAGTAATGTTTTTATACCCAAAAATAAAATTGACAATTAAACATAATTTGGAAAAAATAATTCAAAATATGGAATAAATTTTATCAAATTCAACTCATATAATTGAAAAAAAATTATTTAAAATTAATCCCACATATGCAACATGAAAGTGGGTTTTTTAAGTGAAGAGTTCAAAAGTTTGAAATATTTTTACATCCAACATCAATGTAAAATTTATTATAATGAACTAAATTTGACTTAATAATGTATAATTGATCTAATTATACTTTTAAAAATAAAAATATAATTTAACCATATAATCATATTAGATGAAAAAATAGTTTTCAATTAAAATTCAACATTCTTCACCACCTATCAAAAAATGAAACTTAACCGAAAAATACCATACTTTTACCCTAACATAATTTTGATATTATTATTTAAAAAACAAACTTTATTATTTCAAATATGTATTATAAATGTTTAAAAATTTATATTTAAAATATATTCACCAATAAAAGACAACAAAATTACCTTTTAGAAAAAATATAACCTTCATGCTTAAAATTATATTGATTCATATCTTAAACCTATAAAACATATTGAATTAATTTAGAAACATTTGAATGAATATATAACATATAAATTTCATTAATATATCTACCTAATAGTTATTAATTTAATTCATTAATAAAAAATTCCATTATAGTCATAAAAATAGTTTTTTATAAATATTATTCCTTTATGTTCAGTTGGTTTTTTTATTTTTATTTCTAATTATCAGTAGCAATGAATTCATTTTATAAACATGTATAAACTATATTTTCATAATTTAGTTAACCTCATTTATTTTTACCATTCCAGCAGCTTGGTGATAACCATCAGTAAAATAATAATATTTTTGGAGTTCATTTAAGTTCGATGGTTTTGTAAAGTGTGCTATAGTATATATTAAGTTAATTTAAAAATAAATAAATAGAATAAAATCTTGTGGTGTTACATTATACCACCCTTAAAATTAATTTCTCCATCAAAATTTGTTACTTTGATATAAATAGCTGATGATAAATTTACCTCATCACATCTTTGGGTTCCCACATAGCTTCTAAAAATTATTGTTTTCACCATAAAACTTTAACCTGGTGAGTGGTATTGATTTTTAGAACATTATCTCTAGGATAAAAAATCATTATAGGTTGTTCTTCATAAGAAATATCTTACTCCAGTGGTATGACCACTTATTTTAGTACATAATGAGAACCAATTATGTACTTACTCATGTGATATACATGTTACATATAATTAACATGAGAGAGATTTAGTGGAATCGTTAGTTGATAAGATACCATCCCAATACGATCAAGAATTTCAAAAAACATCATCCTAAAAATTTTAAATTTCACTTATAATAATAAAGTGGGTGTTTTAAAATTTACTCTTGGAAAAACCCACATCATAAAATTGGGTCAATAAAAAATCCCCTTAAAAGAGGGAAAGTAAAAGGTGAATATCACTACATAACTAGGATTCTAATTTGGATAACATTAGTGGAAATGGAAAACATGGACCTAGAAGAGAATTATAATAATAAAGTTCAGATTTAGAATGATAGATAAAATGGTCATTATAAGGTTAACGACCACAAAACTGTAGACTAAACAGTTCTACAAAAGGACATTAATATCATCATAAATGAAATTAATTGGATAAAATTTTATTTAAAAATAATTTACGAAGATATGCTTACCTGATTTTATCTCATAAGTAGAATATCACTAATTGATTTTTTTAATCAATTTTTTCTTTATCTCTCACTCTCAAAAATGAATTTGATGTTTTAATTCCTAAAAATGTAGTGGATTATAAGATCTATAATGGGATTACCAGTCAATACTTCTATCTCTAGTTATCTTCATAATGAAAATGGTTTGAACAAGTTATTCAATATGTATAAATCGTTATATGGTTAAGTGATATATTAATATCTAAAACATAATAAAAAGATCAATGTAAAAAATTTCAAAAATGTTTACCCTTATAAAGCATCCAAAATATTAAAATCCATAACTTTTGAACGAATTTTACTTATTTTCCAAAAATTAACTTACCATTAATCCCCCAAAAAACATTATGTAGCTCTTAATTTTCACATACTAAACATTTTAAGATTGTTAACATATATTCTCTTGAAACATGGTGATAAGTATAATTACCATAAAACCATTGTTAACACATGAATTATTTAAAAAATTAACTCTTTTATCATACCATAAATTAAATAATTCTATAAATTAAATAAATAAACCACATTTTCATCATATTACTAATCAGTTCCAAGGTCATTAATATTATCCCATTAATTTTGTCACCTAAAACATCTCTTTATCTCATTATTATCCCAACATCATGCATGCATTAGTGTTTATCATTCATTTAGTCATGTTTTCTCCAAAAATATAACCTTACAATTAAATCAATTTTATAGTACATCATTATCATTCAACATATCTTTCCAAGTCCTTAATGACGTCATATTCAGAACAATGCATATAAATTTCATAATTTTTATAAAATAATATTTTAATATCAGTACATAAACACTTCATTCATTCCATGTACATCTCAAACTATTAACTGAGATTCATAATCTTAATCCATAACACTTATTTTATTTCACATGTCATTTATAGTCTCAACATAACCATTACATGTACCACATTTCTGATTTTCTTTACAAAATTTTCTCTAAGGACATATATTTTCATAATTCCTATACATTATACATTTAAAGAATTCAAATATTTATAATACCTTAGGGATACCAGAATTCCCATCCATTTTCTTAACTAAACTCTTTATATTCCTTTATAGTTACTTACTTTGTGTCCTTTATGTCCATAGTCAAAATATCTTCCTTTTATTTCAAGGCATCCACTTGGGTGTTCCTTCCCACATTATTGACATGTATGAAACTCAATCTTCTTTCCTTCATGTTATCCACTACCCAAAATCTTAGAGAACACTTTCCTTCTATTATTTGGTGATTATAAGAGTTTATTATGGTATAAATTGTTAATTGTGTTCCTTGAGAACTGGTTAGGCATAATCATAATTCCTTTTACTCTAGTCATCATCCCATTTTGACATATCATTAGAAAATAGTATATCACATTCAATTTTAACCCAATTACTTTTGTTTTTCACCATTGACGAAATCCAAAAATAATAGTGTGTGTGTCACTAATAATACTAGGAAAACCAAATATTCAATGTAAAATACATATAAAATTTCAATCCATGATACCTTATGATTAAACCTAGGTTATTCATGATTATTATCAATACTCTAGTACAGTAACCTAGAGTTACACATAGAGTTATTTTTTTGGTTTTCACATCATTGTTTCCAAAGGTTAACTATACCTTTACTTTGATATCAACTATAATGACCCTCTCTTTTTATACATAGATATTATATCTAAATTGATGAATATTCATATTACAACAAAAAATCACATAATGTTAAGGGTTTAATGAATTTAATAGCTTGGAAACAAAAACATAGGTTCATAAAACATCTAAATTTCCTCCCACTTATTACTTTATAACTAGAACCCTTTTTGATATATTAAACTTAATACCTTTCTTCATATCCTAGGGAAAATAAACATATGAAATGGGTGGTATCATTTTATCAGTAAGGGTAATAAATAGAGATATCAATCATAATATAATCATATGGGTATAAAAATACAAACATAAAATTTGAAAATAATTACCTTTAATGCCAATGATCATAAAATTTATTCCTGTAATAAATCATAACAATTCCTAAGACTTGAATCATAAATGAATTACTTTCAAATAAAACATGGAATTTTGGAAAATAAAAAATCATATAAAATCATTCCATTAGTAGTCAAGGATATTTTCCAATACAATCATCCTGGAATAGGTTCACTCCCCAAACCATAATAGTAGTCAAGGTTTACTCTAAATACTATCATGGTGTACACAGTCCTTCACTGAACCAATTTCACTTTCCGTTCAAGTCTTGTATGAATCGAGTTTAATACCCATTACAGCAATGTCTATCTCATGAGATATAATATCATTTCCCAATGCATTTGAGGGAGATATAGTTCTCACATGTCACATAATTAAAACTATACATAAGTGTTCCACAAAAACATAATTCATTCATCATGTCAGAACCCATGAAAACATATTGGTCACATAAACATTTCATAATAGCATAACATATGGAATAGAAACGGGTTTCATAAATATCAATCCATGATAAAAATAAAACAACCATTAAAAGAATAAGTAAAAATTTCTTGAATAATATACCAATTAAATCATATGTAACATTAAATAATTTTATCTTATATGAAAACTAATTTTGAGAGATCACTTGAAATAATTCAGGAGGACAATTTCCTTTCTATTTTGAAAAATGAATTTTATATCATAAAAAATTTATCAAACCACTTACATTGAAAAAAAAACCTTTAAAAATAATGATTAAATGTTAAAAAATTAATTTGAATCATCTTTAAAATCCTTTTACTTGAAAATTATTAAAGGATCATTTAATTACATTTTTGAAAACATTTTTAAAAAACATTGTTTTTGAATAAAAACATTTTCTGACCAAAGAGATAATAACATTACATAAAACATATAATAACATATAAAAATGTATTAATTATAAAACTTGTTAATGTTAATTATATACTCCTCATAAAATAATATAGGTGGATAACATAACATGTGTCTCAAAGAATGAAAGTTGGGACTAAATTACCTTTCTGATGTTGTATCTTTTGAATCGTAAACCCCACGAAATATAAATCACAAAATGGATATTTAAATACCCATAAATATAATTATAATGATAATATATCAAATTAATGGGTATTATATACATCAAATATATGTAATTAGCTGTGAAAAATTTATATATCTCACATAAAAAAAGTGAGATGAGAAACTCATACCTCACACTTCCCTTTAGTTTGTTGTACTTCAAAATCTAGTATAATAGTTTAAATAATATAATTAGTTAATTATAAAATATTTTTAATGTTTATAATATATTATATTATATTTTTATAACATTTTACCACCCATTTATTATTACTATTTCATGATTTTCATTGTTTCGTGGGAGTTCATTTCATGATTTTAATGATCAGTTCATTTGTGTATAATTATGGATTAACTTGTATAATGGAGTTAAAACATTAAAAGCATAATGAAATGGTATTAATTAACATATATGAGATTAAATTGACAAATTTTTAACTTTTATTTCATACATTAGAATGATTAATCCAATTAATGTTAATGATAAATGTTTTGTTAGTTTGGTGATTTTTCCGACCATAGAAAATTGGTTTTGTTTTATTTGATATTATATTTATATATTAGTAAAATAATATTAAAAATTCTATAATATACTTATTATAGTCATATTTTACCAGGATAATATTTTTATTATCATCCATGAACTCTATAATTGAAAACTAATAAAAACATTATCCCCGAAGATGATTAACCACCATAATTCAGATTGTGGTTTTATTTCATTGAATAAGAGGAGATAATAAAAGGGGTGAATATAAGATGTTCCATTAAAAACATAAAATTAAATTATTTACATGATTATTCAATTATTTTTTTCATTATGGATGAATTAGGTGGGGGTAAACTATAAGAAGAAAATAAATTAAGAAAGGTAATTTGAAAAAATTGCATCTTGAATATCGCCTCCTTGAGAGACCCTTTAGGACCTTAGATTTGGAATTCTAGTGAGACTAGAAGCCATAGGATGTCGGGATAGTTTTTAAGAGAGGTTTTGGTAGATATTTTATGATCTTTAAGACTTTAAATTTGAAATTTTTAGGTGACGGTGGAATTTATATTTGAGGAGAGGTGGGTTAAAGTGATTAAAATAATGATTATTTTACATTTAAACCCAACCACATTGAGGTGGAATTAGTTTCCATTAATTTGGAAATAAATTAATATTTAAGAAGATGCTTTAAGTATAGAACTACCTAGAACAACCATTAAATATTTAAATATTTGGAATTTTAGGATTCTACCTTTTAACTTTAACTATTGTCACAATTTTAGTTATACCACAGTAAATAATTTTTTTAACATGGTATCTTTTTTATACATAAAAATGAAATTAACAATAAAACCTAATTTATAAATTTTTATTACAAATATTTAATTCATTTTATCAAAATAAATTCACATAATATGAAAATTTATATCTAAAATTATTCCCGCATACGCAACAAAAAAAGAGTTTTTAAAGTGAAAAGTTCAAAAGATTGAAATATTTTTATATCCAATTTCAATATGAAATTGATTGAAATGACCTAATTTGGATTTACTGGTGTATAATTGATCTCATTTTACATTAAACCCAATTTAATATATAATTTATCTATAAAAATAAATTAGATGAAAAAACGGTTTTGAACTAAAATTCAATACATTTCTCTATTCAAGAAAATATGATACTTTTCCAAAAAATACAAAAATATTACCCTAATATAATTTTTATATTCCTAATTAAAAATGAATGATATTTTTTCTATAAAAAATTATAAATCATTTAGAATTTATATTTAAAATAGGTGAGCCATTAAAAGGCTGAAAATTTACCTTTTAGAAAAAAATATAGATTTCTTGCTTAAAATTGTATTTATTCTTCTCTTAAGCCTGTCAAACATATTGAATAAATATAAAAATATTTTAATTAATATATAAAATATAAATTTAATTAATATCTCTCAATAATAATTATTAAATTAATTTATAACATAAAATTTATTTTTGGGCATAAATTTTTTTTTACAAAAATACTTCCTTTATGTTCAATTGGTTTTTATTTTAATTTATAAGAAATTAATAACCAATTAATAAATTTTATAAGAATGTGTAAAAAATATTTTCATAATATTTTTAATATCATTTATTATCACCATTTTAATGGCAATGTGATAAGCATCATTAAAATAATAATATTTTTGGAGTTCATTTTAGATTTGTGTTTTTGTGAAAAGTAAGCTATCGAGTATACTAAATTTATTTAAAAAATAAATAGTGTAAATTCTTAGGGTGTTAAAATTTCTTCAAATATCTCATTTCAAAAAAAAAATATTTTTTTTCCCAACTTCATTCCAACACATCAGAGCTCTACAATTCTTTTTATAGGGGGATTCATAAGGAGTTATCTAAATTATCGAGTGAAAGCTATTATTGTATGAAAACTCAACTAGATAATGGTGTTAAACCCAACCAAAATTTAAATCCATATAACAAGATCTAAAATTATACAGTATGGTTTTTATTATTCTATCAGTCTTATTATATTCATAAGGATTATACGCAGTGCTGAAACACAACACTATATCAAGATAATATTGAGACTTCACTATAACATTGTGGTAAACCTTGGATCCATATTTGATTCAATTGAATTTGGTACACAAAAAAACCTTACCAATTCATTAATGTATATTCTAGAAGTATGATCAAGAGATATATATTCTATTATATTGTTTAATTGTTCTGACTTTGTGAGATGATCAACTCCAACCCATATAGCATATTTCCTTTAAACATTGTGGGGAATCCGATAATAAAATCCATGGTGATGTTTTATTATTTACATTTTGGTATGGGTAATGGATGTAACATACCCATATAAATTTTATCTAAGCCTTAATTTTATGAAATACCAAGCACCTAAATAAAAATTTTGTGATACCTATCTTCATGTTATCCCACAAGAAATACTATTTCAAATCTTAATATATCTTCACACTTCTAGAATGAATAGAGAATGAATAAATATGAGATTCCTCTAACAAATACTTCTTCAAATATAGAATGTATGGAAAACATACATGATTCTTAAACCTTATCATTCCATCATGATCAATTTTAAACTTAAGAAAAAAAATTCTTTTTTTATAGCTCTACATCTTCCTTACATGCCTCTTTAATCTTTACATGGATAGCTGGTTGAATATTAAATTGAGAAAGTCAATATTTATCCCCTTCCTTTGGGATTTCTAGATTAATTATTTTTAATTCCAAAAATATTGGATCTTTTTATCCTCATCATCAATAATATAGCATGATCCTTTCAACTCAAATCATCAACCACATTATTCTATTTCCTAGGGTGATAATGTATTGAGCGGAAAAAATATTTAATCATCTATAACCATCTTATATGGAACATATTTAACTCCTTCGATGTGAATATATACATTACAATTTTCAATTGGTATATATATATATTAATTTTCTCTATAAATATAATGCCTCTATATATTTAATTCAAAAAATACCATAGCTAACACTAAATCATGAGTTAGTTAATTTTTCTCATGAATCATTAATTGACATGGGGAAAAATGTATAACAATGTAATTGTAAAAAATTACACATCCTAATACCTTCTTGGATGAATTTTTGTAAATCAAAAAACCCTTCTTTACAGCATGATAATCTAATCATGGGTGAACTAACTAATCTTATCTTCAGTTCATTGAAGTTTTCCCCACACTCATCTATCTAGAGGAACTTGGCTCCATTCCTAGATAACTTAGTGAGTGGATTAGATATTCATGAAAAATTCTCCAAAACCCATCGATAATATCATGATAATCCAATAAAACTATAGATCACAGTCACCATGTTTGGATTAGGGTAATAATGAATAGACTTTATCATTGATGGATATATTGATATATCCACTCATGAGATTATATGAACAAAAAATGAAAATATTTATAGTAAAAAATTATATTTTTTAATTTTTTTATACAATTTCCTTTTATATAGGGTCTTTGGTAAAATTCTCAATTGAAGTTCATGCTCCTCATTTACTTTTGAATATGTAAGAAAATAATCTATAAATACAACCACAAACTAATTAATGTAATCTTTATGGTCTTTATTTATTAAATCCATGAAGATAGTTGGGGAATTATTAAGAGTGAATGGAATCAGTATATATTCATAGTTCCCGTGACTTTTATAGAATTTTATTTTGGGTATATCTTCTTTCATGAACCTAAATTAATTATATCCATACATAAGGTATATCTTGAAGAAATATTGATCTCCATACAGTTTATCGGATAGGCCATCAATATGGTGTAGAGGATACTTGGTCTTGATTTTGATCTTGTTTAACTCATGATATTCAATACATATCTACATCAATCCTTCATTATTTTTTACAAAAAATAACAGATGAGCCCAAAGGTGAGATTCTTAGATGAATTAATCCCTTTTAAAGGTTCTCCTAGAGTTTTATTTTTAATTCTTGTAACTCAATCTAGTCCATTATATATGGATTTCATGAAATTGTTATGGTGTTATGTATATGTTTTATTAAGAACTAAAATTCATGTTTTAGTGGAGGTAAATGAAACACTTCTTGAAATAAGTCAAAAAAAAATCAAGCACAATAGGTGTATCATATATATTGAGTTTCATTCCAAACATATGAGATAAACACCCATCTTGGATAGTAATAAAACCCATATAATGGGAATGATTACCATTATAAGTTCATATTTATAAATACACTAATAAATGACCATAGGTTAGATTATAATATTAAATGTGACTTAACTTCCACAAAAATATATCTGGTATTTATGAAGATAAATCCAATCCATGTTAGATATAACATAAAATTCAACAATATGAAGAGTGACGTGATTTTTAGGAAACAAATTCTCAAAATCATCAATCATATAATAATCATAGACATGAGATATGAACATCATACCATTACTGGTTTTCCCTGATAATTCTAAATTAAATCGTTTGGGTGGAATCTAGATACCTTAGTAAATTATTTAGATATTAATCAATTGGTAGATCCATAGACAAATAAGACATTAACATTTATAGTGTGTATGTTAAGTGTACCTTTCACCACATCATTATCACAACCCTTTTCAAAAATAGTGATCACATGATATTTCCCTTTGTCTCTCAGCTTAAGAGGTTCTTGATTTCGATCATCATCATTAACATTTATATTTTGGAATTTTTTATCATAATTCCCATAAACCTTTCATTTAAAACACTAGTGTGTGGGTGGTTAATGCCATGGATATTTATCTCTATTTTCATCATTATCTAACTTCTTTTCATAACTTAGGAATTATATTTCTTGACCAACTTACCATCCAAAATTAAATCATTTACTAGTCCCCTTAAGACAAATGCTTCCATGTTTCTTCCCACACATTGAAAATAATAGAATTATAATCTTATTCTCACCAAGGTTTTTAGATTTTACTTTAAATTATATTTTTATCTTATTATCAAAACCATAATTTTTATAAGATACCCCAACCTCCATTTCCACACTAATAGGGCATCAAAAAATCTATTTATACCTATTAATGTTTCTTATGGCCAACACCCTTTGAAGATGTGGATTAAATCCATTTAAGAATAAATTAAAATTATATTTAAGTTGGATGGTAACACCAAAAGTGTACCTCACAAGTCTTTTAAAATTTACCTCATCGACACCAATGGATTCAACATCATTTTTCATTATCTCAATGAACTACTTATCTATTTTATAAAAAAATACAAGGAAATTACATATTGAAAAAAAATCTTGAACTCATCACAATCCATGGAGTCAATTTCATCATGTTCCATAATATTCTTGATGAGATTCCACCATTGGTATACTTCTCCCTCCAAATGATAGACAACCAAAAATACTTTTTCTTCTTCCAAACATTGGAGAATGGAAAATATATTTATTATGTTACTAATCCATTTCTCTATAACTACCAGGTCAATGTATCCACTAAAGTAAGGTGGATTTTCCCTCATGAATGACTCAACAAGACGTTTCCACCTATATTTCTCATTAGGTTGTTCAGCATGATTCATGGTTTGAGAAACATACATGAGCATAACAATAATATTTTTCATACTATATCCCCTAAATTTAGGAATATTAAGAGGAAAATCATTATATTCTCCATCGTACTCATGATTAACATGGATATTTTGAGTTTTATCCATTGAATAAAACCAAAAATCATAGTGGAATCAACAACAATCATAGTGGGGAATCACATAATCAGAAAAAATCACATATAACATGTGTAAATAATGACACCTTATTTTTAATCTAGGAGACCTTAGGTTTATCCTACGTCATTCTTTGTCATAATATATTAAAATCATTCATGATGGTTTATAAAGATTTTGTGCATTTCTAATGAATATCCCCCAAGTCTATCAAACTAGTTGTATAATAAGGATTGTCATCGTGCATCAAGTGATGGTTGAGTCTAGCCCAATGATCACTTTTGGGAGTTATTACCCCTATTTCTACACTATACCCACATCCACTTGAAACATCCAGATATGGATTTAATTACTTTGAAACAACTAATTTTATACTTTACTAAAATCCTCAGACATTTTTTTATACTTAGACTCATCATTAGACTTATCCTTAGACCTATCCTTAAAGATCTCACTAATGTAGTATCATCCAAATTTACAAAGGTTAACTAAGATAATAATATGATACCAACTATATAGACCTATGATTTTTGTTTTTTTTTTTTGTTTTGTGAAATGATGTTTGTTTCTTTTGGTGGTGATCTCGTTTGGTGATGTCTCTTGGCGATGTCGTTGGTGTTTTGGCGATGATGACTGTGAAGGTATATTTGTTATTTTTCTCTGATTATTAGTTTTTATGGGTTTGGTCAATTATTAAGGCATCGATAGTAATCTCATGTTGATAAAGGATGGTGATGGAACATCAACAGACGTGCGTGAACATAGCTCGTGATTCCTTTGGGTTTCATGTCTGTGTTTTTTTATTCTGTTTTCATTTTTATTTCTCTATTCTAGAATACATTGATTTATATTTCTCACTTCTGATGTGGATACAAAATACATCTTTCAAAGCGTGCGACTAATGTTCATTTTTCTAATGGTCATCAATGACATTCTGGTATGGTGCATTAAACGACGATGGCCATGACACCATCATAATGATGACATCGAGTGGTGAAGATGATGCGGATAGTGGTTTTAGTGATGATGGAGATGTTGGTATCAAGGTAGACACATCATGAGATGGGGTTAATTTTTAAATTTGAATGTTTTGGATTTTTTGAAGGTAGAAATGGCGGTATTATGATTATTTTTTTGGTTTGAATTTTCAATCCGGCGTTTTTTTTAGGGTTCACACTTACCCCTTAAAATGTTTGTTAGAAAATATAAAAAAAATATGATTATGGTCAAAATATTGACATAATACATGGACCTATGGAATAAAAATATGTATAGAAAATAATATCCATAATAGTCAAGGATTACTACTAACCATGTCATAGTGTAATGAGTTTACTCCTCAAACCATCATACTAATCAAGGTTCACCCCCAAGACCATCATAGAAAACAAATTCCCTTACTATACTGAGTTCACTCATAATTTCAGTACATTATATATCATAAGATATAATTATTTATTCAATTAATTTTATGGAGATATAGGTCCCACCCACCACTAAATGAAAATCATACATATGTGTGCCATAAGATCATAAAATATCTATCAAATCATAACCCATGAAATGAAATTATTTTCATAAACATTTCATCATATCATAACCTTTGAAAAAAATATAGGATTCATAATCATTTAATTATTTGATCATAGTATAACCAATTAAAAGAAGAAGGTTCCAAAATAATTTCATCATGGTATAAACCATGGAATAGAAATGGGTTTTGTAAACATATTTTCATTATAAACATAATCCATCCACATAGAAAAATAATAATGGTATCATTATATCATATCCCCAATCAAACATAAGTAGCGTGAAAGGATGTCATCTTAGATAGAAAATGATTTTGAAAGATCACATAGAATTTTTCTTAAGGAAAATAACATTCCTTTGAAAATCATAGTTCAAAACTAAAAAATCATAAAATATTTTTTAAATAATTTTCTATTGAAAACAACATTGAAAACCTAAAACGGAAACATTAAAATACATTTAAAAATTCAATTATAAAAATATATTTTCCACATTGTAAAAATAAATTTTTAAGACATAATTTTTTAAATATCAATTTATTTGAAAATAAAAATGGAAGATTATAAATTAATATTCAGAGAAATCATTTTTCATGATATTGTTGAAATGTGTTCATTTTTATCACATAAAAATTAAGATTTATTTTAAATTTTTGGTAATATCCAAATGAACATTGTTTTGAAAAATAAATGAATATTACATTCAAAAAAACTTTTTAAAAATGAAAACATGTGTAAATTTTTATTTAACAAATCATTTTTAGAATGTTAGAAATATTTTTTAAAGAATTTTTAAAAAACAAGGTTTTAGAAGAAAATTGGATTTTTAGATGAGGAGAGAAATAAAGACGTTTTTTCTTAAAAAAATAAGTTTGGTGTCATGAGTACATAAAGAGAGGAAAATAAAGGTAAAACATGTATTCACATGAAGTATCAAAATGATAATAAAATTAATTAGTTTCATGAGATATGGATAATAAGATTTTATCATCATAAAAATAGTAATAAGCAAACCCATAAACGATGATATTATAACATTAAATATTTATCACTTTCTTAACATTGAATTATAAGACCCTTGAAGGAAAATAATTAAATGAAACATAAAATATAATTATAATAAATACATTCGTGATATTACATGTAAAAAGGGCTTATATACACCTCATAAAATAATATAGGTCTATAACATAACATCTGTCTCAAGGAAGAAAAATTGAGACAAAGGTCTCTTACCTTAAGTCTCGGCTCCCTTAGTACACATTAAACCATTTTGTACAATAAATATATGTTTATTAAACACATATTAAATAATAATTCACACACACATATATATATATATATAATACCATATATGATTTTCTTATGACCTTTTATTACCCATTTATTAACAATTCCATGTTAAAGTCAAATTATGGGCATCAACTGCTTTGTTTTTCATGTGTGTTTTGATTTTTTATTTTTGATCCTATTACATTTATCATGGTTCCATCATATCCAAAATTTTAAACAATATGTAAATATAATATATATTCATTAAACATTTTTTATTGTAATCCGTAACAATTATATATAGAAAATGAAATACACTGTTCATGGAGATGGTAAGTCGTAAGAATGCATGAACGTTGTTTTTATTTTCAGGATGGATTGAAAGAAGAAAAGAAAAATAATATATCACCATTAAAGAATCATTATGATTTCATATATTTAATTTATATTCATTAAATTTATCCTCACTATCATCCATTTAAGTTGTAAGTGAAAACGAAACAAATAGCTTTATGAGGCAGTAGTTTGCCTTACACACAAGTGACGTTATGCTATACCCCACATAAAAGAAAAGTAAGAAGGTATATATGATTTAATAATTAAATAAATATATTAACTTAAAAATATCATAAAAATATTTTAAATCCATCATTATATTCAAACTTTAAAGTTGGGTACGGAAAATGATCTAAATCGGTTCGTAATGTTTTAGTCTTTCACACTCAGGATCAACAGTTTCATTTTTCATTTGTTGGAATTTGACATAGATATAGGTCATTATATTAACATAATAACATCTAATTATATATGTGACACTATATTTATTATATTTTAAGTTTAAATACATAATTTGAGGTTGAAAAAGAAGAAATTAATAGAAATATCGTAGTCAAGACAATTGCATTCGCTTAGAAGCACCTTCTTCGGATATCTTATTAAGGACCCTAGTGTTGCAATTTTAGGAGGACCAAAAGGTATAAAGAATGGATAAGGATGTGGGAGAGGTATTTTATAGTATTTATCTAAACTATATTGATTTATATGTGTGAATAATTGAAGGGTTTTAGTGTTCTTTTATAAGTGGGGGATAGGAACCCTCTTGAAAACTACTTGGAAATTTCTCAAACAAATCCAAAATAGTATTAATTCCCACAAAAAAGGATTCCAAATGATTCTAGATTATAAATTGGGAAGTATTATATTGAAATTTTTCCATTAAATATGAATTTAAAAAGTTTTATTGTCATTTTAACCATTCAGTTCTTTGGTTAAACTCCTGATAAACTCAATTTTACCCTAACCTGGGTAATTAATTTTTAACATTTTTACTACTCATTATTGTCAAAAATAATGTAGAACTTATAATATAATATAAATTATGATTATTCCAAATAAATAATCCATTTTTCTAAATTCCATTCATAGAACTGTAAAATTTTTATTTAAAATAAAACCCACAGAGGCGATGAAAAAGAGAGTTTTCGATAAGTGTATTTTTCAAGCACAATATTATTTTATATTAACTATATGTTTAATTATTATAATTTTATACATATAAATTAATATTTATTTATATATAATCTATAATTTTTATTTAAAACATTTCTCATTATGGATTAATTTAAAAAAATTAAAATAGAGAAACATTATTAACTTTAAAGTGTTTTTTTAAAAACTCGTTGTTTATACCCAAAAATAAAATTCTACTAAAATCCAATATATATTTAATTCAAAAAAATATTTTTATTAAATATAAATAAATTATAATTTTTTACTTTAAAACCAAATAAATAATTTAAATTACTTGTTTTTTTAAAAGTAATAATAGTTTTATAAAAATATGTATTTTTTTACTATTCACTAAAAATCATTATTTATTGAAAATCATAAAACATAACCATAATTTAATTTCAACGTGATGATTTAAAAAATGAATTTAATTATATAAAATATATTTTCAAAAATCTCTATAAATTAATTATAATATTTTCTTATGAAAATTAATAAAATCCTTTTTGAAGAATATTTTTTTTTTATGAATATAATTACATTACTAAAAATTGAGTGATTATTTGATAATTATTTATAAATAAATTTATATTGAGTAGGATATTTATATATATTTTTTATGATGTATTTAATACATTTTATACCCACAAATTTAAATGATGGTTATAATAGTCGTATTTAAAATAATATTATTTCATGGTTTTATGAATCTTAAGGTTTCATTTCATGCACACTATTAATGAAACACATTGTTTTCTGTAACATGAGTTATACTTAGTGTTTTATATAATGTATACTGTCAAAAAAATTATATAAAAAAATGAATTTCATTAAAACAGGGGGGTTACAGTATACCCATGATTTTTACATGCCAACAGGACTTAAAATGGATCATTCTCAAACCTTATAGGTGCAAAGGCCGAATTATGTCTATAAAATGGTTTTTGTACAAGTTTATCAGTCATTTTCCCTAATCATTTTAGTTTAACCCCCCGATAAACCTATTTCAACCTTGGATGTGAAAATTAGTTTTTACTATTTTTTATAGTAAAAATTTATGTTGACCATATTAACTGATATAAATTATTATAATTCTAAATTTTGAATCCATTTCCCTAATTACATTCATATAATTTAAAAAACTAAATTTAAAATTAAACCTGTATAAACAACAGAAAAGTGGTTTTTGAAATAGAAAAGTTTCAAAAGTATACAATGTTTTTATCTCAAAATTCAATATAAAATAGATTAAGATTACCTAAATATCATTAATATATATATAAGTGTGATAATTTTACTTTTAAAACCATATTTAAAAAATTTTAATGCTTTACAATGCTTTAAAATAAATGAAAATTCATAATAAAAACTAGTATTTTTCACTAATCATCAAAAATTATATCTTCTCAAAATATTCTAAAAAACTCACACTAATATAATATTTAAATACTAATTTCAAAAATTAATTTCATATTATTAAATAAATTTTCTACTAGTATCAAAAGTTAATTTTAAAATAATTTATTGAAATGCGACAAATCTTTTGTTTTGAATAATACAGTTTTTAAGCATAAGATTGAATTTATTTTATCTCATTACAAGAAAACACATAAGGTGGATCTTAAATATTATATTGATTATATAATATAATGTTTTCATTAAAATTATACACCATAAGTTATTTTTCTAACATATTAATTCAAAACACACATGTAGGCATAAAAATAGTTTTTCAAAAAATGTTTTCCTTAAATTTAAAATGGATTTTATTTTAATTTATAATTAATTGGTCTCTAAAGAATTAATTTTATATAAATATGTAGTGTATATATTTTCATAATCTATTTAATCCTATTCTTACCTTTCATTCCAATGGTTTTGTGATAAGTTTCACATTAAATAAAGATATTTTAATAGTATTTCACATTTCATTTAAACATAGTTTTATGTTTAATGAAAGAAAAACTAAATGTTTCATGTAAAAAAATCTAAACATGGTGTTTCCTATAATGAAAAATATCAAAAAAATTAAATTTAGTTAAAAAATTTCAAAAAATATCAGGGTGTAACAGTATGAGCCTGCCCTGGGGTGATGTTGTACTAATGAAACTCATTTGGAGAGGGGGTATAAGCCAAGTCATGTGTCTTTGCAGCATGACATAGGCTTTCATCGATAAGAATTATTACCCATACTGAGGGGTTTTCCAAGCTATGTTGGTGATCCCTAGTCAGAATGGGATTATGATCATAGTTGTATTCCTTACCCTTTAAATGAAAATTATAATAAGCCTCTTACCTGGGAGAAATAATGTATGCTTGCTTCAAAGTAACCAATGATTCATGTTGATCATGGAGATCTGATTCCATATATTTTGAGATATAGATATGTTCTTGTCCCTATATATTTACCAACATCGTAATATGTAGTAATAGCTCTTCTATTGTTTCCAGGATGTAGTGGAACTTCAGCAGAGTGAGTGTAGGAATGTAGGCCTGCACATTATCAGTCTCAAAGGTATACTGTAATATTTCATCAATTTAAGTGGGGATATATGTCCTCTCGTTTCCTCATTATGTCATTTAGATGTATCAAAAGGATTCATAATACATTGGAAGGATTTGTTAGGGTAATATGAGATATGATTGCACTCCCTTTTATCTATAGATTACTGCTCTAAGTGAGATCTTCTTGATACCCATGTATGAGTTTCTAGGGTTTCGACCTATTAGGTAGTTCCCTCAATAGGTGACTAATGGACACTATATGGATGGTTCTAGTGATATTGGATGATATAATCTCTCCTTGAAAGCAACTAAACTAGGATGGAGACATATTTGACAATTTGGCCCACCTTCCTAAGATAGTGAATGTTCAGATCATCAACTTCTATGTATAGGCTACCAAATTGGTTAAATTGGGTGATAGGCACCCCTAGATTAATTTTATACTTCATTTAATGAGACTAACATGTTGTATTTAGCCTCTAAATACCTATATATAGTCTCGATATTCAGGATCATACCTTGTTGGTGTAATATTCAAAACATCATGTTCTCCACCTGAAGATGAAGGTGTCAGGTAAGTGATGTTGTTTTTAAAACCACTAAAGGTTTTATTGTAGCTATGGTTCTGGAAAATCTCTAGATGAAGAAATGATCTCAGGTTAAGGGGATTTTTGTGATAGTCTCTAGTGACAAATATATCAAGTAAAAATATTTCAAATTAGTTATTTATCACAGGTTTGAAATGTTCAAAATTAGATATGCATGGGTGACACATTTTTTCATTCTTGTTGTCGGTTCAACCATTCATATTGTACAGAATATGCATTGAAAAATGGAATGCCTCATGGAAATCTAGACTTTGTTTAAATATAGAAATATTCACATCATTTTCACTTTTTTTCTATGTCAGGGATGCCAAAAAATGGTCAAATGTTTCACCACTCATTTTTTTATTATTTAATGATTTCACATTAACTTTATGATTTTTGTTTCCAATGGAGTTAGAATGGTTCTCCAGGTTTACTAATGATTCAATCAAATGGAAACACACAACATATCCCATATCTATAAATTTTTTATAGGCCTATATTCCCAAGGATTGCGATTATTTGGGTTTTCAAACCCAATGACGCTTAGAAAATAACATTGGTTGAGGGGATGGGATGTCAGGAACATCACACCCTTTTGGGAGAATTATTGTATACTCTAGGGATCTCTTTTAAATTAAAGACATGATTATGAATATTTACACAATTCTGATACTAGAACAGTTACCCTAACAAAACAATTATTGTGTTAAATCTGTATTCATGTAAAGGTTTTTCTATTAATGATAAATTCTATTTTTTTAAAAAAAATGCATCTAATTCCCATTTCTTCATGGAAATGAGTAAATTATTATGTTTTGAAACCATATGATCAGGCACTCTGGATTTTAATATTGTCATGGAAGGTGATTGGTGTTTCACGGTGAGGATTGAACCTTTGAGAGGAATCACACATAACCTATAATAACAATAATCAAAACCCACATAGTTTTTTTTTGCATTAATTAAGTTCAATTGATAGGACTACTCCATTAAATTTTACATCATTTTGTATGAATGTATATGAGGTCACTTATGTATTGGTTATCGAGCTCAGACTATAGTAATGGATCCTTTTTATCCTACTTATAATATTAATTAGGGTCTTCATGGTTTATATTATGGGTGCCTTCATCGTAAAAGGTTTGAGAGCATAGGCCATAAGTAGGATATATTCATTTAAGGGTTCCCTATGTTTCCTCATTGAGAGTATGGCCCTTTAAACAAAGATGAGATGTAATCAATCTTCAGTTCCAATTAAGAGGCCACATTTTATGAATTCACAACATTCTATTAATATAAACATTATCAAAACCAAATCCCATGAGTGTTACGCTCAGTGTGAGAAAAAAAAAGATAGTGGATGATTGGGTGTATTAAATAAGGGAAAATATACACAAGGACTAATCACTAAGGTTGACCAAATATTTTATTACCTATTTTTTGAAGAATCATGTATAGATATCGAGCCATATGAAGGCATCATACATATCCTATTAATATCAAGAATCAGAAACATCATCCTTATCTGCTAATGGCTTAATAATTCCTAAGGGAATGGTTAGTACTTACACTAAATAAGATTACCCATATATTCCCATTTCTCATCTAATGATGTAAAAAGAAATAAAATAGATGCATAGGATGATTTTAGTCCCATGATCTCTGGTGTAAGGTATATAGAGGGACTTACACCAAGGAGGATACCCATCAGATATATCCAACCCTTATCCTATGACTTATAGAAAGAGTGGACCATGAGTGGTTAATTTAGTATGCTCATATGGAATTAGGATCACATAATAAGTTTGAATGAGTTCTTAACCATGGTCCATTAAAGACACATTCAATATAAATGGGGAATTTTTGAAAAAAAAAGATCATGTCCAAGGGTTTACATGGATCAAATGTTCATGTCCATCTATTCATATTGGATAAGGTTGAAATGTCTAGGAGTGTCTTCCTAACATGTCTGTGGTGTTTTCTTGGAAATTCTAGGGTTTCTACCTGATAAGGATGACATGTACATGGTTCTTCACATGATTGATGTTGATTTGTCTAAGGTGCTTCACATGATCAGAGTTGACATTTCTAGAGGACTTCCCTTGACCTGGATGACATGTCCAGAGGAATTTTCATTACTTGGATGAAATATATAGATTTTGAAACATGATTAGGATGATATATTAATATTTCTTCTCATGATATAGATAACATATTCACAGGAGATCATGTGACTTGGGTGACAAGTGTAGAGGTTGTCACATGATCTAGCTGAGAAGTCCAGAATTTTTCGCAAGATCTAGTTATTATGTGCAGATGACTTTTCATGACCAAAAAGGCATGTACATAGAACAGAACCTTATCAATGAAAAAAAATCATGTTTATCACATTAACCATTCCATTAAAAATCAGTGTATTTATCTTTACATTATGATTTCACAATATTCAGACTTTATCGCATAAATGCCCCGGTTTTTATTAGGTTTTGGCATGTTGAGTCATCACATGATAAATTTTACATTCAGATATCCCTATGCATGATCAGGATATCATGATGAAAATCCTTCAAATGATAAATGGTTTTATCACAAAAAGTACATAAACATACTGCATAATCCCTTATGTCATTATATATTCTTACCTAGTGGATGAATCTTTCAATTGTGTGGTTCTTCACTCCAGATAGTATGATCTCTCCTCTTCTCTCCTATGTAAATTTTTTCTATGATGGTATGTGATATATAGGTATAACTACCTCAGATATAAAACTCTTTGTGTGGAAATTAAATCATATATATGGGATTAATTTTCTAGAGGTATATTCTTATCACATGTTTTCCATGATCCACCTATGGGTAATCCATGATATCATCTTTGCATCATATGATAAACAATGACTACATGATCATTCCATCATTTTCATATTTATTTAACCCATGGAATATCATGGGGCTTTTACATGATCTAATTGACATTTCAAATATACTTTGTGAGATCTAATCAATATGTCTGATAAACTTCGCATGATTGAGTGGGTATGTCAAGGGTCATTCACATTATTAGGACGGCATGTTGAGGGGCCTTCATGAGATCATGTTGGTATTTCTAAGGACCTTCAAATTATTGGTGAGATAATCACACAGAGCACATAACCAAATTGAATGGAATGAAATGTAACTCTTCTCCATATAAGGGTACCACCTTTTTAAAAATTTATTTTTTAAAGACTATAGAGTTCTCCCATCAGTTTTCTATTAATTCATCACATGATCAAATGGATATGTACTATATCCTTCAAATTATTGAGTTAAAATTTCATGGGGCCTTCGCAAGACCATTATAACATGTCAGAATACCTTTTTGGGATTTATATATTGATTACATGAAGTGTATAGCCCATTTTCATGAAAAATAGTGTAAATATTCTTCACATAAGTGTACCATCTTTTTCAGATTTTATATTATAATTCCTATGATGTTCTTCCTCCGATTATCCATCAGGGTGTTGCATGATCAAATGGGAATTATTTATATCCGTTTTATGATTGATTTGACATGTTAAAGGGACTTTAAAAGATTAATCCAATATGTAGGTGGGGCATTGCATGATGAATATACTAATTACTTGAAGAGCATAACCCCTTTGTAAGAAAACTAATATAAATCGTATTTATGTAAGGGTGACATATTTTCAAATATTATTTTAAAATACTATGACATTATCCCATCTATTTTCTATTCATGGTTCCACATGATCAAAAAATGTGTTTGAAATCCTTTTCATGATGAATGTGGAATATCCAGTGTCCTTTTCATGATGATGTCAGCGTGTCCCTAGGGCTTTCACGTGATCAATAGACTAATCATTCAAACCACATATTCCATTTTCATGGAAATTAGTATAAATACTTTAACATGGTGATTAATTATTTTCAGCTTCAATTTCATGATCCCCTTGGTTCTTGTTAGGTGTATGTTGATGACACATTTCATGATCATAACGTCATGATTGGATGCCTCTATATGAATGAGTTGACATGTTAGGGGCCCATCACATGATCAATATAGCATATCAGGGAGCCTTCACCTGATGGGTGATCTAATCATCAAAATATCTTAAACCATTCATATGAAAAACAACATAAATCTTATCACATAAATCTTTCACCTCTCTCATATTTTATTTCAAAAATGGTCTGGGTGATTATTAAGAAATTTTTAGTTATCGTGTCTCATGATCAAAAAGTTTCACCTAATGGATGTCAAATTATTTAGAAGGATATTTGATGGGGATTCACATGATGAGTTGGGCTTATTTTATGGCCTTTTCATGACCATATGGGTTTTTATAGATTCCCTTGTGAGATCAGTAAGTATTATAAAAAAACATTCACTTGATTAGTTTTCATATCACATAAAGCCCATGACTCTATCACATGATGCTCATTTCTTTCCTATGTGGTTAAAATAATATCTATGATTTGGGTATTTCTCTAATAATAAACTTTTCAAGGATTTTATAGTAGGATTAAATATTCATATAATGGATTTATATCACTCCCTAATCCCATGACTAAAGTTGATAAATTCCCATAGTGTATTGGATTCACTATTCATTCCAATTAACATATTAGATAGAGTCCCATAGTGGATTGGGTTCACTCCCTAATCCCATTAATATTACCCCATGAGAAATAATTTTTCACATAATAAATTGAAAGGATATTAAATTTTGTTACCATCCTTCACATAACAAAAACCACTCATGAGTTTTCTATATGATCATAAAAAATTCAACATTTAATAATTTTTTAATTAAATAATGATAACGAAATAGGTTTCTTAAAAACCAATTTATATCACCCTCATCATAATCCATAAAGAGAATGAATTTGGGTGGTATCATGACATAATAACCCCCATGAATCATTAATTTCCATAAATTATGTTTTCAAGGATTAAAAATACGTTTATAAAATAATTATAACTATGCTTTGAAAAACAAGAGAAAATAACATTTTTGGGGGGTAAGTTTTAAAAAATCATGAAAAATGGGAATAGGATTCTTCATATAAAAACACGTAAACATTTTAAGAAATATTTATAATGAATAATGTTCATGATGGTAGCAAAATTCAGTAGACCCATAAATGTTTAAAAGAAAAATTCTTCTCCTAATTTTTTGAAAAGCAGAAAGTGAGTCATACGTCAAATTTTTGAAACAATTCTAATTAATAAAATTTTAAATAAAGTGAAAGGTAGTCTAAAATAAATTTATTAAACATTTATTCATGAAACGAACATCAATAAAATAAATTAATTTACCTAGTTATGGAATAGAATTATTACTGACCCAAAAAGTGAGATAAGGGTTGTTTTTCCTAAAAACATTCTTTTAATATTTTGAATTAATAAGAGAGAAAATTTGAATGAATAATAAAATTATATAAAATAACTATAAGGGATTAAATTTTGTAGGAATTATAAAATTAATAACATAAAATTTCAAGAAATTTGAATTGAAACATATACAATTCGAATAAAAAGTGAGAATATAACATAAACGCTTACATCATTAGTATCCATTGAATTAAATGAAAGATATAACACTTTATTAAATATTTAATACATATAAAATTCATAAAATTAATCATCATTTATGGGAATTATCTATTCCGTAAAAAAATAAATGAGGAGGTAAATTTATAACATACCTCGATGAAGAGAAATTGAGATGAGGAAACCCTTACCTCAAATCCTAACATTATACGTATGAACTATACCATCCTATACAATAAAATTATTCTTATTATTAATCTACAAAAAAATACTATTTATATTTATATTACTATATATCTTCCCCTTATAATTTCTAATCACTAATTTGATGACAAATCATCATTAAAATTATTATCATGATGTTAACTATTATGTTTTCCATGAATGTTTTCATTTGATAGTCCTTGTATTTTTTACCTTGGTTATGGTTTTGGAATATTGAATATGGTATAACTGTCTTACCTATTTTTATATACAAATGTATATCTATCCATGTTATATAAAGCTAAAAATTAATTTCATTACTTCATGGAGATGATGGTTTGTACTTATGCATGAGTAACACTTTAATTTTTCTTGAGATGAAAAGAATATAAAAAATTGTCTCATAGATTAACATAAGACATTTTATTATAGTAAGGATAATTATTTCATTATGTTAATATGGTTATGGATGATTTTGAGTATGTTTAAAAAGAAATAACCTAATAAGATCTTATACCACTTCTTTGGGTAGTATCCTCTTAAGAAAACCATAAGGAATTTTAGAGTGGTATTTTAGAAATAGAAAAACCACAAAGACATTATACGGAGAGTTTATAAGTTAATTGGGAATATATTGATCAATATATGGTGATAAAGTGTTTTTTAGAAGTGAAAATAGGAGGTTACCTTTTATAAGTGATGGGAGTTGCATCCTTGTAAATATCCAAAACATCATATTAATATGAAGTCATTTTTATTGGAAAATTTATTCAAATGGAAAAAATTTATGATAGGATAATTTAAGGTCATAATAAAATAAATAAAAATATATTTATACATGTTTTAATTTTATTTGAATAATAATTTCTTGGTTTAACCCCCATGTTATCCATTTAAATCCTTACTAAGTGGATAAGATTGTTACGATCATAACTATTCATTATGTCTAAAAATATTGTTGAAAATATTAAATAATATTTATTATGATAAGAAAAAATATTTAATACATTTTTTAAGAATAAATTCCTTTAGGTGGGAGAAATATATTTTAATTTAAGTATGAAAACTCAAAGAATAATTATTTTCTGAGATTTTCTTTAAGCATAAAAATTAATTCACACTTAAATAATTTATAAAATTGATCTCTATGGTATTTCGTGAAATATGTATAAAATATATTTTTTTATGAATTTAAATGAATGGTAAAACCTAATGGATCATTTTTAATACATAAATAAAAGAAAATGACAAAAATATTTATACCATAATGAAATATAATGTTGGTTAAAAATGTAAATCATTATATTTGAAGTAAAAAATAAGAGTTTTAAATGATTTATTTTTTTCTTTAAAAATATATTTGTTCAATGAAATTTTTTCATATATTTTTAATTCATTCTTATAAAATATTGACTTTATAAAAGTTATAGTTTTTGTAATATTGTTATTTTTCAAAATTCACCTAAATATTAATCATTGAAGATAAATTCAAAAATATATCTCTCGGATAATTTTGACACGATTAATTAAAATTTTCATTTAATTTTTTCAAAATAAAATGTAAAAATGTAAAAATTTATCTTTCAGAAATATATATTTAAATATACCAAATAAAAAAAATAATTTTTAATCATTTTATATCCATGAATAGTTATTTTATTATTTCTTATAATTACATAATTGAGATTAGTAATTATTTTTCATTTAGTTTTCTTGTAATATATTTAATTCATTATTATAATAAATATTTATTTTATTATACTCGGTGTTTCATACAACACAATCTATCAAAAACATAAAATTTATTATAGACATAAATTTTAAAATCTATAGGTGTTATAATTATGAATTTTCTAATCATGTCTAGTTAATTTGGAGTCCTTCATATTTTCTAAATATCCATAACTCAATATTCCAAAAAAACGGATGAAGTGATACATCTGTTAAATGTGATTTTTCCATCAATTAAATTTTGTCTTTTTTGAGAAGTGAATCGTACATTATGAGTCCCCAAAAAGAATCCCATCAACTTGATTCTATTTGATATATTTTATATGCCCCTTTATCCAAATTGACTCCTTAACTACTTCTATGAATGATACATACTATATTTCCATTTTCAAGAGTGAAACAACTAGTTGATATTTTTATGACTCGGTAACTGTAATTCCTCTAAAAGTAAACACACATCCATTTTTCTCTTTCTTGTATCTCTATAACCACAAATGTCCATGTCTGAAAAAAATTAAAACAACTCATCCATTTTGATGAAAAGTGAAATTCTTTTAGAACCCATAATTTACTAAATAATTCACTTAACTATTTACTAATTTTATCTTCTTTAAATCAAAATATATTTATTGATAACTCACACTACTTATGCAATTCCAGGATGAGTAAAAATCGTGGCGTACATCTTGATTTTGACAGCTGATGAATATGAAATATTTTTCAGGTACTCAAAGATATATTTTTTCATATTTCCTTCTCCGTCTTTAGATTAAATTATTCATTATGGGTTGTGGTTAATGTTTTTCCTCTCCCATGTGGAATCACTCCACCAACATTCAAATATAATCCTACTAACGTAATTATAGATTAAAAGAACCTAAGTATATCACTATTAGAAACCCCCAAAATAAATTTTTCCAGACTGAGATCCTTCATCTGGAATAATTTATTAAATTAATCCTTTTTTATTGATATTTTCATTTACCACACCATCAACTTGTATTTCATCAACATTGATAAATAAAATGGTGAAATATCCCTCATTAAATATCCCTATAATATAATAGTTTTTAATTTCAATGAGAGAACTTATTCTCTTTCATGATTTTTTTGATCTTTCAATTATGATTCCTTATTGAAAAATTCAAATCATAAATTATCTAATTGATATCACAAAAAATATTCTAATTTTTTTCTCATGAAAACCAACTAGATTCCCCATGTAAATTTCCTAATTTATGTTCTCATTTAGGAATTATGTCTCCATATCAAACAATTTCAAATAAAGGACTTCTATTTTAACCAAACTTAACATCAACCAAATAGTTATATTCTTAAATACTTATGATATAATATCTATAAAATACATACCTTATTTTAAATAAAACTTATTTAAGAGTATTATGGCCTTATAAGTCTACTTAATTCCTGATTATTCCTTTATTCAATTACTATATAAATTGTATCTCAATCAGCTCCCATTTTGCAGACACATGGGGGAATTTATCTCATCCCTCATGGATAACATCCAATGAATTGAGTCTTCTAATTCTCAATACTATTCAATGAAATTAGGCTCGGATTAATTTGATAGAATCTAGTATTGCATATCACTTTCTTACATCTACACATGGAATCTCACTCTTATATATCATCACAACTAAATATGTGGCTCAAAGCCTTTTGGTACTATCATTATTGGTGATTTATCCACCCGATATTTTCTATCAATATTCAATATTTCTAGGGATATTTGATAATTTAGGACTTCGGAACAACATTTTAATTTGTCTAACTTCCAGAATATCCTCTAGACTATCCAAAATTTCTTATACAAACACGATTTTAGAATTCCATGAAACATCCATATCATCTAGTCATTAATTCATTTGAAGTTAAATATTATATGATACTTTTATCTCATTATAATTCATTATTTTTCTATGATAATTCTATTTAATATCATTATTGAAAATAATATTCTAAATTTAAACCAAATTCTAATAATTATTATGAAAGAGTCGATAACCAAACTCATCATTGCTATATCCCAAAAAGTAACACACTCATGACATAGAATCAAAAATTTTCCACTCTTTTTAATCATTGGGAATATAGATGAGAACACAAATGAATTTTAGATATTTTATTTCAACCTTAAATCAAACCAAAAAACCTTTTGTAGTTCATTCCCTAATAAGAAAAAAGGACACTAGTTGATTACATATGTTGCATAATTCACTGCTTTCACCCACAGCACCTTGGGGAACCCAACATGAATTACCATACTCTTTTATCTATCTATGAATTTTTGGTTCATCCTCTCTATGAATATTTTATTCTAGGAGTTTCCTAGTATGTTCTTCCCAAACCATATTCCTTTCCTATAATAGAATCTTTATAATATCATTCATCTATAGTCCCCACCATTTTTCAACTGTAATCTCATATTCATGCATCTATTTTTCATTTCCCTAACATCACATTATTAAATAAAGATTCGAAAAACCACATCCTTTTTTTTTTGATAAATACAATCCACACATTATGTGTTGAATCATAGATAAAGGTTGTGTAGTAATCAAATCCTATTTGAGAATGAACTAGAGTTTTTCCACAGATATCAGTATACACGAAATCTATCTTGTAGCTATTTGGAATCTTTAAATACATTTAAGGACACCTTTTACTACTTACCAAGAATGAATTCCACAAACTATTCATACTATATGCATCTATAATTAAATATTATTATAGAATCTAGTAATTTTATCTTGTTTTCACTAAGGTGAACATGATGATCGTACCATAACATCACATAAATTACTTACTAACATGCATTATACATTTTTATACTCCCATTATATACACAATACTATCCTTCAATACTTTTTCTACCATAATTGAAAAAATGAAATATTCAACCCTCTAACTAAAAGTAAAATATATAAACACATATTGTAAAAACTTCAAATAGATATTAACTTCTTTTTTAACCCGTGTATGTATAGTACTCCTAACATATTCAGAAAGATTGTGTTTCTCATATGGATGTATATTTCTCCCATACTAAATATCTCATGACCATTGTTTCCACAATAATAAATCTACAGAACCATTCAGAAATATAATTTGTCACTGTACATTTCTCAGTTGTTGAGTTAATCAAAGCACTAGAGTCTATCTTCCAAGATTGAAGAGAAGTAATTGCACAAAGGGGTAAGTGAATCATATCATACAACATAGTATTCATTAAACCACTTTCAGAAGTTTTTCTATTAGAAATAAGTCTACACTCATTTCAATACCCTTGAAAGTGACATTTCTTCCCATATTTCCAACACATGGGACCACTATTCACTGAGATTATCTTACATTATATTCCCTTTATTTTACCCCACTCATGTTTGTTTTATGCTACATATAATAATTATTATTTAAATATTCATGGATCAATTTATAGTAAATATCCAAATTCATTATTATTTACCTGATGTTTATAAACACTTTCCAGTTATTTCTTCTTGAGTTACTCATATTAGTGACTATCACATCCCAATATTCCAAGAGTTATGAGGGTAAAAACAATACCAATTTTAGATCTAATAATTTTACCATCACTAAATACATATAACTGATTATCATGTTTAATAAATTAATATAATTAACCATAAATATCCTTTTTAATATACCCATTCTAAATAGTCTCCCATGAAATTATACATTATTCATCATTGAGGTCTTCTTACACATGACATTGAGGGTCCTTATATGTTATAATGAAATCATCACCTCATGGATATTAAATGTGATGTTTCAATCTAATGACATCCATATCCACCCCAATTATTTCATTTCTATCTTATTTGACTATTCATTTTTCATTTCTTTCAGTTTTTTACCCATCTACTGAAGAACAATGTCCTTCTATAATCTAAAATCCTCAATAGATATTTTATAAAAATAAAATATTTGTTCATTCAGACATATCCACTCATACCATGCCCTCCTCATACAAAATCCCTCTAGAAATTATATAATCCAACACATATTTTTCCCAAAAAATAAAATAAATTAATAACTTCTTACAGCTATTCTCCTCCAAGGTAATGGAAAAAATGATATTTCTAAACTAAGTTATAAAATACATTCACTTCATTTTAATAAAATAGAACACTCTTACTGAGTCTCTAATACAACTTTATGGTATCATGGATACTAATCAATAAAATAACCATACATTATTCATAGTAATATAGAAATGTCAAAAATTAATGTTTTGAAACCATTACCACAATATAGAGTCTATAACATGGAATAATTAGTATAAAAAATCATTAAATGTCCATTCATAGTCTCTCATACACTCATATATATATATAACCATCATAATACAATAATTGAAAGAATCCATGGAAAAATAAAAAAAATACAAGGTTCATACTTGTATCATAATCAATAGAGGAAACTCTATAACTTAATTATTCATACAAACCAAAGAGAATAACATTTTAAATTACAATATAGTTCATGAGAAAAAAAACTTGGATTATATAGTATCATATGTCCTATATGATTTATAGTTTTATCCTACCCATATTTTTTAGATGAAAATAACTAGTGTCAATCTCCATGAACAAAACCTTTATTTAGTTAAATACTTATACTTACTCAACATATCCTTCGGGTACATTGGGCATGTTTTGAATATGTCACAAGATTAGCCTTATGTGAGTTTCTTTTCCCCGCACTATCTCTATCTAGATGATAAAGGGTAACATCAGTACACTTCATATAATTTTTCCATTATCATGTATCATTTCAATACACTATATACTTATTACATTTTCTAGTTTTATCATCAATCTATTGTAATTTAGTCTACCAAGTATTTATGGAATCTAGTTTCCCAATGAACATGAATATTTTTCTACTATTTTCATTGCTATACCATTTCCATTATTTTATTATTAAATAGTCATATAGAGTTTCTCTATCAATTTTTTTGATTATTTATTCTAAAAATGGTTTTCACATGGCCAATCCTAATATAAATTGACTTTTGATTATTATACAACACCTTTATAAAAATATTTGTCTGGGTTCATATCACATTATTTCTTTTATAGAGGATGTAAAGGTCCATTATTCATATACTCTAGTTGAAATCACTCAATAATATTTTAATGAATTTTGATTGGTATCTAATTTCTTCTAAGTGATCTATAAATGTTTCCATATAATTTGGAGATATTTTTATTTCTAAAAATTGATATTCTATATCTCCAATATTCTCATACATTTTTGAAATGAACAATGTAACATTTGGTTAACTTCCATTCATTTATGAACCTCATAATACAATGGTTACCCATATGGAATTCCAATTAATTTATATGATTATTAAAACAACTATTATATTAAGATTTTATCACCAAAATGTTTTTTTAACACTTTTATTTTATAAATTGACTCTTTAATGAGTTCTTATCCCAATCATTTCATTTCTTCAACATCATTCCAACATGTTGGATTTTTAACTCTCTTTCCATTATATGATAGTTACGGGTCCATTTTTCTTATTTTTTTGCATGTATTAATGTAAAATAATTCTACTAAACGTAGTTGTCGGTCCCAATAAAATTTTTATTTAAATCAACATGTCATTGACTTGTCCTCTAATGAATGTATATCCGTTTTAAACTTACATTGATTTGATCATGATATGTAGTATTATAATTTAATAAAATGTTTAGTTTTCATTGGTTCTTCTTTAAAACATAGAGGTAATCCTTTGATAATGTTTAGATAAAATTGATAGTGATAAACCTCTAACACATACAAATTAATTTATATAAATATTGAAAATTTTATTAAATGGATATATTTTCTCATATTTATAATAAATATAAAAACATAATAGGAACATTAGTGATAACACATATTTTTTTATTTCTCTTTTTGTCCTTGTGAATATTGATAAAAAATACATCATGTGTTTATAACACATTCATATATATGATGCTAAATATTTTATAACCATTTTGTTTAATTTCCAATTATTTACCCCATGTTTTCATACTAATATTCTTGATATGTAATCTAAAGTCCACTAATTATTTTTATCCCAGTTGAAATTTTTTCTAGGACAAATTTGTTTTAAAATACTTTTATTTACTTTTATTGAAGACTAAAGAAAAATATTTTGAGACACTAAGTGTAAATATTATTAGTAAAAATTATTATGAAAAAAAAAATTAAACAATTATTTGGATACAACTACCATAAAAAACCATGATGAGTAAAATATGTTAGATAACTATTATGATGAAAATAATTTCAAAATAATTTGTATATCACCTCTCAATATTTAGGAAAATAATTTTTTTATTTGACTATATATAAAAAATTTTAATCCATTTGGTTAAAATTTTGAAATAAAAATAGAATATTCAGTGTTTTTAATGTTAATAAATCAATAATATAAATAAATATATTAGTGTAAATTATTCCTTTTAAAGTGGGAGACCCTATTTTATCTCACATTTCCAAACCCATACATAATAGAGGTCCACTATTATAACGACCCATACTTTACATACATTGTTAATACTTAAAAATTGAAGCACACTTATTACAACATATGACAAAACTACAAAGGACCGTATAGGTATAGTGTCTTTAGAAACTGGGAAACATAAACAACTGGTTCATAAATCTTCTACAGTGTCTCCCATTTATTTCATCATATCTAGGGTCCCATTTAGCATATTCTACTTAATATCCATCTTCCTGACCTGGGGAAAAGAAAACATAAAAGGGTGAGCTCAAATGCTCAGCAAGGGCAAATAAAGGAAATAAAAATCATATCATATCTTTTTGAAAATCATAACCTGCAAAAGAGATCATAATATCTTAACATGGAATAAATCATAGAAGTGAAAATGAGATCCCCATAATCAAAACATGAAACTTGAAACTTTGTGGCATGCACACATAATCATGGAAAATCATTTCTTGTTAGTCATGACTCATTGCCAAGACTATCTTAGTGGACAAAGTCCCTTTCTGAACCGATTCACCCTCGTTCCAGTCCTGTTTCACTGAACCGGTATAACCTACCATTCCAGCCATGTCTATCTCATGAGATATAAAATCTTTACCCAATGCATTGGAGGGAGATATAGGTCCCACCCATCTTATAATGAATCATTTCTTATGTGTGCCACATAATCATAAACCATACATCATAGCGTAACCCATGTAATAAAAATGGGATTCTTAAACAACATGACATCATAAAACAATTCATATAAGATAAAGGAATTCATAAAAATATTTCCATCACAACATAATCAAATCCATGTAACAATAGGGATAAAAACAGAACCCTTTTATTATCTTAGATGGAAAATAATTTTGATAAAATACTTGAACTTCATTCTTGAGGATAATATCCTTTCTACTTCAAAAACACTTTTCCTTTCTTAACATGTCATACAATTGTAAACTAAAAGAAGTTGATTAAAAATAAAATTGAATACTTGTAAAGGAATCTTCTTCGAAATAATGTTTTAGAAATCCATTCATGTCGTATAAGTTAAAAAAACATTCTTCGTACTTTTATCGGAAAAGTCAAAAAGTACCTCGTACGAAAAAACGACAAAAGATTCCTTTCATATTCTTTACTAAAAATTCACCGAAGGGTAAGATTGGATTTAAACTATTGTAAGTGGATGGAAACAATATTATATATTTATGGAACATGGATGTGGGTGATAAAATACACCCCAGTAAATGCCAAAGTAAAAACAATCTCGGATAAAAATGAGATTGTGATATTTTCCCTTACCTTAGGTCCAATTTACTTTGTACGTATCCGATGCTCCTGTATAATGGTTTAAATAATGTTATTGACTTATTTCAGAATCATACATATTGATATGATATCATATATGGTCATATTCTTAGCTTCTTGTTAGTAATATTTCATTGTTACTTGTTACTCGGGTCTTTATTGCCTTTTGTTCTTATGCGTGTTTTGCCGAATAAATTCTTATTCTTCTTTTAAGGTTATAGATACCTTATATCCAGAATGTTATTAGTGTAACATATATCATATTTATTCATTCAATTCATTTATATAATTACTACGTAATGATGATCATGTAGAACGAGTCGCATCACATCGTGGAGACGGTATTTCGTACGTACGCACGAGTGATGATATCGTTCCTATGATCGTGGAATTGTATTGGAGTATATATATATTATTTCAGTATAAATATTACTTTATAATAATCATAAATAGTTACTCATTACACCATTATACCCATCCTTGTAAGGTGGTGGTGGAAAATAGATTACACCACGGCGTGGAGACGGTATTCCGTACATACGCACCCGCGGTGATTTCATTTTTCCGTAGGATGGATAGAAGGTGAAATAGGGTTGTTTAATATTTATAATAACATATCAGTATGTAAGTAATACTGATGTTATTACTTTATCATGAAACAACTAAAGAAGAAGAAGTTGAAGAAGAAATAAATTGAAAAGATCGGTAACGGATATTACCTCTTCTTTGGAACGCCTCTTTGAATCCTCCACTTAGGGAACTAAGATTGGTCTTTGAAGAAGACCAGGACCTCTAGGATTATTCTAGGGAAGTGGAGAGGAGAAAATGGCAGGGGTTGTCCGAGCTTGAGTGCTCAAATTGGTGTGAGGAGGAGGGGGAGGAGGTGCCCTTTTATAAGGGAGGAGAGGGGCACCTTAGGAATACCTCAAAATATTATTTTATATTAAAGTCAAAATCGGTTTATAATGGTTCCAAAGGGTCTTATTTCGAAGTTAAAGTGGGGATGGGTCGAAATACTATCAACCAATATGATTTAGACAAGTTTAGGGTATTATTTTAACCTTATCAATTAGATTTAACTCTAAGTTAAATAATTTAACTTTTACCATGTCTTTTTGTTTTCTTTCACTATATGGTTAATACACTTACTATAACATTCCAAACGAACCCCAAATTATTTATTATTAATATATATATCCTTATCTAAGTCATTTGGCCGAACCTTAGATTTTTAGGAATAAAATAACAATTAGTAATATAATATTTGATTTAAAAACTATTTTGTGTCAATTTTGACACTATTTGATATATGATTTCTTTGAAAGTTATAACAGAATTATATGTTCGAACCAAGTTGATTAAAGCAACACTAATATATCATAGTAACCTAGAAAATTAGTTTAATTCATAAAAAGTCTCAAATTACATTTATTTGGGCATTTATAACATCAATTCTGTCAATATTTCATTAATAAGACAATTACTGCATCATCTTTCTGTCATAATAAATGATAATTATTTAATCCCTAAAAATTCAAAATAAATTCCTATGATGTATATAATTTCATTAGATTTCTGGATATTATTCATGTTCGAAGTTTCATGAAGTTTATCACTAAATTAAAATTAATATACTTATAAGATTTAAGAGAGTGACATGTTGTCACTTTCTTTGGTTTTAATAATAATTAAGTTATTTTCATGGACAAATGTCCATTAAATGATTCTAATCCGACCCTTAGGTAATATGGGTCGTTTTTTTAGTAATCCAATAGAATTTTGACATTTTTTAGGGTAATTTTGAAATATTATATTTACCCTTAATTACCCGATTTACCTTTAACTATGGTAAATAAAATTTACCGTAGTTACTATTCATAATTCCCAAAAATAAAAAGTATCCTATTAACATAATTTGGACCCACTGATTCCAAATATGGAATCAATTTTTTAAAATTCAAAACACAGAAGTTGCAGAAATTAAATTAAAATTAATCTCGTTGTCGAATAAAAACGGGGTTTTGTTTAAAACATTGCAAAAGATTGAATTGATTTAACTTATGAATTCAAGGTAAAATCAATGCTAATGACATACATTATATTAAATGGTAAAAATATATTCTATTTATACTTTAAAACCATTCAATATTATAATTTAACCACATAAGATATTATGATGAAAAAAATTGTTTTTAATTAAAATATAGCGTGTTTTTACTATTCATTAAAATGTGAAAGTTACCAGAATAATATGAAAAATTTATCCAAAGTAAATTTTTATTTCTTGATTCCAAAGAATATTTTTATTTTTTCAAATTAAACTTATAAACATGTCAAAAACTAGATTTAATGTGGGTGCGCCATCAAAAGGCGGCAAAACTGCATTTTTTGAAAAATACTTATTTTACCTGAAAAAAATTATTTTGTTCTTATAACATGTTCTAGAAATGTGTAAGATGAATAATAATGTTATAAAATTCAAAATTTAGTTAACACTATTCATAACGGCTAGTTCATAACAATATATCGTTGTTTAGTAAAACTCGGTATTGCGTACAACACAAGCTATCGAGGAAGGTCGTGATTGCGTGTAAGGTAAGCCAAGCAAGTGTGTAGTGAAAGATTCCTTTGATGATATATAAAAACAAAATATTACTCATAAAAATCTCGGGTGTTACATTCTACCCCCCTTAAAAAGAATTTCTCCCTCGAAATTCGTCACTTTGTAACAAACAGATGAGAATACTTCTCCCTCATCATATCCTCAAGCTCCCATGTAGCTTCTTCAAGTTGGTGGTTCCTCCATAAAACTTTCACCAATCGAGTGGTCTTGTTTCGTAGGACTTTTTCGCTACGATCCAGAATCTCTATCGGTTGTTCTTCATAAGAAAGATCTTGCTCCAGCGGTACAACTTTTGAGCTGAGTACATGTGAAGGATCAGGTATGTACTTTCTCCGGAGAGATACATGGAACACATCGTGAACTTGAGAGAGATTCGGTGGAAGCGCCAATCGGTAAGCTACCTTTCCAACACGATCCAGTATTTCGAAAGGACCGATATATCTATGGCTCAACTTCCCCTTCTTTCCAAATCTCATAACCCTCTTCCAGGGAGATATTCGTAAGAATACTTTATCGCCCACTTCAAACTCTAGGTCTTTTCTTCGGTTGTCGGCATAACTTTTCTGTCGACTCTGAGCTACTCTTATGTGTTGTTGAATAGATCTGACATTTTCTGCCATTTCATCAATGAGATCAGGTCCTAATAGCTTTCTTTCCCCAACTTCATCCCAGCAAGTTGGAGTCATGCATTTCTTTCCATAGAGAGCTTCATAAGGAGCCATCTCAATACTGGAGTGAAAGCTATTATTATAAGAAAATTTCACCAAAGGTAGGTGTTGATCCCAACCTCCTTTGAAATCCATAGAGCAAGCTCTCAACATATCTTCTAGGGTTTGAATTGTTATCTCAGACTGACCGTCTGTCTGAGGATGATAAGCAGTGCTGAAACTCAACTCTGTATACAGAGTATGCTGAAGACTTCGCCAGAACATCGAGGTAAATCTCGGATCCCGATCAGATATAATAGAAAGTGGTACTCCATGCAATCTTACCACTTCCTTTACATATATCCTGGCAAGCTGATCTAGAGAGAAATCCTCTCTAATAGGAATGAAGTGTGCAGACTTTGTAAGACGATCAACTATGACCCAAATAACACTATTGCCTTTGGATGTTTTAGGAAGTCCTGTGACAAAGTCCATAGTGATGTTTTCCCATTTCCATTCAGGTATGGGTAATGGTTGTAACATCCCCTTAGACTTTTGTCTCTCAGCTTTAACTTGTTGACAAACCAAGCATCGAGAGACATATTCAGCAACATCTCTTTTCATGCCATCCCACTAGAAGTACTCTTTCAGGTCCCTATACATCTTCGTGCTTCCAGGATGAATAGAGAATGATGTACTATGAGCCTCATCCAGCATCTCCTTCTTTAATTCGGGGATGGGAGGAACACAAACCCGATTCTTGAACTTTATTATCCCATCACAATCAAGGTTGAATTCAGGAACATTTCTCACATTCTTTTGTAACTCGACATCTTCTTTCTGTGCCTCCTTAATCTTCGCATGTATAGATGGTTGAACATTCATTTGAGAAAGATAAGACTTTTCCCCTTCCATTATAATTCCAAGATCCATCCTTTGTAAATCCATAAATATTGGATCCTTTGTGATCCTCATCATGGATAAACTAGCATGGTCTTGTCGACTTAATGCATCTTCCACCTTGTTTGCTTTCCCAGGGTGGTAATGGATTGAGCAGTCGTAATCCTTAATCAGCTCCAACCATCTTCTTTGACGCATATTCAACTCCTTTTGTGTGAAAAAATACTTTAAACTTTTATGATCAGTATAAATATCACACCTTTCACCATAAAGGTAATGCCTCTAAATCTTTAATGCAAAGATTACCGCAGCCAACTCCAAATCCGGAGTTGGGTTATTTTGCTCATGGATTTTCAACTGTCGTGAGGCATAAGCTATCACCATATCATTTTGCATAAGAACACACCCCAATCCCTTCTTGGATGCATCACTATAGATCACAAACCTTTCTCCACTACAAGGCAGTGTGAGCACAGGTGCACTGGATAACCTTCTTTTCAACTCCTTGAAATTCTCTTCACATTCCTCTGTCCAAACAAACTTAACTCCTTTCCGAGTCAACTTGGTGAGTGGATTAGATAATCGTGAAAAATCCTTTACAAAACGTAGATAATATCCATCCAAACCAAGAAAACTTCGGATCTCAGTTACTGTTGTTGGTCTTGACCATCTTTCGATAACCTCTGTTTTTGCTGGATCCACAGATATCCCCTATTTTGAGATTATGTGACCCAAAAATGCAACTTTTTGAAGCCAAAATTCACACTTGGTAAATTTGGCATAAAGCTTCTCCTTTCTCAGGGTCTTCAATATAATTCTCAAGTGATCTTCATGCTCTTCCTTGCTCTTTGAATAGACAAGAATATCGTCTATAAAGACTTCCACAAATTGATCAAGATAGTCTCTAAAGACTCTATTCATTAGATCCATGAAGATATCAGGGGCATTAGTAAGACCAAATGGCATCACTATAAATTCATAGTGTCCATACCTTGTACGAAAAGCCGTCTTTGGTATATCCTCCCTTTTGACCCTTAATTGATGATACCCTGAATGAAGATCAATCTTGGAAAAGTATTGAGCTCCGCGTAGTTGGTCAAATAAGTCATCAATGCATGGGAGAGGATATTTGTTCTTGATAGTGATCTTGTTAAGTTCTCGATAATCAATGCAGAGTCTCATTGATCCATCTTTCTTATTAACAAATAGAACAGGTGCTCCCCAAGGTGACGCACTAGGGTGTATGAATCCCTTATCAAGATTCTCTTGGAGTTGCTTCTTCAATTCCTGCAACTCAATTGGGGCCATTCTATAAGGTGTCTTTGAAATTGGCAAAGTGCCCGGTATGAGTTCTATTGAAAACTCAACTTCATGATTTGGTGGAAGACCCGGTAATTCCTCCGGAAATACATCATCAAACTCCCGTACAATGGGAATATTCTTAATCGTGAGTTTCTCACCAACCATTTGAGATAAATAACCTTCATTTAGTGGAATCAATACCCATAAGATGGAAGGAATTTCCACTGGAAGGTTATGTTCATCCTTGCATCGATAGACGATCGTAGATTGATCTGGAATATGAAATGTGACTTCCCTTCTTTGGAAATTGATATGAGCTCCATGTATAGAAAGCCAATCCATGCCAAGAATCACATCAAATTCCACTAAAGGAAGTATCACAAGATTTGCAGGAAGCACTTTCCCACAAACTTCGGTCGGAGAAGAATTATAAACTTTTGATGCGACTGTTGTGCCATTAGGTGTTGTCACAGCTAACTCAACATCTAATTGTTGAGGTAGTACGGTGATACCCTTAGAAAATTTTTCAGAAATAAAAGAGTGGGTGGATCCAGAATCAAATAAAACATTTTCTACTTTAGAGTGGATGGTAAGTGTACCTTTCACCACTTCGTTATCGTACTCCACATCGTTGATAGAAATTGCATTTGACATTCCTTTGTCTTTAGCCTTAATATTTTGTTGACGTCGACCATCATCATCAACCCTTGTATTTGGGCATTGATTGGCATAATTCCCCATCTCCTTGCACTTGAAACATTGAAGTGTAGTAGGTTCATTCTATGTATCCCTTCCTTTGTTTGCATCATTAGACATCTTCTTCCCATTATCGCGGCATTCAAATGCCCGATGACCTTCCTTTCCACATTTAAAACATTTACTTTTCCCTTTAAGACAACTCCCTCCATGTTTCTTTCCACACTTTGAGCATAAGGGAAAGTTCATCTTCTTTTCAGTGTGCTCTTTAGATTTTCCTTTGAATTCCATATTCCTCTTCTTATCAAACCCATGTGACTGATGGGTTACTCCAATCTCCATCTCGACTTTGAGAGCACATTGAACGATTTCCTCATAGCTATTGAAGTCCCTTATGGCTAACGCGCTTCAAAGACTTGGTTTTAAGCCACTAAAGAATCGATCGATCTTACTCTCGGGTTGGATAATAATACCAGAAGCGTACCTTGCAAGTCTTGTAAAATTTGCTTCATAGGTACCAACAGATTCATCATCCCTTTGCTTCAGTTCAAGAAACTCTTTCTCCATCTTTGTTCGGAGAATACGAGGGAAGTACTTATTGAAAAATAAGTTCTTGAACTCGTCCCATTCCATAGACTCAATTTCATCCCTTTGCCTCATATTCTTAATAAGATTCCACCATTGATCAGCATCTCCTTCCAAACGATACACTTCTAGGATGACTTTATCATGTTCAGAACATTGAAGAACTGAAAATATCTTTTCAGTAGTACTAATCCATTGTTCAGCAACTAATGGATCAGTAGACCCACTAAAAGAAGGTGGACGCTGCCTCATGAAGGATTCAATAGAATGTTGCTCCTTCCTTTTCTCGTTTGGAAGTCCTGCATGATTCATAGCTTGAGAAAGTTGTGTGAGCATGGCTACAAGATTTTGCATTCCAGCTCCCATATCATTTGGTTGCTCAGGGGAACAATCATTGCATTGCCCATCGCATTCCGCATTAACACGGTTCCTTCGGGTTCCAGCCATTGACTAAAACCAAGAAGAATAGTGTGAGCAACACTAATTATAATAGGAAAACCACATAATCAAGGATAAAATTTCACACTTAAGGTCTTATCCTAGGTTATTCATGGCCATTTCTAAAACACTAAGATTGTGTTCTATGCTTATACTTATCCTTAGGGTTCTTACTAAGGCTTTCACATCCTAGTTTCCAAAGGTTGACTATACCTTTCCTCTGATACCAACTATAACGACCCATACTTTACATACATTGTTAATACTTCAAAATTGAAGCACACTTATTACAACATATGACAAAACCACAAAGGACCGTATAGGTATAGTGTCTTTAGAAACTGGGAAACATAAACAACTGGTTCATAAATCTTCTACAGTGTCTCCCATTTATTTCATCATATCTAGGGTCCCATTTAGCATATTCTACTTAATATCCATCTTCCTGACCTGGGGAAAAAACATAAAAGGGTGAGCTCAAATGCTCAGCAAGGGAAAATAAAGGAAATAAAAATCATATCATATCTTTTTGAAAATCATAACCTACAAAAGAGATCATAATATATTAACATGGAATAAATCATAGAAGTGAAAATGAGATCCCCATAATCATAACATGAAACTTGAAACATTGTGTCATGCACACATAATCATGGAAAATCATTTCTTGTTAGTCATGACTCATTTCCAAGACTATCTTAGTGGACAAAGTCCCTTTCTGAACCGAGTCACCCTCGTTCCAGTCCTGTTTCACTGAACCGGTATAACCTACCTTTCCAGCCATGTCTATCTCATGAGATATAAAATCTTTACCCAATGCATTGGAGGGAGATATAGGTCCCACCCATCTTATAATGAATCCTTTCTTATGTGTGCCACATAATCATAAACCATACATCATAGCGTAACCCATGTAATAAAAATGGGATTCTTAAACAACATGAAATCATAAAACAATTCATATAAGATAAAGGAATTCACAAAAAAATTTCCATCACAACATAATCAAATCCATGTAATAATAGGGATAAAAACATAACCCTTTTATTATCTTAGATGGAAAATAATTTTGATAAAATACTTGAACTTCATTCTTGAGGAAAATATCCTTTCTACTTCAAAAACACTTTTCCTTTCTTAACATGTCATACAATTGTAAACTAAAATAAGTTGATTAAAAATAAACTTGAATACTTGTAAAGGAAGCTTCTTGGAAATAATGTTTTAGAAATCCATTCATGTCGTATAAGTTAAAAAAACATTCTTTGTACTTTTATCGGAAAAGTCAAAAAGTACCTCGTACGAAAAAACGACAAAAGATTCCTTTCATATTCTTTACTAAAAATTCATCGAAGGGTAAGATTGGATTTAAACTATTCTAAGTGGATGGAAACAATATTACATATTTATGGAACATGGATTTGGGTGATAAAATACACCCCAGTAAATGCCAAAGTAAAAACAATCTCGGATAAAAATGAGATTGTGATATTTTCCCTCACCTTAGGTCCGATTTGCTTTGTACGTGTCTGAATCTCCTGTATAATGGTTTAAATAATGTTATTGACTTATTCCATAATCATACATATTGATATGATATCATATATGGTCATATTCTTAGCTTCTTGTTTGTAATATTTCATTGTTACTTGTTACTCGGGTCTTTATTGCCTTTTGTTCTTATGCGTGTTTTGCCAAATAAATTCTTATTATTCTTTTAAGGTTATAGATACCTTATATCCAGAATGGTATTAGTGTAACATATATCATATTTATTCATTCAATTCATTTATATAATTACTATGTAATGATGATCATGTAGAACGAGTCGCATCACATCGTGGAGACGGTATTTCGTACGTACGCACGAGTGATGATATCGTTCCTATGATCGTGGAATTGTATTGGAGTATATATATATTATTTAAGTATCAATATTACTTTATAATTATCATAAATAGTTACTCATTACACCATTATACCCATCCTTGTAAGGTGGTGGTGGAAAATAGATTACACCACGGCGTGGAGATGGTATTCCGTACGTACGCACGCGCGGTGATTTCATTTTTCCGTAGGATGGATGGAAGGTGAATTAGGGTTGTTTCATATTTATAATAACATATCAGTATGTAAGTAATACTGATGTTATTACTTTATCATGAAACAACTAAAGAAGAAGAAGTTGAAGAAGAAAGAAATTGAAAAGATCGGTAACGGATATTACCTCTTCTTTGGAACGCCTCTTTGAATCCTCCACTTAGGGAACTAAGATTGGTCTTTGAAGAAGAACAAGACCTCTAGGATTATTCTAGGGAAGTGGAGAGGAGAAAATGGCATGGTTTGTCCAAGCTTGAGTGCTCAAATTGGTGTGAGGAGGAGGGGGAGGAGGTGCCCTTTTATAAGGGAGGAGAGAGGCACCTTAGGAATACCTCAAAATATTATTTTATATTAAAGTCAAAATCGGTTTATAATGGTTCCAAAGGGTCTTATTTCAAAGGTAAAGTGGGGATGGGTCGAAATCCTATCAACCAATAGGATTTAGACATGTTTAGGGTATTATTTTAACCTTATAAATTATATTTAACTCTATGTTAAATAATTTAACTTTTACCATGTCTTTTTGTTTTCTTTCACTATATGGTTAACACACTTACTATAACATGCAAAACGAACCCCAAATTATTTATTATTAATATATATATCCTTATCTAAGTCATTTTTCCGAACCTTAGATTTTTAGGAATAAAATAACAATTAGTAATATAATATTTGATTTAAAAACTATTTTGTGTCAATTTTGACACTATTTGATATATGATTTTTGTGAAAGTAATAACAGAATTATATGTTCTAACCAAGTTGATTAAATCAACACTAATATATCATAGTAACCTATAAAATTATTTTAATTCATAAAAAGTCTCAAATTACATTTATTTGAGCATTTATAACATCAATTCTGTCAATATTTCATTAATAAGACAATTACTGCATCATATTTCTGTCGTAATAAATGATAATTATTTAATCCCTAAAAATTATAAATAAATTCCTATGATGTAGATAATTTCATTAGCTTTCTGGAGACTATTCATGTTCTATGTTTTATGAAGTTTATCACTAAATTAAAATTAATATACTTATAAGATTTAAGAGAGTGACATGTTGTCACTTTCTTTGGTTTTAATAATAATTAAGTTATTTTCATGGACAAATGTCCATTAAATGATTCTAATCCGACCCTTAGGTGATATGGATCGTTTTTTTAGTCATCCAATAGAATTTTGACATTTGTTAGGGTAATTTTACAATATTATATTTACCCTTAATTACCTGATTTACCTTTAACTATGGTAAATAAAATTTACCGTAGTTACTATTCATAATTCCCAAAAATAAAAAGTATCCTATTAACATAATTTGGACCCACTGATTCCAAATATGGAATCCATTTTTTTAAAATTCAAAACACAGAAGTTCCAGAAATTAAATTAAAATTAATCTCGTTGTCGAATAAAAACGGGTTTTTGTTTAAAACATTGCAAAAGATTGAATTGATTTAACTTATGAATTCAAGGTAAAATCAATGCTAATGACATACATTATATTAAATGGTAAAAATATATTCTATTTATACTTTAAAACCATTCAATATTATAATTTAACCACATAAGATATTATGATGAAAAAAATTGTTTTTAATTAAAATATAGCGTGTTTTTACTATTCATTAAAATGTGAAAGTTACCAGAATAATATGAAAAATTTATCCAAAGTAAATTTTTATTTCTTGATTCCAAAGAATAATTTTATTTTGTCAAATTGAACTTATAAACATGTCAAAAACTAGATTTAATGTGGGTGCGCCATCAAAAGGCGGCAAAACTGCATTTTTTGAAAAATACTTATTTTACCCGAAAAAAATTATTTTGTTCTTATAACATGTTCTAGAAATGTGTAAGATGAATAATAATGTTATAAAATTCAAAATTTAGTTAACACTATTCATAATGGCTAGTTCATAACAATATATCGTTGTTTAGTAAAACTCGGTATTTCGTACAACACAAGCTATCGAGGAAGATCGCGATTGCGTGTAAGGTAAGCCAAGCAAGTGTGTAGTGAAAGATTCCTTTGATGATATATAGAAACAAAATATTACTCATAAAAATCTCGGGTGTTACAACTATACTCATTCCTTCCTCTCTAATAACTCACAAATCTACTTTTATTTTATATATCTTAAATATATTTATAATCCATGGTATTATTTTCACATATATATAGTTGAAAATAGAAATTTATAATTAATTAGTGATTCCCTTAGATAGGGGTTTGGTTAAACGGTATGATATGGATTTAAATAATCTAATTATTGAATTTTATATGTTTATTATAAAAGTATCCATAACATTAATAAAAAATGGTGTCATAAGGTGACTTTGGAATGAATTATGTGATCATGTGTGTTATTTGGTATTAGATCAAGAAAACCCAATATTATGTTAATTCTAGGAGTGGAAAAAAGTAAAATTTATCTAGTTTTTGACATTTTAAACTGATAGGAGTAGTTTTGACTCATATTTTTTAGATATTTTTTTAATAAAAACTATAATATTGAACCATAGTTTGAATAAATGAATTAAAATATCTTTTTTAGAGAAAAAAACTAGAGGTGAACTAACTTTAGTATCTCAATGTGTAAAGATTTTTTTGAAAACAAATAAACCAAAATTAAAAATACCAAAAGTGTCATTATTTTTAAAAATAATTTTTTGAAAAATGATTATAGTGTGTAAAACATTTTTGATAATTTTTTATGTAAAAACTATTTAGAAATTAAGGACCCTGTAAGCTCTACTATTTTGGGAAAGATAATTTAGGAAATATATATTTTTAAAATACTACTATCTAATTTATTTATTTGACTTTAAATACCATAGATGGTTTATTTAAGGCACCATAAAAATTAATAAGGCTCAAAATGTGTTCAAATAAAAAAATCATAACTTTAAATGATAATTATGTTTGATTATGATGTCATTTTTGGCTATATAATATATAAAATTGAATATTTTTTATAGATTTAAACATGATCATATAGGAAAATAAATTTACATGTGCTTTTTTTGTTAAATGTTTTTTACAGCCACAAAAATTATGTTTCGTGTTTGGGTAGGATACATCTAGGTTATTCTGTTCAAGTTCACTAGGGTTGAAATTTAATATAAATGGAATCATTAGGTTAAATAAAGAGTCCCATTTTATGTTATTTCCACTATTTAATCAATTTAATTTGTATTGAAATAATTATACCAATGTGCAGAGTTCATTTAACAAAATGATTGATTGGTGAGTCTAAAAATAAGAAGAGTGCCAAAAGTAAATGAGTATTAATATATGTTTTATTCATGGATATTCAAAATTTAATTAGATAATTGAATATAATGTGTATATTGGTTAATGGTAGGATTAACCTACCTAGTTAGGGTGACTATAGTAGTTATAGAGGGTGAATTAATGAAATTACCCTATAAGGGTCAATTATTCGTAAGAAATTTCAAGTCTATGGGACAAGGAACCTTGGGTAGTGTAGTGAAAGAATTTATTTCCATCATTATACGAACTACACATTGTTAATATATAATTATATTATTGATGATAAATTTTTAAATATGTGTGGTCTATATATATTATCTTAGTTGAAGTGATTTTGAATACAGATTGAGAAAGAAATTAAAAAAATATAGATTGGTTTATATTTTAACACCCAGTGGTTTTAATATACGAATTCCTTTAAATTTTATAAATGTTTTTAATAACATAATCTACATGTAACATTCAACTTAAACAAATATATCTTGTATTTAGATTAAAAAATAATATTTATTATGACCACTAAAACCATGACATTGAATTAGATTGAATAAATTAGAGTAACCACATTATGATATATATATATATAGGTATATATAAAAAAATATACTTTTAATATTCATTAAATTAAATTAGTCTACCAAAATAACTAATATGATCATTTATTACTTATAAATGTATTTTTTTAATATTTTATGATATATTCATTTCTATTTTAGGAAATTTATGATTATTGATGATATTTTTTTTATTAGTAATTGGATAAACCAATTTGGTTAGTAAATTATATGAAATTTTAATAATAACATTTAATATATGAAATTATCATTTTCTATCAAAAAATCATTAAATTTTAAGAATTTTTTCAAAAAATGAAATAATTAATTTTTTAAATTAAATTTAAAATTTTTTGAAAATATTTATATATTTAAAATAATATTATTATCTTAATATTTTTTGGTATTATTATAAAATATTGGTTTTTAGGTGAATAGTCTAATTACCATTTTTGTTAAAACTGTAAATTTTATTTCTTTATTAGGGTGTAAGCATGAACTAAAAAATCCGAAAGTATTTTATGTTAAAATATACGGTTTTATGTAATAACATGGTTCATTATAAAAATGTATTTGAACTTATAAATCATATTTCAAAAAAATATAACATATTAAAATGTTACTTTAAAAAAACAATTATTGATCTTTTCATCTAAATAAGTTTTTAAACAGTGAAATACAATTTTGAAGGCTTTAATATCCACATAACATGTATTTGTATAATTATAATCCATTTTATTTCATATAAAATTTGTATCTTTGATACTCATACATTTCACATAAATTTTTAAAATTAATAATACACTTCCCATAAAAAATTAGATTTCATTTTATTTTTGTTTTTTAAAATTTTTTATTCAATATAATAAAATATTTATTTGGTAAAAAGATATATATATATATATATATATATATTAAATTATAAGGTTAAAATTAGTTATAATTCTTTATATTAATTTTTTTCATTAAAACTAATTATTACAGTTAAAAATTAATTACCAAGGTAAAAGTAAATTAGGATAAAGCTTAAAAAGATAAATTTTATAGTCTACAAACCCACTAGTTTTTCAGAAAAATTAGTTTCTGATGATCATATATACCCAAAAATACTTACTTTCCCCTTTTATCAAATTTGGATCCTTTGAACTTTGAATAGTAACATTACATTATTGAAAATGTAATCATCGCTTCCAAAACTACCCTTTCATTCACTTATAAAAGGGTAACACATTCACCACATCAATACTCACTTATACATAAAATATAAATATTAAAATATATAAAATTACTAATCCTAGAATCCTTTTCCACTTTCTAAATCTTTCTATCACAATTAATTACCATAATGCCTTCATTTCTATATATAATATGAGGGAAAATTCAAGTCCTCAGCGGGAGTATTATCATCTACATGGATTTTATTCATAATTATATTCATTCATATTTAATCTAGACACACTAATATAATGATATTAGTACCATATATATAATATAACATTACTATTTTAATGTTAATATAATTATACATTCATATATCCCATCTATTAAGAAAAATGAAACCACTGTTCATGCATACATGCAGACTACCTTCACCATGAGAGAAAAAAATTAATTACCACAAATCATCGATGTATACTAGAATATATTAAATGAGGAAATATATATTTTATTATATCATTACAGAAATTTTATAACAATCTGGAGAACATATTAATCAGACAAACAATAAACATTCATCATTAATTCAACAGTTTAAACAAATGTGCTAAGATAAAAATATTTTATTCAAAATATGTAATAATTTCTTATCCATTTAATATTATTCTACATCCTTTAGAATTTTGATATATCAAAATAATAAATATTAAATTATAACATCATATGATAGGTTTATTTATATTTCAACTAAATCACCTCACAATCATCCATTAAGCATGGAATATTCATGTTTGGGTTGGTTTGAACACCAAAATAAAAATGATATAAAAATATATCAGGGATGAATAAGGGGACTTATATACTAAATTTTTTAAAATTTAATAATAAAATAATATATTTTTAATGGTTTATTAATGGTTAGATTAAATATCAAAAATATAATTTAAAAATTGACTTTGATCGCAAAAATTAAGATTTTAAGCTAACTTTGATTCAAATTTCACACAAATTAACTAACAAAAAAATTGAATGAGATAATATAACAATAAATAAACTAAAGTTTTATTTTATATATGTGAAAATCTAACCCAAATCATCTTGTCTATGCCAAAAGGTTAGATGGTCTCATGCATGCCTCCCCATATGCAAGAGGTTGTTGAATTGCAGCACGGGTCTAAATATGATAGTGGGGAGACTAAACCCTTTATATCTTTTCATTGAGCATAATAATAATGAATAATAAAAAATGAATAAATAATTTTTTAAATTATAGAAACTGTTTAGGTGACACATATATAAGAATAACTACCAAATTGGTAAGCCTGTCTAGAGTATAAACAATAAGTAAATACATGACAAGTAAATAAGCAAACATTTTCAATATAATCTAGTGTCTCTCTTAGTTCTAACATCCTTAAAGGTGGAAAAGGATACATCTAAAAAGGTGAAATCATCAATAGCTGGTTACCCAACCTGATTTATTCCAAACATCTTTTATGTTGGGTGTGGCTACCGCTATAGAAAGAAAATCATAGTGGCTAACTGGTATGTACTGAGATACACATGTGGAGTCATGAGTTTTATATGGAACAATATCCAATTACCCAACCAAAAACAGACCTAGTGTCCTTAAAGGTGGTTGTGGGTATACCTATATTGGGTAAATCATAGTATCTTGCTAGAAAATATTGTTCATGGATTCCTACGAACATGGGTTGTGGGTGATTAAAATGTTAAACATGAAGGGGATCGACTTGACAGAACATACAGCATTCCTATGACAAACATAGGAAGGGTGGGGTAAGCTCTTACATGGTGTAAAATAAGGTTTTCCTGTGATGTCCACCTATTTTTTGGGGTGATCTATGATACATTTATGTAGGTATATGTGTTTTGGATATTCTTACCAGCAATGAGCAGAAAAAGGTGAGGCTGAGGTACATGGTGGCTTATTCAGTGCATGATGACTTGGAACAAGTATGCTTATTTATCATTTTCTTATGTCATGATAAAAACTATTATATACATTGTGCACTTATGGTATGGATGAATTGGTGGTTTCATATTGATCCTTGTACTCACACCCTACTCAGGAATTTTTGTGATCTTATATATTTCATGAAGAGTGATCTAGTGATGGGAAAGGAAACTATGGTGGATGGTTGGGTGATGGAGCATAACGTATGAGAAAATTGTGATAGGCACTAGAATACCCCAAGATGTTTGTTTATTTACTTGTCTCATATTTACTTTTTCTTTATACTCTAGAAATTCTTACCATTTTGTATGTTACTCTTATATCTATTTCACTTATTCATTTTCCATATTTTACTCATATTATTTATTCAATGTTTTATTATTGTTCATTGTTATCTTGATCGATGAAATGATACATAGGGTATAGTATCCCTACTATCATATTTAGACACTCATTTCTCGTTTTCAACCTCTTTCATATGGGGAGGTGTGCATGATATCATGTGACCTTCCATATCGGTCCCGGTGGTTCGAGCCAGTATATTAAAAATTGATATTAGAGGATCATGATTCTTTAAATTTTTCTTATCTTTTCCCTATGATGGGACATGATATACAAGAGTTCAGGTGGTTGGAAATTTGTTAGGGGAACTATGCTGGTACTTGGCCAGGACTATATAGTGGACCTCTCTATTTCTGTGAATGGGAAGTTATGTTTTTATTTTACTATTGATTGAATTCACCTCAATTGATGAATTTGATTTTGATATATTATTTTGAGTACATACATGAATTATTTCCAGGAATGCATTTTTTATTCCATATATATATACACATTGTTATAATTCATAGTAGTTTGTTCATAAAATTCATTTATTCATGCTATCTTTTTGGGATAGATTTTTTTGTGTGATATATCTATGTTGTCATGCCATTGTGGTATATCCTTGTAAGCATTAACTAATATAACTAGGAATGGTGTTGTGTTAGTATATATAAATAATATTTGTGACTAGTGTGGAGGTATAGAGACCAGGGTTTGTATTAGGAGTGGTATATCATGGGATGATGATAGACTCCTAGTAAAACCTTGTCTACTCCCATAGGATGGTTAAGACTTGTCGTATTCCTAATTTTCATCAATGTGAAGATATTCCATATTAGAGATTTTTGAAAGGACTTCAAGTTGAGGAAGCCCAGGATATCCCTATTCCACTACCCATAGTGCAATAGGATTCTCCCTACTAGGATTCTATACATGTATAGATGATTCAAGCTGTCGAGCCAATTCAGCTGGGACTCTTTAGGATAGTGACCATTTAAGGCAGTGTTACTCAGGGGAACATGATTTTCCATGCTTGGTATTTTCAACTTCATCTTCCCCATGAATTATAGGGTACTAGATGTAATGTACTCATTTCGAGTCCACTAAACTATTTCTCTGAGATGGGTTAATTTCATGACCTCAAGTGTGCCTCCCTATATGCTTGAGGTTGTCGACTAGAAACACAGGTCTAATGAGTCGTATGGGGAGACTGTACCCTCTTTACTAGAGTAATACATAGTAGTTAAGAATATAAATAGTGGAAAACATGTAATAACCAATAAACATGCATAACTAATCATCTTCCAAAACTGGGTACACAACAAAAGTCAATAATAACCAAGTAATTTCATGTTAAGAGTTCCAAGAGTGAAGGAAACCCAAAATAAAGACAAATAGCTAAATTCTAAAATTTTCCTAACTCCATGTCTGGATCCTCATCCATGTGTATCCCAATCCCAAATCAACTCCCTAACATTGGACCTTTCCCCAAATCTGCACCTACAATAATGATGTCTTCTCAAGTACCCAACGGTGGTTTGAGCAGGGTGTGAGTACAAGTTAGTAGGCCACCACTAACAGTGTCAACAAAATATCTAGTCTAAACAGATTGTTCATTCAATGAATAAATTAAATACAAGTAAAGAACGTAAAACTCATGTTCCATTATTCAACCATCTTTACATTGACCCATCTCTATCATTATTACCATTTTAAGTACTTATATAATCTTCATTACTTAATCCATATTCATTATGTTTTCCATGGGTTAGGCATTTACATAATTCACACAAGGGTAAAGGAATTCTTCTCTATGCATAAGGGAACAGGTCGAGTACTTATCTCACTAGGGATGAATGCATCACAACAACACATTATCCTCACCTCGAGTCCTTAGTCCGGGTGGAATGAAACTGTTTGGGGAATAGAGCTATGTTCTCTTCCCTAACTCGTATATTGTGGGGTGTATTTTAGAGCCTCGGTCTAACTCAAACCATGTTCATAAAACCTTATTCAATAACCCACACTACCAAGCTATGTGCACATACTCCTTTATCTATTCACTGCACACATACCATATCACAACCAAACGCAACCAATAAAAATATAAATCATAATCCATAAAAATCAACATGAGAATTGATATTTTTCCATAACCCATTTACACATTTACCATTTACATTACATATCCATTTAGCCCAATTCCCATTATCATGCCCCAACCCATTAGGCATGTTTAATAATTCCCTTTACAAAAATCCATTTAACATATTCATTAATCCCGTTATGAAAACTCATTTGGCCTATTCCACAATTCTCAAGTTGTTACCCATTTAACAAGTTCACCATTTTATATACAGTAACCCTTTTAGGCATTTATAACATAATTCATAAGACCCATTTTGACACAATCTCAATTAACCCATTTAACCCACTTCTATGCCATGGAAACAACTCCTTATACCATTATCAGCCCTAGGAATAACCATCATTATTTCATTTTCCAACAAAACCAACCATATTAACATGTTCTTAATGGGATCTATGTTAGCACACATCAATTATACACATAACCTTACCAATTTCTTGGTTCGGGAATGTCAACACACCCCATGGGTGCCCTAAATCGGTCAAGTATTCCTAAATGCATCCCATAGGGATTGTGAAGGGTTGAATTCATCATTTAAATGCTAATTTGACCTAATCTCACTGATGGTATCAAATTAACAAAAATGTATAACCAAGAATGAAACCAAACATGCACAAATAAACTTAACCACTATGGGATATAACTTGTAGACCACCTACCTCGAATATATTAATGAACAAACTCTTAATCATTTCTTTATATCTAGATTCCAGAATCCCTTGAACCCTTAACCAATAATCAACTAGAATAAAATTGATTTTAGTTCTTCAGAAGAAGATACAAAAAGTTATAATCCCTAATACAAAAAATAGAAGCAAGAGGGAGATCAGACTTACCCAGATCTTTGATCCAAAACCAAATGCACTCCAAATGGCCTAGAGTTGAGTGATATTGATCAACGGGAGCTCTTGAGGTTTTAGGGTTGTCAATGGGACTGGAGGTGGGAGAAAGGGGGAAATATGTTGGAGACTTGAAAATTATGAAATAAGAAATTTTCAATTTTTCCAACATTTAATGGGGCACATGGTTTTTCTAAACGATCTTCCATACCATTTGAAAACCATTTACAAGCCACTGTTTATGGGGAGTGTGGTCACACGGTTACCCAGATTACTCTACATGGTTTTGAATAACTGTGTTTCAGCTGTATGTAATTCCATTGTCCAAGGTTGCATCATTTTTCTGGAAATCCCCCAAGGTTTACTTAATTTTGTGCAAACTTTGTGCCTTGAACAGGTTGGCCCAGTTTTCCTTCTTTTCATCCCCAAACCCCTATATTTCCCATGAGGCCCCTCATACTCTTGATGAAAATTTAAATGAATAATTCAAAGTAATTTAAACCAAAATTTAAATAAGGACATATATCCATGGATCTGGGATCTTACAACCTCCCAACCTTATAACAGCTCATCCTCAGGCTCATCATCTCGAGAATCATTGAGCTTATAAGGTAAAAATGATCGAGCCACTAAGCTCCCAAACCCGACTCCCTTTCCTACTTTTCTTCTTGAACATTACTATGTTTCCATAAAACTCGACCTAATGGAACAGTCTTTCCCCATAAGACTCTCTCACTACGATCCAAAATACAAACCAGATTCTTCTCAAAGGATGCATTTTCCTCAAGTTCAACATCCTCAACGTTAATCTTCTGAGATAGATCATGATGATAATGTTGAAGATGTGACACATGAAAAACATCATTCATACCTCTCTACAACATTGGAAGATCCAATCTATATGCCATCGGTCAAATCCTCTCCAAAATCTCTAATGGCCCCACGTACTTAGGTGTTAACCTACCATGTTCCTAAATCTAATGATGACCCAACCTTGGAGACACATGAAGGAACACACAATATCCCACCGAAAAATCAAGAGTTATACAATTCCTATCCATGTATGACTTATGTCTACATTGAACCACTTCCATCATATTTTATATCAATTGAACTTGCTTTGATGTCTCTTGCATGAAACTCCGTCCCAAAAACTTTGATTCTCCTACATCCATCTGACACAATAGAGATCTACACATTCTACCATAAAGTGCTTCAAACGGTTCCAATTGAATTGTATCTTGGTAACTATTATTATATTCAAACTCAAAAGGGATAATTATTTTCACATGATCCACCAAAATCTAAGATATAATCCCTCAACATATCCTCTAGAATATAAATGGTATACTCTTACTGCCTATCTATTTGTGGGTGGAAATTCATGCTCAAGAACACCTGGTTAACAAGAACCTTCTACAATCCTTCCTATAAAATAAATGTGAAATGTGGATCATGATATGAAACTATAGTCTTTGGTACTCCAGACAACCGCACTGTCTACTGAGCATACAATTCATCCAACTGATCTATGGTTAAAGTCTCTTGAATCCTCAAGAGATGAGGCAGCTTTGACATTTGATAGACAAATACCTATATTTCATCATTCTCTCAAGGAATCATCAGAATAACTTCCATAAAATCCATTGTTACATCATCTCATTTCTATTCTATAATGGTAAATTGCTACAACAAACCACGTGGGAACTGATGCTCGACCTTCACCTATTTATAGGTAAGCCATCACACCACAAATACTACAACATATTTCTTTATTCCTTGGCACCAACAATGCCTATGATGATCACGATACATCATGGTCAAACCAGGATGCACAATCCATTTCAATACATGAAACTGACACATAAAAGCTTCACGTAGACATGTTGGCACAATAACACTGCCATGAAAACAAATGATCCCATCATCTTCAACAACCCAACCAATAGGTGACTTCCCAACCTTTATGATATTCCCTCATAGACACAAAATCTTGTTCCTCATGTTGTCCCCACTTAATCTGAATCAGAAGTGAAAACTCAATTTTCAAGGATGCAAGGGTCATCTTCCCTTGTCTATCTGGAACCTCAAGATACATTTCATCCACCATCATATGCCATTTGGAGTTGGACTCCTGAACCACCTAACATTGAGTTTTCTGACTCAAATCATATGTAACTTTATTTTCCATTCATAATGTATAAACTGACTCAAAATCAAATTATTTCATGTACTCAACCCATCTACGCTATCAAATATTCATTTCACATTGTGATAAAATGTTCTTAATACATTTATGGTGGGTATACATTGTAAACCATTATCCCAAAAAATTAATTCTACCCACATTTTATGGCATGGACCACTACAGCCAATTCAATATCATGAGTAGGATAATTTCATTAAAGAGGTCTCAACTTTCTTGAACCATACAAAATAACTCGGTCATGCTGCATCAATACTCCACTGAGACCAATACCATATTCATCACAAAATAAGTTATACTTCTTACTAGGATCACGTAAGATCGGGATTGGTGTGGCATTGAACTGATTATTTAACTCTCGGAAATAATTATCACATGATTTTGAATATTCAAACCTAATTCCTTTCTTGGTCAAACCTAAAAGTGGCACCTCCAACTGGGAATGATATTTGATAATCCTTCGATAACAGCCCACTATACCAAGAAAACATCAGATATCAAAAAATATTATTGGGTTGTTCCCAAGACACAATTTCATGCACTTTATCTTGGTCTATTAACACTCCATCCTTGGAGATTATGTTACTTTGTGAATGAACCCTATAGATCCATAAATGAAATTTGGATATCTTGGCGTATAACATATGTTCTCTTAGTGTACTCAAGACGATGTCAAGATGTTTTTAATGAATCTCAGGAGTCTTCAATTATGGCATGATTTCATCCAAAAAGACAACTATAAACAAATATAGGTAAGGGTGAATGATTCAATTCATTATATCCATGAACACTAATGGTGCATTGGTTAACTCGAACGACATAAACACAAACTCATTCAACCTATACATGCTCCTAAAGTAGTTTGTGGTACGTTGGAAGGTCTCACCCTCAGGTGATGATACCCTAATGTCAAAACAATCTTAGAGAACATTGTCTCACCTCTCATCTGGTCAAAAATATCTTTGATTTAAGGAAAAGGATATCAGTTATTAACCGTCATATAATTCAACTTTGTATAATCAACATATATACTTAACAATAGATCAACCTTATTAAAAAACAACACTAGAGATCCCCAAGTTGATGTACTCGGATAGATAAACCCTTCTCTCCAACTCCTTCAAATGATCCTTAAGCTCTTTGAGTTTTTCTGGCTCCATTCTATACGGTGGTATAAAAACTAGTTTGGACCCTCACAACAACTCGATCATAAACTCAAAATCTCTCTCAAGAGGTTGCCTTGAGAAGTCCTCATGAAACAAATACTGAAATTAATCCAAAATGTGAGGAAATGTTGGTTTCTATATTCCTCCATCATCAAGTGAAAGAAAAGCCACTTGGGTTGTGAGTTCTCCAAAATGATGGAAAACTGGCCCTGCACGGCCTGCTCATACATCCCACTCACCATGATTGACATAAGTGTCTTCCTCAAGAGACATGAATTTTACTCGATGATGGTAATAGTCGATATGGTTTTCGTACACTACATTCCAATACATTCCCAAAATCTTGTCAAAAACCTAACATCTTGAGGATGAACTTGTCCCATAGAAAAAAGTACCCACCAACCTCTAGAAAAAAACTGTTACATTGTCTTATATCCTCATTTAAGGCCCCTAAAAGAGTATCAATCGACAAAACCCCACATAAAATTCGACTTATAGTCTTAACCAAACTAAAAACTAAGAAAAGATAAAAGAATATGTGGTGCATATTTAAAATAAATAACAAGCAAGCGTAGAAGATACAAGGATCATACCTCGAACAGTTGATGGTCTAGAATCACCACCACTAGGTGTAGACTAAACTAAATAAATATTACCTAAACATCTTCCTTGGGCTCTATCATGAGTCCTTGGTGTTGTACTACTCTGCTGATATGAACGCTCTCTCCCCAGAGTACCTCATCCACCACCCCAACTAGGACGACCAGTTGAGCTCCAACTACCTACTTGATATAGAGAAACCAACCCCCTTCCTAAACTCAACATCTACTTTGATCCCACATGTACACCCAACTATCAAGGATTCCTACATAATCATTACACATACCCCAACCTACCATATGATCGGAACTCAACTGGTGGTCGGGTATACTGACCGCACATTTTTCATGACCTACCACACTGATAACAGAACACCTGGTCATCTCCCTAAAGGGTTAATCCTCTCTTCTGATTACTTTGTGCACTTCCACCCTATTAAAAACTCCCAAAACAACTCTTCCTATCCTAGTTAGCCACACCATTGGTCCATCCAACTTGAACCACATTCCTACTACTTGAATCCCTATTTAATTTTACTGTTGAGATAATGGCCTAATCAACTACCTCTACAAACCTCTCCAAATAGAAATAATTCACCTAACACATTATCTCGTGTCTAAGCCCATCCTAGAAATGTTTCTCCATAGTTTCCTTGTCCCCTTCCAATGCTGGAATGAATCATCGGAAGTTAGTGAAAAAATAGCATAATCCATTACTAACATGACACCTTGGGTCAAAATCCGAAACTTTATTTCCTTCTCCTTCCTCTGGGTTTCATGATAGGATTGTTCTAGAAACTTTTCTAGGAAATCATTCCATGTAATTCCTTTGAATTACTCAGTCTGAATGAAGATTCCCCACCAATGCTTTTCCTGACCTCACAACATAGGGGTCACCGACAAGACTCACTTCTTAGAAGGAGTCTCTAAAGGATCAAGAATCCTATGTATGGACTCTATCCAAAACTCAGATTCCTCTAGCCTACTCACTTCGATAAAGATTAGAGGGTACTGCAGCTGAAACTCTCTAGTCACTCGAACATACTCGGTATAACCCTCTCTAGGTCTAATTTCATCATCTGCATAATGTAGTATAAGTTCTCTCAAATATTCCCATCTATATTAACCTAAATCACTAGTTCTTTTTCCTCCAGTACCATGGGAGAATTCTCAACATCCTCTTGTCACTCTGCTAGCACACATCTTCATGGTGTATTTTTACTACAATTCCAAACATGAGCTTTAGAACACATAGTATAAAGCTTCCACAATTTAGACACAATATTTCTCTTCATTAGTTGTAAAAAAACCATTCACATACACTATCCCAACTGATGTAAACATACTTGAGCACTACCTTCTACCATACATACCATGGGTCATGGTCAACATGGGTAATCTAATTTTCCTAACCCTGGTCTTTCACTAACACCTTTTTAATACCATATCCACACTCACAATGTAAATCCCTCATTTTAAGAACATTTCCCATTTCATAGTTCACTTCATCAAACATTTTAACTAATTTAAAACCTTTCATTAAAAACATTTCTTTAACCATTCTCTAACATTCCTCCAGAATGTAAAACGAATTCCACCTTTTATATCCCACACAGCCATATTGTGTATGCCTATCGTGATGATTGTAACTTATATACCTAGGTTCCTTTAATTATGCATGAATGTAAAATCTCATTCCATTATGGCCACAATCTAAATATCATAAAATTTTAAAACAAGAACAATAATTACCACACTCTATGACTTGGGGTTTCCCCCATACTTGGGATGCTACTCCTGATAATGAGCTCATTTCCAAGACCTGATACATCCTAATATCTCATATAACATCCCAAATTGTAAGTCAAGGAAAATACCTCCTATGATACCGCTTTATAACATCCCTACCAAATTCCACTAACCTAGTTCTCTGATCTGGGGTTGTTACATAACCTCAAGCGTGCCTCCACATACACCATAGGTTGCCGACTAGTAGCCAGGGTCTAATGAGTCATGTGGGGAGACTATACCCTCTTTATCAGTGTAATTCATAGCAGTTAATAATATAAATAGAAGAAACGGCATGCAATAACCAATAAACATATATAACTAAGCATCTCCCAAAACTGGGTACACACCACAAATAAACAATAACCTTGTAATGTCATGATAATAATTCTAAGAGTGAAGGAAACCCAAAATGAATAAAAATAGCTAAATATCCAAATGGTTATGAATCTAAGTGCATATCCTCATCCATGCATATCCCAAGACCAAATCTAATCCCTAGAACTGGGCCTTTTCCCTTATCTGAACCTATAATAATGAAGTCTGACCAAGTAACTAATGGCAGCTCAAGTAGGGTGTGAGTACAACTAAATAAGCCACAACCAATAGTGTATAAAAAATATTTAGTCTAAATAAATAGTTCTTTCAAATAATAAATAAAATACTAGTAATCAAAAGAAATCTTGGTTTTCATTAGTTAACCATATTTACTTTAACCCATTCCTATCATTATTACCATTTTCATTTACTTAATCCATATTATTCATGTTTTCCATGGGTTAGGCATTTACATCATTCACACAAGGGTAAAGACATTCTCCACTATGTATAAGTGAATAGGACAAGTCCTTATCTCACTAGGGATGAACACATCACAAAAGCACATTATCCTCACCTCAATGCCTCAATCTGAGTGGAATAAAACCATTAGGGTAATAGAGCTCTGTCTCCTTCCCTAACTTGTGCAATGTGGGGTGGAGTTTATAGTCTCAGTCTAACTCGACCCATGGTCATATAACCTCAATAAATACCCCACACTACCTAGCCATATGCACATGATTCTTTATCCATTCACCATACGCATACCATATCACAACCAAGCACAACCAATAAAAACAGATATCATAATATACAACAAACAATATCAGAATTAATATTGTCCCATAACTTATTAACACATTTATCTTTCACATTACATATCCATTTATCCCAATTCTCATTCTCATGCCCCAACCTATTAGACATGTTTTATAATTCCTTTTATAACAAACCATTTAATATATTCATTAATTCCCTTATAAAAACCCATTTGGCATATTCCACAATTCCCAATATATTACCCATTTAACAAGTTCATCATTTCATATTCACTAACCCTATTAGGAATTTCAAACATAATTCATAAGTCCCCTTTTTGAAATAATCTCAACTAAACCATCTAACCCATTTTCATGCCATGCCAATAACTCCTTATGCCATTATAAACCCTAAGTATAACTATCATTATTAAATTTCTAACACAACCAACCATATTATCATTTCATTCATGGGAATTATGTTATCACCTGTCAATTCTACAAATAACCTTACTAATTTCTAGGTCAGCAATTTTAGCACACACCATGGGTGCACAAAATCAGTCAAGTCTTCCTCAACACATCCCACCGGGATCATGAGGGGTTCAATTCATCATTTTGATGCTCATTTTACTGAATCCCACCAAACTCATCAAATGAAAAATAATGGATAACCAAGAATAAAACCAAACATGCACAAATCAACTCAACAACTATGGGATATAACTTGCAGACCACCTAACTTAGAATTCATTCATGAATGAAATATTAATCGTTGACTTATATTTGGATTCAATAACCCCCTGAATACTTAATCTATAATCCACTATAAGAAATGGGTTTTACTAATTTGGAAGGAGATAGACAGGGTTAAAAGCCATAATCCAAAAAATATAATCAAGTGGGATATTAGACATACCCATAGCTTCGATCTTCAACCAACAACACTCCAAATGGAATAGAGATGAGTGAGACTGATTATTGGGAGATCATGAAAATATTTGGTCATCACTAGGGATTGAGGTATGAGAAATAGAGGGAAATCAGGTAGAGACTTAAAAATCTCGAAATTGAAATTTTTTAATTTTTTCTATCTTTTAATTGGGTGCACAGTTACCTAGAGATATCTGTATATTTTCATTAACCTTTCACCAACTATGTGTAATTCCACTTTAAATGGTTTAATGATTTTTTGGGGAAGGCCACATGGTTTACTTAACCATGTGCCTTGTATAGGTTGGCCTGGTTTTCCTTCTTTTCTTTTCTTGAGCCCTCGGATTGGCCCTGCGGACCCTCATACTCTTGGTGAACATTTAAATAAATAATTAAAAGGAAGTTAAACCAAAATTTAAACTATGAAATACCTCCATGGAGTTTGGATCTTACACTAGAGGCTCATATGATGTAGACGATTTTCTAGACATCATTGAGAGTATCTTTGATCTGGTCTATATTCCTAAGAAAGGATGAGTCATTCTAAAGACCATTATATAACTGGACCTACCAGGAGGTGGTGGAATTCCATGAGTCATTCTGGGAGATTAGAGGGTTTTGATTAAACAAACTTCAAGGATATGATTCTTGATAACTACATCCTAGACAAGATGAATTTGGATCATGACTCAGAGTTTATGGAGTTACGACATGGTTATATGACTATATATGCACAATATTTGTGTTTTATAGAGTTTCTTTTATTTTCTCCCTTTATGGATGGACATGAGGTTCATAAAGTTTAAATTTTTGATATAATCCTTCAAACATAGCTCAAATGTCAGGTTTGAATCATTGACCTAACAACATACTCACAGGTTCATCATAAGGCCCTAACCTTTGAGAAGGTGATGAAAGAGGATGAGGAAGTAGGCTTACTAATATCTTATGGTGGGCCATTGACTGTATTTTCCCTTACTAACATAGGAGTTCTTTATGATTATAGCAATAGAAAGTAATACTAGGAATATCAAAGTGGAAGACAATAGGTTTAGATTTGAACATCTCAAGTACCCTCTATGGGAGTCGGAATCTAAAACTCTGGGATAAGTGGGCATTAAAGAATCACTTGAAAAAATCCAACAGTGGTCTACCACTATTGTGTAAAGGGTGTTCACCTTCATCACTTTCACATGAATTTCTCCCAGAGGAGTTATATGAGGTCAGGATAGGCTAGGATTGGAGGATCCCAACAGAGGATATAGACTCCACTGATGATGATGACTTAGGAGAGTCACATACATGGTCATAGAGTTGAGAAAGGAAAATTCTATGTAGTGGATCAATCTTCAATAGGTGGTGATGAGGAACATGTTATTATATGAGGTGAGGTCTTGAACATATCTTCTTAAACTTATAACTTGTTTAATACTAGTGTTTTTTATATATTTGATCTGTTTATAAACATGACTATCGGTATAGTTATGTTTCCCAAAGTTACCTTTATCTTATTCCTTATTAAATTATGGCATCAAACACTAGTATATGAGAGGGTGGTAGTAGGTGCTTCCATTAGTGAGAGATTGATGAGGGAAACACTCATTGGATGAGCTTGGAAAGATCTATTTCTGAGAGATCATATTCTTATAATGAGTTCCATTGTAAAAAAATTTAAATAATGATGCACATTTTGTAACATTATTTTAGAAGGGATTGTAAAATCCTTTGGCAGTCAACTAAGATGGAGCATGATGTAACATCCTCAAATAGATGGATAGTCCATGAGGACTATGTTCATATTAGAAGATATTTTTTTATCTTGCATTATATACTATAATAGATCATGATATAATCACCAAGACTTAGCCCCTTAAGAGTATCTTTAGGCCAGGTCATGTCATTCATCACCATGATGGCATGAGGTGAGTGGGGTGGTAGTTGTGGGGACCAGTTTGGTTTGACATACCTCCAAGGTATTTTAGCTGATAAAGAATTGGTTGATCACCACTCAGAGTAGAAAAAGATTATATGTTGACAGTTAGAGGAGACCTTTGGATTTTTCTATGGGTGATCTAGTTTTTATTCTGAGTGACTCCTCATTTAGGGAAAATACATATGAGAAAGCATGATAATATTTCACAATATTTTTTGGAACACCATTGAGATCCATGAACAAGTTGGGATAGTGGCATACTATTTGGACATTCCTCGATTTTATTGAATCATGCTTGATTTATTCCACATTTCTCAGAGTCGAATATACATGTCTGATCCTATACATGTTATAGATTATGAAGGCAATGATTTGGAACCTGATGCATCTTATGAGGAGTGTCAAGTTTGGATTATATACTAAAGTGAGAAATTCCTCTAAGGGAAAAGGATACCACTGGTCCAGATTTAGTAGAAACATGAATGAATCCAGGTGAGATGTGGGAATGCAAGTCTATTTTTTGAGCTCATTACCTAATTTGTTCAAATAGAACCACAATAGATACTTCTTAGTGACGATAAGTAGATAGAGGAGGAGAATTATAATATTTTAAATTGTTGAAGACAATAAAAACCCTCATCAATAATAATTATTGATATTTTTGTGAAAATGTGTTTTTTCAATAAAAATTTCTTAATATTTTATTTAAAGGATTTTGATAAGGTTAAAATCATAGTTAACACCTTTTTAATATTTAATGTAATATTTTTAGATAAAGGTTCTAAGCTAACATGGTATTTCAGGTACTTTAGAGAATCGGTACCAAAATAATTAATGATGTTAAATATATTATATTATTCATGCATTGTTTTTACAAAAAAAATTAAATATCTCCAAAATGGTGCATTGTATGAGAAATTTAGTTCCACCATTAGGTCCAGGATGTGGGTTTTACCTTAGAAACAACATAACATTTATGTGTGTCATCTTTTGGTTAGATAACATGCATGGATATCTTATTTAATATTTTTATTATGTTTTTCCAAAAAATAATTTAATATCTATCGAAAGTTGCATCTTATAAGAAATATGAGACCATGTTTACATCTCAGGTGTGGGTTTTACCCTAGGAATGACCTAACCCTGGTTTATGTTGGGTTTTTGAAAACATTGGACTTTAGGGTAATTTATTTAATATTTTTATTAAAATTTTTTACAAAAAAAAAATAATGTATCGCTTGAATGATGTATCATATGAAAAATATGAAAGCACCATTTGGATAGGGATGTGGGTTTTAACCTAGGAGTGATATAACCTTTATAAAAATCTTTAATGACTTATATTTTCTGTGTATTACTTTTAGATATTAGAAGGATTATTTTTTAGACCAGGAGCTGAGACAGCATGTGATTCCAAGGCCCAGGGTGCTCAGAATAAATATTTCAAATATGCTATATTTGTTGAATTGAACACACACAATGTTTTCCTAAAATAGTTTAATAAATCTCAATTGAGATCCTAGATAAAAAATCTAAGGGAACCATTGAGTTTAGAATGTGGGTTTTACTCTAGGTGTGACATAAACATTGTTGGCATGGGCTATTTGTGAAAACGTTTTTACGAACACAAAATTAATAAAATACATAAATTAAAGAAATTATTTTATATTATTTATGTATAAACCTACTTCCTCTTTAAATATATGGATATGGTTTTTTTTCTTAGGGTTGTTCCCTAAACCCTAGAGACCTAGAATCTTTTAGAGGAGGGAATTCTTGGAGAACGTCGAAGGATCAAGACCAGATCATGGATCGTTACGCCAATTGAGATTTTAGATATCATCAATGAAGGAAATGTAGTATAGTTATTCATTAATGATATATCTAAAATCTAGGTAGGATGTTTGATTCTATGTTATCCATCACATTCTTTAATCCTAGATGAGAATGGATCAATTCCATGAACATAATTGATATGTGAATCGTCGGTAGAATTAAATTGATGTAATATTATTTTGTTTATTTTTATTTATCCCTCTTTGTTTGTCTTTTATACATAAAATAATCGATCCCAAATTAATAATGGAAGAGTTTTATTCTTCACATTTTATGTCTTATTGATTTATCCCCTATTTCTTATTTTGATCATTTTTTGTATTTATTTTCTCCAATAGTTTGACTAATACCAGATTTTTTATCGTTGTGAAAACTTTCTTTGGGGAAATGAATTAAAACTATTGGTATAGAACATGATTTTGGTTGTGGTTTGAAAATTGGTTATGATATTGGATGTATTGGGGGATAATGAGTCCAAATATAGGGTTCTTCAACTTCACGGGAATCACACTATGATTCGAACATCATAGGAATGTTTCTGATCCATCTTAATGGTCAGATTCTAAAAAGAAATTGATTGTAGGGATTAATCTTTTGGTATCTGATATCTAGGGAGTGATTTCTAGCTAGAAACAAGGTAGTTATGGTTCATGAGGATGAATGGAGAATAAACCTATGTATCTGAAAAATGCCTAACAATACGAAATATAACTCAGGATTACATTCCTTTTGATGCCCTCTCAATAGAGGTTGGGTTTTTTGGGATGAAGTTAAGGATCACATGGCATGGGACCATATCAAATGGAATGTGAACCATGTCATGTGGTGTGAAATCCCTCCTAAAGGATCGATGTGTACCTTGGAGGCTACACGGACAAGGGTAGGAGTATATGATTAGTGTCATTCCATGTACATAGACACAGACACAACCACCTATACATGGGTTGGTACACATGAAGACCAAGGATGAAAACATGGCTAGGCTACACGACCAGGGATTCATGTGTCTCTACACTCTATGTACTTATTCTGCACATCATTCATGTTAATAATTACAAGCCTTTTGAGACTTTACCACATGGGAATACTTGGGGATAGATATACACACTGTGTACCCCTACTACACGCCATGTACCCCCCTTCAATAGTGTTTGTGGATATTAATTTCTTTATTTTGGACCATTCTTGGTTGACTGTGTTCCCTTGGTCCATTCCCTTGATGGTACAATATGGAAATACAACCACATCACAAGATTATAGTCCCCTCTATAGATTGAGTTTTAGAGAGAGTTGTGGTGTCCCTCTATGTGACTGGAGTGTGATCCTCAAGCTACTTTTCTCCCTAGGTTGGGTTTGTGGAATCAGTGTGACCTCCCTGAGTAGGGAATTGATCCTCCATCTATTATTATGTATCGGTAGGATTTGTGGTATCATTGGAATATGATTCCCTGTGTGTTTTTTTATCATAATTGGGATCATGGTGTCCCCCAGCAGCTTTGGGTGTGACCCATTGTCTTATTATCGGGGTCTTATTAGACCAGTGAGATTTTTGGGGTAGGGCCCAATGATATAGCACTATTTTCCATGTGAATTTTATGATATCATGTCTCATGGAGTGGTTTGTCTCGAAATGAGTGTGTCTTCAAGAAGACTCTTGTGGCTGGAAATTGGTTATGACTACCTGGTGGTGTGGTGTCTTTCCAGCGAATATCTTAGGGTTTCTATTATATATTTATTGTTATATCTTGTATTTATATGACTATACTTATTGCTTCATTTTTAGTGTTTTCTGTATGTCCTACTGAGTATTGTTATACTCACACATGCATGGGATTTTCCAACACATGTCATATCTTATAAAGACTATGACCATTTGGATGGTGTCCTGGTGGTAAGGGGGTGTGTGGAGTGTAGTTGTAGCTTTTTAGACTACTTTGTTTTTACAATGATATTTCTTTTTAATTTAGTATGTTCCCTTGGAGTAGGTTGGACTCTTTACAGATCTTTGTTGGGCTTATATTTGGCCCCTTTTACACTTTCAGTACTTACTATCGTTCTTTATTATAGGATCTTAGATATATGCATTCATTATTCTCAGTTTTTTTTCACATCATCATTGTGTAGGGTTTGAGATATTTGTGTGTGTTTGTACAGTGAAATTATTATAACGCCTCCCATTTGTGGGATATACTTACTCAGAGCTAGTCTCCATCCCCTGGCCAATTAGAGGTGGGTTTGGGCTAGTCATGGGTGGTGGGTCAAGTAATGATAGAGTGGTATCATAGGAGTCGGTTCTACCTTAGTACCAATGTTGGTGAGGTTGGTTTGGGTAGTAGTGTTTAGAGTTTAGAGTTCATATTTTAGGCTAGGGACTCCAATATTGGAGCAGCGGCTGACGTATTCCTACACTAGGACTCCAATCACATTCCTTTCAACTTGTTACATGTAAACATTGGTTGTAGGGAAAAATTTTGGTACATGAAACATATTGGAATGAGTTGTGTTTTCAATTTCCTTCTTGAGTCATCTCTCCAAATATACTCTTTTGAATGTGGCACAATTTGTTTTGTTTCAGGATGTATCCACACACACAGATAGCTAGAATTCCATGGCATGATCACGATGATGATCTTCCTAGTGACTAGGAATCGTTAGATGGGTATGTACTATAGATATAACCTCTAGGTATTTTACCAATTATACCACCACTCATTGATTAGAATCTACCTCTAGAAGTACTAGTTGGGGATGCATGCAGGTTGAGTGAATTATATGGGTTTCAGAGGAAGCGGCCTCCTAGGTTTTGAGGTGAACCAAACCCCCATGTGGATGAGGACTGGCTAGAGATAGTCACTTATATTTTTCTACTTGCGAGGATTCATAGAGGTCATATACCAGTCCTCACAGTGAGTCTTCTTTAGGGATATATTGGGTGATGGTGGATCTCAGTGACTCGGTCACATGAAAAGATAGTTATCTCCTTGTCAGACTTTAAGTTTATCTTTGGGGTGTAGTTATATCCATCCATGTTGTGATCAGTACACATAGAGGATATTATTCACTACAGTTGGGTAGTTTAATAGTGGTGTAGGACTCAATTAGGTTTACTAATCTCTCACGTTACTCCTTGTATATGGTGAGGGGTCAGTTCTTATGAGCTCGAACCTTTGATTGGGGCTTGCACTGGGATATCAAAGCTTCAGTGGGATCCCTTTAAATTCCCACTTATTTTGGGGTGCTTGAGTGATCCTTAGTAGTGGAGAGATTTATTGTATAATAGGCATAAATAGTGGGTTTTAGTAGTGGGCACCCAATTTCTGACACTATTGTAAAATTCAACTATACACATGGTTTTAAACCGTGTGTATAGCCCCTAAAACCGTGGGTATAGGCTATACCCACAGTTTTTGGAACTGTGGGAGTTAGAGGCCTCAGTATATTGATATACCCACAATTTATATAAAAACCATGGGTATTGGTCCTACGTATTATATAATACCCATGTTTTTCATTAAATAGTGGGTGTATATCTATACCCATGGTTTAATGAACTGTGGGAATCACTTATCCTAAAAGAGAATCTGTACCCACGGTTATCTAAACCCTGGATATAGGTTGATGCCTACATTTGGAAGAAGCTATAGCACCACCTCTTCCTCAAACTCCTAAAATAGTAAATCAAATAAAACAGATACTATACATTCAATGTAGTAAAAATATTGTATATTTACCATTAAACCAACAATTTTTGGTAGTTTTCAAACCATATACAATAAGAAAACATACAGCTATATCCATAAAACCAATCAATTCAAGTCATGAAATAACTTGTACAAGTATCTTTCCTACTAAGTAAAAAAATAGATGGGATCAATATCTCCCCCATCATCAACATTCTTATCCTCATCATCATCAGCATCAGCAATATCCTCATCAACAACAGCATCATCTAGAGTAGCAACTGCGTCATCTAGAGAAGAAACATCATCAACAACATCATCTCCACCACCTTCAGCTCAATCTCCACTAGGACCCATAGTGGAATCTATCATAGCATCATTTAAAAATCACTTTGATTCTATATATATATATATATATCAATATTAGTACCAGAATATGAGGGAAGTGGTTGACTTATAACAGGGTAGATTTCATGAATTGTTTTGTGATCATCTTAATTCTTTCATGCTCCTCTAAAGTTATTTTTTCCCTCAAATTCTTCTGCACGAGATCTTTATAGCTCAAGGGTATGAGAGGCTTCAGAGGATCCCAATGAGGACCAATGCCTAAAGGGGATTATGTTTTTCTATGGTCTACATCAGACTCTCCCTTGGTTCTCCTCCCGTAATATCTTATTCAAATGATCATATGTCTAGAAGTTTTCATCTTCTTTATCATAGAGGTTCTTCAAGACAAACTATTGAAAATATAAACAAGATATTTAATTATTATTTTTTGTAAAAATATTTTAAATATTAATAAAAAACGTACAATATTTTCTTATGTATGTTCATTTTCTATATTTTCATCCTTTTTCTTTCTACTCGAGCAAAATAATTTTTCTTTAGGTACACGACTGTCGATTACCATTAAATGTTGTTTCAATTGAAATTGATGAGTATACATATATTCAAAATAGAAACATTTTATAATCATGAATAATAATAAAAGGGAATAACTTTTAAACAAATGAAAAAAATCATAAATTTAAATAACTATTAAATGAATGAAAAATTCACAAATTTAAACATGTGATAAACACTGATCAAAAAATTGTCAATTGGACATTGGGCCTAGAGGCCAATTGTCCTATAGGCCCAATGAAAAATCTTCCTATAGAACTAATGTCCAATTCTCTATAGGCCTAATGGAAAATTGGATTATAATCCTACTAGCCAATTGACCTATAGTCCAAGAGGCCAATTGGACATTAGGATGAATGGAAAATTGTCCATTAGGGATAATGGCCAATTGTCAAAAACAAACATCCACACTAAATTATCGCACTCCATTCTGAGAGTATGGATCAACACATACTTTCTAGTCATACTTTATATAAATTAGGGACTTGAAAATTATAATTGGTGTATAGTTGGGTTATCCATTGAGTTGTATCATTAGAATGCTATAAAAATTGAATTTTTCATTAATTATAGCATGGACATGTACATTATAGTGTGATGAGCTTGGTTTTCTAAAACATCTCACAAATTGTCTAAAAAATTAGAAGAATTTTTGTGTCATAATTTTTTATATTGTTCCCTCCTAGAACTTTAGATCCAATGGATCTCTGTATTTTCATTACCATATTAATTTTGGAGTAGTTTGAGACTCCATGGTGTAACTACAGCCCTCATGAAGAATCCTTTATTCCCACACCAATAATAATTCTCTTCAAGACTAACTATGGAATGACCCTTCTCCATTATAGAATGATCTCTTAAAATACCTCATAATTAAAGAAATAATTATTCTTTATGACACCGCCATTGTGGAGTGGCCTAAGGTATCAGGACATGGGAACCTCCCTTGTGGTGGAATATTGGTATCCACAATAAAACTTTTAAAAAACTTAAACTCATGGAATAAAAATAATGGAATGGCCCTTTTATCATGAAAAGTATCTTTAAAATAATCACATTTGGAGACAACATTATGGAATGTATACTTATATTATGGAATGAATGAGTAAATCTCACCATAATTTTAATCTTATATTGGACTTCCCTTATGGTATGATTTCTTTGAATTATCCCTAAAACCTATAAAAATTAATTTAAAAAAATCCTCTTTCAAACACATACATGTCTTGAAAAACCTTCACCTCATTATACAAATATGAATTAATCTGAGTATAAATATGATTCAAAGGTTGAACAATTATTAACAAAGGCTGACAACAAAACACAAGGCCTATGTTATAACTCAAATTCACTTTACATATTCTTTATCTCCCTTCACATGTTAAAAATAACTTTAGGATTACTTTCACACTCAAATAAATTTCTATTTTCAAGACTTTGGGTACCAAGTGAACCCCCAACATCTAGAATATGGGTAATACATAAGGTTGAGCACTCCCCCAATATTTCTCATTTCTCTGTTCGTAGTGTGCTTATGTGGAAGTGGTAGTAGTTTTTATATGTGGTAATATTGGTTGAGATATATTTTTTTAGTATATGGTTGTGTCATGAGGTTGGGGTATGTGGTTATTGTGTATATATATATAAGGTATGGTATGGGAGTAAGAGGATGTATGTTCTTATGATTTTAGGGGGACTAGATCGATGGATAAGTTGGTGGGGGTACTTCCATTGTAATATTTTTATGCATAATATATTTATATTTCATATATATTTAGAAAGTGATCCTATGGAAAGATGGATTTATATTTTACCTAAGATGGGACACAAATCAGTTTCATGGTTCCCTAAGTTTTTAGTATGCTTCATCCACTTTTACATGAGATTTTTTAGGGAGGAAACTACTATGTATTCATCTGTACTCACCCATACTTATATATATTATTTTTATATATTTTTTAGAAATATTAATAAAACATGATGGATATTACTATATAGTGGTATGGGGAATATTTTTCATTGGGAGATTATTTATCTTATTTTGACCTTATTTATTTTGTATTTACTTTTACAGATTTTTTAATTTTTCATTTTATGACATTACATGTATGTTTATATATATTTTAATGGAATTTTTTGTTATTTTATTTGTGGAGTTTTTATTAATTAGTGGTTTTAATTATTTTCCCTAATATTAAAGAGGTAAAGGTTTTTATATTGTTTTTTATCTACCATTAGCGATAGTAATCAACATGTGTCCTATTAGAGGTGATATTTAGGGAACATGCTCTACATCATTACTAGACTATGAGGGATTCTCATGGTAAAGGGTCTTGATAGAGTGGTATTAGAGAGTGGTTTTTTATAGTATGGATTTTAAAGTAAGAACTAGTGAAAATACATTCAATTTCTAAGAAAATTATTTATTTAATCTTATCAAGTGATGTTTTCTAGGTGGAAAAGATAAGATGTATAAGGGCCCCAATGATCTGGCACACAAACTTTAATAGTCTGTTGAACAATTTTAATTCATAGTATACTGGTTGTGAGGTAGTGATGGGGTGTGGTGCATACATTATACTTTTTTTCTTATATTATAATTGGGTTAAATTTTTAAGTAAAGTAAGATGGTATTTGTTTAAAGGACTTTAAATTAAATATTTATTTTCTAATTAGGAATTTTTTTAACATTTTTAGAGATTCCTCATAGATGATAACTTCTCATATTTTAGGATAGTGAGGTAAAATTTTACATTATGATGGATCATGGATGATTTCAATATGAGGATTTGGAGTTTTGTTGGAAGAATTTGAATAATTCTAATTAGTATTTCCCACTGAAGTATATATGATATATTCGGAACAAGCGATAAAGAGTTAATTGGAGGATAATAATATTGATTTTGGGTTGATTTGTATAAGAAAATAGAATTGGAGTAATTTAGTGGTTAACTTGTTTAGAGGATCATCTAGATTATGGTAGAATATTTATTTTAGTGATCGTATTGAGTCAAAGGTTATATACAAGAAAATATGGAGACAAGAATCAAGTTCTTATCCTCAATGTTCATGGTGGTCCAATAGTAGGATTTTATCACTATTTTTTAGTGTAGTTTCAGCATGTGGTAATTAAAAGTGAGGTTCATAAGACTTTTCAAATATTCTCCCAATATTTTACCAAAAAATAGTCAATGGTGTAAAATTTTAACAACTCCTTATAAATTGAGATCTGGCATTATGTTATCACATTCAAGTTTTCAATGTGCATTGAGGTTCTGAAAAAAGATGAGGTGGTTGAGAAGAATAAAATGTGTTTGTATTGTCCTCAATAGTGAATTAAAAAAAAAATTGAGTAGAGATATATATAAGGGGTCTAATATGACATAAAAATGAGGTTTTGGACTATGAGGTCATCCCCTTAGCTCTCTTTCTCTTATTTTTCTAGATCTAGATTTTATCTAACATCTATGAGGAACTATATTGTGGTTCTTTATTTCTATTATGGGTGTTAAAATAAGAAATTTATGTGTCTAAACTTTATCGGTAGTGAGAATAGAGGTGGTAGAGTGTAAATGAATAGATCTAGATAGTTTCATTAGAAATTTCCTCCTTTTCCTTATTAACAGTAGACAAGTATTCAAGATTTTCGACTATCAATACAATACAACATAGGTAGAGGATTACCCCTATATTTTTCTAATCCATAAGTTCCTTTGGTGGAACATGGATGAAGTGGTGGTTAACATCAATAATGGTTAATAAAATGGGTATGATGTGGCCAGTTACATGTATTAGAGTTATCATCACCATGAGGATCTGATATCATTTGAGGTACTATTTATTTATATTCTACTCTAGTTAATGCTTTGATCAACTTAGAAGATTCACACTCCTTAATTTTATATACCTTAGTATGATAACATGGACTTAAGTTGGGGAAAATTATTATTCCCTTGGGTTTATCTATGTTAGCTAGAGGTCATTCTAGTTTGGAATAAGTGTATCGATATTCTGATCTATGTATGGGGTAGCATCGATCAGTTGGAGTGTTCTTACTATCATAAATAAAACTATAGAAAATCATCTTAGACAAGGATTGGTTGTACTATGTAAAATATTTCATTCTATGTTATCAAATATTAGTGTTTTCTTTGATATTAATTGTTGGTCTTTCATGTTTTTCTATTAACAGGACCATCATATGCACTATAGATGTAACGACCTGATATTTTATAAATAAATTTTTCCCTTGTGTTTTAATTAAATGTATTATTATATATTATGGTTATAAAAAACACATGAACTTGATTGGTTTCATTATACCCTATCAGGATTTAAATACCATTAAGCATCAAAACCATTGATAATATAGTTGTTGAATAGTGATCATATAATTAGAATAAATAATGGATGTTAAAAAATCTAATTGACATAGAAAAATGAACCGATGACCTCAACTAGTAGTATCATACCCTATGAAGCCCATTTATCAAATATTTAGAAGGATATATAATCATAGGTATTTTCCCTTGACCAATCCAATTCTGAGATCCAACAACTTAATCATGAGTGAAACTGTTTACGGGAGAACTTCAATCTCATCGAGATCACTTCCCAAACCATGTATGCCAAACAACCCCATGAGAGTCTCAATGCAACCCATCTTACCCATATGGAGTTTTCTATTGTAATAAAGGGATATGTATCAAGACCCTAATAATATTAATATGTATATTATATATAATAATGAATATATTTTCTTCTTATTATTGTTACTTTATAAAAAAATTATTATGATATAATAAAAACAAATTTTATTTTTGGACCATATTCAAATTCAATTAAGATATTTATTTTTATAAGTTAATGGATGTTTGAAATAAATAATATGTTAATAAAATATTATTGTAAAATAATTTTTATTAAATATAAATTATCATATAATTTTTATGAAGTCAAATGTAATTTTAATAAGGGTTCGAAAACTGTTACTATAAAAAACCTAGAATTTATTAATAAATGAAGATTTTGTTTTTTAAATTAAAAATTGAAATATTTTAAAAATTATTTGGAAAAGTTAAATCTTATTTTTGTAATTATAACATAGAAATTATCCAATAGTTTATTTTTCGTAAATTTTTGAGACATCCAAATTTTAGGGTAAAAATTAAATACAGTATAAATATATAATGCATGTTATGACATCATAATATCCAAAACAAATGAAGTAAAAAATACTATTAATGGTGTCCATGACCAAATCTATGTGTCAAGTATTAAATAATTTTATTTTATCTTTATTTTTTAAATTTTATAAGTCCCTTATAAATCCTTCAAAACTCGTAATATATTTTAGGGTTTTAAAATAATTTCTTTGAGGACATGACTCACTTACACATTAGTAAGGGTATTATATTAATATGCACATCCCTTTGACTTATAAAATAATGAAATAAGATCATATTAATAATAAACCATGGGAAAAACCATTGAACGGTTTATGGTTTTGGTTATTTTATTATATAGATTTTAAAACCTGAGTTTCATAAATAATAAACAATTCCCCACTAATTTACTATATAAAACCACCCTAGATCCTATTTATCTTCACTAAAAAACTTGGATCGCATCCTTAATATGACCCCCCCCCCTCTATAGTCCTCCCAAGCATTTGTATTCACACTCTCAAGGTAAGGGATCCTTATTCTCCTCATTATTCAAGCATTTTCATTTTATTGTGCATTTTATCTCTAATTCCTAGTGTTTGGATATGTTATTACATATCACCCTTACTTACCATATGATTTATATATTAATATATACTCCTTTAACTCTCATTAATCTCTCTCATTAACATTTACACACCCCCATTATGTTGCCGAAATTTCATCGCAATTTTATTTTCCAAACAAAATTATAAAGAATACCCATACCCATTTTCTGGTCGAGGGTGTTAAACTTTATACACATACACTTATTTTATAGGTTACTTACAAGTATGTTTTACACACTCTTTTATATTGGAATAAAATGTGATGAAAAATGATTCCATGTTGTATGGTCTATGTGGAACACTTATTGATGTTAATGAAATGAAAGTGACAAGTGCTCCTGGAATTATATATTGCTCCAATACATTGGGTAATGTTTTAGTCTCATGAGATGTCATTCATGGGATTAGGGAGTAAAAAAAATCCATCATGGGACACTATCCATCATGATTTCTTTGAATTTATCATTGACCTATGTTTATGATGCCATGTATAAAGTTGTTTACACATTTTCTAATGTTTCCATTATGTTATCATGTGACATCATGCCTCATTGTTCATGTTTATGATTCTCACCCCTTTATGTATCATTGATATTTCTATTATATAACTTTTAAAATTTAATTCATTTTTCTTTATGCTTATTACCTTACCAAGATTTATAAATCATCCCTTTATTATGTATATCCTTATGTTATCCCATGATATTTTAATTACAATGGAATAATACGATCATGTTAAAGAAGTTTGGAATAATGGCGACATATTCCTTATTTTAAGCAGTTATGTAATGTGAATAATTCCCAAAGTCACTATACTTCTTAATCTTTTGGGTTGTATTATGTGTAATCTTAGGTAATAAATCACTAAAAAATGTGTAATAAAGAGATGGGTTTTCATAGTATATATAAAATGAAATATTAGTTATTTTTTGGATTAGGATTAGAAAACTCTAGAAAAATCCTTAGGGATAAGACTAAACATAATAAGACATACCTAAATTTTAGTAATGTATATAGTAAGTGTTTTCCATGAAAATACATCCCTTATTATATACTATAAGTTTATGTAGATCTGATAAATATATATATAGGGTTAAAACCTGAAAAGACTGCATTTAGTTGGACTGGATCGAGAACTGATGCCCAAAAATAGGCATTCCTAAAAACCTATTTTAAAACCCCCGTGGGATATAGATTATTAAATTCAAAAGCTTATTAAAAACCATTATTTGGGTAAAATATCCATCAGTGTCTATTTTATAAAATAGTTCATCAATAACATAAATTGCAGCCTAGAAATTCATATGTTAAGGAAATAAATTTCATTTATAAATTATCCCTTTAATATCATTGGATCTCCATTTATGTATTTAATATTCTTAAAGTAATCATCCCTATTTTTTATTTTGGATAAAATAAATGGTTGGAACCAAAATCAAAAATTTAAAGGTAGGGTTATCGTCTATAGATCTATACATTCCTTCCTATCATGTAAGATTAATAGAACTATTAAAACACCACTAAAAAGCTTGGAAGTAGAGCTATCAGTGAAAATGGAAAATGGATAAATTATTACATTCCAATTATACAACTTATCCCATGTTAAGATGTGTTGTTTAAACTTACTAGTGAACCTTACGATACTCCCTTTGGTGGAATTTAATGCAATTCTAGGTATGGATTTTATTTTCCTATATAGATCCAACATAAATTTCCAGGAGAATGAAGTCACTTTCCATATCAAGAATAGTCCTCCAATTCTATAAAAATACGGGGAGATGGATGTATATTATTTAGTACTAATATCTCAAGAATAGAAATTATTTCCTATGAGAAATAATATCTAGCTAAAATGATTGAGTCTAAGGAAAATATCATCCTTGAATACATGCCCAATGTGAGGGAATATGTTGAAGTGTTTCTTGAAGAATTGTCTAGTCTTCCTCTAAGCTGATAGGTTAAATGTTCAATCGATATTATACCCAGGTCATTTCCACTATCCAAAACACCATATTGAATGGCTATTGTGGTACTTGAGGAGCTGAAGAAATAGTTGAAGTATAATATAGATATAGGTTTAATACATCTATGTGCTTCACTGTGGGGTGAAGTAGTCTTATTCATAAAAAAGAAGGATGGGTCAATTCGCATTTTCATTGATTTTCGTGAGCAAAACAAGATCATGAAAAATAGAAATTATCCTCTTCCATAAATTGATGACATGTTCAACCAGCTATGTATATCATAATACTTCTACAAGGTGGATCTTCAGTTAGGTTATTACTAAGTAAGGGTGAAGAAGAAGTATATCCCCAAGAATTATTTCCAAACAAGGTATGGGTACTATGAGTTCATAGTAGTGTAATTTGGACTCATTAATTCTCAATAAATCTTCATGGACATGATTTATATCATATAGAGATATTACGTAGAAAAATTTGTGATATTATTTATAGATCATATTTTAATATACACTAAAATAAAAAAGGATCACAATAAGTATCTAAGAATTGTTATAAAGAACTTATGAAAGGATAATCTCTATGTAAAGTACAAAACATTTGATCTATTATTGAAGGAAGTATCATTCTTGGGGAATATTATCACAAGAAATGTGATATCTATGGACCCTTAAAATATAGAAGCAATTAAATTATTTCCAAGGCTAATAAATATGACATAATCCATTGTTTCCTTGGATTAGCTGGGTATTATTGATTATTTTTAAGAAATTTATCATGATTATAAAAACCTCTAACCAACATAACATAGAAGGAAGTCAAGTTTATTTGGAATAATTAATTTTAAGAGATATTCAAGGAGTTAACAATTAGGCTTATCATTGAACATGTACTTATACTACCCAAAAGTGGGGAGATATTCATGGTATACAGTGATGCTTCGAATAATGGATTGGGTGGTGTATTAATGTGGAATGAAAAATTAATAGCCTATGCCTCAAATAAATTGAAGATTCACAAATAGAACTACCCAATGTGTGATCTAGAGTTGGTTGCAATGATATTCATGTTGAAAATCTAGCAGTATTATCTTTTTGGGGATAATTGTGAAATATATATAGATCATAAGAACCTCAAGTATATATTCACACAGAATGATATGAATATACACCATTTAATATGGTTAGAGATGATTAATGACTATGATTTCTCAATCCACAACCAACTTAGGATGGTGATTAAAGTGGAAGATGATCTAAGAAGAAAGATCTAGAATTTTTATCATTAATGATAATCGAGAAGTATTTGATCTTCCTAAACTTGAAAAGGATGGGCATGGAAATCATAAAGGAAGGAACATCATCAATCCATCCATAAATTATTAATCAACTATCATTTTTGGATAGCATAAAGGATTATCAAAGAGATGGTGTATAAATTAAGTAGAAAGTGGAACAAAAAAAGGAAAATCCTTAAATTTTAATGTTAATGATGAATGAGTTGTGAGATATGGGTCCTACCTATGTGTACCATTAAATCCTATGTTATGGAAGGATATGTTGGATGATACACAAATCTCAACCTTATCTATCCATCTAGGGATCATAAAGATATACTGAGATCTCCGAGAGAAATATTGGTGGGATAATATGAAGAATGATACATCAATATATATTGTATGTCATCAAGTGAATGAAAAAATGATAAAATCTAGGGGTTCGATGAAACCATTAACCATACCTACATGAAAATGATAAAAAAAACACCATGGAATTTTTCATTGTTCATTCAATGATATCAAGAGGAAATAATTCTATATGGGTTGTGGTGGATCATCCTAAAAATAATTTTCACTTATTTGTAATTTGAGAGGACTTCTAACATAATTGACTTGTAAGGATATACATTAGAGAAGTGGTGAGGCTGCATGGAATAGCATTAAATATTGAATCTTATTAAGACCCAAGATTTACCTATAAATTCTGGAAGAGTCTCCAACATTCTATAAATATTGATTAAACTTCAGAATGGATTATGAACCTCAAACCGATGGCTAATCTGAGAAAACTATCTAGAAATTTGAGGAAATGTTGAGAACATGGTCAATTGACTTCATTGGAGGATGGGATCAATGTCTTCCTCAGGTTTATTTTTCATAAAATAATATTTTCCACTCAAGAATCCAAATTCCCTCTATGAATCCATTTATGGGAATAGGTCCAGAACACCTTCATGCTAAAATAAAGTTAGGGAATGTAAACTTCTAAGTCTGAAAATGATCTAAGAAATGGTAAAAAAGGTCAAGAGCATTCAACACCACATTAAGGATACTCAGAGTCTACAAAATATCAATGTTAACCATCATTGATGAGACCTATAGTTTTAGGTTAGAGAAAAATTATTCCTATGCATGTCTCTATAGAAGCGTTTAATTAGATTTGAGAAGAGGGGAAAGCTTTGTCTAAGATACATTTGTCCCTTTATGATCCTTGATCGTATCGAAGTGGTGGCATATTGAATAGAACTCCCACCCAACCTATCTCGACTACATGATTTATTCCATGTATCCCTTTTTAATAAGTACATACCAAACCCCTCACATGTACTCAATCCATATGAGTACCATTGGAGAATAATCTTTCATATGAGGAGAAACCTATGAAAATATTATATTGTAGAGATAGAGTTCTATGAAATAAGACAATTCCCTTGGTTAAAGTGCTCTAAAAAAACCACATGTTTAATTATGATGCATAGGAACTGGAGGAGGTGGTGAAACAGAATTACTCTCATTTTTTTAGTATGTGAAATGAAAATTTTGAGTGTGACATTTTTAAAGGGGGAATATTGTAATGAGCCGAATTTTTATAAACAAATTTTTCCCTTGTGTTTTAATTAAATGTCTTATTATATATTATGGTTATAGAAAAAAATATAATTAATTGGTTTTATTATATACTATCTTGTTTAAAATACTTTTAAAAATAATAACTGTTGATAATATATCCATTGAATAGTGATCATATGATTAGTATAAATATAGTGTTTTAACAAATCCAATCGACACTGACAATGGATGTAATGGACTCAACCAGTAGGATCCAACCCTATAAATCCCATTTATAAAATATTGTGAGGGAGATATAATAATTGGTATTTTCACTTAACCAATACCAAGATGAAATCTAACAAATTAAGCATGAGAGAAACCATTTACAATATAATTTCAAGCTCATCGAGATCACAACCATAACCATGTATGCCAAACCACCCCATGAGAGTCTCACTACCACCCAACTTACCTAGTGTAATAAAGGTATATGTATCATGACCTTAATAATATGAATATGTATATTGTATATAATAATGAATATATTTTCTTATTAATATTTTTACTTTATAAATGATTTTTGATTTTGATACAATAAAACACAAATCATATTTTTGGGTAATATTCATATTAAATTAATAGATTTATTTTACTGATTTAATGGATTTATAAAACAAATAATATTATAATAAAAGTTTATTACTAAATAATTTTTATTAAATATAAATGATCATATAATTTCTATGAAGTGAAATGTAATTTTTAAAAGGGTTTGAAAACTGTTATTGTAAAAAAACACATCATTTATCAATAAATAAATATTATATTTTGAAAAGTGAAAATTGAAATATTTATAAAAAAATTGGATAAAATAAATATTATTTTTAATTAAAATGAAAAAATTATTTAATTGTGAATTTGTCATAATTTTCTAAGACATTCGAATTCTCATATAAAAATTAAATACGGTATAAATATATGGGGTGTATTATGACATCATAAAACCCAAAAAAGTGATGTAATAAATACTATTAACAGTATCCATGAACAAATATATATTTACCATTTAAAATAATTTTAATATATATTCATTTTATTAATTTAGTAAATCCTTTATGAATCCTCCAAAACCAATAATATATATTAATGTTTTAAAATCATTTCTTTAAGGATAACACTCACTTCCACATCAACAAGGGTATTATTTTAATATTTTCAGACCATGGCTTTATAAAATAATGAAACCCACTCTCCTTAGGTATAAACCATAGTCAAAAACAATAATAAGGTTTATGGTTTTGGTTATTTTATTATATAATGTCCAAAACCTAATTTTAAAAAATAATATACAATTCCTCGCTAATTTACTATATAAACACAACCAAGATCCCATTTATCTTGATGTAAAAACCATATAGAACGTACTAAATCATCTCTCACCACTATATAATCCTCCAAAGGTTCCCCCAATCTCTCAATAAGCTCCTCCCAAGAATTTGGAATCACACTCTCATAGTAAGGGATCCTCTCTTTCTCCTCGTTATTCAAGTGTCTTCATTTTCAGATGAAATTTATATCTACTTCCTAATATTGAGATATGTTCTTACACGTCCCCCTTACTTCCCCTATAATTTTTATATGATGAGATACCCCTTTTACTCTCATTAATCTTTCCCATGAACATTTATACACCCTCGTTATGCTGCTGAATCTTCACCGTGATTTTCAATGCCAAACAAATGTGTAGTGAATAGCTACAACCATTTCCTATTATGGGTGTTCACCTTTGTGAAATTTTAATTATTTTATTAGGTAATAATATTTATTTATATAACACTCCATGATCATGTAATATAATTTTAGGATAAATTATTCAATTTTGTATAATCTATGTGGCACACTAATGAATTTGAATGAAATAAAAGTGACAAGTACACCCATAAGTATATAGTTATCCGTTGAATGGTTAATGTTTTAGTTTCATGAGACATCATGAAAGGGATTAGGGAGTGATCCTCATACAACATGGGATTATTTCCATCATTATTTACTGGCAGTTATCCTTGAACTATGTTCATGATTCCATTTTTAATGTTTTCCCCACATTTTCCAGTATTGTCTTTATATTGTCATGTTATATCATGCCTCCTTATTCATTTTTATGAGTCTCAAACATTTTATGTCTCATTGATATGCCTATTTTCTAACATTTAATACTTTATTCATGTTATTCCATGATTCTTTCCTTACTGGGTTTTATAGATCACCCCTTTCTTATGTATGTCCCCAGGTTATCCCATGCGGTTTTAATTACAATGGAATGATATGATAATGTTAAGTATGTTCTGAATAATGGTGATGTATTCCCTATTTTAATTTGTTATGTAATGTACCTCATTCCCAAAGACACTATACCTCATGATCTTCCAGGTTTTATAATGTGTAAACTTCTGTAATAAATCAGAAATAATGTGTAATAAAGATATGATTTGTCATAATAGATGTCTGGAGCCTATATTATCCCAATTGGAAGAAATAATATTGAGTTTGATAGAAGTTTAGGTGAAGTGATTTTTGATTATTTTGTAGGAGTTTTAAAATTTATTTCCTAAATAGGTTATAGAATTGCCCCTTGATATAAGATCAAGTTTGGGATATATTTGTATCCTAGATTCTTGAATTTTTATATCTCTTTATAAGAAATTGCCTTTAGATTTATAGTAGTAACATTTTCATATTGATAATATATTACAAAAAGTCTTTATCAGTCTAAGTGTATTTCTTTTGGGAGATCTAGTTTTTCTTAAATAATATGGGTTGTAGTTTCTGTCTTTGAGTGGTTTATTGGAAGTTAAAATAGGTGATAGAGAAGATACATGACATGTGCCCAAGGATTGATGCCTTGTTTGATTGGTAAAATGGAGTTTCCTAGTTCTCAACGATTGATATTTCATTAGGAAATTATCAAATGATACAGAATAAGGAAGATGATCAAAAGGCCACCTTCATGTGTTGTTATGTAAAATTTCAGTTTTTAGTGATTTCTTTTGGAATCAAAAATTCCTCATAATTTTTCATGGAATTGTAAATATAATGTTTCATGAGTTTCTGAATAGTTAATATTTATATTCATCAGTTATATATTTATATGTTCAAGGATAGAGGAAGAGAATTTTGAGTGTTGTGGGGAGGTTTTAATGATCACTTAGTAATATCAGCTATATGGAAAATATACAAGAATAAGTTTTGGATGTGTGTGGTGAACTTCCAAGGGTATATTGTGTCACGGTAGGGTGTCAAAGTTTACCCTTTAAAGATGGAGGTAGTTTTTTCTTTGATAGTACTTAATAAATTTTCATAGGAACATTAATTCCTTGGTTGTTTAGGCTATTATATGATATTCATATCTCATTTCTCTTAGATTATCACATCATTTATAGATTTTACTAAGAATTGTGGGGCTTTTGTATGGATGGATCAATACCAAGTATCTTATTAGTATCTAAAGAATAATTTGATAAGTGATATTATCCTTAAATTTATAAAGGATTAATTCATTTTTGAGGTTTTTTATGACTCGTATTATCTTGGTTTAGACAACATATTAATACAGGAGTGAGGAGTGATAACTTATGTGTTAGTGTTTGAACATGTATATCAATACATTAATATGTGTATTTTGATAAATTACAATTTAATCCCATTTAATTAAATTCAATATGTTTAAACATTAATATTTTAATAATATTAATTGATAAATATTAAATTATATAAAAAATTTACACTGATTTTAAAAGTACATGTGTTACTAATTGAAAATATTATTTTTATCTTATTTTTATCTAATTTAGTATATATTTATATGTTTCTAATATATTATTTCAGTTTTTATTATTAATTGTGTTTATTTTGTTTTAAATTTTATAGTTTAATATATATATATATATATATATATTACCCTTTTATCGTGTTATGTTTATATTTTTTTAATGGTTATATTTATATATATACATATTCATATGTATAAATATATATGTCTAGTTATAATATATATATATATATATGTATAATATTATCTTATACATGCTTGTAAATATTTCTACACCTCCTTATCATGATCAGCCTCAATAGTCCATTTCACATTTCATCTTCACCAATAACATCTTTTTGACTATTCAGGTTATCATCCAAGGTAGCACAGTGCATTAGCTCATTTCACTCATCAACTTGACCAACACTTGTAGCTCTTTCTTTAGTGAAGCTCGTCATGTAGAACTGTTTCCTCACTTCTCACAATAGTATATTGTAAATAGACTAACATTAAACATACCTTATCCTATACTTTGAACAACTTAAAAGTGTAATCTACTCCTTCACTGGGCTTTATGCATGGTAACAAGTCATTTGTTTCTACCTTAATATTTAACATCACACATCCATAATAATGAAACACTTCCTTCTTCATTGAAGAACTAACTTCTTAGTTTAGTCCAATTATAACCAAAATGTGTCAGTAATACCCGATAGGAAGAACCTACTCTTGCATGAATGAAGCTATTATGAACAATATACCTACCGTGTGTGTGTTTTGAAGTTATCTTGAGTTGGTTTTTCAATCTACCATGAATAGGTTTACTAATTACCAGGAGTGTGAGCTTCACCTTACCATGAGATACTACTTTATCATGAGTTTATTTATCTTCTTACCAGGTAGTAAACATACAAATTACCATGAGTTTTATTCAAATAATTATGAGGCACTGAAACCTACCGTGAATTATTTTACATTTTTATGAAAGTACAATTTTTTTTTACAGATTAGAAAATATTTTCTCAAAGTAAATTAAATATTTTTTCTCATGTCATAATATATATTAACTTTATGTGATATTTTTTTTGTATAGATACTAACTAAATGTACACTTCAATTGACCATGCATTAAAAAATGTTCACATGGAAAGTAGACTGACTACATGACCATTTGGTTCACACAGTCAGCATACAGACTGTGTGTGCATGATAAGAATACCAACCTCATGTGGTCACATATTAAGTATAGAAACCATGAGTCATGTGCTCTTCATGGTTAGTACTTGTAATTTAGTTATTTTTTATATGAACTATATTTTTCTTATGACACTCTGTTTTAGTTTCATTTTTATAAAAATGCTTACAGTAAATTTTCATAGAATCTAATAACTATTTTCTAAAATTTTAACATAAAATAATATTATAAAGACTTTTTATTGATTTTTAAATTAAAATTTTCATATAATTTATTATATAATTAATGATTTTCATGTTATTCTTTTTATGATATATTTTATATAATATTTTAATTGTTCATTTACTGCAATGTTACAAGAGAAATGTTAATTGATTTAATTATATTAAATAATCTCAATTTCTTTAATGAATATATTATAAATATTTTTAATTAGTCTCATATAGCAATATAATAATACACCAAATGTATTATATTGAACATGGTATTTCCAAAAATAGTAATGATAATATTATACTTTTTATGCACCAACTCATAGTATGGAGTGACTGGTCATTATAACACTCCAAGAATATTTGATTATTTACTAATGATAGATTAATTCATTGTAGATATCATCAAGGGATAAAAAAATACATATAAATCATTTAATATTACTTTGAAAACATTCATGTCGTACACTTTATTACTAAACATATGATCAATAATATCTACATGTTTTTTCTTTACTGAAGTCATGAAGAAACTTCTATTATACAATCATCTACTGCTGATGTTGTCAAGATTATAAAACCTAAATATTTTAATCATCAGATATTTACTAGTTTTTATTTGTATATGTTTTTCTTTATGTAATATTTGTTTATCTATTTGTGTGTTTATCATATCTATTTTATGATTTTCACAATTAAAATCAGGTCATGCTTTTTGGTTATTCCACCACCCAAAATGAAGTTATGGGTTGTGACTTCTGAACAAAATTCCTTACATAAGCTAGGTTAAATACACCTATAAAATTATAGGTTTTACCAATGGGTATTTTTAAAAGTTATATCATGTAACAGGTTTTTACACCTCAAAAATTTAGTTTCTTAGTGGGTATCAATCTTCTCACATGGTAGAGAAGGTTGATGAGTGGACTAGGATATTAGTGATCTGAATCGCTATAAAATATCTATGCTCTTTTATTTTATTTGTGATACACTATAAATCATGAACAAAACACTAAAATAATTTTATTCAGTTAATAAGAGTCTAGCTGATTGTTTTTTATTTAAATTTTTAAACAAGTATTCACACCAAGACATTGAATCCATTGCTTCTGATTTGAAAATTGATATCATGGGAGGTTGTTTCTTAAAATTTAGTTAGAGTCTCTAATTACTTTAATATGACCCCAATATTTGGTATTAATGGGTGGTATCTAATTAGTTAGTTCTATTATTGATTATTTTTTACTTTATGATAACCTGATCATCCTAAACCTAAAAGTATAAGGAATAAATGTTTAGTTATGTAAGATAGCAGGTATCAATTCAATTGATATATAGATTCTACAAAAACCCCCATTTTTTAATGGAAGTTCTTATGGCTACTTGAAAGGTATAATGGATTCTTACTTAAAAGAGTTAAGTTTGGATCATTGGACTATCATGTAGAATCCATACGAGTTACCCAAATTGGATATGGAGACACTTGTATATAATGACAAAGAAAAATATGTTTATAATTATAAAGATACAAATATTTTTTACTATTCTATAAATAGAAGTGTTTATATCCATGTTTCTACTTGTAATATAGCCCATGATATATGGATAATACATCAAGTGACTCCCAATAGGATTGAAAAGATCAATATAACAAATCTAGGAATTTTAAAAGTGGAATACCATGACTTCAAGAAGGGAGATAAATATTCAATTAACTAGATATTCTATCACTTTATAAGTATTACAAATGGTATGAATTCTCTTAGTGAATTGATGGATAACACGGCTCGTGTTCAAAGAGTGTTGAGAGATCTTCGAAAAATATGGCTTGTAAAGATGGTTTTCTTCTATGAGGGCAATAATTTTTAATAGTGTAACATAGATAAACTAATATTCTCTTTGTTGTAGTATGAGTTAGAGTTGAAAAATATTTCTGATGAGGAGTCTATAAAGAAAAAAGGTATATAATTTAAGTAAAATTTTAATGAAATATATAACACTTATTAACATTGGTTCCAAGAAAGTGAAAAATATATGGATCACTTTAGCAATAAGTTTTTCAAGTTCATAAATAACAATGGTCATAAGAGACAATTCAAAATAAAGTTCAAAAGGGATTATAAGAAAGGTAATTCTAATAATAGTAATAATGTTTCATAATTAACCTATTATGATTGAATGAATAAAGGTTAAAATATAATATACAACCCCAAACTCAAACATCCAAATAAAGACAAATATAAAAGGATAAAACAAAATTAAATCTTTTTTTGGAGGTTGGGACTACTCAGACAGTTCTGACATAAGCAGTTATTCTAGAAGTGAACAATAGAAATGGAACCTTACTATGATGGGTATACAACGTCAGATAAATGATTCAATTTTCACTCAATTAACTAATATTGATAATATAGATCTTAAATATATTTATAGAAAGGATAATGAAACATATTTTAAATCATGTTCCGATTCATATTTTGTTAATTATAAATTAAAAACACTTCTTAAAGAAAATGAGGAATTAAGGAATTATGGAGTGAGGATAATTGAAATGTACACTAATATAAAAATTAAAAATAAGAATTTTTTTAAATAAAATAAGAAATTAAAAGGTTAATGTAGTAATTAGAATAATTTTATTTTCCAAAATTAATAATCTAAAATAAATTTTGAATTTGATATGTTAAAACTAAAAGATGAAAATGACAGAATTAAAAACTTTCAGGAAGTTAATGATAAATATAAAGAAATAATATTTAATTCTATTGATGAATATTTAACTAATGATTATAATGATTTTAAGAATCTTAATTAAGAAAATAATAAATTATTCAACATAGCTTCTGGATCTAATGATAATGTTTATACAGATTTAGAGAATATTGAAAAAGAGAATATGAGTTTAAAAAAGGATGTTTTCAATCATACAGAGAATTTATCTAAATTTGTTAAAGGTAAATAAAAATATGATAAAATAATGTCATTGATGAAACTAAATACTATAATAAAGTCTTTCGTTATAATAGGTTATCTCCAAGGATAAATATAACTAACTTTGTTAAAAGATAAAAAAGAAGTATTTCTAGTGCAACTTATTTAAAATATATAATAAAGTGAATTATGACAATGAATGTGAAAAATATTTAAATAATAATTTGTGTGTATTAGAACATCCATTTATAGAGATTTATTTTTTAAATAGCCTATTAATAAATGCATTAAATCCATTTGGGTTCTAAAAAATCTTGTTACTAATACAGTTGGACCCAAGGTAGCATGGGTACCAAAATTGTCTATTTTACTGTTTAATTTTTGGAAATATTCCTTAAAAGTATCCAAGACTCATGGTATTTAGACATTGGGTACTCTGGGTGAATGAAATGTGAAATTTCAAAATTTCTACCCTTTAATTCAAGGGATGGTGTCCTTTTTTCATTCGGATACAACTCTAAATGTTATATTAAAGTTATTTATAATGTTTGATTTCTAAAACTATTACTATTTAAAAATTATTATTAAATGATGGTTTTAAAAACAATATAATAAGTATATGATAATTATGTGATGATGGATTAAATGTTATTTTTTAAAATAATAAATATATAGTTCTGAAAAATAAATTTCTTTTATTTTCTGCAAATAGAAAACTAATTTTTACACTATTGATTTTCCTGTTCTAACTAAAAAAGGTTAATTATTTAAATAATGTATAAGAAAATGAAATTATATATTAAGTGAGACTTTGACATGAATAATTCATTATATTTCACAAACTATCGAATCATTAATAGGTTCTTCTGTTTCCATGATTACATAAAATTATTTACTTTATGTGTGATTCCTATTTAAAGGATATATATCACAAAGAATGGTTTAAATTTTTAAATGATTTTAGTACTGATAAATGATTAGAAATATTACATATTGACTTATTTAGACCCTTAAAACTATTATTTTTTGTTCTACGAATTATGTATTTCTAATTATAGATGATTTCAAAAGATTTATCTAGATTTTTTTCATATCTCATACAAATGAAACATTTTCAAAATTTTGTTCTTTCCATAAACTTATTCACAAATTAAATAATCTATCAATCATCTCTATCAGAAGTTATATAGGTGGTAAATTTTTTAATTTATATTTTGATAATCATTGTGAATAAAATGGATACAAACTTAATTTTTCAGCCTCTATGACATCAAAATAGAATGGTGTGGTTGAAAGAAAAAATAGTTCTTTATAAGAAATTTCTAGTTCAATGCTTATGAAATCTAATTTTCCAATATATTTTTAGGTAGACTATTAAAAAAAATATTTTCATGTTTTAAATAGATTATATATTAGAAATTTTCTTAATAAGACGCATTATAAACTATTTAAAGGGTTTAAACCTAAAGTTTGATATTTTAGGGTATTTGGTTCTAAATTCTTTATCAAAAATACAAAAGACACTTTAGAAAAAATCAACTCTAAAAGTGATAAAGGAAAATTTTTAGCATATTTTAAATCTATTAAAGAATATAGAGCTTTCAATAAGAGAAATTTACTTAATGATGATTCTGTACATTTTAGGTTTTATTTAAATTGATTTAACAGGAAAAATTATTATTTAAACCAAGATGGTGATGAATTTAGGGAGTTACGTTTTGGTGAGGATAATGACTAAGATAATGAGAATACATTAGTTAAGGGGTAGAATATCACTTATCAAACTGATTCCAAACAATAGAAAATACTGAAATGTCATCCAATTGAAAAAAAAGTAATTGGAAATGGGAAATCTGGTATACTAACTAGAAAATCTATCTTCCTTTATCATGAAAATATTTATTTTGTTGTTGATTTTGTTCCTATTAACATTGATAGTGATTTAATTGATTTAATTTTAATTAATTTTATATAAGAAGAATTTAATAAATTTCAAAGAAGTAGTGTGTGGAGTTTTTTTAATTTATAAAAGATAACCCTATAATGTGAACAAAGTATATTTTTCATAATAATTTAGATGAGGCTAGAATCATAGTTAAAAATAAACAAGGCCATTTTCTCAAGGATATTTTCAGGAATAGGGAATTGAATTTTAATATTATTTTCTCTTATTTCTTGGATAGAATCAACTTTATTTCTATTATCCTTTTTGTTGTTTAAAAATATAAAAATATTTCAAATGTATGTAAAAGGATATTTTTAAAATAGAATTTTTTTCTGTAAGTTTATGTTAAAACCCCCTGGATTTCAAAATAATAAATTTTCAAATCATGTTTTTAAAATTAATAAAGATTTATATGTATTAAGAAAGATCCATGAGATTTGTATGAAATAAAAACTTTCTTTTTATTAAAAATTATTTTGTTAAAGGTAAGCTTTATCAAAATAAAGTCTTATCTTTTGATTATTCCACCACCCAAATGGAAGTTTTGGGTTGTGACTCTAAAACAAAATTCAGGTCATAAACTATGTGAGAAACTCCTGTAAAATGTTTGGGTTGTACCTGTATTGTCTCGGAAATTCCGTATAATTTTTTTTAATTATAAGGAATTCTTTTAGAGACCAAAAAATTTGATGGAACATGATTCTGAGGCCCAGTGTTCTCAGAATGGTTCGTAGAAGTTTTGTTAAACATTAAATAGCACGCGTAAGCAGTTTTCCAGAAAAATATGAATAACTATTATATGGTTACTCGAATCAGAAATCTGAGGGCTTTGTTGCGTTCAGGATGGCGGGTTTACCCTAGGTGCGACTTAAGTTTAGTCGGCGTGGGCCTCCTGTGAGAAAACCAAAAAATGGCATAATAATTAATAAAAAAATTAAATAAATTATTTTATTTTTCAAATGCCTATAACTCAAAAACGGTGGCTCAGAATGAAAATACGAGACCATCGCTGAACTCATGAGGGTATTCTTTATTTATGAAGATACTAACTTTTGCCAGTCCGGGCCACCAGTGAAAGTTAGTATTTGGTCGTAAATAAAATAATTAAGTGACAATTATTTTATGGTAAAATACATAACTTTTAAACGGTAACTCGGATTGGAAATCCAAGAGTATCGTTGGGTTCTTTGGGGCGTGTTTCATTTGTGAAGAGCCTAACCTTGACCGGCATGGGTTGAGGGCGACTGTTAATAATTTTCCTATATTTTTTTAGATACATTCAGTAAACGTGTGAGTTTGTTTTTATAACTTTTGAACTAGTGCTCGGAATTGAAATCTAAGGGCATCGTTGAACTCGCAGTGCAGGTATTCACTTAAGGAGACCTTCACCTTGACCGTAGTGGGTTGAGAGGGAAAGATAGTTTTTGGGTTTTTCATGGAAATAATAAAATAAAACAAAACATTCTTTTTTTTATTTTTCTTTAGGATATCCCATGTGCATATTGTGGAGGTGGAGACCACATGAGTTTTATTATCCAAATTGAATGCTCGGTGGTGGGGACCACCCAAGTTAGTGAAACCTCCCATGTGTGGGTTATGGTGGTGGGTACCACCCGATACCTAAACCTCTTGAACTCTCCTCTTAAAGGGGAGAAACCTCTCACCTCCCCAACATTCCACCCCTCCCATTAAATTGAGACATTAAATTGGTCCAATTAATTGAGAAAATTTATTGTGCCCATGCACCACATTAGTTTTTCCTACTTATGTGAGAGTGCCAACATAATTTCTTTTTATGTTAATTATATTGGAACCTCTTTAATTTTTTAGTGGAATTGTAAGAGGATAACCCTTTGAGGAATACACTTATCCAATGAAGATCATGTTCTTCCACGAAGAACGCTCCTCCAACGAAGAACACCGACATTGAATTCCACCTCGGGACACCCTCCAATGACAAACTTCTTCAACTACGACGAACAGACACATGAGCCCGGGATTGGAGGTGTGTGGAGGACGAGACGAACATCGACAACTCCAACTTCTTCTCGCACCAACATCAATGAACAATCCAAGGTAGGGGTTTATTTGCATGCGAATATTTCCCTATATCTTTCCTTGGTTTCTTTTGTGGTTTGGGAATGAAACGTTGAGAAAGGTTGTAAATCTTGACATTCTTCTTTCATGTTTTGGTTGAGCCAAATGCTACCACCCTAACGCGGAGGGTATGGGCCAAACCAACATGGCCCGACCCTTCTACAAATCTGGTGGTGTTCTTCACAAAGGCAGAGGATGTCAACCATCCATGGTTGGAACATGAGAACGGCGGTCGGTGCCCCCACCGGCCATGACGAAGGCGACAATGCAACGACGCCACCCAACAGCCACTACCACCATTCGTAGCTCTGCACCTCCCCGTGGCCGGACCGCCTCCCCACAGACGGACCACCGCCCCGTGGCCAAACCGCCTCCCTACGGCTGGACCGTCGTCGCGTGGCCAGACTGCCGCCCCGCAACCAGACCACCACCCCATGGCCAGACCACCACTCCGTGGCCGAGCCACCCCGCGGTCTTGCGCCGCCCTCGGCTGAGATGCCCCACACCCTTGTGGTACCCCTCAGCCAAGTCTCCCTCGCGGCACCTTCGCGGTCTGTCGGTTCGGACCCAGTGGGCCGGGCTGAACCCAACGGGCCAGTACAACTCGAACTGGGTCAGCCCAAGCCGGGTCGGGCGAGTTGGTCCGACCAGGTTGGACTGGAAACGGGCCCCCTATGACCCAATTACTTTCTTTTGGCCATAACTTTGGTACCGGACGCCCGTTTGACAAAACTTCAGCGTCACTGGAAATATTGGAGTGAGACGATCCCTTTGAGTATACCCCACTGGAGTTTGGCATTAATATGGGGTATGGTCAGGTTGGATTTATCACGAATCCAACTAGGCCCCCAGGACTAAAAGGCTAATAACTCATAGACCGGGCATCCTATTGACGCGCCATCTGTTACATTGAGACCCTATGATGTGGAGGTCCTTTGAGATACTTCTTTATGGGACTTCATGGTAGTTGGAGTATCGACTAGTATCTTGTGGAGAAGATCCTTCCAGAGACTAGCGAGCATAGTGCGGGAACCCAGTAGCTGGGTGAGACTTGACGACTGCTCACCGTTTTGACTCAGAGTGACTTGACAGGCCTAGTGGGAGCACATTGGTGATATGGAAGACCCACGGTGGGAAGCGCTTTAGTGACGCGGCAGACCCACAGTACTCAACAGGAGGAGTACCTCAGTAGGTCATGGTGGGGAGCACCTCTAAGTGACGCGGCAGACTCACGATATTCGATAGGAGGAGTACCTCAGCAATCCAAGGTTAGTGGGAAGTGCCTTTGTGTGATGTGGCAGGCCCACTGTACTCGATAGAGGAGTATTTCTCCAGCAGCCGAGGTGTTAGATGTTGTGACTGTTAATGTTACTTGATACTACACCTAGAATAAATCTTGTTGTGAGCTGATTGAGTACCTCTGTGTTTTCCTCATGATTGAGATGGATTACATGAAAACATAGGTATATGTACGGGCATATACCTAAGTAAGGTTATCTCTTGATTTCATACTTTTTAATTTGTCCTTGATGGATTTTGTGAGATCTAGAGGGTCTCGAGGTCCCTACTAAGTATCGTTATACTCACCCTTGCACGGGCTATGCCCGCACCATGTTGTGTTGGATGCAGACAATAGACAACGCTGACTGCGGCTGAGAGTACCAGGATCAGACGGTACCTAGATGTGGACCATACGGCATGTCGGTACGCAGAGGAGACGGGTAGAGCTAGAGTGGTGAGGTGGTGATATGTACATACCCTTCATGTAGGAACCTTGGAGGATGACCCAGCAGCTGACCTTCCCTTTTCTTCAATTTTATTGTATCATAGTTGTACTTTTACTTTCCAGTTGGGATTTTATTCTGGCCCCTTTTACTTACTACACTCACTCTGTTTACAGTTCAGTTTACTTGTGTTCATCTCTTTATGTGTGCTTGGTTATGTGTGCTTATAGGTTAAAAAGGCAATACCTTCCCAGTTTTAGGGGATACTCCTTCGGTGCTAGTCATCATCCCTTGGCCTATGGAAGGCGGGTTTGGGGTAGTCGTGGCATGGGTCCCGAGGGACGGGTCCTGGAAAATTCATATCAGAGGAGTTGGTTCTACCATCGAAAATTGGACTCTGATCTTTTTAACAGCAATAGTGTTATGTGTAGTGAGTGTGGTTATTAGTTTAGGTAATCTAGTGTTGGTGTGGATGCCGATGTATCTATACACCAGGACCATGTCTTCTGATTTTCTGACTTAGTGCATGAAAACACTGATTGCCTGTGTGTTTTGAAATGTTTTCTTGTGTTTTCTTGACTTAGCTCACTGGGTATAACTTAATGACCGTGGCACCTGTTCTTTATGAGGATGCTTCTATGTAGACAGCCAACAAGGATTTCTGAGATAGTACACTATAATGGCCCACTGAGCAATGATGCTCTGGTGAAGGGCCCTCTTACTATGTTGGCACCTTCGAGTGGTGTACCAACAGCACCACCACCCTTTGGGCAGTAGATACCACCATCCAAACTGGAAAACGGTGCATGCTGACTGAGTGTGTTGCATGAGTTCTAGTAGTAGAGGCCTCTAAGGTTTCGAGGCGAGATAGTTTCCCATGCAACTGAGGGCTGGCTGGAGGCGGTTTCTAGAGTTTTCATCCTAGTTGAGACACCATTAGAGTAGATGGTGATCTTATCTACTAGTCTTTTCAGTGAGTGATGATGAGGATGGTCCACATAGTGATGAGGCTTCGGTACGTGGACCGTTACCTAATATAGTACCTTTGAGTAGTGTGTCAGTTATATCCCTACCCGTTGGTCAATAGTTACAATCAGCAGTACTAGTAAAAGATACATATAGGCTTAGTTCCTTACACGAGGTTCAGCATCAGATACCCCTCAGGTTCTGAGGCGTGCCCAACTCATAGGCAGCTGAGAACTAGCTTGAGGAGGTGGTTGAAAGTTCTCTTTAGATTCTACAGCTTCGGCAGGATGACATTTCAGTAGATGAGTATTCATCGAGGCGTACTGACCTTTCCTATTACTCGATTAATATGATATTATTAGTGCTTCAGGGCTCAGACTTCCGAGCGAGGTGTGTTTCAGGACATACAATCCAACACTATTCCTCTATACATTCCTACATATGTTAGGGTGCTAGATATAACCTTTGTGGTTGAATGTTCTTTGGCTGAGCAGATACAGCCAGTGAATGTTAGCAGTGGGAAACTAGGAAACAGGCACAAGTCTCAGAGACTTGGGCGTGTAAGATGTTTCAGGAATAGGATTTGATAGGGAAATATGAATTTCCAGGGCAGTAGATGTGGAAGCAGAGCTAGGAGAACAGCATGAGGTGTTGTACATTTCGACATGTCACAACCACCCCCTTTTTGTGGACCCCACTAGGCTCTAGTGTTAGGAGGATAGGGGAAGAGAGTAGCTACATGTGGTCAAGGAGTGCGACCAAATGTCTCTAGGAATAATTCAAGGTATGGTTTGTGTCTACTACTAGCAGTCGTGTCAGTAGACATAGGTACCAATAATTCCTTTCTTCTAAGAATCCTATCCAAGACCTAGAGCTTCCAGTTAAACGTTGACTTGACCCTCACGTCTGGAGATACCTTTAGGAGGAGACTCGATAATCACCCTTATGTCGACAGTGTGATCTGACCCTTGAGGTGTGAGTTTCGGTTGGATCCTCTTGGTGCCAGTGTCGAGGATCTACGACGTTCATTTGGGTATTGACTAGACATCCACAGTTCATTCTCAGATTGACTGTATTAGGAAAAGAAGTTGTGGTTTACCTACAACATTGGAATGGGGTTTTCCTTGGTCAGTGAAAAAGGAATCTCAGGCAGCACAGGATAAATTCATGCATAGGAGGGTGCAGCTGATCACTCTTGAGTTAGACAGACTTACCCTCGTAGCAGTAAGAGTTTTGTGTTTTCGGTTCCAAACAAGAGTGGTAGAGCATGAGGACAACTTTTCAAAAGATGTTTCTAGGAATACCTCCTTTAAGGGAGAGGGGAGTCTTTTTTTTCTAGGTACAACCGGAGATTTGTACTCGACTTCCCCAGGGTATCGACACCTTTATCAGCATTTATGAAGAATGGGAAACCCTTTATTAGGTCGTAGAGATGCCAGTGGAGTTTTCAGGAGTTGAGGTAGAGGATGACTGGTGCCCCCCATTTGTAGGCTTTCAGAGGACGGTGTTGGGTACTTAGTCTACTGTGATGCATTAGGGACCGGACTCGGATGTGTCCTGATACAGGAGTGAGCAGTTATCACTTATGGTTCTCAACAGAAGAGACAACACAAGCAGAACTATGCTAACCATGACTTGAAGTTAGAAGTAGTGGTCTTTTCCTTGAATATGTGGATACATTACTTGATGGGCAAGCGTTTTACAATGTACTCTAATCAAAAGAGTCTCAGGTATATATTCTCTCAGAAGGACCTAAACCAGAGACACCAACATTGGATTGAGTTCTTCCAGGACTATGACTTCAAGATAGTCGATACTCTTGGGAAGGGGAACATTGTAGTAGATTCACTCTACAGGAGATCTAGTGTAAAACTAATAGGTGAGGCTATGGAGAAGCTAGTCGCTTTGTAGATATCCTTTGTGGATCAGGATGGAGCATCTTTTCATCAGTCTCCTACAGTCACTCCCCCACTTCTTCAGCAAGTCAGGGAGGTGCAGCGTGGGGACGCTGACTACAAGACTCAATGTGCTCAGATATCCACAGGACAAGCACCTGATGGATTTTTTCTGAAATTGGGGAGCACATCATTCTCCTCATAGAACGTACCATGGTACCATTTTCGCTTCGGGAGGAAGTGTTGAGAGAGTTCCACACATCCCCTCTAGAGGTACATCCTAGTGTGGTAAAGATGTCCTAGGACTTTCAACATCAGTACTGGTGGCCCGGGATGAAGAAAGTAGTGGTAGATTTTGTATCACGATGCCCCACTTGTTAGCAAGTGAAAACTGCTCAGAGCCAATAGAGGTCTTTTATCGACAGGAGGAGGGAGACCATGTACTCATATAGGTATCAGCACAATGAGGATTGTAGAGTTTTTTCCGAGGGGGAAAGTTATCTCCGAGGTTCATCATAGGATTCCAGGTCCTTAGCAGAGTTGGCGAGGGGGCTTACCACTTAGCTCTTCCACCTCATTTTCATCGGGTGCATGATTTATTCCACTTATCCCAACTGAGGAGATATGTGCACGACCATTATCATATCATCGGCCACAGAGATATGGGCATTGACGATGGGGAGTAATTTATTGAGGTTCCTGTAGAGATTGAGGATCGATAGGAATGGGTCCTTCATGGGTGGTCGATACCTCTGGTGCGCGTTCGCTGGAAGCACGGGAACCTCCGGGTTATCATATGTGAGCAGGAGGCTCAGATTCGTGCTCAGTACCCTCTTTTTTTTGTTTTTCCATTGTTTTTGATTTCGAGGATGTAAAGAACTAAGGTGGGGAGAATCTAATGTCCTGTAAATTCCATATAATTTTTTTTGTTAATTATATGGAATTTTTTTCGAGACCGCGAATTATGACGGTGCATGATTCTGAGGCCCGGAGTGCCCAGAATGGTCCGTCAAAGTTTTGTTAAACATTAAATAGCATGCGCAAGAAGTTTTCCTAGAAAAGTTGAATAACCCTTAAACAATTACTCGGATCAGAAATCTGAGGGCTTCGTTGCGTTCAGGATGGCAGTTTTACCATACGAACAACTTAGGTTTAGTTGGCGCGGGCCTCCTGTGAGAAAACCCAAAAATGGCATAACTCTAAATAAAATAATTAAATAAATTATTTTATTTTTCAAATTCTTATAAATCAAAAATGGTAGATCGGATTTAAAATCCAAGACCACCTATGAACTCATGAGGTTATGCTTTATTTAAGCAGATACTTACTTTGGTTGGCATGGGCCACCAGTGAAAGTTAGTTTTTGGACGTAAATAAATTAATTAAGTGATAATTATTTTATTGTAAAATCCATAACTTTTAAATGGTAACTTGGATTGGAAATCCAAGAGTTCTGTTGGGTTCGTTGTGGCATGTTTCACTTGGGCAGAGCCTAACCACAACCAGTGGGGGTCGAGGGTGACTGTTAATAATTTTTCAAACTTTTTTTCGGATACGTTCAATAAACGTTCGAGTGGGTTTTTCTATCTTTTGAACCGGTGCTCGGAATTGAAATCTGAGGGCACTGTTGAACTCACAGTGCCATTATTCTCTTAAGGATAGATTCACCTCAACCGCAGTGGGTCGAGAGTGAAAGATAGTTTTTGGGTTTTTCATGGAAATAATAAAATAAAATAAACTTTCTTTTTATTTTATTTTTCTTTAGGATATCCCATGTGGATATTGTGGAGGTGGGGACCACAAGAATTTTTTTCTCTAAATTGAATGCACAGTTTTGGGGACCACCCAAGCTAGTGAAACCTACCATGTGTGGGTTATGGTGGTGGGGACCACCTGATACCTAAACCTCTTGAACTCCCCTCTTAATGGGGAGAAACCTCCCAACTCCCCAATATTCCACCCTCTGATTAAATTGAGCCATTAAATTGGGCCAATTAATTGAGCTAATTTATTGATCTAATGCATCACTTTAATTTTTCCAACCTGTGTGACAGTGCCAACATAATTGTTTCTTAAGTTAATTATATTGGCACCTCTTTCATTTTTGGGTGGAATTGTAAGATGAGAACCCTTGTAGGATTACAATTCTCCAACAAAGAATGCATTCTTCCATGAAGAATGCTCCTCCAACGAAGAACATCAACTTCGACTTCTACCTCAGGACACCCTCCAATGAGAAAATTATTAAACTATGATGAACTGATACATGAGCCCAGGATTGGAGGTGTGTGGCGGATGAGATGAACATTGACAACTTCAACTTCTTCTTGTGCCAACGTCAACAAGCAATCCAAGGTAGGGGTTTATGTGTGTGTGAATAATTTCCCTCTATCATTCCTTAGTTTATTTTTTGGTTTGGGAATGAAACGTTGCGTAAGTTTGTAAAGCTTGATGTTATTCTTTCATGTTCTTGTTTAAACATATGCTACCACTCTAACACGGAGGGTATGGGCCAAACCAATATGGCTCGACCCTTCCGAAAATCTTGTGGTGTTCTTTGTGAAGGAGGAGGATGGAAACCATCCATGGTTGGGGTATGAGAATGGTGGTCGATGCCACCATGGGCCGCGACGAAGGCGACGGCGCAATGGCGGGACCCTATGGCCTCCGCCGTCATCCGCGGCTCCACACCACCCTGCAGCCGGACCGTCGCCCTGCGGTCGGATCGCCTCCCCGTGGATGGACTGCCTCCCCATGGCCAGACCTCCATCTCATGGCCAGACCATCACCCCACAGCTGGATAGCTTTCCTAGGGCCAGACCTCCCCTCCGTGGTCGAGCCACCCCGCGGTCTCATGCCACCCTCGGCTGAGCCTCCTTGCCCCCTCGCAGTACCCCTCGACCGAGCCGCCCTCACAGCGCCCTCTCGACTTACCGGGCTGGACCCCGCGGGTCAGGCCAAACCCAAGGGTCGGGCCACCCTGAGGTCCAATTCAACCCGAAACGGGTTGGCCTAGGCCGGGTCGGGCTGATTCGGTCTGACCGGGTCGGGCTGATTCGGTCCGACCGGGTCAGACCATACTCGGGCCCACTACGACCCAATTACTTTATTTTGGATATAACTTTGGAACCAGATATCTGTTTGATGAACCGTCAGCAGTGCTAGAAATCATGGTGCAAGACGGTTTCTTTGAGTATACCCCACTAGATTTTTGGATTAATATAGGGAATGACCCGGTTAGATCGAGCACGAATCCAATCAAGCCCCCAGGACTAAAAGGCTAATAACTCACAAACCGGGCATCCAATTGATGCACTGTCTGTTATGTTGAGAACCCTATGACATGGCGGACCTTTGAGATACTTCTTCGTGGGAGTTTATGGAAGTGGGAGTATCGACCAGTATCTTGTCGAGTGGATCCTTCTAGAGATTAACTAGCATGGTGCGGGAACCTAGTGGTTGGATGATACTTGACGACTGCCGACCATTTCGACTCGAAGTGACTCGACAGGCCCAGTGGGGAGAACCTTGGTGACGCAGCAGACCCACGGTGGGGAGAGCCTTGGTGACGTGGTAGACCCATGGTACTCGACAGGAGGATTACCTCAGTAGGCCACGGTGGAGAGTGCCTCTGTATAATGTGGCAGACCCATGGTACTCGATAGGAGGAGTACCACAGGAGTCCAAGGTTAGTGGGAAACACCTCTGTGTGATGCAGCTAGACCGCTGTACTCAATATAGGAGGAGTTCTCTAGATGTCGAGGTGTTTGACATTTTGATTAGGAATGTTACTTGATACTAACCCTAGAATAAATCCTAGTGTGAGATGATTCATTACCTCTGTGTTTTCCTCATGATTGAGATGGATTATTTGATAACTTAGGTATATGTATGGGCATATACCTAAGTAAGGTTATCTATTGATTTCATACTTTTTAATTTATCCATGATTGATTTTGTGAGACCTATAGGGTCTTGTGGTCCCTACTGAGTATCTTTATACTCACCTCTGCACGGTTTATGATTGCACCTTGTTGTGTTGGATGCAGACGACAGACAATGCTGACTGAGGCTGAGAGTACCGGGACTGGACTGTACCAAGAGGTGGATCATACTACATGTTAGTACGCAGAGGATATGGGTGGACATGGAGCGCTGAGGAGGCGATATGTACCTACCCTTCAGGTAAGAACCTCGGAGGATGACCCAACAGCTGACTTTCTATTTTCTTCTGTTGTATTGTATCACAATTGTACTTTTACTTTCCAGTTTGGCTTGTATTCTGGCCCCTTTTACTTATTGCACTCACTCTGTTTACAGTTCAGTTTACTTGTGTTTCTATCTTGTTGTGTGCATGGTTACATGTGCTTACAGGTTATAATGACAATGCCTTCCCGGTTTTAGGGAATAAGCCTTCGGGTCTAGTCACCAGCCCCTGGCCTATGGATGGAGGGCTTGGGGTAGTCACGGCATGGGTCCCAGGGGACGAGTAGTGACAGTACCTTTGGGTATTTTTAAAAGGAAAAGTATATAATAGGTTCTTACACCTCTAAAATTGAGTTTCTTAGTGGGTGCTAATTTTATCACAGAGCATAGAGGGTTGGTTAGTGGACTTGTATCATGTTGATCTGAAGTATATCTTCTCTCTATGAGATTTTAATTTTCATAAATGGATATGGGTGGAGTTCCTATATGATTATGAAATTGAGATATCTTATGATCCAGTAAAATAAATATGATATCATCTTATCACTAAGGTGACCCAGTTGGATCCCCAACAATAGTACAAATTTTGATGATCCCTTATCATGATATTGATAAAAAATTAATTAATTAACTCCCTAAATATATCACAGTGTCTAACCTCTAGGTCATCTCAAAGAGGCATTTGTTCATTAAAGAAAAGATTCAAAACTATTTCATGTTTTTTGTTTATTTTGGAAATAATGTAAATAGGAAATAATGATGATAGTGAAAAAAATAATCAAGTAAAGAAAAAAATAAATCCAATTCGATATCCAACATAAATGGTTAAAAGAAGCGATTAAATAATTGATTATTCCACTTTCCTACAATCTATTATTTATCTACCAAAGGACTTAATCATTAAAAAATATCTGTATAAGATGATTGATTGGTGTTTCATCTCAAAAACAACTTTTACCTTGAACATTGAACACTCATTAGGGGATTCATCACAATACTTAAAATATTCTCGAATACTATGATAAGAGAAAATCAATAAAATAACCACTCAAAAAGATGTATCATATGAATAAGTGGTTTTTGGGTTTATTTAAGAAAATAACCACACTCACATCACTCAATTAATAGAAACATGTGAATGAGGTGAATCATAATTATATTAAGAGGGTATTAAATATATTCCAAGAATGAACATGTCATTTAAACTATCCACTTTTTCATAACCACTAGCTTAGAGTATAGCATAATTCCATGATCATCTTGGTGTTCAAATATATATAAGAAATCAAGATTCATTTCCTCAAACTATTTATCAGGTTTGACCTCTATTTCTAGATATTGATGATCACCTTGAATAGAGAGAAACACCACAGTTTATTTATAGAATAGCATATCCGAAAATTCTCCCTAAATGAGTGAAATCATCCTTCTAAAAATAATTTAATTCCTATCTATCTATAATAAAAACAATAATACATTCACAAAAATATCTAACAGAAAGAACAAACTACATGGAAATAATCATAAATGTTATTCATCTTGTTGTGAGTGAAATTCAAGTTACTATAATTTCATTATCCAATCATAAATTATTATCCCACATGTTTCCATTTTAGATCCAATTAAAAAGAATTTGATCATGATTCTGAATTGATTCAATATTTCATGTTTCACTAACAATACTAAATAGCATCCCAAGTCCTCCACTTTATATAGCTCATTTCCCCTTTTCTTTTATTTTTAGTTATTAGAAATAGGGTCCCTCATGTGATCAATCCTTTGTGACATTTCAATATGAACTTATCTAAATTGTATGCATAAGATGCTCCAAAATTTTAAAATGGGTATAGACCTTATGTATCACCTTCAGAACCTTACACATTAAAATTATAGTCCAATATTTCTCAAAGGGTTGGATCCTTAGGTTTCGTTAGGTAGTATCATAACTCTTATACATTAGGTGATAAACTCCAATCTATGAGGCTATTTGGACGTAGTCAATACACATACATTGGAGATATACTAAAGTATTTTACCATGAATAACTCCAAAACGGGGTCTTTACCTACTATACATAGCATCAATATTAGGACGATTTTAGCTCCTTATAAAGAGGTAGAAATTATGGATGTAATTACCTATGTATCCATCATAGGTTCCATCATGTATGGCATGTTTTGTACCTGAATAGATACCACATATACAATTAATATTATGATTAGGTTCCAATACAGTTCTAGTGAGTCACTGGACTAATGTAAATAACATTCTTAAGTACTTTAGAATGACTAATAATTAGTTCTTGGTATTTGTAATAGAATATTATATATGTGTAAATGGTTACCCATATGTGAGCTTTTAATCTGAAAAATATGATATAAAGTACTAATCTGGTTTTTTTTTCTAAATAGTTTCTTTATCACTTCAATGTTTTCCAAAAAATCCACCATATAGGGATCAATAATATAGGAGGAGTATATTGCTATATAAAATGATTTTAAGGAATACGTTTGGATCATAAAGTTAACTTCTAAACATGGAGTGGTTATTATAATCAAGGGAGAAATTGAGCTCTACTGTGAAACAATATATATATTTCTCAGGTAAAGGAACCATGGTTTTATAAAATGATATAACACATATTTTGAAATTACTATCTCATGTGGTAGATCAATAAGAGGATTGATGTAAATATATCTTCGTTGGATATAGAGGAAAATGTTACAAATATGTCGAAGTAAAAAAATGAGGTTCATCCTAGGTATCTTTATTTTCAACAATTAAGATATTAATTTATTGTCTATATAATTTATAATGACTTTATAATAAACAAAATCTCAATTTATCATTAATTCACATGTTCTGCATTTTATTTTACATGAATGGTCAAATGATATTATCTCATTAAAGTAAAAAAAATTATTTTTTCATAATAGATGGTCATCATAGAGTATTATGAGTTGTGATTATCTGTTAATATTAATATTAATAGAATCATATACTCATTAAAAAATGTTTTATATGATATATGAAGAATAGATTTATGAATTAATAAGTATGAACTTATTACTTGTACTGGCCCATATAAGTATATATCATGGAATTTCATACAGTCATTGATATACTTAAGGGTCTGCTTATTATTAATCCTTATTTCTTAAGGCTAGAAATATTCCTATCTTGAGAACCTTCATACTATGATTCATTTCTTATGAAAGTATAAAGAGACTTATCTTGTAGTGACACATACATTCTATATAAAAAATTACATCTTATTAAATAAATGTTTGTTACATAACATTACTATCCACCCAAGAACCATAAAGGTTTAGTATCTTTGTAAACATGTATATATAAACATATGTATATAAAATATCTACATCATCTCCCACTTAGTTCATCACAACTAGAGCCTTTATTATACATATCATACTTAAAACCTTTCTTCATATCCTGGGGAAAAGGAAACATGATAAAGGGTAGGATCATATGCTTTGTAAGTGTAAACAAGGGATATATCAATGATCAATTAGGAATAACATGATCATAAGGGTTTGAGAATTTGAGATTAAAATTTTAAAACCATACCCAATAAATCATAGATCATAAACATGAGTCATAGAATAAAGCTGGGTGGATTATAAGACATAAATTATAAAGGAATCAAAGAACATGATCCTTGAGAGTGAATCAATGGAATAAGTTCATATCATAAAAGATTGTCATTATGTGTTTCATAATAATAATCATATAATTTTTTTGGTTACTAATACCCACCAAGACATTAATCACATTTTAGTATTGGGATAACCACCCATGTACCTACTTCTATCTTGGGATAACCTCTCATGTACCCACTTTTGGGATTGGGATAACCACCCATATATACTATTTTGGGCTTGGAATAACCACCAATGTACCTTATGAGATCATAAAACATTAATATTTTCCCATTTCATTGGAGTTAAATATAATTATGGGTCCACACATCACATATTCATAATTAATTCATATGTTCACCATAAGATCATGATAAAAAACATCATAACATAACTCATGGAAATGAAAATGAGTTTCATCAATATTTCATCTTCATAACCATAAACCATATAGAGAAATAATAAGGATGGAATTATAGAATCATATTCCTAGTGAAAGAATAAGTAACAATAATGGATGTTATCATAGATGAAAAATTTCATTAAAAGATCACTAAAATATTTCTTGAGGAAAATATAATTTTAATTTTCAAATAACTTATTTAATATCTAAAAATTTACAAAATATTATGGAAAACATTTTATTTAAAAATAACCATAGAAACATGAAAGGTAAGATTCAATGTAAATAATGTTTATGAGGGTGGTAAAATCCATTCATGTCATATGCATTAAAAGAAAACATTCACTAATACAAAATTGGATTTTAACAACACTAGTAAAGGGTCTTTATAATTGCCTATAAAGCACTGAATAGAAAAGTGAGGTTAAAAACCCACCATTATCTAAGATTTTTTAGTGCTAATAAATGGGTTCTTTATCAGTATTAAAAAACTCTGATAAGGGAAACTTTTAGTAGCACTCTTTCTAGTGCTAATAAATGGTGTCTTTATCAGTGCTTTTTTCTAGCACTAATAAATATTGAAAAATATATTTTTTCAAACCTTTATCAGTGCTTAAGACCCCCCTTTATCATTTATCCACTAACCACCCCACACCCACCTCCTTCCTCAGTGATCGTAACCCCCTTCCTTAGTGCTAAACTTCCTCTCATGCACCCATGCGTGTGCCTAGATTAGATCCCAGGACCACCAAGTGAAAATAAAAAATCATTACCACTACCCTACCTTTCTTTATTATGTATTATAATATAATTTCTATTTATTTATATAAATTTAAATACATATTTATTATTCATCTATATATATATATTTTCTTATATATATTTATAAAATATTTTTTTTGTGAGTGTGCATATATATATGATATATATATACTTAATTTTTTTAAAATATATTATATATCAATATTAATTTATATATATTAAAATGTAAATATAAATATATTTTTTTATCAATACATAATTATATGTATACGCAATATATATACATATAATCATATAGTTTTATTACTCAAACAGTGAGAACCATGGGTAACCTCATGGTTTAAAATTTTATTAAAAATAAAATCCTTAAAGTACATGAGAGGAAGGGGAGTGAAAGAAAGTGACAAACTAATTCAGAATAAACAAAGATTCACCTATGGGGATGGCCACCACCCCTACCTCTTGGGTGGTGACCTCTCCTCCATGTTTTTGGTTACTACCAGTTCCCATCATCATTTGATGGGGTGGGATCTTCCCCCAGGCTTGAGCCCTCCAAACATGAATTGAATGTTTCTTGTCCTTCAGTACCAAAAAACACAATGAACATTTCTAAATTCCTCCAAAAAGACTTCCTTGATATTAAACTTGTTTATAATGTCGATTAAAATTAATATTTTATGGATAGAGTTCATTGAAACCATGGAACCGAGACCCTGGATATTAGAGGTCTCATTCACAAGATCGACCCATGTTTTTCTACCCCTTCCCTACTCAGTAGCTGCTACACCATGAGCCTCCTGCACTGGGTGAGTAGAACCATATAGGGCAAGAGTTGAAATCCCCTTTATTAATGAAACCTTATCTGATTTATCTTTCATAAAAGAGTCATTTATAATATTCCCCTCTATTTTTCTAGAAGTAGTAAGGGAATACTCCTAGATTAGTTGTAAATTAACTACAACCCGAGCAGCATGCCCTTTATCAAAATCGTACTCACCATCAATCTACTACACTGGATTGGTTTTCCTCATAACCTCCCCATCACTGCCTGTAAGATCCTGTATTAAGGATTTACTACCCTTCCCTACAATAGTATCACTAGGAGGGGATCCATGGTGAGATGTCCCAGGGTTTTTTCCACCCTTTGTAGAAAATTGGACACTAACAGCATCCGAGTCAGTAATTTTGATATATCTAGACAATCCTATATTGTTGGGAAATCTACCTCATCCTGGGAAGTAGGTTCCCTGGCATTGACAGTTCATATATACTTTGAGGTACATGACTTCTTCATATTCACTTTAGAAGAGGACATAAATCCCTCCCTAGTTCCTTTAGTATTTGTGGATTGGAGCTTCTGGACCTTCTTGAAGTTGGAAATCTCATGTCCAACAAGTTTACAAAAACTATAGAAATTGGGTAAGAAGTCATATTCCACTTTAACATCAATTTTTTCACCATCATTAAGGATTGTTAAACAACCTGCTTGAGGATTAAAGAAGTAAATATCAATCAATGACCTAGAATAGTATATGAACCTACCTTGTATGGTTTTTTTTATCATGTTTGAGAAGGGAAACAATGTAATAGGTGATGTCCATCAAAATCTGTGGATGATAGAATACCCATCTAAGGAAATGAAACCATACCCATACCTGAGCATTATTGTGATTCTGGTGAAGGGGGTAAAAATTCAAATTCCATTATGATAATCTCATAATTTCTAGGTTCAAATGGTAAATTCTATATTCCCAGGCAGTGAAATTTTGGGTTTCAGATTGGAAGATAAGATGAAATTATCCTCTTCCTATGGGAATCATCCTATATCCATAAATGCCCCAAATTTTCTCCAGATTATTCTTAAAATACTCCACAGATATAGGCTTATCACCTTTAATAGGGACCATCCTACCATTTATGGAGCACTGATATTATTGCAATATTTCATTGAAAACCTAATAATTAACAAAAACATAGACCTTACCTTCCTCAGATCTCAAGACATGTGGCACATTCGATTCCAACACTTCCAGATCTCATTCCACGTAGATGTTTTTGTTTATAACTTCTTCAAAGAAGAATCCCCTCCCAACAGGCTTCGACTTCACTAGTATAGCCATGGGCTCCACATATGAAAGGGTCATCACATTTCGAGAATCCTCACATTTACTCCTCGAATCACCCATATTGTTATGATGTTGATTGCGTTGTCGTAAAGTAGTTGACAACATGTAAGAAAATTAGTGGAATGGATTTGAATATGGACTGCAATGTTGTCGATCAGGCCGCCAAAAATCCATTGATGATGAGTGAGGAAATTAGCGAAGTGGTCTTGTGTAGGGGGTCTAGATTCTCATGTTTTGGGCATGTAGATTTGCAATCGGTGTGTACAAAGAAGAATATTAAGCAGATGATGGACGATGGAAGTGCCAATAGGGTTTTCTCCCTCCATCTTCTATCTATTTATATAGTTTTATCATAAATTAATTTATATACTAAAAGAAATGGATATCATTTTATCATAAGAAAAATCAAACCATGTAAATAATAGAGACATTATACTTGAAACATAAACACACTAAATAATATCATCTTAGATGGAAAATAGTTTCGATAAAACACTTGAAATGAATTCTTGAAGAAAATATACTTTCTTCTTCAAAATCATTTTCTTTTCTCAAAATGCCATTAAATTTTAAAAGAAAAGGATTTTGTTGAAAATAATCATGAAATTTTGTAGAGGAGGCTTCATTGAAATAAGTCATTATGAAATCGTAAAAATATATTCATGTCGTATAAGTTAAAAAAACATTCGTCTCATACTTTTGCAGGAAAATTTAAAAAGTACCTTATATGGTAAACAAAAGAAAGATTCCTTCCATAATACAAAGTAAAAGTCAAATAGGGGTAAACATGACTTTAAACATACATGGAAGAATATTAAATACTTTATGAAAAACATTTTTATTGACATGGATGAAAAATATAACCCCAGTAAATACTTATGTATAATCATTCTCAGATAAAAATTAGATTGCAAAATTATCTTTTACCTTATGTCCCATTTCTTTCGTATGTGTCCGGGACTCCTCTTCTTCGACCCACCTCTTCTAAACCTCCTCTAAGGGAACTAATGTTGGTCTTTGAAGAAGAAAAAGACCTATAATATGTTTCTAGGGATGTGGAGAAGAGAAATGGGTAGGGTTTGTCCAAGATTGAAGTCTCAAAGTGGTGTGAGGAGGAGAGGAAGGAGGTTCCCTTTTATAAGGGAGGAGAGGGGCACCTTTGGAAACATAAGAAATATTAATTTATAATAAATTCAAACCCCACGTAAAAACATCCAAAATGACTCACATTCTAAGATGAGATTAGATAGGGTTGTATTCTCATAAACAAATAAAATTTATACATGTTTAGAATTTATTTTAAACCTTATCAATTTGATTTATCCTTATTTAATCTATTTAAATTTATTTGTGGTAATAAAATTCTAATTTTTAAATTGTTATAAATACTTAATTATGTGTTGTTAATTTCCCATAATTAGATAAATTATTAAATTTTAGAACATATAATTATCAATTTGTAATTTTTAAATATTTTTTGTTATTTTTATGTAAATTAATAATTTTTTATTTTTATAAAATATCAATAGTGTCAATTTTGACACTATTCAATTACACGAATTTAAAAAAAATCCACAGAGAAGATATATTTGATAAAAAATATTTAATATATTTCTAACATGTCATATTCATCTAGAAAATTAGTGGAGAAAATTAAATAGTTCATATATTATTTATTTTAATATTTTTAAAACCATTTAATTGATATTTATATTAATAAAATAATTACTATAACATTTCTGTATAATTATTTAATATACTTATTTGTTGCATAAAATTAAAACTAAAATTCTATGATGAAGATAAATCTATTACCTTTCATAATAATACTTTTACGCTAATTTATCATCTTAAAATCATAACATTTAAATTGTAATATTTATTAAGTTATGAAGGTGACAACTTTGACATTATTAAAAATAACATAAAATAAATGTCATAATCCCTTTTATACGGATCCAAATGGTCCCAAAGTAGTCTTTTAGATGATTATGGTATAGATATACTCGAGCAATAGGTTTTGGTCAAGTTTTTGGGCTTTTTGGTGGGTATTATTACTTTAATAATAACTGTATTATTGATTTTTCACTAAGTAAATAATTTCTGCATCATTAATGTATAAGCTATTAAGGTAAATAAATATCACTTAAAAATTACCAATAAATTACCATAACAAATAAAAACTTTTTATCTTTCAAATGAGTATTTATAATTGAATTTATATTCTGTATAATCTTATATTAAAAATACTCTAATTATCAAATTTTGAGTGAGACATATTTCACTTTCTTTAAAGTAAAATGAATTAAAGGTCTTAATCACATCCAAGTGGGTTCCAATTGATTACATTTCGACCCAAATATTCCTTATGACTAAATATAATCATCAAATTATATTAAGACAAGTGTTAAGGTAATTTTATAATATTATATTTACCCTTAATTACCCTATGGTAAATAAAATTTACAGTAGTTACTACTCATAGTGCCCAAAACTAAAAATTAGCCTATTAACATAATTTGGACCTACTGATTCAAAATATGGAATCCATTTTTCCAAATTAAAATCACAGAATTTGTAGAAATTAATTTAAAATGAATTCTTTTGTTAAGAAAAACGAGTTTTAGAAGTAAAAACATTGCAAAAGATTGAAATGATTTTACCTATGAATTCAATGTAAAATCAATGATAATGACATAAATTATATTAAATGGTAAAAATATATTCTATTTATACTTTAAAACCATTCAATATTATAATTTAACCATATAAATTATTACGATGAAAAAAATTGTTTTGAATTAAAATATAGCGTGTTTTTACAATTCATTAAAATATAAAAGTTATCAGAATAATATGAAAATTTTGTCCAAAGTAAATTTATATATCCTGATTCCAAAGAAGAATTTTACTTTTTCATGTTTAACTTATAAACATGTCAATAACTATATTTAAAGTGGTTGCGCCATCAAAATTCAGCAAAACTGCATTTTTGGAAAAATACTTATTTTACCCAAAAAAAATTATTTTGTTCTCATACCATGTTCTCGAAAATGTGTAATATGAATAATAATGTTATAAAATTCAAAATGTAGTTAATACTATTCATAACGGCTAGTTCATAATAATATTATAACAATATATCGTTGTTTAGCGAAACTCGGTATTGTGTACTACACACGCTATCGAGGAAGCTCGCGATTGCGTGTAATGAAAGCCAAGTCAGGGCTGTGTGTAGTGGAAGATCCCATTTGTGTTGCGTATAACATAATCAAAACTTATTTCATTTATACATTAAAGAAAATCTATACTTAATGTTTCATAGAATAATTTTTACAAAATGAACTTGAAATTGTGTGTAACATGAGCCAAGAATAGTGTTGCATATACAGCAAGCTAATACAGTGTTGCGTATAGTAAAAGCTAATCTTGGTGTAGTGTACAATAGAAGACATCAAAAAAATTAAAAACAATATATCTCATAAATTCTTGGGGTGTTACATTCTACCCCCCTTAAAATGAATTTCTCCCACGAAATTCATCGGGGTTATTAATTATTTACTACTTGAAAGTTTCATTCATAGAAACTCATATTGTAAAAAGGAATAATAAAAATTAATTTTAAAAAGTGAATTATGAAATGTAACAGTTACCCAAATTAACTCATCACTGGGCTTCCACATAGGAGAACATAGGTGAAAATATGTATATGGAAGAAAAATCTAACCATTATGTTCTGATGAAGATTGGTAGTGAACATGGGTATAAAAAAGCCAACAATCACAAAGCCATAAATTTGTGATGATCTAAGGTACCATCTGATTCATAGAATATGGTACTAGGACAACGTTTTTGGTTTTCAAGATCATTTCCCTAATGTTGAAGAATTAAAATAAATACTTACTTGATTTTGGTACAATCTCTATGTTTTTTATGCCTTGAACAATTTCCACTTCATCTCTTAAAGAAATGAAGTTGAATTTTTCTTCTGTGAAGTGTTATCAAATCATGTGATAGAATGATAGGTCATTCCATCTGTCTCAAACATAAGGTTAGAAAAAGTTATATACATAGGTACATCTTATGGTGAGATTAACCATATATGATTCAAAAAATGGACTTATACTTCAACTATCATACTGCTTAATAAAATAAAACTAATTTCTACTAACCAGGGACTTCATATAGGCCCGTGGTAGGTGATAAAGGCCTATCGCACTTCGGTTGTGGGTTCAATTCCCATAACCTTTTCTGATGCGACGGGTTGTCGCACATCCTGCAGTTTTTCCTTTTTCTAAAACTAAACTATTATAACATTATTGAAATAATATAAAAAAAGTTCTATCCTTAAACAATACTATCTGATTTCTAACATAATCCATTCCAATATTTAGGGTTTTCTTAAATACTTATGTCCAATCTCATATTATAATGAAAAATATTACCAGAGAGGCCATATAACAAGCATGTGAATACCATCATTTATCCCCTATATATCATAAGATATATCTTGTTGATCACATTCGAAACATGTGAATACCTTAATCATGTATTATTGAAACATGAATTACCATATAACCTTAGTGAAAACATTAATGCTTTCAAACGTTAACTCTTTCCACATACCAAAATCCCAAAATTTCTGTATACTCAAACCATGATGTCACTTTGTCCTTATATTAGTCATGAGCTTGTTAATACTACCATTTTCTCTGTATCCCTTCATTATTCACATATCATATTCTTTCAAAAAAATATCTGAATACCCTTTCATGGTTACTGGTACCATTCAACTTATACATTCAAATAATTTAAAAAAAACAATAGTGTAACAATCCTTAGATGTTTCTTTATTCAATAGTACCATTATCTATTCAACATAACTATTGATAAACATAAATCATTCCACTACCTTCTTAAACCATTGACTAAGCTTCAACAATTCTTTCATCTCACATATAATTTGTAGTCTCTTCATCATCATCAATATAAATACTACCCATACGACCATGATGATTCTCTTCAAGAGATTTTCCCTTAGGGAATTGGTTTGCATAATGCTCGTACATTCCACATTTAAAACATTTAATCGTTGTTGATGTCTTAGCAATACCAGTATCCTTTTCCATGGTGTTAACTGAACCTTTTCCTTTGCAATTATTGGATTTGTGTCCTTCTTTTCCACACCCAAAGAATCTTCTAGTTTCTTTGAAACATTCTCCCTGATGCCTCTTATCACATGATTTACATGATGGAAATTGAACTTTCTTTCCTCTATGATCATCATGAAACTCCATCTTTCTTGTATTAGCTGAGCCAGGAAACTTACCAAAGTTGAGATTATTGATCATATTATGATATTGATGATTATGAATAATAACATTGTTTAGACTTCCAAATCCTGTTTCATTTTTTTTCTCATGAATAATATCATTCCATTGTCCATTATATCCTCCATTATCATGAATCTTCCTATTTCCAGCCATTTTCTAAAACCCAAAAAGAATAGTGTGAGAGGTAAAACTCATGCTAGGAAAACAACATAATAAAGGGGGATTACCTTCAATATATAACATCATAGGTTTAATTATAAGATTGTTACTGTAATTCTAGGACTATAACCTATACTTATACTTAACCTTAGGGACATCCTTAGATATAACTTAGAAATATCTCTAAGGATTTCACTAAAGTTTTCACATCCTAGTTTCCAAAGGTTAACTAAACCTTCGCTCTGATACCAACTGTAAACACCCAAATCATGACATATATAGACATTACATTACTTTTCTGGAATACTTAATAAATTACAAAAACAGACGCCCAAAGACCGTATTAGTTTAGTGTCTTTGGAAACTCGGAACATAATCTTCTAATCATGGTGAAAGATCTTCAACATCTCCTATAAATATCTTCCCCTTTTGTTTTCTTAACTAAAAATTTTATTAATATCTTGGGGAAAGGAAAACATAAAAAGGGTGAGCTCAAATTATCAGTAAGGGTAAACATGGAGAACATAAAAACAATCCATAAACATTTGAATGTAAAAACATGAACATAAAACATCAAAATCTTGAGCAATGACATAAATCTTGGTAGTACATAAGGCATATATCATAAAGGAACATTAATCATGATAAAATAGCATTAGAATAAAACATGTAATTGTGTAAAAACATTAAGCACATGTTATGATTTCCATATTATCCAATGCATTGCTTCCAAGACCATCATAGTGGAGAAAGTCCCGTACTAAATCGAGTTCACTCCTCGTTCCAGTCTTGTATCACTGAACTGGATTAAGTTGTCATTCCAGCCATGTCTATCCCATGACATATAAATATTTACCCAATGCATTGGAGGGAGATATAGGTCTCACCCATCTCATAATGAAATAATTATTTTATGTGCCACAAAATAAACATACATCATTCATAATAACTGAACAAATAAAATGGGTTTCAGAAACTTCATCCCATCGTAACATAATCCATATAAAAGAAATGGATATCATTTCATCATAAGAAAAATCAAACCATGTAAATAATAGAGACATTATACTTGAAATATAAACATAATAATTAATTTCATCTTAGATAGAAAATAGTTTTGATAAAACAATTGAAATTAATTCTTGAGGAAAATATCCTTTCTTCTTCAAAATCATTTTCTTTTCTCAAAATTCCATGAAATTTTAAAAGAAAGGGATTTTGTTGAAAATAATCATGAAATTTTGTAGAGTAAACTTAATTGAAATAAGTCGTTATGAAATCATAAAAATCTATTCATGCCGTATAAGTTAAAAAAACATTCTTCTCATACTTTTTCTATAAAAGTCAAAAAGTACCTTATATGGTAAGAAAAAGAAATATTCCTTCCATAACACTAAGTAAAAGTCAAAGAGGGGGTAAACATGACTTTAAACATACATGGAAGAATATTAAACACTTTATGAAAAACATTTTTATGGAAATGGATGAAAAATATAACCCCAGTAAATAGTTACGTATAAGCAATCTCAGATAAAAATGAGATTGCAAAATTATCCCTTACCTTATGTCCAATTTCTTTCGTATGTGTCCGAGACTCCTCTTCTTCGACGCGCCTCTTCTAAACCTCCTATTAGGGAACTAAAGTTGGTATATGAAGAATACTAGGACCTATTATATGTTTCTAGGGAAGTGGAGAAGAGAAATGGTCAGGGGTTCGCTGATCTTGAAGGCTCAAAGTGGTATTAGGAGTAGAGGGAGGAGGTTCCCTTTTATAAGGGAGAAGAGGGGCACCTTTAGAAACTTAAGAAATATTAATTTATAATAAATTAAATCCCCACATAAAAACATCCAAAAATGAATAAAATTATAAGATGATGTGATATAGGGTTGTAATCTCATCAACCAATAAAATTTAAACATGTTTGGAATTTATTTTAAACCTTATGAGTTTGATTTATCCTTATTTAATCTATTTAAATTTATTTTTGGTAATAAAATTATAATTTTAAAATTGTTTTAAATACTTACTTATGTGTTTTTAATTTTCCATAATTAGATATATTATTACATTTTACACTATATAATTTTAAATTTGTAATTTTTAAATATTTTTTTGATTTTTAAACAATTTAATAATATGTTATTTTTATAAAATATCAATAGTGTCAATTTTTACACTATTCAATTACTTGAATTTAAATAAAATCCACATAGAAGATATATTCGATCAAAAATATTTAATAGATTCCTAACATGTCATATTCATCTAGAAAATTAGTGGAGCATATTAAATAGTTCATGTAATATTTACTTTAATATTTTTAAAACCATTTATTTTATATTTCTCTTAATAAAATAATTACTATAACATTATTGTATAATTATTTAATATACTTTTTTGTTGAATAAAAATAAAAATAAAATCCTATAATGAAGATAAATCTATTACCTTTTATAATAATACTTTTACTTGAATTTATCATCTTAAAATCACAACATTTAAATTGTTATATTTATTAAGTTATGAAGGTGACAACTTTGACATTATTAAAAATAAAATAATATAAATGTCATAATATATTTTATACGGCTCCAAATAGTCCCAAAGTTATCCCTTGGATGATTATGGTATAGATACACTCGACCAATAGGTTTTGGTCAAGTGTTTGGTCCTTTTATGGGTATTATTACTTTAATACAAACTATATTATTGATTTTTCACTAAGTAAATAATTTCTGCATCATTAATGTATAAGCTATTAAGTTAATTAAATATCTCTTTAAAATTACCAATAAATTACCATAACAAAGAGAAATATTTTAGGTTTCAAATTTGTATTTATAATCAAATTTATATTCTGTATTACCTTATATTAAAAATACTTTAATTATTAAAGTTTGAGTGAGACATATTTCACTTTCTTTAAAATAAAATAAATTAAAGGTCTTAATCACATCCAAGTGGGTTTCAATGGATTCCATTTCGAACCAAATATTCCTTAGGATGAAATATAATCATACAATTATATTAATACAAGTGTTAGGGTAATTTTATAATATTATATTTACTCTTAATTACCCGATTTTCCTTTAACTATGGTAAATAAAATTTACCATAGTTGTTATTAATAGCGCCCAAAAATAAAAAGTAGCCTATTGACATAATTTGGACCTACTGATTCCAAATATAGAATCCATTTTTCCAAATTCAAATCACAGAAGTTTCATAAATTGATTTAAAATTAATCCCGTTGTTAAGAAAACGAGTTTCAAAGGTAGAAACATTCCAAAAGATTGAAATGATTTTACATATGAATTCAATGTAAAATCAATGATAATGACATAAATTATATAAAATCGTAAAAATATATTCTATTTATACTTTAAAACCATTAAATATTATAATTTAACCATATAAATTATTACGATGAAAAAAAAAATTAACTAAAATATAGCTTGTTTTTACTATTCATTAAAATTTGAAAGTTATCAGAATAATATGAAAATTTTATCCAAAGTAAGTTTTTATATCCTTGTTCCAAAGAAGAATTTTATTTTTTCAATTTGAACTTATAAAAATGTCAAAAACTAGATTTAAATTTGGTGCGCCATCAAAAGGTGGCAAAACTGCATTTTTTTAAAAATACTTATTTTACCTGAAAAGTTTATTTTATTCTCATACCATGTTCTAGAAATTGTGTAAGATGAATAATAATGTTATAAAATTAAAATTTTATTTAATAATATTCATAACGTCTTGTTCATAATAATATTATAACAATATATTGTTGTTTAGAGAAACTCGGTATTACGTACTACACACACTATCGAGGAAGGTCGCGATTGCGTGTAATAAAAGCCAAGTCAGGGCTGCGTGTAGTAGAAGCTCCCTTTGGGGTTGAGTATAACATAATAAAAACTTATTTCATTTATACATTAAACAAAATATATACTTAATGTTGCGTAGAATAATTTCTACAAAACGAACATGAAATTGTCTGTAACACGAACCAAGAATAGTGTTGCATATACTGCAAGCTAATACGGTGTTGCATATAGTACAAGATAATCTTGGTGTAGTGTACAATAGAATACATCAAAGAAATTAAAAGGAATATATCTCATAAAGTCTTGAGGTGTTACAACTTATATATGATGTATACACACAATTTTGAGATATACACACGCGAGTACACACATATTACAAACACTAGTACACATTTATATTTCTCACATACACACACAAATATTTACATATATATATATTTATTTATTTATTTATTTATTTATTAATTTATTTATTTATTTATTTATTTATTTACATATATTGGAATATGCAGAAAAAATATATTTTTTTATTGACACGCACATGTTTATATATAAACATATTTACTTATATATGTGTATATATAAATATTAATTCATTTTTATATTTTAAATAAATTGGATAATTAATTATCTTAAATGAAATTAATAATAAATATTTATTTCATATGGTTTATATATTTAAAAATAGAATGTTATGTAAATATGTATTTATACAATTGATTTATTATAAGTAAATATAAGAAAATATGCATATATTTAATTATAAATAAAAAAATTATAAAAAATGATAAACCATCAAAACTATAATATCAATATGAATTTAATAACTAGGAATAAATTTAGTTCCCACCGAAAAAAGACAATAAACCTTAAGCGAGGATGAAATTTCACCGAATGTTAAAAAATGGAATACCCCAACTAAAAACATAGTTTTGGTGACCTTTTCGACCTTTTTTGTCTTGAAAAACATGTCTAAGGGTTCCGTTGGGTCATCATGGCATAGATCTCTTCCCAGGATTTGATTTTATATATAGTAAACCTCAAAAAGATATTAGATCAAAAGTTATGGCTATTTGATGTTTAAGTTATGTTTTTAAATTATCATAAACCCTTCATTAACTCATTTAAATTTTATGTCATCAAATTTTTATTAAATGACTATTACTCAATAATAATTATCAAATTCTTAATTAATAATATTTTTTAATTATTTTATAGTCTATTTTTTTAGATATCTTATATATTAAGTATAAATGCGTATTTAGCCTTATCTAAAACATATTTAAGAAATATATATTATATTTATATAAATATAAATATATATTTATATTTATATAAATATAAAAATATTTATGTATTTATATATTATTTTTAATGAAATATAATTGTTTATGATATATACCCTTTATCGGCACTAGTGAACAAGCGTTGATAGAGGCCCCCCTCTATCATCAGTTTTTTATAGCAAGGATAAAGGCCCCCATTTTCCACTGTTTTTCTACTAATGTTGATAAATGGGCCTACTTTATCAAAACATTTTTACTAGTTCTAATAAATGATCACCTTTATCAGTGCTTTTTTATTAGGGTTGATAAAGGACCCCGTTTATCAGCATATTTTTAGCCCTGACAGGACCCCCCCCCCCCTTTATCAGCATTTTTTAGTGGTGATAAAGGGGGTCTTTGTCATAACTTTTACTTATGTTGATAAAGGGTTCATTTATTAGGGCTTGAATCTAGTGCTGATAAAGTTTAGTGATGTTAAAATCTAGTTTTGTAGTAGTGATTCCTTTTACCCTTTTGTAAAAAGTCAAAAATGACTTGTTTAGAAAACCTTTTGAAATATTACTTTTTAAAACATTGTACATAAAGTTAAAGGTAGTGATAATTAACTTTTAAAAACATTTAAATTATAGGTAATATATTTCATGAAACAATTTGTAATATTATGGGCATGGAATAAAAAGTTTATCGACCAAAAAGGAAATATGGTTGGTTTTTCATTAAAAAAATTTCATGGTCATTTTAAGTACCAAAGAGTGGAAAATGGTTCTAATAAATAAAAACTACCAAAATAGCTAAAGGATAAAAAGTTATATGGGTTTTAAAGTAAAATATCCCAATAATTTACTTCATTTTAAATTCAAGCATTAATAATCTTGGCTAAATGAGATTGAAACATAAATCTCTTACCTCAATTTTGACTTACTTTTAAAGTTCTCTAAACTCCCATATAATAGGTTTATATTTATTATAATTTTAGAAAGTAATAATTTAAATACTTATATTATCCTATATTATCCAATTATAAAATTTCAACACCCATTTATTCATAATTATTTATTAAAATCATCATTTTCGAGTGTTAATTGTTACATTTTTCATGAAAGTTTTAATTTGGTAGTTCGAGTCCTTGTACGTTTTTCATGGTTCTATAATATAAATAATATTAATCATGATATAATTATAATATATATTCATTATATACATATTTATAATCATTCATAAAAGGTATATATAGAAAAATGAATTGCACCATTCATGGAGATGATAGTTTGTACGTACACATGTGTGTTGTTTTCATTTTCTAATGAAAATAAATAACGAAATATATATAATATTTAATTATTAAATAATCGTAATTATATCATAAATATCATATATAAACACTAATTCTATCATAATCATAAATCATAAATTATGATGATTGAAAATGAATTATATTGCTACATAGAGGTGGTAGTCCACACGTACGCATAAGTGATGCATCAATTTAATAGTTGATAGAAAGAAGGTGGGGAAAGGTTGTTACAACATCATAATAAAATATAATTATTATACTGGATAAATCATGTTATTATGGGTAAAATATATTTATTTAATGTTGAAGAATAAATAAAACTGAAAGTACTCGGTTAAGAGTTATAAATCTTCACTAAGAAACCTCTTTTGGATTACACCTTATGCTTTGAAAGGATGGTATTTTGATCATACCAAGACCTCTAAGATATGGTTAGGGATATTATAAAATTATTTGGGTCGGTATTTTCTGATATAAGAGTCTCTTAAAGTTTGTATAATATATGATAGGTGGTGTTCTTTTATAAGGAAGGGAGGGGATACACTTTGAAATTTTCAAGATATTATAATATAATAATGTCATACTCAAGAAACATTATTCCAAATGGATCATATTTTAAGATAATATGATATAGGGTCTAAATGTTTATATAAAATATTATTTATAAAAGTTTATATGGCTATATCACCCTTACCTCTTTGTTTCCCCCAAGAAACCCATTTTAACCTTAACCGAGGTAATAAATTTTTTATTTTTAAACAATTTATTATGACAAAAAATAGAAGTGTCATCATTAAAAAGTTTTTAATTTTTTTTTCAAATATGGAATCCATTTTATCAAATTAAATTTATATAAGTGCCATAATTAACTTTTAAAATAATCCAAAAAACGTGTAAAAACTGATTTTCTTAAAAAAATCATTGTTAAGTATAAAAATATTTTTATACCTAAATTAAGTATAATATGGATTCAAATGAAATTTATTTGATATTTCTTAAAAATAAACTAGTTAAATTTTAAAATAAATTATAAAAATGGGACTTTGTAAATAATTTAAGGAAAATTACAATTTTCTATAAAATCGGTATTTTTTACTATTCATTGAAAATTTTATATCTTCATAAAAATCACAAAATTTCACCATAAGAAATTTTTGATATATTGATTTATAAAATTATATAATTTTAATAAAATATAATTTTAACATTTTAAAAATTTAATTATAATATTTTTGAAGAAAATGCAATAAAACCTCATTTTTTAAGAAAACATATTTTTGTAGCATAAAATGACTTTAATAAAAATTTATTACTTAATTATTTTGAATAAATTTATACATTTTAAATATTTAAAGAATTTATATATATTTTTATAAAGTGTTTATTTTTATTCATACCTCCAATTTAATGTCCAGATTATAGTGCTGTACTATATCATGGTTCAATTAGAATTAGGGTTGAGCATACAAAAATTTATCAAATACTCCATGTTTATTTCAAAGGATTTTATATATATATATATATATAATCTAGGGTTGTTATATTCTAACCCAATTAAAATTAATTTCAACTCAAAATTCCATCACTCAATACAAACAAATGTGGATATCTATGTTTCATCGCATTCTTGGGTTCACGTGTAGCTTCTTCGAATTTCTGATTCCTCGAGAGAACTCTAACCAGGTGGGTAGTCTTATTACATAAAACATTATATCTATTATAAAATATTTATATTTGTTTTTATTCATAGTAATGTTTGTGATTCAATTATACAACCATTGAGTCAATTATATTTTAAGGATCGGGTATGTTCTTCTACAAGAGAGATACATAGAACACATCATGTACTTGAAAGAGTTTTGATGGAATTTTTAAGTGATAAGATATAGTCCCCACTTGATCAAGAGTCTATAAGGGAAAAATATACCTAGTTATTATATTTTCATTCTTTCTAAATCTCATAACCTTATTCCATGGTTAAACTCACTGGATTACCTTCTCACTAACTTTGAATTTCAAATCTCACCAATGTTTGTAAGAATAACATTTATTTCGGCTCTATGATTCGTTGATGTGATGCATATGGGATATGAATTTTTATGTTTTTTCCTTAGCTATATTAGGTATCAATATATTTCTTTCTATAGCTTTATACCAATATTTTAAAGTTCTATACTTCTTTCTATAGAGGCCTTCATAAGGATCCATTTGAATGCTCGACTGAAATCTAGTGTTGTAAGAAAACATGACTCAGGGATGGTTTTGATCCCAATAAAATTTGAAATCTATGGAATAGGATCTCAAAATATCCTCTAGGGTTTTAATTTTTTCTATTATACTGGCCATCTATATAAAGATGATAGAAAATACTGAAACACAACTCTGTATCAAGATCTTGTTGAAGACTTCTCTAAAACCTTGAGGTAAACCTCATATCATGATGAGATACAATAGAATGTGGTACTCCTTGAAAACATACCACTTCATTAAAATATATCATATAAATTTGATCAAGATAAATATCTTCTCTAATATCAATGAAGTGTGCTAACTTCATAAGGTGATCGACTACAGCCCAAATTAACTTATGTCCTTTAAGTGTTTTGGGAAGTCCGAATATGAAATCCATGGGGATGGTTTCCCATTTCCATTCTAGTACGGGTAATGGTTATAACATCCCATTATATTTTTTTCTTAGCTCTAAATTGCTTTCATACCAAGTACCAACACTCATACTCTAAAATATCTCTCTTCATTTTGTCTCACTATAAATACTCTTTTAGGACTCAATATATCTTTTTACTTCTTTGATGAATAGAGAATGATGAGATATGATCTTCATCAAGAATATCCTTCAATTATTGTATTTATGGGATATAAACATGGTTTTGGAAACTTATAATTCTATCACAATCATGTTTAGGAGCATTTATCATGATCTTTTGCAACTCTACATCTTCCTTTTATACCTGTTCAATATTTACATGGATAGATGGTTAAAAACATATTTGATTAAGATAATATTTATCCCCTTCCTTCAATCTTTCAAATTCCATGCTTTTAATATCCATAAATATTGTATTTTTTGTGATCCTCATCATAGATAAGATAATATTATCTTTTTTACTCAAAGCATCAGTCACCTTATTTTCTTTCCTAGGGTTGTAATATATTTAACATTCATAGTCTTTAATCAACAACAAACATATTCTCATGTAAATATTCAACTACTTTTGAGTGATTGTATACTTTAAAATTTTAGGATTAGTATATATATCAAAACATTCTTTATAAAAATAATTCATATATATCTTTAATGCAAATATTTCCATTACTAACTCTATGACATGAGGCAGGTAATTTTTCTCATGAACCATCAATTTTCAGGAGCCATAACCTATCACCATAAAATTATACATGAAGATTAATCTTAGACCTTTCTTCAATGCATCAATATAGATCAAAAACCCTTCTCTACTATAGGGTACTATGAGCATAGGTTCACTGACCAACCATCTCATCAGTTCCTTCAAATTTTATTCACATTCATATGTTCAAAGTAAATTCACTCCATTTAGAGTTAATTGGTTGAGTATATTACATATACTTGAGAAATTATTTACAAATATTAGAAAATATTCATCCAAATAAACAAAACTACAGATATTAGTCACTATGGTTAGCCTAGTACAATTATCAATAACATATATCTTATATGGATCCACTAATATACCCTTTATTTATATTATATGAACAAAAAAGATGGCTTATTATATCCAAAATTCACATTTGGTAATTTTTTTATAATTTTTCTTCTTCCATAGGGTATTCAGAGGAATTACCAATTGATCTTAATTCCTTTCCTTGATCTTGGAATATATAATAACATCATCTATAAATACTACCACTAACTGATTAGTGTAATATATAAGGATTTTATTCATTAAATCAATGAAGATAAAAGAGGAATTAGTAATACCAAATGTAATAACTCTAAATTCATAGTCTACATACCTCATATGTAAGGTTTTATTGGTTATTTAGTCACTTTTAACCCTCAATTGATAGCTTCCAGATTGAATATCAATCTTGAAAAAATATTTAGATCTTCATAATTTATCAAATAAATCATCCATATAGGGAAGTGGATACCTATTATTGATTTTGATCTCATTTAATTCCTGGTAATCAATGTAGAATCATATTGATCTATCTTTCTTCTTATAAAAAAGAAAATTTACACCCCATGGTGATGCACTTGGTGGAATTAATCCCTTATCAATATTCTCCTAGAGTTTCTTCTTCAATTACAAAAACATAATCGAGTCTATTATATATATAATCTTTGAAATGGGTGTAATACCATGTATGAGTTATATTGAAAACTAAACTTCATAGTTTAGAGGAATACTAGATAAATATTCTATAAATAAATCAAAAAAAAATCTTGTACAATATGAATATAATATATTTTCAGTTTCTTCCCTACCATCTGAGATAAATACCCCAATTTTAATATGAATAAAGTCCCATGAAATGGATATAATTTCTATTGTAAGTACATATTTATCCTTTAACAAAAAGATTACAATTTTTTGGTTTGGAATATCAAATGTGACTTCCATTCCTTAAAAATTGATATGGGATTTACATAAAAAATAAACACATGACCAAAATAACATCATATTCAACTTTCGGGAGAATAATGATATTTTAAGGGAGAAAATTCCCACAAAAATCAATCAGAGAATAATCATAGAGTTGAAATGTGATCATCATACCATTAGAATTTTTCACTTCTACTTCAATATCTAATCATTGAGGTAGTATTGTGATACCCTTTTGAAATTCTTTAGATATAAAAGACTGGGGAGATCAAAAATCAAATAATATATTATAAATTCTCGAGTGAATTCTAATTGTATCTTTCACCACTTTTTAATCAAACCCCACATCATCAATAGTGATTACATGATATATACCTTTGTTTCTAGTCGTAATAGGTTACTAAGCTCAATTATCATCATTAACCTACATATTTGAGCACTGGTTAGCTTAATTCCCATACTCTATGTATTTGAAACACTGGAGTGTGGTTGGTTCATTCTATAGAACATTTTTTCATATTGCAACATTAACTAACTTCTTCTGATCACTACAGAATTTAATTTCACAGTGACCATCCATTCCACAAATAAATCATTTACTAGTCCCATTAATAATATAGCATCAATGTTTCCTTCTATACATTGAGCATAAAAGAAATAACATCTTATTCCCTTCATGATTTTTATTATTATAATTCCCTTTGAATTCCATCTTATTTTCTTATCAAAACTATGATATTGATAGGTAACTCCGATACTAATTTCCACCTTCCTAGTACAAAAAATTATTTCTTAATAGATATATAAGTACCTTGTGGATAAATCCCTTTAGATAATTGGTTTTAAGCCACTTGTGAGGTATACTTCTGGTATTATCATCCAACATGAAAGTAATATTTATCGATTCTTTGGTGGCTTAAAACCAAGTCTCTAAAGGGAGTTATACATAAGGTACTTTCTTATCTATTATGAAATCATTGATGTAATATGAAGGACTCAACAATATATATTTTCCTCTATTCATTTTTATTTCATCATGATTCATAGATTGATAATGTTTCATAAGAATAGAAAGAATATTTTTCTTCCTAACTCCCAATATATTCGGTTTCTCAGGAGGACAACCATTTCATTTTCCATTAGATTCACCAATTACATAGTTCCTTTGGGGTCTATCCATTTACTAAAACAAAAAATTCATATTGTGACGAACAATAATCATAGTGAGAATTCATATAATCATGAATAGTCATTCATCAGATGTATAAATCATGAATTCTTATTTTCAATATATGGAACCTTATGTTTAACTTAGTTTATACATGATCATAATCTATACAAATACATCATAATGATTCATGAAAAAATGTAAATTAACCCATGGATATCCCCAGAGACTATCTAGATATGTTTTTACTCTTAGTCACACTCTTTGTTCACCCATTATTATTGAGTTAATAGACAATCCAACCCATTCAAAATTGTCACAACTAGGTGCATTGGATCTAGAGTCACATCCACTTGCAATTATCTAGATGAGGATGTATTTGTTATTAAAACCAAACTATTTTATTTACCATAACATAAGATTTTACCCTATAATTAGTCTTATATTACATATTCTCATTAAATTTTTTTCATCCTAGTTTCCAAAAATAATTAAACCTTTCATTGATTCCAAATATATCAACCCATACTTTTCATACATAAATATTATATATTATTATATGAATATTATTTATATAAAATTATGATTCACACAGGAACCATAAATTTTTAGTGTCTTTTGAGACTTGGATACATAAAAATGTGGTATATAATAGATATACATCATCTCTTAATTATTTATTCATACATAACACCCTTCTTATATATTTCATACTTAAAAACTTTCATTATATCCTTGGGAAAAGGAAACATAATAAAGGGTGATATCATTTGATCAGTAAGGGTAAAAACGGATATATAATTTATCATTTAAGAATAACATGGTAATAAGGGTATAAGAACATTATATTAATATTTTAAAACCATACATAGAAAATCATAGATCAAAAACAAGACTAATGGCATAAATCTTGAAAGATTATAAGACATGAATCATAAAAGAATCAAAGAACATGGTTTAAGAGAGAAAATAATTGGAATAAGTTCATATCATAAAAGAGTGGTTTAAAGTGTTTAATAATAATAATCATAGAAATATTATGTCAAGGCTAACCACCAATATATTAATCACATGTTAGTCTTTGGTTAACCACATATGTACCTGTTTTAGACTTTGGATAACCTCTCATGTACCCACTTTTAGGTTTGGGATAACCTCTAGCATACCCTATTTTAGGGTTGGGAAAACCTACCGTGTACCCTATGAGCTAATAAAACATTAATCATTACCCAATTCATTATATGGGTATATAAATATAGGTCCAGCCATCACATATTCATAATCCCTTCATATGCATGCCACTAGATCATGAAACCATTTATCATAATTTAACCTATGGAAAAGAAAATGTATTTCATAAATATTTCATCTTAATAACCAAAAAACATCCAAATAAATAATAATAATTGTTTCATAGAATCATATACCCATTAAATAACACATAACATAAAATTATGTTTTCATAAATGAAAATTTCCTATAAAAGATCACTGGAATGTTTCTTATAGAAAATACATTTTTCATTTTGAAATCATTTATTTAAAATAAAAAAATACAAAATATTATAGAAAATATTTTATTTAAAATGAATAATATAAAATTTTAATATAATAATTAAATTAAATAATTTTCATGATAATAGTAAAATATGTTTAGGTCGTATATGTTAAAAGAAAACATCCCTTTCACCATTTTGAAAAAAGTCAAAAATGATAGTTCATGAAATTTTTTGAAAGTTTCTTTCTTGAAACATTTTAAATAAAGTTGAAGTTAGTGAAAATTAACATTTTAAAACATTTAAATTATATTTAATAACTTTTATAAAACAATTTTTAATAGTAAGGTCATGAAATAAAATTTACATCATCCATTGAAAAAATAAGCTCATCTTTTCAATATATAAATTTTCTCAAAATTTTAAGTAATAAAGGGAGGAAAATGGTGAAAATACATAAAAAATCCTAAAATAACTAAAGTATAATAAAATAGATTGTTTTTAGAGGAAAATATCTATTTAATTTTACTCAATGTAAATTCAAGCATAAACAATCACGATTAAAATGAGATTGAAACATAAATATATTACCTCAAGTTAGAATTGATTTGTAAGAACTCTAACCTCATGTTTAATAAATTTAAATTTTTAAAATTATATAAAATAATCATTTATAGACTTATAATATCATATATTATACACTTATAAAATTTCTCCACCAATTTATTAATAATTCCTTATCAAAATCATCATTTTTGGGTGTTAACTATTTCGTCTTTCATGAACGTTTCGGTTTGGAAGCTCTCATACTTGTACTTTAAACATGGTTCCATAATCTAAAAAATGTTAAAAATTATATAAATATAATATATATTTATAATTATCTATAAAATTTAGATATAAAAATGAATTACACTATTCATGGAAATAGTAATCCATATGTACACATGTATATTGTTTTCATTTTCTAAACAAAATAAAGATAGAATGAAAAATAATATTGTATCATTAAAAATAAATAATTATATAATAAATATAATATATAAACATTAAATCCATAATAATAATCAACAATGAGTTAAAGTGACGGAAAATGAATTATATCTCTATGTGGAGGTTATAGTCCACACGTACGCAAGAACAATACTTTTATTTCCCATCTGATGGAAAGGGGTGGAAAATGATTGTGAAATAATCATAATAAAATCTAATTATATTGATAATAATTTATTTATAATGTTATTATGGATTCAATAAGTTTATGTAAGGTTGAATAATAAATAAAACTGAAAGTACTCAGTTAAGAGTTATACCTATTCATTGAGAAACCTCCATTGGCTTACACTGTAAGCCTTTAAAGGATGGTATTACGATCATACTAGGAGTTATAGGATGTGTTAAGTGATGTTAGGAAATTATTTTGGAATGTATTTTCAAGGTTATTATTCTCTTTAAGTGTAGAGAAAATAGGATATGTGGTGTTCTTTTATAAGATAGGGAGAGGAAACACTTGGAATTTTTCAAAAGATTAAAATATTATAATATCATACTCAAGGAAAAAAATTTAAAATGACTCGTATTATAATTTTATATAATATATGGTTTAAATTTAGAAAGTAAATAATATTTATACAAGTTTATATGTCAATTCCACCCTTTTCTATTAGTTTAACCCTTGGTAAACTCGTTTTAACTATAACCGAGGTAAGAACATTTTTACTATTTTTACTATTCATTATAATCAAAAATGAAAGTGTACTCATTATAAAATTTGGAAATTATGATTTAAAATATGGAATTAATCTCATAAAATTCAATTTCTATAAGTTTCAGAAGTTAATGTTAAAATAAACTTGAAAAATGGGTTGATAAATGGTTTTCTAAAAAAATGCCTTTTGAAGTATAACAATGTTTTTATAGAAGAATTTAGAATAATTTGGATTACAATGAGATTGATTGGAATATTTTTAATAAAAATGAATAAATAAAATTTTAAAATTAAATAAAAATTAAATTATACTTTATAAATACTTCAATGGAAAGGCCAATTTTCTATAAAATTGGTATTTTTTACAATTCACTAAAAAATTAATCTTTTCAAAAAAAATCCTAAAATTTCACCTTAAGAAAAATTTTATATGATCATTTCAAAAATGAGATAATTTTTTAAAATAGAATGTAGAAAAGTGGTTGAGATTAATTATAATATTCACACACAAAATGTAATAAAAAATCATTTTTTAAGAAAATGATTTTTTGAACCATAAAATGGAATTACTAAAAATTGAGTATGAATTTATTTTGAATAAATATATAAATTTTCTTAATATAAAACCATTATAAATATTTTTTATAATTTTTTATTCTTATTCATACCATAAATTTAATATCTATGTTATAAAGATATAACATATAATGGTTCATTTATACTCGGGACTGCATGCAAAACAAGCTATAGAATACTTAATGTTTATTTCAATATATATATATATAATCAAGGTGTTACATAATTAATCAGGGGGTGGTTGGGTATGTTTTTTTGTTATTTATTAGATTAGAGCACAACCATTATGGTATTTTTCCCCTTGTATGACAAGTAGACACATTTCGTCCTCGATTGAATTAGAATAAGGAAACACATGGCCAAATTTATTTAGGTTGGATATTATGTTCTTATATACTTAGATAAGGTACGTATTATTTTCTCATATATTGGATGAATGAATTTTGATATATTCATTTACATGGTTAGTCTCATTTATAGAATAAATAAAATATGAGAAGAATTATACTAGATTGACATGTTCCATGTATTATAGTCACATGATTTCAAGGAAAAGGGGATTATATAGGTGTAAATACTATGTATAAGAAACATATTATGGTGAAAATGTTCATATAAAAATATGGGGATGATTCATGGATATCAAACCAAACACCATAGTATCTTGAGTATCACATATTATTTTTTATATTCCATTATTTTATTACATCTATTAAATAGGGATTTTATATTTGTTATTAAATCTATTAAGTTCCATAGTGTCTCACAGTTATGACATTCGATAAGGATTAATTTTTGGACAAAGTGTTTTTCCTAAATGAATATATTTAAATAAAATTGTATCCAAAAAGAGTTTTGGAATTATTTGTAAATTTTTTTGATGTTTTTATTAAATTCATTATTATATTTTAGAGGAGGAATCGAAAGATGAACTATATGGGTGCAAATAATGAGCCTTATGCGTTGCTAGATTTTAAATTATTTTCAATTTTTGGTTCTGTGCTACCATCCTCCTCTACTCTGGCACCTCTAGGTTTATCAATGACTAATCGCTCTTCTTATCTAGTTCTGTTCATCTCATCACATTCAAACAAAGCCTCTTCTCTTTTAGACCCTAGACTGACCCCTTTTACCTTCTTCACGTAGGTTCTCTATTGGCCTATGACTTCTTATATGGAGAAGGTAATTTTCTTTCCAGTGGTCCCCCTAGTACTATAGTCTTATTCATAAAATAGTTCTCTAATTATCTCAATCTCAGGTTCATCCTTTACGGAAGTGTCGGGTCACCACAGGTGGACATTGGTCACTAGATTTGGGATGAAAATCCCTTACCTAACATATTTCATAACTTTCTGAAATCATGGGATCTGGCTTACCCAGCCAAAGTTTTGACTCTAAATCGAAAGGCCTTTTTCATAATTCTGGCCTCCAGTAATGAATTTGTTAATACATGGTGTTTTCCCTAGATTCTTTGGCTGTTGGAGATTATTCTTATTCCACCGGTTGATGGAAGAACATCTGGGCCAGGATTCCACATTGGTGGAAGTTTGGATCCTGCTTCTAGGATTACCCCTTCCATTTTAAAATGTTCCCATCCTACACAAGATTGAAGAATCTATAGGATCATTCCTCTATGTTGATGGGATGGCTCTCTATCTTGAATAAAGAGTGTTGGATCAAATATGCATCTACTAAGACCTTATTCAGCCTCTCCTTTTAAGGATCCTCCTCTGAGTTGAGGGTATGAAATATTGGTCGGAAACATTGGTTTATCTCTCATTACCTATGTTTTTTGTGTGCTATAACATCCAAGGGAATTCATTTCCCATGTTTTGTAGGATTGTTTTGCTTCTACCAGAGTACTATCAGCCAAAAATATTATGACATGATAGGGATTTGTGGTTGTTGTATCCTGGTTATCCATGATTCATATTAGATTCAAGATACCATTAATAAGACATTTTAGTTCTATTTCCTTCATCATTTTAGCAGGAATTTAGAGCATCACCCTTAATTTCTACCCATACCACCATCAAGGGAGATCTGTGCATGGATTTAGTCCCCTTCAGACATGATGCTTCTAGTTTATACATTACTCTACCATGTGAACTAGAGATTGTGGGATTTATGCCTCCTCTTTCCCCACCATATAATAATGTATTATCACATGCTCAGTTTTCCCAGTATAGCGTTCTATTGTTCAGGGACTTTCTGTGAGTAGATGTTGTCAATTCCAAGGTGAATATAATTTCTATTGATGCATTTGTTAGAACTTTGTTTTACTCCTTTCCTCATGATACTTTGAGTGGATTTTCCACACTGGTCATGTTTGGGGCTTCAATAGATAATAAACCTCAATAGACTCTGGTGACTTGTCAAATGGTTGCAGTGCGTACTTCCAAATCATCTCATGGTAATATGGTGCATATTCTCTCAAGCCCTGTGTTGGATACTCAGCAAGAAGGTCATGTTTCATCCTACTATTTATAGATAGTTATATAAAATGGTTTAAATTCATTGTTGTATTATTAAAATGACTCAATATTGGAGTCTTACACTATTTCCCCATCCTCTAGTGGTGTTTTTGAAAGGTCCCTTGATAAATGTACCCAAGTGATATATTCTATTCAGACCATAGGATCATCAATTCCAAAGTACAAAGATAGGAACTCTCATATGTAATGACCACCCTTATCATTTGGAATGCTCAGGGCCTAGGGGCTCAGGTGAAGAAAAATTTTATATGATATGAACTCCATCATTCTAAAGCTTAAATGGTGGTGATTCTTGAAAATAAGAAACACTTTTCTAAGAAATAAATATTTTATTTAAGGCTTGGACTTCATGGTTTTTTTCATGGTGATCTTTCCAATCCGAACATATTAATTTTTTAGAACATAAATATTTCACTTGTGTTATTAAAGGCTTCCAATAAGTTTATATCTATGATGGTCAGTGATGGTAATTTGAATTTCATATTTTTTATTTTTCTATTCCAAATGTGAGGCTAAATAAAGGGAAGATTTATGGAATTACATGGATCACTTTTATATGAGGGACATATCATGGTTCTTGGGGGGTTTTATTATCATTATTGATCTATCTAATAAAAAAGGTGGTGAAGATTACCCTAGAATGGATCACCAGTCATTTTCATCCTTCACTTCTTATAATGGTCTCCTGGAATTGGGTTTTTCAAGGTACATATTTATGTGGTGTAATAATAAAAGGGGTAATTCTCATACCTAGTGTAGACTATACTAATTATTTTCCAATCTTCAATAAATTTCCTTTATCTGAATACAAGGGCAGATCACCTAGTGAACAAATTTTCATATCATACTACTCTTCTCATTTATATAAACCAAGGGTCCTCAAAGAGTAACCGGTTTTTATACTTAAATTTATGGGTGTCTAACCCATTATTTTAGAATGTGTTTCACACATTATAGATAAAAACCATGCATGGTCATATGTGGATGGTCCTGCATAACAAGTTTCACCAACTGATCGTACCACGATTCACTGTTTTATTCCACCCTTACACCGCTGTTTTAAACTAGTTTTGTAATGAATATTCCAAATATAATAATAATTTTCAATTTATGTTTGAATCATTTAATTAATGTTAATCAACATTATAATGGGAAATATTACATGTTTTTATTATTTAAATGTAGGTGGAGGTGATTTGGAGGGCCCTTGATGAAGTGGAAGAAAAATGGGCCAAAATTGCATGGATCCATGGACATCTGTCCACTATTTTTCATATTACACGAAATAAGTGCATCCAAATGGGCTGTTATTTTTTGGACCTGTCCAAAATTTAATATTCTACATTTCATATTAAGGAAACCAATCCTTATTCGGCTTCTATGGGGCCCATCCGAACTGATCTGTCCAAGCCACCGAATTTGGACCAAGTCAAATGCGGTGTTCTGTATTTTATACATATATTGAGATGTAGTTATCCAAATGGTGAGAAAAATTCGGTGGAGACAGTAAATAGGTAGGGATACAACTTTTATATTTTCTCCAAAGAGATATAAGTCTGTATAAAGACCGAAACGCGTGGTACAAGTGGATTGATGAAATCTGTGTGCCTAAAACCACCTTCCAATTTTCCTATAAAAGGGCACCAAGGGAACCTCATTTGAAAGTTCGGCCAAGAGGCAAGGTTCTGCCATTTTGGAGTCCCCAAGCAGTATCCTAAACATCCCTATCTGTTTTGGAGGCTATGGGAGGTGCTACTTCAACATCTTCTTCTTCTTCCCCTCCCATGGGTTTCTAAACCCCTTGTGATCACCCGGGGAGGAATGTGATGTAATCCCGAGCTTCAAAGTTGTATTAATTTGAATGATATTTTTAATTACAGGTTGTATGTTGTTTTTCCTCATCCTCTATTCTTATTTTATTGAGTTATGTACTAGTATTTCATGCTCAACTCATATGATCATGTTTGGGGGTACCCATTCATGTAATGTTTCACACACCGTTCACCACTTTCTTTCCCCCTTCCAATTGCGGTGTTTGTGTGGTTCATATTGTTCAATTAAACTCACATAGTCACTATCAAAGTCATTAACATTTATTTCATGGTATCACAATGAAATAATATACAAACCTGGACAGCACATCAAATTCTTCATGTGTTGCCTTGGTGAGTTTCGGTTATGATGTCGAACACAAATCACCCAATCATCGGCGGTGTCCAGTGAATCGTTATGTGTTTTCGACTGAAACCTAGTAGGTATCCTAGTATAAACTCAGTAACATTATGATTCTAGGTGTTACAAACAAGGGATTAAAATATCATAACCCCATCTCTTGAAGCGATGAAGTATGAGCATCACAAGACATCCCCGGGTTGATCACATTTAATCAATCTTGTTCATTTCTACTTTGTTTTATCGCGTTCATTTCCTATTTTCATCATTAATCATAAATCCCCCAAGTTTTAAAAAACCTAATTCACCTTATACTTCAATAATAAAAACCCTATTTTTAAATTAATGGTCTAATTCTCCATCGAGAGACGACCTAGGGTTGCTGTTATACTGCAGAAATTCTAGTCAAAATTAAACAACTAATTTGACGCGCTCGACAATGCGATCAAATTTTGGCGCCGTTGCCGGGGAGCCAAGATCATTTTTTTCTTTATTTATTTCCTTTTATTTAGTTATTTTACTTCTTAATTTGTACTGATTTAAATACCCCACCCCCATTTGATTATTTTTGTTTTGGGTTTTGTCTTTATTTTTGGTTGTTTTTGGTGTGTTATTTATCTCTCTTTATCTCTCTATCTCTCTCTTCTTCTCCATATCCCTCTCTAATTATATTGTATAAAATTATATTCTTATTTTACCCTTCTTAAGTGATTTCATCCATATTCAAAAAAAACTTCACATCTTATTTTCATGACCCGATCTGGTAAAGAAACACTACTTGAATTTGACCCTGAAATTGAAAAGTCACGTCACATACAAATCAAGGACTCTAGAGAAGGTAAATAAAGTAACACTAAGGAACCCCATTTGGAACCTCAATTGGTCTTAAACCAATCAAAAATTGAACCAAATCAAACCCCAGAGATCATGGCTGCAAATAACCGAACATTAAAAGAACTGACCACCCCTGATGTGGAGTACTAACCTGCGTACATCCAATATCTCGAGGAAGCAGTCAACTTTGAGCTAAGATCAGGTCTCATCCACCTCCTTCCAAAATTCCATGTTCTTCCCGGTGAGGACCCTCAAAAACATTTAATGGAGTTTCACATAGTGTGCTCCACTATGAAACCCCAAAATGTGTCTGAGGACCTCATTATGTTCAGGGTCTTCCCTTTCTCCCTTGATGGTGTAGCCAAAGATTGGCTATACTATTCGCCTACCATGATTGGGGGATAGAATGACCTTAAAAGAATATTTGTAGAGAATTTATTACCTGACTCCCGAACTGCATCAATTAGGAAAGAAATCTGTGGAATTAGGCAATCACAAGGAGAGACCCTTCATGAATATTGGGAGAGATTCAAAAGACTTTGCTCAAGCTGCCCCCACCACCAGATTAGTGAACAACTATTAATCCAATACTTCTATAAGGGACTTATCCCCATAGATCGTGGAATGATTGATGTTGCAGCTGGTGGTTCCCTAGTTGAAAAAACTCCTTCTACCGCTCGTGACTTAATAGCCAACATGGCTCAAAATGCACAACAATTTGGTACACGAGCTATTGCACCAACCCGGGGAGTTCATGAGGTAAGTCATTCAGCCCTATAACAAAAGATAGGTACTAAACTTTATGAGATTCATACCCTTCTCAGGCAATTATCTTAAGCACAAGGTAACTCACACTCTACTTCTATTCCATTACATTGTGGGATTTGTTCTGATAACACTCATTTTTCTGACCAGTGCCCACAACTTCAAGATTCATCTGAGTCTTGTGCAGCTGTGTTCCCAGGGCGTCCATTCCAACAAGAACCTCCCTTCAAGCAAGAACAATTCAGGAAAAATCCAAATCCATGGTGGCAAGTACAACCCCAATACCAATAAGGAGGAAACTCAATCTACCCCAAGAAGAACTGGTATCAACAAGGCCAAGGTATGAAACCTTCTTATCCTTCAACATCTCAAAACAATCCTCCTCCTCCCAAGTCTGAACCAAGTCTTGAGGATATGGTGAAACAAATGGCAACCCAGAACCTCCAGTTCCAACAGACCACAGAATCAGTAATTCAAGATTTGAGAACTCAAGTGGGACAATTGGTAAACACCATCGGTGAGCTTAAGATGCAAGGTTCTGGACAACTACCATCCCAACCCATTGACAATCTGAAGGACAAAGGTAATGTATGTGCAATTACATTTCATAGTGGTAAAGAAGCTTCTCCTTCTACTGATTCTACTCAAAAGGTGTGTCCCCCTCTTGAAAACACTCTTTCTCCACCCATGAAAGATTCCAATGAAGAAAAACAAAATAAAAATGAAAATAAAATTGTCATTAAGGATTCCCATGAACAATCAATTCCTCTTCCTTTCCCTCAAAGACTCTCTAAATCTAATAAAAACTTTGATAATGAGATTGAAAATGAAATAATGGATACATTTAAAAAAGTTAAAGTTAATATCCCATTATTAGATGCAGTTAAGCAAATTCCCCGTTATGCCAAATTTCTTAAAGAACTTTGCACCCATAGACGAAGGTTGAAGGGGAATGAGAGAGTCAACTTGGGTAGGAATGTCTCGGCCTTGATTCAACCAGCAATGCCAACCAAATTCAAGGATCCAGGAACATTCATGATACCGTGTACCATAGGGGAGACCTTTTTTCTGATGCTATGCTAGATTTAGGTGCTTTCATTAATGTAATGCCTCACTCCATGTATACTTTTCTACAGGTTGGAGAGCTTCAACAAACTAGAATTGTTGTGCAACTTGCCAACCAGAGTACAACACATCCAAAAGGAGTGATTGAGTATGTCATTGTTAGAGTGAAGAATCTCATCTTCCCTGCTGATTTCTACATTCTTGAGATGGAAGATACCCGAACCCAAGGACACGCTCCTCTCATACTTGGGAGGCCATTCCTCAAAACAGTAAAGATGATAATCAATGTTCACAATGGTACATTTTCCATGTAATTTGGTGGAGAAAATGTAAGTTTTAACATCCTTGAGGCTATGAAACACCCTGTTGAAGAGCACTCCACTCTTCATGTCTATTCGATGGAAGTGCTCTCAAACGATGCACACACACACAATTCTCTCCTCAACCCAAACTCTGATTCATTTTTTTCTTCACCCTTGAATGATTTGAGTTTTGGTTCTTCTTTTGAATGTTGTGTGGGTTCATAAAATGTAAATTTTTTTGCTTTAATTGATGAGTGTGTTTATTCTGAGGTACCCATGACTATCAATGATTCTGCAAATCTCATTTCAATATATTCTCTTTCCTTTGAGAATAAACATGAGCATATAGATAGTTTCATAGACCTCAATCCCCCTAAATCCACTCCCTCAATAAATAAATCCCCAGTGTTGGAATTAAAACCACTTCCATCAAATTTAAAATATGCCTATATTGAGGGTATTGACCAATTGCCCGTCATTATTGCCAATAACCTCTCTCCACAACAAGAATCGAAACTGCTCAAACTTTTGAGGGAGTGTAAAAAGGCAATAGGATGGGCATTGGCTGATATTCCCAGGATTATAACATATATTTGTATTCACCATATACTTTTAGATGATGAGGCTTGGCCCATAAGGCAGGCTCAACGCCGGTTGAATTCCACTCTTCTTGAAGTGGTAAAATTGGAAGTCAGTAAATTACTTACTGTTGGGATCATTTATCCAATATCTGATAGTAAATGGGTTAGCCCAGTTCAAATTGTGCCTAAAAAAACAGGAATAACAGTTGTGTCAAATGAAAGTAATGAATTGGTTCCAATGCGTGTGCAAAACAGTTGGCGAGTCTGTATTGACTACCGTCGACTGAATCAAGCCACACGTAAGGACCACTTTCCATTACCTTTCATTGACCAAATGTTAGAATGACTGGCTGTTAAGTCCCATTATTGTTTCCTTGATGGCTATTCAGGTTATTTCTAAATCCATATCGCCCCTGGGGATCAAGAAAAGACCATATTTACCTGTCCATTTGGCACATTTTCATACAGAAGGATGCTATTCGGTCTTTGTAATGCTCCTGGTACTTTTCAGCGATGTATGTTGAGTATTTTTTCTGAGTACCTTGAGAGTTGTCTGGAAGTATTTATGGATGATTTCACAGTATATGGATCTTCTTTTGATGATTTTTTGGAACACCTAGGTTCTGTCCTCCGCCGCTACATTGAAAAAGATCTTGTTTTAAATTATGAGAAATGCCATTTTATGGTTGAGCAGGGGATAGTTCTTGGGAATGTCATTTCAAATAAGGGAATTCAAGTTGATAAATCTAAAATTGAATTAATTTCAACCCTTCCATTTCCAAAATGTGTTTGTGAGGTGCGATCTTTCTTGGTTCATGCTGGTTTTTACCGCTGATTTATTAAAGACTTTAGTAAGATCGCACTTCCCTTATCTTAGTTATTACAAAAGGATTATAAATTTGTTTTTGATAAAAATTGTGAGGATGATTTCAATTCACTAAAAATGAGTCTCACATATCCTCCTATAATCCAACCACCAAGGTGGGATCTTCCCTTCGAACTTATGTGTGATTCCTCTAACTTTAAAGTTGGGGTCGTTTTATCACAAAGGGTTGAGAAGTCCCCTCATGTCATTTTGTATGCCTCACGTACCCTGGACCCTACCCAGGTAAACTACACAACCACTGAAAAAGAACTCATTTATATTGTGTTTTCCTTGGAAAAATTTCGTTCATATCTTCTTGGGTCAAAAATCATCATCTTCTCTGATCATGTTACCGTTTGTTTCCTCCTAAAGAAACCTGAAGCCAAACCCCGCCACATTCGATGGATGCTCCTCCTCCAGAAGTTTGACCTTGAGATTAGAGATAAGAGAGGGGTGGAGAATGTGGTATCTGACCACATTAGTAGGATTTCCCCACCATTGGACCATCATGTTAACTCCCCCCTACCCATTGGATAATTCTTCCCTCATGAAAACCTTTGTGATATTGTGGACCTTACCCCATGGTATGCGGACATTGTGAATTTTCTAGCAACATCTTGGGTCCCCACTGATTTTAGCACTTCACAATCCCAGAGACTTAAACATGATTCTCGATGGTACATTTGGGATGACCCATATTTGTGGAGGATCTGTAGTGACTAGGTTGTTCGTAGGTGTGTCCCTGACCATCAGTTCACCTCTGTTTTGACCTTCTGCCACACCTTGGCATGTGGGGGCCACTTTGGCTCTCAACATACAGCTCGAAAGGTCCTTGACTCAGGAATTTATTGGCAAACATTTTATAGGGATTCCAATTTATTTTGCAAGTCATGTAGTCATTGTCAATTCACAGGGAATATCTCCAAGAGGAATGAAATGCCCCAACAGCCCATGTTATTTTGTGAGATCTTCGATGCATGGGGCATTGAATTCATGGGACCTTTTCCAAATTCATTTGTCTTTGTGTAGATCTTATTGGTTGTTGAATATTTATCTAAATGGGTTGAAGAAAAGGCCACCAGGACTGATGACTCTTGAGTGGTTGTTGATTTTGTGAGGTCCCAGATTTTCAGTAGGTTTGGTCTACCAAGATTCATCATTAGTGATCAGGGTTCACATTTTTACAATCGTAACATGAAAAACTTGCTTCGTAAGTATGGGGTTGTTCATAAAGTCTCCACTGCATATCATCCCCAAACTAATGGGCAAGAAGAAATTTCAAATCAAGAAGTTAAACGAATCTTGGAGAAAACGGTACAACCCAATAGGAAATATTTGATTTTGTGCTTGGATGATGCACTTTGGGTATACCGTACTGCTTTTAAAACACCGATTGGAATGTCACCATATAGGATTGTGTTTGGAAAATCTTTTCACCTCCTGGTGGAGGTATAACACCGTGCATATTGGGTTGTTAAACAATGTAATATGAACCTTTCAGATGCAGGTGAGGAAAGAAAGTTGCAGATTCAAGAGTTGGAAGAAATTCGACGTGATGCATATGAAAACTCCCAAATCTATAAAGAGAAGACAAAGGTTATTCATGATATCATGATTCACCAGCGGAAGTTCCATATTGGTGAGAAGGTCCTCATGTACAATTCCAGGCTTAAGCTCCACCCAGGTAAGCTTCGTTCCCGATGGATCTGTCATTATACTGTTACTAATGTTTACCCTTTTGGTGCAATACAGGTTTTTCATGAGCAGAGTGGATGAAGTCTTACCGTCAATGGGCAGCAACTTAAACACTTATATGAGGATTTTTCGAAGAATCCGGTGGAGGAAATCCACCTTCTCGATGCATCATACGAATAAAACACACCAGTTTTTATCCTTCCTTCTCACATTCTCAATTATTTTAGTGAGGAAACTACACACTCTAGGTGTGGGGGGTGGATACATTCCTGGGTTAGATAGGAATTTTCATTGTTTTCTCCTTTTGTTTTCTCTTTTTGGACTTCTTTATGGTATTTTAATTTTTTTCCCCATCAACAATTTCGAAGTTCCATGATTTGGAGACCATAAAGGGGGGAAAGTAAAAAATACAATAACAAAGGCTAAAAAGATTTTTTGTATTAATTTTACATTAGGGGGTGATTTTTAGTGAATTGGTTTTCTATCAATGATATAAATGGTTGTATCTATGTGAAACCTTTGAGATGATTGATGCTCATTGTGTGAGTAGTTTTTGGAAAAATTGTGTCACTAATATCTCCACAAATATTTGTACCAAACAACAAAGTGTGATTATTTCTTACTTAATATAAGGTAAAAATATGTTGGGTTAATATTTTTCAGCTTTAAATGATATTTCCATATGTTCGTTCCTTATCTGATATGTTTCATTACTGTACCAGATTGACCTATGCGTGTGTACCTAATGTCCGACTATTGTACGCCCTCAAAAAAAATTGTTGTGTCTTGGGCAGGTCAAAAACCACTCCTCCTCAACCTTTGATCTTGTTATAACTATTTCAATTAGTGTTGTGAGGAGATCAAACAAGGGTTGAGAGATGAGTGTGATATTTGTTCCAATTGCAAATTCAAAAATATATATATAATAAATGAGGGGAGTGATGAAATGTGAAACATATGGGTATATCTAGTTCGGGAGCTTATGGTTTGACTTCTGGGAATGCTTAAATGAGTGGGTCTTGAAATATGATTACAATGGATGTAGGACAGGTTCGGTGAAAAAATCATTTAAGCTGAAAAATGTTAAAATAACATATATTTATTGGATAGAAAGTGGAAATAAGAGCATGGAATGGTTTTCACACACACATGGAGAGTTAGTTTCATGTTTTACTTATGAATTCCTTGTTCAATTGGGTATTGTGAATCTTTTTGAATTTCACTATGATATGATTTATGAGACATCGTTTTCTACTTTCACTAGGAAGAACTCCTTGGTGTGGTTCGTGCATTGATCACTTTACTTTAAATAAAATTTTCTCAAATGATAAATATTCAGGATGTTGGAAATATATATATATATGTGCATCATTGTATTTGGATATGTGACTTTTCCTAGGAGTGCAAATATTTAGGTGTGGGGGTGTGATCGTACCACGATTCACTGTTTTATTCCACCCTTACACCGTTGTTTTAAACTTGTTTTGTAATGAATATTCCAAATATAATAATAAATTTCACTTTATGTTTAAATCATTTAATTTATTTTAATCAACATTATAATGGGCAATGTTACTTGTTTTTATTACTTCAATGTAGGTGGAGGTGATTTGGAGGGCCCTTGATGAAGTGGAAGAAAAATGGGCCAAAATTGCATGGATCCATGGACATCTGTCCACTTTTTTGCATTGTAAACGAAATAAGTGCATCCAAATGGGCTGATATTTTGTGGGACTGTCGAAAATTTAATATTATACATTTCATATTAAGGAACCCAATCCTGATTTGGCTTTTATGGGGGCCATCCGAACTGATCTGTCCAAGCCACCGAATTTGGATCAAGTCCAATGCGGTGTTCTGTATTTTATCAATATCTTGAGCTGTAGTTGTCCAAATGGTGCCAAGCTTTCGGTGGAGACATTCAAGATCTAGATCTACAACGTTTCTATTTTCTCCAAAGCTATATAAGGCTTTATGAACACCAAAATGCGTGGTACAATTGGATTGATAAAATATGTGTGCCTAAAACCACCTTCCAATTTTCCTATAAAAGGGAACCAAGGGAACCTCATTTGCAAGTTTGGCCAAGAGGCAAGGTGCTACCATTTTGGAGTACCCAAGGAGTATTTTAAACATCCCTATCAGTTATGGAGGCTATGGGAGGTGCTACTTCAACATCTTCTTCTTCTTCCCCTCACATGGGTTTCTAAACCCCTTGTGATCACCAGGGGAGGAATGTGATGTAATCCTGAGCATCAAAGTTGTATTAATTTGAATGATCTTTTTAATTCCAGGTTTTATGTTGTTTTTCCTCATCCTCTATTCTTATTTTATTGAGTTATGTACTGGTATGTCATTCTCAACTCATATGATCATGTTTGGGGGTACCCATTCATGTGATCTTTCACACACCGTTCACCACTTTCTTTTCCCCCTTCCAATTGTGGTGTTTGTGTGGTTCATATTGGTCAATTGAACTCACATAGTCACTATTAAGGTCATGCAAATTTATGTCATGGAATAACAATGAAATAATATACAAACCTGGAAAGCACATCGAATTCTTCATGTGTTGCCTTGGTGAGTTTCAGTTATGATGTCGAACACAAATCACACAATCATCGGCGGTGTCCGGTGAATCATTATGTGTTTTAGACTAAACCCTAGGAGGTATCCTGGTATAAATTCAGTAAAATTTTGGTTTTAGGTGTTACAAACTAGGGATTAAAAGATCATAACCCCATCCCTTGAAGCGATGAAGTATGAGCATCACGAGACTTCCCCGGGTTGATCACATTTAATCAATCTTGTTCATTTCTACTTTGTTTTATTGCCTTCATTTCCTATTTTCATCATTAATCATAAATCCCCCAAGTTTTAAAAAACCTAATTCACCTTCTACTTCCATAATCAAAACCCTCTATTTAAATTAATGGTCTAAGTATTCATCAAGAGATGACCTAGGGTTGCTACTATACTGCAGAAATTCTAGTCAAAATTAAACAACTAATTTGACACGCTCGACAATGTGATCACCAACTCAAAGGTTATCTACAGAACTGGCATAATAACTGACCGACTCATTTCATCAACTTAGAGAAAAATAAAGCTGATATTGATCGCATTGAGAGGAATCTAAGGTCAATATGGGATGATGATAGTTTTTTCATACTGTTGGATAAGAAAAACCAGTTTGCAGATATCATTATAGAACAATAAAGGGTCACTTGAGATAACTCTAGTATGACTTGGATTAGGGAGGGGGATAATATCACGACATTCTTTCAACCATGTATCAATTAAAAAAGCATGCCAACATTCCTAATATTCATCTATAAGAAAGGTATTTCACTAAGGACATGGATGTGGTGGGAGGTATGACTATTGATTACTTAAAATTGCTTTTGGCTGACCCTAATCCCAACATGTAGGAAAGATATGCTGGAGATAAAACCAAACTATTCAATGATATCCCTCAGATTTCTCCACTGTGATTGACATCTCTTTTGAATGATTTTTGAAGGAACCTGAGATCTGGGAGGCAGACCACTCTCTGATTTCCAAGACTTCTCTAGGACTTGATGGCTTCTTGGTTTCATTTTACATTGCATTCTGGGAGATGGTGAAAGGTGATATGACCGTGGAAATACATTACTTCTTTAGAGGAGTGATTCTGCTCTAGGTGGTCAGTTCATCCACTTTTATCCTCATCCCAATAGTGAAGTAACCCCCATCCCTGAATCATTATTAGCCAATAATCTTGTGAAATTTTTTGTACAAGGTTCTGGAAAATATCATGAACAAAAGGCTTGTGTTACCTCAGCCTCAATCGATCTCGGAGAACAAAAAAGGTTTCATAAAGTGTATATCAACACATGTATCCATCTACATGGTTCAAGAATGGTCTATGATATTAATAAGAAAACAACAGGTTCCAATATTAGGGTTAATATTGATATGAACAAATCCTATGATAACATAGAGTGGATCTTTATCAAGAGAGTGTTGAATAGCATGGGATTCTCTAGATTGGTAGTTGATCTCTTATTTAGAGCATTTAGTTCTCCTTGTCTTTTGGTCTACTTCAGGGGGCAAATTTGTGGATTCTTTGAATCCACTTGGGGCCTTGGATAGGGAAACCCTTTATCCCCCAGTCTATTCATCATGGTTCAAGACAAACTTAGCAGGCATCCAGATAAAAATATTCTTAGTGGAAGCATTCATACGTATCGTTGTAGGTTAAACACTGCTAGAATTTTTCACATCCTTTTCATGGATAACATGGTGTTTTTCTTGAATGGTCATAGGGGAAATCTATGAGCATTAAATATTATAGTTGAGAAATATTTAATGTGGAGTAGGAAGTCCATCAACTGGGAAAAATTATTATCTTGATCTCAAAATGGCTCTCACTATGGTGGGGATAAAATTGAAGAGGGATCAAAAATGTGCAAGACGTATTTCCTCATTGAATACCATGGGGATCCAATATCTCTATGAATAATTTTCATACATCATTTTGATTGACTATTCAACAAAATTACTACCATCATTACAAGCGGTAAAAATAGGTTTCTTTAGGGGATGTATTACTCTTTTTAATTGTGTTCTATCATTCATTACTATACATTTGATGTATATTCTCAACATGATAAAGGAAGTGTTGAGAAACATTGAAAATATTATAGAAGGATTCATTTGGGATTCCCATTCTAAAGTGAGGCATCATTGGGTTTCATGTGACAAGATGGCCATGGTAGGAGTTGGTGACATCAATTTTAGGAGTGTCATGGAGGCCATGCAGAGCATGCAAGAGAAATTGGCATGTGATTACCTAGAGGGTAGATTCATATGGTCTAATTTCATTGTTATCAGATATAAAAACTATATGGATAGTTCAAGGGGGGATTTCCCGGTTATAGATCTCGATCTCTCTCTATTTACCTATTCTATAGAGGTAATAAAAATAAATTTTTTGGTACGTACATATCAATTATTAGAATGATAAATTGGTTGGTTCAGTGCTTGGTTTTCCAGGTTTTCTAGCTTCAAACATCTCCTTCTCCCAGGTGAGAAGGTTGAATCCTTTAATTCACACCATTCTCAATAACCATTAAATGAAGACCTTCAATAGTATTGTCATGAATTTTGATCCAGAGAAACTTATCTACATGGGATCTTCATTGGGTTTGTTCTTAGTGAAATGTTACCAGAACATAAACCAGCTACAAGGAGATCGCGATGAGTGTGGAAAACCACTTGGTTTGATGATATACCCAAGCAGATGAAAAAAATTGGTGCCTTTGAAACTGTGTTATTCCTATGGATGAGGTGGTGAGGAAAAAGGGATTATGATTTCTTCTAAATTTGTTTACTACAGTGACCCTATGGAGGGAACAACCAATCACATGTTCTTTGTGAGTGAATGGTATAATGTTATATATCATGGTCTGGGTGAATTCATCAGTCTTACATACAAAAACTTCAATCATGATAATTTTTTCCAAACATGGTTTCTAGGGACTGATATCAATGCACATGAATAGAAGGTAAGGGATCTTCTCATGGCGGTGGGTTGTTAGAGCATCTAGAGTTTGAGGAACCAAAACCATCATGAGGGAACCCCTAGTTCATGTCTAGTCATTGTTTTCAAAACTAGAATTATGGTCACTGATCTGGTTCCACTTTTTAAATGAGCATTATGCCTATTTGAGAGGTCTCGTATAAAGAAAAATCTCAACCTCTTAGTCCCATTTTCTTATCAGGTAGGGATGATGGGTGACATGGATTCCCCTAAATAGTTGATATAAAAAAATCATGGATGGATCATGTATTGACGGTTTCATGCAGGAGGTGGTGTCATCTGTGACCATTAAGGTTTGGTGGTTCTTACATTTAGTAAGGGTTATGGGATGGGGGACTCTATCATGGAAGAGGAATGCATGAGGACGAAAGGTATTGATCTATTCTATTTTCAAAACATTAATCTGGAGGTGGTGGAAACCAACTTGATTTTTATCCATGGATTTCTATAGGATAAGATTCAAATTCCATGGCCCATCACCTACCTCATTTAAAAGTGAATAAGACTCCTGGATTCATGGGTGTCCCTTACTCATACATAGGATAAGTGGAATAAGGTTTCATTTTTATTTTCTTCCTAGGATACCCATGATGAGTAGTGATTATTATTTTCTAGTTTTTGGCCTCTTCCACACACGTTTTTTAGTCTTCTTAGAGTATATTCTCTCAATCATCACTATTTCTGACCGCCTTGAATATGTATTTTTTGAGGTCTTAGACTGCTTGTAATAAAAACTTTAACATTGAATGGATATATTATAATGGTAGTGGGATATTATTTAATGCACACTAAAACATATTCATATATTTATGTGCATACATATTCCCACATGGATACATTAGTTATAAACCATTATATATGGATTAAAGGGAGTGAATTCATTAAATGAATTTAATAAATAATTCAAATATGAGTATGGGTCTATAGTTATTTTGAATATGTTAATACATTGAATACATCCAATGTGTCTCATTAAATAAAACACATCAAGGATGGATATATAAAAGTATGAGATACCTCATGTCAGATAAGACCAACTATATGAAATCCTCCTTATAATATCTTACTCCAAAGATGAAGTTTATCACTATGTTAAGGTACTAAAACCCCTTATGGATTTAAGGATCCTCAAGAAAAATAATAGGATACTTTATCCATTGTAATACCATTATATGAATGAGGCTTTTGGTTTTTACCCTGGTGATCGATATCATGCATACTCCATCAAAGATTAAATATGTTTCTTACTATTATGAAAGAATGCATGTTTATGTTCTTAATTTATAGTACATATTGATTCTTTTGAGGATAAATTGGGAGAATTTATGGGTTTTATTCTAGTAAATTTTATCACATGATTAATCCCTAAAGGAAATTGAATCAATCATAAAAATTATGTGGTATTTTGTGTTTTATCCTTTGGTGAGTTGGTTCAATTCATTTTAAGTTTTTTGGAAGATATAGTCGAGAGACCCCATAGAATTGTAGGGATCAAGGATATTTTTAATAGTTATGGTAGAAAATATTTCAATGATAGTATATGAATGGATTGATTGTTAATAGTAATTTTATGGTGGGTGGCATGTTAACTATTTTCTACCTTGAGGAATAAATTAGTAACTCAGCATGTCTTCTAGCTTTTTGAGGTTAAAAATCATGATTGTGGGGAGATTTTCAATTCCCATTTTTCTGATCATTTTATGTATTTAATTGTATATATTTTTTAGGAAAAAAAATTATGAGCGTAGAATTATATGGCCTATGTTTTGAAGGAAAAAACGAATGATTTAAATATGGTTTGTTTAGACCATTGTGAGAGTCATTTTCAAGCATTTTTAGGTATTAGGAAGATATTTGAAGGTGTTTAGAAGAATTATGAAGTTATTAGAGGAGTTAATAGGGGATAAGGAGAATTTTCGGTTTCTAGGGGGAATTCACAATTGATGAATGATCCTTAGGACCATGAATTCAAGTCATGAATCCTTTAAAAGTACCCTAAAATCTAATTTAAAATTTTTTACACCCTCATTTTATCGTCATTTCACCCTAAATATTGGGATGGTATTCCATGGGATATTTTGGGGTGATTTTATTTCATCTATTTCCTATAGATATATTTACTTTGTATATTTAAATATTGAGTGTTGGGTAAAATCTAAGTTTTCCTTTTCTCTTCCTTGATTAATCTTCTTATTTAATTTAGGGTTTTAATTCATTTGTTTCACTATGACATTGTAAAACCCTATCAATTCATATGGGTTTTATTATAGGATTATATAGGTGTCTTCAAGGAGTATTATACGTGTCATTTCATTATCAATTCGAATCATTATACAACTCTATGAGAAATTTTACATCTTGGTATATGTTAATGATTTAAAAAAATTACTTATAGATTTTTATTAGTTTTTTCATAGGATGGAACCTTAATGATTTGGTGATTCTTCAGATTTATGAAAATAGAATAGTCAAATAAATACATGGTTAGTGGATTCTTCTTCACCTAAATTTGAGAGCCAAATCCCATATCCTTAAATGTGATTTTTTAATAAAATTGGTTTATTATGTTAAAATAATTTAACCATGATTATGAATTTATTTTAAAAAATATATATTTTGTGTGAGTTTTTTTGGGTGAAGATAAAACTAATGGGTTTCCAGGTATATGTGTGAATTCCTAGAAATTTGGGGAAAATTAAAAATTAGTGTTTTAAATGATTTTTTATTGATAGTTGCATTGATTTTCATGGGTTATGATGTTTTTATTTATAGTTTCATGAGTTTCAAGGGTATTATATTTTTGTTTATTATTAAATTGAGTTCCATTGGTTTTGGTGTTTTATATTTATTGTTTCATTGTATTGATAATTTTTTATTGTTCCAGATGTGTTGGCATGGATGTTTCGTGTGTTTTAGGAAAGAGATGGTAAATTATACATGATTGTAGAATCCTTTTATGGTTTGAAAAGGATCATGGTGTTGCATATTTCAGACTTGGGTGTAGGTTCCTTATCATTTTTTACAAGGACTATGGAAGTGGATAATGTATAATTGGGTGTATGTTCCATTTCATGTGAGATAAGGATCATAGTAATGAATAATTCTAACTTCAATGTAGTCTATTTATTATGTTGAAAAAGAATTATATTGGTGATAATTCCTAATTATGTGTAGGAACATTTTTTTGTAACACAAGTATCAGGTGAATATCCACTTTAGTGTGGGTGACTTGTTAGACATTATTGATATGAAATAAAAATACTCTATTTGGTTTTTTATAAATTGAGTGTGTGTTGAGTGTTTTTTGGAAAGGTTAGGAAAGAATATTTTTCTGGATATGGTTTATTCTTAAGATTTTTTATATAAAAATATAAAATTTATTATCATGGTTTATAAAAATTCATGGGATTAATAAATGTTTTATAAAACATATTTTAAACTTCTTTTATTTTTACATTGATGGGATGCATGTGAAGTATTGAGGGTGTCATACTTTTTATTTAACTCACCCCATGCATGAGAATCTAGGTTCATTTATAGATTATGTTTTATTGAGTTTCATTTTTTGGGGTTTGTTTCTTAATTTGATTATATAGAGTACTAAATATTGGTTATGGAGACTAGTGGAGGTTTATTCATTAGTGATAGGTTGGTTATTTGTACTAGTAATTGTTTATAGAATCCTCAACCCTTTTCACCTCTACTATGATCAAATAGGGTTCCATAATCCTTAAACATTTTTCTTTATATTACATAGCCCACTGACCATTATAGAGGGCCTATATGTAAAGTGGGGAGACTATACCCCCTTTGGTACTGATAGCCATAAATCCCAATGAAATAAATAATGTTCAATTGTCATCATAATAATAATCATATAAAAGTAAACATCACAGCTCCATATCATCACTAAGTAAATAACACTCCCATGTTATAACAAAATGAGTAATGGAATTACCACACTACCATACATATATATATAGGACTTCCTTGTGAAGATCAGATACCATACAACCCAGAAATAATAACAATATAGAGGATGATAACAAAACTAGTCCTGATTTTATGTCTGATCCCATATCCCAACTCTATCTAAGATCTAAGGATTATTTATCAATATAAGGTCCCTTTTATCATCCTAGATCACGAACCCAAAAGTATTTTTAGGTACTAGGGTTCCTAGGTATAGTGTGAGTATAACTCAGTAGGCCACCACCAATAGTGTCTCTAAAAAAATTCATTAAATACAAGTTTATGTACAATGTGAAATTATCATAAATTAATAGCATATGGCAATAAAAATAATAAATAGGTCAAAACCATGGGAACTACTTAGATTCATGTGTGTGACCATACCCACTTCATCTAATGTTAGGGTGTCTCTAAAAATATCACAAAAATATTTACTAAAAATCACACCTTGAGTTATACTCTAGGGGATAACATCCCATCATATAATGTAAACAACTCATGGGTAGTGTGTCTTAATAAGTAAGTCATAGTGGTGGGCATATCATCCCATTATATCATATAAATAACTACATGTGAAGAATATCCTAATAACCATGTCATATCAGTGGGAAATTTATCCATATGATATCAATCTATAGTAATCATAGAATCCATAATAAATCACATATGAGGTGTCACCATTTCCAAATATATTATTATAAAAGGTAATAAAATCATTATCCATACATATATCACAAGAGTGAAAACATAATTAGTCTTAGGATATATCATATTCAAGGTAATCACATACCATGTATAATCATATACATAAGATAATATCAACATTTTTTAAGGAATCATTATGAAATAGGAATTACATTCCATTTCCATGGTTAATAAAAAATAGCTGGGAATAATTTCTCACTATCATCACTACAAATTCCTTGTAGGTATTACATTCCATGGTTTTCTGGTCATTTCAACCAATAAAAATGGGTATGGTGTCCCAGTAATGAACATACCAAATAATGGACGTAGTATCCCTCATTATGTATAACATAATATATATGGTAATTTTATACTAATCAATTAAATCAATAACATAAATGGAATATTGTACATATACATAATCAAAATCAAACTATGACATAATAAAAGTCTTCACCAATAATATATAGTAAATTTATATTAAGTTTGGAAAATAATCCAACACACTATAAGTTTGAGGTTGGTTGGTCCCCGCATATCTATCATACTTCCAAGTTCTAACCTAAGGTAATACCTACCTGATTTTAATAAAATATAGGGGAAAGGAATAGTCACTACCTATGCAATTCAAAAAATTCAAAAAATTCTTTATTGAGACTCAAAAGTACCACAAGCTTCAATAATCAAGTTTAACTCTCTCAATTACCTACCTCTGATATATCAAAGGAGTTTAAGGAAACCCATCTAGGACCTTTATATCATATCGTGTCTCAAAATATTTCCCATTGAGTTCTTAACATATAGTTCAACATACTTTAATTAAGTTCCATGGCCATCAATGGAAATTTCATCAAGGTATATTAATGGAAGGGTCCATCATGGACCTAAACATCCTTACCCTAATCAATCATGGTCAAGGGAACAAAAATGGTTTAATTTTAGGTTTATCACACTTGTTTGTGAGACCATATATCACATGTTATATAAAACATGCATAAACCATTGTTAATGGTTAGGTACTACCTACCTTGATACACTTGAATCCTAGACATTAAAGATCTTTAGAAAAATCAGTTTCAATTGAATATTTCCCTAAAAACAATATATATATATATATATATATGTAAAATCAGGAATAATCAATTAAAGACGCAAAAAATGGTGTTAAAATAGTAAATAGATGGAATAGGGATCATAGAAATATTTTAGGAGACTCACTGGGATTGTTGACACTCAAATATGGATACTAACAAAAAATTAGGAACCCGATTAGGAAGAGGAGGAACCCAATGAAAAGGAGGAAAGGATGTGTGGCCTAGAAAATAAGTTAAAACTACTGAAATTAAGGTTTAACCATTAAATATTTAATTTTTATTAATTAAAACCTAAAAATTGCCTAAGAAAAGCATTGATAAGTGACCAAAATGGTCACAAAACAACACCCCTTCTAGTGTTTCAATTCAGTGTGGACCAGGGGGTTGCTGCAGGATGCTCCACCATATGAAAGAATAAGAAAACCCAACCTCCACTACTTAAGTTATGCTCCACAATATTTTGAAACTCCATACCATAAAAGATGTATTTATGGAATAATCCCCTTAGTTTGTGGTGTAATCTATTTCCAATAAGAAACCCTACAAGTCATAATAGATGTATTATTGTGTGATTAACCACCTATAGAAAAATTAATCTTATGTATATTTCCCAAAAGTTACTCTCATGAAACCCTTATCACAAAACAACTCCTCTGTGTTTTGGTGTGACCCTTTAGTTGCTAAAAAAATTTAATCTTACATAATCCATTTCATGGAACAACCCTAATTTTTTTATGCTTAATGAACCACTTATAGTAAAATTTTAGCTTGAACTCAAATAAAACTCCTAAACTAGCCCCAAGGTCCCTATCAACACCTCCAATATCCTAAAACATTGAAAGCGGGTGTTTTAGTGAAAATTATACAAAATACATACCTAATAAAAATATTGGAGATGCAACCACCCTTCCATAAATTAACTCATCCCTGAGTTGCATCGTAGAGTATAATTTAACCTTATTGGTGAAAAGATATAGCCATTATGACTACATGTCAGACTCTCTCTCTAATATATCCTTATGAATATGACTATGATACAATTTCACACATACCAATGTAACTATATGCCCATAAATAGTACTCTTACATGAATCCTTTATACTAATGGGTTGTTCCTTGAATAATACATTAGGTTGTAGTTTGACATTGTCGATGCTGATCACATGAGAAGGATTTTGGTGGTATCTCCTATGTTGGGATACATGAAATACATCATTCATAACATGAACACTATAAGAAATAATTAATATGTATTCCATGATACCAAACCACATGGAAACCTCAAAGGGCCCTACATATTTGGGTACCAACTTTACCTACCTCTCAATACAATGATGTACCAAACATGGTGTCAATTTCAAGGGGATATCAGTCACCGTCAATAAATTTGACAGATAAAAATCGATTATATAATGATATGTGAGTTTCATATCATGTTAAACAATCCATACCTAGAATCACATTGAAATTATGCATCTCTAACATGAGGTAATATCAGAGAACATTATATTTAATTATCATGATGGAACACTTATGACATCTACAAATAACCTCAGATTATTCCCCTAAGGGTGTATCGATAGACATCACCCCATATTGGTACTTCATGGTTTACCCTAAATCACTAGTATACTAGGAATATAAAAATTAATTTGAAGAACCTATATCAAATAAAGAAAATATAAGGGTATATGTTACTAATGTCATACCTAGGACTATCAAAGGTCCCTCATCATGGTCACTAGGTTTCAGCTCGATGATATAAACCTCTATTATCTCAAATTCTCTACCCTAGATCCCTAATATCTAACTACTATGAGGAGATATACTCTACTACCTCTATTATCCCTGAGAATCTCAACCACCAACATAACCTAACCATCCAAATGAGCACCAACTACCACCGGATGGTAACCTACCATATCCAGCCACTGATCCCTGATCCTATCCATCACCACAGCAACAAAATTGCTACAAAGATCTCTAGTCAAAACACTAAAGATGGAATATCTTCTATAATAATTACACACCATAGGTAAATTATTTCACTACATTCATGTATGACCAATCCTGTGCACGAATAACATATCTCCATAGTCCTCCCATGATATGAATAAGAGGAAACATATCATTGGCTAGCTTTTCCATCACTGCACCCTTAATAATTACTAAAACACCTCTTTTAGATACCAAAATATCAACCCCCCGACCCAATATAAAAATGATACTGACTGAGGGTTCTATAATTATCTAGGTTCATCTCTATATTATCGTCTTGATTCATGGCCTCATTAAAGGATGTAAAATTAAATATGATCACTTGATATCGAATTGTATACCTTTGCTCATCCACAAAATAGAAAACCGTAGAAATCCCATCACCCACCATTGATCGAGAAAACTAAAGTAACTCAGTAGATTGGGATTAATATTCTATCATTGATATGTTCTCTTTAAAAATATTTTTTAAAATCTTAATCTTCATTATATCACAATGTCTTGGGAAATAAATTCTTCAATAAATTATCCTAAAAGTCCTTCTAGGGTAGCCCTCATGTTGATGAGCCTATATTTTGAAATCCAACCAATACTTTACTAGTCTCAGAAGAATATATAGCATAATAGTAACCTATATATTAAGTGGTGTATCAATATAATAAAATATAATCTATATATACTCAACCCAAAACTCTATAGTTAGAGTTCCACTATCTCTAAAAAATAGAATTGGATACTACAGCTAAAACTCTCTAGTCAAATCTAACATTGAAGGCTTTCCTCTTAAAACTTTATGTACCACAGACTAAATAACTCTAATAAAACTTCAATGAATCTACTAATAAAGTGTAATTATAGTTTTAACTGGTGTATTTAGCTCAAATAATGGTGGAGCATTCCAACCCTTTCCCACCTAGTGCTCATTCAGTGGTCATTGTAGTGGGATATTATAATAAATTAAAACACATGCCTCGTAATCACATAAATAAAAGATCTTACTATAACATGTAGGATAAGAAGAAACAATAAGAACATCCTATTACACTATACACATACCCCGGAATAGTAGGTGTCTCACATAACCCTAATGACCTCTATAGCCCTGGATACCCACTCACCGGGTTAAAATCAAATATAGATAGGATTGAATTTATCAATTTAATAATAGTAAAACATAATCATGATTCTATAAATTATAATTCCACCACTGAGTTATATAGATAGAAATTATATAATTTTTTGCTGACACTTTAAATAATTCAACACTATATTATAACCAACATGCTAAAACACGGGAAATTATGTGAATTTCATGTGAATCTTATGTGCTAGGAATATTGCATGATTGTATGATCTCTTGAATCCCTAGGAAAAGAGTATAACCATAAATCAAAAATCAATAACATAATGCATCATGTTTGTAAAAATATATCCCAATTATGATGATGAAAACAGAGAACATCAATCTCACCCCGGTAACCAAGACTTTCCCAATACGTTGGTGAGTTATGCCAAGATGTAAGGTCTATCTTAGATTCCATCCACATCTTATCTCATGTATATAATATCAAATATAGTAATAGAAAGGGAAAATAAGGCTCTGATAGAACTTTTATCTTTCACATCTGAGTTTACCTCTATCGTGAACAAACTAGGTTCCATAAACCTCATGCTTGCCTCCATGTACACTAGAGGTTGAAGATTGGTAGGGAGGGACTATGTGTAAATTAGGTTTATTATAAACTCTTTCATGTAGATATCCATAAATCATACTGTAATTAATAATGATAAAGTATCATCACAATAATAACTAGAAAAAAATTGAACATCATATCTACATGCCCTCAGTATGTAAATAACACTCCCATGCTATAAAAAATGAGTAATAGTAATGTAACATAGTTATACTAATGTGCATAAGATATCTCAAGGTTAGATAACATACCAAATAGTCAAGAAATAATTAAAATATTGGGGATACTGTAAAAATAGTCCTAATACCATGTCTTATCCCATTACCCTACTCCTAATAAGTTCCATAGCTTATCCATCAACTACAAGACCCCTTCCCCTACCCAAATCACAAAACATAAAGCTGGATTGGGTATTTGAATGCCCAGGAAGGGTGTGATTACAACTCAGTTGGCCACCACCAATAGTATTCCTAAAAATATACATTAAATACATGTTAATATATAGTATGATAATCTAATAAATAAATAACAAGAAATAACTGCAATAACAAACATGTCACAGCTATGGGTATGACCGAGCCCCCATGGGTGACTACACATAATTCATCCAATTTCAAAGTGTATCTAAATATAGAAAAAAAATTTATTATGAATCATTTTTTGAGTCATAATCATGGAAATAATGTCCCATCATATAAATTAAACAAATCATAGGTAGATAATCTTCATAAGTAAGCCACAATGGTGAGTATAGTGTCCTATGATATCATAGTCTTCAATACATTGGAATAACATCTCAATAACCATGTCATATATGTGGGAATGGAATTATCATGATATAAATCCATAGTGGTAATATAATACCTAAGTAATCACATAAAAGAAGGCATCACAACCTGATTAAATCATCATAAGAGGCATAGCAACCCTGGTCACTGGTAGTTTATAAAAGGTAAAAGTGTCACTAGTCCCATGTCATAACATAATTAAGGGAATCACATACCATAAATAACCATAAACATATAGGAATATCGTCCCCTCCCATAGAATCATCAAAACATGGGAAGTACATCCTACTTCTATGGGTAATAACAATTAATTAGGAAATGGTGGGCATGGATTAGTTTGGTTTGGTTTGGTTTTTACTAAAAACCAAAACAAACCACAATTTTGTGGTTCAATTATTATACATAAAAACCCAAACCATTTATTAGATTTTTGGTTTAGATTAAAAAATTTATTAACCATTAATTTTTAGTTTAGTTCAGTTTAGCTTGTAGATTGACCTATTTTTATGAAGACATCCTAGATATGGATTCAATATATTTTATAATGATTGAATGGTAATTCAAATGGAATTTATACATAATCATTGACATAGTAACAGAATATTATTCTGGACTTTCTATAAAAATAAATTTAAATCATTCATGGTGATTCAAGATAAAATATAAAAGAGGGTTCAGATTATGGAATCAATGCATGGGATGAGCCGATAGAAAACTAAAAAATTATTTTAAAAAAATAGTTGTGGTTTGGTTTAATATGTGCACTTTAGATTGGAACTCGAACCAAAATACAAACCATAAGGGTTCATTTATTCTTCAACAAAAAATAAACAAAAAACTATTAATTTAGGTTAGTTTGGTTTGGTTTATGGTTTGGATGAGTTTAGTAAGTTTTTTCCCACCCCTAGTCCCACTATTATCACTACCAGGGTCATGTGGTCATTTCATTAAATAAACTGATGGGGATATTTTCCCATAATAATGGGAATAGTGTCGTGGTCAAAAATATACAAAATATTGGGAATATAATCCCTCATCGTGTATAATATAATATAAATGGGATTTTTATCCTGATCAATTCCATCAAATTTATAAAGTGTAAATAGTTCCACATATATAATAAAAATCACATTATGGAATAATGGGTAAATCAACAATATGTAGACAATTTACATTAAGGTTGGAAAATATTCTAATACACTATAAGAATAAGGTAAGTTATTCCCCACATGCCCAACCTATATACATTATTTAACCCAAGGTAATACCTATCGAATTTTGAAAATTGGAGGGGAAAAGAACCCGCACCTTCTATGTAGGCCAAGAAAACCAAAAAATATTTAGTAATACTCAAAAGTACCCCAAGGGTTAATATTGAAGATGGCCTCTCAAAATTACATACATATCTTATATCGAAGGAGTATTAGGGAACTTATCAAGGTTCTTTTATATCATAACATTACTAAAAGGATGCCCCATTGGATTTTGAGCATATATATCACTAAACTTTAATTCAAGTTCATGTCCATAAGTGGATATGTCATCAAAGAAGAGAAATTGAAGGGTCCTCTACTGCCTTAAAAATCTTTACCCTACTCAAATGAGGTTAAGGGATGTAATTTCAATTAATTTTAGTTCAATATCACATAGCAGTGGAAATGTATTTCACACATCACATTAAACATGTATAAACCATCAATAATGATTTGAAACAAGCTACATTGATATACTAGAAGCCCACTCATTGAAGTTATTAAAACAAAGTGACTCTAAACAACGATTTCCCCAAAATATGATAAAATTACTAAAATTAAGGTAAATTGATGAAACATACTAAAATAATGTTATAAATGACAAATATAAGGAATATGAGACAAGTACTTACTATTGGTGACTCGTCAGGACTAAAAAAACTTGAATCTATCCATTAATGAAGAAGATCCCAATGTGGAAGAGAAGTAACCCAAGGAGAAGGTGGAAAAGATGTGTGGCTAGTAAAAAGGGGGAAATCTCTATCAATTAGGTTTTAACATTTTAACATATAATTTATTAAAATATAAAAAAATGAACAAGACAAGCATTTTGGTGTTACCACAATGGTAAAGGACAATGCCACTTGTAGATTCATAGTGCGACATAGCATATAGGGCCACTGCGCAATGATCCACCCCATGTAGGAACTAGAAAACACAACCTCCCCTTCTCAGGTCACACTATAGTGTGATCCTCCTCATCAAAATACAATTCCTTATCAATGTTTAGGGATTCAAATAAAAATACCATTAGGTTGTGATGTGATTCCTTTCCTCTGAGCATGCCTTTGTAGTAAAACACATGAATTGTGGCATGGATATTCCCTATAGAAAAATTAATATTATATAGATCAAATGTTACTCTTACAATCCCTATTTATAGCTCAAACACTATTCATTATAGTGTGACCCTTAGATATATTTAAATTTTTTATCTAAAATAACCCCTCATCAAGGAGTATCCCCTATTTGTTGTGGCATGTTGAGCCACTTAAGGAAAGAATTTATCCTAATCTTAAGGCCAAATACTGAAACCAACCCTCAAGTCCCCTTCAAACACATCTAATACCCCAAAAACATTAAAATAAACGAGTTTTTTGTAAAAAAAATATATTTAATTTATACCACTTACATGTACAAGATGTTATAGTATTTGTATTAGGTATTTAATTGAATTTTTTTACATATAGTGGTTTGTATTCATTGTGTTCCTAGTTTTCCACTATGTATCATGTTCCACAATCATTTGGTTGATTTTGGATTAGGGTTATTACACAACCCACAAAAGTTTTTTGTGGGTGTTTTTATATATATTATAAATACTTTGGTTACTGGGGGTGGTGTATAGGGCTAATTAAATTCTAATTCAGCTTGGGTCTTGGTTTGGGAAGTTAGATCGAGAAAATATGTCATAAAAATAAATATTTTAAATTAGTTTAAAATTATTAATATGTATTTATTTATTCATTGTTATAATTGGTTTTAGAATATGTGTATTCCAAGTAAATGGAATCTTGGATTTTTCATGTGTGTGTTTTCAATAGAATTAGGAATATTGAAGTGTGGTTTTAATAGACACTTTTTGTGGTTTAGATTTATTAAATGGTTTTGAAATTGTGATATATGTTTTTTATTGGAGATATAAATACAATAAATTATTTCCACTTTAGTGTGTTATTCCCTAACTCATGAGGTGGAATTGATTAATTAGGATATATTTCCAAGTGTTGGTTCAGGGTTGGGGTGATTATCTTCTCTTGGTAAGGGTTACCCAATTAGTTGAAATATGTTTCATCTAGCTTATGGGTTTCCTTTTTTTAAAACAAAAATGGGGGAATGGTTTCGTTTTCTTGAAATAATTTTATTTATGAAATCTTTAGTTAGTGGTTTTATATAAAGTTTTATATATTTTTCATTCTTTAAATGTTTTTATTATGTGACATTGGCTATCATCGGTGGATTATGTTTTCATAAAATGCATGTAATTTAAGTTTGTTTTCACTATAACACCCCAAAATTCTATAAGAACATCATTTTATTAAATAGATTATGTCAAATTAAACAAAGATTTTATCTTCCAATACAAGTAATAATGATTTTTTTTCATTTGATGCAATGATAAATTTCATTGATAGCTTGCATTACACTCAAGACCAAGTTTTACCAAACAATAATATACTACTAATGTTATTATTTAATATGATAGTTATCGCCTAGCCATTTGAATATCAAAAATGTAAAGAATTAAATAAATTATGAAAAAATATATTTTACACACATTTATTGGTTATCTATATAAATCATTTAATATAAAAATAAATGCTTTCAGAAAAACTATATTTTCTTAAGAGATGGTTTTATTGCGCTTGGAACACATAATTTAAAATAAATTTTGAACAATTTTAGAAAACTTATATTAAAAAATAAAATTAATTTTTGAAATAAGGATATAAAAATTATCTTAGGGTGAATTATTTGTGTTTTTTTGAAATGTTTTATTTTTTTGATGAATAGTGAAAAATATTGATTTTTAATTGAAAACTGCTTTTTTTATTTAAATAATTTATATTATAAAATTATATTTTAAATTATTTTCTAAGTAAAATTAGTTAAAATTTATATAAATTAATCCAATTCATGTCATTATAATCAATTTCATATTGAATTTAGGTATAAAAACTTTGTAAATTTTTTAGCATTTTCACATTAAAAACCGGCTTTCTCATCACGTCTGTGAGATTTATTTTAAATTATTTTTTGCCACTTATGTGATTTTAATTTAAAAAATGGACACCATATTTGTAATAAAAATATTTTATAATTTATAATAACCCCAAATTTATTTTTTATCAAAATGATTAGTGAAAAAAAAATTAAATTAATTATCGTGATTAAGGTAAAAATGAGTTTACCGAGGGATTAAAATTTAAAATTAATGGAGAAATGACCTAGAAAATTATATACCACAAATTTTATAGACATATATAGACCTAATATATTATATTATATATAATTTACCTTTATTGTTTTGTTGTTACATGAAAAAAAATGTGGTTGGAATTCACTCTTTCAAAAGAATTACATGTGTGCCACTCACCCCACTTATAAAAATTCACCCCCTCTACGACTCTCTTCACACTTCAAAACCAATTTTTTCAGACAATAACTGCCAAAATAACTTCCTAAATTCCATCCCCTAATCCTATAATCCATATACTGGTCAAAAATAAATCCTATAAAAGCTTTTGTGTAAACCTAAGAAGGATACCCAAAGAAGAGGTGATGTTCTTTAATGAGATTATTTATTTTACTTCATTCTTCACCTACTTAAATTTTTATTATAACATGAAGATATAATAAACTAAGTATATTTCATATAAATATACTATTTTTATAATAATTTCATGACCTAAACCCCTATCTAATTCCATAAAATTGGTTACAAAAGAAGTGTTTGTGTGTACAGCAGACTACTGTCTCGCAAACTGATGTCATTCATTTTTTCAATTCCACCTCTCAAGGTTGGGTTTGATGATGGATATAAATTATATATATTATATTTATAAAATATTTATACCTATGGGTTCACTATATCAATTATTTATTTTTACATTCCATTCCATAGGAGATTCGATAACACCACTCGTGTGTATGACGGACTACCGCCTCGCGAAGCAATGTGATTCGTCTTTCACTAATGCTTCATATGGAAGGTGATAAAGATAATGTTAATGATTATATATTATATGTATATTATATATATGAAATAATTATGATATTAAATAAATATTTAACATTTTATTATGATAATATATATCATTTATTTTCTTTTCTTTTCACTCACGTAAATATGATAACATCGTTCATGTACGTATGGACTACCACCTTCACGAAGCGATGTGACTCACTTTTCATCACCACACCAAATGGATGATATATATATATAAGTATATAATATCGTATTAAGTATATTATTATAATTATTTAAAGTTAAAGTATTACTTACCTACTTTCCAAACTAATCAATGAAAAATGGAAAGCATTACCCATGTGTATGTATGGCCTACTGTCTCCATGATCGTAATATACTTCATTTTCATAACTATAATTCATGATTAATTTTAAAAGTATAATTAATGTATATATATTATACTTATTTCTTTATTAGTATTCATAAGATGATATAACTATATAATATTTTCAAGAACAGAAACTATCATAACAAAACATGGAAGAGAAAACAAGACAATTAACAACCAAAACAATGAAAATAACAAATGATTATTAACAAATAAGTAATAATATTTTATAAAAGAAACATTTATGATATCATAAATATTAATATGTTTCAATAATAATTTAATAACATCTTTAAAACAACTATACATGAGGTTAAATCATGTTCAAACAAAAGGAAGCATGAGGTAAGGGTTTCTCGTCTCACTTTTACTTTTGTGAGACAAACACCATATTCACCACTTATTTCTTGTATGTGGTGTATATACTACCATTATTTTATGATATTTCATGAATTAATTTATCATCATGGTATTTAATGTTTTATTTTAATTTATTTATTTCAAACAAATTTTATTAAAGTGTAAAGATTTTAATTCGCAATCTCATCATTATTCGAGATGGTTTATATTTACATTTCTATTAAGAAGATTATTTGATATTTCTATCCTAAAATCAATATATTTTCTATAATATAGTTATTCATGATATTTTCAAGTAATAAAACAATTTTTTTATTCGTTTTTACTTAAAATAAATGAGAATTTTTTTAAGAAAATATTACTTCATTTCTCTCTATGTTCATTAATCTATTTTCTTTAAAAACCATGTTTTTTAAAAATCATTTCAAAAATGATTTAATTTTTTTATTATTTATTAAACAAATTTTTACCCATTTTTTCTCTTTACAAATTTTTTTCAAAGGAATATTTTTTTATTTTATGATCAAGTCACTTTTCTATCCTTTTTATAGTGCAAAAGGAATATTCTTTTTAACTTATATGATATGTATGGAATTACCCACTGACAAGACCTTAATTTATTTGAATCTTAATTTTCAAATTTTCAAGGTTATTTTTAAATATTTTTTTCCTTATATTCTAGAAATACATATTCTTTAAAATTTATTTTCAAATAAAAAAGTTTTCAAAATGTTTTATGTTTTCAAAAGTGAATTTCAAGATGGAAAATATATTTTCCTCAGGAATATTTTTAAAGATTTATTTAGGTTATTTATATTCATAAATGACAAAAACCCTATACCATTAATCTAATGGGTAAATATTTTAATTTTATCTTACTTATTATTTCTCTATATGGTTTATGATCAGTTTGATTGGGGATGTATTATTTTGATACCACTCACTTTGCTATTGATGGTATATGATTATGTTTATTGATTGGGGAACATATTTACAATTCAAATTCAAGTTTTTAATATGAATATTTATATTGATTATGTTTCACCCATTTTATATGAGGAATGCATTGGACTTAGTAAGTGATGGTAGGGTCCTGGTATATATTATCCCTAGATACATCAGTAAGTTTCATAAGACCAACTAGATATGGTTTTGGTGGAGGCCTTACCCATTTATTAGATGTTTTGGAAATAAAACTAGACAATATTAGAAGTCTTGGATAAAGACTTGATAGTATTAGATGTCTTGGAACGAATCCTATGTGGTATGTTTTAGATACCATCATTATGAATTCTATAATTATGAATTCATTCACTGATATTCCATGTGATTATTCAATTAGTTAAAATATCCATGGTTAACTTTTATTCTCATGTGATTAATTATATGAAATTATTTGATCACCTTTTATTCCTACCATATTATACTCAAGTTTTTAATTTAATGTCATTTGTTTCAGTTATTTTCCTTTCCTTTTTATTATTCTTTATTTATTCATAGCTTCCATTGTACGATTACCCTTACTGAGTATATGAGCTCACTCCTTTCTGATGTTTTATTTTCCCTATGATACGAGGAAGTATTTTGTGATTGATATGAGAGATATGCTAAGGGGAATAATTGTATTATCAAAGAATATTATTTGTTTTTTTTATGTTTTAAAATTTAGTATAAATTTAAATTATGAATCTTATTTACCAAGACTAATAAAATATTTTGTCCTTCTAAATGTGATTCCATGTATCTTATGGAAATGTAATAAAGTACAACATCGGCTCTGGGAAATTGGGGATGGGATCTCTACAGTTCTTATTAGAGAAAAGTTAGTAGAAACCTTGGAAAATAGATTTAGGAAAAAATATATTAGGGAATATAACACTATGATATAATTTTAGGATAAGTATAGAAGAACATCCTAAAGTTTTGGTAAGGTAGAAATTGGGTGGTTTTTCCTAGAAATTCATCTCTATTTAGATACTACATGTGGATTTCATTATGGTATAGATTTTTTTAGGGGTAATAACTCTGAAAAAGTTTCATTGAGCTTGACTAAAGCATGGTCGTGGAGGTGGCTATCAGCAGAGAGGTATGGGAGTTGGGCGTGGTTAATTTCTTGTAGTGAAGGTAGCATAATTAGATGGACCAGAAATAGTTAGAGGAACAATTAGTTTATCATCTATGTTTTTTAGTTCTTTTTTTTATTCTGGAGCTTCTCACTCCTTTTTGGAACCCACTCTAGTCTATGATTTGGGACTAGACGTAGAGAGGCTTCCCATACCCCTAGTGTTGACTACGCCAGTCGAAGGCCAAACCAGCTTATTTGATGTGTTCTAGGGATATATACTGATGATAGGGCCATATTAGTCCCACGTAGATCTTTTAATGCTTGAGATTAAACCCTATTATGTCATCCTTAGAATCAACTGGTTGTATTCTATGTATGATTTTATTGATTGATTTTAGAGGAGAATCAGGTTTTTGGATATGGATGGTTAGTGTGTGGTTTTCATTGGTGAGCAGAGATTTTAGGAGGGTATTAGACATGTGGAGCCTCTTATTTACTTATTAGGTGAGCTGTTAGTGGAATCAGGGGATTCTAGGTTGGTAAAGGTTCCCAAGGTTGTCAGAGTGTTCCTAGATGTTTTCTTTGAGGAGGTTTTGAAACTACACCATTGACGTGACATTGAGTTTGTGATGGACTTGTAGCCTGGTGCTTCTCTAATTTTGATGGATCCTTATTGGGTGGAACCCTATGAGTTGTAGGATTTTAGGATTCCGATTTATGATCTAATGAATAAATGCATCATCTAGCCTATTTTGTTTTCATGGGGTGCATCAATGTTGTTCACCAAGAAGAAAGATGGTATTCTAAGGTTGTTCATAGACTATAGAAGGTTGAATCAGGTAACAGTCATGAATCATTACCCACTTTTGAGGATTAATGATCTTTTCCACTAGCTGAGAGGGGAGAGTTAGTTTCTTAAGATCAACCAACAGTCTTGATATCACCTGTTAAGGGTAAATAAGGGGGATATCCCGAAGACTGCATTCAGTTGTTGGTATAGTCACTTTGATTTTATTGTCATTTCATTCAATGTTATGAACATGCCAGCCATGTTCATGGGTATCATGAACTCCATGTTTCATGATTTCCCAGACTAGTTAATATTTGTATTCATTGATGATATCTCGATATACTCAAAGTCAGAAGAGAAGCATGTTGAGTGTCTCTGAGCTGACTTGTAGGTTCTTCGACACAAGAAGCTCTATGGAACGTTGTCCAGGTGTAATTTTTGGACACGATAGGTCCATTTCCATGTTCATTTGGTGTCTCAGTAGGGTGTGGTAGTTGACCCAACAAAGGTCGGGGCAGTTTTTTTTGGGAATCACCCAATAATGTGGTAGAGGATCGTAGCTTTCTTAGTATCCTAGGCTATTATAAGAGTTTTTTGTCTGATTTATCTCTATTGGCATACCCATTGACTGCATTTACTATGGAAAGACCAATATTTTGTGTGAATCGATCGATGTCTGGCAGAATTTAGTTACCTGAAGGGGAATTTGGTCAGAGATTCAGTTCTTTAGCTACCATAGGAGGTTATTGTTTGAGGCCTTCTTTGATGCATCCCATCAGGGCTTAAGGTACATCTTGATGCAGTAGAAGGCAGTGATTTCTTATGGTTCTAGTTAGTTATTCCCTCATGAATGTAACTATTCCACCCAAGATCTAGAGCTATATTAAGATGTGTTTTTGTGATAGTTATGGTGAAATTACATCATTGGGGAGAGATTTTTAGTATTTGTGGATTACAAGAGTTTGAGGTATATCTTTTCCCAATGTGACCTGAATCTATGACAGCAGAGGTGGATGGAGTTTCTTTAGGACTATGATTTTGAGTTATCCTACACATATGGAAGGGGAAATATCATGGATGATTCTATGAGTAGTAAGTCTAGAAATTATGTTGTTCAGGATTCTATGGATTCTTATAGAGAAATGAAAGAATTGTTGGTTTTCACTTGAATGCAAGGGTGGTCGATGAAAGAGGTTTCATGTTCCAGATGATGGTGTAGTCTTATCTAATGTAGTAAGTGGAAGAGTCTTTGTGGGGAGGCTCAAAGATAGAGGTGATTCATGATCATGTTGTCCATGGTGATGCTCTAGAGGGATGTTCAAAGGATAGTAATTACTAGATGTTGTTCTAAGGAATGTTGTTTGTTTCATTAGAAATGTGTAAGGGAGTTCTTAGTGAGTCCCATAGATCTTAATTGAAAGTAATCCTAAGAATTTATAAGATGTACCATGGATTTATGTTATAGTTTTGGTGTCTTAGTATGAAACAGATAGTTTTATTGTTTATGGAAAGGTTCTTGGTTATCCAACAGGTAAAGATAGATCATCTTGTTCAGGGCAGTTTTTCGCAACCCTTGGATGTCCCCGAGTGGAAATGGGATAACATATTGATGGATGTCATCATAGTTTGACCCAAATATCGGGGAGGTTGTGATACTATATAGGTGATCATGGATCAGTTGACCATATCAGACCACTTTAAACCGATCAAGGAGTTAGGTGTGGTGGATTCTTTGGAAAAGAGGTACATTGATGAGGTGGTGTGGTTTCATGGAGTTCCAAGGTCCATTGTCTTGGATCAAAATGATTTTTTACTTCACATGTATGGAGGGGATTATATCATTATTTTTTCACTCGATTACGCCTTATCACTACCTTACATGCTCAGAAAAATGGGCAGACAGAGCAGATTATCTAGACGCTAGAGGATATGTTACGGGGCATGCATCTTGGATTTTGGGGGATCTTGGGTATGAAACTTTCCTTTGGTTTAGTTTTTTTATAATAACAATTATCACTCATCCATTGGTATGGCACCATTTGATTCTTTATATAAAAAATCATTTTGTTCTTTTTTTTGCTGGACTGGGGTTGGGGAGGCAGCAGTTCTTGGTCTTGAGGTGGTGAAAAGCACAACAGAAAAGGTTTAGTTGGTTCGAGATAGGATGAAAGTGGAACAAGACCGGTAAAAGTATTACGATGATAAAATAAAGGGAAACCTAGAGTTATAGGTTAGAGTACATGTATTATTAAAGGTTTCCCCTCAACTTGGGTAGTGGAGATTCAGGAATGGGAGTAAGATCTCACCCGAGTTTGTTGGATATTTCAAGGTATTGGGTTGAGTGAGAGAGTTGGCATATTAGTTGGTGTTTCCACCATGTCTAGGAAGTATCCATGATATTTTCCACATATCTCATATTTTTCAATATCTTCATGATGAATCCCATATCATTGAATGAGGACAGTTTGATATTGAGGATGACACAACCGTTGTAGAGACACCAGTGGATATCCAAGACTATAAAGAAAAGGTGTTGCAAGGATGGACCATTCCCTTGGTTCAGGTAATATGAATGTATGGTAGCTTAAAGAAGGGTACTTGGTATCATGATACATATATGTGATCCTAGTACCCAGTGTTGTTTTGGGTTTTCACTTTTCTTTCTTTTCATTGTGATGAGTTGTTTAGACCTTGGTGTTTTTTGAGATGTGTTGTTTTTTCCATTGATTTTATGTATTTTGTGTGATGTTTGATGATGTTCCGACATGTGAAAAATGTATTATCTGATTTTTAATCAAGTCACATTCTACTATGATGTGATTAAACCCATGTAGGTGAGTGAGTGTCGACCAAAGAGGATAATATCTTGACATTGAGGATGGAATTCCTTTATTCTTATGTCCATGATAGTATAGTTGTTTAGATTTTATGATGATTTTGGTTAGTAGGATTTATTTTTGGTGGTGTTTTAGGTGTAATGATATTTTTTATAGATATCTTGAGGGATGGTTGTTTTGACCCGTCCTAACTTTTCTTCTAGGTTGGTTTTGAATTCCTGCGGGTGAGAATAGATTGAGAGGTGTCTGATGTAATGGACCAAACCTTTTGGCCTATTACTTATCTAAAAATATTATGTTTGAGGTGTCCAAGGGTATTCTGGGGTGTTTTTTTTACATGTGATTTATTCCAATGGTGACTCGTTCTGGTAGTGACTCATCCTGACAGTGACTCTTCCAAGCAGAATATCATTATGTCGGTAACTCATTCCAACAGTGACTCATCCTAGAGGTGACTCATTCTAGAGGTGGCTCATCTTGGTGGTATCAAATCAAGGAGGTGGATCATCCTGGAGGTGAATCATCCTATCAGTGACTCATCCTGGTTGTAGCTCATCCTGGTAGTGACTCATCTGGCAGTGACTCACTGGCGGTGACTCACTGGAAGTGACTCATCAGGTGGTGACTCAATAGTTCTGAATCACTAGTGGTAACTCATCTAGCATTGACTCATCTGGTAGTGACTCATTGGCAGCGACTCGTCTGGTATTGACTCATTTAAATAGTTTTCAAAATTTCCATAATTTTACAATTTTTACAGTTTTTCCCTTATTATGTTTATTTTGATAAGAAATGGGTCTAATTCCATATTTAAGAGGCTTTCATTCTGATTTAAAGGATATAGATCATATCTTAAATTTCTCTATGTCTGGAGTCTTTTAAATGGTCAAATTTCATGGTTTTGTTGAGATCTTCCTTTAATGTAAATTCAAAACTGTATTTAATCTCAAACATTCATGATCTAAACTTTCTAAAGAAAATATAATTCCTCCTCCCTTTCTGTCTAGATTTCTCTTGAGACCAGATGTCTCAAATCCTTCTTCATATAGAATTCATGTAACTTGGTTTCTGTAGTTGGTTCATGTTTCCCTGTAGAGTTTACTATTGTATGTTCTCCCTTGATTTTGCTGCAAAAGGAAGGTGTTGATCATCTTTCTTCTAGGTAGTATTTTCAATCATTTCTATTAATGTGTATCATGATAGATATGTATAAAAATGTTTATCCTTATGAATATATTATATTTCAAATTATGAAAGATAATATAATTGTTTTAAAATTATTACCAAAGGGGAAGGGGAATGTGATATTTGGTCTTACTTTTTTATTGATATTTTTATTGATGTTTTGAATTTTATGGGCTAATTACCGACTAAAAATCATGTCCATTGGGGGTCTTTGTTTTTGCACTAGTTAATGGTTTTTGGAATACATGTTGTTTGGTTTCTTACAAACACATAATATGTAATTTAATAATTATGTATAGTCAGTTAATAAATTAAACTCCCCAATATGTAATGGCTTATGTGATGACACCCTTAAATAAAGAAGTGGAATTTAGTATTCTTCCCTTTGAAAATATAAAGAAATTTTGTGTTTTGGTATGATACACGATGTGTGTGGGGGATGTAGTCATGATATGGTTGAGTGGAGGGGTTGAACATAAAGGAGGTGGTGTAAATTGTTATTGGTTGTTTCAATGTGTTTCTTGCTATGTGTTGTTTTTTAAGTGCCAAGTTGGTATGGATGGTGAAATGAATAATAATCATGAAGTGTAATTATTACATGATATTGATTTAAATGGAATGTTTAATGGATGAATTGATGATGGGATTTAATTAAAAGTCAAACTACATGTTTAATGGAATGGGTCAGAAATAGAGAATTTGGAAAAATGGATTAATGGTTGTTCGAGACTAAAATATAAATTTTGGATTATTTTTTTGTTGTATGGTATTATGAATTTAGTATTGGAAATGGATGTGGGGGACCTTGTGATTTGGTTGGTGATCTACTTGTAAACCTGTAGGTGGGTATTGGGTGGATTTATATGTATGTATGTATAAATTGATTTTTTTCCTTGTGATTTTTATACACACCCCACCCATATCGAGAACCATGTGTTGACACCCACATAGTAATGTGGGAGGGTTTATTTCCCAAAATCCCAGTGGGATGATGGATTGCTAGCCACCCTTACTTCCATGCTCCCTCTTCCAAAAGATAATGCTCCACGTGTCTTTATGTGAGTTATGATGTGTGGTCCAAGGTGTCTTTGGGATGAGTCGTGGTGAGTTTCCCCAAGTATCTTCAGGATGAGACGTATTTTGTTGTCCAATGTGTCTTCAAGATATGATGTGTTGTGATGGACTAGGTTTGTACAAGAGGAATTTTTTGTGAGGTGTGTCCCAGGTTTGTGTGGTAGGGATGTGGAGTGATATATTTAGAAGAGGTGGGAGCATCAGGACATTTTCTGTTGTGGTGTGAGAGCGACTAATCGGTGGGAAAGTGGTGTGTGGTACCCCATCATCGATGTTCTTTATATTATATCATATTACTTGGATGTGTTATTTTCTTAGTGATCCATTATGAGGTTGGGGTTATATTTAGTATACCTATTAGGTTTTTTTCGGTTTTGTTGTTTTTTTACGAGTGTGTTTGTATTCTCCTTCCACTTGTGCATGAAAGAATTTGGTTTTCCTACTGATTATACTTGTATGATCACCCAATGTATATAAAATTTGTTTTTAGGTTTCTATGAGGATTATATGGATCGTTTTGGTCATTACTAGATCGTTAATTTAGATGGTTGATGTGTTTCTACTCTAGTTTTAATTTACAAATTATATTAGAGACATTTTATCTGCATCAATTTTATTTACACTTGTATTGTGAGGTGATTTTTTGTTTTCTTATATACATTTCATGGAGTTTATTGTGGTTGATACATCATATCTCTCGATCTTTTTTACTTATAAAGGGTAATGCTTCCCATATTGTGATAATTGTAAACCCTTGGTGTTAGTCACTAACCTGAGGCCTTCTAGAGGTAGGAATCAGGGGTCATTATCTCTCTCCCTTGATTGTGGTATATTTAGTGAGAGGGGGTCCTGAAATAGGACCTACCTTTAGAGAATAAATGGATTAATACTTCATAATTTGAACAAGCATGATATCAAGATTTGGATGAATCAACATAACATATTTCTATACTGACTATATAGCCTTCCCACTAAGACTATAACTGAAAATGTTATGGGATCCTCGAAGCTCATGGATATCTAATATACCTTCGATAAGGGATACTGGTGGTCATGGTAGGTAATAAACCTATATTCAAGGTGTATAAAACTTGTCGATTCAGATAGTAATTTGGTTGCATCTAAAAAAATCATGCCATGCCATCAAGCATTCATGCTAAGAAACACCCAATGGTGGAATGCTAGTTTTGGTTGATTCTAGCTAGGAAGGAAACTATAATTTATGTATCATTTCCCTAATTTATTTCAATTTTTGGATTGAATACTAACAATACTGAATCATGGATTCACTCCTATACTTATGGTTATTTGGTGAGTCCATGGCCCCAATTTAAAGGTCTTATATCCGAGGGGTTGGGGATGATAAAAACTTCTAACAAGAGGGGAAAAGTCTATGCAAGAGAGTTTCCATATATCCTATTCAAATAGAGAGTTCAGAAAAATGGTGGCTTCAAAAGGGGCATCCTCATCCCAAGTACTAAGAAAATAAGTGAGGCATATCAATTTTCCACCTCCTAAGATCCGAACAACCTCCCTGTATATAGTTCCACACAATGTCATGTACCGAGATATTTGGAGGGAGTGGGTATTTTGGAAAAATAACTCTTCCACCTAGTATTCTTGGATGTAATTTCAAATGGTATTTATTTTTTTATCAAGCTTCATCATTGTTCATGAATCCCCACAATATATCTCATAAAAACAATCCACATGAAGTAGAGTCCTACCATGGGTAACTAGAAGTTTTTATGCATTCATTGAAATATTTAGATGTCCCTACTAATAAAATATCATTGATGATGGGGCTGGAGTCAAGTATTGGGGATAAAAATTATGAGAAACATTCCTCCAAAGAATATGTAATAAATTTTGCATACAAGGGTGTGATATTTTTTTACCAATATTTAGAAAGTTGTTAACTATATATTTCCCTTGTTGTAGGAGTCAAAATGTTCCCCATTAATTATCATGTCCCTCATATATGATGTTGAAGGTGTATCTAATATCTTGAGTGACTATTTAGAGATGAGGATAATGAAGATGACGTATCCCTAGGATTTATGGACCATATACATGTGTTCAATGCAAAAAAATCTCAATTTATTCCATTTCCTCAACCAACAATACCTTATGTGTAACTAACTATGGAAGAAATTCAATGGGGTTAACAAGTAGGACTATGAGAACATTTTCATTTCTTAGTACTTTAAGGTATCCATTTACTATATTTTTATTTTATGTTGTGTTTCCTTTCTTAAAAATAAACATAATAATTTTCTTAGGTGTCAATTAATACCCTTTAGTGCTAGAAGTGTTAGCTTTCCAAGGGAATGACACTTCAGATCTCCCTAAAGGGAAATCTGGTGAGGCCACAATGGGTGAAACCCAACAGGGACTTGAGTTGGTCCCAGATCTGAACATTTTAGTAACTTATCTGATTGGTCCAAAATTTCTATACAATATTATGGATGTTGATAACTTTTTCATACATCTTGAGTTTTATGTGGTCAATTTCAAAGTTTCATTACAGAATGTATTCCATTTGAATAAATACATCTTTAATTCTTTATTTTCATCAAATAAAGTTGTATTTTACTTTTGTATATATCTTTTCATGATTATACCCTAGAAACAATTGGGTTAGAGAGGCCTCTAGAAACCATCATTCTATTTGAAGGGGAAACCTGAGTGGCCCCAAATTTTTTGCAAGGGTCACAACTAGAAATCCTCTCTATTTTACATCATTTTTTGGAGGTCATGGTTATGAAAATTCCTCAAATTAATGGGAGTTTTACTTTGATAGATATGGGTAGGTGTCCAAAACCTTCATTTTTTGGTTTAATTCCACAGTATTTATTGGTTAGTGTAGCCTTTGTTATGAATGTTAGCAAACATACTGTTGAAATAGTGGGTTCCCTAGACCCAACTATGAAGAAATTTTGATTACCATGTCATGTGTATAGTTAGATATTCATGATGTTATCTTACCATTATTATGTATAGTTTTCTGCATCCACTATTATAACGGTAATTTCCAAAGATTAACTGTCATATTGAGAGGTTATAGCAGATCCCAGGAAATAATGAGTACATCGAGATACAATGACATTGATCTTAAAAATATGTTCTATATTATAGATACATCTTACTGACTGGACATAGTAGATGTCTGACAATCAGCTGTTGGGGGCTCATAAACATTGAGAATTTTTCTCATGAAATCCACACTTGGTGATCTCTAGTATTTATATCGTGAGGAAAGACCCTCCAAAAGTAACACCACATGTTTTGGGTGTCATTGGTTGTTCCTATCTATGGACATGTGTATTGGTCTCCTGACTTGAGACCGTTACCAATGCATACTATTTGATTGTGTACTTTGATGATAGATGAAAACCATGGAAATGAAGTCATGGCGAGGTAGTTTGTATTGGGTGCACCGTAGGTGGTATGACATTGGCTGAATGGTCAAGAATGGATTTGTCACTTCCAAGTTTAGGAAGGTGTATATCTCAGGTTTGGTGGATCAAGATGGTGCTGCCTTCATAAGTCTTTGTCCAAAGTAGTACAATGGTAAATCCATCTGGATATATCAACAAATATTAAAGAATGATAAGGATGATGACACAAGAGTGCGTCCTGCTTTATGAGATATTTAATGACAATGAGATTATAGTACACAGTCAGTGTTCATAGGTTAGTAGTCATTTCTATGACTATCCTTATCTCTTTAGGGGGAATGATGGGTTGCTAGACTCTAGGACTGTGGATTTTATTCACTGCTATCGAGGTATGGGCCTAGAGGGTCACACACAATAGCTTATTCAAGAATCCGTCATATTCAGTCGAATAGGTATATGGACATAGTGGGCCCCGCCATGGGGCCCGAGTGTTGTTCAATTTATCGATCATCGATGAATTAAATAAATTAATTATTTTTCAAGTTATGAATAATTGTGATTGAATTTATTTAATGTATTTTCATGTTTATTAAATACAATAAAAGTATTGATTGAAGGAATATTACTTTAATATTCAAGGTTCGTTTAATATTATGCGGGACAATGAGTCAATTTAAATGGCTCTGGTTTTATCACGTAATACATATTTTATATATTACAAGAATGTGATAAAATAATAAATAATATTAGCACAGTTTAGTTTGTCAAAATTATTTATTAGTGGACATTGAAATAAACGGGGGTCAGAAAACCCAATCGGGTATTTTGGAATTTTACTATAAATAAGAGAGGAGGCTCTCTCCCTTAGTGTGCAAATCACTATTCACTCATTTCATGGAGTGAAACCCAGAGCCTCTCTCTCCTCCCTCTCTCTAAAGATAGAATCTCTTGATCCATGGATATTGGATAAAGTTCTTCCTCAAGCATTGAAGATATATCGATGCGGTGATCATCGAGATATCAAAAGCATTGTCGGATCACCGCGATAGCACCTGGAATTTGATAATCTACATTCAGTGAATATTTGGAGTATGTGTGGATGATCTAGAGGGATCCTTCTTTAGATAATTCAAGTGATGATCGCCATCCACTAGTTGTAGTTGACCACGGCTTCAGATTTGAAACGGGTATGTTTATCATTTTAGTTTTGTGCTCTTAACTATTTATGTGATATCCTCGGACCTCTCTGGGGCTCGGATCGTCAGCGTCAACAAGTACCATCAATATAAAGATGAAAATATTAAAATCCCTAGCCCACCGACTTCTACTGCGAGCCCCGAAACCTAATAGTGGTATCAGAGAGATCGCATAAATATTCTAAGACAAATAAAATTGATTTGCATAAAATTAGGTAGAGAGTTCAAAGACGGTCCCAGCAATTCGAACCACATGTCGATCCAATGTCGAATGACCATGTTATGGTTAGTTTAATTTTTCATATTGGATCGAATATGTAGTTTGATCTCAGGTTCTAATTTTTACTTCATCTTGTTGAACTGATTATGTTTCAATCAGTTCATCCGAAATTAATTTTATTGTGAAAATTGTAAATTTTACAATTTAGTAATTTGCATAATTTTTTTATAATTATAATAATATTTAAATTTATTATTATTATAATATAATAATAATAAATCATTATTTATTTATAATAATTTAATTATTATTATATTAAAAGGCTATAGATATACCTTTAGTTTTTGTGTGGAAAATTTTGGAGGTGACTACAAAAAAAATGGAAGACTTCCTAAGAAGTCTTAATGAAAAAAATAAAAAATAAAAAACCAAAGAAATGGGGGCCACAGCTAAAATGGAAAAAGGAAAAAAAAGGAAATATGGGGTCTGAGCGGACCCCCTTGGTGCTCTCGTGGCATGGTGCAACCCTAGCACCCCCTCCATGGCTCCTCAGCAACTCGTGCCGACCAGCAGGAGGTTGCGCCGCCCATCCCTCTCGGCTCTCCTCAGTAGCACAACAGAAGACCGACAGGCCCCCCGCACAGTAGCCAGCCTCCTTTCCTTGCTGCATCTAGCCGCCATGCACAGTAGGACCCGGCCGCCCGTGTCACCCTTTGCTAGGGTAGTCGTCATAGTGCAGGAGCCCACACGTAGCACCTGCCTCCTTTGGTATGCCTTCGGGACACCTTCATGCTGTCGATCGGGCGCTTCCCCTAGCTGCGACCACCCTCCTTTCTAGCGCTAGCCTGCAACCTCTTTCGCAATGACCAGGGGCCGCACTGGCCAGAGTCCTAATGTCTGCCGCCTATTGAGGCCGCCTCCCGCTCCTTGCGTTGGACCATGCATCACATCCTTCCCCTTGTGGAGGCTCGCTGTCGATCCACCTAGGCATTGTGCAAGGCCTCTGCCACCCTGAAGTTTTCCCACCTCCCGATGCACCGCTTCCCTCTAAGCCCACTGGTCCTTCAACCCCCCTCGGCCACCCCGGCTGCCCTTTTCGGCCCACTGAGCCACCTCCTCAGGCGCCCCGCAGCAAGACCCGGTCTCCTACTCAACGCGACCCTGTGAAACCATGGCCCGAACCAAGGGAGGTAACTCACCAAAAAACATCTATCCAAGGCCTTTAGTGGGTCTCCCTAATCCAGAATGGGTTTTAGCGGACCCTCTAGGCCCAGAAAACCATGAACAGGTTTGGCCCGACCTGTTACAGGTGTGTGCAGGTCCAGCGCAACCCGCAACGGGCCATAGCGGGTGTTTTGGGAATGAAGTTAATTTCAATTAATATAATTAATTAATTTAATTATGGAATTAAATTAAATTAATTAATATATTAATTGTGGTTTAACATAAATAAATAAAATTTAATACCAAGATAAAAATAATTCAATTTAATTATTAAATTGAATTAAGTTAAATTAATTTAATTTTGGAATTAAAAATAAATTATTTAAAGGACTGATAATTAATTAAATTATTTGAATTTTTAAATTCGTTTAATTTAATTATATAACCCTTGTACTTATTTAATGCATTTTAATTTTATCACGCATTATTTTACCCGCATTCTGGTCTTGAGCACTGACCCATGTATGTCGCATTTATTTAATTAATTCTTTTAACTGTGTGCGATGATTGTAAGTAATTAAATAGAAGGCCTTCTTATCATCTTTCATTTTTTGGGTAAAATTTATAAGGGCATGTGTGCCCAATTCTTACCCGATTTCCATTTATCCCACTAGTCCCCCTAGTTTGTGTGGGAGTATTGTTGTACTTCGGACGAAGACAGTGAACGATGTGGACCCCTCCAAGATGAGGTTGTGTACGTTGATCAAGATGATGCAAGATGACATGTAGACCCCTCCATTAATAGGTGGTACTCCATGACGTGACATGGACCCCGCCAAGAAGAGGCAGTGCACGACGGTGCATGACGGCACGTGGATTCCACCAAGACGAGGTGGTACTCCAAGACGTGATGTTGACCCCACCAAAGCATGAAAATACTCCAGAAGACAAGTGGGTATACAAGACAGAGGCTAGCAGCATTATTAGTTAAGCATCAACTTAGGTACTATGCCCTTAGGTTGTTTAGATGCTCAAGACCAATCGGGTAACAGTTAACCTTTATACATTTATTTATTATTTTATGCGTTTTAGAACAACGGGAAAATACATAAAATAATAGACAATAAAATGCCTAATGAAGCGGTGTATATTTTCCTATTAATGTTCATTTGTGATCATGACAACATAGATTAACAATTTTAATATAAATGTATTACATTCATCGAGAGAGAAAACCAATAAAACCCTCAAAGAAAATATTATGTCACAAACTACCTTCCATCATTCAAGTTTGAACAAAATCGGGTGTTCGAGGTGCCGATCATGCCTTAGCTGAGGTTGCCTCTTACTAATGGGGAGTTATTATTCATGTGGTGGGTCGACTTAACTAATATTGCAGCGAAGAAATATCCATATCAATCTTGTTGTAATTTTAGAGGCAAGTGTTGAGTAAATCAGTAACTGATTTTTGAAGCTGGGACTTCACTCAACTGATCAAGGAACAACGAGTTAACACAGTTGGCAAACCAAAATCATAACTTGGACCCTGCGAGTAGTGGAGTAGCCATAGCTTGTCGACTATGAAGGAGGTTCAGGGATCTTTACCAGTAGAATACTGAAGAGTGTTCCGATTCTAGTATAAAGGGTTCTTAGAATTCGAAAAATTAGTGGGAGACATTCAATGATTAAATTAATCAATTATGTCTAAACTAGTAATCACATTAAAGTACAATATACTAAAGTTTATTTGTATAGAATGGAAAGAAATACCACAATAAAACTGCGATAAATATTATAAAAATTTAATGACTATACTACATAAAAATTTCCAAAGAGTAGTATAGGTGCTTGCACACATTATTATTATATCGGAAATTCAAGGTGCTTGTATCCCGACCTGTTAAGCCACATCAAGAAGTGAGGGTGTAAAACTACTAAGAAGAGACTCATGAATCAAGCATATGATTATTCTGTTATAACGCTGTCATCAAAGTCTGATGTTAGTTGTGGTCTCTACATCATGGCATGGATGATGTCACATGAACTCTCATCTCCAAGATGTTTCCAAGGAGAAAGTGAAGCATGATTTGAATGTGATAGTCACACTCGGTTATTGTAAAGTGAAAAACAGTTCACATTCATTCATGTCATCCCATTCGTGTACCTTTTACTCTCAATTACTCTAGTTTCTTTTAATAGTACAAACGAATCGTATAGATTAAGTACTTAATTATCTTTATGGTAACATTCACCAAGTAAAAATAATATTGGAGACAACACCATATTTTATTCTTATGGTGAATAAATTGAAAGACAAGAAGGAAAGTCATATGGCATGTTATGAAAAAAGAACCTTCATCATGTCCTTCAAAGAAATGTGGTTGGTTATTTAACAGGAGGTTATTTACATCACATAATGAAATAAATTTGTGGAAGTTTAAAAATGCAATGAACTGAAATACCAGAAGCAAGGACCAGCTTCTCGTTCAGTTAATATTCATCAAATAAAATAATTGTTTTCTCACATAATTCTTGGGTATTAAAATACAATATGATTTTCACATATATGTATTGAAATAAAGTAACCAAGTGAGTATAGAAACATTACTAGGAGTGAAGTGTCTTCTCCAAGCAGCTAAGAAAGGGTGATTCCTAAGTCAGTGGTGAGAAACACATAACTTTATATTGCCTAGTAATTGACTCGAATTGAACAAGTTGTTGAGTATAACTAAAAACATATATCTCATGTGCCCATTTTGACATAATGAGACAACATTCCATGTTTTTGGAATGAATGTTGTTTCTGGTAACATAATCAACAAATAGTTCACTTCTACTTGAATCAAAGGTAATACATGATGAATATAAAATTGTAAGACCTACCCAGTTGTGTCAATATGATTCTTTTTCAAGTAAAAATAAAATTTTATTTCAACTATATACCCAATATGGTATTTAGGCTCGGAATAGATAAACACCTTTGGTATTATTGACATCCTTAGTTTGGAGAAAGAACCCTTTAGAAATAAAGGTATTCCACAAATCTTTCAGGATTAGTTCAACAAGAGATTGTAAACTATTCCAAAGGAAAGAAAGAGGTAAATATACTTCAAAATATTCCTTTAAGTTATTATGGAATAGTGATGTATATGTTTGGTATGAAGATATGAGTTGCTTCAGTTCAGCATGTCGAAGAATATATTTACCAAAAAATCATCGATCATAATAATGTAGCATGGATTAATTTTTAAATGCATGTTACCTTATCTATATAACCATATTGATGTTCATAAGGAGGATTGATGACAATGTCTTACATGGTTACATAGATCAAAAAAATGTAGTGTGCAGCAATTTCTAAATGCACATTTTATACATCAAAGTTGTGATGTAAGTATTTTCAATGTTTCAACCTGCAGTAACTTCAATTATATTTCATGACGTGATTTGAAAATAATGGCATAAAACCATAACCAATATGCCAAATAAAATTACAAAGGGTTATCATATGAGTCATAGTATGATAAAAATCCATTATTCCATAGATCATGTATTAGGATGCAAAGAGTTTGTTAAAAACTAACACGCATCAATCTGAACACATGGTGCATCTAAGTAATTGTCCTAACAGTTTCTTAGGATATTACATAAATCCCTAATATAGAAAATATGTAGTCAAGCATTAGACTACATTTATATACAAGGGTGCACATATCTATTAGAGATAGTGGGAGCTGAATTGACTTGGACTTAGTCAATGATCGAGATACAAAAATGGTTGTCATAGGGAAAAAGATCCACAAGTACATGTGGAATAGGTATGTTCCAGTGACGCATATTGCATAGGAATAATGAAACCAGGGTAATGGTTTTATATTCACCGTGTTCGGTGATATATTATTCATTAAGAATAATAAATCCAACAATTAAGCAGTATAAGGAAATGAGCTACGATTTAAAAGATTAACTAAAATTCAATAATGGATTCCATGTATCAAATTGAAAACGGTGTTATAAATTGAATATTGCAGTGGAAATTAAAATGAGATGATACATGAATGGTAAAATCATGGTACCAATAAGGATCTATTGGTTATACCAATTCATTATGCCTAAATCCATTATAATTTTACTTGTCATAGCTATCTTCTAAGATCATTCTATTGATCTTTGGATTTCAAGATCATATTTCATGGAAGGTGTCTATACGACGCAACTAGAAGGAGATGATGACATCATACAACGCCAATAAGGGTTGCAAGTAACTGAAATCCAATTCTGGATTAATATAAGCAACAAGATCTTAGAGAATTCATTATAAATGAATATTTGACTTTTTTATACCAAAGGTTAGTTGGAGTACCAATGTTTTCTAAATGAAATATGTTCGACAACATATGGAAAATAGGTATTGGTCTTACAGTTTGCTAAGACTAGTTTAAAAGCAATTCTTCAATGATTGACTTAAAGTAGAAACCTAAGTTATAAGGAAAACAATATACTAAGGTAAATTCATAGGTTGCTTGGTCCTAGTCAATCAGACATATAGTGACATTGTATTGAAAAATACAAGTTGGAACATTCGTGTTCCGAATTGTTTCCAATGTCACATGGATTAATCTCTCCAGGTCGACATGTTCAAAACATGGGAAGAGATTAAAGTTGTGAATTGATACCATATGCTTCAACGATGGATCAATCACATATTCCATGTTATGTACAATAATTGATATTGCTAGAATATTCTTTATTGTTGGTAGATTTCAATTGATTCCAGTAGCACTGCAAGTGATTCAGTCAGAGCTATCATCTTGTACTTCAGAAATTACAAATGATATGTTCTTGATATATGGAGAAGAAGGTATACTAGTTATGGTGGGATACAAACTAGTAATATGTAGATCAATTTGATCTAGTATCATAGTTAGGTAAAGGCGATGAGCGAGTCAAGATCATAAAAGCATGTGGTAGTTGTACCTACAAATACCGAGTACGTTGCAGCTTATAAGGAAACTAAGAAGCAGTTATCAGTTGCAATGATTTGTTCCAGTTCTTGGATTCACACCTAGTGAGAAAATTATTATCATAATGTAAATTATGATGTTCTTACTATCCAAGTTGTCAAGTTATGACAATTGACAAAAGCAATATACTCGGGGATACCATATCTTGAGAAGTTTTACTCAAGGATATGAGGTCACATAAAATAGATATGCCACATGGAAAAAATGTGGCAGGCCCAGCAGTTAAATCCATTACTCACTAGAAGCATGATTTTATCATGTGAGTAGCTAACAAGTTTGGTTATCAAGTTGGATCTAGTGCAAGTGGGAGTGTTGAAATACTGGGTTCCCTAGACCCAACTATGAAGTAATTTTGATTACCACGTCATGTGTACAGTTAGATATGCATGATGTTATCTTACTATTATAGTGTATACCTTTCTACGTCCACTATTATAACGGTAATTTCCAAAGACTAATTATTTTATCGAGAGGTTTTAACAGATCCCAGGCTATAATGAGAACATCGAGATACAATGACATTGATCATAGAAATATGTTCTATAGTCTAGATACATCTTACTGACTGGACACAATATATGTTTGACTATCAGCTATTGGGGTCTCATAATCATTGAGACTTCTTCTCATGAAGATCGCACATGGTGATCTATAGTAATGAGATTATGAGAACATACCTGCCAATATGAACACCACATGTTTTGGGTGTCATTGGTTGTTCCTATCTATGGACACGTGTATTGGTCTCCTGACTTGAGACCATTACCAATGCGTACTATTTGATTATGTACTTTGATGCATGATGAAAACTATGGAAATAAATTCATGGCGAGTTAGTTTTTATTGGGTGCGTCGTTGGGGGTATGACATTTGTTGAATGGTCAAGAAGGGATTTGTGGCTTCCAAGTTTATGAAGTTGTATATCTCAGGCCTGGTTGATCAGGATGGTGCTGCCTTCATAAGTATTTGGACAAAGAATTACAAAGGTAAATCCATCCAGATAGATCACAAAATAATAAATCAAGATAAGGATGATGATACAAGAGTGCATCCTACATTATGAGATATTTAATGACAAAAAGATTATATTATACAATCTGTGTTCGTAGGTTGGTAGTCGTTGCTATGACAATCCTTATCTCTTTAGGGGCTATGATGGGTTTCTAGACTCTACTCATGGTCTATGGATTTTATTCACTACTATCATGGTAAGGGCATAGAGGGTCACACACAATAGTGTATTCAAGAATCCGCCCAATTCAGAAGAATAGGTATATGGAAATAGTGGGCCCCGCCATGGGGTCTGAGTGTTATCCAAGTTATCGATCACTGATGAATTAAATAAATTCATTTTTATTAAAGTTATGAATAATTGGGATTGAATTTTTTTTAATGTATTTACATGTTTAGTAAATATAATAAAAATATTAATCGAACAAATATTATTTTAATATTCAATGCTCATTTAAAATTATGTGGGACAATGAGTCTAGTTAAATGGATCGGGTTTTATCACGTAATATATATTTTATATATTACAAGTATGTGATAAAATAATAAATAATATTGGCGCAGTTTAGTTCGTCAAAATTATTTATTAGTAGACACTGAAATAAATGGGGTCTGGGGAACCCAATCAGGTATTTTGGAATTCCACTATAAATATGAGAGGTGGCTCACTCCCATGGTGTTCAAATCATTATTCACTCATTTCATGGAGTGAAATCCAAATCCTCTCTCTCCTCCCACTCTCTAGAGAGAGAATATCTCGATCCATGGAGCTTGGATCAAGTTCTTCCTCAATAATCGAAGAGATCTTGATGTGGTGCTCACCGGGATGTCAAAAGCATCATTAAATCGCCGCGCTAGCACCCAGAATATGATGATCGACATTCAATGGATTTTTAGAGTGCATTCAGATGATCTATATGGATCCTACTTTGGATCCTTCAGGCGACAATCGCCATAGACTAGTTGCAGTTTACTGTAGCTTTAGATTTGAAACAAGTGCGTTTATCATTTTAGTTTTGTGCTCTCAACTATTTATGTGAGATCCTCAGACCTCTCTAGGGCTCGGATCGTTGGTGTCGATAAGCACCATCGATCTGCTGGTGAAAATTTTAAAATCCTAGGCCCACCTGCTTCCAATGCGGGCCCCGGAACCTAACACATACCGCATGATGAGGGGTCTACAAGTAGCATTAATTTTACATTAACAATAGAGGAGGATAGGAAGGCACCATGTGACTTCATACCACACCCTTTAAGAGTGATCAAGAAAGTCCCTTCATTTTTTGGTTTTCTATTGGAATATATACCAGTTCTAGTGATTGATGTTTACTCGGACATGGAAGAAACATTATTCACTTAGTGACAGAAATAGTGAGTGTGGAGAAGGGTTTCCAATCTAATTTTCAACACTCTTCTTGATGATATGGGTGACCAATTAAGTCATCTTCCATAGTTGTTCTTCAACTGGGTATTTGGTGGGTATTATTACCACTGAATGCATAGTGTCATGAAGGATATTGTCCAGTGATGGGAATAAGGACATATAATGCAACAACTAATTTTATGGGAAAAATAAAGGCTCAGTCAATCATTCTCTATGCTAAAGAAGATAAAAATGAGTCTAATTACATGGAGGTTGTTGTGGAGCACCAATGCCTAGGGAATGAAATTGCATTAAAGTATAACATCTTCAATGGAAGATAACTAACACCAATTAGAAATTAGTGGATCACCAAAAATTATTTGAATAATCTAATGAGGGAAAAAATAATGTTGTTTTTGAGGTGTAGAAGTTTTAAAAAGGAAGTTTAATCCATAAGTATGGTTGAACTTCATCATAATATAGATAGAGACTAAATAAATCTTAATGAATTCCAAACTTTTGTAAAGATTATCTTGTAATATTAATATTATTTAATATAATAGAAAGAAACTTAAATATTTTGGATTATCATTTCCTTTCTCTTTACTTTTAAATTAAAGAAGACAAATTTTGGTTTTTAATCCATTGTCAAATTCCCTTCCTTTTTTATTTATGGATGCTTGTGAAACCTTGATAAGGAATATCATGTTAACATGAATGTTCTTAAACATTAAGTTTAGATAAGTTAGGTCAATCATAATTTACAATCACTTGAGTTAATGATTTTTTCTCATAAGCGTGGCTCATGGATGAATATGGACATGAATTCCACCCCATACACTATAGTTGATCAATTTGGATGATTTTCTTCTATGCATGGCTCACGAATGGGTATAGGTAGAAAAACAATCATCATACACTAGATTTGGTATATTTTGATCCTTTCCTCCTAGTAATGTCTCAAAAACATTTATAGGTGAATATACCATCAATTTATACTAGATTTTTTCTATATGTATTGTTTACTTCTAGGCATCGCTCCGAGATAGTTATAGGTAGAAATACCATTATCATACACTATATATGGTCTATTTGGATAATTTTCTCCTTTCCATAGCTCTCATATAGGTATAGGTAGAAATAAATTTTATGTATACTAGAGTTGGCACATTTGGATGACTGAGTTGAGTTAACATGACAAGTATTGTGAAGGGGTATTTTGAATGAATATTCCAGTGCTCAAGAGGGTTTGAATGTGAATTCTCTAAAAAATTTCCTAAACAAAGGGGATTAACATGTATAGCTTGAATTCTGATGGGGTCATATTTTTTACCCCACAAGCTTTGAGTATCTTATTTTATCACCCTAAATTTTCATTAGACCTCATATTGAGGAGGCCTAATAGGATCGAACTCATCTTTTTCTTAGGGCTCCCTTTAACGATTTTTGAAATAATGGGTTTTGAATCTTTTTCATTTTAGATGCTCAATATTTTTCATAATCTATGTAAGGTACACACCTAGTGATTAGAGACTTGAATTTTTCCTAGGATTCTCTTTGTGGGTTTTCAATGTGGTGAGTGTGTCGGTTTATATTAGCAATTTTTTGTTATGAAAATCAGACTAATGGGAGATGATGTTTAAGGTCAAATAAAATGGATAATATATTTCTATATTTTAAAATTTTATATTTATGACCAAAATTGAGGTAGTATATATAGTAATATGTGTGGAATATAATCTATGTGAACTAAAGATCTTATAATAACACATTCATGAAACTTTAAGGAGTGGGCATTGAGTTTCTAGTCAGGATGATTAAACCATTGTGTATTTATGTTTAGGGTCACGTGACATGGAACATTGTATCTAATAAGAATTTAAAATAATAATATCTCAACTCAACACATTTGGATCTCCATGGGAGAAACACACCCAGATCTAAATGTTTATAAGAATAGGATATCATAATCATACTTTGAAAGTGGGAATAATGTATGAATGTGTAACATCGAGGGTATTTAAATCCAATTGAATAGTTGGGTTATGAAATGTGTAAATAACATTATAATAATATATAAATCAATGGTAAATGAAGACTTATACGATTAGGTTGTCCATTATTAATGGCATAAAAAATTTCCACAACATCAATAAATAGATCATTGGGTTATGGGGACCCTTCCTCCAGGACCAAAGCATCCCCAAGGGGTTACTTTAAAAGATCAAATGTCATTGTGTTTTTCACCATTAAATGGGGGTTTGTTTAAATAAATTAATCCTTATTAATAGTATTGTTATGAATGGTAAAAATAAGAGAATTCACTTGATGTTGTGGGATTCCAAGAGTAGTGATGATTCATACATCAAATATATGGATTAGGTTCATGGAGAATAAAATATTCAAGAAGAGCACCCTAAATGTTATGCCACTGTGTATTGAACACATTATTGGGGTGATAAAATATATCTTGAGATTATTGAGTACATGGTCACATAGTGGAGTTAAATACTCAATATGATGGGAGTTCATTTTCATGAATGACAATATACCTATGGAATAGTTTAAACCAACTAGATGGGGGAAAGGAATATTTTCTATAACTTTTTCCTAAAAACTAGGGATGAAAGCTTAGTGAGTGAAGAATTGAATTTTGATAAAGCTTCATTTTATTATTTTTCACTCTAAAAATATTTATATCTCTTCCACTAGTAGTTTAAGGTCTTGTATTTGGGACCATTCAGGACTAGAGTTTAAGGTTTCACAGTTTTTACCCCCAAGGTAAGACAGTTTAGCCAAAAATATCTAAGTGAAGCCTAATGTGAATAAAAAGAGAAATTTTAGAATAGATTATATCATATGGATTGCACTCAATTTATGTTCATTGTTATTAAACCAATAAAATCAAATATGGTGTGTGACATGATAGTCTTATTGGGATTCCAAGGCAAGAATACTCTAACACCCTTTTGAATAGATAATGATGATGTTGTAAATCATGATTCAAGGTCTATGGATTAGGGTTGATGACATGGGACACACAAGTAAGGGTTGAACATCGAACAAATTTGAATTATGGGTTCCTCTATGATGTTATCCGGGTATACAAAGATTATTGTACCTTTTCACAGAATAATAAGCCTTTGGATGGAAATCTAGATTGGGGGAACATAAACTCGATCCATATAAGGGCGTGTATGAATAATCGAGAAGAGGATTCCCCTAAAACTAGAAATTTTAATTATTAATATCCATGAATTTTTTGTTGAAATATTACATACCTAACAAAACTAGTGTGACTTATGGAAAGTAATGTTCAGAAAAGGTGTTGGAGGCATCACAGACTTCAGTTAACCATGGTTAAACTATTAAATTCCTTTGGAAATGAGTGAGAGTGGATGATTATCTGGGTAGATTGATGCCATGTGAAAAGACTCATGTCATGTAGTTTAAATTCATGTGATAAAGAATAGGGTATCATGTAGTTTAATATCATGTGACAAGGACTTACACCAAATAGTTTAACATCATGTTACAAGGATATACATATAGGGTACTTTACACATACCTAAATCATGGGTGAGACGCAAGGGACTCATCTTAGTTTTGGTCTCAAAATGTCTGAAATTTATGACATTGAATATCCAAGGAACCTTATGAATACACCCAAGGTGATGCACTGAGGTGTGACCCACTATATATATGGGAGACCCGAACACCAGGAACTTTTGGGTATGAAAAGAGATCTTTACCATGGCATAGAATCTCATTGTCATGTTCTTCTACATGGATATATATCTCATTTAGTGTAGTTGTGTCATATAAAATGATCCTTCATAAGTGGATTAAGTTCAAGTGGGAAGGACCCAAATGTCATGCAGTTTGACATCATGATATCATGAAATAGGTTTTATCTATTTTAAGGACATACGAAAAGGTATGTTGTATGGGGGATTTGTAGAGGATTGACTCATATATAAAATGATATATAAATACTTCAATTTTGAACCCATGGAGGTGGGATGTTTTTGATCTATAGGGAGAAAACATAGGGATAAAGTGTGTTTTTATGTGAATTTATGACTTGGGAAATAACCCTTCTGTATATCTAACTCATATAAAGTTGTGAGGAATTTTTAGTAGAAAACTTTATGATAATAAATCTAAAATGGGGGAAAATATATAAACCCAAATTTTACATAGGACATGGAATATTTATTGATCCCCACATAGTTTTTTTTTTTGAGGTTCCTTCTGCATGGGTTGGGTTCATGTGAAGGGGAATACATTGTTCTTCATTAGAGTGGATTTCCATACACTAAGGTAAAATGGGGTGTTATCTTTGTCAATAGTCATGACCCAGCCTATGAAATGAGATCCTAGAATCACTACATATCCTATAGGGATGGTAATATATCCACACATAGTTCTTAAATTTTGTTTCCTATATAGATTGAGCTATTATATAGGGTAATAATTTTTACGATAGGTTCATGGACGAATAAATCAATGATGAAAACATATGAATAGATATATATAATATATAGTAGAGATGGAATATCATAAAGATAAAGATAAATTCATGAAAATATATTACATGAACCTGGATCTTGTGTAAGAAAAGGGGGTCTTGCTAACAGAACATCTCAAAAGGATTCGGAGGACACATATGAAAGGTGTTGTTGTGAAATTTAATTTCATGAAACCATGATGAAACTCCTTTCCTTTTTTGAATGGTGAACCTAAATTATGTCAACCAGAGTGATTCTCTAGGACCTCAAATCTCAAGAGATTTATACTCAATGTGATAAATAGGGGATATTCAGGATCTCTCTTTTTTCCCCTTGTGTAAGCATGAAGGGGAGGAAATGGAGATGTAGGGTTCATTTTTATTATTCACTTTCACAAAGGTATTGTCAAATGAAAACATATTTATCTTGGAATAGGTTAAAGGTAGTTAGGAACCATACGCCAAGAATTCTTTCATGGATATGGATCTCATGTAAGAGATTTAATCCATACAAGGTATGTCGTTATGAGTAGTTTAATGTATTATAAGGTTGATCAAGTGTTGTATATTTTATCATCATGTTACTATGATGGTGTCATGTAGTTTAACATAATGTGATATAGATAGAAGTCCATGAAACATAAAATAATATATATAATACTAGGCTGATCCCAAATTGGGTGATTGGTGCACGATGGTAGTTTTCACTATTCAGGGTTACATGAGCTTGGGACATATGAACCTTGGGTCGAACAATAAGAGATTTATATTAGGGAAAATCCCATGGATGGGTCCATGGTAGGAAATTTTGAATGTCACTATGTATCTTGTGGGGACAGGAATCAAGACATATATAGTTCTTGGAAAGTACCTGCATAGATCAAACTCATACATGGGGGAGGGGGAATTGGGTCTAACCTTAATGTAGTGCCAGTAAGAAGATGATATGTTGATGAAAAGTATTAAAACACTAAGGTGAGAGAGGGTTTTTCTTCAGATTTATGGTTGGGAATAGGTTGGGAGACCCAAGAATCACTACATATCATGTGAGGATAGAAATAAAGACCCAAAAAGTTATTATATGGAATGACCTCTACATTTATTAGGTTCAAATATAGGGGGAATTATTTATTGATGAAATTTGGGGCTGGGCTGAGGATAGAAGACCTCGACATCACTTTGTATCTTGTGGGAATAGTAATCAAGCTACATGTAGTTCTTGAAGATAAATTACTCACATATATAAATCTCATATGTGATGAGAGGTGTGTTTTTTTAAATTTAGATAGACTGTTACCTTAAAGCTTACCAGTAATCAATATAAATTACCTACTCTCCCATGTATATTGATTTATTTTAAAAGAAAATGGTCATTTTTTCCTTATTGTTGTACCTGGACCTAGGATAGGGGATATCATCATCGCTACATGTCTTATGGAGATAGGAATCAAGACACACATAGTTATTTTAATGAAATTACCTTGTATAGTTCAAGCTCATGTGCAGGATAAAAGGGAACATCTATTTGATGCATGGATAGACCTAGTATAGTATATTATAGAATCACGACATATCCTCTGAGGATCAAAATAAATACACACATAGTTCTTTTAGAGAAATTACTCATATAAATTAAACTCGTTTGTGTGGATATATGATTTTTTTCTTTATGGGATAAGAAGACCATGCAGATTTAAGGGTCTTTCAATGTAGTCATGACCGTCAAATCCTTAAGAAATATAGACAACCCCCTGCATAGATCACGCTCTTACACCAGGGAGATTTTTTCTATTTTTTTGGATGAGAGTAGAATAACATATTTAAATTTCACTACACATCTTGTAAGGGCAGGAATCAATCCATATATGGTTATTTAATATGAATTCCCTAAAAAATCATTATATATATTTGACTCATATTCATGGTAAAATATTTTTACCATCAGTCATAGGCATATTGTGTGTCATGGTCATTTACATAATCAAAATCTTATATAGGGGAGAAAGGGGACACATAGAATGGACCAATATGATCATTTTAGAGTCATTTAGGGTATACTTTTAGGGGTATTTTGTTTAAGGTCATAATTATTGGACTAGTGTATGCTACAGTTTAAGGCCTTGTGATGATGACCTCTACCGCATAGTTTAACATCACGCAGTTAGGAAATTTTTTACTAATAGGGCATCATGCAAAGTATTTCTTGATAAATATTGAATTTTTTAGGGAGTGATGTGTTCTATATACATTGTATATAGGGATTAAGATCCATTAGAATAGACCTTGTTTATAACATAGGGACCCTCCTACTTTTGTTTCAACTTGAGTGGTTTCTTCACTAGTATCATTGGGGTTCTCCGGGTGAGAATGAACTCTCTCTAGAGAAATAAGTAGAGGAAAAATTTCTTTTTGAAGGCTCACAAAATCTAGTTGTGATGAGCTTCTAGGTTGTGCAATGTGTGAAAAATCTTCTCATCAGGCCACTCTAATTCATCAGGCCACTTCTATGATTGATCATTTTCTAATATATGTCCACATATAAAAAATATTTGAGTGATTGAAATTGAAATCCAATCAATAAAACTACCTCTATTCCATATACATGATAATATGTGGTCTCATACATGGTGTTGTGAGTCATTGTGTGATAAACCCACAAGGTAAGTAATATTTCATCTAGAAAATATTTTCTATCCTTATATACTATATTTTAGATAATTTTTTATATATTCTTATTGAAAGCCTATTTCTATCCATTATTCATTGTGTGATAGTTGGATGAGTGTTTAGATATGATATTATACTCTAGATAAATCCTTTTCAACTTAGAAGAACAAAAAATGGTGTTGTTTTATATTAATATCATCTGAGGGGAAAAATATAGTGATAATATTATTCTTCAGGAAGTTGATGGTATTCTTAGTCCTAACATCCTTAAGAGGTATACACTCTTCTAATTTAGAGACAAATTTAGTGGTAGTAAGTATATACTTGAATGGAATAGATATAGTTGGGGGATATGGTCCCATGGAATCTATTCCTTATATATAAAACAACAAAGTGTATCTAGAAGAATGAAAAAACTACATGGGTTAAGATATTAAGTTGTCATGTATTAGAAAATTATGGTATTTATCGGTGATCTATATATAATCATGTGTCTCCATTGGATAGATTTATCCAAGTCTCCTAATTAAAAGGGAAATATTGATTCCTTACTGATGATCACTGAAAGAGCATGCATGAGCCTACTGCATGATGAAAATGGTCTCTCCTACTTCTATTAATCTGAGGAGGACCCCATAAAAATACCATTGGTAAAATAATTTCTATTTATTTGAACCATCGTGGAGGATGAAATTTTCAACTCGATGTTAGATTGGTTCCTTCTTTGTTTAGTCTGATAGAAGGGTCCCACTTTAGAGATGGTCTAAAATGGTGAGAATCCATCTATAAATGGTATGCTCATCATGCTCTAGGGTAGTTCTGATTTCATTTATTTACTCTCTATCATATGTATTGACTTGGGAGAGCATAGTTTGGTGTGTGATACATAAAATTATCTCATCCTAGTCAGGGTCGGTCAAGTTTATAGTTGCATTATCCAACACATCATCATAGGAATTCTATGAGAAAGGGATATGAATCAACATTGGCCTAAGGGGGAATTCCTATATCAATTTTCTTACATATGTGTGAAAATAAGCCAACCCTTTATTCTTAGTTGTCTATTCTCCATTAATTTTCATAATCACTGGCTTCGAGTCACCTTTAACATTTAGATGGACCACCTGAAGCTATAGTGTTAATGTTGATTCAGAAGTATTAATTTTAATTTTCTATTCCTTTATTTTTGGTAATTACAAATATTTTCTTCAAACATGTTTACTAAGTTTTTATATCCCAAGTGTTTTAGTATATTTTTATTTAAAACATTATCTTTAACTATACTTATAAAAATTTCTAATATATTATGAATATAAACTTTACATTCATCATTACAATCATCCAAATGATTATGTGTCTGATTATTTGTAATTATATTTAATCTTTCCAGGAATTAATCTTTTTTATTATCTATCATACTGAAAAAAGTTATTACTATCAGACTGATTTCGGTACCGATCAGCAGACTAACTTTAATAAGGATTATCGTATTGACAATTGATTAGGGAATCCATCAGACTAAGTTATGTTTATAATCATAATAAAAATTATTTTTTATAATGTAAGGAATTCATTTAACACTATAATGGTGTTAAAAAATATGGCATTAGACATTCAGTTATTCTATAAAATTGTGAGCTATCAAGTAGCAGTTATCTGAGGACGTTGCAAAAAACATGTAAATATGATCACTGGAGCTTCACTTATAAATATAAGTTAATTTGAAGTGTTTGGTTTAGATTTAATTAAAAACTCAATTTTTTTAAATATTTATAAGAGTTAAATTCTTGTTCATAGTCTTTATAATTCTTCAGAGAGTCATTAGTTCTAAGGAATCCTTGTTAGGGTTGTTTCTTTATGATCATTTTCTTGTGTAATCATGTCGGATAATTATTACAGTTATGGGATTATAGGGATAGTAAGATGGTAAATCTGATCTATCAGATTGAGGGCTTCTGAATATATAAAGATATAAGTCAATCATCATATCGAGGGCTTTTGGGGATAGGAAGATATATTCATTTTGATCATCGTGTTAAGGGATTTCCTACTAAGGAAAGATAGACTTGACAATAAATATAAAACTATGGACACATTTAGTCAAGGTTATTTACTACCTTACTCTTAAGGTTAAAAGTGGTAAATATTTTAATAATATTTTTTAAGACATTATTACTATTACTAGCTATTGTATTACTTATTTTTACAAGTTCTTTTTCTATTGTGTATGTAATAAAATTGAGTCATTATATTTACCTTTTTATGTTTTTTCTTTCATCAGTATAACTCTAATTATAATAAAAAAATCTCAGATATAAATTGGATACATTGTGATTTTTATCTTCACTCAAATATAATCGGACATTTTCTGGTTCCGATTTAGTTATTCTAATAATTAGACTACGTATGAGTTAGATAAATTTACATTAAGATGCTTGTCTGTTAATCAGTTTAAATATTTTTAAACTATGTTTTTTAAACTACAATCCAACCCCCCTCCCCCCCCCCTCTTGTAGGTATATCTCTCTAAGGTACTTATTATGATCCTGAAATTGGTATCAGAGTAGGTATCTACTACTTGATAACATTCTGAATTTATAGCTTCTTTACTTATTGCAAGTTGTTAATGTTTTGATATAAAATTTTTTTTATAGACTTTGTTATGATAATGTGTATTGGAAGAAAATAATTTATTTTATTTTAAATATGGAAGGTATGAATATTTTATCTCTTTAAAACATTAATCTTAGTGGACTAACATTTTTTATGGTATTGACTATGAATATTAAAGAGACAGAATGACGACCATTATGATAGACACTAGAGTTGATAACTTTTTTATGCTTTCTGGAAAATATAAAATACCTAATAAGGAAGTTTCTACTTTTATAGATTCTAAGAAGTTTGAATATTAGTTTAACTATAAGGTTATAAATACTTTACTATGTTTTATGACAAGGAACATCTACATTCAAATATCATATTATGAAGCAGCATATAGTATCTAAAATAAATTGGAAATTACACATTTTGGTATATCCAATGTTAGGGATACCAGAAGAGATATTCGTAGAGACGATTACTAAGCCTTTGATTTTTTTTGCTTGGATAGATAATTGAAAATTCACCAACAGTTCATGAAAATTATCATTAGTTTACAATATCTTCGATAAAAAGTACTTGATGATGAAATTATTATTGAAAAGATTATTGATATTATTTCCAACGAGTGGGAATAAAAAAATAGATATTGATGATACAAGGAAGTTAACTAATCTTAATCTTGATAATTTGATTATAACCCTTATACAGTATGAGGGAATACTTAAAATGGATGTTGATAAAGAGAAAAATAAAAATGGTGGTGTTTCTTTTTCTAAAAAATTTATTGTACCTTTAAATTTTCAGTTAGCTAAGAAATTTGTAAAATATTCAAGGAAAAAAGAATGTTTTTATTCAGTAATATTATAGTAAATCAGAATATTTATAGAATGAGTTAGCTAATAAATATAGAAAAATGGACAAGATATTTGGAAATAAATATTTTCAACACCGATATAATAAATTTCATAAGGATAAAGGTGATAAGAAATATTCTAAGGTCACTTTATATGAATGTAAGAAATATGGACATATATAAGTAGATCATACAAAGCTAAAAAGTAAAGACAAGAAGTAAAATCATTTAAAAATAAATTCCAATAAGAACTATAATCCTAAATGAAAAATAATTTTGAAATATTATGACATATGGAGTGCCAGGGGTTGTGATTCTTTTGACAATTATTATAATAATGAAACTTTTAGATAGAGTAACATAGGCCTTTTTGTTGAAGTACCCATGGTAAATCAATGTCTCATTGAAAAGGTATAAACAATTGAATCTCTTACTAACATGTCTTTAAATGAAAATTATCCAGATGAAAAAAATTCTACATCTTCTAATGAATAATCTTCCTCAGTATAAATAATTTTATACCCATTTATGATGAAGTTTCCATATTTTAAAAACTTTTAAAAACTGATAATTGTAATATTTATAAAAAACATGATAATGATAAAGATAAACTTGATCAAGTATATTCCATAATAACTATTTTGAAAAATTAAATATTATATATTTCTAAATATCTTGATAAATCTATTTCTAAAAAAGATACTATCACAAAAGTTTTTTAAAAATTTATTTTTGAGAAAGATGTTTTATAAATAAAACATAGTACTAAAACTAATACTTATGAGGACAAAAATTTAGTTATAAAACTAAAATCCAAAATTTATAGTTTAGAGAAACTATTATCAATGTTTAACACTAGTAAGGAAAACTTTGAACAAATTCATAAAAAATTATACCTCTTGGTAATAGTTATGGAATGCATTTTACAGATAAAAATCTATTTTTAGTCATAATTATTTTGTCCCTAAAAGTGAACCTTTTGTACTAAGTTTCAAAGGGGAGGGAATTGGAAGTAAAATTATTCCTTGAATAGATTACAATCTTTTGGTTATCATAAGGCTTATTTTTTAAATAAAATGACATTTTACCAAAATAAAATTGGACAAATGTGGTTACCTAAGATTTTATTTTTAGAAGATACCAGACCCAAGAAGGTTTGGGTTCAGAAAACTAATATTTTTTTTTAAAGAAAATAAATAGATAACTAAAAACAAAATATTTAGTACTTGGATAGTTTAGTTCCATGAAAATGACTAGAAATAAATATTTCTTTAAGAATATAATCAAAATTAAAGGTGTTAAAGTAACATTCATAGATAATTCTCAGGGTAAGATTATTGGAATATGTAACATTGTTCTTCTTGGAGTATATCCCATTTAAAATGTTTTATGTATAGTAGGTCTTAAGAACAACCTTATAAGAAAAATAAAATTGTGTGATCAAGGTTACATTTTTATCTTTAAGAATGATAAATGTTTAGCACATAATTCCAGGGATTAATTTATTCTTTCTTCCAATCAACATGAGAATGTTTACACAATTAAATAAAATACCTTTGGATCCAAGACATACCATGACTTAGTTAAATTCAAAATAAATCTTAGTTTTGTAATACAAGGTTAGGACATTGTAACCTTAAAATCTTATCTATGTTTACTAAGAAAGGACTTGTTAATGATCCAATATACCTTAGAATCGATACTTCAAATTTTATGACCCTAGTTAATATGATAAGCTACATAAGTCATGTTCTAAATTTATTAGTGAAGTATCAAATTGTAATGATTTTCATTTAGTGCACATGGAATTATTTGTTCCTATAAAAACTGTAATTACTAGTGTAAAATACTATGTATATGTCTAAGTTAATGATTATGGTATATATACATGGTTTTAATTTCTCAAAAAGAAATATAAAGCCTTTAGTTATTTTAAAATTTTGTATCTAGAGTTAAAAATGAGAAAAATGTATCCTTGATAACTATTTGTACGGATCATGGTAGAAAATTTGAAAACTATGATATTAAAAATTTTATAGTAATAAAGGTATAGAACATAAATTTCCATCACCTAGAACCCCCTAGAAAAATGGTGTAGTTAAAATAATAAATATAATTCTTTAAGAAATAACTATAACAATGATAAGTGAATACTCAATTGCTAAACATTTTTGGGTTGAAGTGATTAGTACTACCTACCATACTATAAATCATGTTTTAATTTGACCATTTCTTAATAAAACTCTTTATGAGTTGTGGATTGGAAGAAAACTAAAAGTTTCATAATTCAATGTTTTTGGTTTCAAAGTATTAATTTTTAATACTAAAGATATTCTATATAAATTTTCACCCAAATCTGACAAAGGAATATTTTTAGGTTATTCCACTATTTCAAAATCTTATAGAATTTTTAATAAAAATTCTGGTACTATTGAGGAAACAGTGCATGTTATGATTGATGAAACTGATCCTTTTGTTTTCAAATAACCCAAACTTATATCCTCAGATGTTATTTATAAAACTAATTTTCAACCATTGTTAGAAAGTTCTTCTCCTAAGTAAATAAATCAAGAATTGGTTTTAGAAGTTATTCCTCAAGAATATTATCTACCTATTGTTGAAGAACATATTTTTTAAAACCCAAGCAGGTATTTTTATCTTATTAATCATCCTATTGAATGTATCATTGGTGATGTAGATCAACCAGTTAGGACTAGAGGTTCCTTAAGAAATAAAATTGAACATCTAACTTTCTTAACCCAATTTGAACCTAATAATCTTGATGAGCCTTTAGATGATATGGATTGGATTAATGAAATGAAATATTAACTCAATGAGTTTGAAAGTAATAAAGTCTATAATTTAATTTAACAACCTATAGAATCTTCTAAATTGGAGTAAAATTGGGTTTTTTGAATAAATGTGATCAAAATGGAATAATTTTCAGAAATAAAACTAAACATGTTGACAAGGAATATAATCAACAAAAGGGAAGATATTATGAAGAAACTTATGATTTGGTAGAAATACTTGGAGTTATTTGAATACTTCTATCCTATACAACACTCTTTAATTTCAAACTATTTCAAATGGATGTGAAGTGTTCTTTTCATAATGGATATGTTCAGGAGGATATTTTTATAGAACATAAACCTGATTTTGATGATAAAAAAACAACTAGAACATTTTTATAAACTTACAAAATCATTATATAGACTTAAACAAGCTCCTAGATCTTGGAATGATATACGACCTAGATTTTTCTTACAAAATAACTTTGTTAAGGGAGAAGCAGATCTAATTATTTTTATAAAATAAGTTAATAAAAATATTATGATTCTACAAATTTATTTTTAGGACATTATATTTGGTTCAATAAAAAAATCATTAATATATTCCTTTGAAAATCTTATGAAGTCTTAGTTTGAAATGAGTGTGATGGGTGAGTTAACATATTTTCTTAGTTTTCAAATTTCACAAAAACCAAAAGGAAATTTTATATCTAAAAATAAGTATATAAAAATATCTTCATAAGAAATTTGTATAAGTAAATACTAAAAGTATTATTAATCCCATTAGCACCACAAATAATTTAGATCGTGTTGAGTTTGGGAAACCAGTTGATTAGAAAACTTTTAGAGGTATGATGGAAGGTTTGCAATACTTAACAGCTTTTCATCCAGATTAAATGTTTTTAGTATGATTATGTGCTAGATACCAATATAATACAAAATAATCCCATTTAAAATTTGTAAAACAAATTTATCTTTATCTTAATGGAACTATGGATTTAGGACTTTTCTATTCTTATGGAAATGTTTTTGAATTAAAATGTTTTTTGGATGTTGACTTTAGTTGATGTAGAACGGATTAGAAAAATATATATAGAACTATTCATTTATTAAGAGATTATTTAGTTTATTGGTCTTATAATAAACAACACTCAGTATCACTTTCAACTATTGAAGATGAAAATGTGGAAACTGGAATTTTTTGTGCTCAGGTGTTGTGGATTCAACACACACTCACAGACTATGGCATGAGTTTTACTAAAACAAAAATACATCGTGAAAAAAAGTTAAATTTATTTAATTAAAAAACTTATCACATTACTCACATGCTAAAAACATAGAAATAAGACACCATTTCCTTTGGGATCACACATTAAAAGGATATCTAATTTTACAATTCATTGGAACACAACAACGACTTGCAGATATTTTTACTAAACCCCTATGTTATGAAAGATTTTAACATATTAAATAGAATCAAGAAATGATCAATGTTAAATGATAATTTATATATACTTATTGTTTACCCATATCCTTCAATTAAGATACTCATTTTCATAGGGGGTGTACAACTTTTTTATACATTTCAAAACTTTTAGTTTTTCATTAAATTTTAAGTTTTTAAAATTATTAGTTTTTATAAAAAAATTATTATAATGGGATTTATAGACTCAATATTTTTATAAAAATAAATTTCGATTCATAATTATCAAAATGTTTTCTAGACTCATTAATTGTTATAAAATTTCTGAATTTAGTTTTATATTTTGAAACTATCGTAATCAATTTTTTTTTAAACTGTCATATTCTGTATTTCTCTAAAAACTATCAAAATTAGTTTTCATAAAGAAAATTTAATATTAATCCTTTATTATTAAAACTATCACAATATGTTTAAAAATCCAAGAAGAATGTGTTATTCAAACTGATGTATTTTTACATTGAGAAAGGTACTCTTCTATTCTTTTATGTTTGTGCGCTATTTCATTACTTTGGTTTTTAATTGGTGTTGTTGTTGTACTTCTTGTTTAAAAAAAAGCCTTGTTTTGTTTTAAAAAAAATTAAAAAAAGGTTTTCTAATACAAATTATCCTCACTGTGATAAAATTATTAAAAACATCAAGAGTTCAAAAATTATTTTAAAACATTATTCAGGTCAATCTTGGGCGTCATGTCAAAATAGTTTTAAATATTAACCATATATTTTATTATGAAAGATGAAATAATACCCCCAATTCCTATATAAGTATGGGTCACCTTATGTCTCACATTGGTTTTTCAGTGTTTTTTCACCCCGAGTTGATCCAGCCTTCAAATTTTTCAATCTAAAAGTTTTAATTTTCATTTATTCACCATTTTTATAATCCAAATCCAATGTAAACCAAGGAAGATTTTGAAAAGTGGTACATGCTTAGGGAAAGGTTGGTAGGGATAATATGGTATAAAAAATATTCATTTCAAGTTTTCGAATTTGTATGTGTCTAAAATACTGATAAGGATATTAACTTATATTATTCAAAAAAATCAATTTTCTATGCTTCAGTATGGTTTTTTAAAGAGGAAGGTAAATATAAGGCTTCTTTCACTGTGTTTGGAAAGAGGTGAAGGTTTTTTTTATAAAATAGTTTCATATCTTGTTGGCATTCCCTCATAAGGATAAGTGTATTGTACTTCTCAAAATCTTCCTAATAATCTCAAAACATTTAACAAGAAAAAGGAAGAAGACTCTCTACTTTAGAAATATGAAAAATTAATAAATCATTCACACTTTACTTTGGACAATATATTCATGGAATTATGGATTTAGGGATATCTGATTCCAAGAAATTAAGATCAAGATACATCAAAAGTATCATATGTTTTTGTTCATGATTATTTGGTGAATATGAGAAAGGTTTACCTTGTCAATTTCATATTTTTCATGGTGGAGAACATCAAAACAACCTAAATCAAATAAAATATAATTGTGTTTCCATCATTCATTAGTAAAATGGTTGTAAAATGTATGTATATTTTCAAGGTGGAAAACACAATGTATTCAATGAGGGAAAAGATATCTTTTATTAGTGATGATATGATGTCCATGGTAAAGATAGTCTTTAACACCAATTCAAAGATATTTTTTTAATGGTTGATGGTGTTTTTTAGAAGTCAAAACTTCCATGAAAATCTGAGGAATATGAAAATAACAAAAAGAGAAAGTCCAATACATCCCCTCCTATCAAGAGAATAAATTATAAGAAGATTACTAATGAATTTTTTGATGAAATGATTAATCGTAAGGATAAGAAAAAAATAGGGATCTAGAGTTCTAAATCAATCCCATAGAATATGAATCTTTGAATATTTGGGATACTAAATAGTTGTAAGAATAAGCTAAAATAAATAAGAAAAATAAAAGGTTGTGACAAACTGATATTTGTGAAAATTCGATGAAAAGAGTTGAAAGATATTATAATAATGTTGTCCTTACAACATCCCATATAGATCAAGTTATACCATAAGGTGGATTAGTTTTTGAACAAACAAATTTAATTTCATCTTATATATCTTCTATTTTAGATAAGGAAAAGAAAAAAAATTACCAAGAATCAATCCAAGTTGTTCAAGAAAAATAATCAGAACCAGTGTTAGCTGCTAAAAAAGATCTCAAAAAAACAATACAAATAAAAGAAAAACTTTATAAGGAAGTTGATAAATAATTTTAGAGAAAATAAAAGAAATAAATAGAAGAATAAGAAGAGGAATATGAATAAATAAAATACAATGTTGAATTTGAAAGAGAAGATAAGGAGAAAAAAATAATAAAGATGATGATGAAGAAGAAACTCACTCTAATAAAGATAAATTAGAATCATCCTCATCCTCATCAGATTTACCCTCTATGATTGATAAAGAAAAAAATCAAGAAGTTATCAAGAAGAATATTTTTCATCAGAACAAGAAGTAGAATTATAATCAATTAAATAAGATGAAGATCAAAATTCAAAAACAAAAGTTGATGATGAATACAAGACTGATAAGGGTGTTAATATTGTTAAACTTTATGATTATAGTAAATATTATAAGGATGTTGAAAATTTAGTTTAAAATAATGATAAAAAATAAAGGAATAGAGGTTGACACCAGAACTAGTATGATTAAACCTCCAAAAATTTCTTCAAGATCATCATATTCAGAGGTAACAATTACACAAAAAGGTTTTGATCTTATTGTTCAATCCTTGATGATATTAGAAGAATAAATTCCTTAAATTAATAATATTTAAGAAAGGTTCAACTCATTCATAATATTCTTCATGATAAATCGCATGTTATAAATTTTTTAACATAATCAGTTGTTCAAATTGAAGTAGAGTTACAGGTTTTTTAAGAAAATTCTTGTACAAATAAAAGATCGTGTAATCAGGTGTTTAATTGGTCTAATCAATTCAACTATAATATTCAAATTAATGATGAGAAATTTTATGAATTAAAGAAATACATATTGGTATCATATGAATATTTTAACAGATTATCTTCAAATATGGACGATAGAGTCAAGTTTGTTGAAGAGTTCAGAGATGCTACAGATGAACAGATAAAAGATGTGAATGCTTTGAAACAAAAGATTCATGATATGAATTTGGATATGAGTAGGATACAATCCTATGAATATGATTTAATCATGATGAGGGAAATTAATAAAGAAATCATTGAGGAAGTTAAAATTCTAAACTCTGAAGACCAGAATCTAGAATAAAAAGTTTCAAACATTGAAAAATATCATCATGAGTTCAAGAAAATGAAGGCCTTTGTAATGACCTTGATGAAGAAAGAATGGATTTTTTTTGAAATATTTGATTTATTTTGTAAACCTTTTATACTAATAATGAATGAATTATCTTTTCAGACAATTCTATTTTGTTTTAATGGTTTCCAACCCTTATTGGTTATGTATCCATTTTATAATTACATGGATGATTAGTTAGTTCAAGAATATATCATTTCTTTTTTCTCAAACATTTCAAGAAACATCAGATTATTTCCAATTATTTTTGAAAATTGGAAAAGGGGTAGAATATTTTACAAAGGGGGAGAAATATTTATAAAGGCAGAAACTTTTATCAGAGTGGAGAATGATATATTAAGGGGGGTTATTTATTTCAAAGGGGATAATGTTTTATCAAAATGGGGAGATATTATCCTAAGGGGAGTATATTAAATAAAGGGGAGAAGTATTATTTAAGTAAATAACTATTATTATACTCTATTAATAGTATTAAAGATCATATTTATAAGAGTTACAAACTCAAGTGGAGTTATGTTTTAAAGATTAACTTCATAGTTCATGAAATAACTAAGGGATGTAAGTTTTTCAAAGTTATTTTTCCATTTAATTTTTATGGTTTGTGATTTCCAATAATGGAGATATTGTTGAGTAGGAAGTATATCTTCATTATTTTCCATTACAATAATTTTTTAAATCACAAACACTTTATTAAAACATGTTTGTGAATTTTTTATATCCTAGGTTTTTTAGAATGTTTTTTAGAAAACATTATTTTTAGTATACTTTGAAAAAGTTCTAATATATTATGAATATAAACATTACATTTATAAGTACAATCATAGTAATTATTATGTGTCTAATAATTTGGAATTACTTTAAACATACTAATAATTAGACTTTTTTATTATTTATCATACTGATGAAAGCCATAAATATCATACTGATTCTAGTACCAATCATCAGAATGACTCTTATAAGGATTATCATATTGAAAATTAATAAGGAAGTCCATAAGGCTAAAATATGTTTATAATAGGAATACATATAATTGTTTCAAACATATGGAATACATTTAACAATATAATGTTGTTAAACAATAAAACATTAGTCATTCATTTATGCCAGAGAATTGTCAGTTTTCAAGTTCTAAATGTCTAAGGTCATTCCAATAAACTTGGAAATATGACCATTGGATATTTTCCTATAAATAATGGGTCATTTGAAGAGTTTGGAGTAGATTTAATTCAAAACTAAAGTATTAAGAAAATTTATAAGTTTTAACTACTCATTATTAGTATTTTTATTTCTTTATAGAGTTGGTAGTTCTAAGGAATCCTTATTAGGGTCGTTTCCTTAAGAACGTTTTCTTTTGTAATCACATTTGATCATTTTTACAATCGAGGGATTACGGGGATAGGAAGACAATGAATCTGATCAGTTAGATCAAGGTCTTCTATGTATATTAAGATATTCTTCAATCATCAAATCAAGTTATTATAGTGATAGGAATATAGTTCCACTTTGATCATTATATCGAGGGATTTCCTAGTAAGGAAAGACAAACTTGAATTTAAGTAAAAAACCATGGATAACTTTAGTAAAGGTTATTATCTGCCTTAATCTTAAGTTTAAAAGTGGTAAATATTTTAATAATAGCTTGTAAGTCATTATTAATATTACTATCTATTTTATTACTTATTTTACAAGTTATTTTTCTAGTATGCATGTAATAGAATGTGAGTCATCGTATTTAACTTTGTATATTGTTTGTTTTATTGGTATAACTATAATTATGATAAAATGAATTATGATATTAATTGGATCCATTTTTATTCTGATCTTCACTCTGATATAATCGAATAGTGTCTTGTTATGATTTTTTACTCTGATAATCAGTCTATGTTTGAGTCTGATTAATTTACTTTAAGGGGCTTGTGTGTTAATTAGTTTAAAGCTTTTTAAACTAATTTTTTTAAACTAAAATTCACCCCCCCCCTATTATAAGTATATCCATATAAGATAATTCTTATTATCCTATATATAACTCTAACACTACAATGAGATATTGGTACTCTACCTTATTATTGGGGCAGCCTACAGATATCATGATGGAAAAGAGTATAACTACCTTGGTTGGGGAGATGAATACAATCCCCAAAACTACTCTATTAAGCTTCAGGTCTTTCATTCTTCTCCCATTCAGGCTTTGAGAAGCACCATCAAAGTAAATATCCCATGTTTAAGGAGTTTCATATATAGATAAATCCTCTTCATCTGGAAGTTTGGTATCCATCAGTGTGTTTTTCAGAGTAGGTTGTGTAGTGTGAAAATCAGTTAGCTCCTTCCCTTTGATCACCTTCTGTGAAATTAATTGTATATTGAAATATTATAGAATAACCACCCATCAAGATAAATATTCATTAAAAATTTTATTCTTGAGTATGTACTCGAGTGGATCAATGAAAGATACTAAATGGACCATGTGTTTCTTAAAGTATTGCCACAACCTTTGTACTATGAAAATTAGTGCCAACCTATTCTTTTCGATATCCAACATTATTCTACTAAGATTATAGAGATTTTTTTCTTCCTGTATCATTTCATTATGTGAGTATGTAATTGAGTGATCATTCCATACTGTCCACATATAAGATAAGTGTCCTCCCTTCCATTGGTGGTATCAAGACTAGTGGGTTCAATAGATATGGATTGATATTTTTGAAAGCTTCTTAATAGTCTTTGTCCCATAGATATGTGACTCCTTCTTCATCAAATTCATTAATGGGAGGCATTTACTGGCTAGATCGTATCTAAAATTCATGATATAGGTAGGTAATACATGAGTTCCTTTAAACTCATTGAGGTTTTGAGGAGGTTGAAATTCAAGGATCACATGAGTCTTCTCAGGGTTGACTTCCATGATAAGGTGTAATATCATGAAGAAAAGGAATTTCCCTAATTTAACCCCAAAATAAAATTCAATGGGTTCATCTTCAAGTTGTGTTTCTTAAATTTTTTAAAAACAATTTGTAGTTCATTTATATGATAAAAAAAATTCAATATTTGACCACAAGATCATCAATGTAGAATTTTATGATCGTTCCCAAAAAAAGACATTAAGATGAAATTCATGAAACTTTGTTCGGATGAACCAGCATTCTTTTACCCTAAGGTCATAATATAGTTGTATAAAATCTCTTAATGATATTTTAATTTTGTAAATTACTCATCCTATAAGGAGATAATGATCTAATTATACCCTAAGTTCCCATCCATGAAGTAATGCTCTTATAATCCTACGTTTGTGTTGATTAAATGTTATATGATCGAGACTATGAAATCAAATTTCAGACAGTGTTTTTTGAGATCTCTAAAATTAATGCAAGCCCTAATATTCCAATTTTTCTTATTAATAGGTATGATGTTTTAAGCCACTTCAGGTACTAAACGTCTCAGATAAAGATGGTTTGAATGAGTTTATCAACTTTAGGTTCAATCTTAGTAACATGGGATAAATCCCACCTATAGGTTGCCTACATGAAACCATGATGATCATACAGTAGTCCTAGAAGAGTATTGTCATATTGGTATCTATCACAATAATCTCTATGTAATTATAGAAGAAAACATAGATATTTTGTTTCATGACTTAAATGTACACTTCATATACATTAGGAAGTATAGTGGTGCTAATCAAGGTAGGTTGTGATACTTCCTCTATGCCCATACTTAATTGTACGAGTTCATATATGGTAGTGGATAAACCATACTCAAATACTAGTGGGGGATCTTTGAATTCATCCTCATATTATCCCTCTACTTCTTGTTTAGTGGAATTAGGAGATGATGGAGTTCTCTTAGGACTGGGGGAAAATACAAGGGCATTTGTATCCTCTAGAAATGACAAGGAGGCATCTTTGAGTCCTAAGAGCATTGATGTATAAACATAATTGTTGAGGGTATTTTGACTATGTTATCCCTCTTCTCCACTATCATAGAGCGCATATGAAGTACCAGCATCCCATTATTTTAGAGATGACATAGTTGAATTATCATCCTTATCCAATGTTGTAGTTATTTCTTCTGATTTTGGCAATAATGCACAAATCCATTGGGGATTCAGAGATGAAGGGGGAATCTTGTTCTGTTAGGCTTGTCTACATTTACATGTCTATTATTGAATAAATGATGGATAATAAATCCTTTAAAATATGATGACTCTCATAATAATAGTTTTTGGACTCTATCAGGATAATAAGATATACATAGTTATTACAATGTAATCACCAAGGGCTTGTTGGGGAGGTTCCCAAACCATTGACAGGAAACAACTTTCATGTCACCTTCCATCATTATCCACTTTCCTTCCCTCTTATATAAACATACTTAGTGTGTTGGGATTTTCAAGATTCAAAATGGGATACATCACTATACAATTCTACAGTATTTATATGGATAAGATACATTAGGAATTAATGGTATGGTGATGGTATCACCACATGACTATGAACCCAAGATCTTCCTAGAAAAATTTTAAATGTTGTGTCTTACTAGATTACCATGAACTCAAAGTTGGATACGAGATCCTAAAACTATGATTTAAGATTGATCATTCCCAGAGGATTTTTCTCAATCTTTTCATACCCTTGAATGGTTAACTTTGAGGGAGACAAGTCATCTTCACTATAACCCAAGTTTTTGAGTGTCCAAAATGGGATACAATTAATCCCAGAGCTGTTTTCAAATAGGGTTCACCAAATATTGATATTTTATAGTTTTTGTGATATGTATAGGGGTATGATATGGCCTTGGATGGTGGATTCTTGGTCTTCCTCTATAAAGAAGATGACCAAATAGAATTATGTTGGGGAAATATTTTCATGATACACATTGGTTGCTAAAACCTCATTATCAAATTCTTAGGGGATCTAAAGGGACTTTAAAAGTGATTTTTTAAGCTCTTTTAAAAGGTAAAGAGAATCCAGGATTGAAATTTTGGCTGAGGTGGAATCCAAATATTTCAATATGTCATACTTTTTTACCATAGGTCAAAACTTCCAAACACGGGGTTCTTCTTCAGCCTATTACATTGGATACATTATTCTTGATGTATATGGGTCTAATTATTGGGTGCAAGTTAGGGGAATTCTTATTAAAAGTGGGTTGAGTCAAGATAGTATGTCTATATTTATGGGTTGTTCAGATAGTTTTACACCTTCCAACTGATCCTCTAAAATAATTGCATTTGAACAACCCCTGGAGGATTTAGGGGAACCTCTATATTCTTGTTGGGATTTTTGTAGTATTTTCCCTCAAGTTTTGGTTGTATATTTCGATTTGGAGGAAATGTGGATAGAATTATAAACATGGAATTGATTTTTTCACCCCATGTTCCCACTCTTTATATAGCCTATGCCTTTGGTTATTTGGGTACATGTGGGGAACATGAGTTCATACACATTTTCATCATTTAAGAAGGGGTTTGGTAAGTGAATAACATTTACATAAATAGAAATAGATTCTTCAACTAACATAGATTCCATTTGATAGGGTGTTTCTTATTCTCTAAATGAAGATGAAAAAATTCATGAGATTATAGACCAATTTTTGAATTTATATCACTTCTATTTCCTACTATTTATTATAATTTTTTGGTTATTCTGTTACTGAAGGACAAATTCAAAGGTATCACTTTGGATTATGTTGTGGGAGACAGAGCCACAACTAGTTGATTGATTTTTTCCCTAAGAATGGAATGATATAAATTGACTATTTTCTAGGTTATCAATTTTTCAAATTTTTGACATGTCATTGGGACTTCCTTGTAGTCATATTCTTCTTTTGTTTTGAAAGTAGACACATATTACCATTATTCTAGAGGTTTTCTCAGCTTCTCCTATCTAGAATTGATAATTTTCTAGTGGATACTATAAAAGATAAATAATTCTTTGACGGTATTTCCTAATAACCAATGATAATAATAGTAGTTAGTAATATCCCTAAGTCCAACTTCATCAGGATTTTTGGCCTCGAGTAGCTTCAGAAGATTGTTTTCTATGCTAGTGATAAAGTATCCCAATACCTGTTATTTTCAGAAAATAATATTTTTTATTCCTTTAGTCCTCATATCATGGGTGGACTAGGAATTTCCTCACCTATAGATGAGGTATATTTTTCTACTAGTATCACTATATAGAAAATGTTTGGTGATATGGATCTTATTTGGGTATTATAAAAATTGTGTGTTCTTACTTAAGCATGATGGTAGAAGTTTATTCTTTACCAATGTTTCTTCTCTAACCAGAAGGAATAGATCATTAGTTGTCCTTGGTTTACTAAATAGTATCCGATAAACATTGTGTTCCATATAGAAACTCTCAAATCACATCTATATATTTAAACAAGAACAATAGTTACTACAAGTTTTTATAGATATTATCTACACAGATCTCCAATAGTTTTTTATGTGGGAGATGAATAGTAAGAGAATATTTTAGGCCTTTCCATCTGGTGATGAAATCAAATACCCTCTAATTTTTACATTTTTTTCAATTTTTGAGGTCAATAATTTTTATCTTCCTTAGTATAAAGATTAATTGGTAAAGTAATTGAAAAAAGAGGTATTACTAGACTGTGATGGATTCGAACAGAAAATCAGTGTACCAGATAAAGGATGTTCCAACCAATGTCTACACAAAGAACCTATGTTTTTCTACCTCCTATTGGGTGAGTAGGACTATTAGGGGGTCACATCGGTATATAAAATGTGACATGTGCTACATTGGATCTTCCATTATATTGAATTTTGTAAAACTGGGATTCTTGAAGTTAGGTGTAGGAGGAGTAGAATCCACACAATCCAGTTAGGTTTACTTTTGAGTTGTATGGGAGAATGTCACCCTTATATGGCCTTTATTCAAATGGATAGAGAATTAATGGAGAAGAAGAGATTTGGTGTAAATAATTTTTGAGATGATCCATGAATTTTTATGGAAGGTGAATCTTTATTTGGACATCCTACAATCACTGGTTGTTGACACCCAGATAGATATAGGCCAAGGTGGATTTCCCAAAACAAGGGAAGTTTTTAATACTATGGTGGGAATTCTTGGTATTCCTCAATTATCAAGATCAAATACATCGATTTCCTTGACACAGAGACAACCTAATGCTTAGAATATTCTCCTAGGGTTTGGGTGAACCTCTCTTGATGAGTAAGAAGAGAATTTTTTACTTCTTACTAAAGGTTATACTCAATGTAAATATTTCCCATGAGTAACTTAGAGTTATTTTTTCAATTAGTCTATATTATCCTCCTATTGTTCAAAAATTTCTTCAAAAGAATGTATTTCAACATCTTCAAATGGTGGCAAGAATATAACAATTCCTCTCCCTTTATCCATATAAAATTAATATCTATGGGGTGGTAACTGATCAGTTGAAGCTACCATGACCTATGTCTTCCTTTGATTTCAGGTACGCACACTATCCTTATTTTTTTTGTTGTTGACCATATCTCGGGAAACTATTTCTCCATTGGTTACTTCAGCACCTATGTCTCAATATGTATCCTCTATTTGGTTGACAATAAAAACATTAATTAATTTATATTGAGTAGTAGGAATCATTTCATTATTATCTAAATAGAAGAAATAATACCTTCATTCATGTCTCCTACTCAAAGGGTACATCAAGGTCCTTCAAGGGTCCTCTCTTTTAGTGGGAGATTTCGGTTTACAACCTGTGTGGGGTTTGATTTTATTTTCTATATATTACCCTAGCATTGGACTATAAATGGTGATCTAGAGGGAGTATTTAACTTACATCACTGATTGTTCCCAAAAAAATAGGAATGTGTTATAAATTGGAGGGAATGGTTGGGGTTGTAGCTAATCAGGCTCGTAACCCAACCTATAAAATACTGGCTTCCTAGGAGGAGGGGGTAAAAAGGCCTCCATCCGTATGGATGGGGAAATCTCTATTCTACCACAAACACATCCTAGATTAATTGAGTATTTGATAATCCCATGTGGGTGGTGGTGGTAAAAATACCCCAACCCTATGGATAAGGGTTACTCTCAGATAGCTTCCTTTGAGACTGTCAGTGCATTCATCTTAATTATGAATGGATTCACTCAAGCATACACTAGATAAAATACCTATTTTGTACATGAGATGATCACCACCAAATATTTTCCTATAGTTAAGGTAATTACATTTATCATCTTATAAATAGGTATAAATTTTCTAGAGGCTTATAATATGATCCTATCAATAGCTTGTTCCCTTTAATATCATTGTTTTCATGTCTTATAGAGGGGAAGGTTTCATTGGATGAACTATCTATCTTGAACATTATAGGTACATGTTACCTCTCCTATAGAAATGAAATCATAGGATTTATTTTTTGGGGAACTATGTTATCTTCATAGCGGGATAAAGTATAGTGCTCCATCCCCATCCACAAATACAAATGTTAAATGGGGAATCAATGATTATCTACCTTAGTATCCTTAAAATATTCAGACAGACATGTCAACAAAATTTGTAGTGTTTTCCTAACCTTAGATTCCAAACTATGGAGAATGGAAAAAGTCAATCTAATAACAGAACATGTTTTTTCTTGGAGATAGTCTCCATACCCTCAATAAGTTATGTGTTTAGCCTTTATCTTATTAAGGTTCACCCATAGGTTTTGGCATAGCTATGATATTAATCCCTCTTTCACCACTTTTGGAATGTAATATCAGAGAGTAACGATGGTCCAGAACATAGGCAAGAGATTATCCACAGTTAGTTATTTCCAAATGTAAATTCCATCTTCATTATTTTAGAAGGAATATTATTCCACCTGATCAGATGATCATGGTTTTTTTCCCTATGTTTTATAAAAAATGGGAGTTTCCCCTTATATTGATAAGCATAATGTATCATGGTCAATCCCTAAGATTGTAGTCATAACTGACCTCCATCCCTTGAGTACTTCATGGTATAAGGGATTCCTCAGAGTAGGTTCAAAAGAGGGATTAACTATTTTTCTTGTGCTCTATAGAGGAATTATATAACTACTTATCATAGTATCATGGGGAGGTCCCCCATGGATGGAACCAATCTCTCCTTCTGATGTGGAGACAACAAATTCTTAGGCCACCAAGGATAGGCATTGTAGGATCTTATGTATCTCAGTGCTTATAAATATTGGAATATATTCCTGCTCTTCGATTGGCGTCTTCATTTAGTGTGATATTCTCTTAGATACTCTTCTTGGGGAAGAATGGTGAACAAATTATATGGGAGTCCCATTGGGTTACTCACATACCATTTAAAAAGAATATGAATATTCCCTTATAACTATATAGGAATATGAGTATGTCTCTTAATTTCAAATAGAATATATCAATGGGTCCCCCTCATACTGGTCAAGATTATGTACCTACCTCTCAGAAGTCACCAAGTCATGTTATCTACCTACTTTGAGATGAAGGGGGTAGGAATGTGTTCCTGATTCTAAGATGCTACCAGAATATACCAATATGCCTCTTGGATAGATGTGGGAATATATACCACTTTTTGGGTCTCTGTTGGGATATATCGATGTTATTCTTCAGTGTAGATGAGAGTAGGAATATGGGCATTCCCCAGGGTGATCGTCAGGGTATGCTGACTACCAACTATTTTTTTCAACTATTAGGAGATATTGAAAACTCTATAAGACATGGTTAGGGATATAGTTTGTCTATTTATTTCAACCAAGATATATTGGTAGGCTTCTACATTAGGAATGGGGATTGGTGTTCATTCCTCTATGAGTGTAGAATTATATTCCCACTTTTTTCCTCTTTTTTCCATTAGGATATGCTTAGGAGATTGATATATGTGTGTGGGAATATGTGTCTTCCCTCTTGTTGTTATCGAGATATACTAGAAGGTTTTTGGGGCATGAATAGGGGAATGAGCATGCTCACTAGAGTATATTGTAGCATGCTGGTGGGATTCTTTAGTATAAATGGGGGTATAAGCCTACTCCCTCTAATTTGCAACGCGACATGCATGGAGGGATCTCATAGATTCTTGGATCTAAGTGAAAAGGTGAGATATCTTCTAGGTGACACCCTCATAAAGTTGTTGAGATATGGTGGTCATGCGATGCTGAAAATGACAGTGATTTTTAGGATCCCCACTGGGTGACACCTAAGATAAGGTGAGGTTCTTATTGAAATTCTTATCCACCTCCATAAGGTAAAGTATGTACTTATTATTTCACATCAAGGATAAACTCCCAAATTTTTTGGTGCTGCAAACAGGAGCTAATGACATTGTTGTATATTTCCTCTACAGGGATGGTATTATTAGATTCAGTTCTTAGAAACACTAAATTATGGATTCCATGGTTGGAATTGTACTATTTTGGTGGTACTAAATCACAATTGAATTCACCACTTGATGTTTTATGCATTGGATGGGCAATGTCTTCCTTTATTTGTAGGGTTCATAGCCTATGTGGTAGCCTAAGTGTGATAACATTTGATGGATGAAGAGGCCATCACTTTGGATTAAAGAAAGCTCTTGAAAGAGTAATATTGAATCAGAAACACCATAAAAATAACATTGATTAGTATATTATCACAAATAAGTATAGTTTTGTCCAATTATTTTTACAGGAAAAGGAGTCGCATTGGGTCCTTCATTTTTTATTTGTGTGTAACATAAAAAAATGGTATGATATTTAGTGTTTCCTGATTAATTTAGTAATTTAAGGATTCATATTGGGTTCACTATTTTTTCATGAAATGTGCGAAAAAATAACATAAATTACTAGGAACATAATTCGTCTTGGTTAATGAAGGATACACATATGGTTCACTATTTTTTCACTTAAAATAGAATTATACAGGATCTTTATTATGGGAGGGTGACTATGGTTTCCCAATCCTTTTTGTAGGTCACTATTCATATTCCATACGGTCTCCAACATGATTTATTCACAGATCTATAAATACCCAAAAACTATCACATCTATGAAAAAAGATGTTGTTAGGGACCTACATTCTAAAGGTAGGTCATCACTAGGTTTCCTCACTAAGGATGCTTAGGAACTCGTATTGGTCAAGTGGATGGGAAGTTGGTCTCATAACACCCTATTGGGGGGATTATTTCCTACTCTAGGATTCTTCTATTGATTTAATTGATGTTTATGAATCCTTCCCAAAGTCCCAAGATAAAACTAGTTTCCCCCTATGTTAATGATTTATTATTTAAATGCATAATCATAAACATTTTTATATATCATAAGTTATATATCTTTTATTTTTTACCATATGATGTTCAATTTTAGTTTTTTATGGTTTAAATCCATACAAATGGGTAATCTAGAGTTTTATCATTGTCTAAGAAGGTGTGAGATGTTATGAAGGTGGTATTGAAACTTGAGGAGTTGTCCTATATATCCTATAAAAATAATAATCAAAACCCATATAGTTTATGTTATACAGTTTAGGGTCAAGTGAGAAGGAAAAACCCATGCAGTTTAATATCATGTGGTAATGAATATTAGGAAAAATATTCCTAGAAATGGTTGGTATGGGATTTGAATACAAGTGGACCTTTATAGTTGGACTTAGAAGTAATGTATCCCAATAAGGTTATATTAGGTTCTCATAAGTAATATGTCCTTGTGAGGTAAATATAGTCTCATTAAGAATAACATCCAATGGGAAGGGTGTGGTGATTTCCCAAATAGAGTATGGGCCTCCAAGAAGTGGTGAGATCTGATTAGGGACACAACCAAATGGATTATATATAATGATACCAAGAGGAAATGTTTCCATCTATATGGGGGATTGTTTTATTGTGCAAATATATTGATGAGGAGAATCTACAAGAAGTATAGTCCTGAAGAAATTGATTTCTCGGCTCAGGGGAGTATGGCCATGAATTGGAAGGTTGTGGATGATCTCATTAGGAATATGAAACTATGAGGATATAAGTGAAGGGGTTAATGATGTTGGGTATTAACCTATAAAATTTTTCATGTGTATCCCACCAAAATAAGAATCAAATCCCACTTAGTTTGAGTGAAAAAAAAAGTATGATCGTACGGTAGGATCTTACCATGCAGTTTAAATCATGTAGTAAGGATGATGTCATGTAGTTTTACCTCATGAAACTAAGATGTCTACACCGTGAAAGATGTATTAGCACAATATTGAGTAGGAATAATTCATATGAGTGATTCCCTAGAATGAATAACCTTAAAACTTCAGTAGGTAAAGGCATTAATATGGTAGGCTTACACATAAGGATGAGTCATGAGGAGGAATCTCATTACTGTTAATTAGAATGATCAACCCATATCTCTAATATTGTGTAGGTCATGATAAGTGTGAGTAAAAAGAGATAACATGATGTCAATAACATTATATAAAAACACTCATTTGAATTTGAATGAGATTCATAAATTATGTTCATCCAAGGCTTTTTCTATATCCTCAACTTGCTGATGATTCATGGATGATGAAATCATCAATAGGAACCATCTTGGGTCTTATGCCTAAAGAGGAATAACATACTTCCATCTTCCTTCCTATTTCTAGGTTAGGTTGTAATATATAATATATAGGCGAGATGATTTTGGAATCCTATAATAAATACTAATTTCTTACTCCAAGAGTGATTCTCTATCTAATCATGCTCATGTGAGCGAAGAAAAAACCCATCATGAACCTGGAGAAACTACACCAGTATCATCTCAATAGGGACCCCTATTATCAAGGGGATCTATGATTTTGATCCCACAAAGGGTTCAAACAACTTTTGTCAACAAACTAGATCCTCATCTTATCAATTGAATCCAAGATAAAAGGTATTCATGCTAGTGTGTAAGTCTTGACATGAGTATTAGGTGGTCTTAGAGGAGTCTTTAAGTTAGCCTTATTAGGGTTTTGAATTTGGAAAGAGGAATACATAAAGATATCTTGGGCTTACCTAAACCAAATATATGTATTTTAAGAGGTATGTGATATAAGGTAAATATTCCATTCCATTTTGAAGACATGTGGAAAAACCAATGAGGATTATTTTACATTTATTAATTGCACAAGGGCCATAGGTAATATACACTAGTGCAGAAAACGTTTTTTACGTCACCATTTTTTACGTCGGTTATATATAACCGACGTAAAAATGCGGCGAGTAGATTTTTAATGTCGGTTATTTTAATAACCGATGTTACAAATCGCGCATGTTCGGTTTTTATGTCAGTTATCTTGTAACCGACGTAAAAAACCAATGTGCGGGGGGGGGGGGGTTTACATCGGTTATTTGGAAACTGACGTAAAAAACCCGATATCAACGCGTTTTTTACATCGGTTATTTGATAACCGACGTAAAAAAGGGGTCGATATCGGGTTTTTTACGTTGGTTTCCAAATAATTGACATAAAAAACCCCTCGTGCATTGGTTTTTTACGTTGGTTATTTTATAAACGACGTAAAAAACGAGATATCTACGCGTTTTTTACGTCGGTTATAAAATAACCGACGTAAAAAACCAAAGCACGGGGGGGTTTTACGTCGTTTATAAAATAACCGACGTAAAAAACCAAAGCGCGGGAGCTTTTTTACGTCGGTTTTAAAATAACCGATGTTATAAATTTAAAAAATAGTTTATAGCGTCGGTTATATAATAACCGACGTTATAAAACTTTTAAAGAAATTAAATCTCGTGGACTGTCATTTACGATTTTTCGATTGACAGTCCGCCGGCTCGTCTCTCTCATGCGGTAAACCCTAATCGGCTCGTCGATCGACCTGTGTTAAACTCATTTTGGCTTCATTTTTTATCTTCTTCACTCCTCTCGGATCTATCATCTCAACTCGCAACATTCAAGTAAGCCTTCCACGAATTTATTTCGTTCATTTTTGTTTCGATTCTTGATGTAATTTGTTTTCATCAGATATGCTTTTCTATTTAATCATGTTGAGAATCTCATGGAATTTTTTGTTGTTGAAAATGGTTATTTGTATTTTGTTGATATAACAGACTATGTTGCATTTATGTAAATCGATGTTGATTGTTGGTGACATTATTTAATATTGCTCACTGTTATGGTTACTTTATGTGCTAGAACATGCTTATGGTTCTGGATATAAATGTTGCTTAATCTGGAAATTATTTCTTATGTTTTTTGGTTCTGTTTTAGTTGAATTAGTTTATTTACAGATTTTTGTTTTCTGTTTTTATGAGAATTTATATAAGCAGTTTGCGTTTGAATAACTGTTTAGTCTTGTAATTGCCAGGATGTTCACTATTGTTGTTGATATTTGTTAATTCTTGGTGTTTAGAATTTCTGAACATGTTTCCTGTAATTGGAATTCAGTTTTTGTCCATGGTTGTTTTGTTTTCGTTTTTGGATTTTAAAAACCAAAAAGAAACAGAGTTTTTAATCGAGTTTTATTTTGATTGATAACTGTTAAAGCTGAAGGCCAAGTACAAAATCAAATCCCCACAAGATATGTTACATGGGATTAAAAAGCAGAAATAAAGGATTAAACCGAATCAGTGGGACTATTGTTATTCTGAGCAGACCAGTGTTGGACGCGCTGGGCAGCCCTCTCATCCTGCCAATGCAATTAACGATCATTAGAAACAAGAATGAGTGAATTGCTGATAAAATAATAACATGTTGGTAGACCTCTTTTTACCAGTCACACTGAAGGGTGATGAAGACCAATATCAAGGTCTGCACGCCATTTAAAATAGGTTGTTTATCTAATATATTAAAACATCAAAACCGCAATCAATATTAAACTATGTAGGCGTCATGGTTTTCTTTGATTCAATGAAATTTAAAACTGTTATATCTAACTATATTTTGTTTTAAAAATAATATTCAAGTATATTTTTTTAAATACCTATAGATTTGTTTTATATTTTAAAATGTTTTACATTCAAATTATGATTTTTTTTCATATAAACATATATTTTTCTTATCTTAAAAATATATATTTTTTGTTGATATTTGTTATAGGTAATAATGAGTCAAAGTTAGATTACGTAACATCAAATGAGCAATGAATTTGAGGAAGGTGTTGATGCGTTTTTGGAATTTTCAAAACGAAATGTTCCATGTAGTGACATTTTTTTCTGTCCATGCCTGAAATTTTTGAATATGAAGAAGTTGAAAAGTAGAGAGATAAAAGATCATCTGATTTGTCATGGTTTTAATCCGAGTTACAGCCCTTGGATTTGGAATGGTGAAACTGGACGGAATGTCACTGATGATGATGATTCGCAAGATAGTAACTCCGATGGAATTGAAGAAATGATTCGTGATATTGTAGCAGAACAAATTGAGATAGAACCGACAGTTGCGCGTCTATATGGTGATGCTGAAAAACCATTATATTCTGGTTGTACAAATTTTACAGTTTTCTCGGCAGTGTTAAGATTGATTAACCTGAAGGTGAAGCATGGATGGAGTGACAGAAGTTTTACAGAGCTGCTACAATTGATGAAAGACATTCTTCCAAAAGATAACGATCTTCCAGATTCACATTACAAAGCCAAGAAAATATTATGCCCGATGGGATTGGGATACAAGAAAATACATGCCTGTCCGAATGACTTCATTATATATAGGAAGGAATATGAATTTCTGTCAGAGTGTCCTAAATGTGGGACATCATGGTATAAGGTGAAAGAAAAATCACAGGCTGATGTAGAGTTTACAAAGCTCCCTTCAAAGGTATTTTGGTATCTTCCTATAATTAATCGTTTCAAATGTTTATTTGCTAATTCACATGATGCAAAAAGGTTAATATGGCATGCTGAAGAGCGGGTATGTGATTGAAAAATACGTCATCCAGCTGATTTTCCACAATGGAAGAAAATTGATGCGCAGTATTCTACATTTGGAAATGAAATTAGAAATCTCAGACTAGGGTTGTGCACAGATGGAATGAATCCATACCGAACACTCAGTAGCACACATAGTTCATGGACTGTTTTATTGGTAATTTACAACCTCTCTCCTGAAGTTTGTATGAAGTGAAAATATGTCATGTTCAGTACAATGATCTCTGTTCCAAAGAAACCCGGTAATGATATTGATGTTTACTTGTCACCGTTGATTGATGATTTGAAACTGTTATGGGCTGATGGTATTAGGGTGTATGATTCTTATAAAATGGAATATTTTCAACTGCATGCAGTGCTTCTGTTCACTATAAATGACTTCCCAGCGTATAGAAATTTGTCTAGATACAGTGTTAAAGGGCATAAATCATGTCCAATTTGCGAACAACAGACATCATATTGTCAATTGCATCATGGGAGGAAAACAGTGTACATGGGTCATCGAAAGTTTTTGCCTATGGAACACCCTTATAGAAGAATAAAAAACGCATTCAATGGATCACAAGAATTTGATACTGCTCCAAAACCTTTATCCCCTGATCTGTATTTTGAGAGGGTGGAAAACCTTGACGTGACATTGGGAAAGACACAGAAATCTGGTAATAATAGACATATTTGGGAGAAAAGGTCAATTTTTTTTTGAGCTACCATATTGGAGGTATCATGAAGTTAAACATAATATTGATGTCATGCATGTGGAGAAGAATATCTGTGATTATTTGATTGGAACATTGTTAGATATTAAAGGAAAGACTAAAGATGGGTTTAATGCAAGATTAGACTTACTATCAATGGGAATACGTTTGGAGTTAGCTCCCACTCCTAAAGGAAGACGAACATTTCTTCCCCCGGCTTGTCATACATTATCGAAGAGGGAGAAAATTAGCTTCTGTCAGTGTCTTCATGATACCAAAGTGCCTCAAGGTTATTCTTCTAATGTAAAAAATTTTGTCTCATTGAAAATAAATGCAAAGATCAAATATGTAAATGCGAAGGTAAATTTCCATTTATAATTTGTACTTTTTGATTTATTACATAAAAATAATATATTGAATTTACACTCATTCAAAACAGAATTGTCATGAACAACAAGGCCTCATCGAATGCGGATATTATATGTTAAGATTTATGTATGAAATAATAACAACTGGGATAGTTGTGAATTTTGACCTGGTACGATTTCCTCTTAAACTTTGCCATAATATTTCAATTTGATTTATTCATTATACACGTTAACTATCTTCTTTTTCATTTGTAGCTTTTTGATGACCCTCAACCCTATACTGCTGAAGACATCAAACACGTACAAGTGGAGTGGTCAAATTATTTTACAGGTTTGATTTAATTTTAGTTGTTTGTAATGTAAAATGTAATTTTGAATATTGTTGTTTTAATTGTGTATTTGGTAGTTGTTTAGGTTGGATTTAGTTTTTTTTGAAGTTCACAGTGTAAGTTTTTAATGTTATATAAGTGAATGTTTATTTTTCTCTACTTCTTGTTTTGGTCTACTTTTGATGGTTTTTCTGGTATGGATTTGGGTCTGTGGGGGAGGGGTTCCAAGGGTGTGGGGGTGTGTTCAGTGGGGTTGGGGGTGTCCAACGGTCTGGGAGGGATATCTGGTGGGGTGGAGGGACAGTCCTGGGGGGTGGTAGGGAAGTCTAGGGGTGTGGGGAGCCGGTCTAGGGGTGTGGGAGTGTTGTCCAGGGGTGGGGGGTTGTCCAGGGGTGTTTGGGGCTGTCTAGGGGTGTGGTGGGGGCTGTCAAGTGGGGTGAGGGGGTGAGGGGGTGCTGTTCAGGCGGGTGGGGGTTGTCGAGGGGTGTTTGGGGGTGTTCGGGGGTCGGGGGGCAGTCCGGGAGTGTGGTGGGGGCTCCAATGGGGTGGGGGAGGGTTGTCCAAGGGGTATAAATGAGGGTGGGAGCTCCAATGGGGTGGGGGAGGGCTGTCCAGGGGGTATACATGAGGGTGAGGGATCCAACGGGGTGGGGGAGGGCTGTCCATGGGGTATAAATGAGGGTGGGGGCTGTCTAGGGGGTAAGTTTTATATTTTATCTATGTACATGCTTAATTTTGATGTACTTCTGTTTTTGTGGTATGATTTATTGATTTGTTTTCTGGTTGATTCTGGTGGAGAGAAGATGACTGCATTCTGTTTAAAAAAAATTGGGTTTATCACATCGGTTATTAAATAACCGACGTGATAAAATGCCTGGAAAATAGTTTATCACGTCGGTTATTTAATAACCGACGTGATAAAAGGCCTGCAGAATGGTTTATCACGTCGGTTATTTAATAACCGACGTGATAAAAGGCCTGGAGAAAGGTTTATCACGTCGGTTATTTAATAACCGACATGATAAAGGGCCTGGAGAATGGTTTATCACGTCGGTTATTGAATAACCGACGTGATAAATGGCCTGGACAATGGTTTATCACGTCGGTTATTGAATAACCGACGTGATAAACCACCTCCCGCTGGTTTATCACGGCGGTTATATAATAACCGACGTGATAAACCCCCCTCCCCCGGTTTTTCATGTGGGTTTTATATGAACCGACGTGATAAACCACGCTCACCCCGGTTTATCACGTCGGTTCTTATAGAACCGACGTGATAAACCCCCCTCACCCCAGTTTATCATGTCGGTTCTATATGAACCGGCATGATAAAACCCCCTCTCCCCTGTTTATCATGTCGGTTGTTTAATAACCGACGTGATAAACCATTTTCCAGGCATTTTATCACGTCGGTTGTTAAATAACCGACGTGATAAAACCTTCCCATTTTCTTTATCACGTTGGTTCTAAAATAACCGACGTGATAAACATCGCGATTTTATGTTTTTGACGTCAGTTTTTAAATAACCGACGTCAAAAACCTTATTTATAACGTCGCACATATTAACATCGGCAAGAAACCGACGTAAAAAATGAAAAATAACCGACATAAAAAATGTTTTCTGCACTAGTGATAATATGTGTGCAGCCTACTTTTCCTAAACTTAGGTGCACACTCCCTATGGGAGTCCCATGTTTTTGGTTAAGACTTGATAAATTAAAAGGGTAGAGGAACATAGGTAAATTGACCACACATGGGGTTCAAATGACATAGTTTTCCTACCTCAGTTCGCCTACCTTGGTTCATCTACCATGGTTTTCCTAATGAATATTAACTTTGAATCTCTCTCGAGGGATCATGTTCTTCGACTCGTAAATTTCTATCATATATGTGATCTCTATTTATTCAAATTTTATCTTGGGTATTTATAGGCAATGGGTTGTGGTATCTAGAACCCAAGGTAGGTGGGACTGCTTGCTTAGAGTACACAAAAGGGTTGATGGTTGCATGGTCCCTTGGTGAAAAAGTGGTATGAAAAGAATTTGGATCACCTTGAATTCTCTTTTAATATATCACATACTATACTTTGGTGAGATTTATTTCCAGATCATATTTCACCTCGGTTAACCCATAAATGTATCGTGTACCTCTATTCTGATCACGTGTTGAGCTAGGAAAGTGTGCCTAGGGCCTTAACAGACTATTTCATATTTGAGGGGGTTTATGAACACCTCAGTACAAATCACATACCTATTTAGGTTGGACTATCTGAGTATTCAGAATACGATGTATGGGTAGATTCAATAAGATAAAATGCTTATCTTATCAGTCATTGGATGAACTACTCTATCAGTAATGAAAATAATATAGCTCAATCGTGTGACAGGTCCAGCGCATGTGTTTGACTATTAGGCGAGTGTTCCTAGTAAAATTTTCTTTTAAAAATAGTTATATTTTGGATATAACCAAACTCTAGTGAGCACCAACCAATTCTAATTCCCTGCTCATATTCATATTCTAATAGTGATAAATTTTCATTAAATTTTAAAACAACATTATATAAGGAAATTAAATATGTATTTTTGATAACATTCATGATGAGATAAGTATTTCTTATAAGTATTAAAATACAAAAATTAAGAGGGAGAAAAAGATATATAAAATAAAAAATACCATACAATAAGATTAAGAGATAGGAAAATAATAAAGATTAAATGGATATAAAAATATCATACAATATTTAAAAAAAGTTATAAATAAATTAAATATTCATGAAAGAAGAAAAATAAATGCATAAAATTCACAACTCAGTAAAGTATCCACCCACACACACAAAGAATTTATATTTTCCTCACTATAATCAAATTCAATGAGAAATAAGTATATAAATTAGTGGGTGTCACTAAAATATGGATTATTGAAGGTGGAGTTCCTCCATTGGGGATTCTATAAGGGTTTCATATAAATGATTTAGTTTCTTCCTATTGATAGTGAATTTTTGGTGGGTTTTGTTATTTTTAACTTGTAAAACAATACGATGAAAGACATTAGCGACATTGTATGGCTCAAACCTATGGGGAAGAAGCTTAATCTAGTGTGACTTCATACTTAGGTTATAAAAAATGTCCTTCTAATCAATGTGGAACTGATTTTGAAGGATGAGGTATTTATGAGTGTCATGGGTTCATTCCATGTAGATTTGTGAGTTCATGTACGCATTTCATCATATTTCCTCTAACTCTTAAATCTATAAATTTATTTGAGAGCATATAATATAAAGATTAAAAAACTTTATATCCCAGTATTATCAACTCTCCACCAAAACTGGTAAATGATAACTCTTTCCAAAAATTATCTGATAAGTTGACATGAAAATGGGAGTTTTAAAAGTAGTGTGGTAATCCCACAAAGAGTCGTCAATTCTAAGACTTTAATCTTTTATATTGGGCTATAAATTTTTTAAAATATTTTTCCACCACTTTATTAGATAAATTCTATTTTTCATTGGTTATGGGTGATAACCTATAGAAACTTGATTTATGGCCCCATACTAATGTGAAAGTGATTTCATTATGTGGTTAAAAAATGAGAACCTCAATCACTAATTATGAACCTGGGAATTAAAAATCTATAAAATATTTGGGTTCTCAAAAATTCCAAAACCACCATAGAGTTAGAAGTCACTCTAACTTAGGTTTCTACCCATTTAGATACATAATATAATATAAGAAGAATGTATGATTTTCCAGATGAATTATAAAATGGGCCCATAAATTCAATTCCCTAACCATAGAAAATTTCGTGTAATGGAAAGTATTTTGTGTCATTTAACTTCATTTAAATACATTAACTGTACTTTAACCGTGAGTAAAAACTCTACATAAATCAAGGTTATTATGAAATAATATTATCTATAATAGACCAAAATCATGAACCATCAAATATATATATTGGATACTGAAGTGTCCCCCACATCAAAGATTGTGAAAAACCTGAGGATGGACTAAAATACACTATTAGAAACACAATTCCTTAGTACATTTTCACTACATGTGCACTAAAGGTAAGTGTTATCCCAAATATACCAATAGGTCTACTGTTTTAGATGTTTATCTTGGTTTCTATTAATATCAGTAGGAATATAAGATAAAACCAAATAATTTACAATGTCATAATTATATGGAATATAATCTTTCACTTGATAAAATTACTCATTATAAAACATGTCATTTATAGGAATACAAATATATGAGTCAACGTTCAAGGATGAAAAGATCCTACTAATATTTTCAATCACTACATTATTTACCCCATTATTATCCTTAATTTCTAAATTAAATTCCGAAAGAAGAAGCTTACAAATAATGATACATGTTTTCAATTTTAGTTTGTTAAGTAGATGTTGGAGTGAATCATGGTTAGAATACATAATCACTTTAGATTATAAAAGGTATGAACTAAATTTATCTATGTGAAACACAATTTTAAGAAATTATTTTTTATTTGTGGTGTATTTTTCTAGTGCAAGGACCCATGTGTGTGATCCATATAAAATGAACTGTGTATCTTGATCAACACATTGTGATAAGACTACCCCAACTATATAATTTGATGCATCACACATGATCCCAAATGGTAAATCTCACTGAGGAATTTGGATTAACAAGGGTAGAATGACACCCCATTTCAATTTGTTAAAATAATATTCATAGTTTTTATCATAATTAAATTATTTATCTTTTTTGATTAATTAAGAGATAGAAAGTGTAATATGACTAAATTTATATATGAAACAATGATAAAATCACATTTAACCTAAGAAATACTGCATATCTTGAACATTTCTATGGAATTGTAGGGAAGAAATGTAATCTACTTTTGATTTATATACATGGAAACCTTACCCAAAAATGAAATGGATTGATACAAGATTTTTTTCAATAAAACAATTAAGGAAAATATCAAAACTAATAAAATGATCTTCAAAAGAAGAACCATGGACAATAAAATCAATCATGAAATTTTCGATGGAATTCGCAAGATAATTTAAAAAAAATACTAATCATTCATCCCTATAAAGTTCTTGGAACATTACAAAAACAAAAATGGTATCTATATATTTAAAAATATGCCAAATGAACAAGTTAAGGTTGTTTTTTCTTAATCCTCTAGGGTGATATAGATCTGAAAATATCCAGAATACCCATCAAGGAAATAATAGTGGGACTTCCCCACAAACATCACTATAATACACTCAATGAATGATAATGGGAAATTTTCCTTCCTAGTGTTATGGTTTAGTTATTGATATTCTATATAGATTCACCAACTATTATATTTATGAGTTGGTACCAATTTATTATTTTCATTTTTAATTACCATTAGAACAATATTTTTAAGAACTACATACATTAGACTGAACCATTGGTTATTATATATAGGATAAATGATTCTTGTAGCCAATAATTTAGTTACTTTATTTTTAATGACATAAAGGAGGTTTGGTTTCAATCAGCATTGTTCCTGTCTCACCAGTTTATCCTCATTTCTTAATAATTTATGATGCATAAAAATTGATGGAATAATATCAGGAATGTTATAAAATTTCCATCTCAATTATTATTTATACTCCCTCAAAAGGTAATTAAATCATAATTTATTCTTTGGAGGGATTCAACTATAAATGATAATGGGATACTTATTGGAATTACCAAAATAAACATATTTATGATTTTGAGGCATTTTTTTAAATATAATTCTTGGGATTTTAGATTAATGGGATAGAATGAGAATGATGTGAGTCCATGATCATATAAAACTACTCAATGGTAACATCCCTAGATAAAGAATAAGATTTTACAAGCTGGGTAAAATTATTGATGGTCACTAAGTCCTTAGTGAAAATGATATTATTAATTAATAAAAATGAATGACACATTTCTAAATCGTAATGAAATTCAACACATGAATCATTACCTAGAATGTCTATAAATGATTGAAACTTGGTAGGTGTTCATGTGAAATAAAGGATGTTTTTATGTGCATAGAGAGTACTTAAATTAAATTAACTTACTCGATGTAATGTTCTTCTAATGGGGGCTTCATGGAATCAATGATGCTAAAGTGGAAAATATCACCACCAAATTCCATAAATAATATACCATTTTGTACATTAATTGTTTTTTTGGTAGTTCTTATGAAATTTCTCTCTAATATAATTGTATATTTTCCATTTATCCTATCATCTTCCATTTTTAACAAAAACAATCATAAAGAAAAAATAAAATTTTGACCCTCATCGGATCACCCTCAAGCACACCAGTGGGGTACAAATTACTTCAGTTTTTTATCTACAAAACTTGTAAATAAGATAAAAAAGTGTAAGGTATTATGTTTATAGAGACACATAAATTATTTATTGCATCAAAAAATAAATACTCACTTATAGTGCATGTAATTGAGAATGTTCTAGGATCCTTGAATTTGGAGGGAGGTGGTGGCTAGATCAATATGAAGACATTCCTCCCAAATATCACCCTCTCATCCCCATGAAGTCACTTTTTTTATGTACACATATCCTTCAAGAACCTATCATATCATGGAATCTTCTTCATAGCATCAATCAATGGAATTTTAACATACACTTTTTTTAATATTTTAATGAATTACTCTACAAGTTTAGTCTATATTGGTTTCCCTGGTTAGGTGTCTCTTTGAATGAATGGAATATGAATGGTTGGTATAGGGGGTTCAACAAAATACACACTCTTTCTCTTAGTGGGACTTCTATCAGGACCAAGATTTTCCCCATTTGGATATTTAGGGATGGTTGGAATAATGGTTTCATTAAGAAGGTATTATTCTAATAGAGGGGTTATTGAAATTCTTAATTATGAAACACTCTATTGGGTAATGGAAATAACATTTCCCTTATCTCTAGGGTTTAATATAGGTTAAGAAGAATGTTTTTATAACCCTTGACATTGGATTTCTCCCACTAATTTTGTAATTTGACATAATTCAGTTTTTAGGTCATGTATTGTAGCATGGGTTGTGTGGAGGGGGTTTTTAGAAATCACTTTATGGTGGTAGTGGATTTTTGGGTGGTTTTAGAGGATGACTACCCCATCTCTGGTTGTTCCATGGATATTATTGTTGGTTTGAATACCCACTTTTCTTATATTTTTGGTTATATTTTTATCTATACTTGGATGGATATTATGATTCCTTCTTATTAGGTTGGTTTTATGAGTGGATGGGAAATATTTTCTCATAAACCTCAAAATTTTATATAAATTAAGAGGATTAATTAGAATTGTAAGTGTTGAAGTCATAGATTCCACAAAAAAACTGGAGGAGGAAGTTAGTATTTCCTCTAAGAAATTGCAAGTTTTTTAATAAGGGTACTTAACTCTTCAAACTTTGTGTCTATATTCTTCTCAAAATCAGAACTATGTACCTTGTGGACTCATTTTAAGGGTATATTGGACCTCCAAACAAACAAATGTGTGTTTTTTACCATGATTTCAATGAAAATACTTACTACATATAGAGTCTTGTTCACTAATAAACCACCTTCAGCTACATCAATCGCACTATGAACCATTAGGATTAATTCTTTATAAAAATATTATATTGGTAGTTGATCACTTATTTAGTGGTTGTGGAAACTTGCATAGAACCTTTTAAATAATTAATAAAATAAATAAAGTGTATGTATTTGATATTTTCTTATTCTATAAATTTATTTTTCTATTATTATAATTTAGGTGGTTGGGAAGTATTTTTCAAGAAAAGGAGTTTCATGTTTGTTTAGCCTCTAATTAGGGTGTCCACATAGTACATCTAGTCCATTGCAGAGTCTTATAAAGTGAATAGAAAATGCATAAGTTTTATAAGTTCATCATCCACTATAGAATTTTTTAGTGTTGAGTTAATACTATGGAATTCAATTAAATATTTATGTGGGTCTTAACATGGATATCCATGTAATTTTGTTAATAAGTTAATTAAACCATATTTTAATTCGAGGTTAAGAGCTCCACTTGGTTGTTTCATATAAGACGGTTGGTATTCAATGTTAGGTGATGTCAATTATTTTAAAGTACAGATATTTTCATCCATATTATACAATTTAGATTCTAGTTCAATTTTAGTTCCATAAGAATTAGGGTTTAGAAGAGTGTGTTTTTATTGTGTTCCTTCCTCCAAAGGTGTATTAGATATGTTTTGGTGTCAGTGAAATAGAAGACTCTCTGGTTAAGGTTCAAATAGTCCCAGATCAAGATGTATAATACACAAGACCTTTAAATAAAAGAAGTTTGAACAGAAATTTATATACACAATTATAAAAATGAAAAAATGATCAAATATTTATATAATACACAAAGTTATTAATAAAAACTACCCATTTTATATGTGTAGTTCTCCCCAGAAATGGAACCCAAATTTTATCATGTATTCATGAAATGTCAAATTAGTTTTTTTGAATGGTAATATATAGTATAGTGAAGATCATGAGTTATCACTAAAGGATTATTGAATGACTCCTCTACATTGGGAATGGAATTCTACTACAAAATTTCAACAATTCAATCCACCTTACCCTTATTTTAAATTTCTACAAAAATTTAGGAATCTTATCAAGACTTGAACCATGTATAAAAACACATTTTATGGATTTTCAAACACCCAAAATCACAATCTGAGTCATGGTTCTCAAAATGAATCTCTCACCAAATCAAAAATTCAAATTAAATTAAGTATTCACAACCAGTAATGATGCATACCATTAAAAACTCCCCACAATAATTCTTCTCATCCTCAAAAATTTATGTTATACTTTTCACCATAAACCCTGACTAATTATGGTCCTCAATTTAGTGTGAATTATCCATATTTCATCTCTAAAATCCCAACATGATTCTATAGTGAAAATCTAAACACAAATCCATGATACATATACTTTTCCACTAAAAATCCTAGTTTGATCCTTCAAATGCCTCAATCACATCCCGATCGATGCTCCTAATTTAGTTTCCACCTCACCACATCAATCTCTATGAAACAACATTGAAAATGCTTAGCCACACCAACCAACACATAGTCATATCATCACAATACTAGATCATGATGCCTTAATACCTAAATGAAATGTTGAATCACCCAAACAATCACATTGATGTCTAATCACGATACTCAGTGTGATTCCTTAGTTGAATACACAATTTCCCCATCCAATTGTAATGCTCTACAAATGATAATTAATGCATCGTCGATTTTAATCATTCATAGATGACACCCAAAACACCCAAATCCCATTTCTATCACTGAAACACTATCCAACAACACAATTGAATCACCAAATTGGGTTCATCCACTCATCGGCATTTCATTTTCATTACAATAATCCTCTATCCAGTTTCATCACAATCATGACCCTTTTGGACAAGAGTTGTATACCCATGATAAATTCATGCTCCAAACAATAAAAATAACCTTATCTTCACCTCGCTAAACTAAACACCCAATCTCCACCACCCATGTATTATTCATTACCACGCATAATTATTGGACATAACCACTCTTATCACACCCAAAAACCAAACACAAAATTTTGATCACCGAACATCAGGTTATTTCTCGACCACACCCATCTATCCCAAACATCAAAATATCAACAATCAATTCATCTTGAGACTTATGGTGCTCCATTCCATAATATTCAACTACCGATTGTTGATTCTAGAAAATGGTGCTCCCTTCCATAGGAATTGCCTACATAAAACAAAACTCAAGTGCTAAAAACTAAAAAACCATCAAAGAACATAGAAAATGGTCTAACATATGAAATCATAAAAAGTTAATCAAGGATTCCAATTCTTAAACCCACCAAAACACATTTATCTACTCAATAATAGAATCTACCCCATAAGTTATCCACATGAATCTATTCATAAAAAACATTACATACCCACAAAACACACAAGAAACCCTATGAAATCCTAGTCCACCACTAAAAACAAATAAAATTTAACCTTCTTAGGAACCAGTTTCTTTTTTGAAAACTACATGAAACCAAATCACATAAACCAACCTTATATATCATTTTAAAAACAAACATGGCACACAATATGATCACACAATTCAAGCATCCATATTTCTCTAAGACATAATAAAAAATTTAAGCAGACATGGTTTATATGAAACCATTCACTTATTAAAAAAATAAAATTGTTTTATACACCCCAAAACTCACCTAAGTTTTCAAAAAACACCTTGAAATCCAAGGTTTTTCACCAGAAACTAAAATCAAAAAAATTACTAGCCTTGTTGGTCCATCTTCCCAAAAATAGATCTCATTTTCCAAATCCATTTAAGCTTCTATTTTCCTTCCATTTTCTCAAAAATAAATAACCTCAATAATTTATAAATCAATGGATACATGAGACATTTCAATAAAAATAATCTTATAAAACAATTTCACAAATGCCTCACTCAACCACATGATTTTTCCTTTCTAAACCATGTTTTTATCAAAAACCAACCCTCTAAAAAACTATTTCCATATAGAATCCAAAAAATAACAATCACAATCAAAAAAATAAATCCCCCAGTATCTATATTTATTTGATCACTCCTAATAATATATTTTTGAAAAAAATGAATATATTATATGTTTCTTCAATTAATAATATATTCTAATGAGGTGATATATTAAACAATATTTCTCATAGGCACATGTAGCATGCACTAATAATGAGACTATCATGATGGATGAACAACTCAATAGCTCCTAGCCGAGCCCTATAACTCATCCTATGTTTCATCCATCCCACTTAAGATTCTTGGTCAAACCAAACAACTCACTCATCCTAGAGAATCAAGTCCCAAAACTAGAAATCCCCTTGAAATTTGTGTCTTAATTGATGTCATGATGGTCAAGCATGTTCTCAATCTACCTACTTAGTCCGCAAAATCTAACTCCACCTATAACTGAACTACCATACCCCAAAAAAAGATATGATACCATTTTGTAATGCACTAGCCTGGATCACCCAAATGTCACCTAAGCAGAGTCACCACATGACCTCATGTGTACATACCCATTTGAAAAATTCTACTGACTAGTGGTGAGGACCTATTATATTCATGGGAATATTATTCTCTCAAAATAAACCCAAGGGATAATGCCCAAATTATATAAAAACTTCTTTACAATTTGTATGTATAAAAGGAATCCCAATACCCTATAGATATAAAACAAGGAGACCCATAGGCCATTTTAGTCTAGAATAGAAAGTAATAAATTCACCTATTTGATGCCTAAAAACATAACAGGATTATGGTAGATAACATGGCATGTAATACATCAAATATAAAAAATATCACACTAGTGCTTGTATAACAGTAACTAAAAGTAAAATACATAGTCTCCAGACCAACTCACATACCAACCAACCATATCCAAGTCCTCCATGATCTACTGACTAAATCTCATGTCCATCTATAATAAATTCATGTATCCCTGAGAGGAAACATGAAGTTTTACCCATGTACATCGAAACTCATGGTGTGTGTGCATGTAAGGGTTGATTCCAACAACCTATTAGGAATTCCCAATGCTCACTAATACTGAGTGCTACTATGATCATGTGTATGTTCATGAAATACACATAAGGTGTTAAATAATGATCATTCAACACAACCACCCAAAAATACAACACAAAATATATATATAATTATATAATTTATATCTTCATATACTAACCAAGCTACCAAAAAACCTAACCCTACCCAATTTGGATCAACAATCATCAGATACCATAAACCAAAACATACCCAAAGGTGATGGGTATGGTTTTTAACCAATTCTCCAACCCATACTTAAATATGTAGTATAGGGTGTCATATCATGTCTGATATCACTCTAAACATCTGATCATCCCTTCCAAATCAATGGAGGATGCATCACCAACCAGCCACTACCTTATCACTTGAGGTAGGTAAATCTATACATAACCAATAAAACATCACAACACAAACCTCAACACACTCATGGTGGTCCCACCATCCAATCATGTTTCTTGGGTCCAGTCATCTCACTCATGAATAACTTAAATTCCATCCATCGAGTCTAACCATATCACTCATAGATGGCCCATCATACTCAATCCAACCATCTCACTCATGGAGGTACCAGCCTTTGTATATATCATGTACTTCATATCATGGAAGTCCCACCAAGATATATCATTCATGGTAAGGAAAGACCTCAGGGACCTCTCCCCCACCGAAATTCACCACCTATCACAAGTACACAATCATCACATGAAATAATAAACACACATGTTATACATCTCATCTCACAAGATCAGTCGCCAGCAATTCGCAAGTCACTCAGGACCTGGCCTCATGCCTCAAACATTTCCCAACACACATATCAACCCTCTAAGGGTTTTATCACATCCATCTATATTAACCTGTCACTTTGATACCAAAAATAGTGTTCTCAAAAAACTACGCACACAACATGAATCATCATGCATTAGCCAATATATGAGGAAACCATAATCAATAAGTACACAAGATTTGGAAAATAGGTCATCACCCTTATAAGTTCAAATATACCAAAACAATATCAATCCAATAACTTTTTAAATAAATTAATATCCAATTCAAATATCACTTTATAATCCATTTAATAAATAAATCACATTTCATATTACTTATTCTAGACCTTTAGCCAAAATCTCATGAAAATATTCTTTACAAAGACCATCCCTATTTTAAAATACCATTTTAAAACACATTTACTAAATCCCAATTTTCTATTGAATTACACTTAGTACCAAGACCCCTTTTTAAAAAAAAAAATTAAAAATGAATTATATTTCTCTTTCAAATCACTCATGACACCACATAATCCATAAAGAGGGCCACCAGAACTTGTTCATACAAGGAACCATCATGGAACCATTTATTAAGATATTTGGTTCATGTTGACTAATAGGTTGATGTGAGTCAATCACACATTATGGGGAAATATCACACAATAATGAAATATGTATAAAATATACTAATGACGGCACACAAATAAAAAAACACCAAAAGATAAAGAGACAAAAAAGATGTCAAGGCCACCTACCTCAAATGAAAATCCATAAATCCATCCTCAACTCATACTGGCCTAGCTTAAGTCTATGAGCACCTATGTCATCAATAAAAAACAAAAAAATAATTAAATAAATATTTGAACCCAAAATAAAATAACTAGCACAAAACTCACCAGGAATACCTACGACACCAAAATTCTGAAAAATTATGTGAGGTATCCTCCCGATATTCACTCCTACCTAAGCCCAATAAAATACCCAAATTATGACATTGAATCAATGACCAATTTTACCCATATTTTCTGAAAACCCTAATTAAAACAACTATCCAACAAAACATAGGGAATATGATGAAAAATATATTGATTTTATCCTCCCAATATGTCCTCCACAAGCCACACATGAAATCCTTGACAGGAGTGATGATTTCACCATGATCCGATGAAATCATCCCCCTAAAAACTATATCGGCCAAACCAAAATTAGTAAATAATGAAGAGGAGAAACAAGGGGGGTAGAATGAGGGATCTTACCTCAAATCCATGAAATGAATCCCTCAGGAAACATGTGGATCAAAGAACACCATGAAAGGGAGGTGGACATCCAAATAGGATGCTACCTCTATCTTTGGTCTACCAAAACAAGAGAAAACCTGAGGGGGTTTCAAAAAAATACCTTGGTATAATTACCAAAAGCCCCTCACAAATAGGCCTACCTATAGGGGTTCATGATGTGAACAATTTTTTATATCTTGAAAACCCTTAGAAAGAAGGACTATCTATAGCATCCCACCTTTTTATCGCATAAACATTCATTACATTTTATAAAACTGAGGATCTTTATGGTTTAGTATCTTGGAAACCAGGAACATAAAACATGAAACAAAAAAAAAGATTCTTATTAAACACTTGAAAGGCTTCTCCTCATGTTCACCCAAGGTTCATTACTGCATCTCATAACCTGGGGACATACATCAAAAGAAAGGGTGAGCAGAAGGCCCAGTATGGGAAACAAGGGAAACATTTAACATGTGAACTTGGGATACATCAACAATGTCATGAAAAGAACTTTAAGGCATGAGAAAGAAATCATGAGATATATCATAATAAAAATAAAATTTTTAATAACTTGAAGATGTGGCTACAACATTTAATATATACAATCATGAACATATCACCAAGGTCCATCCCCAAGGTGTCATTTGAAAATTACCAAGGTTATTCACCAAGATATCATGAAAATTGTAATCTCTAGTGGTTACATCATTACCCAATGCATTGGAGCGCTATCAGGGTGCACCCTTAAAGTTGCCTTTATTATCATGTGATCCACATATATCATCATCAAAAATTTCATAAATAACCCATATATCATAAAATAAATGGGTTTCATTTCATAATCATAACGTTTTAAAAACTGATTTAAAGACATGATCTTTATGTCACTTTAAACCCACGGAAAGGGAAAGCGGGTTTCATGTATGTAAATCCCAGAATTTAAAATAGAATATTTTGGTATATATGTGAATACCCATATAGAAATAAGAGTTTTGAGTATTCACTTAATAACATAAAATAATTTTGAGAAAATAGAGAGAGGCATTTTGAGACGAAAATTCTACAGCACAACGGCTACGTTTCAGGGTTTTAGAAAACATTGAAAAGAGAGGGGACATGGTTCAAACATTCATAAATGACCCATAAATAGTAGAGGGACAGAATATAAAGTATTTAAGAGCATGTTAATGAAATTTGAATGATATACCATATAAAACTAATAACTTTAAATGAAGACAAAAAATAAGATTTCTCTTATAAAAATTCGGCAGCCTAACAGCGTTACATAAACTTCAACAAAAAATGAATTGATGAGATCAAATAGGGTCTCTCATCATATGAACATAAAATATCAGTATGATAGATATAGAGATCATACCCCAACATAATAAAAAGGAACTTTCAAGACTTGACATGGAATTAGAACTTTGAAAAGGGAGAAAGGTGCAAGGACCACTTAAAAATTTAGCAGCCTAACGACGCCACTTAAACATCAAAATACTGAATTGAAGAGATCAAATGGGGTCTCTCATCATATGTTCATAAAAGATCATTATGATAGATATAGAGATCATACCCCAACATAGCAAAAAGGAACTTGAAATAATTGACATGAAAGTAGAACTTCAAAACGAGAAGGGTGAAGAACCACTTAAAAATTCAGCAGCCTAACGGCGCCACTTAAAACTTCAAAATACTGAATTGAAGAGATCAAATGGGGTCTCTCATCATATGGTCATAAAATATCATTATGATAGATATATATATCATACCCCAACATACCAAAAAGGAACTTGAAAGAATTTACATGAAAGTAGAACTTCAAAACGAGAAGGGTGAAGAACCACTTAAAAATTCGGCAGCCTAACGGCACCACTTAAAACTTCAAAATACTGAATTGAAGAGATAAAATGGGGTCTCTCGTCATATGGTCATAAAATATAAGTATGATAGATATATAGATCATACCCCAACATAAAAAAAAGGAACTTTAAAGAATTGACATGAAAGTAGAACTTCAAAACGAGAAGGGTGAAGAACCACTTAAAAATTCGGCAGCCTAACGGCGCCACTTAAAACTTCAAAATACTGAATTGAAGAGATCAAATGGGGTATCTCATCATATGGTCATAAAATATCAGTATGATAGATATATAGATCATAACCCAACATAACAAAAAGGAACTTTAAATACTTTACATGAAAATAGATCTTGAAAAATGAGAAGGGAGAAAGAATCTGTTACAAAAATTTCGGCAGCCTAACGGCGCCACTTAAAACATCATAAAACGAAATAATGAGAGTAAGAAGGGATCTCTCATTATGTGAACATGAAAAGGGAATTAAGAGGAGTATAAAAGAACACCCTTTAACATAATAACATGGAGCATAAAAGAAATTACATAAAAGAGATTTCTTGAAAATAAAGAGAGAGATCGGATCCCTTACCTTAAAACGTAACTCTTAAAACTCAAAGGTTGGGACCTTGAGGGCTTGGGGGCACCTTGGAAGGACTCCTTGGGAGGTAATGAGACCATAAATTAGTTGGGGGAGGGTGGGGAGTCGAAATGGATGAGAGTATGGCTTGGTATTTATAGGGAAAGTGAGGGGACAAGGCATTAATGGCCAAGGGACACCTCAAAAGTGGGTTTCTCAAAACCATGTGCTCTCCCAAGATATTTCACATGAATTTAGGCCACATGGGGCCCCCAATACAATAATTCATCACCTTTGGTCGGCCAACCCATAAAATATCTCATGACATCATCATGACATAGTTATGATGTCATTAAACATACCGAAACCCGAAAACTGTATTTTTACTATTCACTGAAAATTCAACTTTCTCAGAAAAATCCCAAAATTTCACCTTAACCAAATATTGATGCTCTGATTAAAAAAATGAACTCCATTTTATAAAAATAATTTTCTAAATATTTTTAATTTAATTTTTAAATAAATACACTATTCACCAAAAAATCATTTTTTTTCAGAAAAATCCCCAAAAATTACCTTAACATAATATCGATGCTCTGAGTTCAAAAATGAAATCCATTTTATAAAAATAATTTTCTAAATATTTTTAATTATATTTTTAATTAAAAAACACTATTCACCTGAAAAAACTAATACTTGAATAATAATATATGAAACCGTTATTTAACCATTTTATTGAATCACATTACTTAATCAAGGTGCCTAGATTATATTAATACATTCTTTAAGTGAGATTACTAATCCATTGAGTCACATTACTAATCCTAAGCACAAAATCACTATTCATAATTTACTATTCATCAAAAATTAAGTTGATCTTATTAGACTCTAAATTTCATACTGAACTTAATTGTAGAAGACCATTTTTTGAAAATCATTACACTTTTTTAATTATTTAAGGTTTACATAAACATTTTTAAAATATCCTTTTTCTAAAATTCATCAAAAATATGCATACTATATTTATCCGGTCATTCGAAAATTCATCAGTTTCATCATAAGAAGAAATCGAAATTTTTATTTAAAACAAAGGATTACACAAGGCAGTTACGGTCTCCTTACATAGCCCCTTATCACACCAGCATATGACCAAAGTGTAAGGTGTGCTAAGGTGAGAGAATTTGAGGGAGGCTCGGCCAACATCGCATGAGTAGTAATTTCTATCAGTTTGAACTTCTCGCGAAGGTGATTCCGTTCTAACTTCACACGATGAAGTTCGACTTGGGTTTGGTCCAGAGCAAAGCCCAGTGGTGCTACCTCCTTCCCAAGTTCTGTTAGATGGGCTTCGATTGGTCCAAGACTACTGGGTGAGGCCATCGAATCTTCTTTCTATATTAATTAACCAAGATTACTTGTATTTAGAGTCAAAAATCAAAACGTTTAGTTTCCAGTGGTCATATTGACCAATGGTCATATAATAGTCAAAACCCAACGGTCTCATTTTAATTATACTCATGTTATCAAATGAAAGAGTTTTGTTGAGTATAAAAAAAATAGAATAACACACAAAATTAGGAAACAATATTTATTCAAAATTTTGGGTCGTTACAATCTTACCCCCTTAAGAAATTGCGTCCTTTCAATTTTTAAAATTGGGTTTTAAAATTTCATTGAAAGTCCCACATCGAAAAAGGAGTTAGTAAAACTATTACTTGAAAAGAAAGAAAGGGAAGTACAAAGGTTACCCGAGTTAACCCACACTAGGATTCCATGTAGGAAAACATGGACATGGAAGAAAAGAAAAGGGTCAAATTCTGAGGGAGAGTGATAGAGAACATGATTAGGAGAAAGTTAACTATAAGAAAATCCCAAACTTATGATGTGTGTAAATGGTCTTTGATTACCTAGTAAGAAACGTAAACCAACAATGTTTTTGTTTTATGTTCCTTTTCATAATTTTGAGGAATTCATTTACTACATATAACAAAAACATAAGAAAATATACCTACCTTCATGTAGAGTTTCATCCTTTAATAAGTTTCTACCCAAAACTAGTCTTTTCTCCAAACGATGAGCATTCAAAAACACTTGGTCTCATCAAAACACAAGAATCATCTTCTTGAGAGTCACTTAATCCACAAAAGATTAACTATCAATTTCTTCTACATTTAAACATTATCCTAAAAAGAGAAAGGGTAAGATAAAACAACTCATCAAAAAAGAAAGAATCCCATAGGAAGGGAAACTACTTTTAAATCTTCAAAGATCCATGGTACTACCAAAAGTTCATCATAGACCATTCCATAAATAACTGTTCTTAAAATTCTTCAAAATAAACCAAACTAAGATTGAAACACAAATACAAGAAGAATTTGATAACATAGTCTTCCAAAATAAACTTCATTGTTCATCTCCAAAACACATCAACCACTCTTAACATCTTATAACAAAAGTATCTAACCTAAACATATTTTACCCAAGATAGGTTAATCGTTTCCATAAGTAACCTAAATTACTATAAGTCCACCTTAAATTCATCAATTCTTCAAAATATAATTCAACCTTACTCCTCAATGAAAATATTGTAGTAATCTATTTACCTCGATCATATAGGGTCCCCAAAATAGTGAACGTCTTCCAAAATAATAATCATCTTTTAATCCCCTAATCATCTCTGTCATATTAATACGGAAATCGTCTCATTTCCTATCACATTGGTTGTTGGGACATGTTCTTCCATTTCCCGCCATTAACTATGAAAACAAAGTACAATTAGGGGCTTGAATACTTAGCCAATAATCATGAAAATGAACTTAAATCATATAAGGATAACTTGTAGAAGAAAAGTATACCCTAACTTGTGATCCCCTAGGTTTCCATCTAGGTTATCCATGATCATATATTCTTATGTGAATCTTTATTTTATTTTATCTTTGTTCTTTTAACAATGGTTCATACTAAGCTTATGAATTTACCAAAGCATATCCCCCAGGAGTGTCGTAACCAAGAGTGTAGCAAGGCCCATTGTCGTGTACCAGTTCCCATTCGAGTCTAGCTCAAAGCAGTGTTTTCGGGTTTTACCCCAATGTACATCTGTGCCAGAGCCACCTCTACCTGCTCATATCCAGACAGGGATGTATTTGCTTGGCAACCCCTTACTCAATACTCACCAAAATACGAGGAAGACTTCCTATATTTAAACTTTTCTATAGGTTTCTTCCTAAAGTTTTCATATCATAATTTCCACAAATAACTAAACCATCCTTTGATACCAATTATAGCATCCCGCCTTTTTATCACATAAACATTCATTACATTTTACAAAACTGAGGATCTTTAAGGTTTAGTGTCTTGGAAACCAGGAACTTAAAACATGAAACAAAAATAAATTCTTCTTAAACACTTGAAAGGATTCTCTTCATGTTCACCCTAGGTTCATTACTGCATCTCATAACCTGGGGACATACATCAAAATAAAGGGTGAGCAGAAGGCCTAGTATGGGAAACAAGGGAAACATTTAACATGTGAACTTGGGATACATCAACAATGTCATGAAAAGAAATTTAAGGCATGAGAAAGAAATCATGAGATATATCATAATAAAAATAACATTTTTCATAACTTGAATATGTGGCTACAACATTTAATATAGAAAATCATGAACATATCACCAAGGTCCATCCCCAAGGTATCATTTGAAAATTACCAAGGTTATTCACCAAGATATCGTGAAAATTGTAATCTCTAGTGGTTACATCATTACCCAATGCATTGGAGTGCTATCAGGGCGCACCCTTATAGTTGCCTTTATTATCATGTGAGCCACATATATCATAATCAAACATTTCATAAATAACCCATATATCATAAAATAAATGGGTTTCATTTCATAATCATAATGTTTTAAAAACTGCTTTAAAGACATGATCTTTATGTCACTTTAAACCCACGGAAAGGGAAAGTGGGTTTCATGTATGTAAATCCAAGAATTTAAAATAGAAAATTTTGATATATATGTGAATACCCCTGTAGAAATAAGAGCTTTGAGTATTCAATTAATAACAAAAAATAATTTTTAGAAAAGAGAGAGGCATTTTGAGACGAAAATTCTACAGCATAACGGCTACGTTTCAGGGTTTTAGAAAACATTGAAAAGAGAGGGGACATGGGTAAAACATTCATAAATGACCCATAAAACAGTATAGGGAAAGAATATAGAGTATTTAAGAGCATGGTAATGAAATTTTAATGATATACCATATGAAACGAAGAACTTGAAAGGAAGACAAAAAATAAGCTTTCTCTTATAAAAATTCGGCAGCCTAACAGCGTTACATAAACTTCAACAAAAAATAAATTGATGAGATCAAATAGGGTATCTCATAATATGAACATAAAAGAACAGTATGATATATATATATATATCATACCCCAACATAATAAAAAGTAACTTCCAATACTTGACATGGAATTAGAACTTTTAAAAGGGAGAAAGGTGAAAGGACCACTTAAAAATTTAGCAGCCTAACGACACCACTTAAACTTCAAAATACTGAATTGAAGAGATAAAATGGGGTCTCTCATAATATGGTCATAAAAGATCAGTATGATAGATACAGAGATCATACCCCAACATAACAAAAAGGAACTTGAAAGAATTGACATGAAAGTAGAACTTCAAAACGAGAAGGGTGAAGAACCACTTAAAAATTCGGCAGCCTAACGGCGCCACTTAAAACTTCACAATACTGAATTGAAGAGATAAAATGGGGTCTCTCATAATATGGTCATAAAAGATCAGTATGATATATATAGAGATCATACCCCAACATAACAAAAAGGAACTTGAAATAATTGACATGAAAGTAGAACTTCAAAACGAGAAGGGTGAAGAACCACTTAAAAATTCGGCAGCCTAACGGTGCCACTTAAAACTTCAAAATACTGAATTGAAGAGATGAAATGGGGTCTCTCATCATATGGTCATAAAATATCAGTATGATAGATATATAGATAATACCCCAACATAACAAAAAGTAACTTTAAAGAATTGACATGAAAGTAGAACTTCAAAATGAGAAGGGTGAAGAACAACTTAAAAATTCGGCAGTCTAACGGCGCCACTTAAAACTTCAAAATACTGAATTGAAGAGATCAAATGAGGTATCTCATCATATGATCATAAAAGATCAGTATGATAAATTTAGAGATCATACCCCAACATAACAAAAAGGAACTTGAAATACTTTACATGAAAATAGATCTTGAAAAATGAGAAGGGAGAAAGAATCCGTTACAAAAATTTCGGCAGCCTAACGGCGCCACTTAAAACATCATAAAACGAAATAATTAGAGTAAGAGGGGATCTATCATTATGTGAACATAAAAAGGGCAGTAAGAGGAGTATAAAAGAACACCCGTTAACATAATAACATGGATCATAAAAGAAATTACATAAAAGAGATTTCTTGAAAAGAAAGAGAGAGATCGGATCCCTTACCTTAAAACGTAACTCTTAAAACTCAAAGGTTGGGACCTTGAGGGCTTGGGGGCACCTTGGAAGGACTCCTTGGGAGGTAATGAAGCCATAAATTAGTTGGGGGAGAGTGGGGAGTCGAAATGGATGAGATTATGGCTTGGTAATTATAGGGAAAGTGAGGGGACAAGGCATTAATGGCCAAGGGACACCTCAAAAGTGGGTTTCTCAAAACCATGTGCTCTTCCAAGATATTTCACATGAAGTTAGGACACATGGGGCCCCCAATACAATAATGCATCACCTTTGGTTGGACAACCCATAAAATATCTCATGACATCATCATGACACAGTTATGATGTCATTAAACATACCGAAACCCTAAAACTGTATTTTTACTATTCACTGAAAATTCAACTTTCTCAGAAAAATCCCAAAATTTCACCTTAACCAAATATCGATGCACTGATTAAAAAAATGAACTCCATTTTATAAAAATAATTTTCTAATATTTTTAATTTAATTTTTAAATAAATACACTATTCACCAAAAATTCATTTTTTTCAGAAAAATCCCCAAAAATTACCTTAACATAATATCGATGCTATGAGTTCAAAAATGAAATCCATTTTATAAAAATAATTTTCTAAATATTTTTAATTAAATTTTTAATTAAAAAACACTATTCACTTGAAAAAACTAATACTTGAATAATAATATATGAAACCGTTATTTAACCATTTTATTGAATCACATTACTTAATCAAGGTGCCTAGATTATATTAATACTTTATTTAAGTGAGATTACTAATCCATTTAGTCACATTACTAATACTAAGCATAAAATCACTATTCATAATTTACTAGTCATCAAAAATTAAGTTGATCTTATTAGACTCTAAATTTCATACTGAACATAATTATAGAAGACCATTTTTTGAAAATCATTACACTTTTTAATTATTTAAGGTTTACATAAACATTTTTAAAATATCCTTTTTCTAAAATTCATCAAAAATATGCATACTATATTTATCCGGTCATTCGAAAATTCATAAACTTCATCATAAGAAGAAATTGAAATTTTTATTTAAAACAAAGGATTACACAAGGCAGTTACGGTCTCCTTACATAGCCCCTTATCACACCAGCATATGACCTAAGTGTAAGGTGTGCTAAGGTAAGATAATTTGAGGGAGGCTCGGCCAACATCGCATGAGTAGTAATTTCTATCAGTTTGAACTTCTCGCGAAGGCGATTCCATTCTAACTTCACACGATGAAGTTCGACTTGGGTTTGGTCTAGAGAAAAGCCCAGTGGTGCTACCTCCTTCCCAAGTTCTGTTAGATGGGATTCGATTGGTCCAAGACTACTGGGTGAGGCCATCGAATCTTCTTTCTATATTAATTAACCAAGATTACTTGTATTTAGAGTCAAAAATCGAAATGTTTAGTTTCCAGTGGTCATATTGACAAATTGTGATGTAATAGTCAAAACCCAATGGTCTCATTTTAATTATACTCATGTTATCAAATGAAAGAGTTTTGTTGAGTATAAAAAAAAATAGAATAACACCCAAAATTAGGAAACAAGATTTATTCAAAATTTTGGGTCGTTACACTATCCCTCTCCCCTAAGTATTTCATAATGTGAACTCCATGTTCACACTATGAAGGCTCTTAGGTAGTGATCAATCCCCTCTGGTACTTCATTCATAGCCTATAATCACTCTATAAATGTAACTCATGACATGAGTGGATTTAATAGGGTGTTGCGTCCCCTGAAACCCAATCCATGGCATGAACATCCTTTCTTTAAACATCATTCATGGAATAAATGACTCCTTCACACTGTGAATGTCCTGAAACTATATAATTTTAGTATCCCAGACACCTTACCCTTCTCTAAAATCTATCTAAACACTCAGGTAATTTTGCAGCTCTCAAAACACATCTAAAAATACATTTTAATGACATAAAAATACTCAAAAATCCCAATTTGAGTCACAGTTATCCAAAAATACTTTCCAGATCTAAAATAAAAATCCTCTTACTAATTCACAACCCATAACGATGCAGGTAATTACAGATCCCATGCTATAGTGTTTGGAACTTACAAGACTACACACCAAAAGCATCACAGTTCAACCCAAAACCCAAATAGAATAAATGATGCTAATAATTATTATAATTAAATTATTTAAATAATAAAATTAAAAACAATAAAAAAAAGTTTATATAGTTTATATATGAGTCACACTCCATGGGGGACACATTGCTTCACTTTTGTTCTGGGAATCGGAAGATGGTTACAATTTTTAATTCACTCGATCAAAATACCCATCCTACTAAATCTGGTAGAATCCATCCAGTTCAACCAATATTTATATATTTTGGTCTCCATGAAAAGTGATTTCACATTGATCATATATTCATGACTATATCTTCATTCAATTAGAGGATCCCACCACCTTAACTCCTCTAATTGATACACTTTACATGCTTCCAAAACCCTCGTGAGTAAAACCTTAAATTTTCTCCCTGAAGAAACTTATGTATTCCATTTTCCAAAATCCTCTAAGATGAATCACTGAATTATTATTCAATTAGGAAAAAATTATGCAATTCCTTTGTGTTTTCCATAATTCTTCCCTCAGGATGGGTAGAGGGTTAACTTCTGATTGCATCATCCAACAACAACATTTTTTAATTTAACTTTTGATCCTATGTAAACCTATTCATGTTCCTTAAACATCCTTTCCAACTACATAGTTCCTCCACCATGATTTCAATCATACCAGAACAACTAAGGCATAGAACTGCCTCATCACATCATGTACTACGACCTTTGTTAGTAAATATGCTAGTTTTTAGTCTCATTTATATTCTATAGATCAAGTACTCCATCTTGAATCAACAACTGTATGAATTGATACATCAATTGAATATGATTCAACCTAGAAATAAATGTTTAATTTTTGAATAAGTTAATTGCACTCTGTGAATCAAAAAATATCATCCCATCAACTTTCATCCTTCTAAGATCTTAAAATTACCATTTCAACTAGATAAACTCCTTCCAATATTTTGTTAAAGAAATATAATATGCTTCCATTTTCAAGATTATAACTACTGGTTGAAGCTTCAACATCCAACTCATAGTCATACCTTTGAAAGTGAACAAATATCTAGTGCTTCTATTCTGAGTGTTTAAATATCTACCAAAGTTTGAGTCAAAAAATCCATGTAATGACTCATCCATTTCAAAGAAAAGTACCAAAATTTTAGAACCCTTTAAGTACTATAGAATCCAATTCAGATCCTATCAATGATCTCTTGAAAATTTTAAAATATACTTACTAACAACAATCAAGTCTTGTGAAATGTATAATCAAGTACAAACCATGACATACATAAATCTTCCAATTTTTTATGTATAGTAAATCTTTTTCATGTGCTCTACCTCAGCTTATGTTTGTGGTTTCTTTTCCTTACTCAATTGGAAATTTCTAGCCATGGGTATGCTCATCGGTTTTTCATCACTTGTTCTAATGTTCTATAACACATTTTGTTTTTAATATATCTAAGTTGGGTATAAAGTTCCAAAACCTAAGTCTCTCACAATCTATATCCCTAAGATCCTTTTAGTCAGACTGATATCTTTCAACTAAAAACTTCTAAACAATTCAATCCTCAACTCATCAACCGTATACTTTACCAAACTTGAAATAAACATAATGTTAGCATAGATAAGTAAGATGATGAAACTTTCATCATCAAACTCCAACTGATAACAAAAATAGTTATCATTACTCCAAATGAATTTTTTCTTCACAAAGAAGTCATTAAAATTTGTATTCCACTCCCTTAGTGCCAACTTCAAACCATAAAGTCTTCAATTCATCTTGCATAAAAGGCCCTGGTTCTTATTCTATATGAAACTATATAGGTGGTCCATATATATTTCATCATCTAGGTCCCCATAAAAGAATGTTTAATTCAATCCAAATTTTCTAGAATCAATCCCTCTATGGAAACCACACTTAGTGCCTTCTGGATAGTTATATGTTTAACTACTAGTTAAAACATCTCTAAGAAACCCACACCCTAAATTTTTTGAAATCCTTTCCCAGTTATACTTTCCTAGTACCTACATATAACATTCACTTCCTTCATTAGTTGATAAACCCATTTTTCTGAAGGACTTTATTCCCAATAGTATTTTCCATCAACTCTAATTTTCTGAACACATGGAGGGAATAAATATCATCCCTCATGGGTAACTTCCTATGATTAAAGGTTTTTATATTTCTATACTCTCTTAGGATATTGGGTTCATTATAATTCATAAGAAGAAATTTGTTCAAGCTAATTTCAATCCTTTTCACTTAGCACTTTACTCTATTAAATCTTTACAACTCCTTATGCAACTCAACTCCTTATAATACTACAACTTCTAAAGATATGTATTAATGGATTAAATGAATTAATTTGATAATTATATTTTATTAAAAAAATTTTAAATAGATAAATAAATATTTTTTATAAAATTTTTATCACTTTTTAAAGAGTAGTTTTAATTTTTTTTCTTATTTTTGTGAGTTGTGAAATTGGATTTGTCCCGTGGTTGATTTTTGGACTACTTGATGCTATTTGGGAGACATGACTAGGTTGAGTTTATGTCTCACATGATTTAATATAATCCACAAAATAATATCTTAGGTAAATTTATGATTATTATCTTTAAGGGTATTCCCCTCCCTTTTTTTTACACTAACTAGACTGTGGTTAGAGTGGAAGCTATTTTATTTAACTTTTTGGTAGTGTAGTGGTGTGTTTTGAGAGTCATCAAGGTGGTTCACATCTAGAATATTTTTTTGGGAAATGTATAGGTTTATTTGGTTAGTTTTAGCTAGTTATCCTTATTAGAGTTTGAGAGTCTCATGTGTGAGTCCTAGTTTGGGTGGTGATCTATTTTAAGACTCTTTCTTGATGGTCTTAGTGAAATTGTGGTTTTGAGGTGGCCATTTTTTGGTGTTTTCTTTAGGTGACTTATTAGATTTCTATTTTTTGAGCTATGGTTTCTTTATAAATATCATTCCTCATTAGTTTTTTTATTTTATTTGATTTTATTTTGAGTATAAAATTATGGTGGAAGTTATGCCTTGATTTTATTTGGATGGATAAACATGGGGTATCTTGGGTATGTACATAGGCAATGGGGGTGGGTAGTTACCAGTTAGATTGTTGGTTCCCCTGGGTTGTGTTTCTATATACAGATCATTATGAGGTGGTGTTACATGATTATATACCTATGTTACCTCCCTTATTTATTATTATGGTCTACAATTGAAACCATGTTGTTTCTTTTTAAGAAATCCTCTATTTATCTCATTTTCAAGTCATTTTAAAAAGTGATGGTTCTTGTGTCCTGGATTTGTGGTTTTTTGGATAATCATTTTTATGGAGTTTTCTTTATGGTTTTAAGATGATCTCTTAGTGTTTGGTTATGTTTGATGGGTTTTTACAGTTCCTTTTATGGTTTTTAGGAGCATGGTTGTCCTGATGACACTCTCTTTATAGAAGAGTTTTTCTGTTTCTTCACCATTTTAAATGAATTATTAATGGTGGGGAGATATATGTTGGGTAACTATATTCTTAAAAATTTATGAACTTTGAATGTGGTATAAATATTTCTTTCAGAAGTGGGTTTTATTTTAGGATTCATCCTATTATTCTAGGGAATTAATTTCATGAATTCATTATAGGAATCACTTATATTTTTTCTCTAGGCCTATTTTTTATGTAACCTTATACTTTGACCTAAGACTTTCTTGGGGTAGAAAGTGGAATGGTGGGGTTAATTTTGACACCCTAATGTCACTTTAGTATATTATTTTATATTAATTTATATAGATTAAAAATTTTGGATGTTTTTTTCTTTAAATTTTAAAAAAATTATGGTTTTCCCCCGTGAACACAGTTTGGGGAAACTATGTGGCTAAAATATGCATGGAACTAAAATATATTATAGAGGTGTTACATAGTTCTATATTGTTGGCTAAAACAATGTGAGTCTCATGGTAAATTGTATAAATGGGTCTAATTCTATTTTTCATGGTTAAAACATTATTTTTTAAACTATGTGGGGTGCCTAGGCTAACCATATGAAACTTGTTGTGTGTGGGGATGATCCATGTGGTTAGAAAATGGTTAGGAGGAACCACGCAGTCAATCATGCAATGATTGAGGATTGAATCCATTAGTACCCACATGGTTTTTATATAATTTGACTAACCATGTGGCCAATAAATGTGGCTCGCTCAATTTTTAAAATTATTGATTTTTCCATTTTACCCCTAATCAATTTAATGTAATTATCCCCCATTTTTTCTTCTTCTCATTTAACAGGGCCATGGAACATGAAATGGAGGTTCTACCTTCCTCTATCCTTCAATTATTGGTCATATCCTTTGATTTCAAATGGTTTCCTCCATGATAATCTCCCTTACTCTCTTTTTATTCCATTTTTACCCATTATCTCTTGGTTTCCTCACCTCTAATAAACCATAGGAGTTTTCATGATTCAATTTAGGGTTTGGGGTGGCCTAACCTTAGGAGTTTTTTAGGGCTTGGTGGAGAGACCTTTTTTCTTCTTTGGGTCTTCTCTATCAAAGGCGAAAACTTATAGATCGATTTTTTCTTGATTGAACATGATGATTTTATGATTTCTCCATATTTGGAATTTCATGTGATTCTTTTGCATTTTAAATTCAATTTAAATCTAAATATATCTATGTAAAAGTCCTTTGATGGGTTTTTAAAATGTTTTTTGAGAGTTTTCACTTAGAATAAAATGTATTTTAATGATTTTTTTATCTTTGGTTTATAAAACCTTAATCTATCTATCATATAAGTTTGAGAAAATTCTCAGGATGAAGATTTTAAATTAAATGTGATTTTTAAATTCATATGAACTCATTTAGATCATGACTAGGGTAAAAATATGTTTTCCATATATATGCTTGAAATGTATGAAGGTTTTTTATTTTTGAAATGGTTTTAAATGAGAAAATAATTCTGTTTCAAATGGTTTCTATGTGGCACCAAATGGTTGGTTATAAAGAATGACTTAAAGTGATATTTATAATTGATGGTAAGTGGATCAGTGTTTGGAGCTTGTTTACTAACTGATTATTTGTAACTTCAAAGAGTTTCCCTTAAAAATTATGTGATATTTTTGATTGGTCCCATGAATTTATGATGATAAATATGGAGGTTGACCCCATGGGGAATGCTTTCATTGTTATATATTTATTAATACTTATGCATGATTTTGAAATGGGTTATTTATTATGAAGTTGTAGGAGGAAATATGTGGGTAATTTAAAATTATTTGAGATTTTTTTATTTGATATTTATATTATATTTCGTTTCTCACCTCCCTTGAGTTTCATCAGGGATATCCTAGGCATTAATAGATAACCTGGATGAGTAAAAACTCTACTATAGTATATTTCCTAGCTAGAGGTTGGAATTATGGATGTTGAGTGCTCCTGGATAGATGGTTTCTCATGGTAGCTTCATGTTCCTAGGATATTTATAGGTCTTGGATAGTTTTAAATGACCATAGGTATAGATAAATTATTATAGTTCGGCCTAGGGTTCCATTTTCTAGATCGTGTCTATATTAATTGAGTCTTGGGTGGTTTTACATGACATCCAGTTCATTTGAGGACCATTTATGAGAATTCCATTATATTTCTCATTTTCATTCCCCTAAACATTTATTTTTTCAGGGTACTAATGTTTGAAATTCTTATTTTGATATGCCCTATTGTTATCTTGGCTCCAATTTATGATTTTATTTATATTTTAGAAATGGATTTTTTTTTACTTTTAATTTTATTGTAAAATGATTGAAATTTTGTTTTTATTAAAAAAATTGTTGTATTTTGCAAAAGGTATTATGAAAATGTTTTGGAAAGGGAAAAGGGATTTGGGTTGTTTTTCATGAATTTAATGAAAGGTCCTTTTTATTGATATAATAGAGTTTTAATAAAAATCATTAATTCCACCCTTACATTCTCTCTAAGAAAGAGGAATGTTTTATAAAATTGATTTAATGAATTTAATTATTTTCAATAACTTTCATGGGAAAATAATATCTTTATAATTAAAATTAAAAATATAATTTATGAATTTTATTTTGAAATAAACTTGCACAAAATCCTTGGTGAGACTCTACTTGGAGTTTTTAGATCACTTCCTACATAATCCATTGGGTGTATACAGCTCTGATGTTTTATTTCATGTGCTCAAGATCTAATCTTTTATAGGTTTTTTGGACTATTTGGTGGATAATGGTTTAGGGTTTATTGTGATTTTGGGTCATGAGGAGGTGGTTTTTAGTGATGTGGTCTTGGTTTTATTTTTATTTTGTGATGATTACATATCAACTAGTTTAGCAAGATATTTCTTTATTTTATTCGTTTACTATATGGGTACTTATTTAGAATTTTACCTTGTCATGTGATGTTTATATATTTATTTTATTTTTTATTCATAGTACTCTGGTTGGTTATTTCTTTTATGTTGTAACTAATTATTTTATGAATGGGAATTTGACATAAGGATAGTTCATGCTGGATTTTTGGGTGATATATTTTGTGTAATGGATTGTGCCTTCCCAGTTTGTTACTTTTATAGTTTTGGTGGGTGGAGGTGTTTGGGGGAGGTTCTGGGAGTTTTCAGTGGAGACTAGATGGGTAGAAAAGCTACTATAAGAAATACATCTCATGTAAATTTTACATGATGTGAAAGTGGGGTTCATGGCTTATGTAGGGTTGGTTCATGACATGTAATAAATTGGGTGATTTATCCTTCAAGGTGATGTTTTTTCTACAAAACATAAAATCATGAAATTATACAACATGAAAGGGTATACACATCATTTAAATCCCCGATGCAGTTACGGTATAAAGTGTGGAGTTCTCGGGTTTCTCTAAAGCCCTAGGAACACTATTCCTTCCTCACATTCCAAATGTATCCCTAGTTCCCTAAGAGAACCCCCATCCCTACTCTCTTATTTCTTCAAACTTTTGGTTCTAATTGATCCTCATTAGCAATATATGGTTGATTCATGGAAGTTTCCCCCCCCCCTTCTTAGTGGTTTTCTTCCATTCTTCTCTTGGGGATTCACTATGGAGATGTTGTTTCGGCATGGTGTGTGTGTTGGTTGGAATTTTGAAATTTGTTTGGTGTGTTATAGGTTGATGTGTGGTTTCTTAAGGTGTGATTGTGGTTTTTAGTCATTTCTTATTCACCCTATGGTGTTCAGTGAGTTGGTAAAGCTTCTTTGAGATAATTAATTACTTGTTTCTCTTTATTATTTATCATTTAGGAGGGGTTAACTTTTTTACCTATGGTTTATGGTTGTGCTAACATAATTAAAGATAAATAATTTGTTAAATTAAAATTTAAGGGTAAATGGGTTTTATTCACATGATTTTATAGCTTATTCCTATAATGATAATTTAGATTGTACGGGCTTGATGCCCCACTAAAAATTTTGGTTGTGGGGGGATTTGTTTGTGTTGGATATATGTATTGTGATTTTTTTGACTATTGTGATTGTTGTGATGTCCCCCTAAAGTGTAAATTGGTTAAGCTCGTATATTTGGATAATAAAACAGTTTTCCCAGGATTATAGCTTGTGTGATAATGCCCTGAAAATAAAGTGTAATGTGAAAAAATTCCCTTTGTAAATTTGTAAAATGATCATGATGTATTGTAATGTATGTCCATGATTGTGGTATATTGATGTATGTTTGGGGATGATGATTTTTTTTTGAAATAATTTTTTGGTGGCGAGGTGGTGGTTTGTTGTTCATGCTTTTTGGTTGGTGATGTGGGGTTTTTTTGTTCTAAATTCCTAGATAGTGATGGAATAAATGATTAATAATGATTGAAATGGCATGGGTTTGTTTGGTTAATGGGTTGGAAATAATTAATGAATAATTAAATGATGGTTTGTGTGGTTAAATGTGGTTTATTATAAATAATGAAATGAATGGGATTGTCACATACATGACTTATTTTAAAGTTAAATTTCATTTAATTTTCATTTATGCTTTTTTTTGGGTTTGTCAAGCTTTTATGGTGGAATGGGTGAGTTTTCATGAATTGGGCCAAACCGTGAGCCCAATTCCAGATTTAAAAATAAATTTTGTTTCTTTTATAAATTTTTCAATTTTTAATATTTTTCACCCATTAAAGTTCCTAAATAGTCTCCCCTGATATAGAAACACCACCATTGTAGTTTGGAGCCTTTAGAAAACTATAAACAAGTTGTAAATGCGTTTTTATTTAAGGGATTGGGCCTGCCCGAAAGCCCAAATTCCAGTTTTAAAAATAAAATACTTTTAATCAATAACTTATCCAATATTAAGGATTTTTCAGTGATTCCAAGCCCCAAACACGCCCCTTGAACCCAGAATCACGTCCAATATCCTCCCACCCTCTTTTCAGCTCATTTTCATCGCGGTTTAGGTCAAAACTTCTGGAGCACTCACATTTCGGGAAGATTAATAAAGGTAATTTGTTTCCTTCATAAATCCTTCAATTATCACTCTTTTTCCCCATTAAAATTCCTACATGGTCTCCTAATCCTTTTTCAAAAATCCCTTAAATGTTTGGCTATTTTCAAATTCAGACACTGGTGTATGTGAGGCGATTTATACAAGATCTCTCAAGTAAGTTGGTCTTCATCATTCTTCTTTCAATTTTCTTAGGGTTACATTCCATGTGTTTAGGGTTTCATACCTTATCCATAAGGTTCCTAATGTCCAGAAGTTAGGCCTAAATCCTAGGGTTTTATATCTTGTCTTTTGTGTGAAATCTTCTGGTTTTAGGTTGGATTTCAATTTTTTGAGGTGCGGTGGTGGTGCGGTTTATGTTTCACACCATGTTTTGAGTGTTTCGACGTAAAAGGTAGGTGATTCCATGTATAACCATTTTATGATGAGTTATCTTGCTTGGTTTATTAATTTAGTATGTTTCAAATCTGTTTTGTGTGGTGCAAAAATTGTTTTTGTGATGGATTGAGTTAAGTGTTTAATTTTGTAGTTGCATTATTTCTTGAAATTGGGTGCTTTTCATGCGTGGCTCTTGGGGAAATATTTGGGTGTATTTTATAAGATGTTAAATTGATTTATTAGTGTTAAAAGGGGCTGAAACTTCTGTTTTTTTAATGCCTTAATGTCATGTTGTCCTTGGAATGGGGTTTTTTTAATGGTTTTAATGTGTGAAACCATGTTGTACTTCTTGAACGTGAATTGTGAAAACATGTTTTTTTCATGTGTACCTTTTGTGGTATTGTTTGAGGTATTTGTATAAAACTTGGGGTGGTTTAATAAATGTTTTTAGGGCTTCCACTTCTGATTTAGATTTTTATTGGCATTGTTTTGGTCTTGAATTAGGTTTTTGAAATGAGTTTTGTATGCAAACCATGGTTTCACCTCTTGGGTTGGTTTTATGAAAATTATAAATGATTTGTGTGAAATGGTTTCTTATGTACTGTTTTGGTGGTAGTATGTTCCTAAAATGAATTTTTAAAACATAATGTGGTCATTTATGTTGTAAAACAGTTTGGTAATGTTTTGTAATTTTTCATGGTGATTTATGAAATTGGGATGTGGGTGTGAAAAGTGTTTTCAGACTATTTTGTGTGAGTGTGATGTGCAAAATGGACTTTGTTTATGAAAAGGTTATTATGTAACATGTGATTGGGATGTTATGTTTTTTTTAGAATCTTGGGAATGATTTTCTAAAAATTTTAATGGATTTTTTGAATTGTGAAAGATGTGCAAAATGTTTTGTGGGATATTTTTGGTGTGAGTATGATTTCAAAATTCATTTGAATGAAAAAATGGATTTTTAGACTTGTGTGGAATACATGTTGGCTGATTGGTGAACTTGTGATATTAAAATGATATTTTCATGTGTAGTGTATATTTATTGACTTGTTGAACTTGTCTGAGAACAAGGGGAAAACCCGGGTATCTAGGTGGGTGGACGTGTACTAGTTTGCTAGTGAATCCGTGGGGTTTGGCCTCAGTTTCACTTAGCAAGATTGACGCTTAAAACTCTAACTAAACTATGATGATGATGATCGGGGACCACTAGGTTATGGGTATGTTCCCTACTAGTGGCTCGTGCATGAGAACGAATATTGTGATGGTTACTCTCACCGAGATACGAGGTACCTGTGACCCAGAACGAGCTAGTGCCTAGGGGTTATTTCCTATTGATTGTGCTCATTATTTACTTTGTACTTACCGTCGGCATACGGTATAGTTGTCTGGAAAATTCAGTAGTGTTTACATTATTTTTAAAAGTGTTGATTCTTAATGATATCCCACTTGAAAACTGTTTTTTTTAGTTTCATCTTTTAGAAATTGTAACTAGCATTTTCTGTTTATAAAAACTTGCAAGCTTTTTGTCTTTGAATGTTTATCACATAGAATCTCTTAGTGGTGGTATCCTATTGGGAATTCTCTCACACCCTACTTACACCCTTGGGTGTAAGTAGATTTGGTTATTTTGTTGTTTCAGGTTTGGATATAGTTTTTAGTTCCAGTGGTTCGGGTTTCTAGCATGTCCTTGGTGGTGAAGTTTTGTGAAGATGGCTTGAGGGCGGTGCCCCTTGCCATGAGGGTTCTTGGGATGTTTAATTTTGATTTTGTACCTTTATTATAGTCTTGTTTGAGTTGTTTTAAAAGATGTAATTCAGTTCTGAATTTTTTAAAAGATGGTTTTAGTTGAAAAATCCAGATTCGTTTTATTGAGTTTGTTTGTTGTTTAATGTTTATAAACTTGGGTAAATCTTTCCCAGGCATCATTTTATGATACCCGGGCACTTGTGACAGCCCGTGGGGATTGGGAACACCCTTCGGGCCTTAGAACGGGCCGGGTTTGGTGCCTGTTTGATGGTGACCAGATCCAGTTCGTGATAGGGATGATTAAATTAGATTGGTTGGAAATGTGAAATGTGGCTTGCTGCTTTTTGTGTGGTATTAGGCATTTAGAGGTGGAAACAAAAGGGACAGTGCTGTGAGTTGGTTAGTTTTTTTTTTGTGAACACATAGTTTGGGATTGATTTTTTGATATTATATATATATACCAATACATTCCTTGTGATTTCAATTTTCACCTCATCCATATCAAGCACTAGGTGCCAACACCCACATAGTCACTCAGGGGTGTTTTTTTAACATTTTTTTAGGAGGAAGGATTGTTGGGTACATGATATTTCCTGATCTCTCTACTAGGTGAGGTAGGTATTTCATAGGATGTGATGGCCAATGATCTATTAGTTCATTGGATGTTGTTTTTGATAGCCCAGTTTCATTCAGTTGAGATGTGATTGTGCTTATAGGGTAGTGGAGCTGATGTTTTTGGGTGAGGTGTGTTATAATTGTGGTTGTAGGGTGGATTATGGTGGGGGTCATTCATGGTAGTAGGATATAATGAGGTTGATGTCTCATATATTCATGATACCAAACTACTCTGGTTATGGTAGTAATTTTAATATGGACTAGGTGTTTCTGGTAGAGATGGGATGTGGTGGTGCTTATGGGGTGGTGAGCCCAGGTGTTTTCGAGTGAGATGTGTTGTGACCATGCATGTGGGGTAGTGTGGTATAGTGAAGAGATGGTATTGCTAGTATTCATTACATTGGTGTGTGAGAGTGGAATACCATCAAGAAACTGGTGTAGGGTATCCTTGTCAATTTTCTACTAGATATATTATATTACTTGACTTGCGCTATTTGGTGAGCATACCTTGCTGAGGTTAGGTTTGGTAAATATGCCTATATAGGTGTTGTTTGGTTCTTTTGTTTTTTCATGGGGGAATTTGTACACTTCTTTCACATTTTCATGAGAGGTATTAGTTTTACTTTTTTTGTGTACTTGTATTCTCACCCTACGTATATAAAACTATATTCAGGTTTATAGGAGGACTGTGTAGATTGTGCTAAAAATTACTAGCTCGGATCCTTGATAGTTATTGTGTCATTACTTTAGCTTTACTTTTGGGTATTTAATTTAGAGACTTTTATCTATATAAGTTCTATTTATACATTCATGTGGGATGGTTTGGGATTTATTTTATATTATATCATGGAGTTTATTACAAATGATTCATCTTATCTCCTGATTCTATTTATATTATAGAGGGTAATGCCTCCCATTCATGATATTTTAATACCCTTGATGTTAGTTTTCAACCTGGGGCCTATCAAAGGTGGGACTTAGGGGTCATTATTTATATCCCCTCACTGTGGTATCTTTGGAGGGAGGGCTTCGTGATAGAGTGTTATCAAAGGGTGATGATTGAGAGATATGATGGATTTTAGAGTTAAGAATAGTGAATATTTCATGGTTTTGTATGGAAAGAATGTCATTTGACCTTGGTACATGATATAAGAAAATGATACCAGCTAGGAAATAGGATTTTAGGGCCCCATGTTATCCAGTGAATGAACTCTGATCTTACTAAATGACCAATTGAGGTCGTCCTATTTGTAGGGTAGATACCTAGGAGAGGTATATACATCATGATGACTGGGGTCCTTGTTTTAATTTGGGTTGTTTTTGGATATTTAAAATAAATAAAGTGAATTAAAATTAATCTTAATAAAATTACATACTATTAGGCTTAGTAATTTCTTGTTTTATTTTCAGCTATGGATATTGTTCATTATCGACATGTGGCTTAGGTAGTTGAGGTTCACCTGGATGATCTGGTTGATCATCCTTGGGATTATCTGATAGAGAAGGATGAGGTTTGGTAGAGGGTGTTTCAGGATTTCTAACCATAGGATTTGGGAAAGTACAAGGGAAGTATTTCAGATGTGGAGACATAGATCTATATGGAGGATCTTGATATCACTTTCAGTTTGATCTGGGCCCTGGTGGAGTAATGGGTCCCTTTGGCGGTTATCCAAATGTGGGGAGTTGTGTGTTAGTGGGGGGTGATGTATTTGGGTGAGTGGAAGGAGGTAGATGTTTCATGGTTCCACTTCTAGAATGAAATCTGGACAGATTTCCTTTCATTAATTATGAAGGTTAAGAATAGGCAGGAGCTTCTTTCTCTTCGGCAGGGTAGTAAGTCAGTGTCGGAGTTGGGAATCAAATTCAAGGATCTTCTTCATTTTACACCATATATTTTTCTAGATGAGGAGTATCATGTGAGACATCTTAAGGGGGAACTTTTTCCTTCTACCCAGTATAAAGTTACTCATTTTATGCAACCAACATATCTAGATATTCAACAGAAGGTTGAGCTGATTGAAAAAATATGCTCGTAAGGAGGTTTACTATGAGAGGGGAACCAGAAGGGTTCCTTAAGTATAAGAGTTTTCAGTGGTAGGTCATAGGCACCTGGACCATTGAGGTTTCGACCTATAGTGATTTGACCTTAGCAGCATCCTTTCCGACCTTCTGGGACTAGTGATTTCCATGATTTCCTAGGGGATTTTTGGTAGTTTTATTTTGTATTGGGTTTTGTGTCCATCCCCATAATTAGTTATCAATAGTTCCATGAGCTCGGTTTGGTGCAGGTGGATAGGTTTATTGTTATCCTCAGTAGTAGTTGCTAATGTGACCATTTCAGTAGTAGGGGAAGTAGGAATTTTCTCCACCGAGGGGATATAGAGCAGGTAGAGGTCGATCTCATGATGTTCCTCATGTTTGGGGACATCGACTCAAGTGTGGTTGTAGAGGTAGTCATCAATAGTGAGGTAGAGGACCTTGGTGTGATTAGTTTCACACAGTGGAGTTGGTAGTACTAGACGGATCATCGATCATTAGAGGTGTGACCAGTTTTTTTAGTACCCTTATTTGTGCCTTGATTGATTTTGTAGTTTTCCACTCCTTTTTTTCAACCATTGTAGTCCATGATTTAGGACTAGATGTCGAGAGTCTTCATATGCCTCTTGTATTGACTATGCCATTTAGAGGCCATAACAACTTTTTTGATGTGTGATGGGTGTGTATACTGATAATAGAGCCACATTAGTCATGTGGGGATATTTTCATACTACATATGCATCCATATAATGTTATTCTTGGCATCGACTAGTTTATTTTGTATGTGTTTTATAGACTGATTCCAGATGAGAGTCATGTTTTTAGGTGTGGATATACAACATGTGGTTTTCATTTGCGAGTGGGGTTGTTAGTTGGGAATTCAGTGTGTAGAGACCCTTATTTTTTTATTGGATGAGTTTTCTATGAAATTATCATAGGCTAGGACAATGGAGGTCCCCAGGGTCTTTAGGGAGTTTCTTGATGTTTTTCCTATGGAGGTTTTGATGCTACTACCTCAATGTGATGTTGAGTTTGTGATATAATTGTAGCTTGTTGCTTCTCCGATTTTGATGGATCCTTATCATATGGAACCTTTTGAATTGTTGGAGTTGAGGATTATGATACATGATCTAATGAAAAATGGTTTTATCTATCCCAGTGTGTCACCATGGGGTGCTCCAATGTTGTTCTCTAAGAAGTTAGATGGTAGTCTGAGGATTTTTATATACTATCATAGGTTAAAATAGGTGATGGTCAAGAAATATTACCCTATTATGAGGATATATGATCTTTTCAACCAGTTGAAAGTGGTCAGTTGGTTCTCTAATATTGATATTTGGTCAATATATCACTAGTTGATGGTAAAGGAGGTCGATATCCCAAAGACTACCTTCAGATGCAGGTATGGTCACTTAGAGTTTTTAGTCATGTCTTTGGTGTTATGAACATACCATCTATGTTCATGGGGCTAATGAACTCCATGTTATGTGAGTTCCTATACTAGTTCTTCTTCATATTCATTGATGATATCTTAATCTACTTGAATTCATGGGAGGAGAATACAGATCATCTCATATCCATTTTTCCTTTTCTTCAACTCCATCAGCTCTATGGAAAGTTATCTAGTGTATGTTTTGGACACAAGGGGTGCATTTACATAGGAATGTGGTGGATCAGTAGGGTTTGTTAGTGGAATCGTCAAAGGTTAAGGTAGTTGATTCGTCGGAAGTACCCAATAATGTGGTAGAGGATCACATTTTTCTTAGTCATGTAGGATATTATCGGAGGTTAGTACCTAATTTCTCTTGAGTTGTAACCCCATTAACAACTTTGATATAAAAGGATCAGGATTATGTATTGACTGATCAATTTTAGGAAGTTTTTGGTTACCTAAAGGGGATGTTTATCAGTTCTCCATTTTTTTTGTTGCCTAAGGATGGGGTGATGTCTGAGGTGATTTGTGACACTTCCCATCTATTTTTTATGTATGTTGGTGTAGCATAAGGTAGTGACATCTTACGGGTGTAAGAAGTTACATCCCTTTGATAATAACTATTCCACCCATGATCTGGAGTTGGCATTGGTAGTTTTTTTTTGATAAATTTGTGGTGGAATTACCTCATTAGGGAGTGCTTTGTGGTATTCACAGATCATAAGAGATTGAGATATATCTTTTCCCAGTGTGATCTGAACTTTAGATAGTGGAGGTGGATATATTTTCTTTAGTATTATGATTTCTAGATATCCTAAACCTTTAGAAAAGGAAATTTAGTGGCCAATTATTTGATAAGTAAGTCATGTAAGAGTGTTTTTTGGGATTCTGAGGATGCTTGGATAGAAATAGAGGAGTTGGAAGCCTTTCTCTTATATACAAAAGTGGACGGTGGTAGAGGATATTTGTTTCAGATAATGGTGAAGTATTATCTATTGTAGTAGGTGGAGGAGTCTTAGTGGGGAGACTCATAGGAAGATGTGATGCACAGTCATGTTATCCATGGTGGTGCTCTGAAGGGATGGTTAAAGGATGGACGGAATCAGATGTTGCTACATGGGAGGTGTTTTATTTTGTTAGTTATGCATGGGGGATTCTTTAATGAGTTTAATATATCACCTTTTGAAATACACCTAGGGGTATCCAAGATGTATCATGGATTGAGTATGTATTTTTGATGGCCAGGGATGATCATGGATTGGTTGATGAAATTGGCCCACTTCTTAGAGATTAGGTACAATGATTTTTTTAACTAAGAGGTATATGGATGAGGTCGTGTGGTTTCATGGAGTTCCTAGGTCCATTGTCTTTGATTTCGATTCATGTTGTACCTCATGAGTTTGGAGATTATTTCATATATCTTTTGGTACTAAGTAACACATCAGCACTGCTTTCCACCTTTAGATGGACGGGAATACTGAGGGGACTATCCAAACATTGGAGGACATGTTGTGGACATGCATCTAGGACTTTGGTGGATCTTGGTTATGAAACATTCCATTGTTTGATTTTTCTTATAATAATAGATATCGCTCTTCTATTGGAATCGATTCATTTGAGGCATTGTATGAGAGATCGTGTTGTTCTCTATTATACTGGATAGAGGTTGGGGAGGTAGTAGTTCTTGGTCCCAATGTGGTACAGAGCACAACATAGAAGGTTTAGCTTGTTCATTGGAGTATTAAAGAAGCGTATGACCAGAATAAGGCTTATGTCAATGGAAGGAGGAGTCCCTTGAAGTTTTAGGTTGGGAACCAAGTTTTCTTGAAGGTTTCCCCTCAACATGTGCAGTAGAGGTTTGGCAGGGGAGTAAAATTTCACCCAGGTTTATTGGGGCCTTTGAGATGTTGGGGTGAGTTAGTGAGGTGGCGTATCAGTTGGTGTTGCCACCATAGTTGGAGAGGATCCACGATGTATTCCATGTCTCTCAGCCTCATCGATAACTTCATGATGACTCCCGTGTCATTGAATGGGGTATTTGGATATCATGTATGATACAACATTTGTGGAGCAGCCAATAGATATTCAGGATCACCAAGGGAATTAGTTACATGGATGGACCATTACTTTGTCTATTATGTTATGGAGTCATGGTTTCATGGAGGATAGTATTTGGGAGTGAGAGATATAGATTTGTTCCCAATACATGCAATTTTTTTTAGTTTTTCATTTCTCTGTTTTTCTCTGTCAAGTGACGTTTGGATCCTTCTATTTTATGAGATGAGTTTTTTTCCTTTTTTGTGACATATGATGTGTGATAAAGTCCTAACATATGAAAAGGGGAGGACCTAATTCCTAATCGATATGCATTAACTTTGATTTGATTAAACTCATTCGGATGAGTCAGTGTCTCCCATAGTGGATAGAATCTTGACATGGAGGATGAAATTCCCCAATTTGTGTATTTGGGATGGTGTAGTTTGTTGGTTGTGGTGATTATTGGTTTGGGATGTATGGAGGTTGAGATGGTTGTGAAATGGTTGTGTGGAATTTTCGTTATGTGAGAGGAGGTGTCTTGGGTTTTTTTGGTGGTGAGGTTTTGTGAGATGTTTTGTGTCCATTTGGTATTGCGTGCTTTTTCTAGTGGTAGAATTTGAGGTATGGTGAGATTTTTGAGAGGTATCTTATGGGGTAGTTGTTTAGACCCCTTTAATTAGGGATTTATTTTTGATTATCGAATAAAATAAACATTTTAAATGAATCTAATGTAATGGTTAGTTCCTTATTGGTTCATTATTTTTCTAGTTTTTGTTTTTGGGGGTGTTCGGAGGAGGTTTCAAGAGTTTTCAGTTGAGGCTAGAGGTTTAGCAGAGCTTTTTTAGGAAATAAATACCATGTAAAGTTTACATTATGGGAATGTGGGGTTGATGGATTGTGTAGGTTAAATTCATAATGTGTAATAAATAGGGTGATTAATCCATTTATTTGATGTGTTTTTTTATGGAACTTAAAATCATGAAATTACACGATGTGAAAGGGTATTACACATCATGTAAATCCCTGATGCAGTGTAGTTATAAATTTTGGAGTGATCAGTTTTCTCTCAAACCCTATAGATTATCTTCCTTCCTATTATTCCATATGACTCCTAGGAAACCTGAGAGAACCTTCATCCATCCTATCCTATTTCTTCGATATGTTGGTTCTGGTTTATCCCTATTGAAAAACTATAGTTGATCCATTACAGGTTCTTCTCCCTTTTAGGATGTTTTTATCCATTATTATCCAAGGGATTGACTACGGTGATGTTTTTTTGGATTGGGGTGTGTTTTGTGATGTGTTTTGATGATCCTTTGGTGCAGTGTAGGTTGATCCATGATTTCTCATGGTGCGGATGTGGTTTACGGGTGTTTCTTTTTTTCTCTACGATGTGCAGCAAGTTGGAAAAGCTTCTTTAAGGTAGGTAATCCCTCATTTCTCTTTATTGTGAATCATGAGAGAGGGTTGTACTTTTGTTTACCAATGAGTTATATTTTTTCTGGCTTAATTAGAGGTAAATAATTGTTTAAATTGAAATTTAATGGTTAAGAGGTTTGATTCACTTGTTTTCAAAGCTTGTCATTATTATGATATTATGGATTGTACGAGCTTGATGCCCCACTGAAAATTTTGTCCATTATGGGGTTTTTTCACTGGATATATGTATTGTGATTATTGTGACTATTATTATTGTTGTGATATCACCCTAAAATATAAATTGGTTAACCTCTTATATTTGGCTCATAAAATGGTTTCCCCGAAATTATGGCATGTGTGATCATGCCCCTAAAATAAATTTGAATGTGATATAATACCCTTTGTAAATTTTGGAAATGATCTTGATGTGTTCTAATGTGTGTTCATGCTTTTGGGATAGTTATGTGTGGCTGGGGTTTATGGTTTGTTTTTCCATGATTTTAGGGCGGTGAGGTAGTGGTTAGTTGGTTGTGTTTTTGGGGCATTATGGTGGTGGTTACTTCGTACTAGAGGTATGGGTAGTGATAGAATAAATGATTAATAATGATTTAAATTACATGGGTAAATTTATTTAGTAGGTTGCAAGAGGTTAATGAATAATTAAATTATGGTTTGTGTGGTTAAATTTGGTTAATGCTAAATAATGAAATTAATGGGATGATTAAAAGAGATTGGATAGAAATGTTAAATGTGGCTTCTATCTTGTTATGTGGTGTTATGAATTTATAGGTGGTAGAAAAAATGATGGTGTTGTGATTTGGTTAGATTTTGGTTGTGAACCAATAGGTTGGGATTGAGTATTTGATATTATATATATACATGGATATTTATTTTCATTTCTATACACACCTCACCAACATCAAGCACTATGTGTCAGCACATGCATAATCATGTGGGGGTGTTTTCCCAACCAGTGAGGAGGAAGGGTGGATGGGTACCCGTTCTTTCCCACTCTATATTATAGGAGAGTAGTTATTTCACATTTTGTGATGGTCAAAGGTCTATTAGTGCATTATATAGGGGTTGTGATAGCCCAGATGTTTTCGGTTAAAATATGATCATGCTTGTGGGGTGATGGACCAGGTGTTTTCGGTCGAGGGGTGTTATGATAGTTCTTGTGGTGCAACTTCTAGTGGAGTTCATTCATGGTGGGAGAAAATAAATAGGTTGATTTCCTACATGTTCATGATACCCTACTACTCTAGTTTTGATATTGGTTTTGTAGTGGACCAAATTATTTCAAGAGATATATGATGTGGTTGTGCTTGTGGGATGGTGAGCCTAGGTGTTTTCATGTGAGATGTGTTGTGACTGTGCTTGTGGGTTAGTTTGGTATATATAAGAGATGGGAGTTCCAGGATGTATGATGTTGGGATGTGAGAGCAGCATGCTAGTGGGAAAGCAGTTTGAGGTAACCTTATCGATATGCTTATTTTTATATTATATTAATTAACTTGCATTATTTTATGTGAACGCCTTGGTGAGTATGGGTTTGGTTAGTATACATGTATTGGTGTTGTTTGGTTCTGTTGTTTTCTCATGGGTTCACCATTATGCTTCTTTCACATGTGCATGAGAGACTTTAGTTTTCATATTGAGTATACTTGTATGGTCACCCTATATATATATAATTGTTTTAATGTTTTCAGAAGGACTATGTGGATCTTTCAAGACATCATTAGATAATGTACTTGATAGTTATTGTGTCGCTGCATTATCTTTGCTATTGGGTATTTACATTGGATAATGTTATCTAAATCAGTTCTATTTATACTTGCATGTTGGATGGATTTTTCTTTCTTTTATATTATTTTATGGAGTTTATTTTGGGTAATTTATCTTATCATCTGATCCAATATATATTATAGAGGGTAATGTCTCCCATACATGAGATTTTTAAGATCTCAGTGCTAGTCTCCAACTTGAGGCCTACTAGATGTGGGACTCAGGGGTTATTATCTCTATCCCCTCATTACAGTATGTTAGGAGGCAGGGGTTTTGACATTTTGTGTGTTTATTTGGAATCAAGGGTAAAACCATTCCCAAATCATTCGTTCTTGATACCTAGAAACTTGTTTCCAGCCTTTGGGGATCGAGAACACCCTTCACGCCCAATTGAGAATTGGGTCAGGTGGTGGGTTAGTTTATCCTAGGATGATTCATTATAGTTAACTCCCAATGATTTTAGACTTTTATATATCTATCATATTCTATTCTATTGGGTTCTCTATCATCCATGAGAAGCAATTCGTGCAGACCACTTTTATACCTTTGCACATAGATTCTTAATCTGGAAGATCTTTGCAACTCCCTCTATAGATCATGTTCTTTTAATACTAAAACTTCTAGAGATTTCTCTTAAAAATATATTTCTTTAAAAACTCTACCCAGGGTTTTCATGGTCCTAGATATTTTTGGTACTTCTGAATATAACAAACTATCGAAAGTTAGATCTCATCCAATGTAACTTATGGATAGTTTGGTGCTTCAGGTATTGAAATACTTACTAAATTTTTTAGAACACATGTAACTTATATACATATATTCAGTTGAATTTCAACTTTTGATGATACTTTTATCCCATTAGAAACCTTAGCTGAGTTCTAATCCTTCCATGGGATCTCTTCATTGAATATGATTTTTTGACTTATGACAACCTTAAGAAGGTTATTTTACCCATAATCAAAAACTAAAATCTTGGTATTCATATCCTATAAAGCAACATTCTTAGGAATTAAAATTAATATTAACTATATGTTTTTTCATGAGTATTCTATATTTTTTTATTACTTGTTTTATTACTTGGGGAGATTGTTTTTCCATGTGCATATTTTCTTTTGTTTGATTACATGTGATTTTCATTTAAAACCCTTTATGTATTTTGATGATTTATTACAATAAAGTGTATGGATTTATATGATTCTTATCATGCTGGATAGATAATATATTTATTTTAATTTTATTAGTTTATGGGGATGTCTAAAAAAGAAATTTTATTACTCTAAAAATTCAATTAATTTGCAGATGTAGTTTTAGAAACTCTACAGCAAATAGTTTTAAATAGTTTCTGTATTTATTTTACTAAAACATATAAAGAACTCAGATTTTCATGAAAAATCATTTAATATAAATAAACGTGTTTATCTTGATTTCATTATTTCACATCAAATTCTAAAAAGTTCGTTTGAATGGTGATTAAATTTCTTGAAGTTCTGCTTTTATTTTTCAGAACTTTGGTTTTCTAGAATGGTATTGGTTCTATTTTTTGATGATATTTGGAACAGTAGATGTTGGATTTATTTGATTCTTGATTTTTTTGTAATATAATAAGTTTTTCTACAAATAATTATTTTTTACCAAATTCTGAATTTTCATTTTATATCCCATAAAAATTCTTTTAAATTGTTAAAATATGTTTTCCAGTTTTTCACAAAGTATGGGAAACCTTACTTTCGTAATAGTGAAAAGTATGGTTTATCAAGCCTATGTTACTTTTCATCATCCATACGCGGTGTTACTATTCATGAATAGTGGAAAGTATTGTTCATCAACCATGTGTTATTTTTTATCATCCATACGTTATGTTACTGTTCATGAATTGTGCAAAGTATGGTTCATCAACCATGTGTTACTGTTTATGAATAGTGCAAAGTATGGTTCTTACCTGTTGTTACTGTTAATTTTGAAAAGTATGGTTCTTACCATATGTTACTATTCATTCCACAAAGTATGGTTCATACCATATGTTAATGTTCATGAATAGTGAAAATTATGGTTCATCAACCATATGTTATTGTTCATTCTGAAGTTACTGTTCATTCAGTGCATTTTTTTAAATTGGATTTTCTGCATATATATGGATTATTTTTAATGGTTTCTCTACTAGAAAATTTCGCATTAAATATAAAGATAAAAATTTAATTTTTTTTAATTTTTTTTTGTGGAATATTTAGAGAGTGAAATTATTAATTTTTCAACAACTTTTTCCCATTAATTTGGAGGTTTCAAAATTGTTCAAATTCAAATTTTTGAATTTACTTACGGATTGTGTTACTAGTTATTAGGGACTATTTTGTCTAAATTTAAAGAATTTGGAGGTCATTTAAATGTTTTTTAAATAATTCAATGCTACTATCTTTTTGTAGATATTTTTAGTATAGTTATTCAAATTATTTTAAATTATTTTTAAGATTTATTCTACAGGAATAAAGAGACAATGGTGCTATATTTTTTTTGGAGATATTTATGAATTCTCCTGACTCAATTTATTTTGAATTTTTTAAGTAAGTGGAGCAGCTGCTACTGCTGAATATTTAATCTATATATATATATCATCCTCTCTTGCAGGTTGAAAAATACCAACACAAGATCAAGATACAAATTTCAAGACACACGTTAACATTTTTGGTACACTATTTTTTCACATAGAAATTGATGTGAACTTTGAACCTACTATGAAATATGCAACGTCCTATGACACTTTGTTTCATCATCTATGTGATCTATCATGGGATAAATTCATTCTGATTTGACAACAATTTCATTGAGAAGACTAGCTGGTCTAAACCTCAATAACTAGTAGCAATGCTCTCATTGTTTATCTTCTTTCTTCTGGTTCTGAGTCTGTAACACTTTTTCCCATCTCTCACACACACTCTATTTTTCTTTTTATGCTTTCACACACAAAAGCATTATTTTTTATTCTATTTTCTCAGGTTGTGACTCATGGATTCTAAAGTTAGGGTCTAAATGTTGTGACTCCCTATATCTAAAGTTAAGAATGTTCGGGTTGTGACTCCCAGTGACTAAATGCGTGTTGTAAGGGTTGTGACTCCCCATACAAATGTCAGTGTCGTGGTTATCCCTCAACTATAAAAGGATTTTTTTTAATTGGGTTATGATTCCCCCATAAAAATAATTTTTAGTGCACATGTACCTATCACCGATAAAAGTGGTATAAGAGTAGAAGTATACCCACATTAGACTAAACTACTATAAAGAATATCATTGTATTCTTCACTTTTTCCACGGTTAATTAACTGTAATAATTATCTTTGATAATTAATTTTATTAATCTATTTATTTTTTTAAATTTTTAATTTGGTCTATTCACCCCCCCCCCCTATAGACCATATTCCATTACCCTATCCGACCTAACACCATATCCATGGAATAAATGTGGATTTAAGTGAGTTCTCTAAAAACTTTGAGATGGTTAAAATTTACCTTCCTTCTGAATCAATAGAATTTTAGTGGTTCCTTAACCAGTGGAGAAGAGGGTATTTTTTTGATCAAGTATGCCATAAAACTTACTACTTCTACCCAAAACACCTTGTGGAATCCCATGTGAATCCTCATAATTATTTCCTTTTCAACCAATCTCTAATTAATCCTGTCTACATCTCCATTATATTTTAGAGTACCTGGTATGGAATTCTCAAACAATATTCCCTTCTTCTATCAAAACCATTATAACTCCCTACTTTCGTACTCACCACTATTTTTAGAACACAATAACATGACCTCATAACTAGTCTCATTTTCCACCATGGTTCTCCATTGGGTGAAGGTATAGATAACCTCAATCTTTTTCTTGAGAAATAGCACCCACACATTTCATGTCTCATCGTTGATTAATGTAAAATTAAACAATGTCCCTCCATGATAATGAATCGAAGCTTCCCCCCATACATTTGTATTCTTAGACTCACTTATAGTTCCTTGTTGATTTACCTTCCATTTATAAGGTAACCTTTCACTGCTTTAAAAAGATGAAATACTCACATTTCTAATTCTTCATGATTCTAATATTTACCATACCTTTAGCGGTGAGGATTTTTCCTCCCTTTCTCACTCAAGAGACCTAGAAAATAATTTTATAACATTACAATAGTTACATGTCTAGTGTGCATCACACCTTCCAATAATCCCATGAGGTACATATTCTTATCTTTCACTCCTTTTTCTACAACCATGGAACCATAAATATTATTCCATGCACCATATGTGAATGTTTTACAAAAACCTGAACCATATAATTGTTCAATGAAAATTTGGTTTTTTATCAATCCTGGTATGTGTTGAAGACCCTTTAACTATAGCATACTTTTATTCCTTGTTAAAATGAATATATCCCCCTTTATGATAAACTTGATGTCCTAATAATCTATAAGATGAACCTTTTTAATCTTTTGAAAGTATAGTTCCTCAAACTCCCAATATCAGATGTTAAGGGAAATGAAACTCCAAAGTTTATAAGAAAACTAACAGCACTCAATGTCAGAACACTCTTATCTTCTGATATAGGATTCTTCAATCCACAAATCAAAGTGTATCTTCCAAAATTAACTCTCTAATCATTGAAATCCATATTAAAGTGTCCTTTTCACAATTACAACACATTGGACCACCTTCCACTGAGTTAATCCAATGAATTATTCCTTATTTACCTTTTCTCTAAACTTTTCATATTGGAGAACATCCCCTACCTTTCACACAGTAAAATTTTTTGAAATATTTATAGTTATCCTTCTATTGAATTTACTCATACAAAATTAGTTCTCTAACATCCATAAACAATAGGTCAGTCTTTCCACTTATGTTTCTCACCATCGCATCCCAAGATATGGGGAGGGATGATAAAAACAACAATGCCCTCATAAAATCATGAAATTTCACCTTCACTAACTCCAGATCATATTGAAGTTGTTTATGTAATCTATCATTAGTTTTCCTTCCAATATCCTCATGCCAAATAACATCCACAATAATAACACCTTGTATATTTTTGCAGGCTTCTCATATATTTCAATGAGTCTTCAAAAGTTCCAAAGTCATTTTCACTTATCATGTATTATAATCCATGTTCTAGTCTAATGAAACATGAATAAACCCCAATGATTTATTATCAATCTTTTCACAGTTGTCCTACACTACTTCCAACTTGTTTCTCATGTACGTTAGATCAAGTTCCTTCTACAATAGATAATCCTCCATCTACCTTTTCCAAAACCCAAAATTTGTTTTTTAAACCTATCCACCTGGACCTTACCCTCATCCAATGCCATTTTCAGAAATTAATGAACACCCACAAAATTTTGGAACACATAAGAGGTATCATGAACAATTTATCGAAAACTCTCCTACAAGGAAAAACAGTAAAATGATGGTGCTAAACTGAAAACCTATACACCTTCACCAGGGTATAAACATCAAATATTCTCCAAGTGCTGCTATGATACCTCTTTTTGGGGCTCATGACTATCTTATGGAAGACCACTAGATGATATCCACTAGAACTTACATAGGTGGAAACAAATTATTGGCAGTCTGTCCCATGATACAGTGTCCAATACTAAGAATATTGTGCACCAAAATCACTACAGTTCAATACACAAACCACTTAAAATAAATGAAAACATGAATTATTAGAAGAAAATAATTTAAATAATTCAAAGAAAAGGGAACAAAACAAATTTACATGGTTTATATGTGATTCTTATTCCATAGGGGGCACTACTTCAATATTATTCAAGGGATTAGAAGATGGTTACAATTTTTCATTCACCCAATTAAATGATTTATCCCACTAAAAATAGTATAATACAATAAAATAAAATTGTTTATATATATTTCTATCTCCATGTTGAGTGATTCAACATAGAATTTATCTTTATTCTTATCACTCCATTCGGTCAAAGGATTCCACCACCTCAACTCCTCCAACCAGTACACTATGCATGCTTATGAAACTCTCAAGACTAAAGCCATATGTTTTCACCCGAAAGAAACTTATGTATTCCCTTTTATAAAATTTTTTAAAGAGTAAAAACTAATGTATTATTTTATTATAAAAACATACAAAAGTCCTTTTAATTTTACACGCTGATTCCATTAGACTAAGTAGAGGGGTAACTTCTAATTTCACTGTCAGACTACAACATATGGTCAATGTAACTTCTAGTCTTTCAGAATTCATAGTTTTAACTCCATCATATCCATAATATTTATATAAATTATTCGTATATAATTTCTACTTCCATTAAACTATGTTCCAAAACTTGAAAATTAGTTTCACACACACTGTTGAAACCTAAAAATTTCTTTCTTTCCATTTCCATGAACTGCATAGTCATTATGGTGACCACAATACAATATCTCCTGAATATTTATATGTAAATGTTATGAATATCTCTATACATCATAATTAATCATGTACGATACATGAATAATTTCCATGTATCACCTTTCTTGCCTCTTTGACCATTTATTTCCAGGATCCTCTTATTTTACCATATATGCTATGATATCAATCTTTCTCTTTAATATAACTCCAACATATAAAGCTAACATATCCAAAACACAGACCTGTGGTTACAACAACATGATATATTATAATCAAGGATATGAAATGGATCAATCTATATCATTTGATCATCATTGATCATTATATTGAAAGTTACCATATATGATATAAAAAACTATAATTTAATCACACTCTACGACATATAATATCATAATGGATAGTATAGTTATAAAACATTGATTTTCATTATGTTGAAACATACAACATACGATATCATAGTCTATAATACTAAGTTTTTCACTATTCTAAAATTGAGTTAAAAAGAGAACCATATCATAAATATGATATGGATTAATTGTAATCATAGATGTTTATTTTCAATTTATTGGCTCAAATGATATCCAGTATATACTAAATTATGACTAAAATGTAATTTTTTATTTTTCATTAATTAATTTATGAAATATATGTATTATAACACCTCAATATTTTATAATATATGTTCCTTTAATTAAATACTATTTTTGACATCTTGCTCCTCAAAACAACAAACTAAAAAGAAACTACAATACACATTATTAACAGAAAATTATAAGTTTTAAAAAAAATCATTATAATATATCCATTTAATAATTTGATATATATATAAGTAAAAAATATTTAAAAAATAATAAATAAAGTAAAATAATTTCAATCAGGGAGTAAAAGTTTTCCTTACAAGGATTATTTATCAGAACATGGAAAAGAGGTAGTGGTAATAGTGATTTCCCAAGACCAATCCCAAGTCGAACTCCATCAAGTACAACTTGAGTGAAACTGGTTTCAAGATAAGTTCAAGCTCATGGAAATCACTAGAAAATCTATGATTGAGTAATTTCATCCCATGAAAATCCCCAAAACTTATCTTACCCTCAAATCTTATGTGGATGTTTTGAGGGTATTTTTATGTGAAATTAAAGGTAATATAAACATGTAGCGTAGTAAAATTTATATTAATACATATATTTTATACATTTGGTATTTCTGAAATATATAATTTTAAATAAAAGACTTAACTAAATAAAAAAATTATTTAATACAAATGTATTGATTAGATTTAATTAATACTTATAAAATAATTAATCAACCTTAAAGAATTTGGAATAAAATATTTTAATATTTGTTTTTTAAATAATAGTATTTTTATATATACTATGCATTTTTAACTTAATAAAATAAATTGATAAATTTTAAAGGATTATTATTAATGTTACATTCTACAAAAAAATATATAAACACTCATTTCAAATTAGTAGTTAATATGAAATAATATTATGAACACCTTATGATTTTTAATGATCAATTCTCTATAAAAATAGTTTCTTCTCTATATAATTTTTTTTGATTTAAAAGTTTAATTCATAAATTTTATAATTTGAATTTAAAAAAATAAAATTTATTTTATATTCATTATAGAAATATTATATTTGGGATAATATTTAGGATTTTTTTGGAAATATGGATTTTTAGGTGAATGGTATAAAATATCATTTTTATAAATCCCGTGAATTTTATGTAATTATTAAGATATAATCATGGATTAAAATTTTATGAATCATTTTCATTGAAAAAATATATATTTTATAAGTAAAATTATATAATTAAAAAATATTATTTTTAAATTTGAAACCTATGTTTAACATTTTGGAATGTAAGTTGTATTTTTTATAAAATTGTTTTTATGTGTTATACATTGATTATTTTAAAATTAAATATTATAAATTTTAGAAATGTAATATTATTAAATGGTTTTTATATTTTTAATTGGAATATCCATATTATAAAATAAGGTTATATTTATTTTTATTCATAAAAATAAGTTACAAAGTTTAAAAAATGAGATATTGTAGTAAAACTAAATTATAGTAAAATGTTAAATTAAATGGTCAAATAACTAAAACATGTTAAAAACTTGTCTCTGAAATAGTGTTTAAGGTATTTATCAACCAAGACTTACCCACTCTCCATTACTCACTTTTATATCCACCTTCCTCTGAAAGTTTCATGATGTTAATATAATGTTATGAGTATTTATAAAAGTGTCACCCCTCTCACTTATAAAAGGAAACCTCCACCACCTAACTTTTCCTCAAACCAAAATCCCTTTATATTGACCAACCTATATCCAAATAACTCTCTATATCTATCTCCCTCATGTTTTATAGGTTTTGTTCTCACCAAAATACTATTCTAAGAAGGCTCAACGATTTTCCACAAGAGTAACGTAAAAACTCATAATCACTCATTTTCCATTTATTTTCCTTTATTTCTTATTTTAATTCATCTAATATATTATAACTAAGATAAAATAATTAAATAATTATCATAATTATATTTAATTGTTATTATTTTAATATAATAATCAGTTTCTACCTTCCTCCCAACTGTTCGAAAAATGAAAATATCGCTCGTCCAAACGTGCAAACTACTGCCTCCATGAACGACGTATTTTATTTATCACCTCCATATAATATGGATGGTTATAAGAATATATTTAATGAATAAATTTTATATTTATGAAATAATTAATATTCTTAATGTATAAATCATTATATACCTTCCACACCTCTCATTCATTAGAAAATGAAAATGTCACTTATATGTACATGCAGACTACCGCCTCTATATATAATATGTTTTAATTTCATCACCCCCTCATATGGATAGTTATAAAAATTTATTTGATAAAAATATATGATATTAAGGACTACTATATATCATTAATATGTTTCTGAAATGAAAACACAAAAATCAATGATCATTACAAAGTAATTTGTTGATATCGATAAATTACCTGAAATATGCTTGTCACTGACTTCATATTCTCGTATCATAACTAAAAATATCATACAATGATATTGGAAATTTATAAATAATTATTAAAATTTTATTCTAATATATTTAAAAAAATATTGATGAAATATTTATCACTAAACAAGAACCAGCATCACTATTGCGAAACTTGTACTAAACAGAAAAAATTATTAACATTTGATAATGAAAATAAACATTAAATATTCAATGCATATATTGTTAATGATTTTAATTGAATAATATAAAGAGTACTATATATTAATAAGGTTTTAAATTTATTTATTAATATTTATAAGTTTATTATACATGAGGTTAAATCGCCTTCATAGAAGCTGGTTGTTAAGGTAAGGGCTTTTATCTCAATTCCCCTACATTGGGGTATGTTTTCATATTATAAAAATATTATTATTTTATATGGTGTATTTAATTCCCATTGGATTATATTATTATTATTAATGTATCTCTCATGGGTTCTATAATTATTTTCATGAAACCCTCCTTCTAATTATTTTTATTCAATTGTTAACAAATTTATAAGGGTTTTTCTCATCTCACTTTTATTTATTTGAGACATATGATATATTCATTACTTTTGTTATATTTTTTGTTGTATATAATTACCTACAGATTTTTTTATCATATTTTCATTCAATTAAATGGATTTAAAAATCCATCTCAATATCTATCTTTCATGGAATTTTGATTCAATAGATGCTAATGTTGTGAGTGTTTTTTCTAACTCAATTTTCATTCAATGAGTTATGATCATTATTCTTGAACTTTATTCTTATATGATGGGATAAATAAAAGGTATGATTAAATTATATTTTAATTCATCTTATTTTTATACGTATTTACATTTATTTCTCATGAAATCCTTTTCTTACATTAATTATTTCTTAACGTACTTCTTTATGTATAAAAATGATACATTATTAACAATAATCCTAATCATATTTGATGGATATTTCTCTTACATATTCATATTATTTATTTAAAAAAATAATTTATTATTTTAGGACCCAAATATGTATTATCTCATGTTATATTCTTATTTATTTTTACCTCTTTTCTAAATAATGTTTTATTATCAATTTTATAATGTAGTTTTCAACAAAGGTATTTCAAAATATTAAAGGTTTTTTCATTTATGATCATGTTTTTTATATTCCACCACACATTTCCACTAAAAACCCATTATATATTTATCAATGATCCACTATTGATATTTATTTCCAAGTAATGTTTGAAAAAATTCTATTTAAACTTCTTGAAAGAAAATTTTTAATGTGACCCATAACGTAATCATTTAACGATAATGTTAAAAATGTTTTATGAAATATACTTTCATGATTTTGGTTCCATTTACTTCATTATGTTAAAAATATCTATCTCATTTGTAGTAATGTTTCATGAATATCCCTCTAAATTCCCTTCCAAAATACTTCTTTTGGGAGAATTAATTTTGGGTATCAATCAATCTAACTCTTGAGACCATTTTATGTGATGTCATTTGGAAATGTTACAAACCAATTTTCTTTTCATAGGTTCTTCATGGTATGATATAAAGTTGACTTTTGTGGATAAAATTCTTATTTATAATCATTATGAGATGGTTGGGGTCTCATATATTCCTTTAATGCATTGGTTAATGTTTTATATCTCATAATATAGTGATATTGAGCTTGGATACAATGTGGTCTGCTATAACCACAAGATTAAGCATGAACATGAAGTGATTAGTTATTTTCACAATATTAAGTGTTAACATGATGCGGCTAGCTATGTTCAAAAGATTGATCTTGGACATGATGTGGTTATTTATGTTCACAATATTGAATGTGGGCATGAAGCGGCTAGTTGTGTTCATAATGTTTTGATTTCATATCCTTATGCTTATGTTGTATTTTTATTTTATATGATTATGTTATGATCCAGGGATCATGGTTATTGTCTCATGATTCATCACTCTTATAACATGGTATATTTTTGATCATTTCATATTACATGTCCTTCTATTATTCCTTATGTAAAACTATTATTGATTCATGTTATTTTGAATAAGACGTTTCTCTCATGATGATGTCTTCGATCAAGCTTATGATATAACCATTGATGACATATCGAAAAAAAATTCCCTTACTGAGCATTTTTTTGAAGGTCCAAAATAATGTCAATCCTTCTTTACTATTCTAGGATTTCTAGTTGTTTTGGAGTGGTTTCATAAATTTTAGATGTTGTTTTAAAATGATTTTGTAATTTTTAATGTTTTTTTGATAATTTAATTATAAGTTATTTTGAAGATCAATAGTTTTAAGAATTATGGATATAATTTCAATGTATTAAAAGTTTATTTAGAAATTAATTTGGGAGTTTTTAAATTAATTTAATTAATTATAGATATTTTTTATAATTTTAGAATTTATAATAAATCTTTCACTTTGCTATTATTAGTTTTTTTAGTTTAAATGTATTATTTTCAATAAAATATTTACCCTAATTCATGTTTTTGATGTTGTGTAAAGGTAAGAAGGGTTTTCTAAAGGTTATGTAGAGGTAATTGTTGGTTTTAATAGCTTGTGTAGAGGTAAAACTACTTTTTACTATTTTGTAGGGTTAAGTGGTGTTTTTCATGATTTGTGTGAAGGTAGAGATTATTTTTTGTGCTCTATGTAAAGGTAGTTCGAGATTTCTAATCATTGCATAAGGGTAAATTGAGGATCATTGTTATTATTTAAAGGTAAGATTCTTTTTCTACTAACTACTTAAGGGTCATTTCCAGCTTACATAAAGTTAATTTGGGTTTCCTTAACAATATATAAAGGCAAGTCGCAGATTATGAATCTCACATAAGGCTAGCCCCAATCTCATGGAAAGGTAACCACGTGATTCCAAATCTCATGTAAGGGTAATGTGAGATTTTGGAATTTTGTGCAAATTTAACTGGTTATATAAGGTTAAAATCATTTTACCCCTACACGGTGTACACTCCATACATAAGGGTATCATTTTTACCCAAAAAAATTGATTTCTCCCTTATTTCGTGCCTACATATTATTTTACAAGATTTAATGGTTTTAATTCATATAAATAAATATTTAAATGACTCCTTACTCATTTAAAATTATATCTAATGTTTTGAAATGTTTTAGATTGATCACAATCAAGATTTGAGATAAATAGGAATTAAATTTAAATGGTTTTAATATAAAATTTAATGTGAATTAAATTTCTATATGGAACCTTTATTTTTTGTATTTTAGGATAACTAATTTCCCATGTTGGAGTTTTTTCCTTCAAGTTGTAAAATCCAATGTTTTCCTTTTAGTTTATAAGTTCTTCTTCAAATTGACTGCATCTCTTCTTAGGTTTTCATATTGTTCACATACCCTCCCTCTATCCTTTGTTTTAGTGCTATAGAGTGCATGCTTCTTCTTCTTTGAGTAGAGTATTTTATTTGTATCCTTATTTTATACGAAAAAATGTGAAACTAAAATGATCTATACTTCTAAATTTGGATAAATGTGATTAACCATAATCAAATAACAATATGGAAAATAATTACATGATGAAATATTATATGATAATCTACGAATTTTAAAATAGGAGAATAAAATATTTGTAGTGTATTATTGTTAATGAAATTTTATCTTTTATAGAATTTAATGACTTGAATTTTCCTTGAATTATTTTTAGTTATTATATGTATTTATTTCAAGATCATGCATTAATATGGCATGAGATTCTGAGGCCCGTTGTGCATGGAATAAATATTTGAAAAACATTAAAATATGTAATATCATGCGGACGTGGTTTTCTCAAAAAGTGGAATAACTCGTAAACAGGTGCCCATATCAAAAAAAAAGGCACTTTTGAATTAAAAATAGAAAAATTACCCTAGGTAAGACCTAACATTATTCGGCGTGGTTCGTTTGTGAAAAAGTTGTCAGGGCCGCGAAATAGATAAAATAAATTAAAAGAAAAAATTATTTTATTTTTCTTCATCATAGTGACCTATTTCCTATATAATTTTATAGATAAGGAAATTTTCTCAAGGTTGGACACTAAAACTAGGAGACCTATACACTATTTTTGTAGATCATTCTTGGTGGATGACAACGGGTCAGGATCAGATTGAGGATCGTCACACCAACAGAGTTTGAGGATCTTGTCAACAGTGACAATGCAACTATTCCTCATCAATGATCGATACAAACTCTAGGTAGGGCATGTGTTTTTATTATTTGATTCCCCATTCTTAATTTTCATATTGATCACAAATCAATAGACTAACGGATTGGTTTGTAGATTGATTTCCTTGTGGGGTGGGATTATTACAAGTTAAATTGAGATAATTATATCTAAATCTATTCATTTATTATCTTATGAAAATGAATTGAGATTGACAGCTGAAGGAAGGGTTCTTGGGGAGATACAAAACATGAGCGATATAGGGGCAGTGTCTTCACAACACCGGGTGCCTATCCTTTGCAAAGATCCTATGTCTATCTTGATACATAACAGATTCTCAGCACTAAACCAGGATGGGAAGGAGAATGTGGACTCTAAAGGATAGAAAACTGTCATCCTAAGATGGAATCGCAAACAGGCTGGTTTGAGGCACATGTACGATGAGGAATCTAGCAAAATAGAAGGGTATTCTCACCCAGACATGGTCTATGATCAAGACACTCTTGTGGGAATTGGATCAAGTAAAGGGAAACAAGGAAGCATAATGACTGGGAATTTCCCAATCCTCAAGGGGGAGAAAAAACCAAGACCCCATAAGGATTATTTAGACACCCCAAAGACAATATTCACCATATAATCAGGGAAGGAAGCGTGTAAGAGTGAAAGAGTTGTACCGCAAGGTCCTACATCGACGACAGGTGTGGAACTGGCCACCAGCATGATGAGTAAGCAGAATCACTCAGCTGCAGTGGGAGATACTAAGGGGAAGGAGTGCCCGAGGATGGATGAAGGCTTGGACAAAGAGAGAAGACAACGGGAAGTAGGGTTGGAGGAAAACCAGATTGAAGATTTAACTTCTGAGGTTGGAATAGTGGGGGTGTTGGGGGAGCAGGATAAAAGTGGTGGTTCTCCACTGGTGACTACTGCTGGTTCACAGCACATAGATGGTACAGAGGCCACAGTCAAGATTGAAGACCACCTTATGCATTTTGATGAATATATGGTGGATACTGACTTAACCATTCTAGATTCTAGAGAGTATGTAGAAAGGATGATCAAACGTCTAATGCAAGTGGATACAAACATGGAACTTAGCGGATGGATTGAGAAACAATTTCTAATTCTGACGAGAGGCTTTAATGAAAAGAAGTTAACAGTGGAGGAGTTCTTAAAGACAAGGGATAAACTGGCCCAACATTTTGAAGACATTCTCAAAGATGGTTAGAACAAATAGGTAACGGATCTATCGTGGAAACTATTTAGAGAGGTCACATCTAATAAATTTAAGTTATCCTTTAAGGGTTTTATTATGTGATACTTCATTTAATGCTTCTAGTTGTACTTGATGGTTTCACACTTTTTCCAAAAAGTTTTTTAATAAAAAATTAACTTAGTAATAGTAGTATATTGACACAAACATCAATCGATGTCTCTTACTCTCATTTTTATGTGCTTTTCTCCTCAGATTCATCATTCATCATAGGAGTTCTTCATTTGGCCCATGACGTGACAATTCCTGATCAATTGATCATTGCACACCCATTTCTTGGAACAACGATTCAATATCGTTGATCTAGGATTTTCATGACATGATAGAGGTGTGACAATGGAGACGGAGTGAATCAGATGACAGATGATTCCCAATTTCACGTTATTTGTTGTTCTTTAGTGTGAAACAAATAATGATGGTTTGATCTGATTCCTAAGATGATCTGAATATGGAATGCATTTTTCGGAAATGGAAAGTCATTGGAGAACTTGGATCTTCGATTTCATGACAAATTGATCACCAAATAAAAGGTGGAGCATCGGTCATGACACGCAGAGGAAGAACATAGGTTTTGGAAAATCTTGAATAATGTGGCATATAATTCGGGATTACATGATGGGTTGAGACCCCTGGATGTTGTTCTAGGGTTTGGCCAGAGTGAAGGACCACATGACATGTGACCCCAATCACACAATTTGTGACCCTCCTTAGATGACTCAGAATGTAATCTAGAGAGTACACAGACATGGGTAATAGTACAAAGCTAGATGGAACGACTTGTACTTAGAAATAGACATGGCTTAGCATACACGTACTGGTACACGGACAAGACTTCAGTACATAGACACATCCAAGAGATGTGGGAAAAAATCATGTGTCTCTACACACCATGTAATCATCCAACACATCGTGTACTCATCCTATAGGCCATGTATATAGAGACTACATGTTTTGTGAGGTTCTTTCACATGGTTAAGACTTGGGATAGTAAAACACATCATGTACACCACTTGGACACGCCATGTACCCCCATCAAGAGTGCTTGAGGCTCTTCATTTTCCAAGTTTTGACCAATTTAGTTTGAGAGTATTCTATTGGTCATTTCCTTGAGGTTTTAGTACGACATCACATCAACATCATTAGATTGTAATATCCACTATAGGTCGAGTCTTAGATAGAGTATGATATCCCTCCCTAAGACTGGAGTGTGATTCTCTATCACCACGAGTGAAGTTTTTTGAATCGTGTAACCCCCTCGAGCAGGGTGATGATCCTCCATATAATGGGCCACATTGGTAGGGTTTTTGGAATCCCCCAGTGATTCTGGGAATAATCCTTTATGTAGCAGTTTGATCCAAATTGGGTACGTGGTATCCCCCAGCGATTATGGGCACGATCTGTGGTGTCCTCTGGTTAGTTCTGGGCATGACCCCCTCTCTGTGTATCATATTATTCCTTAACCAATGTATTATCTCTAGGAGGGGCCCAAATGAGATATACCTCTTCATGGAGTGTCTTTGATGATATCATAGCTTGAGGAGTGAGTTCTCCTAGAATGAGTGCACATCGAGCGGAATCCTATGGCTTATAGTTGGTTGTGAATGCCTGTTGGCATGGTGTCCCTCTTGATTATATATGTATATTCTTATTATATGTGTTGTATAAAAATACCTACGTATATATGACTATAATTTCCTTTCATGTATTTGTTTTTGGTTTCAGGGTGTCCTATTGAGTATTTTTATATTCACCCCAATATAGGATTTTCCCGCACATGTCATATATTGTGAAAATGATCGAACTTTTGATGGATTCCTAAGCAGGCCAGGATCAGGTGGTACTTAGTGATACTAGAAAAACCAAGGTGTGTTTCTTCAGCTTTCAGACAACAGTCCTAGTACCTTTAATTTCAGGTTAGACATGTGTACATACTCTTATAGTGGGCTAGTTTTTTGTCCCTATTTACTTTAACTATTGTGCTCTAGTTTTGTGAGATCTTATATTTATGCATGCATTCCTTTAGTTGTTTTACATTTTAGAATTTATGGCTTGGAGAGGCGTGTGTGTGTGTGTGTGTGTTCAGGTACTTTAGGCTAATGCCTCCCATTTGTGGGATATGCCGACTTGGTGCTAGTCACCATCCCTTGACCTATTAGAGGCAGGCTTGGGGTAGTCATGGCATGGGTCCCATTGGGACGGGTCATGAAAAAGTGGTATCAGATGATATCGGTTCTACTTTAGGACCGAGATTCTATGAGATTGGGTTTGGGAAATAGTGTTACGTGTTTTAAGTTTGGATTTCAGGTCAGGGACCCCAGTGTTGGTGTGGCAATCGACGTTTCCATACACTAGGAATCTGATTACCTAATTTTTGACATAGTACATGAAAATTATAGTTGTAGGGAAAAACAATGTTACATGCATCATATATGAATGGTTGTGTTTTTCAAGTACTTCTTGAGTCATCTCTCCGGATATACTCTATTGATCGTGATTCGTCTAGTTTTATTTCAGGATTCCTCCACAAAGATAACTAGCCACGATTCCTCTGCATGATCTTGAGGATGATATGCCTAGTGATTAGGCATCAGTATAGGGGCTTTTACCAGAGATAGAACCTTCAGGTGGTTAAATATTTGTACCACCACCCGTTGATCACCATATACTACCATCACTATCATATGAGTATACATGAAGGCAAAGTGAATTGCATGAGTTTCAGAGGCAGTGACCTCCTAGGTTTTAGGGTGATGCAGACCCTGATATGGATGAGGATTCGATAGGGGTAGTCACCTGTGTTTTTCACATTATGATTATTCATGTCGACTAGATGGAATTCCTTCCTATGAGTCTTCTTCAGGGGTCTATGAGGCGATGGTGGAGCATGGTGACTCATTCACACGGTGAGACAGCTCTCACCTAGATAGACTTTGAGCATCTCTTTAGGGAGGAGTTCTATCTATCCATGTTGATATTGATATTCTTATAGGAGCTTCTCTATATGTAGAAAGTAAGTATCACCATGGAGGAGTATTCAGTGAAATTTACTGATCTTTCATGCTACTCCTTGGATATGGTACAGGACCAGTTCTTCAGGGCTCGGACCTTCAACCATGGCTTGGACTAGAACATAAATGCATCGATGTTATCCATTAGTATTCCTACATATGATGGGGTACTTGAGAGAGACCTTCTATATGATATTTTTCTGGAAGATAAGACACCAGTAGTGGGAGATAGCAGTGGGCACTGGGTAGTTGAGACCTCGGTAGCAGGTAGTTGATGACAGTTGTAGGGATCCAAGATGGTTAGGCACTTTAGGGGGTGATCTCAGGACTCGAGTGCAGTGGTTCATGGATCCTAGGGCTTCTCAAGTAATCCATGGTATGGGAAGTGTTACTCTTGCAGCGGTCGAGGACATATGTCATGAGATTTCCTAACCCATCATACTGCAAATTGGGAGATGGTCGAGGGACTACTGAGATAGTGGTAGAGATAGGAGCAGGGTGGTCTAAAGGGTGGCAGACATGGTATAGGGGAATTCAGGGCTGTAAAAGGTGTTCATAGGTTCAACCTATTAACACCACCACCCCCAGGTGTTCCACACCTGGATCAGGGAGCTGGTGGTCATGGATGAGGCTAGTTTTAGGCCATAGAGGCCTATAACCCTAAGACTCCAGGGATGATACGATATACAATCTGTATATTTTCCACCTTATCTACATTTTTGATAGACACATGTTCTAGTCATTCATTTCTTTCCACAAACCTTTTCTAGGACTCAGATATTCCAGTTGAACCATTGAATAGACCCTTATGCTTGGAGACTTCTATTGAAGGATACTCAATGATAACACACTGGTTCCGACAGTGTGACAGAACTCTTGGAGGTGAGAGTTTTGGTTGTGATATCTTGGTAGCATCGTCGAGGCCTTATGATTTAATTCATGGTATGGACTCATTATCCACAATTCCTGCTCAGATTGATTATTTTAGGAAAAGATTACAGTGTTTCTACAGCAATGAAACCAGGTTTTCCTTTTTTTGTGAAAAGGAAACATAGGATGTGTAGGATGGACTCATTCATAGGATGGTACAGCCTATTACTCATCAGTTGGCTAGCCTCACCCTCTATGTAGTGGATGATATGAGTCATCGGATTCCTACAATGGTGGAAAAGTATGAGGACGGATTTCATAAAGATGTTCTAGGTTTATCACTCTATAAGGAGATAGAATTCTACATTGATCTACATCCTGAGATGGCACCAATATCTACATCATCATATTGGATTGATCCCATTGAGATTCGTGATCTGAGGGTATATTTGTAGGACTTATAGAGTAAGGACTTCGTGAGACCTAGTGTTTCACCCTGGGAAGCCCCGGTTTTGTTTTCAAGGAAGGAAGATGGGTGCTTGAGGTTATGTGGGGATTATGAGTACATAAACTAGGTGATTGTGAAGAAAAAATATCTACTAAAAAGGATCGATGACTTCTTTGGTCATTTTAAAGGGGTGTAGTGGTTCTCGAAGATTGGTATCATATCAATCTATCACCCTTAGTGAGTACGGTATGAGGATATACTGAAGACAGCCTTCAAATGTTGTTTTCATCACTGTGAGTACCTAGTGATGACTTTTGGTGTGATGAAAACCCCATTATTGTTCATGGGACTCGTGAACTAGATATTCTAGCCTTACTCGGACTAGTCTGTGGTGGTCTTCATCAATGACATCCTAGTGTACTCGTTGTCCAAGGAGGAGCACATGAGACACTTGAGGATGGTCCTGGACATGCTCTGAGAGCACCAACATTATGGGAAGATATCGAACTTCATGTTTTGGATTCAAGAGTTCTATTTTCTAGGACATGACATCTCATTGTCTAGAGTTGCAATGCATATAGTGAAGGCTGAGGTAGTGATTCCTTGGGATCCACCCAAGAGTGTTACCAAGGTGCAGAGTTTCCTTAGATTGGAAGGGTATTATAGGAGGTTTGTACCTAACTTCTCAAAAGTGGCAGAACCCATGAAATCTTTTACATGAAAAGGGGAATCCTTTTATGTGGAAATAAAAGTGACAATAGTGGTTTCAAGAGCTAAGGTAGAGGTTAAATATGTGGTGACACTACCTAATGGGTGAGTGGTTTATCATCTACTATGATTACAAGAGTCTCAAGTATATATTCTCTCAAAAGTATATGAACTTGATATAGAGTCATTGGATATAGTTCCTTTATGAATATGACTTTGATATTATCTATACTCCTAAGAAGGGGAACATGGTGGTATATTCTCTTAGCAGGATATCTAGTTTGTAGTTTTTGAATGAGGCATCGGAGCATTTGGCCTCATTGAAGAAATGCTTTGTGGATGGAAATAGATAATCTTACCCCCAATCAATGGTTTTCACCCCTAAACTCTTACAGCGATTCAGGGAGGCACATATTGGGGATACAGACTATGAGATCCTACAAGATCAGATATCCACAGGGCATGCTCTTGATGGATACTTAAAAATTGGCGAGCACATCGTTCTTTCTAGATGATGTATAGAAGTACCACCGATGTTGCGAGAGGAGGTTCTGAGTTAGTTTCATTCATCTTCTTTGGTGGAAAATCTAGGTGTGATGAAGATTTACCAAGACCATTGACATTAGTTTTGGTGTCCAAGGATGAAGAAAGGAGTTGAAAATTTTGTTTCTAGATTCCCTAGTTGTCATAAAGTGAATGATAAGCACCAGATTCTAGCGGGTTTAGCTCAACCCCTTGAGGTGACAGAATAAAATTTTGATGGAATATCAATGGACATCATGATGGGTTCACCATGTACGTCCATAAGGCACAATGCTATCTAAGTGATTGTTGGCCAACTCACTAAGTTGTCCCGCAACCTAACTATCTGAGAGCAGATTCTAGTAGATATCATGGGGAACCTCAACATGCAGGAGATAGTTCAACTCCAAGGAATTACATTGAATATTATTTCTAATCGTGATGCTCACTTTAAATCCTGGTTGTGTAAGGGGTTATAGGTGGAATTTGGTCCCCATCTATGCTTGATCCTAGTGTTTCACCCACAGACAGATATCCAAATTGAGAAGACCATTCAGGTTCTTGAGGATATTCTACAGGCATGCATGATAGACTTTGCTCATAGCTAGGAGGATCACCTTCCACTGATGGAGTTTTCATATAGCAATAGATATCATTCCAGCATTGGTATGGAATCATTCATGGCTTTTTAAGAGTGACACTATAGGTCACCACTTTTCTAGGTAGACCAAAGAGAGTCGGCACTCATGGGCCCAAAGTTGGAGCAAGCTACTACAGAGAAGGTAAAGATCATCTAGGATTGGATGAAGACTGCACAGAGCTGATAGAATTCTTATGAAGATAGACAATGAAGACCTTTAGAGATCAAGTAATAGGACTACGTGTTCATTCGAGTTTCACCTCGATAAGGATTACAGAGATTTAGATGGGGTGAAAAGCTATCTATGAGGTTTATAGGCCCTTTATAGATACTATAAAGAGTTTGAGAGGTGGATCACCATTTAGATCTATCACCATAGTTAGATTGGGTAAACGAAGTCTTCCACATATTACCGTTGAGGAGATACATGCATGACCCATCCCATGTAATCAATTAGGGAGAGCTAGACATCGAGGATGGAGTGAATTTTGTTGAGTACCTAGTAAAGATCGAGGACTAGTAGGAGAGGATCCATTGTGGGTGATCAATTCCTTTGGTTCTTGTTTAGTGGTAGTACCGGAATCTCTAAGAGAGCACATTGGAGTGGGAGACTCATATTAGTGCTTAGTTCCCCCATCTATTTGAATATCCCTTATTTTGGCTTCTCGGGGATGTAAAGCCCCAACGTGGTGAGAATGTAATATATTATACTTTTCTTATATTATTTTTTGATATTATAAGGATTGATTTCAAGACCAGACATTGAGATGGCATGTGATTCCAATGCTCGGTGTGCCCAAAATAAATGTTTAAAAAACATTGAAATATTTAATAACACACACACACATTTTTCCTAAAAAAGTAGAATAACCCTAAAATGGGTTCCCAAATTAGAAATATAAAGGCACCATTGAATTCAAAATAGAGTATTTACCCAAGTTGTGACCTATCATTGGTCGATGCAGTTCATTTTTAAAAAATTTGTTGGGGCTGAGAAATAAATAAAATAAATTAAAAGAATATTTTATTTTATTTTTCTTTAGTGCATAGACCTATTTCCTCTATACTTTTATGTCTAATCTAATTTTATTAGGGTTGGCCACTAAAACTAGAGACCTATATTCCTTTGGAGGAGAACGTTATTGGGGGATGGCAATGGATCAAGATCGGATTATGGATCGTCGTGCCGATGGAGTTTGAGAATCTCATCAATGGAGGCAACATAATCATTCCTTGTAAATGATTGATCCAAACTCCATTTAGGGAATATATTTCAATTATATTATTCCCCATTCTTAATTTTTATGATGATCATGAATCAATCAATGAATATATTGGTTTTCAGCTCGATCTCCTTACGGGATGGGTTTATTATGGAGTAAATTAGGATAAATATTTATAAATATCTTTGTTGATTATCTTACAAAAATGAATCAATATTGATAAAAACATCAGTCTAGGTTAATTCCTCTCATTTTTTATGTGATTTTCTCCCCATATTCGTCATTAATCATGGGAGTTCTTTGTTGGTCCCATGACTCGACTATTTACAATCAATCAATCATTGTGCACCCATTTATTGGCACAAAGATATGATACCGTGGATATAGGATCATCACGACATGATGGAGGTGCAAAGATGGAAATAGAGTGAATCAAACCAAGAATGATTCCTGATTTCCTGTTCTTTGGTGTTCTTCCGCACAAAATAAATAACAATAGTTTGATCTAATTCTCAAGAAAATTCAGAGATAAAATGAATTTTTCAGTGATGGAAAGGCATGAGTGACCTTAGATATTCAATTTCATGGTGAATAGATCATTGGATTGAAGGTGGAGCACCATTAGGGATGTGTGGAGGAAGAACATTAGTTCAAAAAAATCCTAAAGAACACAGCGTGTAATCTGGGATTACATGGTGTATGGGGCCCCCTAGCTACGGTGCTAGGGTTTGTTTGTAGTTAAGGACAAAACGGAGTGTGACCCTTGTCACATGGCATGTAAAACTCCCTAGATAAATCAGTGTGTACTTTAGAGAGTACACAGACACGGGTAACAGTACACTTCTAGATGGCACGTCATGTAATTAGACACGAATATAGCTTGGAATACACTGACCAATACACAAACACTGATTCGGTACACAGACATGTCCAAGAGACACGATCAGATAACTGTGTGTCTATACACATCATGTGATCATCCTAGACACAATAGATATAGAGACTACATGCGGTTTTAGGTTCTTACACATGGGAAGGACTTGGGATAGTATAACACATCGTGTACCCCCTAGGGCACGTCGTGTACCCCCATCAAGAGTGATTTAGGATCTTAGATTCTCTAGTTTGAACTATTATAGGTTGAGAGTGTTCCCTTAGTCCTTTCCTAGAGGGTTTAGTATGGCATTACATTTACATCACTAGATTATAATCCCATCTTGAGGTTGAGTCTCAAATAGATTATGGTATCCCTCCCCGAGATGAGAGTGAAATACTCTATCTCCCCTAGTGGAGTTTGTGGAATCACATAACCCACTTGAGTAGGGTGTTGATCCTCCATCTAGAGGGCTACATCAATAGGTTCTGTGGTCTCCCCAGTGATTCTAGGTATGATTCCCTACATAGTGGGTTGATCCAGATTTGGTACGTGGTATCCCCTAGCAGTTCTAGGCATGATTTTTGGTGTCCCCCGGTCAGTTCTAGGAATGACCCCCTCTCTATGAATCATAGTCTTCCATGAATAATGTGTTCTCTTTGGGTAGGGCCCAAATGAGATAGACCTCCTTGTGGAGTGTCTCTGATGATATCATGGTTCAAAGAGTGAGTTCTCCCAGAACGAGCATTCTTCAAGCGAAATCATGTGGCCGGTAGTTGGTTATGATCTCCTGAGGGTGTGGTGTCTCTCTTCAGTATATCTGGATATTCTTGTTATATGTGTTATAGACATATACCTCTATAGAGATGACTAAACATTTCTTTGATGTATTGCTTTGTGTTTTCAGGGTGTCATATTGATTATTTTTATACTCACCCTTGCACGGTCTATTCCTGCATGTGTCGTGTCTTGTGTAAACAATCGACTTTTTGATAGATTCTTAGGTGGACTAGGACTAGGAAGTTATTAATGAAACCGAACAGACTGAGGTGTTTTCCTATGGCTTTCAAACAGTAGTACCAGTACCTTTACTTTTAGGTTGGACTTGTGTATAGACTCTTGTGGTGGGATTGTTTTTTACCTAGTTTACTTTTACTTTTGTACTCTAGTTTTGTGAGATCTTAGATGTATGCATGCATTCCTTCAGTTGTTTTCCATTTTATCATTTGTGGATTGTAGAAGTGTGCGTGTGTACTGGTACTTTAGGAAAATGCCTCTCATTTTTTGGGATATGTCTACTCGGTGCTACTCACCAGCCCCTAGCCTATTGGAGGTGGGCTTAGGGTAGTCATGACATGGGCCCCTCTGGGATGGGTCGTGATGCAAATTTTAAATAAAAGATAAACTTATTCATTATAATATTTTCTTTTAATAATAGACTAAAAATTTCATAATGTAGGATGATTTTGGTAAATAGGTTAATTTTATTCTTAATTCTTGTTAATTAATTCATTATAAGAAATAAATAATTGAGATAGTGTAAGATTATCGCTTTAGGAAAAATATAAAATATTCTATTCAGATTCTAGAAATCAAATATTGAGGGTCATATTTAATATTATTTATATAAATTTTTAACAACAGAATTTAATGATTTATCACATGTAGTTGATAATAGTATATTATAATCTATAATATTTTTTAAAGAAAGTGAAAATAAAAATTTTCATGTTATATATTAATGATGATTATTTTAAAAATTATCCAAGAGAGATGAATTTAAAATTTCATGACTTTGTCAAATCTATTATTTTATTAAAACAAAATGATAGAATGAAACAATGTTAAACTGGTTAGATAATGTTGATAAGAATAATTTTTATAATTATGGATATTATATAATTGAAATGAGAATTATTATTTCATATTAAAATTATAGTTTTTCCTTATGAAATAGTTTTCTGTGCATGATATGGATTAATTTGAATATTTTAAAGTTCATCCAAGAAAAAGAAATTATTTATTTAATTTTTTATTGTTGATATTATTTTATAAATAGTATTATTGCAAGCATAGATCCTTATTTATGATTAGTGATTATTATAAAATTATTTAATTGAATTCTTGAAAACAAAAATATTATATCATGTGTATATTTGATATTCAAGATTGGAATATTCAGGTCTTGTTTTTGCATGCCTTTGATAGAAATATTTTTTCTCTCTTAATATTTACTAGATAGTGTTTTCTTTATTGTTATAATTGTTAAGCATGGTTGATATGATTGTAAATTAAATAATAACTTAAATCTGGTGATGATTTTCATTATATTAAAAGATTCATGTCAGAATAATTATTGCTGAGATTAAATTAATAATTATCATCAAGATTAATTATCATCTAGATTAAATAAATAATATTTAGCCTTATAAATGTGCATGAATAGTTCTACTGAGCTTTATTCATTATTAATCAGTTATTTAAAGATGGTATTGAAAATTTAATGATTTATTTATTTATTTATTTATTTATTTTGGTCGTGGCAAGATCATCATAGTTTTATAAAGGCTATAATTCATTTCTTATTTGGTCATAATTTCCTTGAGATTATATGTGGAATAATACATTTAATATGTACTAATGATCTATAGATTTATAGATTTTATATGATTAATTTAAAATCTTGTGTGGTTATAATACTAGATGAGTAATGGGAGGTGATTCACAAGGTTGTGATGGTGGCATGGGGTACTGGTTATATTGATGCAGATGGAATAGGGTTCCGGTTATGATGATGATAATGGAACGGGGTGCCTATTATGATGATTATGGCATGGGATTTCAGTTTTGATTTTGATGTTGGAATGGGATATCGAATTTTATCTAAAACCAAATGGCATTGGACACTGGGGCATTTAGGATGAGTTTAGAGCAGGGATTTCTTATCATTTCTTACTTCTATCGGGATGATTGCTTGATGGTCGATGGTTAGATGTTATTTATATGACCAGTTTTCAACTGCAGGACATAGTTTAATGTTATGGACTACAAGTTCATATTTTTAGTGGTAGCTTAGGTTAAGTCCAATAGTACCAAGACGTTTATAAAATGATAATGAATGAATGAAAGAACAGGATTGGTTCTTGATGCTCACTTATAATGATGACATACTTGAGAATACAAGTAATTAATAGTGCCATTGGTACTTATATTAAAAGATTAAAATGTTAATATTGTAAATGGAAATTGAATAATATTAATTAATGGATAATTAATTAATTAATATTCAAATTTATGTTTGTATTCCTGTTTGACATCTAGACCTTGGCAGTGGCAGTCAGGTGTTCTATTGAATGATAGTGGTAGATGAACCTAAAGCTATGTGGTTTTAATTTGTGTGGTTATGGGATATATTTACACTATTGGTTTTTTTATAACGTATGAACCCCACCCATGTCAGAATAGAAACCAAAAAACTAGTGGTTAAGGTGGTGTTTTCCCCAACATCTAGGTTGGTGAGGATATGGATGTTTGACTACATTATCACAAACCAACCCATGTCAACCTTGAACCAGTCACTCGATCCAACTCATGACATCCTTGAAGAATGTTCCCAATATCCCTGAGGTTGTCACAGACTTGCTCGAGTGACCAATTCGGGGATATCTCAGGTTGGTTCATGACAAAATGGTATCAGAAGATATGTTATTTATAGGACAAAGATTTTAGAGCACCCTTTGTTATTTGGGATGTCAAGGTAGAAGGAGTGGGACTATCAAAACCTAGGGTATAGGTACGGGGAGGTTTTTAGCCCACACATTTTGTGTTGAACCTTGGGTTACCATGGGAAGTTGGGTTTTGTTCAGATTATTTGGTACTTTTGGGTTGTTTGGTGTTTGGGGAAGAAAACTAGGAGTTGATCCAGTGGTTTTGGTGAGCTCACAAGGCCTAAAAAACCATGTGGTGCCTGGAAAAATTTTCCTGGGAGACTCTATGTGACAATGGAAATATTGGAATATGGCCTCCAACCATATTCATAAGTCACCCATCGACATTTGTTTCCCCATCGTGCATTTATTTGCGGTATTTATTAATTTTAGAATCATTTTTAATCCCTTGTTTTAAATTGTGACAACGTGATTTCAAATGATGATGTTTTTGTTTCTGGAAATGATGAATCAGTTTTCAGGTTTATTTAGAGAAATTCATGGAAAATGGTTTTTAAATGAAGTGATTTTTTATAAAGTGGATTTTTAATTTCATAATATTTAATTAAATAAGGATTGTTTTATAATGAAGAGGTATTTTAATGGGAAAAAGGTCGGATTTATTGATAGAATTTATGGGTTTTTTGTGAAATGAAATAGAATGGAGTATTGAGTTAGGAATTTTTTATTTAAGGTGGTGGTTAGTGAGTTTTGAAAATGTTTTGGGAAATTTTTTAATGAGTTTCTTTTTATATTTTATGTTTAATTTTGATGAGTTCTTGATGATTGGTTGGTTTTGATTGAGTTATTACTCCTTATTATTTAGAGTATTCCCCCACAAAATACTCGATAGATATTTGAGGAGCGGATACATGTGATTCACCATTAGTGAACCCTCCAGTTAATCAGCCTAAGGAATTCCTCCTTGAGTAACAGAAGTTGAAGCCTCCTCTCTTTTATGGTCAAGAAAATCCTTTTGAATAAGAATAATGGATGTGAAAAGTTGAAAGGATCTTAGGTTTCCTTGAGTTTCCTAAGTCTCTAAAGATTAATTTCACTACATTTATGCTCAAAGGACTAAGATGGAGGTGGTGGAAGTAGGTCATTAGGATAAAGACTCACAAGTAAGACTCTTGGTAATTATTAAAAGATTCATTCATCTGGCAGTACATCACTAAATAGTGAAGGTGGTGAGGAAAACAGGGATGTGATGATTTTAAAAATGCATTTAGTTGGTGTTGGAATTCATCTGTCACTTTTTTGTTCTAGTTCCTTATATCCTAGAGTTGTTCAAAGATGATTCTCTAAAATCTCATCATTTTGAGAATGGGATTCATCCTTATCTATAGTTAAGGGTGTTATAATTTGGTCTATCATCATTTTCGGATGTGGTGAGGTAAGTCGTTTAGGTTAAGGTCATGTTAACAGGGGTGTTCAAAGTAGCCAATCCTCCTTTAGTCTGAAGAAGTGTTGAAGGGAATTACAGTAAAATGATGGGAATGAAGCTTGAAGTTAATTATTTTTGTGGTGGAATTAATAGGCCTTCAAATAATTTTTCAACTTCCTCTAGAAATAAGACCATGGTGTGTCATTAATGAGATAAGAAGGGTCTCAAGATGCCTTTATTCCCAAGTTCTCTAAATACATGTCATGCTTGTGTTCATCAGGGCCATCTTCATAAGTTATGTAAGGGTTTAACTTGAAATAAGAGGGTATCCAAACCCACTCTCTCTCTAAGAAGATTTAGTTTAATCATATTATTATGGTGTTAGCGTGATATCAGTTTATGTTTTTTGATGTAAGGTTTTCTCTCATTGTAATATTTGTATTTTATAGTGTTGTATTTTGTTTGCAATAAAAAAATGAGTTTTGTGTCTTTTAGTAAGAATATTTTAATGGAAAATACTTTTTTAAGAATTCCAAATTTCATCATCTTGGTGTAAATTTTGTTTCATTTTGTTTCATGTTCCTAACATTTTGTTTCTCCTGGATTTGTGTGTGGTTGATCAAGTTTTGAGGATTGATGTTAATGAGTGGTGTTGGTTAAGAAACCGGTCAAAATCCTAATATAGTGGGGAGTCCACCTTGGATTCCCATGTTGAATGAAGTAAGCCCTATTTTATATATTTTTTCCCTTATTTTTCCTTAAGGAGTTGTTAAGTGGTCATCCTCATCCCCTCAAGTCATCTGACTAGAGTTCCATTTTTTATTTATTAAACATTGGTCTCTTGTATAAAGCCTGATGGTTGTGGTGTGGTGAGGTGTTTGAGTTCAATGGATAATTTTGGTTAAGAGTTGTAGGTTTTTTTGTGGTGATTGAGGTTCTATTTTTTTTGTGAGTTGGATCATGTGGAAGTATGAGCCTTTTTATTTTAAATGATCAACTGGAAGTGTTGTGAATTTCTAGGAGGAAGAAATAATTGTAATGGGGATAATTATCACACCCCTATATTTATTTTCTTATTTTATTTTGGTTTATTTTTTTATTTGGGTTTCCTCTTGATTATTGAGTGTTTCGGATCAATGTTTTGAGTTTTGGGCCAGTTTTCTTCAGTTATACAGTTTAACTGAATGGTTAAGTGGTATCTATATAGCCTCCTAATGATAAGCTCCATTTCAGTTCATTTTGATCTTGAACAATTAAGGTTGCATGGGTTGTGCATGGTTTTATCCGAACCGTGTATCTCCTTAGAGAAACCATGTAGATCCTTGGATGTCCCTAGATGAGGGTGCATGACTTAATCATAATTAGTCCAAACTGTGTGATAAGTGTGTGCGTGAATCTATAATTTTTGACAGAACCAAACCCCATGATCGGTGCATGATTCCCAAATTGTGCATCCAAATAATGTGGGTATCCTATGAGTCCAATATGGGATACATGGTTTGTGAACAGTTTCCCAAACCTTGTAAAAAGGCCATGTATAGCTCCTAGTTTCATTAGAAATGTAAAATTCCCCTTTTTTCCCTCTTGTTTTAAACCCCAAAACACCCCATTTCCTATCCTCTTGGATCATTCAACTCAAAGGGGATCCTACCTTCCTCACCACACCTCTACTAATATTTCTTAGGTGATATCAAGGTATTTCTTCAAGGTTTTGTGTGATTTCTCAAGGATTTCTCCCCCACTCTTATTCCTTTACCTTCTTCTTCCATTTTCTTCTTGGTTCCTCTTCTTCCTTGACCTCTTTGGTCTAGGGTTTATATTTCTTTGGTTTTAAATTTTGGTTTTGTCTTATTAAGGATCATTGTGGGTGTTTTTCTTCTCTGGACCTTTATGGAGTTGTTTCGGGTTCCAGTTTTCAAAGTACCATTAGTTTAAGGAATGTTTCCCTTTGCAATTGACCTTAAAATTTAAGAAACATTAATTTTTTGACTTTCACATCATTTTTTTGTATTAATTAGTGATGTGTGAATTTTAGAATAATTGTTTGATATAAAATGAATTTAATTTCCCCTTGAATTTAATTGTATGAAAATGTTTTAATAAACTTTGCATACTGAGTGTTTGAAAAGATTCTATGTCAGCCATTATAAGAAATTTTTGGATCCTAATGTATGGTTTTTTATTTATAAATGTGTTTTGGTTTTAAAATGTAGACTCAGGTTTCCAAAATGGATTTCTAAATGGTTTTTGGTTTATAATTGATGTGTTTTATCCTTTCAAAATTGGTTTTTCACTCAAAGGCAACATGAGGCCCATTTGTCATCTTCATAAATTAGAATTATTTTGAAAATTATCCTTGCGGTGAGTCTCTTACCTTGTTGGTTTCCAAAGGGGATGGGAGGTCCTTGTTATGGTACTTCCTACAGGTGATGTTGGTTCAAAGGAAAAGGGATTATCCCTTAGAGAGATCTGGGGGTGATCCATGTGTGTGTTTCTTGTGTCTACTCTTTATATATATATACATTTGGCTGTTTGGATTATCATGGATCACCCCCAATTTAGATATGACATGGGAATCTAGGAAATCTATCGGATTATCCAATAATTTTTGCTACACTAGTTAAGTATTATGCTCTGGTGAGTGACCTATAGTACAGATTTTCTCAGGTTGGGAATTATGCCCCTCGGTTAGGTCAGGTAGGGTATGACTGAGCATGAGAGATATTGATTTCATCAGGTGCATCAACATGATGGATCAGGGATAGTGTGTTCTAGATCATCCCATGATCTCCTAGTATTCCCATGTTTCCATGTAACTTGTTTATCTATGATGGATAATCTAGGTGTCTTATCTGGTTTGGTCTCTTGTGTAGTGTTTACCATTTCCCATATTGTGTGATTGTTTCCCCTTATCTCTTGTATAGTGTATCTATTTTATAAAACTGAATAGTAGGTTTTTAAATTGTCTCATAGAAATTTTTTTGGGAATTTTTTACACCTTTTTTTATCCTTTTTAAATAAAAACATAACTCTTTACACTCTCATTCTCTTTCGCTTCATTGCCAAGATTCCTTATTTTGAAAAAGAAACCTGTTGAAAATGAAAAATGGTAATGGACCATGATTTATTTTGTAAATAAATGTATGAAAAAAATACTTTTATTTATTTTATTTAAAACTTGAAATTGATGGATCTTTTTTTTAAAGTAAATTAATTGAGAATAAATTTTTTTTGGGAACACCTATTGGGTTTTAATACTCAAGCCTATACTTTTACTCTTATTTTTAGTTTCGGGTGAAGGTTCCAACTTGGTTTCGATCACCATGGGTGATTTTGGGTTTTGGGATCAGAGAGTGACCCACAAGGTCACATGGAGATGTTTTGATCGTCATGTTTGGTTTGGTTTTATTTTCAGTTTTGTGTTGATTTTCATTTGGTTATTATGGTTATGTTGGGTTGCGCTTTTATTTTTTGTTTCTATTGTTAACTTTTATTGGGAAAAATCATTCATGTTTCCCCTCATTGATGCCCTTGGAACTTTTCACCACCCCATTGGTATTGGAAACATGCTTTGGGGATATCACGGGCTAACTTGAGTGACTGGTTCGGGGTAGAACCAAGTTGGTTCATGACATACCCCCTCTCCCCCACTCTCTCTTCAGCTATTGCATTATGTGAAGGTATTCATGGGGGTGATTTCCCAAAAATGTGTGTTTTGGGATATTATGGATTAATTTTATGGAACATATTTATATCTTTCCATGGTGTCTTCGACTTCCCATAGGTGTGTGTGCATGGTCTATGATGGATTTAGGTATAATGAATTTACATGGGCTATAGTGGATTCTAGATATATGCTTGGTTATAGATTTGATGGTTATGATGATGAGATGGGTATGTAGACTAATTCCAATAAAAGATGTTGGGTCTTACATGGGATTGGGGTTGGTAGGGGAAAGTCCTGGAACATTAGGGATGACTTGATTTATGGAATGGATGGTATCTCATGGCATGTGATATTGGGGCGTGAGTGTAGAAAACTAGTGGGGAAGTGGTTGAAGGGTACCTATTTCAATATATGTATATATATATGTTCTAAATATTGTGATTATACTTCTAGGTATTATTTGGTGAGTGATTCATAGTGATGATGGTAAAATAATAGTATAATTTTTTAAGTGATGAGTTGGTTTCATTTTTTTACTCTATATTATCTAGTAGTATTTTTTCACAATTTATACAAGAGGTTTTAGAGAGGATAATATAGATTATATATGTTATTCCCACCATACATATATGTAAACTATTTTTTAGGTTAGAAATAGTTGTATGGTTATTGAATTGGACATTACTAGTTTGAGGAATTGTTCATGAGCTATTTGAGCTTCATGGTTGCTAACAAAGAAACAAGATCTAGCACAGATTCACGATGAAACTAGGGGTAATAACTTAGAAAATAGATGGTTGTAAATTAACTCAATATTCACTCCATTCATGATAAAGAGTCTTGACTACACAACTAGTTTCCCACTCTTAGGGGATATGATTTTATTATTCACATGCTCTTTATGAACCATTATACTTGATTTAAAATGGATTTTAGGGAGTAATATATAACTAGTAAGTTAGAGAACATAATAAGAATATGAGAATAGATAACCTAGGTTGAAACCTATAAATTAATAAGATAATTTATATTTATCATTGGATATGAAACCATAGGATTATTTTTCTCTAATTTTATTTTAAATTATTATAATCATTCCAGTAATAGTATTTGGTTGGATACAGGATCATAAAAATGTCATTGTGAAAGTTATTTCTCAAGAAACTCCAATTTTTTATAACCAAGTATATAAAAAATCATTAATGGTTTCAATATATGTTAATTTTGAAGTAAAATATGTGTTTTATAGTCTTACATAAGATGGTGAGGTTGATATTATAGATACCCTAGCTACTTTCATTAGAAGGTGTTAAATAAAATTTTGAGGATGTAATTTATTTAAAGGGGATGTAACACCCATATATTTTAGTATATATTTTCCTTTAACTAAATAATATGTGGAATAGATTTATCTACATGCAACATCGAACTAAAATGAACCTATGAATCATTTTATAAAGAGAAAATTATAAGTATTTAAAGATGGTTGTTATAATGTAGTCATTGAATAATTTGGTATAAATAAAAGTATCTATATAGTAAAATCAATAAAGTACTAGTAATGGAATCATGTGGTATAATTTTTTCATATAAGTCATATTTATCCGATCTTGGACAAGAGGTAACATCATCGGGGTTTGGCCTCAGCCAAGCCCAGGCCAAACTCCATCATTTATGGATTGAGTGAAACTGTTTATAGGAGAAGTTCAAGCTCATGAAAATGACTATGATATTCATGATTGCTGAGTCACCACCCAAAACAATCATTTCACCTTATCATGCCTTTATATCTTATCTTTATGTTTTGAAGTGATTTTTTAAAAGAAATTAGGATGATATAAACATGAAGTGTGATAAATTTTTATATTAATACATGTATTTTATATAATTGGTACTTCCAAAATATTTAATTTTAATGAATTAATTTAAATAACTAATAAATTTTTTTTTAAATAAAAATGTATTGATAAAAAATAATTAATACATGTTAAAAAATTAATCAATCATAAATAATTATGAAAAAATCATTTAAGATTTATTTTTTGAAGAATTTTTTTTTCTATATATTATGTATTTTTATCTTAATAAACTAAATTGGTCACTTTTAAAGGATTGTTATAAATTTTCCATTGTGAAAAAAATATATAAACACTCATTTATAATTATTAATTAATATGAAATAATATTAAGAACCCTTAATGATTTTTTAAGATCACTTTTCTTTAAAAATAATTTCTTTTCCATAAAAATTGTGTTTTGATTTAAAAGTTGATTTTTAAAAATTTTATAATATGACATGGAAAAATGAACTTTGTTTTTGAATTTATCATGGTAAAATTATCTTAGGGTTAATTTTTTGGTATTTTTATGTAAATATTTATTTTTAGGTGAATAATACATGATATTTGTTTTACAAATACCATGACATTTACGACATTATTAAGATATAAGAATGAATTAAAAAAATTAAAACCTATTTCTTGACCAAAATTTTATCTTATAAGTAAAATTATACATTTAAAAATATTAATTTTAAATCAGAAAGGTGTTTTTAACTTTTTTGAATTTAAGTTTTATTTTTTATAAAACTATTTTTATTCATTATACATTTATTATTTTAAAATTAATTCTTATTGATTTTATAAATTTAATATTTTGAAATATTTTTCATATTTGTAATTATAAGATCCAAATTATCAAATAATTTCACCTTTACTCTTATTCATAGATATACGTTACCAAGGATAAAAAATGAGTTACCATGGTAAAAGTAAATTATGATAAAAAGTAAAATTAAAGGGTAAATGGCATAAAACATGTTAAAACGTGTATTGAAATGAGTTATTGAGGGATTTTTCAAAAAATAATTACCAACTATCTATTATTTTCCACTTTTGTAGAATCTTTCCTATGAAAGTGACATCAATTTAATAAAGTTGTGATTATTTACAAAAGTGACACCCCTCTCACTTGTAAAAGGACCCCTTCACCACCTAACTTCTCCTAAAACCACAAAACATATAGCTCAACCAACCAATTTATATATATATATATATCCCAAAAAATTTAGGTTTTTATCTCACCAAAAGACCATTCTAAGAAGGCTCGGGGTTTTATCCCACGGAGTAAGGTAAAAACTCGTAATCACTCCTTTTTCATTTCTTTTCCTTTTATTATTCTATTACCTCCTCCAATATATTATCCCCATTAAAGCATAAATATATAAGTTTCATAATTATACTAAAATTTTATCTTGTTAATGTAATAATCTTTTTCTACCATCATCTCAACCGTTCAAAAAATTAAAACGTCGTTCGTGCTTAGGTGTGAACTACCTCCTCTATAAATGACATATTTCATTTTTAATCACTGTATCACATGGATAGTTATAAGAATTTATTTAATGAATAAATATTATATTTATGATATAATTAATATTATTTATTGATAAATCATTATCTTCCTTCCTCCCCTCTCATTCATTGGAAAATAAGAAACGCCACACATGCATACGTGCAGACTACAGCCCCCACAAATGACGTGATTTGTTTTCATAACTACCTTAAATGGATAGATATAAAAAAATATTTGATGAATATATATGATATTAAGGAGAAATATATTTCATTAATAAATTTATAAAATTATGACACAAAAATCAATGATCACTAGAAACTAATCAGCTTATATCGTTAAATTACCCAAAGCAAGTATGTTACTAGTTTCATCTTCACATATCGTAATTAAAAATCTCATGGAATGATGTTGGAAATTTATAAATCATTAGTTAAATTATATTCTAGTAAAATTAATAATCTATGAATGATAAAATATATATCAATAAACAATAACTAACATCTTTTTCGTGATACTTGTACGAAACAAATGAAATTATTAATATCTGATGATGAAAATAAAAAATAACTATATAATATATATTTAGTGAATTTTTATAAATTAATAATATAAAAGGTAATAGATATTAATATGGTTCTAAAATAATTTATTAAAATATTTATGTTTATTATACATGAGTTTAAACCACTTTCCCGAAAGCTGATAGTTAAGTTAAGGGTTTTCATCTCAATTTCCCTTTATTAAGGTGTGTTTTCATTTTATGCACATATTCTTATTTTAAATGGTTTACATACTACCAAATTATATTAAATTATTATTATTAATGTTTATTTAATTATATTTAAAAGTATTTTTAGGAATACCTCCTACTAATTCTTTTAATCCAATTGTTACCAAATTTGTAAGGGTTTTTCTCATCTCACTTTTCTTTCTTTGAGATGTGGGTCATATTTACCACTAGTTTTATATTGTGTGGTGTATATACTATCCTAGGGGAGTTTTTATCATAATTTCAATCAATTAAATGGGTTTAGAAATCCATCTCAATTTTTATCTTTCATGGGATTCCTATTCAAGAGATCCCAATGTTGTAAGGGTTTTTGTTAACTCAATTTCTATTCATTGAGTTATGATCATTCTTCTAGAAAATTATTCTAGTAAGTTGGGAGAAATATACATTATTACTGAATAATATTTTTCTTGATTTTAATTTTCTTGGTATTTAAATTTTTTTCTCATGAACTCCTTTTTGAAATATTTTTACATTAATTTCATGACAGACTTCTTTCTTTATAAAAATGAAACATTGTTATGAATAATCCCCATCCCCTTTAATCATGGTTTCTCTTATCTGTACATATTATTTATTTACATAAATTTTTTCCTTTATTATTTTGAGATAAAAATATTTATTATCTCATGTAATCTTGTTATTTCAATTTAACTATTTCTTAAATAAATTTTCATTATTATTTTTATAATATGGGTTTCAAAAAAGGTATTTCAAAATATTAAAGATTTTTTCTTTTATGATTGCATGGTGTATCTTCCACTCAACATTTCCTCTAGAAATCATTTATGAAATTATCAAGGATCCATTATTAATATTAATTAGCAATTAATTTTTGAAAAAAATATTTTTATATCAACTTATGGAAATATACTATTGAATGTGACCGATAACATTTCCTTTTTATGATAATGTTAAAATGTTTTATAAAATCTATTTTCATGATTTTTCTTCCATTTTTCTATTTATTTATAAAATATTTATCTCCTTTGGAGTAATTTTTCAAGAATTTCCCTCTAAATTCTCTTTTGATATAGTTCTTTTGGGTGAATGAATTTTAGGTATCAGTTGATCTAACACTTAAGGTTGTTTTATGTTATACCATTTGAAAATGTTATGAAACCAATTTTCATTCCATGTGATCTTCCTGATATCATATACGGATGATTTTTTGTGTAACACATGTGTATGGATTATCATTATGAAATTAGTGGGGTCATATATATCCCTCTAATGAATTGGTTAAGGCATTATATCTCATGAGATAATGATGTTGAGCATGGAAACGATGTAGTTAACTATGTTTACAAAATTGATCATGGACATGATTCAGTTAGCTATGTTCAAAAAATTGATAATGGATATGATACAGTTATCTATGTTCAAAATATTGATAATGGAAATTATTTGGTTATATATTTTACCAAGATTGTGCATTGACATGGTTCAGTTAGTTAGGTTCACAAGATTGAGCGTAAACACAATACAGATAGCTATATTCACAAAATTTAGCATTGAAATGATGTGTCTATATATGTTCACAAGATTATGTGTGCATATGATGTGGATAGGTATGTTCACAATTTTTTAATTTATTATACTTATGCTTATGAAACATTTAATTATATGATTATGTTAAGATCCATGGATCATTATTAATATTTCATGATTCCACACTCTTAGGACATGGTATATGATTGATCATTTAATATTACATGTCCTTCTATTATGATTTATGGAAAAATATTATTTTTATATGTTCTAATTAATAATATATTTCTCTCATGATCTTTTTCTCATATCCTTATGATATAACACATGATGACATGGTGATCATTTTTTACCTTACTAAGCATTTGAGCTCATCCCTTCTTATGTTTTCCTTTCCCTAAATTATGAAGATGAGTATAATTTGTGAGATGACTATAATGGATTCAAATATGATGCGATTATAGAGAAATGTTCACAAATATGTGAAATAATAATTTTATGTAGCTAATATCTAAAAATACTAAACCTTCATATTCTGGGATTATGTGAATATTTGTGAGATGTAATGTTTAAATTAGGTAATTATTGTACAATATATGTATGTTTATCATTAGTCTTATCACTTGGTTTCAAAACTAGTTTTAGAGTATGTATTTTTCACACTAGATCTAGGAGTGTGGGTCTGGGGCAACTAGGTTCGTATCAGAGCAGGGTTTAATTATTTTTGGAGATTAGATTAGTTATTTTTGGGGATTAGGTCTAGAGAACATTAATAAAAATCCTATGGTAAAAACATGGATGTAAGAAAACATCCTAATTTTTTTAAAGTATACATTTTGTGGTTTCCTAAAAATTACATCCCTGAATGGATACAAACAAGTGGATGTAAGCTCTGGAATTTATTCACCTACGGGAAGTAACCCAGAAAAAATGTGGTTTGGTATTAACATAATATTCACTTGGTGCAAGACAAAGAGGCCTAACTACACACCTAGTTTAAAACTCACAGGGTATATGTTTTGGTGATTCACATTCTCTTTATGAACCATTATTAAGGATTTAAAAGTAATTTAAGGATATTATATATAACTAATAGGTTAGAGAGACTAATAAAAATATGACCATGGATAACCTACATTTAAATATATAAATTCAAAAGATAAGGTATATGTGTCATTGGATATGGAAACATAGGATTAGTTTTATCTGATTTTATTATAAATTATTATAATCATTTTGGATATAGTATTTGGTTGGATGTATGATCATGAAAATGATACTGTAAAATGTATGTCTCTAGAAAATCCTAAGTTTTATAACCAACTATGGAAAAATATTTTCATAAATTATTTCAATATATGTAAATTTCGATGTAAAAGATGAGTCTCATAATCTTCTCCAATATGGTGAGGTTGATAGTATGGATACCCTTATAAATTTTTATTAGAAAGTGATATATCAAATTGTGAGGAAACAATTTATTTAAGGGGGTGTAACACCCTAAGATTTTAGTATATATTTTCCTTTAATTAAATACTATGTTTAATAGCTTTCTCCATGAGCAACGCCAAACTAAAATGAAATCGTGATAAATTTTATTATGAGAAAATTATAAGTATTAAAAATTGATCATTATAATGTAGTCATTGAATAAGCTAGTATAAATTGAAGTAACCATGTTACAAAATCAAAAAATAAAGTATAAGAAATGTAATAAAGTAGTATTATTATTCCTTACAAGGCACATTTATCCAGTCTTAGAATGAAGGTAGTGTAACTAGGGTTTTCCATTAAATCAAGCCCACATCGAACTCCATCAAGTACAGGTTGAGTGAAACCATTTATGGGAGAAGTTCAAACTCATGGAAATATCCATTATATCCATTCTAGCTAAGTCACCACCTAAGATAATCATCACCACTTATCTTTCCCTTATATCTTATGTAAAATTTTTGAGTGTATTTTTAAGTAGAAGTTTGAATGATAAAAACATGTAGTGTAATAAATTTTATATTAATACATGTATTTTATATATTTGATATTTCTAAATTTTTTAGTTTTAAAGAATGAATTTAAATATATAATATATGTTGTATTTAATATAAATTTATTGATGAAATTTCATTAATAATTATTAAATAATTAATAAATATTAAATAATTAGTAATAAAATCATTCATGATCTATTCTTCGAAGAATTTTATTTTTATATATATTATATATTTTTATATTAATAAAATAAATTGATCACTTTTAAAGGAATTATCTAAATGTTACATTTTGAAAACAAATATATAAATTCACATTTAAAATTAGTGATGAATATGAAATAATATTGATAATACTTAATGATTTTTAAAGATCATTTTTCTATAAAAACAATCCATTTTCCATATAGATTATGTTTTGATTTAAAAGTTTAATTCCTACATTTTAGAATTTTAATTTGAAAAAATAAACTTCATTTTTGGATTCAACATAGAAATATTATCTTTGGGATAGTTTTTGTGATTTTTCTAGAATGGTTGATTTTCAAATGAATGGAACAAAATATCATTTTTATGAACCACGTGGCTTTTATGACATTATTAAGATATAATCATGACCTAAAAATTTGTGAAACATTTTTATTGACAAAATATATATTTTATAAGAAAAATTATACATTTAAAAAATATTAATTTTAATTTATAAACCTATTTTTAATATTTTGGAACTTAAGTTATATTTTTTAAAAACTATTTTTATGCATTATACTTCTATTATTATTTTTTAAATATCACTTTTAGAAATTTAATATTATGAAAAAAATTTCATACTTGGAATTAGAATATCCACATTATCTAATAAGGGTAATTTTTTATTAATAAAAATAAGTTACAAAGGTTTGAAAATGAGTTATCATGGTAAAATTAAATTATGGTAACAAGTTATATTAAAGTGTAAGAGACCAAAAACATGTTAAAAACATGTCTCTAAATGAGTTTTTTAGGGATTAATTGACCAAGGAATAATATATATTAATTATTTTTCACTTTGGGATCCATTTTCCTTAAATATTGACATGAATTTAATATTAATTTATGAGTATTTACAAAAGTGTCACCCCTCTCAATTATAAAATGAGTCATTCACCATAAAACTCCTCCTCAAACCACTACCCCTTTAGTTCAACCAACCGCTTCCCAAATCACTCCTCATCTCTCTAGTTATCTCTCTATATCTAGTTATATTGGTTAAAATCACACCAAAATCCCATTATAATAAGGCTTAAGGAATTATCTTAATGAGTAAGGTAAAAACTCAAAATTACTCTTTTTTCATTTCTTTTCCTTTCTTACATCTTTTACCTCCTTAAATATATTTGACCCATGATAAAAAAATTAAATAAGTATCATAAGTATAGATAAAAATTATTATGTTAATGAAATTATAATTTTCTAGCTTCCTCACAACCGTTTGAGAAATAATAATATTGTTCATGTGTACATGCGGACTACCGCCTCTATGAATGATGTATTTTTTTCATCGTTATCTCAAATGGATGGTTATAAGAATATATTTAATGAATAAATATTATATTTATGACATAATTAAGAGTTAATAGAGATAAATAATCATCTAAGACCCCCCCCCCTCATCCATTAGTGTAATGACCTGAGATTTTACTCTATAATTTTTACTCTAAATAAACATTGTGTTAATAGATTGTTACACATGAAACACTGAAATAAAACAATCCATGATGTATTAGATGATTATTATTAAAAAATATATAAAAATAATAAAAGTAATAGTAAATAAGAATATATTAATCAATTTAAAATTCTGATATTTAGAAAACAAATATTTAATATTAAAAAGGATTATTTTTTCAAATATCTTTTTTTAAGTGTAGTGTAATTTATCCTAATAAATTAAATTAATCACTTTTAAAATATTATTATAATAATATATGATATATAAATATATGAACTAATATGATTACATTATTTAAATTATATATTAGTATGAAATAATATTAAAAACATTTAATGTTAAAAAGGGTTATTTTATAATAAAAGTTGTTTTTCTTTAATTTTTTTATATATTTTATAAAAAAATAAATATATAAATTTTATAAATGTAACACCCTGACCCCTCTAGGATGGATTCGGTGCATTACTTATGATATTTAAATGGTTATAAGGAATGATAATCCTGAAGTAACCTTCAGTTTAGTAGTCTTGAAGAAACTAGATACATAGATGTTAATCAAATTACATTGGAAAAGTTTACAAAATACAATACATAATGAAACTAAAAACTACATCCACAAGAACTCAATAAATGATCTCATATTTGTCACCTATTTAAAGTAAACAATGAAAGGGGTGATCTCAAATGCTCATTAAGGGTTACAAATAGCGGAATAATTAGTACAATAATAAGTGAATCATAATCAATCTGACATAATCAATATGGCATAGTGAATAAATGAATAACTAATGCCATTAATAAACTGATAATGAAACTACATCCATAGATTTTTTCATAGTGAAAACCTCATGGATAATAATAATAACTGGTAATGATTAAATAGAATAGTTATTAATTGGACGTCATGTATCTGGCACATGAAACCATAATACCATAAAAATGGTTTAGTTCTATGGGTAGAAACCCGTCTGTTTTTTGGAAACAAACTCAAAGGGTTTGTCGCCAACAGATTTGTCTCATGAGACCTACTGATGCATTTAGGGGCTATAGCAGGCCTCACCCACAACTTCATGTCCAAATAATTCCTTATACATTGATTCAATATAAGAGCAATATTCCTTTTTAATATCCGTATATAGTAGAGTATACGGATTCATCAATATTTCCATAATTAAAATAACTTTCAAAAAAAAACACCGTATGTAAAATGGTATATGGTTTAGACAATAACATATCCATGATATGAGATTATGGATATTTATTATCAATATAATTTCAAATGAAAAGTGATCTCAAATGGGTAGTAGGTGCACCACATAAGGATTATTAGGTGCACAATACAAGGTTAGTCACAACAAAATAGTAGTTGAGACAAAGTCTCTTACCACAATGTAATCGGTCGAATCACATGACTAGAACTTAATAACACTAAAATAAAACATTTAATAACATTAATATAAATATAATCATGTTATTATATATCAAATTTAATTACACATATACCACATACAAGAAATAAGTGGCGAACAATGAAAATCTCACAGAAACAAAAGTGAGATGAGAAACCCCTTACAAACATTTCAGCATGGTAATGAGTGTTATTGTGAGGGCTTAATGAGAGGTAAAAGGGTATTACATTATTTATATGTCACAAGGTCGGTATGGATAAGGTTCTAAAACATACCCCATCATTAGGAATTAAAAATAAAATGGCACAACATACGGAAGATTCTTGAACAAAAGTGAGAGAGAGGATCTCTTACCTTATGCTCGAAGGTGTTCTTGATTGTTCTTAATGACCTGAATAATCAAATTTATATTCATTATTTAATTATTATATAACCTAATAAACATTTAATTGATATGTTATAACCTTATTAAGTTCATTAATAGCCTTTTTTATGGGTTTAAGAGATTCAATTTTATTGTTTTGGAAGCATTTTCTTACTTGGTTTCATGATTTGTTTACTTGTATTCATGAATGGAAGTTGGTGTGAAATATGGTTAAACAAACAGAATTGTTAATATAAATTATTAGTGAAATTAAATATATATAAATAATCTTAAAATTATTCTGGTTATATACCATGACAATGACTCATTCGATGAGCTAAAAATAAACGCTTGAATTTGGCTTTGTAGTTTTGTGCTCAATAAACTTGTTTTGTATTATTACTCAATATTATGTATGTGTAAAGATTACAGAACATTAATCAAGATAAAATACATATATTATGACCTGGTTCAACCATAAATATGGTTTCATGACCAGTAATGAAGGAACAATTAAAGAACGAAACTTCATCGTCCAGAAAGGTTATAAATTGGAACCTCATGGACGTTGATTTCGTTTATAAAAATAAAAGTGAGGGAGTAAGAATATTGATGATGGTTATTCCATTCACATGATATAAATCCAGTATATAGATGATACCGGATTTATCATGATCATTTGGACAGAGGGGGTGAGGAGAGGATAACAAATGAAGATAAATTCAAATGAATCTAAAAGAAAAAGAAAGGTGTTTTACCTCTTGAAATAACTTCCCTGAGAACCTCTTTAAGGGAAGGGATTTTGGTATTTTGGAATGAAAAAGAGCTTCCTAGTAGTGGGTAGTGACTAGGAAAGGGTATTTGGGTAGAACATTGAGGATATTCAAGGCTTATAGGATTGAAGAGTAGAGGGAGTGGTGAGGGGTTTTTATAGTGGAGGAGAGGGGTAAATATCGAATATTTAATTCATTATTTTATTATTTCCCTCAAGACAACCAATAGTATTGTTTCATGTGACCCCTAATAGTAATAAGTGCATTTGATTTATAAAAAAGTGTCCTTAAATCACTTATGATGTCATAAATAGTGTATTTAACTGATAATTTGCATATACGGTATTTTATCATATTTCACTATTCATCAAAAATTCCAGAATTCCAGAAAAATCCCAAAAATTTACCCTAACCATTTTTCAACGTGTAGAATTCGAAAATGAACTCAATTTTTCAAAATTAATGTTCTAAATATTATTAATTTAATTTTTAAATAAATTCATAGTTAATTTGAAAAATAACGATCTTAAAGTGCAATTAGTTTTATTTCTCATTGAAAAAATAATTAAGATCTCATTATATTATTGCCTTAAGAAAATAAAATAATATTATTATCTACTACTAATAAGGGTCATATTACTATTCATATTACTATTCATAAGGGTATGTTACTATTCATCAAAAATCAAGTTTGTTCTATCAGACTCCAAATGACTTACTGATCACAACTCTAGATGACCATTTTTTGAAATTCAAAATATAGAAGTGAAAAATTTATATTTAATGGCTAGGTTTTGACTATATCTTAAATAAAATAGATTTGTTTCAAAGGAACATAGTGATGAATAGAATGTATTTAAGAGAAACATACCATAAAATGTTTGGGGTGCTACATTATTCCCTCCTTCATAAATTTCGTCCTCAAAATTTTATGTATAAAACCCACCAAAAATATGTGGGTGATTCTTTTTCATAACATCCTCAGGATCCCATGTTGCTTCCTCCATATTCTGGTTTCTCCAAAGAACCTTTACTAGATGAGTTTTATGATTTCTCAATACCTACTCCCTTGTGTCAAGAATCCTGATAGGCTTTTCATAGTATGAAAAATCAGGTTCCAGTTCTACTTCTTCATATGTGAGTACATGCATTGGGTCTGGCATGTTCTTCTTTAAAAATGATTTTTGGAACACATCATGAACTCTAGAGAGATTTGGCGGCATCACTAAATGGTAAGCTACAGCTCCGATTCTTTCCAGAATTTCAAATGGTTCGATGTACCTGGGGATCAGTTTCCCTTTCTTACCGAACCTTAAGACACCCTTACATGGAGATACTTTCATAAATACATGATCTCCCACATGAAATTCCAAGTCCTTTCTCTGGTTGTCAACATAACTCTTCTTCCTACTTTGGGCTGCTTTAATATGGGCTTGTATTTTCTTCACCTTTATCCTGGTCTCTTCAATAATTTCTAGGCCTATAAGTTTTTTTTCACCAACTTCATCCCAACAAGTTGGAGTTTGACATCTCTTTCCATATAATGCTTCATATGGAGCCATTTGAATACTATAATGGAAACTGTTGTTGTATAAAAATCACACCAAAGTAAAGTATTGATCTCACATACCTTGGAAGTCAATAGAGCATGATCTCAGCATGTCTTCCAGAGTTTGAATAGTCCTTTCAGACTGTCTTTCAGTTTGAGGGTGATATGCAGTACTCATACTAAGCTTAGTATTCAAAGCCTTCTGGAGACTTTTCCATAATTTTTATGTAAACCATGGATCTCGATCAGAGACAATGGATAGAGGTGCACCATAAAGTCTCACAACTTCATTAATATAAAGTCTTGATAGGCACTTAAGTGGTAAATCCTCTCTTATTAGAAGGAAATGTGTAGATTTAGTGAGACGATCAATAATTACCCATATAGTATCATTCTTTATAGGTGTCCTCAGTAGTCCCGTGAAAAAATCCATCATAATGTTATCCCACTTCCACATAGGAATAAGTAGATGTTGCATCACTCCTTTGGGATGTTGTCTCTCCTCCTTCACTTGATGACATACTAGACACCTTGATACGTAGTTATCAATTTCTCGCTTCATATTATGCCACCAAAAATATTCTTTCAGATCTCTATACATCTTGGTGGTACCTGGGTGTATAGAGAAATTTTATCTATGAGAATCGTATAATAGTTCCCTTTTTAGCTCAGGTACTGACAGAACACATAACCTCTTCCCAAACTTTATAAATCCTTCTCCATACACGAAGTCATCTAGTCTCCCATCCTTAACTACATTAATTTTCTTATGCAAATTCTCATCATCATATTGATAAATTTTTATCTTCTCTAGTAAAGATGGTTTAGCAATCATTTGAAAGAGGAGTGATGTTTCCCCTTCCTTAAAAATTCCCATATCCATATTCAGTAAATCCATGAACATAGGATCTCTTTCAATATTCGTTTGATTCAAAAGGCCATGATATTTCCTTCTTAATTCATCTGCCACCTTATTCGCCTTTCCTGGGTGGTAGTGTATTGAACAATCGTAATCTTTGAGTAACTAGGGCCATCTTCTTTGCCTCATGTTGAGTTCTTTTTGTGTGAAAATATAATTCAAACTCTTTTGGTCTGTATAAATCTCACATCTCTCTCCATAGAGATAATGCCTCCATATTTTCATAGCAAAGATTATAGCTGCTAACTCAAGATCATGAGTTGGATAATTTTTCTCACGAGTCTTCAACTGTCTTGAAGCATAAGAAATAACTTTATCATTTTTCATAATGATTCAACCCAGTCCATTCTTTGATGCATTGTTGTATATTACAAATCCATCACTTCTAGATGGAAGATTCATAATTGGATCATTGACCAATATTCTTTTCAATACATTAAATCATTCTGTACATTCTTTTGTCGACACAAACTTAACTCCTTTACGTCTGGGCTTGGTTAGTGGGTTATCTAGTCGGGAAAAATTTTGAACAAAACATCGATAATAACCTACTAATCCAATAAAACTATGTACCTCAGTTATGTTTGTTAGCATGGGCCAATATTGAATTGCCTTTTTCTTTGTATGATCAACTAGGATTCCATCCTTAGAGACAATATGGCCTAGAAAAGCAACTGATTGAAGCAAGAATTTACACTTGATAAACATCCCATATAATTTATTTCTTCTAAGAGTTCTCATAATAATCCTCAAGTGATTCTCATGGTCTCCATATATTTTTGAGTATATGAGGATATCATCACTTAATACCACAAATAAGTTATCAAGATATTCCATGAAAACTCTATTCATTAAATCCATGAAAATAGAGGGTTCATTTGTCAGTCCAAAAGGCATTATTGTAAACTCGTAATGCCCATACCTGGTCTGAAATGCTGTCTTGGAAATATCTTCCTTCCTCACACACAACTGATGATATCCGGATCGAAGTTCAATCTTCAAAAAGTATTGAGCTCCATGAATTTGGTCAAATAAATCATCAATCAAGGGCAGAGGATACTTATTCTTTATTGTAATAGCATTGATTTCCCTGTAATCAATGTAAAGCCTCATGGATCCATCTTTCTTCTTGACAAAGAGGACATGGGCTCCCCATGGAGAAACACTAGGTCAAATAAATCCTTTTTCACTCAAATCATCTAGTTGTTTCTTTAGCTATACTAATTCCACAGTGTACATTCTATAGGGAGTCTTTGATATAGGTCTTGCATTTAGAATTAAATTAATAGAGAACTCAACTTCCCGCTCTGGAGGATGTCCAGGTAAATCCTCTGAAAATACATCAATGTACTCATTCACTATGTGCACATCTTCAATTTGAATATTTCTTTCCTCACTCATAGATATTGGTTTATATTCCTCTCCATGTATCGCATTTAGTAGAGCTAATGGGGGTGGTTCTAGATAAGAATCAGGTGGTGAAGTTTCTACCCTAAGGACAAGGGATTCTACACCATTTTCAAAAAAATTAAATTCCTTCTTCTTACAATAAATCTTTGCATCATAATTTGATATCCAATCCATACCAAGAATTATATCAAATTCAGACATTCGTATGATGATAAGGTTTGAAACTAGAGAAAATTTTGGTGTCTAGAGGGGGACTAGTCGATATGCCTTGGTTGCAATGATACATCCCCTAAGAGTTCTGACTTACAACTCCTTTATTAAATAAAATTGGACATATCTAATTTTATTGGAAAACTGGGAAGATATAAATGAATGCGATGATCTAGAATCAAATAAAGTGTTGTCTAAGTTTGAGGAAACAATTAATGTACCTAGAATCACACCATTAGGAACTTCAACCTCTACGGTTGTAATTGCAAAGGCTCTCCCTTGTTCTCTTGGCCTTTTCTGAGTCGATTTTCCTTGACTCTTAGGACACTAATTTGCATAGTGTCCCATCTTTCTGCAATTGTATCATTGAATATCATTGAATTGTTTCCTCCCCTTGCATTCATCAGATCGATGGCCCTTTTCTCTGTAGTTATATCAGACTCCAATGCCTTTCAAGCATTTCTCGAGATGATAATTTCCAATGTTCTCACATAATGGGAATAGATTTGTTCCCTTGATATTATTTGGTGCTTCTACTTTTCCTTTGTTATCATAGTATTGCTTCTTATCTTGGTTTCCTTTGAAAATATGTGATCTAGAAAATTTCCTCTCTGTTTTGATGGCACTTGATAAAATTTCATCATATGATGAAAATGATTGACAAGCCAGTGCTCTTCAAATACTTGGCTTAAGACCTTCAAAGAAATGATCAATATTTTCTGTCGAGTCACATACGTAATCTACGGAATACCTGGACAGCCTTGTGAAGGTAGCCTCATACTCTGCCACATTGTCTTCTTCCCTTTGTTTTAATTCAAGGAACTTCCTCTTTATTTCGGTTCATTTCTCACAAGGGAAATATTATTCGATGAATATTTTATTAAAATCCCTCCATTCCATATCTTTTATTTCTTCTTCCTCCATGGTATTTTGAATCAGGGACCACCATTGATCAGCGTCACCCTTGAGACAATATACCACCAGTACTACCATTTCATTTTCATTCCATCTTAATGTCATGGATATCTTTTCAAGGGACTTGATCCATTGCTCAGATACCACTGTATTGGTAGTCTCCCTGAAATATGGGGGCTTCTGCCACATGAAATGATCCAATACAGGTGTGGAATGGATATTCGTTACAACTTGTATAAGTTTCCCCAATATGATCATGAACTGATCTGCTCCAACGTTTACTGTGTTGACTTTCTCAGTAGAGAGATCCCTACCTTTCTCACGAGTATTGATTCCCCTTCTTCCATTAGATTCCATTTCTAAATAATGGGATACACTAGGTTATTTTATGAATCTCAAATATAAAATAACTCAACATAGATTGAAATTCTATGCATAGCTAATCTTATAAACATGGTTCCTCTGAGGAAAAATTTACATTAAACCCCATCATAATGGCTTGTAAATAAAATATGAATTATCCTAAGCATATACCCTAGGAGTTTCATAACCAAGAGTGCATTAAGGCCCATTGTCATGCACCAGTTCCCATTCGAGTCTAGCTCAAAGCGGTGTTTTCGGGTTTTACCCCTAGATACATCTGTGCCAGAGCCACCTCTACCTGCTCGTATCCAGAAATAGATGTATTGCTTGAAAGATCCACATAATCTATTCCTTAACAAAATACCAGGATTTTATTGTATTTTTATACCCAAATACTACCTTAGGTCTTTATTCCCTACTATACATTTCCTACTCTAGTTTCTAAGTTTTCTACTAAACTTCCTTTGATACCAACTGTCACACCTCGACCCCTCTAGGCTGGAGCCGGTGCATTACTTGTGATATTGGCATGAATATAGGGAATGAAAATCCTGAAGGAACGATCAGTTTAGTAGTCTTTAATAAACTAGATACATAGATATTACTCAAATTACATTGGAAAAGTTTACAAAATACAATACATAACGAAACTAAAAACTACATCCACAAGAACTCAATAAAAGATCTCATCTTTGTCGCCTGTTGAAAGTAAAAAATGAAAGCGGTGAGCTCAAACACTCAGTAAGGGTTACAAATAGTAGAAGCATGAGTACAATAATAAGTGAATCACAATCAATATGACATAATCAATATGTCATAGTGAATAAATGAATAACGAATTCCATTAATAAACTGAGAATGAAACTGCATCCATAGATTTTTTCATAGTGAAAACATCATGGATAATAATAATAACTGGTATTGAATAAAGAGACTGCTTATTAATTCGACGTCATGTATCTGGTACATGAAATCATAATATAGTAAAAATGGTTTATTTCTATGGGTAGAAACCCGTCTGATTTTTGGAAACAAACTCAAAGGGTTTGTCGCCAACTGATTTGTCTCATGAGACCTACCGATGCATCGAGGGGTTGTAGCATGCCCCACCCACCACTGAATGTCCAAATAATTCCTTATACATTTATTCAATACAAGATAAATATTCCTTTTCAATATCTTTATAGAGTAGAGTATACGGATTCATCAATATTTCCATAATTAAAATAACTTTCCAAAATAACCACCATATGTAAAATGGTATACATTTTAGACAACAAAATATCCATGATATGAGATTATGGATATTTATTATGAATATAATTTCAAATTAAAAGTGATCTCAAATGGGCAGTAGTTACACCACATAAGTATTATTAGGTGCACAATTCAAGGTTAGTCACAACAAAATAGTTGTTGAGACAAAGTCTCTTACCACAATGTAATTGGTCGAATAATATGACCAGAACATAATAACCCTAAAATAAGACATTTAATAACATTAATATAAAGAGAATAATGTTATTATATATAAAATGGATGTACACATATACCACATACAAGAAATAAGTGGTGAACAATGAAAATCTCACAGAAACGAAAGTGAGATGAGAAACCCCTTACAAACATTTCAGCATGGTAACGAGTGTTATTGAGAGGGATTAATGAGAGGTAAAGGAGTATTTCATTATTTATATTTCACAAGGGAAGTATGGGGAAGGTTATAAAACATACCCTATCATTAGGAATTAAAAATAAAATGGCACAACATAGGGGAGATTCTTGAACAAAAGTGAGAGAGAGGATCCCTTACCTTATGCTCGAAGGTGTTCTTGATTGTTCTTAACGACCTGAATAATCAAATTTAGATTAATTAATTAATAATTATATAACCTAATAATCATTTAATTGATATGGTATAACCTTATTAAGTTCATTAATGTCCTTTTTATGGTTTTAAGAGATTCAATTTTATTGTTTTAGAAGCATTTTCTTACTTGGTTTCATGATTTGTTTAGTTGTATTCGTGAATGGAAGTTGGTTTGAAATATGGTCAAACATTAAGAATTGTTAATATAAATTATTAGTGATATTAAAGATATATAAATTATCTTATAATGATTATGGTTATATACTATGAGTATGACTCATTCGATGAGTTAAAAATAAATGCTTGGATTTGGCTTGGCAGTTTTGTGTTCAATAAACTTATTTTGTATTATTATTCCATGTTATGTATGTGTAAAGATTCCAGAAAATTAATAAAGATAAAATACATATATTATGACCTGATTTAACCATGAATATGGTTTCATGACTAGTAATGAAGGAATGATTGAAGAATGAAACTTCGTCGTCCACGAAGGTTATAAATTGGAACCTCATGGACGTTGATTTCATTTATAAAAATAAAAGGAAGGGAGTAAGAATATTGATGATGGTTCTTCCATTCACAAGATATAAATCTAGTATATAGATGATACTGGAGTTATCATGATCATTTGGACAGATGATGTGAGTAGAGGATAACAAATGAAGATAAATTCAAATGAAACTAAAAGAAAAAGAAAGGTGTTTTACCTCTTGAAATAACTTCCTCGAGAACCTCCTTAAGGGAATGGATTTTGGTCTTTTGGAATGACTAAGAGTTTCCTGGTCATGGGGAGTGACTAGGGAAGGGTATTTGGGTAGAACATTAAGGAGCTTCAAGGCTTATAGGATTGAATAAAAGAGGGAGTGGTGAGGGGTTTTATAGTGGAGGAGAGAGGTAAATTTTGAATATTTAATTCGTTATTTTATTATTTCCCTCAAGACAACCAATAGTGTTGTATCATGTGACCCATAACAGTAATAAGTGCATGTGAGTTCTAACCAAGTGGACTTACATCACTTATGATGTAATAAATAGTTTATTTAACTGATAATTTTCATATACGGTATTTTATCGTATTTTGTTATTCATCAAAAATTCTAGAATTTCATAAAAATCCCAAAAATTTACCATAACCATTTTTCGAAGTGTAGAATTCAAAAATGAACTCCGTTTTTCAAAATTAATTTTCTAAATATTATTAATTTAATTTTTAAATAAATTCATAGTTAATTTTAAAAATAACAATCTTAAAGTGCAATTAGTTTTATTTATCATTGAAAAACTAATTAAGATCTCATTATCTTATTTCCTTAAGAAAATAAAATAACATTATTATTTACTATTCATAAGGGTCATATTACTATTCATATTACTATTTATAAGGTTGTGTTACTATTCACCAAAAATCAAGTTTGTTCTATCAGACTCAAAATGACTTATTGATCACAACTCTAGATGACCATTTTTCGAAATTTAAAACATAGAAGTGGAAAATTTATATTTAATGTCTAGGTTTTGACTATCTCTTAAATAACATAGTGTGGTTTCAAAGGAACACTGTGATGAATAAAATGTATTTAAGAGAAACATACCATAAAATATTTGGGGTGCTACGATAAATTGAATGTGTTAAAAATCATTTTTTAATTTATAATTTCAAAATTATTTTAGGGTTAATTTTTATTGTTTTTTATGAAATAAATAATTTTTTTGTGAGTATTGAAAAATATAGTGTTTACCAAAGTTTTAATTTTATGACTTTATCAATATATAAGAAAGAATTATAAATTTATTAAACATTTTAATCAATAAAATATTTATTTAAGAAATAATATTATTCATATTAAATATTATTATGAAGTTATAAAACATATGTTTTCTTTTTAAAACTTAGGTGATATTTTATTCAAATTTAAAAAATTGTTTTCGACCTTTTCTTTTAATTGAAAGTTCTTATGGTAAAATGTGGTTTTAGATTTGTTTTAAAGGAAAAAAATTATTTTAATTAAAATAAACTAATTTATTTCATTAAAATAAAAAATCTAATTTTATCCTACACATAAAATTTAAGATTAAAATACACATTTTCAACAAAATGTTTTTACGTGTTATATGCGCTAATACTAAAATTTATTTTTCTAACCCTTAGAAATTTTATTAGATAAAATGATAATAATATTTTAAATTAACATATCAAAATTCATATATAATTATAATTTCAATTTTTATCATTAAAATTAATCACTAAGGTTAAAAATTCATTACCAGGGTAAAAGAATATTTGAGTAAAAGTTAAAAATGTAAAAAGGAAAAATAAAAGGCCTTAAATCACTTAATGTTTTCCATAAATTGAGTGATAGATATTAATTTAGGCCTAATAAATATCTCCACTCCATTATTTTTTCATTTTGAAGTCTTTAACCTATTAATTGTGTCATGTCATTATTGAAAAATATTGGAAATTCACAAAAAAATCATTTTCTTCACTTATAAAAGGGTACACTTAAACCCCTTAATGTAACACCCATTCTATAAAATTTATTCCTTAAAATATGTCATTTTATATACCCTTGAAACCTCTTCTAATTTCTTGATCCATTACATCCTTATATTTTCCCAGACACCTTCAAAATCAAGGAGGTTTCCAACAGAAGATTAATTTCTTCTACGTAAGTGTCTCGCTTCACTTTAGTTTTCTTAAATATTTTATTATTTTACTACCCACAAATCCATTATAATGTAAATAATTCAGTGTTATTACAATTAAGAAATGTTATTATTTTAATTTAACAATCATTATTTATTCCTTCCCATTAACTTAGGAAAATAAAAGAACATTGATCGTGCATTTGTGTGAACTGCCTCCTCCACGAAGCGGCGTCTTCCATCTTTCACCAACACCTATATTTTGTGTTTTAAGGATGGAATTAAAGAATAAATTTTAAATATATAATATAATTATGATTATTAAGATAAAAATTACAATCCACCTCTATTCCCTCTCATTAGATGGGAAATGGAAATGTTAATTATGGGTTGTGTGGACTACCGCCGCCATTAAGTAACGTTTTTCATTTTTCATATTGATTTTCACTATTTATAAAAAAATATTAAAATATAATTAACCAACTTAAAACATATAAATAATATCATTATTCTTATGTTATAATGATATTATGTCAAAATAAACAATTTTTTAACCATAATCAACCATTGAATTGTAGCATATTCCAGTTCGGATCCATTTAACTGCCTACATGAATGATGCTATAAAATTATATCATGTAAGAATATGTGAACTTAAATAATAAAATTATGTTAATAATAAAATAAATATTGTTTTATTGTTATGGAAATTTTGTATCAATCATTGAAATTATTATTAAAATATCATCTTTGATCACCAAAATTACCGAAATAAACCGACATCGATTCCATTTTCATGCAACATAACTAAAACACTTATGGAATGTGATAAGAGATTTATAAATAAATATAATATGAATATTACAATACTTTAAAAGATCTAGTAATTATGAACCTAGTATCAAATAATGGGCGTTAAAATCGAAATCATAAAGCTTGCATGAAATAATCAAGGTTACTAACACCCAATGGTAAAAATAATCTATTACTAATATATCCATGATAAATAATCATAAATGAAGTATATAAAAGTTAATATATATTAATAAGGTTTTTAAGTATAAAATTAATATATTTATGTTTTTTAAATAGGATCTTAGAGTGAATTAAACAAAGCGGGAAAACAAGGTAAGGGTTTCTTGTCTCAAATTTAATTTCATGAGACATATTTCTTGTTATAGACCATGTTTTCATTGGAACGGTGTATCTAATACCCCTAAAATATTTTGTATCATGATCCTATAATTATTCAGGGTATTGAATATTTAATTTTAAATTATATACTTCAATGGATTTTTATTTGAAAGTTTCTAATATAGTAAGGGTTCTTTGTTTCAAAATTGAATTCCTTGAGACATGTTTATGTTAAACACTAGTTTTATTTTGTACAGTGCTCTTAATAACCCATTGTAATTTTATATCATGATTCTATTATATTTCATGATATTAAATTTTTTATTTTGTGTTCTTTCTCTCATGCGTTTTTTACTCAAAATTTTCAAAAGTTATAAGGGTTTTTTGAAAATCAATTTCCTTCCATTCAGTTACAAGGTTTCTTATTAAACTCTATTGTTCCAAGTTTGATTTATTATACCTAATGAAAAATTTATATTATATTTCCTCATTTTATGAGGTTTTAAAATTCTTATTTATAACCTCATTACCAAATGATTCTTATATTAATGATTATGTTACTTGAAAGGGTTTCTTGGTCTCAATTAACATTTCTTGAGAGATCCTTATTGTTATGTAACAATTTACTTTTATATGTTGTATATATTGCCTATTTGTTATATTATATCATGAATTACATTTCATTCATGGTATTTGAAGTTAAATTTCAAGATATTTATATTTTAAGAGTTTTTATTTAAATGTTACTCAAGTCGTAATGTTTCTTTTCCAAACTTCATTTTAAAATTGAGATAACTCAAATATGATAACCCATATGAGGAATTTATATAGTATTTTTTTATAATAACATAATAATTTTCTTATCCTTTGGTTATCCTTGGATATATTTGACTTCTATTTACCTAGATTTAAAATAAAAAATTTAACATCTTTTAAAGCAATGTGGTTTTAAAAAAAGTATTTTAAAAATATATAAAAATGAATTTATTTATATGATCATATTTTATCTTCAATTCCAAAATTTATGGATATTACTATATTTATTTTGAAATTTGAAAAAGGTTATTTTTAACTACCATGACTTTATTTTCAAATGTTTTAAAATAAAATCAATTTTACATTTTCTGTATGGTTTTTTTTTCGATAAAAAGATTGTATTTTAATGTTTCTTTGTGAACATATATTTATACCAACTTTATCATTTTTTTGAAAAATTTCTCACTATGTTGTTATCATTTCTTAAATAAATTGTTTTTCTCCTAGTTTTATAAAATAATTATTTTAAAATGATTTCAAAAGATCAAGGATATTTCTTATTTCCAAAGTGTTTTTTTCTAAAACTCCTAAAAAGTGTTTTTCATCTAAGTAATTTTCCTTTGACATATCTTATGATTGATAGAGGATATTCTTAAAATGATATTATCCACAATTTCTCCATCTGGATTATGAAATTATCTTTTATATCATAAGATTTATCAATCACTTCCTTTGTCTTACCTAACTATCCCCCACAAATAGGCATAAATTTTCTTCCAAAACATTTCCTTTTTAAATACAATATTTTTCATTTCATTGATTGAAGGGTGTTCACCTAGATGTCATATATTGATTGTTTGGGGAAATTAATTACTATAATGTATACTCTTCTATCTATGCATTTAAAATACCATATACATCATTGAAAAGTATATACCTAGAAAGTTACTTACTATCATTGAATACCCATTTATATTCCATGGGTTTGTTATGTTTACTAATGGAATTGTGAATGTTTTCCTTATATGATTCCATTTGAAATGTATATAAAACTCATTTTATTTTCATTAGTTATTTATGATATGATTGATTTTATATGGCACACATATGCATGGATGATATGGGTGGGGTCTTAAATCACCATCCAATGCATTGGTTAAGTTTGATATCTCATGAGATAGTTAGGTGAGGACATAATGATTTTGTTCACATGGGAATGGGAATAATGTGTTTTCTCACATTTTCATGTGTGTACATAATGATTTTGTTAACATATATTTATTAATAATGTGTTTTCTCATAATATTTTCTTATGATAATGATCATGAAACCTTTTTAAGTTTCCTTTCTTTTAAAGCTATATTACATTCCATGTGTTTTCTATTTTCTAAATATTTTATAGTGTTATGTCACTCCATGCCTTATGTCGTGATTTATTATCAATGGTTTATTGGATAAAACTTTTTTATATATCCTAATTATACTCATTTGATCATATTATGCTTGCTTTTGATCCATGATTATTATCTCCTATGTTTACACTTACTGATCATTTGAGCTCATCTCTTTCTAATGTTTCCATTTATCCAAGTGATGAAGAAAAGTAATATGTATGATATGTCTATAAAAATATCTTATGTGGAGATTTTTAGGATATTTTGAGTTCTTTTTACAGATTAAAATGTTTCTTATATGGTGGGAAAATTTTTGTCGGTTGAAAATGACATGAGTTTTTTTAGTTAATGTTTTGTCCTTATTCTATAAAATTATAAACCAAAAAGATCAAGGGAATGTGTTATAATGAAATATTTTTTTAATTCATTTAATTATGATATGTTCACATCTGTGGGACATCATAATTATAAAATAAAAACTTCTTTCATTCATATTTGTGGACTACCTCCTCCATGGATGACGTGTTTAATTTTCATCACTACCATACATGGTTGGTTATAAAAAAATATTTAGTGAATATATATGATATTAAGGAGTAATATATGTCAGGAATATTGTTAAAAAATGACCTTTAATAATCTAGTAATGAAAAACTTTTTATCAATACACAAGAACAGGTATCGATGTTATGAAACTTGTACAAAACAAACGAAATTATTAACATTTAAAGATAAAAATAAACATTAATTAGATAATATATATGTATTGAATGATTAAAATTGAATAATATAAAATTTAATATAAGTGAATAATGATCTTAAATAATTTATTAATATAGATATGTTTATTATATAAGTGGTTAAAGTGATTTCGTGGAATCTGGTAGTTAAGGTAAGAGTTTTCATCTCAATTCCCCTTTATTAAGGCATGTTTTCATATTATGCGCCTATTCTTATTTTATATTTTGTACTTACTACCTCATTGGGTTATATTTTTATTTTCAAATTTTCTTTCATTTGATATATAATTATTTTCATGAATACCTCCTTCCAATTTTTTTGATTCAATTGTTACCAAATTTTTAAAGGTTTTTCTCATCTCACTTTTTGTTCTTTGAGGCACATGTAATATTCACCACTTGTTTTATGTTGTATGGTGCATATACTACCCTATGGATGTTTTTATCATACTTTCATGGAATTTTATGGATTTAAAAATACATCTCAATTTATATATTTGAAGGACTTTAAATTCAAGAGATACCAATGTTGTAAAGGTTTTTTCTGACTCAATTTTTGTTCATTGAGTTATAATAATTCTTCTTGAACTTTATTCTTATAAGTTATGAGTAATCTACATTATTATTGAATTATATTTCACTGCATATTATTTTCATGTTTATTTACATTTATTTCCCCTTAACTCATTTTTAATGGATTGTTATGTCAATTCTTCCTTGATGAACTTCTTTATTTATAAAAATGAAACGTTGTTATGAATAATCCTCATCCTATTTTAGGGTTGTTTATATTCCATGTCCATATTATTTCTTTACACAAATATTTTTATTCCTTATTTTGAAACCCAAAATCTCATGTGATATTCTTATTTCTCTTTATCTTCTTATTTCTCTTCATCTCTTTTTAAAATAAGGTTTTAATATCTTTTTACAATGTGGGTTTCAACAAAGTATTTCAAAATATTAAAGTTTTTTCTTTTAATGGTTGTGTGTTTTATATTTCAATCCACATTTCATCGAGAAAATATATATATATTTCTCAAGGCCTCATTATTGAGGTTTATTTCCAAGTAATGTTTGAAAAAAAATCTTTTCCCTTTCTCGAAATCATCTTTTGAAAGTGACTCATAACCTTATTTTTCATGATAATGGTAAAAATGTTTTATGAGATCTCTTTTAATGATTTTTCTTCAATATTATTCTTTATATCAAAAATATATATCTCCTTTGGGGTGATGTTTCATGAATCACCCTCAAAATTCCCGTGTGAAATAATTTTTTTGAGTGATTGAATTTTGGGCATCAACTAATCAAACTCTTGAGTCCATTTTATGTGATATCATTTGGAAATTTTATAAAACTCATTTTATTTACATGGGTTATTCATGATATGTTATGCGGTTGACTTTTGTGGCACACATATGTATGGATTATCATTTTGATATGGGAAGCACCCTATATATCTCTTCAATTCATTGGTTAAGGTTTTATATCTCATAAGATAATGATGTTGATCATAAACACAATGTGGTTAGCTATATTCACAAGATTGAGTGTGGACATGATGTGGTTAGCTATGTTCACAAGATTAAGTATGGACACGATGTGGTTAGCTATCTTTATAAGGTTGATCAGGGACACGATGTGGTTATTTATGTTCACAATATTGATAATGGACATGATGTGGTTAGCTATGTTCTGAAGATTGAGCACGGATATGATATAGCTAGCTATGTTCATAATGTTTTGATTTCATATGCTTATGTCACATTTTTATGTTATATACTTATGTTATGATTTGTGGATATCGATTATTGTCTCGTGATTTTTTACTCTTATACCATAGTATATGTTTGATCATTTGAGATTATATGTCCTCCTATTATTCCTTATGGATAGCTCCAATTGTTCCATGTTAATAGTTATAAAGAATGTGTTTTTAGCATCATATTTGGGAGTGCAAGTCTAAGGTTTCTCAAGTATAAGTTATAAAATATTTATAAATTATAAAAAAAATGTATTTTGAGAGAGTTATTTAATTTATAAAATTTTTATAATTGATTTTTAAATGTTTTTGGGACATTTAATTGATAAATATATTTAATATTAAATTTTAATATTAAAATGTTTATTTTACATGGTGTGAAATTATAATTTTAGTATAAAAAGATTAGTAAAATTATAATGTGATTTATAAACTATTTATAAATTTGAAATAATTCTAAATATAAAGGATCTCATATTAATTTATGAAATGTTCATATTAAAATGACTTATTTATAAATTTATTTAAATCATACCTAAATGAGTTCTAGTGGATTTGATTAAAATTTAAATAAAATGATATGTTTGATATTTATATTTTTTAAAATGTTTACATCGAATATTATAAAAGGGTTCATGTTAAATATTATATAAAATTATAATATGAAAGAGTTCATATTGAAATAAATGTGAAATTTTTGTGTTTATTTATTTATGGGATGTAAAAAAAAGTTTGTATAATTATGAAGTGTTTATAATTATTTATTTGTGAAATGTTCATAAATTCATCTCTCGTATTTAGATTTATGAATTTTTCATTTATTTAGTTTATTTACTTCTTTATCTAATTCATGATTATAAAGTGTTTATATTATAAAAGGGTGTATTTTTTAGTTGAAACTATTTAAACTGGTTCTTATGAATTCCATATCATGCATATAAGAAGTTGTATACTGGCTTTGTGTAATGAACCAACCCAGATCAATATGCCACTTCAATCGAGTTAGCCTACTATAAGGCCTGAGGCGCATTCCCAATCGCCCTAGGCTAGAAACAAGTGTCAGTACATCAAACAAACTTGGTTGGGAATGATTCTACCTATTAAGTTAGAAACCAAAGAAAGGGATTGTTTTGAGAACTCATTGTTATAGTCCTGAGGTGCATTCTCAATCACCCCAGGCTGGAAACTAGTGTCAAGACATGAATAGGTTTTATCATAACAGTGATTTATCTTTACTTGTACCAATCAAAACATGGTATACATACACTCAATGGGTGTATATAGGGTTTGAGAAAAGCAATCTCGGTATGATTCCACCACATAATTTGTGAAACCTATATTAAATAAACCATTACCGGTAGTTTAAACAACAAATATAATCAAACCTTCTCATTTGGAGTAAAAAAAGTACCATAATGATATAACATTTAAAATAGGGCTTAAGTGAAAAGAATATGAACAATTTAATAATAAAGGAAACCAAGAGACATGTAAAAAAGTATATAAAAAATATTTCATTAGAATCCAGCAAAGCATCATGGGAAGAACCTAGGGTATAAGGTCAAGGTAGAAAAGGGATCCTAGTACTAAAATATATCAATCCCAATGTGCACAAAAAATCATTAGGCAAAGATACATTATGCACTAACATGAGTCCCTAGGGTTAATAGAGAAATATCCATCAGTCATGGTTTTACCATGAACTAAATTGGTCACATTATGGATAGAATAACATAGAATCTACTAAGCTGAAAGTTCTTGTAATCCTAGTGCGATACTTTTCTTAGGCGCCCACCTAAATACCCATGATATCTAATGAGTCATCAATTAATTAAAGGATTCAATAATTCAAACAATACCTTATTTTTTTAATTCCTTCACATAATCATTATTATAAATTACAGTTCAACATTCACTATGTAAAAAATAGCTTTCACATGGAGGTTTTAATGTCGGTTTTTGAAAAAACTGACACTAAAACATTATTCAAGGGGGTTTTAACTTTTGTTGTGTTAATAACCAGTGTTAAAAAATCCAAATCATGAAAAGGTGATAATTTAATTTTTTTTCACAACGTGTCTTCCATTATTAAAATTTTTACCTAAAATTAATTATGCCACGTTGCACTTTTTCAAGCGTCATATATAGGTTTTCACCACCATACTTTATTAATTTCGGATCTACTCCTTTGATCTCTATCTTAATTTTTTTGGTTCTTAATTTTGTAATTTCAACATGGTTTTTATAATTATTCTCATGTAATTTAATTTATTTATGATGATTTTTCTTAATCAATATACTTTTTAATGTTTTTTTTCTTATATTGATGAATACTTTTTCATATCAACCTAAAAATATGAAGATTATACCCAATATTTATAGGTCGCAGTTTAAAATACCTTAGAAGTTGTATCTTTGGATGCCTCATGAGTTCATTACTCAAAATAAAATTAAGTTTATAGAAACTGTAACCAGCATAAAAATTATGCTGAAGCTTTAAATTTCTTTTCCTGGTTTCATTTGGTTTTTTCAATTTTCTACTTTATCAATATTGTATTTTATTCTTCGGGAGTAAATGAAATTGGAATATTTTTTAAAGAAATAAAATCTTTTATTTTTAGTTATAAAAATAACTGATGATAAACCTTTTTCCTTGGGGAGTTTTAACATTGATTATGTTAATAACCAATGTTAAAATTTAAATTTCAAATCATGAAAAAGTGATATTTCAATTTTTTCATAATGTGTCTTTTGATTTTTAAATTTCTGCCTAAAATTTATTATGCCGCATTACACTTTTTCAAGTATCATATATAGGTTTTCTTCATCAATCTTTAATCATTTTGGATCTATTAATTTGATTCATATCCTCATTCCATTGGTTCTTTATTCATCAATTTTGACATGGTATTTATAATTATTCTCCAAAAATTTAATTTATTTATGATTAGTTATCTTAAATGATATACTTGTTAATGATTTATTTTTTATGATCAAGAATAATTTTTTGAATTGACTTAAAAATATGAAGTTTATATGCTAAAGTCTAAAGTTCCTTACAATCCATATCTTCAGATGTCTCACAAGTTCCTTCCTCAAAATAAAATTTAGTTGATGGGCACTGAAACAAACATGTAAATTAATCTCAAGATTTAATCTTCTTTTTCAGGATTTAATTTGGTTTCTGTAATTTTATAATTTATCGATATTGTATTTTCTATGAAGGGAGTAATTTCCATTGAAACATTTTTTTTAAATACACTTTTAACGTCAATTATAAAAAAATAGTTAAAATATTTAATTTTTATTGAAATAATTATTTTAATGTTGATTTTAATAATCAACTTTAAAAATATATTTATGTCACTTACATTAACATCACCTAAAAACCCGATGTTGAAAATATTAAAAAAAGCTGATGTTAAAAACCTATATTTGTACTAGTGATTTCATAAAACTTTTTCTAATGAATCTGTCATGATATATCACAACGGGGAAGGTGTCGTGACTCCCCAATAATGCCTCCAATAAGAAAGGGTCGGAAACTAGCACCGATTAGGCTTATCACTAACATGGAAGGCCTTAGTATAAGTGCATGTACACACGCACACATCTCTAAACTAATACAATGCTGAAATTTAAAAAAAATAGCTGAACAACCATGCATGCATACCTCTAAATCTCATAACAAGAGTACGAAAGGAAGTAAATGAAAGTAAATAGGGAAAAATACAATTCAACCACAAAGAGTCTAAAAATAAGCCCAACCTGAAAGTAATATTGGGGAATGTTGTCAAAAGCAGCGGGAACACAACTTGGACTGCCTAGTCCAACTAAGCATTGTTTGGTCATGGACCATCAAGGACTCTGTCAAAAGGTCTATAATCTGCCCAAGACAAAACATGTGCCGACAAAGACTGTGCAGGGATGAGTATAACAATACCCAGAATTATACCCTAAAACCAAAAATCATACAGTAAAAGAAATATAGTCATCTCTATACGGGTTTATGTCTACAATACATATAACAAGAATATCCACATATACTCAATAAAGATACACAACCTAAAGGTAATTCACAACTGTATTATTCCATACTAGGGTTCTATATCAAATATTCCACACACAAAAATCATTTGGGAGAACACACTCCTGAGACTAGTATCACTAATTACATTCGTTCGATATGTAATGCTCATTGGGTCTTTCCATTAGAAGTACATGCTAAAGGTCTAGAGAGATACAGTACATAGATGATGATCACACCCAAGGTCATGTGTTATACCAACAACTCAATCTATATTGACCTGCTAAGTAAAGGATCAGTGGATGCATAGTGTTGGTCATGATGATACAAAGAAATCCACTTAGGGAATGAAGATTAATAGATAATCTCACTTCAGGCCTCACAAATGGATTCCAACAACTCTATGCAATAAGTATAGTTGAAGGGATCACTATCCAATCTATAATAGTTGATTCCTACTAACCCTCTGGGAAAGGATATGGGGAATTTAACCTAATGAAACTTATCCAAGATATAGAGGAAAAGAACTCCAAGCCATATCTTAGAAAGTACATTGTGTGTAGAAGGGTTACACATGGTTTCCCTTGACCTCGGGTCCTACCCATGTAAACGACTTGTATCTCATGCCTAAGTTTGTGTAAAAATACATGACATGTTGGATGCCCGTGTACTCTACCCGTGTATTAGTACACGGATTAGCCCATGTACTTGTCCATGTCGTTTTCATGCAGTGTAGTACACGATGTGATCCAACCCATGTGTTCGTACCCTTCAAGGTACACGATGAGTTATTAAGGAGAGGTCACAATCCATGTGACATGGTCTCATGCCATGTGATCCTTAAATTCCTCCCCAAACCCTAGTCACCGCACAGGGGTCCACATGGTGTGTGTCTTCACATTAAACATGTAGTGTGGAATTTTCTAGAATTCCATATATGGTTTTGCATGTCTTCTCTGGTGCTCCCATCGCCATTCCAACTGTGCCTATCTTGGAAAATCGGGTATCATGTCTTGAAGAGTCTTTCCATCGTTGATCAACAAATTTTGGACCTTCGATTTGTTCGTAAAATATATTTATACGTCTTTCTTAATTACATGTCAAAGAACATGAAATCGGGTATCCAAAACCATCTGATTTTTCACTGCTTCCATCATCACACCACTATCACATCGTTCTGAGATCAGATCTACAATATTGAATCATTTCATCATGAAACAGGTTCACAATGATCAATTTCATCAGGGTACGTCGAACCGCAATCCAAACAAAGAACGCCCATGATGAACGAAGAATCGTGGTAGAAATGCACAACCATAAACATTGGGAATGGACCTCAGCCAGTGGTCGTGTTGGCCTTGATCCATCGTCTCTAGAATAACAATGAAGAATCAATAATCCTAACGAAATTCTCCTAATAAAATCCCCACAATAATATTCATCCCGCAACATGCATGATCTGTGAATTAATCTATTAGTTGATTGATTCACATATGTTGTAGAAATTAATAACGGAGAAAGAATTAAAATAAACAAACATCCTACTTCAATTTTGATTGATCGTTGATGAATAATGAAGTTGTCCTAATTGTTGGAAATATCTTTCAATTCTTTCCTACATCGATCATCGATCATTGATTCAGTCATCATCCACCAACAGAATATCCTCTAATGGATCTAATGGATCCATTAATTCATAAGGTTATATGAGTATCCCTACAAATTTTTCATAAGCATGTATTTAAAGAAGAAAATTAGGTTGTTGCATCAAAAAATAAATAAAATAATTTATTTAATTACTTTATTCATTTTACGCCCGTGATGAATTTTCCACAGACATCTTTCGCTGACTAAGTTTATGTCACTCCTAGGGTAAACCATGTGTTTTGAACTCAACAGTGTCCTTGGATTTTTGATTTGGGCCCCCATTTAGATGGTATTCCACTTTTTTAGGAAAACTATGTGTGCGTTCTCTTAAATATATTTAATATATTTCAAACATTCATTCTAGGAACATCGAGCATCAGAATCACATGTCGTCTCAACATCTAGACTCAAAAATAATCCATATAGTATCCAAAAAAATACATGGAAAATATGATTCATTACATTCTCCCTATATTGGGGATTTTACTATAAATTTTTGTGCCCTCTCAATCTATTACTTTTCCAGTTTTGGTTGTTGGAGATGTTCGGGGGAGGTCCTGGGAGTTTTCGGTGGAATTTGGAGGTGCAACAGAGATACTGCAAGAAATACTAGTCATATAAGTGTATTACACAATGTGAAAGTTGGTTTCACCTCTTGTCTAGGTCCAGTTCATGACGTGTAGATTTTGGGGTTAAATAATAAAAATGCAATGTGTTTTTGGTGAAACTAAACCCCAAGGATTACACGGCGTGAAACATGTCTTGTAAACCCCCGATCTAGTGCAGTTTTAAAATTATTTTCCGATTGAATTTTCAATCATTCAGTCATGGATTCTTCTTTATCTCATTTTGGGAAAAACCTAGGTGCCCCAAGGAGTTATTCAATCCCTATTCCTCCCTTTTTGATTCTTTGGTCTCGATGGTTGTTCACTGGTGATCTGTGGTTGATCTATGGTAGGTTCTTCTCCCTTCATGGTGGGTTTTCTTCCATTATTCTCCTAGGGATTTGTTGCATGGATGTTGTTTTGTTTTGGGGTGTGTGTTGGGTTGTGTTTTATGGTATTTGGTTGTAGTGTAGGTTGATCTGCATTTTCTCATGGTGCGGTTGTGGTTTTCGAGCATTCTTCTTTACTTTGTAGTTCATAGTGAGTTGGAAAGATTTTTTGAGGTAGGGATTCCCTCATTTCTCATTATTGTGTATCATGAGGGAGGGGTTTACTTTTGTTTGTCTATGGTTTATGGTTGTGTCAGCTTAATCAAATATAAATAATTGGTTAATTGAATTGAAATGGGAAAATGGGGTTTGATTCGCATGCTTTTATAGCTTTGATATTATCTGTCATATTGTGAATTGTACGGGCTTGATGTCCCGCTGAAAATTATGGTTGTTGGGGGATTTTTTTGAGCTGAATATATGTTTTTTTATTTATTCTTTGGTTTTTATTATTTTTCTATCACTCTAAAATGAATATTGATTAACCACTTATATTTGGATAATGAAATAGTTTCCCCATGATTTTGACTTGTGTGATAATTCCCCTAAAATAATGTAGAATGTGATAAAATCCCCTTTATAAATCTGAAAAAAATGATATTGATGTGTTGTGATGTGTTTCTATGCTTTTGGGGCAATAATGTGTGGTTGTAATGGGGTGTGGGCCAATTTGTGGTTTGTTTGCTAGTAGTTTTGGGGTGGTGAGTAGGTGGTTGGATTGGTCGTGCTTTTGGGGTGGTGAGGAGGTTGTTTGTTTGTTCATTCTTTTGGGAAGGTGATGAGGTGAATTTTTTGTTCATGATTTTGGGGAGGCGAGGTAGTGGTTTGTTTGTCCATGCTTTTGGGGTTTCTAGGTGGTGGTTTCTTTGTGCTAGATGCCCGATTAGTGATGGAATAAATAAATAATTTTTCACTAATGTTTGAGAAGACATGGGTTTGTTTTGTTAATAAGATAAAAGTGGTTAATGAAATATTAAATGGTGGGTTGTGTGGTTAAATTTTGTTGATTCTAAATAATTATATTAATGAGATAATTAAATTAAATTCATTGAAAATGTAAAGTGGGGTTTATGTCTTGATGTGTGGTCTTATGCATTTAGAGGTGGCAGTAAAAGTGACAGTGTTGTGAGTTGGTTGGTTTGATTGTAAACTCATAAGTTGGGATTGAGTGTTTGATATTATATATATATAGATATATATATATATATATATACTTTTATATTATTTTGATTTCTATATACACCCCACCCACATCGAGCACTGTGTTCTGACACCCGCATAGTCACGCGGGAGTGTTTTTTCCGACATATGGTAAGGAGTACGGATGGCTAGGTACCCGCTATCTCTTCCAAGAAATGTAGGTATTTCATAGGTTGTGATGTTCATAAATCTTTTAGTGCATTATATGGTGTTTTTTATGGTCTAGGTGTCTACAGGTGAGATTTGATAGCCCCAGTGTTTGCAGACAAGATGTGACTGCCTAGGTGTTTTTGGGAGAGACATGACCGTTCTTGTGGGGAAACTTCTGGTGGGGGTCATGCATGGTAGGAGGGAACAAGGATGATTTCCTATATGTTCATGATACCCTACCACTATGGTTAGAGAGATGGTTATGTTATGGCCCATGTTTTTTCAGGTGAGTTGTGTTGTGTTCGTGCTTGTGGGATAGTGAGCTTGGGTGTCTTCAGGAGAGGTGTGTTGTGATCATGCTTGTGGGGCGGTGTGGTATACGGAAGAGATGGGAGTGCCAGGACATATGAATTTGGGAGTGATAGCATCATACCAATGGGAAAGCGGTGTGGGGTATTCTTATCAATGTGATTCTTATTATACTATATTACTTGTTTTGCATCATTTGATGATCTACCTTGGTGAGGTTGGGGTGGTTAGTATACCTTGATAGGTGTTGTTTGGTTCTGTTATTTTCTCATAGGTGCATTATTATGCTTCTTCCACATGTTCACGAGAGACTTGAGTTTTTTTTTACTGAGTATACTTGTATGATCACTCTATGTATATAAAACTATTTTTAGGTTTCCATGAGAATTATGTGGACCGTGTTGGGCATTACTAGCTCAGACCTTTGGATAGTTGTTGTGTTGCTGCTTTAGATTTACATTGGGTATTTACTTTAGAGACTATTATCTATATCATTTATTTTTATATATTAATTGTGGGATGGTTTTTGAATTTATTTTTATATTGTGTATTAGATTTGTTTGTAGATGATCCATCTTATCTCCCAATCCTATTTATATTATAGAGGGTAATGTCTCCCATATATGAGATTTTTATACCCTCGGTGCTAGTCCCCAACCTGAGACCTATTAGAGGCGGGACTCAAGGGGTCATTATCTATCTCTATTCATTTTGGTATCTTTGGAGGGAGGGGGTTAGGACAGAGTGGTATCATAGGCTGACGGTTGAGACATAGGATAGATTTTGGAGTTAGGCATAATGAGGATTATATGGGTTGGTATGAAATAGTTTCAGTTGACCTTAGTGCATGACATAGGCTAGGGAGACTAGTAGGAAATGGGATTTTATGGATTTATGTGATCCATTACATGGACTCTAAGCTTATTGAACGACAAAGTGAGATAGACCTGTTTGTAGGGTAGAGACCAAGGAAAGTTACATACATTATGATGACTTGTGTTATTGTTTTAATCGGGGTGTTTTGTGAAGGTTAAACTGAATAAAGTCATTTAAAATGAATCTTAATAAAATTATACACTGTCAGGATTAGGAAATCCTTGTTTTCCTTTTATCTAAGGCTTCTATTCGTTGTCTACATATGTCTCAGACAGTTGAGGTTTAGCTGGATGATCTGGTTTATCATCGTAGGGTTGTTCCGATTGAGGAGGATGATCAGTGGCAGAGGATATTGTGTGCTTTCCAACGGCAGGCTTTGGGAAAGTACGAGGGTTTTGTTTTAGAAATGGAGATAGAGATCTGGTTGTAGTATCTCAAGATATCTTTCATTTTTATTGGATACCCAAAAGAGTATTGGGTCCCTTTGGTTGTCATTCAAATGTTGGGAGTTGCACGACAGTGGTGGATGTTGTACCTTGATGACTGAAAGGAGGAAGATTTTTTGTGGGTCAAATTCTTGAAGGAGTTCTGGAAAGAGTTCCTTTTATCAACCATAAAGGCAGTAAAGTGGCAGGATCTTCTTTATCTTCAGTAGTGGAGCATGTTAATGTAGGATCTGGGAAACAAGTTCAAGGACCTTCTGCATTTTTTCCAAGATCTTTTTCTAGATGAGTAGCCTCATGTGAGATGTCTTGAGGAGGCACTTAATCCTTCTATCTAGTATGTAGTTACTCCTTTTACGTTTTTGAAGTATCTGGAGGTTCAGAAGAAGGCATAGGTGATCAAGAAGATTCACACACAAGGATGTTTTTTGCGAGAGGGGAACCATAAATGTTCCTTGAGGGGAATAATTGTCAATGGTAGGTCTCAAGTGTTAGGCCCTTCGAGGTTTCGACTGAAAGGGAGTCAACCTCAACAGCTTCCTTTCCAGCCTTTTGGGAATAGTGGTTTTTTGGATTTTCATGGGAGTTTTGTGCCAATGTGATTCGGTTGTGGTATTTATGGTCATCTCTAGATTTAGTGCCCAGTGGTACCTCGAACTCAGTTTGGTGGAGGTGGACCGGTTCAGTGCCAGCCTCAGTAGTAGTTTCCAATGAGGTCGTTTTAGTATTAGGTTTTCCTCCGCTAAGGGGAGATGGAGTAGGTAGAGTCCATCCTCAGGATTTTCCTTATGTTCAGGGACCATGATTTGAGTGTGGTCATAGAGGTGCTCTTCATTAAATAGGTACAAGAGATGATCATGGTTAGTTTCACATAGTGGATGAAACAGTTCCAGAGGGGCCATAGATCATCATTGGTACGATAAGTTTTCTTAGTACTCTTTTTTGTGATTTGTTTGATTCAAAACCTCTGCAATCCTTTGTTACACCCTCTCTAGATCATACTATGGGACTAGATGTAAAAAGGATTTCTGTTCCCCTAGTGTTGACTATGCTACTCGGATTCCAAATTAGCTTGTTTGATGTCTTTTAGGGGGTGTAGATGGTGATGAGGTCACATCAGTATCTTAAGGGTCTTTTCTTATTATAGATGTAGTCATACAATTTTTTATTTACCATAGAATGGTTGTACTTCATACATGATGTTTTCAACTACATTATGTGGAGAGTCATGTTTTCGTATGTGGATGGCCAGTGTTTAGTTTTCATTGGAAAAAGGAGTTTTCAAGTGGGCATTCATCATGTGGAGCCCCTTCTTTCCTTATTTGCTAAGTTGTAGGTGGAATCAGTGGATGTTGTGATAGTGAAGGTCTCTATGGTCATTAGAGAGTTCCTAAGTGTTTTTATCAAGGTGATCGTGACGCTACCCCCTTCACATGATGTTGAGTTTGGGATAGACTTTCAGCTTGGAGCTTCTCCAACTTTGATAGCTCCTTATCAGATGGAAACATCTATGTTACAGGAGTTGAAGATTAAGATAGATGATCTGATGTAGAAGGGTTTCATTTGGCCCAGTGTGTCTCCATGGGGTGCTCTGGTGTTATTCACAAAGAAGGCAGAGGGTGGTCTGAGGTTGTGCATAGACTACTGGAGGTTGAATTAGGTGACAGTCAAAAAACATTACCCTCTTATGAGGATAGGTGATTTTTTCGACCAGCTGAGAGGGGTGATTTGGTTTTCTAAGATTTATCTACGGTCTCTATATCACCAGTTGAGGGTGAACGATAGCGATATTCCAAAGACTGGCTTCAAATGTAGGTATGGGAACTTTGAATTTGTAGTCATGTCATTCAGTGTTACAAATGCACCAACCATGTTCATGTTTCTTATGAAATTCATATTCTATGAGTTACTGAATTGGTTCATCATTATATTCACTGACGATATCTTAATATACTCAAAGTCAGTGGATGAGCATGTCGAGCATCTTAGAACTTTATTTCATGTTCCTCGACGCCACCAAATCTATAGAAAGTTATCCAAGTTTATATTCTGGATATGAGAGGTTCATTTACTCAAGCATGTGGTGTCTCAACAGGGTGTGGTGGTAGACCCATCAAAGTTTGAAGCAGTTGTTTCTTGGGAAACACCCAAGAATGTAGTAGAGGTTTTCAGTTTCTTTGGTCTCACAGGATATTATCAGAGGTTTATACCTGATTCTCTTGAGTTGTAACCCCATTGAAATCTTTTACTAAGAAATTACAAGATTCTTTGTGGAGTGATCAGTGTCAGACAACATTTGGTTACCTAAAGGAGAAGTTAGTATGTACTTTAGCAGCCAGAGGAGGGTGTGTTGTGTGAGGTGTTTTGTGACGCTTCCATATAGGCTTGGAATGTGTGCCAATGCAGTAGCATATAGTGATCTATTATGGGTCTATGTATTTATTACCCAATGAACTTAACTATGCCATCCACAATCTATAGCTAGCAGCATTTTTGTTTGCACTGAAGTTGTGGCGACATTACCTCATTGGGGAGAACTTTATGGTTATCACAGATCACAAGTGTTTGAGATATATCTTTTACCAGTATGATCTAAACTTGAAAAAGTTGAGGTGGATGGAGTTTCCTCAGGATTATGTTTTTGAGATATCCTATACCTTAGGAAAGAGGAATGTTGTGGCTGATTCTTTGAGCAAGAAGTCGTTGAAGGGTGTTGTTAGAAAGTCTAAGGATTCTTGGAGAGAAATGGAGGAGTTGGAAGCCTTAAACTTAGATTCAAGTGTGGATGGTGGTATAAAATGTTTTTTTATATAATGATGTAGACTTATATGATATATTAGGTGGAGGAGTCTCAGTGGGGGGACTCAAAGGCAGAGGTGATGCGCGATCATTTTGGCCATGGTGATGCTCCAAAGGGATGGTCAAAGGATGCTTGAAACCAGATGTTGTTTTGTGGAAGTTTGTTTGTTCCAATTTTAATGCATTATGGAGTCCTTCATGAGTTTCATAACTCACCTTTTTAGGTACACCCAATAGTTTCCAAGATTTCTCGTGGCTTGAGGGTTCAATTTTGGTGGCTTGAGGGTGAAATGGGTAGTGGTGGAGTTTGTGGCAAAGTACTTGGTTTTCTAGCAAGTAAATATCGAGCATCGTGTTACTAGTGGTTTATTGCATCCCTTGGATGTTCCCAAGTGGAAATATAATGACATATCGATGGATTTTATCATAGAGTTACCCAGAGCTTAGGGAGGTTGTGATGTTATCTGGGTGATAGTGGATTATTTGACGAAATCAGCTCACTTCTTAGTGATCAAGGAGTCAAGAACAGTAGATGATTTGGATAAGAGTTATGTGGATGAGATGGTGCGGTTTCATGGGGTTTCAAGGTCCATTGTCTCATATCAGGACACATAGTTTACCTCACAATTTTGGAGGTTATTGTAGCATTTTTTGGGCACTTAGTTACATCTTGGCACTACTTTCCACTCCGAGAGAGATGGGAAGATGGAACAAACTATCCAGACATTGGAGGATCTATTACGGGCGTGACTCTTGGACTTTGGTGGATGTTGGGTATGAAACCTAGCTTTGGTAGAGTTTTATTATAATAATAGTTATCACTCTTCCATTGGCATTTCTCTATTTGGGGATTTGTATGGGAGAGTGTGTCATTCTCCGTTGTGCTGGACAGAGGTTCGGGAGACAGTCGTTCTTGGTCCTGATGTGGTGCAGAGCACGACAGAGAATGTTCATCTTGTTTGGTAGAGGATGAAAGCAGAACGAGACCAACAGAAGTCTTATGTCGGTCCTAGAAGGATGCCATTGGAGTTCGAGTTTGGGGACTATGTGTTTTTTAAGGTTTCCCCTTGACATGGGCAGTAGAGGTTTTGTAGAGGGAGTAAGATTTCTCCTAGGTTTGTTGGTCCCTTTGAGGTGCTGGGGTGAGTTGGCAAGGTGGCATATCGGTTGGCATTTCCACCATAGTTGGAGAGGATTCATGATGTCTTCCATTTCTCTTAGCTTAGTTTGTATCTTCACAATGACTCTCATGTCATTAATTGGGAAGACTTGGATATCAGGGAAGACGTGGAATTTGTGGAACGACCAGTAGAGATCTAGGATCACTAAGAGAATGTGTTGCATAGACGGACCATTTCTTTAGTCTGTGTTTTTTGGAGGCATGGTGTCTAGGAGGATAGTACTTGGAACCATGATATATAGATGTGTTCCTCGTACTCAGAGTTGTTTTGAGTTTTTCTTTACTTTGTTTTTCTTTGTCATGTGGTGTTTGAACCTTGTTTTATGAGATGTGATGTTTTCCTTGGTTTTGTGATGTGTGGTAAATTACTAACATATAAATAGGGTAGGACCTCATTCATAATCTAGATGCATTAACTGAAATGCAAATAAACCCATATGGGCAAGTGAGTGCTGCCTAGAGTGGATAGTATCTGACATGGAGGATGAAATTACCTGATTTGTCTGTTTGGGGTGGTGGTGTTTATTGGTTATAGTGGTTGTTGGTTTTAGATTATTGGAGGTTGAGATTGTTTAGTGATAGTAGGTGACTTTTGGTTGTGGTGGTGTGGTTATGAAATGTGTTTTTTGGTCATTTGAGTTTGCATGTTTGGCTGGTGGTAGCGTTTTAAGTATGACGAGATCCTTGAGAAGTATCTCACAGGGTGGTTGTTTAGACCCATTTTCTTCTGGTCTTAGTTTTAGATTCTCATGATCAAGAATCATTTCAGAGGTATCTGATGTAATGGTTCATGCCCTCCTGGTCCGTTACTTCGCCAGTTTTGGTTGTTGGAGATGTTCAGGGGCGGTCTGGGAGTTTTTGGTGGAAGTTAGAGGTGTAATAGAGCTGCTACAAGAAATACACACCGTTAAATTGTATTACACGATGTGAAAGTTTGTTTCATAGCTAGTTCATGACATGTACATTTTTTGGGTTAAATAATAAAAAGGTTATGTGTTTTTCGGTGAAACTAAACCTCGAGGATTACATGACATTAAATGGGAATACGGGTCATGTAAACCCCAGATCCACTATAGTTTTAAAATTATTTTCCGATCAATTTGTCATTCATTTGATCAAGGATTATTCTTCCTCTCACTTTGGGAGAACCCAAGGCGCCCCGATGATTTCTTCAAGCCCTCTTCCTCCCTCTTTGATCAGTTGTTCTGGTTGGTTGTTCATTAGTAATTTTTGGTTGATTCATGGTAGGTTCTTCTCCCTTCTTGATGGTTTTTCAACCGTTAATCTCCTGAGAATTCGCAAAAGCTATGTTACTTTGGTTTGGTGTGTTTTTTGGGTTGCTCTTGATGGTATTTGGTTTCAGTATCTGTTAATCCACGATTTATCATGGTGCAGTTATAGTTTTTGGGAGTTATTCATCACCCTGATGTGCACAGTGAGTCGGCAAGATTTTTTTAGGTAGGGATTCCCATATTTCTCATTATTTTGTATCATGTGGGAAGAGTTTGCTTTTGTTTTATATGTGGGTTATGGTTATGTCATCTTAATCAAAGATAAATAATTGTTTAATTTAATTGAAAGTCAAATGGGGTTTTATTCACATGCTTTCATAGATTTGATATTATTTGTGATATTGTGAATTGTACGGGCTTGATACCCCACTGAAAATTGTGTCTATTAGGGGCGTTTTTTTGCTAGATATATGTGTTGTGATTGTTTTTTTGGTTATGATTATTATGATATCACCCAAAAATTGAAATTGATTAGCCACTTATATTTGGCTAAGGAAATGGTTGCCCTGGATTTTGTCTTGTGTGATAATGCCCCTAAAATAAAGTGGAATGTGATAAAATCCTCTTTGTAATTCTTTAAAAATTATCTTGATGTGTTGTGATGTGTATTTGTGCTTGTGGGATGAAAATGTGTGGTTTCAATGAGGTGGGTAGAAATGTGTGGTTTGTTTGGTCATTCTTTTGGGGTGGTGAGGAGGAGGTTTGTTAGGCCATACTTTAGGGGCAATGAGGTAGTTGTTTTTATTTTTCCATGATTTTAGGGCGGTGAGGTGATGGTTTGTTTGGTTATCCTTTTGGGGCAGAAAGGTGGTGGTTTCTTTGTGCCAGATGCCCAAGTAGTAATGGAATAAATAAATAATGGTTCAATGATGTTTGAGATGTCATGGGTTGGTTTTGTTAATGAGATTAAAGTGGTTGATGAAATATTAAATGGTGGGTTGTGTGGTTAAATTTGTTTGATACTAAATAATGAAATGAATGGTGTGATTAAATGAAATTGGTTAGAAATGTGATATTGGGTTTGTGGCTTGATGTGTAGTGTTATGCATTTAGAGGTGGCAACAAAAGTGACAATGTAGTGGGTTGGTTTGTTTGTTTGTGAACCCAAAGGTTGGGCTTGAGTGTTTGATATTATATTTATTTATTTATTTATATATATATATATATATATTTGTATATTATTTTTATTTCTATATGCACCCCACCCACATCGATCATTATGTGCCAACATCCACATAATCACACAAGGGGTGTTTTTTTCGACATCTGATGAAGAGTACAGATGCATGGGTACCTGCTCTTTCCCACTCTCTCTTCAAAGAGAGGTAGGTATTGTACAGGTTGTGATGGTCGGAGGTCTGTTAGTGAATTAGATGGTGGTTGTGATGGTCCCGGTGTCTGCGGGCGAGATGTGATAACCCAGGTGTCTGCGGGCGAGATGTGATAACCCAGGTGTTTTCAGGAGAGACGTGATTGTGCTTATGGGGCGGATTCTAGTGGGGTTCATTCATAGTATGAGTTGGTCAAGAGGTTTATATCATACATGTTCATGATACCCTACCACTCTGGTTATAGATATGGTTGGGTCGTGGCCATGGTTTTTTCGGTCGAGATGCATTGTGGTAATGCATGTGGGTCAGTGAGCCCAGGTGTCTGTGGACGAGGTGTGTTGTGATTGTACTTGTGGGGAAGTGTGGTATACGGAAGACATGGTAGTGCCATGATGTACAATTTTGGGTGTGAGAGCAGCATACCATTGGTAAAGCGATGCGGGGTTCCCTTATCGATGTGATTTTTATTATACTATATTACTTGGTTGGCATTACAAGGTGAGTGTGTCTTGGTGAGGTTGGTATGGTTAGTATACCTTAATAGGTGTTGTTTGGTTCTGCTATTTTCTCATAGGTCCATTAGTATGCTTTTTTCACATGTGCATGAGAGACTTGAGTTTTTTCTACAAAGTATACTTGTATGCTCACCCTACATATATAAAAAAAATTCAGGTTTCTAGGAGGATTATGTGGATTGTGTTGGGCATTACTAGCTTGGACCTTTGGATAGTTGTTGTGTCGCTGCTTTATATTTACTTTCAGTATTTACTTTAGATACTATTATCTATATAAGATCTTTTTATACAAGAATTGTGGGATGTTTTTTGGATTTCTTTTTATATTTTGTCGTGGAGTTTTTTGTGGATTATCCATCTTATCTCCCATTTTTATTTATATTATAGAGGGTAATGCCTCCCATATATGAGATTTTTATACCCTCGGTACTAGTCACCTACTTGAGGCCTACTGGAGGTGGGACTTGAGGGTTATTATCTCTCTCCTTTCATTGTCGAATCTTTATAGGGAGGGTTCGTGACATTTACATCCCCGAAAATCCAAAACAAGGGATACACAAATAGATGTGAGTAATGAGCACGAATTTGAGCATCTTTCTCCCATATGCTCTCTTGAATATTCTCATGTCGCCACTAGATATGCACAATAGGAATTGATCACCCACGTAGGATCCTCTCTTTTTGAAACACAATATCTACCAGGTACTCAACAAATGTAGATTCGTCCTCAATGTCCATCTCACCCCAATCAATAACATGTGATGGGTCATGTATGTACCTCCTCAATTGCGACATATGGAAAACGTCGTGTACATGGTCTAACTGTGGAGGTAGAGCTAAGTAGAACACCACCTCTCCAACTCTACACAATATCTTGAAAGGGACAGTGAATCTCAGAGATAGCTCATCACCCCAACCAAACATCTATAATCCACATTGAGGTGAAACCCACAGGAATACATGGTCTCCTTCCTCAAACTCTAAAGGCCTATTTCATCTATCTGTAGAAGACTAATGATAGCTCTGTGTAGTCTTTATCTGCTCTTGGATGATCTGTACTTTCTCAGTACTTTCTCGTACCAACTCTTGACCCATGAGTTCTATCTCTCCTTGGTCATTCCAGCAAAGTGGTGACCCGCAGGATCACCCGTACAAAGACTAAAATTGTGTAATACCAATGGTGTAATGATGTTTTTTGTTGTATGAAAACCCCACCAGTGGTAGGTGATCCTCCAAACTATATCCAAAGTCCAACATGAAAGCCCACATCATGTCCTCCAAAACCTAAATGGTCTTCTATGTCTATCATTTAGTTTGGGGAGGAAACATTGTGCTCAAGCATAACTAAGTCCTAAATGCCTCCTGTAATCTCTTCCACAACTAGGATGTGAAGTGAGTATCATGATAAAAAATGATCGTCAATGGATCTTCATGGATTCAGACTATCTCTTCCGTATAAAGGATCCACAAGCTCTCTACTGAACTTCGTTCCTAAATAATAAATAAGTAGTCCGACTTGGTGAGTCAATCTATAATCTCCCAGATGGCATCATTTCCCCTAGATGTATGTAGTAATCTCATCACGAATCCCATGGATATCTCATTCGACTTCTATTCAGGAACCTTAAGGGGTTGATCTAAACCCACTGAAACTTGGTGCTCAGTCTTCACTTGCTGACAACTGAGGCATCAAGAGACAAACTCTGCAACTATATTCTTCATCCATGGCCACGAAAACTGACACTGTAGGTCCCAGTACATCTTTTTCACACCTGGATATACTGCCAAAGGTGATGTATGAAACTCTCTCAGAACCTCCTCCCGCAATGCGACTAGTACTATCGTGCATCCTCTGAAAAGAACAACATGCTTCTCATATTTAGAAAATTCATTAGGAGCATGTCCAGTGGATATATGTGTATGAAGGGTCTCCCAGTCAATATCCATAAGTTGTGCCTCCCTGAATCACTGTAAAAGAGGATGGGTAACAACCACAAACTGAAGGTAAGTTTATCCATCTCCATCCACAAAGGATAATTGCAATGAGGTCAACTACTCTGATGCCTCGTTCAGCAACTGCGAAGAATATCTTCTACTGAGAGAATTTCCTACCATGTTCCCCTTCCCAAGAGTATAGGAAATTTCAAAGTTATAATCCTATAGGAACTCTATTCATCACCTCTGTCTTAAGTTAAGATCCTTCTGAGAGAAGATATACTTGAGACTCTTGTTATCAGAATAGACGATAACCCACTAACCCATCAGGTAGTGTTTCCAGATATTTAGTGAGAAAACTACCACTTCTAACTCAAGATCATGGGTCGCGTAGTTCTGCTCATATGGTATCAACTAACATGAACCATAGGCAATAACTTCCAGCCTCTACATCAGAACATAACTAAGAATAGTTCCTTATGCATTGAATAACAATACATTCTTGACACCCTCCTATAGCAATCTCAATATGGAAGTGCTCATCCAACTCCACCTAAACTACTAAAAATCATGTTGGCACCTTTCCATCAACACAAAAGGCTTCCCCTTTTGGGTCAAAGCTATCATGGATGCTGATATTTAGGAGAAATCATGTATGAATCTCCAGTAATGGCCTTCCAACCTAAGGAAACTTTGCATCTCTTTCACGCTCTTAGGTGCCTCCCAAGCTAACATTGCCTCGTCCTTCACTGGGTCCACTACCACTCCATCTACTGATACAACATGTCCCATAAAGTGGATTGTCTAGATCCAAAATTGGAACTTTGAGAGATTTTTGTAAAGTTGGTGCTCTCAGAGTACGCCCAAAACCATATTCAAGCGTCTTTTGTGCTCCTCCTTAGACGTCGAGTACATAAGGATATCATCAATGAAGACTACCATGAACTGGTCCAAGAAAGGCTGAAAGATCTGGTACTTGAGTGTCATGAACACTGTTAGGAAATTCATCACACCAAAGAGAATCACTAAGTACTCATAGTGACCGTAGCAACATTTTAATGTCTTCTTCAGTATATCCTCATCCCATACTCAAAAATGGTCATAGCTTGACCTGAGGTCAACCTTCAAGAACCATTGTGCCATGATCAACTGATCATAGAGGTCATCGATCCTCGATAGTGGATACTTTTTCTATATGATCATCTTTTTCAAGTGTCAGTAGTTCACACATATCCTTAATCTCTCGTCCACCTTCTTAGCTGCCCAGGGTGAAACATTAGGTCTAAAAAATCCCTTCCTATACAAGTATCCAACTTCACCCTCAGCTCTCAAAGCTCTATGGGAGTCATCCGATATGTTGGTGTGGATATTGTTGTCGACTCAGGGTGTAGATAAATGCATAAGTCTATTTATCGGTGGGGAGGTAAACCTGGAACATCCTCGGGAAAGACAACTTTATACTCTGCCACCACTATAGGATATTAGGAAGTCATAACATCCATCGTACCAAGGGTCATGCTATTCAACTGGTGAGTAATCAGCTTCACCCTCATACGCATGAGTACATCCTATATTGTCTGGGTTTCCTTTTCACCAAAAAAGTATAAGCTAGTTCCGTCATTATGAAAGCACCACATGCTCCACCTAAAACAGTCGATCCAGTAATGAACTATGGATAACCAGCCCATTCCTAATATGATTTCATAAGGCCTCATTGCTACTACAAATAGATCCCAACAAAAACTTTCATCGTCAAGAGTCTGGTCACACTGTCGGCACAAGTGTGTGGTCGCCGAGTCTTCTCCAGTAAGAGTCTCCAAGCGTAATGGTCAAGAAAAGGGCTAAACAAGAGCCTCTAAGTCTCATACAAGGTATGTGGAAATAGAGGAATAATGAACACATGTGTCTATTAGTACTTCATCCAAGGTATAAAATAAACATATCGTATCTTGAATCATTATCAAAACCTTTGGGTCGTAAACATCGACCGCTTATAGTTGTCCCCGCCCCTGACTTCCAGCTTCCTGAGCCTAGTGTGGACCACCTGTGGGTGGTGTTGGTAACAAATCAAAGTATATACTACCTCATGTTGCTCTAGAATATCTTCTATCATGTTTTTGGACCTTCTTGTTCCTCCTATTTTCTCTTCCTCAGTGGCCCATCCACGATCTCTCTTTCAGTTGTACGACGGGTCAAACACTCTTGGGAAAGATGTCCTCTTTCATCACATGAGTAGGATCACCTCTCCTTGGGTTGACAAGACCCATATTGAGATCCCTAAACTAAAGACCCTTTGTCTTGGGATCTCCTCCTAAAACATCTTTCATGTCCCGATCCCTAAGACTGACGTCGGCTCTCTGTTTCCAAGGTCTTTTCTCCTGTATGCCCACTACTAGCAACCACTCATCGTATATGTTCATCCAAGAAACTCTCTACCACCAAATATATCTCTAGCACCCTAGAATAGGTAGAAATTCATAGAGGAATAACAATGGAATAGATGTATCTATGAAGACCTCACTCAAAGGTCTGAGAACTGAAGAACTAGTCACGAACCATATTCATCAAGTATCTAGAGTGGTTGGTAAACCTTGATAAATACTCAGCTACTATCGTGTTGCCCTACTGGGGATGCAGAATTTTCTGGATACATACAACCCTCAGCATAGCTGGAGAGAACTCATCTCTAAAAAGGTAGTCAAACTCTATCCATTCAAGAGTCTCCTCATAGTAGGACTAGGTCACTAACCCCCACCATTACCCTGCTAAGTCATGAAGAAATCGTTTTGTTAGGACCACCATCTGCTCCATTGGTGTCCTGACCAGATGGAAAACTCGAGTCACCGCCTCAAGTCAATCCTCAGCCACATGTGGGTCGGGCTCACCTCGGGACCTGAGGGGTATCTATTGCTAAAACTCGTGAAGTATGCACAACCTTCGCACCTCATATATTGGTACTATGGGTACCATGCGTTTCTCTATAGGTGGTGGTATAGCTAGTGCTCCACCTAGAGGTAACATCTTGGGGACTGGTCCCTGTATCGATGCCTCGTCACTGAGGGGATCATCCTCGTGATCCTGATGTTGAATCCAAACTGACATATTTTGTGAAGTAATCTTGAAATAAACAATATGTACCATGACCATTGAGTATATTTAGAGATATGATTCAAGAATTACATGGAAACCACAACTCATTTCTATATGATGCATGTACCATTGTTTTCCCTATAGCCCATATTTTCATGTATAGAGTCGAAAAGCGGGTTATCAAAGTCCTAGTGTATGGATACGTCGACCGTCGCACCAAAAATGGAGTCTTTTCCATGAAAATAAAACTTGAAACACTTAACATTGTTACCCTAACCTAATATCACATACTATGATCTTAAGGTAGAACAAACCACTCTCATACCACTCTATCGCGACATGTTCTACTGGGGCCCATGCTGTGACTCCCCAGGCCTACCTCTAATAGGCAAGGGGATGGTGACTAGTGCTGAGTAGGCATATCACTAACATGAGAGGCCTTAGTTTAAGTACTTATACCCACACACACATCTCCAATCCCATACAATGCTAAAATGTAAAAAAAACTAAACCATCATGCATGCATATCTTTAAATCCCCCAACCAGAGTATGAAAGGAAGTAAAGTAGGGTAAACATGGTCAAATACAAGCCCACAACAAAGAGTCTGAAAACAATCACAACCTGAATGTAATATTGTGGACTACTGTCAGAAGTCACAGGAACACTCCTTGGTTTGTCTAGTATTACTAAGCATCATCTGATCCTGGTCCATCAAGGACTCTGTCAAAAGGTCGATCATCTGCACAAAACAGGACATGTCCAGGCAAAGCCCACGCATGTCTGGGTATAACAATACCCAGTATGACACCTTGAAATTGAAAAGAATACAAAAAATGAAATACAGTTACTTCTATACAGGTTTATGTCTACAATGCATATAACAAGAATATCCAGATATACTCAACAAAGACACACAGTTTAAAGGTAAGTCACAACCGTAGTATGCTAGCCTAAGATTCCAGCTCGAAGATTCCACATAACAGTCGTCTGAGAGAACACACTCTTGGGTCTGATATCACTAATGACATTCGTCCAAGAGGTAATTTTTTTCGGGTCTTACCATTATAAGTAAACATTGAAGGTCTTGAGAGATATGATACATAGATGAGGATCACACCCACGTCCATGGGTTATACCAACAACTCAATCCGAATTAACCCTCTATGTAGGGGATCAATGCCTGCATAGTTTTGGTCATGATGATACCAAGAACTCCACCTTGGGAATGGAGATGAATAGAGTAACTCACTCTGGGCCTCACGGAAGGATTTCAACAACTGTATCCAAGAAACCCTGTTGAAGGGATCATTTCCCTTTCTATATGAGGTTATTCCATACTAGCCCTCAGGTAAAGGATATGGGGAACATACCCTAATGAAACTTGTCCAATATATAGAGTAAAAGGGCTCTAAGACATGTCTTAGAAATTACATAGTGTATAGAAGGGTTACGCATCATGTCCTTGACCCCGGGTCATGCCCGTGTAAACAGCTTGTGTCTCATGTATGTGTCTCTGTAATAGTACATGGCATGTTGGCTTCCCAGGTACTATACATGTGTACAAGTACATGGCTTAGCCCATGTACCAGTACACGGCTTAGCCCATGTACTTGTCTAGGTATTGTCTGTGTAGGGGAGTACACAACATGCTATAACCCGTGTACTCCAAATTGTGCCCATATACCCTCTGAGGTACACGTCGAGTTATTGGGGAGAGGTCACACACCGTGTGGAAGGGTCACAAGTCATATGATCCTTAGCTTCCTCCCAAAACCCTAGCTTCCACAGAGGCAGCCCACATAGTGTGTGGCTCCGCATTACATGTCGTATAGTGCGGAATTTTCCATAATTCCATATCAGGTTCCAAGAATCTTTTTTTGTGCTCCGGCCACCATTACGGTTGCTCCTTGCCTGGAAAATTGGGTATCACGTCCCGACAATTCTTTCCATAATCGATCAACAACATTCTAGCCTTTGATCCATTCAAAAAATGGATTTATACATTGTTCTTCATTGCACTCCAAAGAACAAAAAATTGGGTATCCAAAACCATCTGATTTTCCGTCGCTTCCGTCATTACACCACCATCGCATTGTGTCGAGCCTAAATCTACAATATTGAATTGTTGTGCCATGAAATGGGTGTGCAATGATTGATTTCCTCAGTATACATCGAACTGCATGCCAAATGAGGAAAACCAGTGGTGAACGAATAATCGAGGGAGAAATGCACAACCATAAACATGAGGAACATACCTCAGTCAATGTTCATGTTGGCCTCGATCCATCTCCATTAGAATAATAATGAAAAATCAATAATCACAATGAAATTCTCCCAATAAAATACCTGTAATAAAAATCATCCCATAATATGCACGATCTGTGGATCAATCTGTTAATTGATTGATTTTCATTCTTCATAAAAATTGAGAATGGGGAAAGAATCCAAATAAACAAATTTCATTCCTCTATTTGGATCAATTACTGATGAAGAACAAAGTTGCATCATGATCGTTGACAAGATCCTTCGATTCTATCCCACACCGGTCATCGATCTTTTGTAACGCCTAACCCCAGTTACCCAGAGCTGGTGAATTATTTTAATACATTGGAATGATTACAAGGAATCAAGTCCCGAAAGACTGATCAGTTTAGCAGTCTTGGAAAATAGATTACATACATGGACGTTACATTACACTTTCTAACATAAAACACAAAAAAATAATCCTTTGAGAATGTCATTGCTCCCTTATCTTAACCCTGCATCTCAAACATAAAACACTTCTTGGGATCCTGGGAAAATAAAACATAATAAAGGAGTTAGCTCAGATGCTCAGTAAGGGTAAATAATTTAGCAGAACCTATAAACTTTTAAGGGAAGATGTGTAATAAAAACAACATCCTTTTTAAACATAATCTTGAACATAATATGTAAAAAATAAATCAAACATCACCATATAAATAAGCACATGGATATTCTACTAGTTGAATAATCACATGTAATAACTAATTTCATAATGAGGGAATGTATAGTACCGGACTTTAATTTCTTTGTCATGACCTTGTGCCAAGACCAATGGGCTAACTGTAACCGGACCCAAACCTGGAGAGCCTCTGTAACCGGACTCCATCCCGAAGAGCCTCTGTAACCGGACTCCAACCTGGAGATCTTCTGTAACCGGACTCCAACCCGGAGAGCCTCTGTAACTAGACTCCAACCCGAAGGGTCTGCTATAACTGGACACCAACCTGGAAGGATTACTTTTACCGGTCCCCAACCCAGTACATACTAGTCCAATACATTCATCATAAGAAAATGTTTAAATATAACATAAAAATTCATATTAAAACTAGCATACGAAATGTCAATAATTTATCAATAAACCATGAATGGTATAAAAATAACACATCCACAGTCAAACATATCACAAAACATTCAATACAATATGGAAGATTTGTATCATAATAAATTAACTTCAAACAAGCTTAAAATCCATTAAAGGATGTTGACATAGATGAAAATGATCAGTAAATTGCTTTGAGAGAAATACCCCTTTTCATGAAATTGTTTAAAATTATCAAAATTTATAAAGGTGGTCATTTAAAAGGGATTTTTGAATCAAAATTCCTCATACCACTTTGAAACTTTTTAAAATAATTATCATTTAAAAACATTCATTTCCATATAAATAAATCCTTAAAATCATTTTGAAAACATTGACATTAATTAAAAGGGTTTAGAAAGATAAATATTTAAAACATTTAAAATGATGATCTACTTAAATAGAACTTACCATAAAACCTTAAAAGATTCCTTTTGAAATCATTTTTATAAAATATGGGTATCTATGATAAATATGTCCCAGAAAATACTTACACATGAATAATCTCGGATAATAATAAGATTGAGGAAATAACCCTTACCTCATTGTAATCAATCGAGTCGTATGAAAAATAGTCAATAACCACCAAATGAATCACAGAATATCATGAATATAAATATAATCATGATAATATATATCAAATGGCAGTACAAAATACACCACATGCAATAAATAAGTGGTGAACAATGGAAATCTCATGGAATTAAAAGTGAGATAAGAAACCTCTTACCTTGCACTTTCCTTTGGTCGAGGGTAAGTTTAAACTTCTTTATAATGAACATTGTATGTTATTAGATTATACCAGGACCATATTCATATTTATTATATCATAAATTATTCATTTTTGAATTTTTACTACCCATTTAATAATGATTTTCATGTTAAATTAACATTTTGGGTAATAATCTCTTTCTTTATCGTACATATTTTAACTTGTTATTCTTGACCGTATCATTTAGGTCGTGATTTAAATAATTCTAGAATATAAACCTTGAATCATATATCATATATATTTAAAATATTAATATTTATAATATATATATATGAAATGGAAAACACCATTTATGGAGACGGTAGGTTGTACGTACACACAAACGATGTTTCTGTTTTCATATCGTATTGAACGGATGTAAGTGAATAAGATATATGTAAGTGCATAAATACAAATATATATATAAATATATATATCTCCAGTATAATTATTAAGTAATATATTACATAATTATTAGTAATATTTTTTTTTAATTGTCGATGAATGGTGAACATGGAAATGAATCTCATCGCGTCGTGGAGACAGTAATACGTACGTACGCACGAGCGACAATATCATTTCATTAAATGTGTGGAATTGGATGGTATAGTAATTTTACAGAGACATTATCATGTTATTTTTATTATTTTTATACATATTACTCATCATTATATCCATCTAAATAAATTAGTGTCGAATAACAAATTACATCACGGCGTGGAGACGGTAAGTCGTCCGTACGCACGCATGGTGACATTATCATTCATAAGATGAATAGAATAATAAATATAGTTGTGACATATTTATACTAACATAAAATTATATAGAAGATACTGGATTTATTATTTTATAATGGAAACAACAAAAGAAAGAGTAAGTGGGAGAATAAGAGAACTTAAAAGAGGGTGGTGAAATCATTACCTCTTCTTCGGGTTCTTCCTTTTGATTTGATCAAAAGGGATCCTTAGGTTGGACTTATGACCAAAGTAAGGCCTCTAGGATGAAGGTAGGATGGTTGGGAGGATATTTTGGTAGGGTTTGGACGATCCAAATGGCTTTGTAGATGTGAATTTGAGAGAAGGGGAAGTGCCCTTTTATAAGAGGGATGAGGGGCACCTTAAGAAAAACTTAAACTATTATTTTATAATAAATTCATTTTCAATTTCTAATGGCTCAAAAATAAATTATTTAAAGGAAAAGGTGGTTATGTGTCGCAAACCACACAACCAATAGGTTTTAGACAGGTTTAGGCCACCATAATAACCTTAACTTTTAGATTTAACTCTTAGTTAAATAGTTTCACATTTATCATGTATCTTTGTATTCTTATATTATATGGTTAATAAACATACTATAAAATGTCAATAGAACCCCAATTGGTTCATTAATGTCATATATATTATTATATAAGTATTTTGGTCGAACCTTAGATATTTAGTAATACTATATTAATTAATAATATAATATTTTTTTTAAAAACTATTTTATGTCAATTTTGACACTATTTGGTATTAGTTTTTTTTTAAATCATAACAGCATGATTACTGCGAAAACAATTTATCTAACCAACCCTAACATGTCATAATAACCTATAAAATTAGTGGAATTTATAAAAAGTCTCAAATTACATTTATTTGTATATTTATAATGTCAATTATTTTAATCTTTCATTAATACTGTAATTACTGCATCATCATTATGTCATAAATAAATTGAATTATTTAATGTCTAAAAATTATAAATAAAATACCATTATGTAGGAAATATCTTTATTTTTCTAATGAATATTTATAGTAGAATTTATCTTACGTATAACCCTATATTAAAAATGTTTTAGTTATTAAACTTTGATTTTAACTCTTTTAACTCTTCTCTGAATTAAATAATAATAAATGTCCTAATCTAATAAAAGTGGACCTAAAGGGTCATATTTTATTCCTAAGGTTGTTTTTGGTCGAATTACACTTATACAATAGAATTGGGACTTGTGTTAGAGTAAGAATATTATCATTTTACCCTTAATTACCCTATTTACTTTTAACCGTGGTAAAAAAAGTAAAAACTTACTATTCACTAAAAAATATTTTCATCTTATTGAACCACATTTTACTTGATGATATCAACCTTGTCTCTCGTATTTTTTAAATTCAACTCACAGAAGTGGTAAAATTAGGTTTTATGTAAATTTTCAAATGCTCCTAGGAGGTGGGTAAAAGGCGGTAAAAAGTTCAATAAAAATTTTATATATCTAAACTTATTATAAAATGACTCTGATGAATTACATTGAACTTATATAGGTATTATGTATCTATTTTTACCTAAAATAAATTTAAATAAAATAAATAATTATTTAAATAAAAAGTCTGTTTTAAACAATAACTCAGTGTTTTTCACTATTCATCAAAATTTGAAAGTTTTTAGAAAAATACCAAAAATTCACCCTAAGATAATTTTGATATTCCGAATTAAAAAATGAAGTCTATTTTATCAAATTAAAAACATAAAAGTTTCATTTATTAATTTAAAATTAATTCCCGTTGTCAAAACCAAAAGGCGTATTTTTAAGAAATAATAACTATCAAAAGATTGACACTTGTTTATGACTAATTTCAATGTGAAATTACTTAGAATGACCAGTATTAGATTAAATGGTAAAAATTTAATCTATTTATACTTCCAAACCATTAAAATGTATAATTTAACACTATAAGTAATTTTTATTAAAAAAGTTGTTTTCATTTGAAATATAGTATTTTTCACTATTCACCCAAATATGAAAGTTATCAGAAAAACACCAAAAAATTATTGAAACTAAATTCTTATGTCACGATTATAAAAGAAGAATTTTATTTTGTCAAATTGAATATATAAAAGTTTCAAATATTGGATTTAAAAAATGGTTCACCATTAAAAAGCGGTAAAAGTGCATTTTTTGAAAGATAGTTCTTTTATCTAAAAAAATGAATTTATTTTCACATTATGTCTAATAAAATCATAATATGGATTCTAAAATTATAAGGATTATATAAAGTTCAAAATTCACTTAATAATATTCATAACCGCTTTTGAACGATTAGTTTTCTAAGTCGTGGTGCGGTTGATTTCGGTATTGCGTGTAGTGCAAGTTATTGAATTACTTTAAAGAAATAACATACTATGAAATCTTGGGGTGTTACATTCTTCCATCCTTCAATAAATTGCGTCCTCAAAATTTGAAATTGTTATTCGAAAATAAAAGGTTGAAAATAGAAAATATCTTTGTGGGAAATCTCATATCAGAAATTGGGTTAATAAAATTTAGTCTTAATAAGAGGAAAAGGGGAATGAAAACGTCACCACCAAATTATGATCTCGATTAGGAGAACATTGGTGGAAATTAGAGACACATAATTGGAGTAAAAATGTAAATATTTATAGGGATTGATTGAGGTTATCATTCACAAACAATTGTAGAATTGAGGGGCTCAAAGCCATCAATCTATGATGATTTAAAATATCATCGGTTGAACAAAACATAATGTATTGGGATAACACATTTTTAGTTCTAAGATCCCTTACCAATAGTTTAAGAATTAATTTCCTCATAGAATAAGTGAAGAAAAAAAATATATATATATATATACTTGACAAGTAGAGTCCCATCATTTAACTAATTTCTACCACAAACTCATCTTTCACCCTAAAAGATAATAGAACTTAAAAAAATATTATATTTATCCTATTCGTATCGGGTTCCAAAAAAATGAATTTATAATTCACCTATCAGACCCTTTAAAAAAGAAACCACATTATACTATCCAGGGACTTCATGTAGTCCAGTGGTAGGTGATAAATCCCAATCGCACTATGGTTGTGGGTTCGATTCTCACAGCTTTGTTCAACGTGATGGGTTGTCACACGGTCTGTGTGTTGTACTTTTTATAAAAATCCAAAAATAACCTTAACAATAGTATCCAATTTCAAAATTAATCCATTACAACCTTTAAACTTGTCCAAAATACTTCTATCCAAACTCATAGTCCAAAATTTATAAGAAAGGTAAACACAATGAAGATCCTTTTTGCCGCGTAATAACATGTGAACACCATCATCATGTATTCTTTTAAAACACTGCAACATACTGAATTACCATAAAACCTTATTGATTACATTCATTCTCCCTTATTCCTTATATAATACTGGATATACTCCTTCTATCCAAAAATATTGTAAACTCCAACAATGATGGAATATACAAATCATTAATCAGTTTTAAGGAAGTCAATAATATCTAATATAATTTATCCAAATCAACCATCTCTTATTCCAAAATCACTAGCTCATTATCAAGATCATATTAAGGATTACCTTTCCTTCAACTATGTATTTTCCAAAAAATTGTAGCTCACTATTAAATCACTATTCTTAGAACCATATAATCTCAAATCCTCAACAAAATAGTACTACAGTACAATCCTTATATACTCTATAATTCTTATAACATGAACATCATTAATACAATACTCAAATGACATAATACATTAATAACAACGTAAAAAATCTAATCATTCATCTTCATATTTGGTAGTATCATAACTTTATTATTATCCAATAGCATCATTTAGGGTATACTCTAATGATTTGGACATTGATTCGCGTAGTGACCCAACTCCTTGTAGATGAAGCATTGTACACATGAAACCTTTTTCTTATCCTTGCAATCATGTACCTAGTGTCCTTTTTCTCTAAACTCATAACAAACTCTCATTCCCTTCAAGAATTTACCAAGGTGATTCTTTCCACAATTATCACATATGGTAAAATCCTTCTTTCCCCTCTTCCCTTTATCCATATTTCTCTCTACCATCCTTTTCTTCTCTGGATTCCGTTCAAAGCCATAGGACTCAGAGAATTCTTTACTAATATTATTAACACATGATACTATTTCTTCATATGTTGAGAATACATGGGATACTATTTCCCTTCTAAATGTTGAATTAATACTATGAAATATATGATCATTCTTACTCTTTGGATCATACGTATTATTAGAGTTCTCATTCCTTCTATTGGGCGCCATTTCTAAAAAATGGCATATACTATGTCAGTTTATGAATCACAATTCATAATTCCAAACTTGTAAAATAGTTAACATAAATTAAACAGTTTATGGATATAATATATAATCATAAAAATGTTTTCTTTGAGGAAATATATACTCATAAACCATTCCTAATGGTTTGTAATGAAAATGAGGATTATCCTAAGCATATCCTTCAGGAGTGTCGTAACCAAGAGTGTAGCAAGGCCTGTTGTTGTGCACCATTTCCCGTTCAAGTCTAGTTCAAATCGGTGTTTTCGGGTTTTACCCCTAGGTACATCTGTGCCAGAGCCGCCTCTACCTGCTCGTATCCAGACAGGGATTTATTGCTTGGAAACTCACAAAATCTCTACATTTCCAAAATTCTAGTAAGTTCTTCTATACTAATCCTCAAATTCTATCTTAGGGTATTGTGCTCTATTCAGAGTTTATCTAAATCTAGTTTCCAATGTTATTTCTAAACTTTCTCTGATACCAACTGTAAGGCCCTTACCCTAGTTACCCAGAGCCGGTGCATTATTTTAATACATTAGAATGATTACAAGGAATCAAGTCCCGAAAGACCGATCAGTTTAGCAGTCTTGGAAAATAGATTACCTACATGGACATTACATTACACTTTCTAACATACAACACAAAAAAAATTAATCCTTTGATAATGTCATTGCTTCTTTAGCTTAACCTTGCATCTCAAACATAAAACATTTATTGGGATCCTAAGAAAATAAAACATAATAAAGGGGTGAGATCAGTTGCTCAGTAAGGGTAAATAATTTAGCAGAAGCTATAAACTTTTAAGGCAAGATGTGTAATAAAAAAACATCTTTTTTAAACATAATCTTGAAAATAATATGGAAAAAATAAATCAAAAATCACCATATAAACAAGAACATGGATATTCTACTAGTTGAATAATCACATGAAATAACTAATTTCATAATGAGGGGATGTATAGTACCGGACTTTAATTTTTGTGTCATGGTCTCGTGCCAAGACCAATGGGTTAACTATAACCGGACCCAAACCCAGAGAGCCTCTGTAACCGGACTCCATCCCAGAGAGCCTCTGTAACCAGACTCCAACCCGGAGAGCCTCTGTAACCGGACTCCAACCCGGAGAGCCTCTGTAACCGGACTCCAACCCGGAGGGTCTGCTATAACTGGACCCCAACCCGGAGGGATTACTTGTACCGGTCCCCAACCTGGTACATACTAGTCCAATACATTCATAATAAGAAAAGATTGAAATATAACATAAACATTCATATTAAAACTAGCATATGAAATGTAAATACTTTATCCATAAACCATGAATGGTATAAAAATAACACATCCACAATCAAATATATCACAAAACATTCAATACAATATGGAATATTTTTATCATAATAAATTAACTTCAAACAAGCTTAAAATCCATTAAAGGACGTTGAAATAGATGAAAGTTATCAGTAAGATGCTTTGAGAGAAATACCCCTTTTTCATGAAATCATTTAAAATTATCAAAATTTATAAAGGTAGTCATTTAAAAGGTATTTTTGAATCAAAATATCTCATACCACTTTGAAATGTTTTAAAATAATTATCATTTCAAAACATTCATGTCCATATAAATAAATCCTTAAAATGATTTTGAAAACATGGACATTAATTAAAAGGGTTTAGAAAGATAAATATTTAAAAATTTTAAAATTATGATCTACTTAAATAGAACCTACCATAAAACCTTAAAATATTCCTTTTGAAATAATTTTTATAAAATATGGGTATCTATAATAAATATTTCCCAGAAAATACTTACACGTGAACAATCTCGGATAATAATGAGATTGAGGAAATAACCCTTACCTCGTTGTAATCAATCGAGTCATATGAAAAATAGTCAATAACCACCAAATTAATCACATAATATAATTAATATAAATATAATCATGATAATATATATCAAATGGCAGTACACAATACACCACAAGCAATAAATAAGTGGTCAACAATGGAAATCTCACAGAATTAAAAGTGAGATAAGAAACCTCTTACCTTGCACATTCCTTTGGTCGAGGATAAGTTTAAACTTTTGTATAATTACCATTGTATGTTATTAGATTATACCAAGACCATATTAATATTTATTATATCATACATGATTCATTTTTGACTTTATACTACCAATTTAATAATGATTTTCATGTTAAATTAACATTTCAGGTAATAATCGCTTTCTTTATCGTATATATTTTAACTTGTTATTCTTGACCGTATCATTTAGGTCCTGATTTAAATACTTCCGGAATATAAACTTTGATTAATATATGATATATATTTAGAATATAAATATTTATAATAGATAGATATATGAAATGAAAAACACCGTTTATGGAGACGGTAGGCCGTACGTACGCATAAACGTTGTTTTTGTTTTCATATCGTATTGAACGGATGTAAGTGAATAAGATATATGTAAGTAAATAAATCCATATATATATATAAATATATATATCTCTATTATCATTATTATTTCATATATTACATACTTATTAGTAATATATATATATTTATAATCTTCGATGAATGGTGAATGTGGAAATGAATCTCATCGCGTCGTGGAGACGGTAATCTGTACGTACGTACGAGCGACATTATCATTTCCTTAAATTTGTGGAATTGGATGGTATATTAATTTTACAGAGACATTATCATGTTATTTTCATTATTTATATACATATTACTCATCATTATATCCATCCAAATAACATAGTGTTTAATAACAAATTACACCACGGCGTGGAGACGGTAAGCCATACGTACGCACGCATGGTGACATGACATTATCATTCATAAGATGGATAGAATAATGAATATAGTTGTGACATATTTATAATAACATCATAGTATATAGAATATACTGGAGTTATTATTTTAGAATGGAAACAACAAAGAAAGAGTAAGTGGAAGAATAAGAGAACTTGAAAGATGATGGTGAAATCATTACCTCTTCTTCGGGTTCTTCCTTTTGATTTGATCAAAAGGGCTCCTTAGGTTGGATTTATGACCAAAGGAAGGCCTCTAGGATGAAGGTAGGATAGTTGGGAGGATATTTTTTCAGGTTTTGGTCGATCCAAATGGATTTGGAGGTGTGAATTTGAGAGAAGGGTAAGTGCCCTTTTATAAGAGGGGTGAGGGGCACCTTAGGAAAAACTTAAACTATTATTTTATAATAAATTCCTTTTCGGTTTCTAATGGCTCCAAAATGAATTATTTAAAGGCTAAGGTGGGGATGGGTCTAAAACCACTCAACCACTCAACCAATATGTTTTAGACAGGTTTAGGTCACCATATTAACCTTAATTTTTATATTTTACTCTTAGTTAAATAGTTTGACATTTACCATGTCTCTTTGTATTCTTATATTATATGGTTAATAAAATTACTATAAAATGCCAATCGAACCCCAATTGGTTCATTAATGTCATATATATTATTATATAAGTCTTTTGGTAGAAACTTATATTTTTAGAACTACTATATCAATTAATAATATAATATTTGTTTTAAAAACTATTTTATGTCAATTTTGACACTATTTGGTATTTTTTTTTGTTAAAATCATAACAGCGTGATTACTTAGAAAAAAATTGATCTAACCAACTCTAACATGTCATAATAACCTACAAAATTAGTGTAATTTATAAAAAGCCTCAAATTACATTTATTTGGATATTTATAATATCAATTATTTTAATCTTTCATTAATACAGTAATTACTGCATCATCATTATGTCATAAATAAATTTAATTATTTAATGTCTAAAAATTATAAATAAAATACCATTATGTAGGAAATATTTTTATATTTATAATTAATATTTATAGTCTAATTTAGCTTATGTATAACCCTATATTAAAAATGTTTTAGTTATTGAACTTTGATTTTAACTCTTTTAAATCTTCCTTAAATTAAATAATAATAAATGTCCTACTCTAATCCAAGTGGACCTAAAGGATAATATTTTATTCCTAAGGTTGGGTTTGGTCGAATTACACTTATCCAATAGAATTAGGACATGTGTTAGTGTAAAAATAATATCATTTTTACCCTTAATTACCCTATTTACTTTTAACCGTGGTAAATAAAAGTAAAAAGTTATTATTCACCAAAAATTATTTTCATCTTATTAAACCGCATTTTACTTAATGATATCAACCGTGTCTCTCGGATTTTTGAAATTCAACTCACAGAAGTGGTAAGATTAGGTTTTATGTAAATTTTCAAATGCTCCTAAGAGGTGGGTAAAATACGGTAAAAAGTTCAATAAAATTTTTATATATCTAAACTTATTATAAAATGACTCTAATGAATTACATTGAAATTATATAGGTATTATGTATCTATTTTGAGATAAAATATATTTAAATAAAATAAATATTTATTTAAATAAAAAGTCAGTTTTAAACAATAACTCAGTGTTTTTCACTATTCATCAAAAATTGAAAGTTTTCATAAAAATACCAAAAACTCACCCTAAGATAATTTTGATATTACGAATTCAAAAATTGAGTCTATTTTATCAAATTCAAAACATAGAATTTTCATTTATTAATGTAAAATTAATTCTCGTTGTCAAAACCAAAAGGCGTATTTTTAAGAAATAATAACTATCAAAAGATTGGCACTTGTTTATGTCTAATTTCAATGTGAAATTACTTACAATGACCAGTATTGGATTAAATGGTAAAAATATAATCTATTTATACTTCCAAACCATTAAAATTTATAATTTAACACTAAATTATTTTGATTAAAAAAGTTGTTTTCAGTTAAAATATAGTATTTTTCACTATTCACTCAAATATGAAAGTTATCAGAAAAACACCAAAAATTTATTGAAACTAAATTGTTATGTCCCGATTCTAAAGAAGAAGTTTATTTTGTCAAATTTAATATATAAAAGTTTCAAATATTGGATTTAAAAAGGGTTCGCCATTAAAAGGCGGTAAAAGTGCATTTTTTGAAAAATATTTCTTTTATCTAAAAAAATGATTTTGTTCTCACATTATGTCTAAGAAACTCGTAATATTTATTCTAAAATTATAAGGATTATATAAAGTTCAAAATTCACTTAATACTATTCATAACCACTTTTGAACGGTTAGTTTGCTAAGTCGTGGTGCGGTTGAACTCGGTGTTGCGTGTAGTGCAAGTTATTGAATTGCTTTGAAGAAATAACATACTATGAAATCTTGGGGTGTTACATATTTGGTTCTATCGTCATCTGTCAATGGAATCTCTTCCAATGGCTCCAATGGATCTCATCAATTCACAGGATTATGTGGCTAACCCTCCCAATTTTCCATAAGTGCATATTTAAATACGAAAATAAGGTTATTGCATCAACAAACAAATAAATATAATTTCTTTAATTATTTTATTAATTTTACATCTATGATGAATTTTCCACAAAAATCTTGCACTAACTAAGTTTATGTCGCACCTAATGTAAACCCCACGTTCTAAATTCAATGGTGCCATCAAATTTATAATTCGGGCCCCTATTTAGAAGTTACTCCACTTTTTGTGGAAAATTGAACGTGTGTGGTATTTAATATATTTAATATATTTTAAACATTTATTATGGGAACACCGGGCCTCATAATTTCACACTGTCCTAGCACCTGATCTCGAAAATAATTCATATAATATCAAAAAATAATACATTGAAAATACTAGTCATTACAGAATCAATAAAAATTCAAAAAAATCATTTCATCAAAATCTTATATGCATCTCATGTTTCCAAACAAAAAATATGCTTTCTATGCAAACCCATTTCCCTTCCATTTGAAAAACCAAATAAAAATAAGTTTAATAATTACAGAAAAATTAAGAGCATTACAATACTTCACATTTATATAAAAATATCCCTTCAAAATCCTCAAACAAATGAGGGGAGGAATCCATTGGAAAATGACATTATTTCATCACTAGAGATGAGAATAAGGTTGTAAGAGATTCCCAAAATCCATAACCATGAAAAACCCCAAATAACATTCATGAAATTTGAAACCCCAAGTCAACATTGTCGTTGAGTGAAAGAAGTGAAATAGGGAAAAACATGGAAAAAGATGAGAAGATGAGTCACTTATTGAGATGATTCTTTCACCTTGGTGATGATTTGATGAATATTTATGGGGGATAAAAAATAAACATTTAAAATGCTACACTGGTGGGGAGCTTATATTTACGGGACTCGACCTTCTCTCAAACTCTTGGGTGGCACCTGAATATATTTTTCACTCAAATCCTAGACAAGTTCAGTATTTCCACACTCACAATGGATGTAAGGATTGTGAGGGAATTGTTTGACAAACTCACAAGAGACAATTGCTTTGGAAGCTCTCAATTGCTCTCAAATTTTGTGTCTTTACAAATGAGATGCCCCTCTATTTATATAGGTTTGAGTGGAATATTAAACAACATTATAGAATATGTACACATCTACACATGATTCTAGAGAAATATATCCTACTAAAATATACACAAAGAATTCTAGAACCCATAGATATCCACAATCTTCTGTAGAGGTCTAGAATGTTCTGCAGTCTTCAAGGCCCAAGGGGTGTTCCATTATACTCCAGAGAATTCTACAATTTTTCGGAACCTGGTAGGGATGAAGAGATTTCTATAGGATTCTAGTGAACCTCATCATTGTACCTCCTCTCCATGTGGAGGGGCATGACATCCACCCCCACCTATCCTGGTGACGTCCTTGGTGCATCTTGATGGTACTCCTCAATTGCCTTTGTAAACTGGCACAAGTTGTCTGTAGGTTCTCAGGTTTCCTTGCACTTTGGTAAGCCCTTCCACTTGATCGGGTACTTCTTGCACTGCAACACTCCACATCTTAGAACATTATGATTGCTGAGTATAAGATTCACCTTCTAATCATATGACTCAACAACCACAGTAGGCGCCCTTGTTGACACCCCTCTACTTGGGTCCTCCATGTCTTCATGATATGGATTCAACATACACACATGGAAGATTGGATGAATATTCAGATTAAGGCAACTCTCAGTGGTATTATACCTCCCCAACTTAGTACACGGCTTCATATGGTCCCTCATACCATCATATCAAGCCCTTGTGCACCCTCTTGAAAGATTTATGTTGCTGAGGCAAGAGTTTCACCATTACCCTATCCCTAGGCTGGAAGCTCACGTCCCTTCACCCCCTGTCGGCCCATTTCTTCATTATCTTGGTGGCTTTGTGCATGTGGGTTCTTGTCAAGTCCTCTTGTTTTTTTAATTCCTTTGTCATTGATTATGCGGCAGTGCTACTTCCTTGGTACATCTCCCCAAGTACCGTTGTGTGAGGAGTGAGGGGTTGTTTTCCAATCACTGCATCAAATAGACTCTTCCCCGTTAACTCACTCCTTTTCAAATTATAGTATAATTGGGCCACATCAAGCAACTTAGCCCAATCATGCTGGTTGGAACTCACAAAGTGCCTCAAGTAGAGCTCCAATAAGGAATTCACCATCTCTATCTACCCATCCGTCTACGGATGAACGGTGGTAGAGTAGTGAAGCTTAGATCCCAATAATCCAAAGAGCATGGTCTACAACTTACCCATGAATCATTCATCTCGATCGCTGATGATGTGGCATGGTATCCCCCAATACTTTACCACATGCTTGAAGAGTAGCCTTGCGGTGAGCTCTACTGTCACATCTGCTGGATTAGGGATAAATGTGGCATACTTTGAAAACTTTTTCATTACCATGATGATACTCCCATACCCTTTAAACTTTGGAAATGCAATAATGAAGTCCATGGTCACTGTCTCCCATAGCCTCTCCACAATGGGTAGTGGCTGCAAAAATCCCTCGAGCTACTGATTGTCCACTTTGTCTTGTTGGCACACAATATCAATCTTCACATAGGACTCCACATTCTCCTTCATCATCAGCCAATAATATTCTCCCTCTAGCAAGGTCTTTATCCTATTCTACCCTAGATGTCCTACCCATCTCGAGTCACGACACTCTTTGATAAGAACCCTTTGTAGGTTCCCCCACTTTGGTACATATATCCTCCTCCTTGTAGTGTAAAGAGTGTCATCATCCTCCCAGAATCTCATTATCTTTCCCTACACCGCAAGGTCCAAGACATTCTTGGTTATAGGATCATGCTCTATGCCTTCCTTGATCCTACCCAATATTCTATCATCCACTCATGATAGGTGGCTAAGCACCATCTTCCTGTTGAGTGCATCGGCCACCACATCGGTTGTCTCAGGCTTGTACTCCAATGAATAATCAAACTCTGCCAAGTGTTCCTGCCATCTTTCCTACTTTGGAATCAACTTCTTCTGGGTTTGGAAGTAGCTCGTGGAAACATTGTCGATCTTAACCAAAAACCTTGACACTACGAGGTAGTGTCTCCATGCCCGAAGACAATATACCAGGTATAAGGCCCCAGCCTTAAACCTTACTTAATATTGAATTAAATGAATAATTCACATTGAGGATCTTTTCAGGTTTAGAGTTTTAGAGAATTAGGATATAATTATTACATCTCAAAAGATTACAAAGTATACACTTCTACTAAGTTTCCATAAAATAAAAACTCGTAAAAAGAAACATGTCTAGTTCCATATTTTAGATAGCATGAATATTCCTTGATCTCATCCTTGACCCTATTCCACATTAAGTCCTGTGAACAACATTTCAAAAACTTGGGGTGAGCATAAAAAGATCAGTAAGGGATACACAAAGAAGGAAAACTGTTAGTTTTTCAAAACAACCAGTAAACCAAGAATACTTTATCAAAGTAATACTTTTCACCTTTATGAAGAAGAAAATACTCTTCATTGAATAAAATATCATTACTTACCCTTTTTTAACCAAAATATTACCATAAAATCCATATAAAGAAAACATAACATATAAAGGTAACTTGGGACATAAACATACTTAAGTGGAATAACCATCTGATCGACTTCCACACATATCACTTAATGGATTAGCCATACGACCGACTTCCATACCCAATTCATTGGAGGTTATAACGTAACCACCCATCCTGGTATTCACGGCACCACCCGTCATATGGTTTATCATGTAACCACCCGTCAAATGTCCAAGTACCATTATAAAATCATAAGACATAAAAAAAAATATAATGGAAAGAAAACATTTCCACACTTTGATCACAATATATCACTTAAATATATTGACATAACAAATCCATTATAAAAACCATTTTCAATACCAAAATACATAAAATAGTATATGGTATTTATTTCATTTTAAAAACATTACGGCTTGTTGAGGAAGCCAAAGACCAAATAATACTCGTGGCGGCGGAAAAGGTCGTTGTCACAGCGTATGTTAAAAAACATTCCTTTTTGTCGTTTAGTAAAATGCTTCGGAAAAAAAGATTATTTTTGTATAAAATTAAAATTCAAAGGGGTTTATACACCATATAAAAGAAAGCCTTGTATTAGAACAAAATATGCCTCAATGAAAGTAGATTGAGACGAAGTCCCTTACCTCATGTACGACGTGACTCGATTTCTCTTTAATATCCTGAATAATAAACTAAAGTTAATTTATACTTTCTTAAGAACCTTTTTCAAGTTTATTATTCCTTTTATATAACTTATATTCATGTTATAAACGTTATGTAATCATTTAATTTCATAAAGTTTGTTTTTTCAATATTTGGTACTTAAGTCAAAAATAGACTTCTTACAATTATATGTTGTTTATGTGGTCAAAGGTTCATTATATCCAGAATGATATTAATGATTTGGATATCATATATATCTTATATATCAAGAATATACATGTATTTATAATAGTACATAACATTTAGAGGTAGGAAATGAAATGCACCGTTCATGGAGACGGTAAGTCGTACATACGCATGAACGCTACTTTCATTTCTATTTCGTATCTAATGGAGTGAAATCATAATTATATAAGTGTATATTATAATTCCATTATAAAATAATATATAATAACATTAACTCCATCCTTTATACGTCCCACATATGGCATTAACGAATCAAATCACTTTGACGGGGAGGTAGTCCGCACTTCCTAAAATGAAATTATTGTGTTTACCCACAATGGAAACCATAAAGGTATGACACAAATGAAAAATACAGAAGTATAAGGAAAACATAAACATAATATATATCATATATAAATATAGTTACATCTTAATGGCCACCATTAAAGGTGTTAAAAGAACATTGAACAATCATCGTTTCGTGAGGCAGAAAATCATAAACCACAGATTCAGTATGTTCTTTAACCATTAGACAAAGGTGTGTGTAGGTGTAGCTCTAATTATTCTCATAACAACATCCTAGTATATTGAAGATACTGTTGTTGTTACAAAATAAAGGAATAAAAAGATTTTATGGGGTTGTAGAATCAAAATAAAATATAAGAACACAAGAGAAGACACTACCTTTAAATTGGGTAACTCTTTTTGATTTGAGCTCAAAGGCTTCCTTGGAAATACTTCTTCCCAAAGTGAGGCTTCTAAGAGTAAGAGAGGGATTTGAAGAGACAAAATGGGTAGGGGTTGGCCGAGCCAAAGGCTTGAGAGGTGTGGGTAAGGTGGTAGAGGTGGGGGCCTTTTATAAGAGGAGAGGAGGGGCACTCTTGGAAAGTTATAAAAGGTTACTTTATTATAAAATGAGTTTCAGTTTTTAAAGATCCCACAATTATATATTTAGAGGATAAAGTGATAAGAGTTCGAAATCCACCCATACAATAGGTTTTTGACAAGTGTAGGTTTTATATTTTACATTATCTTTTCATTTTATATAAATCGTTAAATAATGAGGTAATCACTGCATCATCATGGTGTCATAATTAATTTAATTTATTTAATTTCTAAAAATTATAAAAAAAATATCATGATGTAGGAAATCTTTTTATATTTCTAATGAATATTTATAGTTAAAAATATTACTTGTATAACCCCGTGTAAAAATTGTTTTAGTAAAACAACACATGTTTGTGACATTTTTATTTTAACTTTAAATAAAAATTTATTAATGTCATTTTCCTACCAAAGTGGCTCCATGCGGTCCCCAAGTTGACCCATGGATTGTCTTGGTCGGCCATGACACATCCAATAAGGGCAGGACATGTGTCTAGGTCATTTCATATTATTAAAACATTATTTTTACCTTAAATTACACTAATTACCTCTAATCGCGATTAAAAACTTAAAAGTTACTATTCACCAAAAATTATTTTAATCTCATTGAACCAAATTTTACTTATTAATGACAATCATGTATGTAGGATTTTTAAAATTCAAAACACAGAGGTGGTAAAATATCATTTAAACAAAAAATCAGTTTTTTTAAGTACCACTTAGTGGTTTCACTATTCATCAAAATTTGATTTTTTTCAGAAAAATACCAAAACTTCACCCTAAGCTATATTTGATATTATAAATTCAAAAATGATGTCTATTTTACAAAATTCAAAACATATAAGTTACATTAATTAATTTAATAATTAATTCCTGCTGTCAGAACAAATAGCGTGTTTTTATGAAACAATATATATCAAAAGGTTGACACTAGTTTAAGTCCAATTTCAAAGTGAAATTAATTCCAACGACCACTATTGGATTAAATGGTAAAAATATATTCTAATTTAACTTTAAAACCAATTCAAAAGATAATCTAATCATATAAATAAATTAGATTAAAAATAGGTTTTGAATTAAAATACAACATTTTTCACTATTCATTAAAAAAATGAACTTTATCGGAAAAATACCAAAAATTTACACAAAGTAAATTTTGATGTCCCGATTCTAGAGAAGAGTTTTATTTGGTCCAATAGAATGTATAAGAGTGACCAAAACTATATTTAAAGAGGGTTCTCCATCAAAAGGCGATAGTTCGACCTTTTAGTGAATATTAGAGTATCTATGCCTAAAATTGAATTCTTTTCTTATTTTAAACCTTTATATTTTATTGGATAAATGTAAAAACATTTAAAAAACATATATAATAATATTTTAGTTATTTATATTCATTCCCGCCAATACAACGGCTACGTGTTAACTACCATTTAAAATAATATTATTTTATTACTAGTGTGCAACGTAAGATTTCAAAGAAACTCTTTGTTGCGTATCAAGTACGCTATCGAACATAGCAACCCCTTTAAAGTAAAATTAATATTTAATTCGTAAATATTAATAAATATGAAAATGTTTTATTCTTTATTTACCTGGGATGTTACATCATTCCCCCTTTTTGGGAATTGCTTCCTCGCAATTTTATTCACTTATCAAAATAAGTGAGGGTATTTATCCCTCATAGCATTTTCAGATTCTCATGTTGCCTCTTCAACCATATGGTTTTTTCACAAAACCTTTACCTGGTGAATTACCTTATTCTGCAACACTTGCTCTCTATGGTCAAGAATCTGGATTGGTTGTTCTTCATAAGAGAGATTCTCTTCCAACTGAACTACCTCTAGGCTCAAAACATGAGATGGATCTGGCATATACTTTCTCAACATCGAAACATTAAAAACATTGTGTACTTGAGATAAACTCGGAGGTAAAGCCACTCGGTAAGCAACTGATCCAACTTTCTCTAGAATTTCATATCGTCCAATGAACCTTGGACTCAGCTTTCCTTTCTTACTGAATGCATCACACTTTTCCATGGTGAAACTTTGAGAAAAACATGATCACCTACCTCGAAAGATAGATCCTTCCTCCGGTTATCTGCAAAACTCTTCTGTCTTCTCTGAGCTGTTCTTATGTGTTTCTGAATCAACTGAACTTTTTCTGTCATCTTTTCTACCAATTCTGGTCCCATAAGCTTCCTTTCACCCACTTTATCCCAAAAAGCTGGAGTTCGACACCATTTACCATATAATGCTTCAAACAGATCCATCTGTATACTGGAATGAAAACTGTTATTATATGAAAATTCAACCAAAGAAAGATGTTGGTCCCAACTTCCCTGATAATCCATCGAACAAGCACGTAGCATATCCTCCAAAGTCTGAATTGTTCGTTCTGACTGCCCATCTGATTGAGGATGAAAAGTTGTACTAAAATTTAATTCAGTACCCAACGACTTTTGAAGGCCCTTCCAAAAGTTAGAAGTAAACTTGGGATCATGATCAGATACAATGGATAGGGGAACTCCATGAAACCTGACTATCTCTTTAAGATACAATCTAGAAAGTTGATCTAGAGAGAAAGTATCACGAATGGGAAGGAAATTAGCAGATTTATTCAAGCGATCAACAATAACCCAGATTGCATTATTATCTCGAGATGTCTTCGGTAATCTCACAACAAAGACCATGGATATATTTTCTCATTTCCACTATGGAACTGGTAAAGGCTGAAGCATCCCTTTCGGTAACTTCCTCTCTGCTTTAACCTACTAACAAGTCAAACACTTCACAGGAAAATCAGCAATATCTCTTTTCATTCCATCCCACCTGTAATACTTCCATAGATCTTTGTACATCTTAGTACTTCCAGGATAAACTGAAAACAGGGAACTATGAGCCTCACATAACAACTCATTCTTCAACTGTGAATCACCAGGCACACATAATCTCTTCCCAAACCTCAAAACACAATCATTATCAATATTAAATTCAGGCAACTTACCCTTCTCAACCAGCTCTACCTTTTTCTGCAACCCGTTGTCTTTCTTCTACGCTTTCTTAATTCTGTCTGATAGAGATGATCTCACTAATACCTGAAACAAAACAGAAGAACTTCCTACACCAACAAATTCTATTCCAAAGTTCATCAAATTAAAAACCAAAGGATCTCGTTCCAAACGTAGCTTGGTTAATGAAGCATTACTTTTTTGACTCAAAGCATCAGCCACTTTATTTTCTTTTCCCAAATGGTAATGAATTGTACAATCATAATCCTTGATTAATTCTAGCCATCTCCTCTGTATCATGTTCAATTATTTTTGAGTGAATATATACTTTAAACTTTTCTTATCAGTATATATTTCACACTTTACGCCATAAAAATGAAGCCTCCAAATTTTTAGAGTAAAAAAAACAACAGTTAATTCCAAGTCATGTGTAGGGTAATTTACCTCATGAGTTTTCAACTGACGTGAAGCATATGCAATTACCTGATCATTCTGCATAAGGACACAACCAAGTACCTTAAACGAAGCATCACTGTATATAAAAAACTCACCATTCCTGGAAGGAAGTGCCAAAACTGGAGCATTCACCAATTTCTTTTCAACTCCTAAAAACAATCATCACATTATTTTGTCCAGATAAACTTAACACCCTTCTGAGTTAGCTTAGTCATTGGACTAGATAACCGTGAAAAATTTTCAACAAACCTTTGGTAGTAACCTACCAAACCAAGAAAACTACAGATCTCGGTTACATTTGTGGGTCTTGGCCATTCTTCAACAACTTTCGTTTTAGCAGGATCAACAGTTATGCCATTTTTTGAAACAATGTGACCAAGGAAAGAAATTTTTTGTAACCAAAACTCACACTTGCTGAATTTTCCATATAGTTTCTTTTCTTTTAAGGTTTGAAACATAACCCTTAAATGACTCTCATGCTCCTCTTTACTTTTAGAAAACACCAAAATATCATCAACGAAAAAAACCACAACCTTATCCAAGAACTCATGGAAAATTCTATTCATAAGGTCCATGAATACAGCAGGTGCATTGGTTAACCCAAAAGGCATAACTACAAATTAATAATGGCCATATCTAGTACGAAACACAGTCTTCGGAACGTCTGCTTCTTTTATTTCAACTGATGGTACCCCGACCTCAAGTCAATCTTCAAAAAATACTGAGCTCCCTGGAGCTGATCAAACAAATCATCGATATGAGGAAAATGATAATTGTTCTTAACAGTGTTATTATTCAAGGCTCTATAATCAATGAAAAGTCTCATTTAACCATATTTCTTTTTAACAAACAATACAGGATCACCCCATGGTGATGTGTTAGGTCGAATGAAACCTTTATCTAATAACTCCTGCAATTACTTCTTTAACTCTAAAAGTTAAACTTGAGCCATTCGGTAAAGGGGTTTTGAAATTGTCCTAGAATCAGGAACTAAGTCAACAGTAAATTCAACTTCCCGATCATGAATAATACCAGGCAACTCATCAGGAAAAACATCAAGATACTCATTTACCACTGGCACATCGTTAATCTGAACAGTTCCTTTATTTTCTACAATATGTGCAAGATAACATTCATTTCCATCTTTTACTAGTTTCTCAACTTCCTGATATGTTATCAAAAGAAAGGGTTCATTCTTGTACACAAACTGAAAATCCTTCTAAAAAGAAACCATTTTAGCTCTGTATTTAATCTTATCATGATAAACAAAAAGCCAATCCATGCCCAAAATAACATCAAACTCTACTAGAGGCAAAACAATAAGGTTTTCATGTAGATTCTTTCCGTACACAAGGATAGGAAGGTTCTTATAATTTCTTTTTGTCTCAATCTTTCCTCCGGGTGTTTTTACCATAAGTTCAGAATTCATATCTTGATATGGAATTCCAAATTTACTAGAAAACTTCTCAGAAATGAAAGATTGTGTAGACCCTGAATCAAACAACACATTGGCATAATCTGAACAAACAAACAGTGTATCTGATACAAATTCATTCGATGGCCCAACATCTTCTCAATTAGTTGCAAAGGATTTCACCACCCCTTTCTACTTGTAGTCTAGCTGCTTTCCCCTAGTTGAGTTCTTAGTTAGACACTCATTTGCATAATGACCCATTTCATTACACTTAAAACATATTACTACTGGCTTTTCATTGCCTGCTTGATCATCTTTCGTACAGTTGCGAGCAATATAACCCGACTTACCACACCGAAATCACTTTCCAGACTTGGATAAACATTCTCCAGGATGCATTTTACCACACTTATCACAGGATGGATATTTGGTTTTCTTACCTCCTTGTTTCTTTGATGAATTCTTCCCTTTTGCCTCCCAACTGGACCTCTTATTCTGTTGTTTGTCAAAGAACACCTGATCATCGGCAAACTCCATTTCCACCTTCTCCGCACATCGAACAAGTTTTTCATAACTTTTGAACTCATGAGAAGCTAAAGCCCTTCGATACTTTGGCTTTAACCCTGAGTAAAAATGGTTAATTTTACTATCAAGATCTTGTATAAAGTTTGGAGCATACCTTGTCAGTCGAGTGAACTTTAATTCATAAGCAGCCACTGAGTCATCCTCCTGCCTCAATTCTAGGAATTGTTTTTCCATCCTAAGACGAACCACCTTAGGAAAATATTTATCAAGAAACATACCTTTGAATTCATCCCAGTGAATATCATCAATCTCATCACTATCCCTGATATTTTTCATCAGCGACCACCACTGATCAACTTCACCTTCAAAACGGTAAATAGCAAGACTAACCTTTTGATGTTCTGAACACCCCATGATATCAAAAAACTTCTCCAGTGCTTTAATCCACCCTTCAGCTAGCACAGGGTCAGATAATCCTCTGAATGATGGGGGATGTTGCCTCATGAAATGTTCCACCACTGACATGTTCCTTTGTGGTTGATCTGGCTGATCTCGTGCATGGATACCACCACCATTTATAGCCAGAGTCAATTGTGACATCACTACAACATACTGTTCAGTTCCAATTCTGACCATCTCAGGTTGCTGATTAGGAAGGTTGTCTTCCTCCTGATGTCGTCCCAACATAGCTGTCTTGTTTCCTATGCGGAAAACCATTCTGAACACAGAAATATCTTAGGCGAAGCAAGATGGTAATCTTTAAATGCTATATCATTTCAATCATACCATAAATTAATTTATAATTTAACAATTTTCTAACTCCTAAAGTTGTCTAAACCGACCTTTGATACCAACTATAAGGCCCCGGCCTTAAACCTTACTTAATATTGAATTAAATGAATAATTCACATTGAGGATCTTTTCAGTTTTAGAGTTTTAGAGAATTAAGACATAACTATTACATCTCAAAAGATTACAAAGTAGACACTTCTACTAAGTTTCCATAAAATAAAAACTCGTAAAAAGAAACATGTCTAGTTCCATGTTTTAGATAACATGACTATTACTTGATTCCAACCTTGACCCTATTCCACATTAAGTCCTGTGAACAACATTTCAAAAACTTGGGGTGAGCATAAAAAGCTCAGTAAGGGATACACAAAGAAGGAAAACTGTTAGTTTTTCAAAACAACCAGTAAACCAAGAATACTTTATCAAAGTAATAATTTTCACCGTTATGAAGAATAAAATACTCTTTATTGAATAAAAGATCATTACTTACCCTTTTGTAACCAAAATATTACCATAAACCCATATAAATAACACATAACATATAAAGGTAACTTGGGACATAAACATACTTAAGTGGAATAACCATCTGGTCGACTTCGACACATATCACTTAATGGAATAGTCATACGGCCGACTTCCATACCCAATGCATTGGAGGTTATAATGTAACCACCCATCCTGGTATTCATGGCACCACCCGTCATATGGTTTATTACGTAACCACCCGTTAAATGTCCAAGTACCATTATAAAATTATTAGACATAAAACAAATATAATGGAAAGAAAAAATTTCCACACTTTGATCACAAAATATCACTTAAATATATTGACATAACAAATCCATTATAAAAACCATTTTCAATACCAAAATACATAAAAGAGTATATGGTATTTATTTCATTTTAAAAACATTACAGCTTGTTGAGGAAGACAAAGACCAAATAATACTCACGGCGGCGGAAAAGGTCGTTGTCACTGCGTACGTTAAAAGAAACATTCCTTTTTTTCGTTTAGTAAAACGCTTCGTAGAAAAATATTCCTTTTGTATAAAATTAAAATTCAATGGGGTTTATACACTGTATAAAAGAAATCCTTGTACTAGAACAAAATATTCCTCAATCAAAGGAGATTGAGACGAAGTCCCTTACCTCGTGTCCGACGTGACTCGATTGGTCTTTAATCTCCTGAATAATAAACTAAAGTTAATTTCTACTTGCTTAAGAATCTTTTTCAATTTTATTATTCCTCTTATATAACTTATTTCCATGTTATAAACATTATGTAATCATTTGATTTCATAAAGTTTGTTTTGTCGATATTTGGTACTTAAGTCAAAAATGGACTTCTTACAATTACATGTTGTTTATGTGGTCAAAGGTTCATTATATACAGAATTATATTCATGATTTGGATATCATATTTATCATATATATCCAGCATATACTTGTATTTATAATAGTACATAACATTTAGAGGTAAGAAATGAAATGAACCATTCATGAAGACAGTAAGTCGTACGTACGCATTAACGCTACTTTCATTTCTATTTCGTATTTAATGGAGTGAAATAATAATGATATAAGGGTATATTATAATTCCAGTATAACATCATATATAATAACATTAATTCCATCCTTTATACGCCTCACATATGGCATTAACGAATCAAATCACTTTGAGGGGCGGTAGTCCGCACTTCCTAAAATGAAATTATCGTGTTTACCCACAACGGAAACCATAAAGGTATGCCACAAATGAAAAATACAGAAGCATAAGAAAAACATAAACATAATATATATCATATATAAATTCTGTTACATCTTAATGGCCACCATGAAAGGTGTTAAAAGAATATTGAACAATCATCCTTTCGTGAGGTAGAAAATCGCCAACCACAGAAACAGTATGTTCTTTAACCATTAGACAAAGGTGTGTGTGGGTGTAGCTCTAATCCTTCCCATAAAAACATACTAGTATATTTAAAATACTGGTGTTGTTACAAAATAAAGGAATAAAAAGAGTTTAGGGGGTTGGAGAAGCAAAATAAAACATAAGAACACAAGAGAAGACACTACCTTTAAATCGGGTAACTCTTTTTGATTTGAGCTCAAAGGCTTCCTTGGAAAGACTTCTGCCCAAAGTGAGGATTCTAGGAGTAAGAGAGGGATGTGGAGAGATAAAATGGGTAGGGTTTGGCCGAGCCAAATTCTTGAGAGGTGTGGGTATGGTGGTAGAGGTGGGGGTCTTTTATAAGAGGAGAGGAGGGGCACTCTTGGAAAGTTATAAAAGGTTACTTTATTATAAAATGAGTTTCGGTTTTTAATGGTCCCACAATTATATATTTCAAGGATAAGGTGATAAGAGTTCTAAATACACTCATCCAATAGGTTTTTGACAAGCGTAGGTCTTATATTTTACATTACCTTTTCATTTTATTTAAATCGTTAAATAATGAGGTAATCACTGCATCATCATGGTGTCATAAATAATTTAATTTATTTAATGTCTAAAAATTATTAAAAAAAATATCATGATGTAGGAAATCTTTTTAGATTTCTAATGAATATTTATAGTCAAAAATATGAGTTGTATAATTCCATGTAAAAATTGTTTTAGTAAAATAACACATGTTTGTGACATTTTTATTTTAACTTTAAATAAAAAGTTATTAATGTCATTTTCCTACCAAAGTGGCTCCATGGGATCCCCAAGTTGACTCATGGATTGTCTTGGTCGGCCATGACACATCCAATAAGGGTATGACATGTGTCTAGGTCATTTCATATTATTAAAACATTATTTTTACCTTAAATTACCCTAATTACCTCTAATCGCGATTAAAAACTTAAAAGTTACTATTCACCAAAAATTATTTTAATCTCATTGAACCACAATTTTCTTCTTAATGAAAACCATGTATGTCGGATTTTTGAAATTCAAAACACAGAGGTGGTAAAATTTCATTTAAATGAAAAATCAGTTTTTTTAAATACCACTTAGTGGTTTCACTATTCATCAAAAATTGAAGTTTTTCAGAAAAATACCAAAACTTCACCCTAAGCTATATTTGATATTCCGAATTCAAAAATGATGTCTATTTTACAAAATTCAAAACATATAAGTTACATTAATTAATTTAATAATTAATTCACGCTGTCAGAACAAATAGTGTGTTTTTATGAAACAATATATATCAAAAGGTTGACACTAGTTTAAGTCCAATTTCAAAGTGAAATTAATTCCAATGACCACTATTGGATTAAATGGTAAAAATATATTCTAATTTCACTTTAAAACCAATTCAAAAGATAATCTAATCATATAAATAAATTATATTAAAAAGAGGTTTTGAATTAAAATACAACATTTTTCACTATTCATTAAAAAAATGAACTTTATAGGAAAAATACCAAAAATTTACACAAAGTAAATTTTGATGTCCCGATTCTAAAGAAGAGTTTTATTTGGTCCAATAGAATGTATAAGAGTGATCAAAACTATATTTAAAGAGGGTTCACCATCAAAAGGTGATAGTTCGACCTTTAAGTGAATATTAGAGTTTCTATGCCTAAAATTGAATTCTTTTCTTATTTTAAGCCTTTATCTTTTATTGGATAAATGTAAAAACATTTAAAAACATATATAATCATATTTTAGTTATTTCTATTCATTTCTGTCAATACAACGGCTACGTGTTAACTACCATTTAAAATAATATTATTTTATTACTAGTGTGCAACGTAAGATTTCAAAGAAACTCTTTGTTGCGTATCGGGTACGCTATCGAACATAGAAACCCCTTTAAAGTAAAATTAATATTTAATTCGTAAATATTAATAAATATGAAAAAAAATTATTCTTTATTTACGTGGGATGTTACATCCTTCCCCTCTTTTGGGAATTGCGTCCTCGCAATTTTATTCACTTATCAAAATAAGTGGGGGTATTTATCCTTCAAAGCATTTTCAGATTCTAATGTTGCCTCTTCAACCATATGGTTTTTCCACAAAACCTTTACCAGGTAAATTACCTTATTCCGCAACACTTGCTCTCTATGGTCAAGAATCTGAACTGGTTGTTCTTCATAAGAGAGATTCTCTTCCAACTGAACTACCTCTAGGCTCAAAACATGAGATGGATCTGGAATATACTTTCTCAACATAGAAACATGAAAAACATTATGTACCTGAGATAAACTCGGAGGTAAAGCCACTCGGTAAGAAACTGATCCAACTTTCTCTAGAATTTCATATGGTCCAATGAACCTTGAACTCAGCTTTCCTTTCTTACCGAATCGCATCACACTTTTCCATGGTGAAACTTTGAGAAAAACATGATCACCTACCTTGAAAGATAGATCCTTCCTCCGGTTATCCACATAACACTTCTGCCTGCTCTGAGCTGTTCTCATGTGTTTCGGAATCAACTGAACTTTTTCTGCCATCTATTCTACCAATTCTGGTCTCATTAGCTTCCTTTCACCCACTTCATCCGAAAAAGCTGGAGTTCGACACCGTTTACCATATAATGCTTCAAATAGTTCCATCTGTATACTGGAATAAAAACTGCTATTATATGAAAATTCAACCAAAGAAAGATGTTGGTCCCAACTTCCCTGATAATCCATCGAACAAGCAAGTAGCATATCCTCCAAAGTCTGAATTGTTTGTTCTGACTTCCCATCTAATTGAGGATGAAAAGTTGTACTAAAATTTAATTCAGTACCCAACGACTTCTGAAGGCCCTTCCAAAAGTTAGAAGTAAACCTGGGATCATGATCAGATACAATGGATAGGGGAACTCCATGCAACCTGACTATCTCTTTAAGATACAATCGAGAAAGTTGATCTAGAGAGAAAGTATCTCAAATAGGAAGGAAATGAGAAGATTTATTCAAGCGATCAACAATAACCCAGATTGCATTATTACCTCGAGATGTCTTCGGTAATCCCACAACAAAGTCCATGGATATATTTTCTCATTTCCACTATGGCACTGGTAAAGGCTGAAGCATCCCTTTCGGTAACTGCCGCTCTGCTTTAACCTGCTGACAAATCAAACACTTCACAGGAAAATCAGCAATATCTCTTTTCATTCCATCACACTAGTAATACTTCCGCACATCTCTGTACATCTTAGTACTGCCAGGATAAACTCAAAACAGGGAAATATGAGCCTCACATAACAACTCATTCTTCAACTGTGAATCACCAGGCACACATAATCTCTTCCCAAACCTCAAAACACAATCATTATCAATATTAAATTCAGGCAACTTACCCTTTTGAACCAGATCTACCTTTTTCTGCAACCCACTGCCTTTCTTCTGCGCTTGCTTAATTCTGTCTGATAGAGATGATCTCACTGATACCTGAAACAAAACAGAAGAACTTCCTGCACCAACAACTTCTATGCCAAAGTTCATCAAATTAAAAACCAAAGGATATCGTTCCAAACGTAGCATGGTTAATGAAACATTAATTTTTCGACTCAAAGCATCAGCCACTTTATTTGCATTTCCCAGATAGTAATGAATTGTATAATCATAATCCTTGATTAATTCTAGCCATCTCCTCAGTCTCATGTTCAATTATTTCTGAGTGAATATATACTTTAAACTTTTGTGATCAGTATATATTTCACACTTTACTCCATACAAATGATGCCTCCAAATTTTTAGAGCAAAAACAACAGCATCTAATTCCAAGTCATGTGTAGGGTAATTTACCTCATGAGTTTTCAACTGATATGAAGCATATGCAATTACCTAATCATTCTGCATAAGAACACAACCAAGTCCCTTCAATGAAGCATCACTGTATATAACAAACTCACCATTCCTAGAAGGAAGTGCCAAAACTGGAGCATTCACCAATCTTCTTTTCAACTCCTAAAAACAATCATCACATTCTTTTTGTCCAGATAAACTTAACACCCTTCCGAGTTAGCTTAGTCATTGGACTAGATAACCGTGAAAAATTTTCAACAAACCTTCGTTAGTAACCTTCCAAACCAAGAAAACTACAGATCTCGTTTACATTTGTGGGTCTTGGCCATTATTCAACAACTTTTGTTTTAGCAGGATCAACAGTTATGTCATTTTTTGAAATAATGTGACCAAGGAAAGAAAATTGTTGTAACTAAAACTCAGACTTACTAAATTTTCCATATAGTTTCTTTTCTTTTAAGGTTTGCAACATAACCCTTAAATGACTTTCATGCTCCTATTTACTTTTAGAAAACACCAAAATATCATCAATGAAAACAACCACAAACTTATCCAAGAACTCATGGAAAATTCTATTCATAAGGTCCATGAATACAGTTGGTGCATTGGTTAACCCAAAAGGCATAACTACAAATTCATAATGGCCATATCTAGTATAAAACGCAGTCTTCAGAACGTCTGATTCTTTTACTTTCAACTGATGGTACCCCGACCTCAAGTCAATCTTCGAAAAATACTGAGCTCCCTGGAGCTGATCAAAAAAATCATCGATATGAGGAAAAGGATACTTGTTCTTAACAGTGATATTATTCAAGGCTCTATAATCAATGCAAAGTCTCATTGAACCATCTTTATTTTTAACAAACAAGACAAGAGCACCCCATGGTGATGTGCTAGGTCGAATGAAACATTTATCTAATAACTCCTGAAATTGCTTCTTTAACTCTAAAAGTTCAACTTGGTCCATTTGGTAAGGGAGTTTTGAAATTGGATTAGAATCATGAACTAATTCAACAGTAAATTCAAATTCCCGATCATGAATAATACCAGGAAACTCATCAGGAAAAACATCAAGATACTCATTTACCAATGGCACATCATTAATCTGAACAGTCCCTTTATTTTCTACAATATGTGCAAGATAACATTCATTTCCATCTTTTACTAGTTTCTCAACTTCCTGATATGTTATCAAAAGAAAGGGTTCATTCTTGTACACAAACTTAAAATCCTTCTGAAAAGAAACCATTTTAGCTCTGCAGTCAATCTTAGCATGATAAACAAAAATCAAATCCATGCCCAAACTAACATCAAACTCTACTAGAGGAAAAACAATAAGGTTTGCAGGTAGATTCTTTCCGCACACAAGGATAGTAAGGTTCTTATAATTTCTTTTTGTCTCAACGTTCCCTCCGGGTGTTTTTACCATAAGTTCAGGATTCATATCTTGAAATGGAATTACCAATTTACTAGAAAACTTCTCAGAAATGAAAGAATGTGTAGACCCTGGATCAAACAACACATTGGCAAAATCTGAACAAACAAACAGTGTACCTGATACTACTTCATTCGATGGCCCAACATCTGCTGAAGTAGTTGCAAATGATTTCACCACCCCTTTCTTCTTGTAGTCTGGCTACTTTCCCCCAGTTGAGTTCTTCGTTAGACACTCATTTCCATAATGACCCATTTCATTACACTTAAAATATCTTACTACTGGCTTTTTATTGCCTGCTTGATCATCTTCCTTATAGTTGCGAGCAATATGAACCGACTTACCACACCGAAAGCACTTTCCAGACTTACATAAACATTCTCCCGGATGCATTTTACCACACTTATCACAAGATGGATATTTGGTTTTCTTACCTCCTTGTTTCTTTGATGAATTCTTTCACTTTGCCCGCCAACTGGACCTCTTATTCTGTTATTTTTCAAAGAACACATGATCATTGGAAAACTCCATTTCCACATTCTCGGCACATCGAACAAGTTTTTCATGACTTTTGAACTCACAATAAGCTAAATCCCTTAGATAATTTGGCTTTAACCCTGAGTAAAAATGGTTAATTTTACTATCAAAATCTCTTATGAAGTTTGGAGCATACCTTGCGAGTCGAGTGAACTTTGCTTCATAAGCAGCCACTGAGTCATCCTCCTGCCTCAATTCTAGGAATTGTTTTTCCATCCTAAGACGAACCACCTTAGGAAAATATTTCTCAAGAAACATACCTTTGAATTATTCTCAGTGAAGATCATCAATCTCATCACTATCCCTGATATTTTTCATCATTGACCACCACGGATCTGCTTCACCTTCAAAACGGTAAACAGCAAGACTAACCTTTTGATGTTCTGAACACCCCATGATATCAAAAAACTTCTCCAGTGCTTTAATCCACCATTCAGCTAGCACATGGTCAGATGATCCTCTGAATTATGGGGGATGTTGCCTCATGAAATGTTCCACCACTAACATGTTCCTATGTGGTTGATCTGGCTGATCTCGTGCATGGATACAACCACCATTTATAGCCAGATTCAACTGTTCCATCACTGCAACAAACTGTTCAATTCCAATTCCGACCATCTCAGGTTGCTGATTTGGAAGGTTGTCTTCCTCCTGATGTCGTCCCAACATAGCTGACTTGTTTCCTCTGCGGAAAACCATTCTGAACATAGAAATATCTTAGGCTAAGTAACATGGTAATCTTTAAATGCTATATCATTTCAATCATACCATAAATTAATTTATAATTTAACAATTTTCTAACTCCTAAATTTGTCTAAACCGACCATTGATACCAACTATAAGGCCCCGGCCTTAAACCTTACTTAATATTGAATTAAATGAATAATTCACATTGAGGATCTTTTCAGGTTTAGAGTTTTAGATAATTAGGACATAACTATTACATCTCAAAAGATTACAAAGTAGAAACTTCTACTAAGTTTCCATAAAATAAAAACTCGTAAAAATAAACATGTCTAGTTCCATTTTTTAGATAGCATGACTATTCCTTGATCTCATTCTTGACCTTATTCCACATTAAGTCCAGTGAACAACATTTCAAAAACTTGGGGTGAGCATAAAAATCTCAGTAAGGGATACACAAAGGAGGAAAACTGTTAGTTTTTCAAAACAACCAGTAAACCAAGAATACTTTATCAAAGTAATACTTTTCACCTTTATGAAGAAAAAAATACTCTTCATTGAATAAAAGATCATTACTTACCCTTTTTTAACCAAAATATTACCATAAAACCCATATAAAGAGCACATAACATATAAAGGTAACTTGGGACATAAACATACTTAAGTGGAATAACCATCTGGTCGACTTCCACCAATACCACTTAATGGAATAGCCATACGGCCGACTTCCATACCCAATGCATTGGTGTTTATAACGTAACCACTCGTCCTGGTATTCACGGCACCACCCGTTATATGGTTTATCACGTAACCACCCGTCAAATGTCCAAGTACCATTATAAAATCATAAGACATAAAAAAAATATAATGGAAAGAAAACATTTCCACACTTTGATCACAATATATCACTTAAATATATTGAAATAACAAATCCATTATAAAAACCATTTTCAATACCAAAATACATAAAAGAGTATATGGTATTTATTTCATTTTAAAAACATTATGGCTTGTTGAGGAAGTCAAAGACCAAATAATACTCACGGCGGCGGAAAAGGTCGTTGTCACCGCGTACGTTAAAAGAAACATTCCTTTTTGTCGTTTAGTAAAACGCTTCGTAAAAAATATTTCTTTTGTATAAAATTAAAATTTAAAGGGGTTTATACACCGTATAAAAGAAAGCTTTGTATTAGAACAAAATATGCCTCAATGAAAGGAGATTGAGATGAAGTCCCTTACCTCGTGTCCGACGTGAGTTGATTGCTCTTTAATCTCCTAAATAATAAAATAAAGTTAATTTCTACTTGCTTAAGAACTTTTTTCAACTTTATTATTCCTTTTATATAACTTATTTCCATGTTATAAACGTTATGTAATCATTTAATTTCATAAATTTCATTTTGTCGATATTTGGTACTTAAGTCAAAAATGGACTTATTACAATTACATGTTGTTTATGTGGTCAAAGGTTCATTATATACAGAATGATATTCATGATTTGGATATCATATTTATCATATATATCCATCATATACATGTATTTATAATAGTACATAACATTTAGAGGAAATGAAATGCACCGTTCATGGAGACGGTAAGTCGTACGTACGCATTAACGCTACTTTCATTTCTATTTCGTATTTAATGGAGTGAAATCATAATGATATAAGGGTATATTATAATTCCAGTATAACATCATATATAATAACATTAACACCATCCTTTATACATCCCACATATGTCATTAACGAATCAAATCACTTTGAGGGGTGGTAGTCCGTACTTCCTAAAATGAAATTATCGTGTTTACCCATAATGGAAACCATAAAGGTATGCCACAAATGAAAAATACAGAAGCATAAGGAAAACATAAACATAATATATATCATATATAAATAGAGTTACATCTTAATGGCCACCATGAAATGTGTTAAAAAAATATTGAACAATCATCATTTCGTGAGGCAGAAAATCGCCAACCACATAAACAGTATGTTATTTAACCATTAGAAGAAGGTGTGTGTAGGTGTAGATCTAATACTTCTCATAAAAACATCCTAGTATATTGAATCTACTTGTGTTGTTGCAAAATAAAGGAATAAAAATAGTTTAGGGGGTTGGAGAACCAAAATAAAACATAAGAACACAAGAGAAGACACTACCTTTAAATCGAGTAACTCTTTTTGATTTGAGCTCAAAGGCTTCCTTGAAAAGACTTCTGCCCAAAGTGATGCTTCTAAGAGTAAGAGAGGGATGTGGAGAGACAAAATGGGCCGTTTTTTTCTGAGCCAAAGGCCTGAGAGGTTTGGGTAAGGTGGTAGAGTTGGGGGCCTTTTATAAGAGGAGAGGAGGGGCACTCTTTGAAAGTTATAAAAGGTTACTTTATTATAAAATGAGTTTCGGTTTTTAAAGGTCCCAAAATTATATATTTAGAGGATAAGGTGATAAGAGTTTGAAATCCACCCATACAATAGGTTTTTGACAAGTGTAGGTCGTAGATTTTACATTATCTTTTCATTTTATTTAAATCGTTACATAATGAGGTAATCACTACATCATCATGGTGTCATAAATAATTTAATTTATTTAATGTCTAAAAATTATAAAAAAAATATCATGATGTAGGAAATATTTTTAGATTTATAGTGAATATTTATAGTCAAAAATATGACTTGTATAACCCCGTGTAAAAATTGTTTTAGTAAAACAACACATGTTTGTGACATTTTTATTTTAACTTTAAATAAAAAGTTATTAATGTCATTTTCCTACCAAAGTGGCTTCATGGGGTTCCCAAGTTGACCCATGGATTTTTTTGGTCGGCCATGACACATCCAATAAGGGTAGGACATGTTTCTAGGTCATTTCATATTATTAAAACATTATTTTTACCTTAAATTACACTAATTACCTCTAATTACGATTAAAAACTTAAAAGTTACTATTCACCAAAAATTATTTTAATCCCATTGAACCACATTTTAATTCTTAATGAAAACCATGTATGTCGGATTTTTGAAATTCAAAACACAGAGGTGGTAAAATTTCATTTAAACGAAAAATCAGTTTTTTTAAGTACCGTTAGTGGTTTCACTATTCATCAAAAATTGAAGTTTTTCAGAAAAATACCAAAACTTCACTCTAAGCTATATTTGATATTCCAAATTCAAAAATGATGTCTATTTTACAAAATTCAAAACATATAAGTTACATTAATTAATTTAATAATTAATTCTAGTTGTCAGAACAAATAGCGTGTTTTTATGAAACAATATATATCAAAAGGTTGACACTAGTTTAAGTCCAATTTCAAAGTGAAATTAATTCCAACGACCACTATTGGATTAAATGGTAAAAATATATTCTAATTTCACTTTAAAATCAATTCAAAAGATAATATAATCATATAAATAAATTAGATTAAAAAGAGGTTTTGAATTAAAATACAACATTTTTCACTATTCATTAAAAAAATGAACTTTATCGGAAAAATACCAAAAAATTACACAAAGTAAATTTTTATGTCCCGATTCTAAATAAGATTTTTATTTGGTCTAATATAATGTATAAGAGTTACCAAAACTATATTTAAATAGGGTTCGCCATCAAAAGGTGATAGTTCGACCTTTTAGTGAATATTAGAGTATCTATACCTGAAATTGAATTCTTTTCTTATTTTAAGCCTTTATCTTTTATTGGATAAATGTAAAAACATTTAAAAAACATATATAATCATATTTTAGTTATTTCTATTCATTCCCGCCAATACAACGGCTACGTGTTAACTACCATTTAAAATAATATTATTTTATTACTAGTGTGCAACGTAAGATTTCAAAGAAACTCTTTGTTGTGTATCGGGTACGCTATCGAACATAGAAACCCCTTTAAAGTAAAATTAATATTTAATTTGTAAATATTAATAAATATGAAAATGTTTTATTCTTTATTTACCTGGGATGTTACACCAGGACTATTATCTCTTTCTCTTGCACTGTGTACCTCATATCGGTGTCATTCAACTTCTAGCTCTCAAATGCTATGGGATGTCTTTCCTGCATGATCACACCTCCAATAGAAAAGTCTAATTCATCGGTGTGTACCTCATAAGGCTTGGATGGGTCATCCAATATTAAGATTGGTTTCTCAATGACTGTCTTCTGTAATCCCTCAAATTCCTCCTCATATTTTTCATCCCACTCCCATGGCTTGTTCTTCTTTATCAAGTCGATGATGGAGTTGCCTTCTTCAAGTCTTCACGAATGAAACATCGATAATAGTTCCCCAACCTAAGGAAATATCTCAACTATGGAACCTTGGTTGGCCTATCCCATTTATCTATAGGATGGATCTTCTCATGATACATCATAAGATTTCCCCCTCTGATCTTGTGCCCCAAGAAGAGAATTTCATCCCTCATAAAGGAACACTTCCCCTTCTTTACATATAACTTGTTCCCCTCAATACCTTGAACACAGTTTGTAAGTGTTCTACATGATCAGTCATTTTCTCACTATATAAAACAATGTCATCCAAATAGACCACCACGAACATGTCCAAGTATTGATAAAAGGCTTTGTTCATCAAGGTGAAAAATGTAGTTGGGGTGTTATTCAACCCAAATGGAATAACAAGGAACTCATAGGATTTGTACCTTGTCATGCATGTGGTCTTCAACACATCCTACATGGAAATGTGGACTTGATAGTATCCCTACCTCAAGTCCATCTTAGTGAATACTCGGGCCTTTCCCAACTGATCAAACAGATCCCCTCTCAATGGGATATGATACTTGTTCTTCACTATGACTTTTTTAAACGCTCAATAGTCCACACACATCCTCAAGTATCCATCATGATTATTTTGGAATAACACGGGTGCTCCATATGGAGACTTTGATGGTTGGATTTTCCTAGCATCCAACATCTCTTCCAACCACCTCTTCAACTCCTCCAACTCAGGTGGAGTCATGCGATAGGGTTCCATGGAAATTGGTTTCACTACGAGCACCAACTAAATCTGATAATCTATCTCTCACTTAGGTGGTAGCATCTTGGGAAACTCCATTTTCAAGATATCTCTAAACTCCCTTATGACACCATTCAACTCCTTTGGCAACTCATGGTTTTCATCCACCGATACATCCTCTTTCAAAGCCACCAAGAAGGTCACATCTACCTTCTTGAAACCATTCTTGACTTTCATGGAAGAAATTAAAGACGAGTTATGGTTGTCACATATCTTTGTTGATGTCATGAATGGTCTCTTCTCCTCCATGATCACCATCAGCACCAAGTGCGGTGTTGGTATGGTCTTGGCTTTCTAGAAGAACTTCATCCCCAACACTAGCTTGATTTCATCCATGGGAACCATCGTGGAGTCAACAGCTTCCGTTCCTGACCCAATGCAAAGGGTTACTACATGGAAAGTGTCGCTAGCAGGTTTGGGTGTGACATTCATGACTTTCATGAAACTAGTTGTCTGGGCTCTAACTAGCCCAAATCTCCTTGTCTCCTCTTCAGCCACAAAGTTATGTGTGTCTCCTGTGTTGAGCATTAAAAAGGTAGTTTTCCCCTTCAACTCCACCTTTGAATACATCAACCCATCCTTAGGTGGTGCCTTTGGTGGGTTCTTCACCTCCAATACATTTAAGAGCCTTAATGTCCTCATTTTCCTCTCATTGGGAACTTCCTCCTTCTCTTCATACATGGAGTTGAGTATCTTCCCCTTTGGACACTCCCTCCACTGATGAGTCCCATCACAAAAGTATCACCTTCAGGGCTTGTGTTCTCTTGGGTAGTCCTTGGTGTATTCCTTGGACTTTCTCTTGTCATGGGCATCCTGGTTCCACCTATTCTCTTGTTCTCCCCCACCTTTACCCTTATAATCCTTCTTGGTCTTAGGGGGTTCAACCTTCTTCTTATATTCCACCATGGACTCGACAATGGACATGATTTCGGTGAAGGTCTTAGGTCATCGTCCCCTTACATCTTGTTGTTCCCAATGATAAATCCTTTTTAATAAAATCATACATATGATAATAATCGGTCTTGCCACATACCTGGAGCTTTAAAGTGACATATTCCCACACATACTCAGGAATTGACCTCGTATGCTTCAATGTTTACAGCTTGTCCCTTGCTTCCCAATCCACTTCTTCAAGATAGAATTGAACATAAACTCATTGTTTGAACTCCTCACATGATGGAAGTTCTTTCCCACCATCATTGAGCTTTTGGGGCTTCATCCTCCACCATAAATATGCATTATCACCAAAGTAAAGAACGATGGTCTTCACACGGATCATGTCTTCCATCAAGCCTATTGCCTCGAAGTATTGCTCCACATTCCGAAAGAAGTTGTCTACCACCTTAGAATCTTGCTACCCATTAAAGTGTCTTGGTAGAGGCACATAAATATTTGGTGTCTCTCACAATCACACTGCTAACCATCTCACCATGATAGTTGGACCACTCTTTCTTAAGATGATCAAGAGTTTGGTCGTACCTAGTCATCGTCTCCCCATGTTGTTCCAAAATCCCTTTTTTCGAATCCATGAAGGCATCCTTCTCAGTAGCATTCTTCTTGGTATACCTCTCAACTAACGTCATTCATTCTTGAAGACTAAAGAGTGTATCACATAGGCCCACGATGCCTAGTGCCCCTTCCTAATTGTCTCCCTCGACAACCTCGAGCTTTTCCTTCACATTAGCATGGTTCTCCTCAACCCTTAGGATATGCTCTTCTAGGGTTTTCACGGTCTCACATGACTTCATCTTTGTCTTCTTAGGGATTGGTGGCATAGTCTCCTTCTTGAACAAAACATTAGGATCATCCACACCCGATCTTGCCATACTCAAACACATGCCTTGAACATAACTCTGATACCAACTATCATTGGACTGGGCCTTCTCTCAAACTCCCGTGCGGAACTGAACATGTTTTCTCACTCAAATCCTAATCAAGTTCTGCATTTCCAAACTCACAATGGAAGTAAGGATCATAAGGGTAGTGCTTGACAAGCTCACAAGAGACAATCGTTTTGGAAGCTCTCAATTTCTTTCAACTTATGTGTGTCTTTACAAATGAGGTATCCATCCCTCTATATAGGGATGGGTGGCATATTATACAACATTATAGAATATGTACACATCTACATGATTTTAGAGAATTCTAGCCTAAAAGAATATACATGGAGAATTTTAGAACTCAAAGAGGTCCATAACCTTTCGTAGAGGTCTAGAATGTTCTGATGCCTTCAAAGCCTGTGGGGTGTTTTGCAATACTCTGAAGAAGTCTGGAATATTACGAAACTTGGTAGAAATGAAGAGATTTCTAGAGGATTCTAGAGAACCTCGTCACCATACCTCCTCTCCATATGATGGAATGTGACATTGTGCAGAGTAACTATTCAACTCACTGCCTCAAAATGACCAAAATCCCTTTTCATTATTCATTGTATAGGCTCATGCCTGGGCATTCACCCTACTCATGCATGCCGAAAAGACCCTCCAAAAAACTCAAGTTTTTTGCCCAAAACTCAATCAAAAAAAAATAGATAGAAAATTAAATACCTGAAAATGAGAGTGGGTGGCACAATATAAGATAAGATTTAAATACGTTCAAACCAAAACTATGACTTATTTATAAGTTATGAACTAGATAGAAAATATTGGTTATGATTTATACATGTTAGGTTAGGATTGTATTAGTGCTCCTCCATTGGTGGTGGGGTGGTAAGGGTTTGGGGGTGAGGGGCAGGTCGTGGGGTCAAGTCCTCAAGTCGGTGAATTAATGCAATTTTATTCCTTGCGTTGTGTTTCACGGTGGCAGATGTAATCGACCTGGGTTAGGATTGTATTGGAATTAAGGATACTCTTGAGTATTTATTTATGAATAGTGGACTTTGGGTTGGACTTCAAACTAATCTGGAAGCTTGGTCTTCATCTATAAAACTAGAAGTTGGTTATCTAGCAATATGCTTCTTTTGTGTGTATGATTCAAAACTTGTACATGAAAGGGTTTCATGTACCTTATATATAAGATATATTTAGATATGGGTAAATATAATTACTTATTATTTCTAGATAAGTAACTAAAATCATTTGATTTAGTATTAAAATGACAAGATTTCAAATAAAATTATTATATATTAGGGATTTATACTATTTTTGTATGAAATATATATAAATGTTTTACATTTATAGTATATTTTAACAATATGTCTAAAAGATACAAAATTGAATTTTATATTATTATGGATTTATAAATATAGTATCTTATATGATATAATATAACAGTATTTATATTATTTACAAATAGAAATAGGAAATTATAAATTAAAAAAATAAAATATATCCATGCCTATAAATTACTCGAGGAGACTTGAGATTGAGACCTCCTTAAGACCCCCATAGATACTAAAATGCTCCCGTTATGTATTGTTCTTTTTTTTCTTTTTCTTTTTGGTTTCGGGGCTTAGCCTAGTGACAAAAGGCCTTGTGGGGTGTCAGAGAGGTCTTGGGTTCAAGTCTCCCTGACTTCCTATATGTATGTGTATTTATGTGTTTTTTTGTAACATTATAGTTCCCCTCCCGACTGTGTGTAATAATATTTTTTTTATCATTCAGATATAAAGTCCAACTAAACTTCAACTATAATATAAAAAATACAAGTTAGATGATAATCATACCATACATAATATTATATGGATTAATAGTTAAAAAAAGCATATTGTATAGAAATTAAAGTAAAAGGCATGAAAATATGGATTTTCCAAGGAGATGAAAATCATGCAACATAAGTTGAGGTAAATATAAAACATATACAAAATTTAGTTGACATAAATTTTGGGATTTGAGATATGGGAAAAAGAACCAAAGTCTAGGTAAGAACTCATTCTAAGATGGTGTGAAACAAATATATCACATATGAAGACGAGAAAAGAATCTAGTAATGGAAAGGGAAAGTCATGGTAAACAAAAAAACATATAGTGCACAATGAACATACAATGATAGAGGTTTTAATTAAGATATAGTAGTAGTTAAGAAAGGTCCAGCTTCATACGACTCAGATAATGCACACCTTCAGCATCCTTGTGCACCCCCACCTCCTACTTCTCACCTTTTTCTCCCCAATTCTATTGTGAAATCATCGGGCGTCGCAATGACAGAAATGCGAAATAAAAGAAAATGAAGAAGAAAATAAAGCACACAGAACACACAAATTTACGTGGTTCAGGAATAATCCCTACGTCCACAAAGAGGCAGAATTATCACTATATTCAGAAGCAAAAATTACAGAGTTTTTCCAGTCAGAAACCATAGCCCGAAATGGGCTACATATTGAGAAGATGATCCACTGTTCCGAACAAGAAGTATACATCGCTACAGTGAAATGCATCCACCTTTGTCAAAAGTTCTATAGTGGCTGTCGACCGGAAGTCAACAATGCTACATTATAGTTGACTCCGAAGTCCACAATGCTACAGTGTCTGTTGGTGTTGGTCGTGTAGAGACCCGAATCTTGACGTACATGTACATTACATTACTTTTGCGGAATACTTAATACATAACAAAATAGACACCAAAGGACCGTAATAGTTTAGTGTCTTTGGAAACTCGGAATATAATCTTCTAATCTTGGTGAAAGATCTTCAACATCTCCCATAAAGATCTTCCCCTTTTATTTTCTTACCTAAAAACTTTCTTTAAATCCTAGGTAAAGGAAAACATAAAAAGGGGTGAGCTCAAATGCCTAGTAAGGGTAAACATAGAGAACATAAAACAATCCATAAACATTTGAATGCAAAAACTTAAACATAAAATCTAAACATCAAAATCTTGAGCAAAGACATGAATCTTGTAAGTACGTAATGAATATATCATAAGGGAACATTAATCATGATAAAATAGCATGGGAATAAAACATGTGATTGTGGAAACCATTAAGCACATGATATGATTTCCATAGTAGCAAAGTCATTGCTGCCAAGACCATCTTAGTGGACAAAGTCCCTTTCTGAATCGAGTTCACTCCTCGTTCCAGTCCTGTATTACTGAACCGGATTAACTTACCACTCCAGCCATGTCTATCTCATGAGATATAAATCTTTACCCAGTGCATTGGACGGAGATATAAGTCTCACCCATCTCATAATGAAATCATTCTTTCGTATGCCACAAAATCATGAATCATACATCATAGCATAACCCATGTAATAGAATGGGATTCTTAAACATCATTTCATCACAACATAATCCATAAAAAACAGATAAAATTTTATCATAAGAAGAATCAAACCATGTAAATAATGGAGACATTATACTTGAAACATAAACATATTAAATAATGTCATTTTAGATGGAAAATAGTTTTGATAAAACACTTGAAATTAATTCTTGAGGAAAATATCCTTTCTTCTTCAAAATCATTTTCTTTTCACAAAATGCCATGCAATTTTAAAAGAAAAGGGTTTTGTTGAAAATAATCATGCAATCTTGTAGAGGAATCTTCTTGAAAATGATTCTTTATGAAACTGTAAAAAAAAAATCACGCCGTATAAGTTAAAAATAACATTATCCTCGTACTTTTGTTGCAAAAGTCAAAAAGTACCTTATATGGTAACCAAAGGAAAGATTTCATTCATACAATGTGGTAAAAAGTAAATAAAGAGTAAAAATGAATTTAAACATTAATGGAAGAATAATAAACATTTTATGAAAACATTTTTAGAAAACATGGTCATGTATGATAAACATAACCCCAATAAATACTTACGTATAAGAAATCTTGGATAAAAAATGAGATTGAAAATTTATCCCTTACCTTAGTTCCGATATGCTTCGTATGTATTCGAACCTCCTGTATAATGATTTAAATAATGTCATTGACTTATTACATAATCATATTCATTGTTATGATATCATATATGGTTCACTTATGGCTTTATATTACCGGTTCTTTTGTAAATTCATGTTAAAGTAGCGTTTTGGGTAAAATCGTCTCATTTATCATCCGTGTTTTGACTTGTAATTATTCATATGATTACTTAGATCATGATTACTTAATTACAGAATGTAAAAAATGATTTATATATAATATATATTCAGAATATACATATATATAATAGATCAATAAATGGAAAGAAATACACCGTTCATGGAGACGGTAGGTTGTACGTACGCATGAACGTTGTTTTTGTTTCCTTATTAAATTAAATGGAAGTAAGTAGATGAAATATATATATATAAATAAATCTAGTAGCTTTATCATGTCATATATTTCATTATTATTCATTATATATACTTTATAATTATTCTTGAATGGTTAACATGGAGAATGAATCACATCGCGTCGTGGAGACGGTAATTCGTACGTACGCACGAGCGATGATATCGTTCCCATAATTATTGAATTGAATTAGAGTGGATGGTATAATATCTCAGAATAAGTATGATGTTATAATAACCATATATAGTTATTCTTTACACCATTATACCCATCCAAGTAAGGTGGTGTTGGCAAAACATATTACACCACGGCGTGGAGACGGTATTCCGTACGTACGCACGCGTGGTGATTTCTTTTTCCGTAGGATGGATAGAAGGTGAAATGGGGTAGTTTCATATTTATAATAACATATCAGTATATTAGTGATACAGATGTTATTACTTTATAATTAAACAACTAAATAAGAATAAGTTGAAGAAGAAAGAAAACTTGAAAGAATCAGTAGAAGAGATTACATCTTCTTTGACGCACCCCTTTTAAGCTTCCTCTTAAGGAACTAGAGTTGGTCTTTTGAGAAGACCGGAACCTTCAAAATGTTTCTAGGGAAGTTTAGAAGAGAAATGGGTAGGGGTTGGCCGAAATTCAAGGCTCAAAAGGGTGTGAAGAGAAGAGGAAAGGGGTGTCCTTTTATAAGGGAGGAGAGGGGCACCTTTGGAAAAACTAAAAATATTATTTTATTATAAAGTCATATTCGGTTTTTAATAGCTCCAAATTGATTTATTTCAAAGATAAGGTGGGGATGGGTCGAAATACTCTCATAAAATAGAATTTAGACAAGTTTAGGTTTTATTTTAACCTTATCATTTAGATTTAACTTTAAGTTAAATAATTTTCCTTTTACCGTGTCTTCTTGTTTTCTTACACTATAAGATTAATAGATTTACTATAACAAGACAAACGAACCCCAAGTTGTTTATTATTAATATATATAAACTTATCTAAGTCATTTGTCCAAACCTTAGATTTTTAAGAATAAAATAACAATTAATAATATAATATTTGTTTTAAAAACTATTTTATGTCAATTTTGACACTATTTGGTAATTGATTTTTGTGAAACTCATAACAGCATGATTAGTTCAAAAAATGTTAATTAAATCAATACTAACATATCATATTAACCTAGAAAATTAGTGGAATTCATAAAAAGTCTAAAATTACATTTATTTGGGTATTTATAACATCAATTATGTTAATATTTCCTTAATAAGGTAATTAATGCGTCATCATTGTGTCATAAATAAATTAAATTATTTAAAGTCTAAAAATTATAAATAAAATACCATTATGTAGGAAATCTTTTTAGATTTCAAATAAATATTTATAGTCGAATTTATCTTATGTATAGACCTATATTAAAAATGATTTAGTTATTAAAATTTGATTTTAACTATTTTAGCCATTCTTTAAATAAATTAATAATAAATGTCCTAATCTAATCCAAGTGGACCTAAATGGTCATATTTTATTCTTAAGGTTTTTTTTTTGTCGAATTACACTTCTCCAATAGAATTAGTACATGTGTTAGGGTAATAATAATATCATTTTTACCCTTAATTACCCTATTTACTTCTAACCGTGGTAAATAAAAGTAAAAGGTTACTATTCACCAAAAATTATTTTCATCTCATTGAACCACATTTTAGTCCTTGATATTAATCGTGTCTCTCGGATTTTCGAAATTCCCCTCACATAAGTAGTAAAATTAAGTTTTATGTGAATTTCCAAATTATCCTAGGAGGTGGGTAAAAGACGGTGAAAAATTCAATAAAATTTTTATATATCTAAAATTATTATAAAATGACTCCAATGAATTTCATTGAACTTACATAGGTATTATGTATCAATTTTTACCTAAAATAAATTTAAATAAAATAAATAATTATTTAAATAAAAAGTCGGTTTTTAAATAGTAACTCAGTGTTTTCACTATTCATCAAAAATTGAAAGTTTTCAGAAAAATACCAAAAATTTACCATAAGCTAATTTTGATATTCCGAATCCAAAAATGAAGTCCATTTTGAAAGATAAAATTTATAAAATTCTAAAAAGTGGTTATTACTATTCATAACGGCTAGTTTATATAATATTTTAATAGTATATCTTTGTTTAGTGAAACTCGGTATTGCGTATAACACACGCTATCGTGGAAGGTCGCAATTGTGTGTAATGTAAGCCAAGTCAGGGTTGCGTGTTGTGAAAGACTCCTTCGTTGTTTTTTATAACAGAATCCAACCATATTTCATTTATACATTGAATATATATATATATATATATACACTCAATGTTGCATAGAATGACTACTATCAAACGAACTTGAAATTGTGTGTAACACAATCCAAGAATAGTGTTGCATATACTGCAAGCTAATACGGTGTTGCGTATAGCACAAGATAATCTTGGTGTAGCGTACAACACAAGACATCAATGAAATTAAAAGGAATAATCCTCATAAAATCTCGGGTTGTTACAGGTCGGTCAGCTCTGCTACAATGGTCAGAGATTCTATAGTGTCAAAAACATGGGCCGGGGGCCTTCGACCATTAGACCCCCGGAGCAGGGGTGCGTTTCCCTAGAAACCCCCAACGTGCTCACCGTGGAGCTCAACCTGCAACAATTGTGGGCCACAAGCATTCAACTCAAACCGGATCGGGCTACACCAATCCAACATATTCACCCTCAAACCATCTCCAACAGAGACAACTTTTTTCCAAAAAATTTCAATTCTGAAAATCAATATCCAAACAAGAGAAACCTAATCACTATATTAATCAATTTTAAAAAATTAATTTATTTTTTGTTTTCTTTTGATACATCATACATACATATGTCAAACATTCACTAAAATACATATTTAAATACCTTCTTAAAAGTATTTTATCAAATAATATTTATTGTAAAATAGAAATTTTGTAGGCTCTTAATTATAGGGAGTGGTCATGGGAGATTACTTCTCTGCTTTCAATGTGAAACTTCACCCAAACTCCTTTAATGTCATTCTTTCAATTTCCAAGGGGGGAACAACATGTATATTTATTGAATTAATGAATAATGTATATTTATGAATAATATATAACAATCTGTTTGGTAAGGGCTAGTGAGATGGGGATGTATGCAAGTGGGTGTCATTATCCTCTTGAGTCTCTTGCTTCTTCATTCTTTTTCTTCTACTACTTCACCTCTACCTCTGTAAATCTAATTCTCATATTGCAATACTTACAAGAAATATGTTCTATTCTAATCCTTGATGTGAGAGATATTAACACAATCCTCCAACTCTTATCTATAAGAGTGGTCATAGTCGAAGATAAATTAAATTTGCATTAAATTCAAGTAGAGAGCATCACAGCGGTTCCACTGCAACAAACTGCAGTTCGATTCAATCTTGGATGACCAAATTGTGGTCATTCAAAATTTTAATTCAGATTGAAGTTGATCTTATTGTGGGTTTAAAACAAAAAACATATATATGTTTTTATTTTACCCAGAAACGATCGTCGGTGTTTTTCTGGTGAACCCTCAGATTCCGGTGGTTGGAATAGTTTTTTTCTAGTCAGGGGTTCATTCCACAAAATTGTGGTATTGAAAAAAAAAATCAAAAATCCTAAAAGAAATAGGGTTAATCAATAAGGACAAGAATGTCTATCAGTTTTTGTGCATGTTATTTGTGTGTTCCCGAACGTATATATATAATGTAGAGGATGTTAAAGATGCAGACCACGTTGAGATGAGACGATATTCCAAACAAGAAGTGGATACATTAGACCGCGGTGCGAGCTGCGATATGAGTCAGACACATCTCGGGTAATCAACCCCTAGGGTCACGATTGACCCATTTAAGCTCAAAGGATCAACCAATATTAAATTATCAAGATCGTTCGAGTTCATTTAATTGATTCATTTTTTATTATTGTTTTGTGAAGATTCAGGTTTATGCAGTCACATAAAATAAACTGAAATGCATAGATTAAAACAAATTAAGATGCGATTACTGTTTCCTATTTACTAAATGGTTGAGTTGGGAGTGTGATCACATCATACGTGCATATCTAATATAAAATTATTTCATTCATCGAGAAATAATAAAAAACTTCAAAGATATATATAGTTGTAACGGATTCCATCACTTAAATTTGAACAAAAACCGGGTGTATGAGGTGTTCATCAACCATAGTTGAGGGTGCCTCCAACTATGAGTTCTTATAAGATTCATAATGTTTTAAGGAATTTAAATGTGAAATAAATAATATGCATGGTTAGAATATGAGTTTCATCGGGCCAATGTGTCGAAGAATATTTTGACCAAGCATTCATCAATCATGAAATATAGAGTGGATTTATTTCTAAACTCACATTTCTTTATACAAATCAAATTTATGATGTTAATAATGAGGATTGATGATGAGTTTACCATGAAAACATTGATCGATAAAATGTTGCATGGAGTAATTCTTAAAACACACATTTATACACATCAGAGTCATGATGCAAGTAAAAGGAGCATCAATGTTAAGACTCGTATTCATTGCAAATACTTAAATTATTTTTCAAATCATGTGCAAATAATAGTGTTATCCCATAACCATATATCAGCTATAATAAAAAATGGATATCATATGAGTTATAGTACGAAATAAATTCATCATGTCATAATAACATGTGTTTAGATGCAAAGTGTTTGTTAAGGATAAAACAAACTTATCCAAAAAAACACAATGTTCATCTAAAGTAATTATCCTAAAGGTTTCTAAGGATATACCAGAACTCCCTAAGACAGAAAAGTAATATTTCTATAAAATGGTGCACATCATTATTTGAGATAGTGGGTGAAAAATTGATTTGGGGTAAGTCAAGGCTGAAGATGCACAACTGGTTTTCATAGGAATAAGTTGCACAATAACTTGTGAAAAGTGAATGTTCTAGAGACACATACTACGTAGTGGTTTTACATTCACTGTGACTGGAAATATATTATTCATTGAGAATAATACAAGCTTTAAATGGAAATCATCTATGATAAACAAGTTTATATGAATTCGGGAAATAGATTTCATGCTCTATAATCAAGTATGCATTTTGAAAATTTCTTCAATTGATGTAAAGTTGTTGGTGGGTATTCAAGAGAGACTATACATGGGTGGATGGAAGAATTTGGGTACCAATAAGGATTAATTGGTTATACCAAGTCATCATGCCTAAATCCTTTAGAATTATACTTGTCATAGCAATTTTCTATGATCATTGTATTTGACATTGGATCTACCTTTCTTGGAAAGTGCCTTCGATACTACCAGAAAGATTTGGTGACACCATAGAATGCCAATAAGGGGTGAAACTTTCGGAAATACAATTATGGAATGTAGTAAGAAACAAGACCATAGAATATTCATTTAGAATGAATTTTTGTCATGTGTCTATAAGAGGTTAGTAGGAGCGCCACAATTTTCCAAGGAAAATAAGTTTGATAACATATGGAAAACAGTATGGGTTTTACAGTTAGTTAAGATTAGAATGTAAGTCACTCTCCAAATATTGAATTAAAGTGGAAACCTAAGTTCTAGGGAACAAGATCTACCAAGATAGATCTAATGGGTTGTTTAGATCCAAGTCAAAATACATATGGTGACAAGGTATTGAAAAATACAAGTTGGAACAATTTGAGAGAGAATTGTTACTGATGTCACATGGCATAAATCTTTCTAGGAAGACATGTATGAGACATAGGAGATATGGTGGTGAGCAGAATTCCATAAGCATCAGTAATGGATTTAACACTTATGTCATGTTATGTACTAGATATGCTATTGCAAACACATACTTGGTGGTAGGAAAATGTCAGTAAAATTTAGGAGAACTATGCGGGATGCAGTCATACCTATCTAATTGTGCTTCAGAGAGTACAGGAGATATGTTCCTGGAACTTTGGATCAATATGATCTAATATCACAGTCAGACTAAGGTAATGATCAAGCAAAACTCATTCAAAACGATAGCCATATCTACAAATACCGAGTGTGTTTCGGCTTCTCATGCAGCTGATGAAACAGTATAAAATACGAAAATATGTGTTCTAGTTTTTGAAATCTCACCTAGTAAGGTATATCATAATATAAATTATGATAAAGATTATTATAATGATACTATACAAGAATTCAAGTTTTAATAGTGGATAAAAAGAATCGAGGATATGTGGCAGGCCTAATGACTAGAGTCATAACTTAGTAGAAGCATGATATCATCATGTGAGAACTCACAAGTTGATCGCTATCAGGTTAGCTCTAGTGAAAGTGGGAGTCTTGTAAAAATGGACGCCTTAGACCCAACTTGAATAATACTTTTTGATTATCATATCATGTATAAAGTAAGTTATGCATCAGAGGAGATACAGTAATATGTTGTAGACATTTGAATTGGTGTGAAAATTTCTAAGGAGCATAGACCTCACATATGATTTCACTGTCAATCCTGGTGGCCAATACACCATCCTTACAAGCTAACATATACGCCCTCAACTCTAAATTGGTTATCCCATCATCAACCAATCTTCCCGTACGTGGATTCCTGTAAGGAAAGAAGTGCAATTCCTTGAACATACTCAACCTCGTCTTAAAGTCAAGAGGTGTCAAGGATAGGGGTGGAATACCGGAGAAAGCTTAAACAAATGGTCGGAACGAACTCCACATAACATGGATCCCCATCCCCACTCTGAAGAGCATAGGTTCTGAAGTGGGTCACGATTCATCCCCACCAAAATTAGAATTGTCCTGCTATTATGAAAGGAGACTTCCCTCCGTGGATATGCAATAAACTATTGTCCTTATATTATTTGTTGTATAAACAGATTATAGCAATTCTAAGCTTATAATGAAAACCTCAAGATATTATGACAATGATATTAAACATAAGTTTTATGGTATAGATACATCTTGTTAACTAGAAATAGATGATGTCTGACTATAAGGTACTGAGGTCTCATAAGCATTGTGACTTCTTATCATTAAATTCGCACTTGATGATCGCGAGTAAATGGATCATTATTGTGGAAACTTCGGGAGTCGCAATGATGGAATATGTTTGCAAATGAAGAAAATACAAGAAAAAAATCCCACAAAACATATAGATTTACGTGGTTCGGGAAATGATCACTGTGTACACTGAGAGGCAGAATTTTCACTATAATCTAGAGAACAAAATTATAGGGAGTTTCATGGTTCTCAATCACACAAAAACCCTATCCCAAAATGGGCTAACAAGGAGGACAAAGCACTATTTCACCAACCACAGAAAATGTATGTCCTTTAACAGTGAAAGATGGATGGATGTTTGCGACGCTACAGTAGTCGTGTCGAACGCACACACAGCTACAGTGCCCTATCAGTGTCAGTCAGAGTTATTGAAGTGACCCCAAAATTTAGCCTCAGGACCTTTAACCCCCAAACCCTTGAAGTAGGGGCATGTTGCCCCCTTCAACCCTCAATGAGCTCACCACGAAGCTCGGCTCATGGAGTTGCGACCTGGTGCATAGTATGGGTCGGAATCATTCAGCCCAAATATCATCCAGAAAATAATCAGGCTACACCAATCCAACAATCATGATGATAGACTCATCAATAGAAACATCATATGTTTCTGGTGTCATTGGTAGTTCCTATTTATGTTCAATTGTATTGATCTCTCGACTGATTATTATCATTATATACCATTTTATCATGTACTTTGATGCAAGATGAAAACCATTACATTTATGTTGTGGAGAGGTAGCTTGTGTTGGGATCACCATTGGACGTATGAAATTGATTGAATAATCAAGATCGTATTTTTCATTTCTGATAGGAAGTTATATCTCATACCCAATTGATCATGATGGTAGTAAAAGGATGATGATACGAAATGTGCATCCTAATTTATGAAATATCATGAGACAAAGAGATTATATTACACGACGTGTGTTCGTAGGAGGTTGTCATTGAGACTATTTTTTATCTCCTTATAGACTTGATGGGTTGCTAGACTTCATTCATGATCTATAAATACTATTCACTGTAATGGAGACAAGGGAATAAAGGGTCACACACTATCTGTATTCAAAAGTCCAAGCATATTCTAATGAATAGGAGTATAGAACATGGCATCACCATGGGTTCCGGGAGATGTCCTTGTATAAATTATCCCAAAGGAATAAAATAAATTCATTATTGTTCAAGTATAAAAAAATTGAAAATGAATTTATTTATTTAATGTATTTACTAGTATTTAAGTGAATGTATGGGAAATTTTTAACGAATGAATATTATTTTAATATTCAAAATTCTTTTAATATTTGTGGGAATATTGAGTCGAGTTTATGGCTTAATTTTATCACGTAATATATTTATTATATTACAGGTAATAAAAAATATAAATGATGTTTATGACACAGTTGGTCATAACGCATCATTTATGGCTTATTTAGTAGGCATTACTTATACAGGAATCTTCACCATATAAGAAAGAGAGATCTCTTTTTTGAGGGACTATTCATTCACTTGAATTCTAGATCTCCTCACTCATCCCTCCCGTATCCTTGAGAGATAAGTGTTTTTTCCAAGCAATCAATCCAATATCTCCTTTGTGGATTGAAGGAACAGTGTAATGGAGATTGGTGGGATGTCAATGTCATTGGATCTCAGCACTAGCACCCAGATATCAACGATCGATATTCCTGCAGACTTTCAAAGCATGTGGAAGATCTAGAGAGAACCACCTTTGCTTTGTTCGAGCAACGGTTGTTAGTCACAAGCAGTTGTTGAATGTGCCTTTAAATTGATCAAGATAATTGTTCATTTTTATTTTTGTGCTTAAATCAATTCATGTGAGATCATCGGCTTTCGTATCAGGTTGTGCATCGCCGGAGAAGATGTATTTACATCGATCTAGTGATAAATTTTTTAAATCTTTAGCCCTTATGCTTCAGGTGCGTGCTCTGGTACCTTCACGGACCTCCACAACTTCATTGGAAGATATGAAATTCCAATCGTCTCACTGCCCCATGATAAGTTGTGCTACCATTGTATGCACACCACATCACTATGTGTTCCAGTCACCTACTTTCATTGAGCTGAATCCAATGAACTAAAACATGCTTCACATCCTAACAATCTTTGGCAACTCTCTCTCACTTTGGCAAAACATCATTCCTCTTCCGCTGCAAGCAGTGTTTCTCCACCCTCCATCAGTTCACCCAAATCTCACTGAAGCATGGTGTTTCCTCATACATTCTTGAAGTGTCACCATAGTGAACATGTCCGCTGGATTTTGTCTTCTTACGATCTTCAGTAGCTCTATTTGTGTATTCCTAGATGAAGTAGTACTTCATGTCAATATGTTTTGTCCTTGCATGGAAAACTAGATTTCAAGCTAAGTGGATCGCACTCTGATTGTCACAGAATAGAACTTCACCTTCTTGACTTCATTCAAGCTCTTTCAGCAGATGCATCAACCAAACCATTTCCTTCCCTTCTTCCACTGCAACTACACCCTCTGTTTCCGTTTTACTCAGGGTAACAATCCATTGATGTGGTGAAAATCCAATTGACCGTTGTTCCTCTGTAAGTAAACATGAATCTTGTTATGCTCTTCTAGGTGTCTGAATCACTAGCAAAGGCATCATCATAGTTGCAAAAAAGTTTATTAGTTCTAAAGAACAAGATTTTATCTTCCATTCCTTTCATGTAGCGGCTCCCAGCCTCCCAGTGTTACTTTCCTGAATGAAACATGAATCTAATTATAACTCTCAATGCACATGCAATATTTATCTGAGTACAGATCTTTGTGTATATCGGACTTCCAACAACTGATGCAAATAGAACTTTCCCCATGTACTAGCTCTCTTTTTTCATTGTCGATGTCTATGCCTTGGATAAAGTAAATTGTCAGGTAAAAACGGTTTTAGTCCTTATGGGATATCAATAATAGTACTTCTGGAATAAAACCAAAGTTTCAGTTTTCCCACCTCTCTCAATCCGCATCCCCAAATTTTTTTTGGTTTGGCCAAGATCCTTCATCTCAAATCTTCTGGACAAATTGCTCTTCAGCTCCTAAATCCGTGAAACCTCCAGACCCACCAGCAACATGTCATCCATATAGAGTATAAGTATGATGAAGGTCTCATCATCCCACTCCAAATATCAACAATCTGCATTTCACCTTCAGAATAATTCTTCCAACATGAACATTTAGAAATTTTGATTCCATTGTCATGGTGCTTAATTCAGTCCATAAATACTTCTATTCAATTTACAAACCAAATTATGATTTCCTTCTTCTGGGAAACTCATCAGTTGTTTCATGTAAATTTCTTCCTCTAACTAACCATGAAGGAATTTTATCTTTACATCCATCTGTTCCAAGTACAGATATTTTGATGCCACCATGCTCAGTAATTTTTGGATGGTTGTACATTTAACCATTGGTGATACTATTTCCAAGAAATCAACTCCTTCCTTTTGTTGAAATCTCATTACCACCAATAGTATCTTGAAAAACTTCTTGCCATCAGTCACTTCCTTTAAGCAGTAAAATACCACTTATTCTCTAGTGATCATTTCCCTTCCGGTAACTTAGTTGTTTCATGTAAATTTCTTCCTCCAACTAACCATAAAGGAATTTCATCTTTACATCCATCTATTTCATGTATAGATATTTCGATGCCACCATGATCAGCACTGTTTGGATGGTTATACGTTTAACCACTGGTGATAATATTTTCGAGAAATCAGCTCCTTTTGTAGAAATTTCATTACCACCAGTAGCACCTTGAAAAATATTCTAGTCATCAGTCACTTTCTTCAAGCGGTAAAAACCCACGTATTCTCTAGTGATTGTTTCCCTTCCGGTAAGTCAACCAATTATCAAGTTTTATTGGACTTCAACAAGGACATATCTTCATCCATTGCTAACTACACAGAGAGATGTCACTTCTTCTGGGCATTGGAGTTCTCCAGCATTCGTTAAAAGCAGAAAGTTCATGTCAGCCTCAAACCTCTGAACTGGTCTCCAGGATCTGGTTGATCTCATCCATTGAGTCATCCTTCATATACTGCTCAGCTATGCTCTATCTTCCAGAGCCCTAACATTCAGTGCTCCCACTTGAGATTCATCCATCCCTAAACTTTCTGACACATCTTTCACTGGTCTCACCACTGGACTTCTAGTGCTCTCATCTGAGTTCACTGAAACTCTTCTGGTGTTCTTACTCAAATCAACTTGGGATTAGATTGTTAATTCATTACCCTCAACTTTTTTCCCTTCCATGTTCTGAACCTTCCACAAAACCCCTTTGTTGAAGTGAAAAAATAAAGTTATTTGATGACTTGTTTCTTTTAACAATCCCACGACCAAAAACTAATGTTCTCATCACCATACCCAAGGAGAAAACAGGCTTTGGACTGAGCATAATGTTTTCCCATGTCCTTAACATCGACATGAAAATATCTTAAGCTTTCAAAACCTTTATGTTGACCTCACCTATTTTGATAATCCCAACTATGTTTTAATATGTTTTGATAATCCCAACTATGCTTTAATATGTTTTGATAATCTCAATTATGCTTTAATATTCTTTGATAATTCCAAATAATGTTTATCTATATGTTAAATTATGTTGACAAAAATATCAAAATAATCATTGGAATTTGTTAATCAATGTTTATCCTTGTTTATACATGATTTGAAATAATTCTAACTCAATATGGATATGTTTTCCATAGAACAACTACTGATAGAGTAAGTCCACCGGTATGCACAACAGCTACCGATAAGGCTAAGTACACCGGTACAAAAGTCTACCGATATGGATAAGGTCGCCGGTATGCAGATAGTCACCGTTACACCTGATCTACTGATAGAATAAGTCTACCGGTATGCACAAGTCGACTGATATAAACCTACTGATAGAGTAAGTCCACTGGTATATACATAGTTACCGATACAAGCCACCGATACAGACAGACACAGACAGACAGCTACCAATATGAAGTCCATCGATACAGACAAATAAAGTCCACCAATACAGACAGACACCGATAGATAGCTACCGATACAAGTCTGCTGATACAGACAGACGGCTACCGCTATAAAGTCTACTGATAGAAGGAGCTACCGATAGAAGGAGCTACCGATAGAAGGTGCTACCGATAGAAGGAGCTACCGATAGAAGGAGCTACCGATTCAAGTGAGATATTGTTATAAAGAGTAACTTCTACTGACACAAGACATACTGACTCAAGTCCACCATTACAAGCTCACTGATACTAGGAGCTACCGATGAAAACCAGTCGCAGTTTCTCTAAACTCTATTTATATTTGTTTTTTTAGCAACAGTCATATTTGATGTTTTTAATGCATCTGTTATTAATTAATGAGGGTTGTTGGCATGTCAGGGAACCGTACCTAGTACCTGTAAAAAGGTAACCATTCCCATTGTCGGAGCTCAAGGTATAAAAGGAATATCATGCTAATGAAGAAAAGGGGGTGGAATATACGAAAATGAGAGGAATATAAGTGCAAGTGTGTGACACCTGAAGTGAAATTCATAAAGAAGAACAGGAGAATAACTCAAAGAACAGTCATACACATCAAGCAGAAGTTTCAAAGAAGAAGCTCAAGTGTTACAAAGAATACTCTCTTACTCGAGCTGAACACCTACACTGGAAGTGAAGGAACACAAAAACAACACTCTGTTTCTTGACAAAAACCAGAGAAGGACTCAAAGCTTCATCTGCATTCAATACAAGGAGTCCAGAGCTTCACTCACAACACATAGAGCATTCTAAACTCATCTCTACTTGTTTAGATCTATTGTGTTTCATTTATTTACATTTTGAGCAGTGTGTGTTCTGTAGTTTTTAAACACACTCTGTCTCATGTGCTGAACTGGAGGATTTTTAAATCCCCACTCAATCTATCCCTTACTCTCCTGTATCCCACTGTGAATAGTGGTAGAGGTCAAGTGTGACCTGGATAGCATGTGTGCTATTGTTTTATTTTTCCCACGAAGAATTTTGGTAGAGGTCTTAGTACCTAGATAGTCTGTGTACTATTGTAAACCCCGATCCAGGGTGTGGATCATAGTTTATATAAAACTGCTTGAGATGACTAAGTCTCGGCTTGAGACTGAACCTCTTGGTTAAAACTGATGTGCTTGTTTATTTTGTTTTAAACTATATTGAATATTCCGCTGCTAATTACTTTAAATTCAAATCTATTTTAAAGTAACTCTGATAGTTAAACTAGCAAATATTTGTATTTATTGTAAAGCATTAGGTTATTTTCAAAAGGTAATCTAATCTTCATATTAGATTAACTGAGAACTAATCAATCTCTTGAGAACCTAACTGACCCTTTCTTGTATTACAAATTCACTACAGTTTAGCTTGTTATTTATTTTGGGGGATTTTAATAGAAATATTTTTAACAAAAATTTTTAATTGGAACTCAATTCACCCCCCTCTTGAGTGTCTACTCCGACCAACATTTGGTATCAAATGGTTGGTTATTAATAAAGGATTTCCAAATACTCTGTTTTTCAACTATGATTTTAGTTGTATCTTAAAGATCTTAAATTTCTGTTAGTTCTAAATTTTATCTCTTTAAATATATTTGCTAAAATATAATTATGGATAATAGACTAGAATGTGCTACTACTAACAGGCCACCCTTCTTTAATGGTGTTAATTATGCCCAATGGAAACTGAAAATGAAAATTCATTTAGAAAGTATGGGATTTGATATCTGTAATGCCATAGAGACTCAATATAAGATTCCAGAAACTGAAAGAACTACTTGGGATGAACCTACGAAAACTGCTTATAGTAATAATTGTAAATCCATGAATGCTCTGTATTGTGCTTTAGGAGATGAAGAATTTAATCGAATATTTGCTTGTAAAACTGCTTATGAAATTTGGGATACTTTGGGTGTTTCTCATGAGGAAACAACCAATGTTAAAGAAATGAGATTGAATACCTACACTATTAAGTATGATAATTTTAAAATGAATCCTGATAAACCTATTTCTGACATGTATCTCAGGTTCAATGAAATTGTAAATACAATGAGCTCACTTGGAAAAGTTGTTCCCGCAAAAGAACAAATCATGAGGATACTAAGATGTCTGCCAGACAGATGGAGAGGCACATCAATTTCAATTAGAGAATCATGTGACATTGGCAAACTACCTATTAAGAAGATAATTGGAAAGTTGATGATGTATGAAGAGGAACTGAAGGTAAACAAGGAAGAAGATGATGAACCAAGAATAAAGTCTGTAGCTTTCAATACCTCTACTTCAAAACTTAAGGACAACGAAAAAATTCAAAGTGAAAGTGATAGTTCGTGTAGTGAGGAGAGTGCATCTGACAGTGATGCTGAGATGGCTCAGATAGCCAGAGGATTTAAGAAGTTTTATAGAAAGAATAAGCTTTTCAAAAAATCCAATTACAAGGGGAAGTATGATAATAAAGGTCATTAGAAGGATTGGAAAAGGACTGATAAAAGTGATGACATAGTCTGCTATGAATGCAAGAGGAAAGGACATGTGAAGGCTGACTGTCCAAAATCAAAATACAAGAAGAAATATGAGTACAAGGACAAAAAAATACAAGAAAGCTATGAAAGCAGCCTGGAGTTCTTCAGAAGACAGTTCAAGTGATTCTGATTCCACTCAGGATGAAAAATATCAAAAAGCTAATATGTGTTTCATGACAAACACATCTGAGGTAACATTGGATACTCCTGCTTTAAATTCTTATTATTCTGGAGATGATTCTGATTCTGAAAACATGTCTAGTGAAGAGTTATTTGAATACTGTAATATGTTATAAGATACTTGTAATGAGATGAAGGATAAGTACAAGTTATTAAAGAAACAGTATGATTTAACTAGCACTGTCAAATCTGCATTAGAAGTAGAAAAGGAAAATAATGCTCAACTGTTAAAGGAGAATACTCAACTTAAATTGTCCAATGAGAAACTTAGAAAATATTTAGAGAAGTTCACAAATGGAAAGAATACTCTAACTCAAATGCTTGGAAAACAAGTTGCAACAAAATATACTACTGGTTTAGGTTATCATCCTGGACAGAGACAGATTACAAAAAATAGATTTATTCCAAAATCTGGATAGTATGTTGCTAGTTCCAATTCTGGAAATTCCTATGTCCCAACCAGATATTCACATAGTTATAGATCAAAAAAAGTTTATCTTTCAAAATCTTTTGAATCTATCGATTATATGAGACCCATTAGACAAATCTGGGTACCAAAAGTATTGCTTGTTAACCTGTCTGGACCCAAGAAAATCTGGGTACCAAAATCATTTTCTATTTAAACCTGTTTTGTAGGAAACCTGCCTGAAGAGTTCCTATAAGAAGATATGGTACTTGGACAGTGGATTTTCAAGGCATATGACTGAAGATTACTCTTGTTTCAAAATTTTAATCAAGGTTGATGGAGGACATGTCACCTTTGGTGATAATTCAAAAGGAAAAATCATCGACTTAGGCCAGATTAGTAACACTGATTCAGTTTTAATTTCTAAAGTATTATTTGTTGATGGATTAAAATACAGCCTGTTAATAATTTCTCAGTTGTTTGATGATGGTTTCAAAGTTAAATTTTAAAATGATGTTTGTAATGTTTTTAATTCTAAAAATGTTTTAGTATTTTCTGCCTTAAGAAATGAAAATGTTTATGCTGTAGATTTAAATTCTTTGGCCAAACAAAAGGTTGCTTGTTTAAATGTTTTTCATAGAGAGTCTTGGCTATGGAATAAAAGATTAGAACACTGCAATGTTCATTCACTTAAGAAACTGACTAATAAAATTTTAGTTAGAGACCTACCTCAACTAAAATTCACATCAGACAAAGTTTGTACTCTCTGTCAAAAGGGAAAGCAACATAAAGTTTCATTCAAATTAAAGAAAGAAGTTTCAACTTCTCAACCTCTCGAGTTGGTTCACATGGACTTGTTTGGACCGTCTAGAGTTTCTAGTTTAAATGGGAAGCGCTATGTTTATGTCTTAGTAGATGAATTTTCTAGATACACTTGGGTATACTTTCTTGCTCACAAAAGTGAAGCTTGTTCTTTGTTTATGAAATATTACAAGTCTGTGGAAAACCTTAGTGGACTTAAGATTAAGACCCTGAGAAGTGATCATGGTCGTGAGTTTGAAAATCATGATTTTGAAACCTATTGCTCACATAATGGCTACAATCATAATTTCTCTGCCCCTAGGACACCTCAACAGGATGGTGTAGTAAAAAGAAGGAATAGAACCCTTCAAGAAATTCCAAGAACTATGTTAAATGAGTATGACCTACCTGTTTATTTCTGGGCTGAAGCTATGAATACAGCTTGTTATATTATAAATAGATTCTTGATTAGACCTGTTCTCAAGAAGACCCCTTATGAACTGTGGAATAATAGGAAGCCTAAAGTTAGTTAATTCAGAGTTTTTGATTGCAAAGTCTTTATTCTTAATACTAAGGATAATCTTGACAAGTTTGCTTCTAAAAGTGATGAGGGAATCTTTCTAGGTTACTCTATAACTAGTAAATCTTATAGAGTCTTTAACAAAAGGACCAAATGTGTGGAAGAATCAGTACATGTCAAATTTGATGAAACTGATCCGCATGAACCTAAGTCTTCTCTTGAAAATCTTGAAGAAGATCTGTCTATTTTGGACCTTAATGATAAAATCAGTGAACCTGTTGTAAAGACAACCAGTTCTGGAAATATTCCAGAATCTGCTTCTAGTGAACCCTAGCATAGAGAAGAACCTGAAATTTCTAGTCCTACCTTTACTAGATCAACTAGGATTCTAAAGAATCATCCTTTAGATGTTGTTGTTGGTAATCTTGATAGAGGGACACAGACTAGAGCTTCTCTAAAAAACCAGGTTGAACATCAAGTCTTTCTTTCACAGTTAGAACCTAAAAATATCAATGATGCAATCAATGATGAATTTTGGGTAATGGCTATGCAAGAGGAATTAAATCAATTTGAAAGAAACAAAGTCTAGGAATTAGTTGAAAGACCTAAGGACACTTTGACCATAGGCACCAAATGGGTTTTTAGAAACAAAGTTGATGAATCAGGAAACATAGTTAGAAACAAATCAAGGCTAGTTGCACAACGGTATAGTCAAGAGGAGGGAATAAACTATGAGAAAACCTTTGCACCTATAGCTAGATTAGAAGCTATTAGGATTCTACTTGCCTATACTGCTCATCTGAATTTCAAGTTATATCAAATGGATGTTAAAAGTGCTTTTCTAAATGGTTTTATAATTGAAGATGTTTATGTTGAACAACCACCTGTATTTACTAATCCTCATTTTCCAAATCGAGTTTTTAAGCTTTCTAAAGCTTTATATGGTTTGAAACAAGATCCACGAGCTTGGTATGATAGACTAAGTAATTTTCTTATTTCAAAAGGTTTTTCTAAAGGGATTGCTGATCCAACTATCTTTATTAAAAGAATTTCCAAAGATGTTTTGATAGTGAAAATCTATATTGATGATATTATTTTTGGATCTTCTAAAAATGATTTGTGTATTGATTTTTCAAAGAGTATGAAAAATAAATTTGAAATGAGTTTAATGGGAGAACTCAAATATTTTCTTGGATTTCAAGTTTTTCAAAATGAAAATGGTATTATTTTAAATCAAAATAAATATACAAAGGATCTTTTAAAATGTTTTGGTTTAGACAGTATTAAGGAAAGTGATACACCTATGAGTACTAGTTGTAAGTTGGATGGTGATGAAACTGGAAAACCAGTGGATCAAACCAACTACAGATGTATGATTGGGAGTATTCTCTACCTTACTGTTAGTCGACCAGATATTATGTTTAGTGTGTGTATGTGTGCAAGATTTCAAGCTAATCCAAAAGAGTCACACTTGCTTGTTGTTAAAAGAATTTTCAAATATCTTAAACATACTACTAACTTAGGATTATTTTATCCAAAAGGACAATCATTCGAGTTAATAAGTTATTTAGATGCTGACTTTGCTGGTTTCAAGTTAGATAGAAAGAGAAATTCTGGAACATGTCATATTCTAGGTAAGTCCTTAGTATCATGGTATAGTAAAAAAGCAGAACTCAGTTGCATTGTCTACTGCTAAAGCAGAATATATTGTTGCTGGTAGTTGTTGTGCACAAATTATATGGATGAAACATACTTTACTGGAATGTGGATATCAGTTTAGACATGTATCTATAAACTGTGATAACACTAGTGAAATTAATATCTCAAAGAACCCTGTATCTCACTCTAGGACCAAACACATTGATGTAAGACACCACTTTTTGAGAGATCATTACCAAAAGGGTGATATTACTCTTGAATTTATAGGTATTGAACATCAATTAGCTGGCATTTTCACCAAACCTTTAAGTTCGGATAGGTTAAGTTACATTAGGCATGAGTTAGGAATGATAAACTTTGTAGAAGCCAAACCTCACCGTTAGCCAAACCTCACCGTTAGCCAAACCTCACTGTTAGCCAAACCTCACTGTTAGCCAAACCTCACCGTTAGCCAAACCTCTCTGTTAGCCTAATCCTCACCGTTAGTCAAAACCTCACTGTTATACCTCACTGATATGAACCTCACTGTTATACCTCACTGGTATGAACCTCACTGTTATACCTCACTGATATGAACCTCACTGTTATACCTCACTGGTATGAACCTCACTGTTATACCTCACTGATATGAACCTCACTGTTATACCTCACTGGTATGAACCTCACTGTTAGTGGACCTCACTGATATACCTCACTGTTAGTGGATCTCACCGTTATACCTCACCGGTAGGAATCCTCACCGGTACATCTTACTGTTAGTTTGTGCTGTTTTTTAAACTTCGTATCTTTAGCCGCCGGAATCTGTATTGTTTGTATTATTTTATGTTTTATTTATTTTTTGATTCCTAAATGATAAAACACAAGTCTTGACCTCTCTCAATCCACCTCAAACCCTTTACCTTCAAGCCTTAGCTTCCAAACCTTCGTTTCTCTCGAACCCTAAGCCTCGCGATTCGCAGAATGGGAAGAGTGAAGAGACCATCAGTCAGCGAAAAGGATGATGATCCTAATGCCAAGAGACTCAAAGGAGAGTCTAGTAGTGGCATTGAAGTGAAGAAACCTACAAATCTGCATCTCATTCAAAGAAAGATAGTATTTGAAAAAGAGTTGTGCGTAGAATGGTTGATGACCAGTAAGTCTTTAGTTCTGGAAGTGCTGGAAGATCAAAAATGGGTAGAGTGCTTCTCAAATAACAATGGTCCTTATTATCCGAAGCTGGTAAAATAATTCTATGAGTTTGTTCATTTTGAGAAATCAGAAGTTGAGAACAGAATGATATCAGTAGTGAATGGAAAGATAATATTTTTTTCTTCTATTGAGTGGGCTAAGTGTCTGAGAGTTCCACATGAAGGAGAGTTTGGGTATTTCTCAAAATCAGTACCTCCTACTAGTGACATCTTTGAATATGAAGCTGCTTTGGAAGAATTAACAGGAGATGGTACACCAAGAAAAGTAGTTGCTGCAGAGATGGATGGAGAGAACCGTTTGCTTTTCAAGTTCATCCAACATGTGCTAAGTCCAAGAAGATGGGACTTTGCAAATCTGAAATACCAAGATATTTATTTGTTGCATTTGCCGAGGCATGGTGTCAAGGTAAATTTTGGTAGGCTTATGATGATTCAAATTAAAGATATGACCAGGCCAAAGTCAAAAACTAATGCTCTATTCTTTGTAAAGCTAATTTCGGTTATGATCAAAGTGAAGGGAGTAGCTGAGTCTCAGGATGAGACAGTGGTGGTAAGGAACAATTTTTGCATCACAAGCACTGTTTGTAAATACATGAAGATTAATTGGAATCCGTAGAAAATAGAATGGGTCAGTGATGAAGGGAAGCTGTATGATAAGTTTAATCCTGTGGATCATCCTTCTAGGCCTAAGGATGTGAGGGATCCAGGTCTAGGACCTGATGAAGAGGAACCTCAGTATAGTGATGATACTGAAGAGGAGGATACCTCTATAGCTGATGGAAGGGATCCAGACTTGCCTCCAAGTCCTGTTGCTGAAGTTGTATCATCTGGAAAGAATACAGTGTTGGGAGTAAGAAATAAAGAAGCCCCTATTGATGAGGAAGACCAGTCTGTTCCAGAGAATGAGGAAGAAGTCCATGAAAGTGGAGAACATGTTTCTGATAACTCAGATGAGAACACCCTGAGTTTAAGTCCATTGATTGGAAGTATTGTTGTGCATATAGAGGTTGTTCTTGATGAAGTAGACAGACCTGCACCTATTCCTGAGGAGCCTCCTACTGTTGAATTGGAAATGGTTGTGGACAATTCTTCTGAAGAAGACCAAGCTGTTGGGGGTTCTATTGTTGTACTTATATAGAAGAATGCACAGATTGAGGGGGAGAATCCTACCAGACATGGCACTGTTTCGGTTGCTCATTAGATTGAAGACAGGGCTGAAGACCTGGGTTTTGTAGTTTGTGGGTTGGACTATCCTGGTTCAGAAGATGAGACACCCATCAATAGACCTCCTGTCACTTATAATATTCTTTCTAAGTTTTTACCTAAGGATGTGGTAAGAAAAGATGATTTGGATCAGTTGAAGTCTAATCTTATGGCCTCATTTGTGGAAGATGTAAGAAGAATGGAAACCTCATTGATATCATCCATTCAATCTGTTATGAATGACTCTGTGGCTAGTATTGTATCTGAAAGAGCACCTGCAGTTGTGCCTGAAAATCTGGTTACTAAGGCTGATCTTGAATATTTAAAGGATGAGTTGAAGGAGACTTGGATTGTATCTATTGAAGATTTAAAGATCTATTTTATTGAAGAACTGAGCAAAATGGAAAAAACATTTGAACTCTCTCTTGGATGTATTGTGTCAACCACTGTGAAAGAGACGATGAATGAAGTCAAGACCTGCCAGAAGAAAATTTCAAGCTTGGCAGAGGATGTTTAATCTCTAAAGAAGTCAGTTGTCTCTCTGGAATCCTAAATGATCTCTAAATCTCAAGCAGACAAAGACTTGGATTTTGTAAAAAATGTAGTTGGCCAGATGGTATCAGTTTTTGAGGAATTTAAGACTTCCATGGAACAACATGTCAGCACCCAGGACTCTCTTGTGAAAAATCTCATAAGTGGGCTGACTAAATCCTTTCAGGAAATAGTTGTCTTTACTATTGTAACTCTGAGTACTACCAGGACTTCTTTGGATATTGATCAAATTTGAGTTGTGATAAGAGAATATATTGGACAGTCTTCTACCAATGGCTCTGTAGATTCTTCTGCTTTGACCCAAGTGGTAACTACCACTAGGGATATAGGGAAAATTGTTCAGAATTTTATGAGAGAGGACACTGCTTCTCAAAAAGAGGTCAAAGACAAAGTGGATTTCTATTTTCAAAGGGTCTACACTAAGCATCAGTTGAACAATAATTTCAAGCTTCTGTTAGAAAACCTAAAACTACCCCCAGTCACTCAAGCCTTCAAAGAACAAGTCAGTAAGATGAGGGAGTTGTCTCCTGCTTTAGATAAATTTATGGAGAACAAGGATGACTTCATTTCAACTATGGAAAGAGGAGGAGGGATCATAATGGGCTTTAGGAATCTGTTGCTGCCATTTTTTCATGTGGACAGTACTCCAATCATTGCACTTCTAGCTCTGCCTGCCTCTGCTCAGTCTGCCTCCATTCCTCAGATGAAACCGGCTCAAGCTATCAGAATCTTGACACCTTTGATTACTCTGAGGAGTACCCACTACAGGCCAGGAACAGTCTCTATTGCTCAACCTCCAGTAGTGCTTTCTGGAATTCCTAAGCCTTCTACTAAAGCTACCCAGCCTGAGTCTACCTCTGAACCCAAAGCCAAATCCAAAGTGGACATTCAGGAGGTTGATTGATTATTGGATAGGACCTTTGATAGGACTCACCTGTATTATTTTTGGTTCAATTCTGTATTTCTATGTATTTTTGCCTCAAGTAATATATGAATGCTTTCATTCTCTCTTACTTTCTGTTACTTTTCTCTTCTTTGTTTCCCACTTTTTTCTAATCACAAAGGGGGAGAAATTATATCAAGAGGGAGACATAATACAAAGGGGGAGAAATATGCAATGAAGAACCATTCTATTTTACATCTGATACATTTGTTACCTCTGTTACAATTGCATTTAATACTATATCCTCAAATATATTCATGATTATTTTTGGATTATAATACCATAATTTGTGATTATAAAAAAGGGGGAGATTGTTGACCTCACCTGTTTTGATAATCCCAACTATGCTTTAATATGTTTTGATAATCCCAACTATGCTTTAATATGTTTTGATAATCCCAATTATGCTTTAATATGCTTTGATAATTCCAAATAATGTTTATCTATATGTTAAATTATGTTGACAAAAATATCAAAATAATCATTGAAATTTGTTGATCAATGTTTATCCTTGTTTATACATGCTTTGAAATAATTCTAACTCAATCTGGATATGTTTTGCATAGAACAGTTGCTGATAGAGTAAGTCCACTGGTATGCACAACAGCTACCGATAAGGCTAAGTACACCGGTACAAAAGTCTACCGATATGGATAAGGTCACCGGTATGCAGATAGTCATCGTTACACCTAAGCTACCGATAGAATAAGTCTACCGGTATGCACAAGTCGACTCATACAGACCTACCGATAGAGTAAGTCCACTGGTATATACATAGTTACCGATACAAGCCACCGATATAGACAGACACAGACAGACAGCTACCGATATGAAGTCCACCGATACAGACAGACAAAGTCCACCGATACAGACAGACACCGACAGACAGCTACCGATACAAGTCTGCTGATACAGACAGACAGCTATCGCTATAAACTCTACCGATAGAAGGAGCTACCGATAGAAGGAGCTACCGATAGAAGGAGCTATCGATTCAAGAGAGCTACTGTTATAAAGAGTAACTGCTACTGATATAAGACATACTGACTCAAGTTCACCGTTACAAGCTCACTGATACCAGGAGCTACCGATGAAAACCAGTCACAGTTTCTCTAAACTCTATTTATATTTTTTTATTTAGCAACGGTCATATTTGATGTTTTTAATGCATCTGCTATTAATTAATGAGGGTTGTTGGCATGTCAGGGAACCGTACCTCGTACCTATAAAAAGGTAATCATTCTCATTACTGCAGCTCAGGGTATAAAAGGAAGATCAAGCTAATGAAGAAAAGGGGGCGGAATATACGAAAACGAGAGGAATATAAGTGCAAGTGTGTGACACCTGAAGTGAAATTCATAAAGAAGAACACGAGAAGAACTCAAAGAATAGTCATACACATCAAGAAGAAGTTTCAAAGAAGAATATCAAGTGTTACAAAGAATACTCTCTTACTCAAGGTGAACACCTACACTGGAAGTGAAGGAACACAAAAACGACACTCTGTTTCTTGAAAAAAACCAGAGAAGGACTCAAAGCTTCATCTTCATTCAATCCAAGGAGTTCAGAGCTTCACTCACAACACATAAAGCATTCTAAACTCATCTCTACTTATTTAGCTATATTGTGTTTCATTTATTTACATTTTGAGCAGTGTGTGTTCTTTAGTTTTTAAACACACTCTGTCTCCTGTGCTGAACTGGAGGATTTATAAATCCTCACTCAATATGTCCCTTACTCTCCTGTATCCCACTATGGATAGTGGTAGAGGTCAAGTGTGACCTTGTAATGGCCCGGGGTTTTGGGGTCCATTACATGGTGAAAATCTGATGTTTGGGGTGTTCTGGGTGGTCTGGAAGGTCATCTCAGCTTCTCGGTGAAACTTAAGACTCCTAACGGTGGCCAAGGCCTACCGGTGGCCTCGGCCTACCGGTGGCCTCGGCCCACCGGTCGCCTCGGCCTACCCGTAGCCTCGGCCAACCGGTAGACCTAGCCTACCGGTGACCTCTCCACGAGTTTTCCAGTAGCGCCTCCTTCTTGCGTGAATTGGTTTGTAAACCATGTTTTGACCCTTGTAAGTCTGTTTTAAAGCCCATTAATGGTATTTAATTAAATGATTGGTGAGGTACCCTCCTTAAATGGAAAACCATGCGTTTTGGTCATGCCTTTAACCGCATTTTCAGAAACGCCTCTACCGCATCCTGTGAGGATTCCTTCCTTGGTTAAGGAGGTGTGCATCGGTTTTAACCGCCCTGAAGGGAAGGGACCTTTTAAGTTGGACGTGTGGGGTGGCCCAGCCGCGTGGTCAACCCACGATCCCGCTTCTTCCACGGTTTCGAGTTTTTCTCCATATATTAACCGTCCCGGGGATGATGTATCTCAGCCTTTATAACCTAAAGGATTCTCTTCTCCCTAGGTTTCTTTTTCTCTATCACCCTTCTCTCGGAATACCCTTCCTCCGGACGAGTTGTACCCCCGCGAAATTTTCCTTGATCGAGTTCCGTGGAGTTCCTACTACTCCTGACTTCCAGTTTCCACGCGAGGACTTAACGTCGATCCTTGATCAATCAGGTAGGGATTTTCTCCTTCGTCTCTCCTTTCTGTGCATCATGCGGGGTGGGTATGCTTTTATCTCTATAGAAATTGATGAAACCAAACTTAATGAAGATAATGAACGGACCTCTAAAGAAGGAAAGGGGGTGTGATCGATGTTCTGATGTACTCTTTTATGTTGATATGTGTTGTGAATTATACGGGCCTATACTCACTGAAAATCATGGTCGTTGGTGGTCTTTCTTTGTGCACTAATGAACCTCGGTGCCCCTGGTTGTTTAAATAAACATAACATGGAATTGGTTAATTACGTATACTCGGTTAAATAAATTGAAAGCACCAGGATCAACCCTTTTCTGTGATAACTCTGGTTAAAGCCCAGTGGAATTGAAATCATGGAGTGTGTTAAATCTTTTAAATCTGAAAATACCTGTAAGGGTCTGCCTTGTGTTGGTGGTAGTGGTTTGGTTGTTTTCTTTCACGGGCCTATTGTGGGTGACTTTACGGTTTTCTTGGATGGGGGGGCTTAGATTGCTGGGGTGATATGGGTGGGGATGGGATCCCCTGTTGTTATACTTTCGCTGGTTGTGAATCTGAGGTTGTGTGGTTGCTCTGCTGTGACACGAATTCGGGTAGGATCCTCTGTTGTTGAGAAACCGTTGGCTCCTGGATTTTGGGGATATGGGGTTGTGTCTCGGGGTTTTTTTTTTGTTTCCAGTACTTTGAGGGATCTCACTTGATCCCTAGTTGTTGTGACTTTACAAGAGAACCGGATGTGAATGCTTAAATTTCCCGACAGTTTTCCTTCTTGTTTTAATTGTTGTCTCATCTGTGGTTGTGCCTGTTAGTTGCCCAGTAGTGAAGGGATTAACTCATTTTGAACTGTTATGAAATGATACTTGAATAGGAAAACTGGGAACTGTTTGTTGTGTGTCTGTTTTCTAAGGCCGCAGTGCTTGGGCACCTGCTTGTATCTGTTTGCGGAGCCATAGGTTGGGCTGTGTGTCGGTATATGTATGTGTAATTGTATGTTTTGTGTTTAGTCGCACCCCACCCGTGTTGGGCACTTAGTGTCGGACACCCCATCTCACGGGGAAGGGTGTTTCTCCCTAGTTACTCTCCTTCCTGCTCCCTCTTCCCTAGGTTGTGATGGCTGGAGGCGACGTTACACCCAAGACTCTTCGGGTAGGTTTCTTTTGGTGTGTTGTTAGCCCGGGAATCTTCATGCAGGTTTGTTTTCCCAGGTATCTTTGGGATGAGGCCCAGGTTTATGCGGGCAGGGATGTGTGGTTATGAGGCACAGGTGTGTGCGGGCGCGGATGTGGATGGTTGTGAGGCCCAGGTGTGTGCAGGCAGAAAGAGTGTGGTAGTGTCAGGACGTTTTCCATTAGGGATGAGCAGCTAGCTAGTGGGGGAAATAGTGGTGCGGGGTACCCAAATGCTTTGTTCTTTACTATTATCTTACTGCTTGTGTTATTTGGTGAGCGTGGCCGGTGAGGTGGGATGGATAGATTCCTTGATAGATGATGTTTCTTCTGCTTCTCACGGGGCTTTAGGACGTCTCCCCACTTGTTCATGAGAGCTTTAGGTTTTCCTATTGAGTATACTTTGTATGCTCACCCTACATTTACTTTCAGGTTTCCAGGAGGGCTTCGGAGGTCGTGCGGGACCTTACTAGTCTGGACGTTGGAGTTGCTGTTTGTCGCTATTGGATTCTGCTTAACCTTTTTCCTTTCCTGTTGGGTATTTTACTTTGGAGTCCTTGTACTTTGTTCAGTTTTATTATTAAAACATGCATGTAGTTTGGTTTTTACCTTGAGTTTTCTATACTTGGTGGTGTTTGGTGTTGACTCATTCTTTCTCTCAATCTTGGTTAACTAAAAAGGGTAATGCCTCCCATATTGTGAAAATATTATACCCTTGTGCTAGTCGCCACTCCGGGGCCTACTGGAGGCGGGACTTGGGGGGGTCATTATCTCTCCTTCAACTTAAAGAAGGAAGGGTTTGGCAATCTGTTGTCTCTTCCCTCCTTTCGGTGAAGGCGGGTCATGACAGAATGGTATCAGAGCAAGGGTTGAGGGATAGGATGGAGTCTGTAGTTAGGCACAGTGAGGATTGCATGGGATGGTAGGGCAACAATGTTAGGTGATCTTGGTTCGTGAAATAGACCAGGGAGGACCGGCTAGGACACGGGATTTTAGGGGCCCCCGTGATCCGATGCAAGGACTCTGAGCCTATCAAACAACCAAGTGAGACTACATTTATTGTAGGGTAGAGACCCTAGGAAAGGTACATGCATCATACTGATTGTGTTTTTAATTGATTTGGGGCACCTTGGGGAGAAAAAATTAATAATAATAATAATTCCCTTGCTACTCGGGCTTAGGAATTCTTTGTTTACCTTGCAGCTATGGCACCCGGACGTTATCCATGAGCGACTCGGGCGGTTGAGGCCCAGCGGATCAAGGCAGTTGACCAGCAGAGGGTTGACCAAGATGAGGAGGACGACTTGTGGTAGAGGACTTTGCGCTCCTTCCAGCAACAAACCCTCGAGAAGTACAAGGGCAGCGTTTCTAACTCAGTAACAGAGGGATGGCTCAAGGAGCTAGCGATCACCTTCTCTTTGATCTGTGCTCCGAGGGAGTACTAGGTTTCGTTGGCCGTCAGTCAGCTAAGAGGAGCAGCGCGTCAGTGGTGGACGCTTTTCCTGGGAGAGAAGACAGAGGCAGAGGTTTCATGGGCCAGTTTCGAGAAGGAATTTCTTGAGGACTTCCTCTCCTCTACGGAGAAGGATGAGAAGAGACAGGAGTTGCTCTCCCTTCAGCAGGGAAGCATGTCAGTGAGGGAGCTGGGGATCAAGTTCAAAGATCTCTTGCGCTTTTCCCCAGATCTCTTTCTGGATGAGGAGTCTCGGGCAAGACGGTTAGAGGAGGCACTCCGTCCTTCTCTTCAGTACGTTGTCACTCCCTTCACTCTTCCGAAGTACCTAGTAGTACAAAAGAAGGCCGAGATAGTAGAGAGCATGCACTCAAAGGGAGGCACACCATGAGAAGGGAACCAGCTGAGTTCATCAAAGGGGAAGGTGGTCAGCAGCATGTCTCCAGCGACAGGGCCTTCCAGGTTTCGACAAGCAGGGATTATGCCTCATTAGTTCCAGTACTGAGCTTCTGTCCCTCGCCCCTTTTCCACAGGGCCAAGACCGAAGTGTTTCTCTTGCGGATTTTTCGGGAACGTCCAGAGCAGGTGTCCGACTCGAGCTCCACATGGTAGAGGTGGGCAGTTTCAGCACACACCTCAGCAGCATCTGTTGCCGGTGAGGCCTTTCCAGTAGCAGCAGCAGGCCCCTGGCCCTCCGAGGTATGACCTTGCAGGAGGAGACCGACACCAGGGTGCTTCTCAAGGACCTCAACCAGGGCGTGGTCAGGGAGGTGGTCGACAGCAACGGGGTAAAGGAGATGGGCGTGGACAGTTACACGCCGCAGATTTAGTAGCTCTGGCGGGACCAGAGGTCGTTCGAGGTATGATCAGTTTATTCAGCACTCTTGTTTATGCCTTGTTTGATTCGGGAGCTTCGCACTCCTTTGTTACGACTGAATTAGCCCATGCTCTGGGGATGGATGTCGAGAGACTTTTTGTGCCCCTAGTGTTGAGAACACCAGTTGGGGGTCAGACCAGCGTATCTTACTTTTTCTGGGGATGTAGACTGATGTTGGGACCGCATCAGTCCAGTGGAGACCTTCTTTCATTGCAGATGCAGCAATACGATGTCATTCTAGGCATCGACTGGTTATTCTTCGTGCATGCCATCATCGACTGCTATCAGAGAAGGATTGAATTCTCCAACGAGGATGGACGGCGTGTGGCTTTTTTGGGGGAGCGGAGTTATCAGGTGGGGAGTCGACACATGGAGCCACTCCTTTCTATGCTGGACGGGGTGTCAGTGGATTCGGCGGACGCAGGAATGATGGATGTCCCAGAGGTCGTAAGAGAATTCCCTGATGTCTTTCCCGATGAGGTTGTGACTCTACCCCCTCAATGTGACGTTGAGTTTGGGATAGACTTACAGCCTGGTGCCCGCCCGATCTCGATGGCTCCTCATCGGATGGCACCTTCTGAGTTGCGGGAGTTTCAGATTCAGATTGACGATCTGATGGAGAAGGGCTTTGTTCGACCCAGCGTGTTGTCGTGGGGTGCTCCAGTTTTGTTCGTAAAGATGGAAGATGGCAGTCTACGACTGTGCATAGACTACCAGAGGTTGAATCAGGTAACGGTCAAGAATCGTTACCCCCTCCCGAGGATAGATGATCTTTTCGACCAGCTGAGGGGAGCAGGTTGGTTCTCTAAGACTGATTTGAGGTCTGGATACCACCAGTTGAGAGTGAAGGAAGGTGATATCTCGAAGACGGCTTTCAGGTGCTGATATTGCCACTTTGAGTTCGTGGTCATGTCGTTTGGAATTACGAACGCACCAGCTATGTTCATGAACCTCATGAACTCTGTCTTCTGAGAGTTTCTGGACCAGTTCGTTGTGGTGTTCATCGACGACATCCTTGTCTACTCAAGATCAGAGGAAGAGCACGTTGAGCGTCTTAGGGCAGTTTTGGGTGTCCTTTGACACCACCATCTTTATGGGAAACTTTCTAAGTGCAAGTTCTTGACACGAGAAGTACATTTCCTTGGACACGTAGTGTCTCAGAAGGGAATAGCAGTAGACCGGTCGAAGGTCGAGGCAGTCGTTTCATGGGCAGCACCCAAGAATGTGGTGGAAGTTCGTAGTTTCCTGGGTTTGGCAGGCTATTACCGGAGGTTTGTGCCCGACTTCTCTCAAGTTGCAGCTCCGTTGACAACTTTGACTAGGAAGGACCATGCCTTCGTGTGGAGCGACCAGTGCCAGACAGCTTTTGGCTACCTAAAGGAGAAGCTGGTTAGTGCTCCAGTACTCAGATTACCAGATAAAGGGGTGTTGTTTGAAGTGTTCAGTGATGCTTCTGACCTTGGGTTGGGATGTGTACTGATGCAGCAGCGAGGAGTGATCTCTTATGGGTCTAGGCAGTTACGTCCTCATGAACGTAACTATGCCACCCACGATCTGGAGCTTGCGGCCATGGTGTTCGCATTGAAGTTGTGGTGGCATTATCTCATCGGAGAGCGCTTTGTGGTCTTCTCAGATCACAAGAGCTTGTGTTATGTCTTTTCCCAGCGGGATCTGAACTTGCGGCAGCGGAGATGAGTTGAGTTCCTCCAAGACTACGACTTCGAGATCTCTTATACTGAGGGAAAGGGTAATGTTGTGGCTGATGCCCTGAGCAGGAAATCGCAGAAGGAAGAAGTTCAGGAATCTGCAAATGCTTGGAGAGCGATGGAAGAGTTGGCGGCCTTGCATTTGGATGCTAGGGTGGAAGGTGGAAGAGGATGTCTGTTTCAGATGATTGTAGTTTCCTCTTTAGTGGTGCAGGTGGAAGAGTCTCAGTGGGGGTACTCGGAGGTGGAAGTCATGCGAGATTGTGTTTATCAGGGAAATGCTCCTGAGGGATGGTCGGAGGATGTTCAGCATCAGATGCTTTTCCGTGGAAGGCTTTTTGTTCCAGAGATGATGCATAAATGTGTTATCCGTGAGTTCCATGGCTCGGCTTTAGCGATACATCCTGGGGTCTCAAGGATGTACCAAGGCCTGAGGGGACAGTTTTGGTGGCCCGGGGTAAAGCGGGCGGTGGCAGAGTTTGTGGCTAAGTGCCTAGTGTGTCAGCAAGTGAAGGTTGAACACCGTTTTCCTGGAGGGTTGTTACAGCCTTTAGATGTTCCCGAGTGGAAGTGGGATGACATCTCGATAGACTTCGTCATAGGGCTACCCAGGGATCAGGGAGGCTATGATGCCATCTGGGTAGAGGTGGATCGGTTGAAAAAATCAGCACACTTCTTGGAGATTAAGGAGTCGAGCCCGGTGAGCACCTTATCCCAGAGGTACGTCGATGAGGTGGTGCGGTTGCACGGGATTCCGAGATCTATTGTCTCTGATCGAGAAACGTGGTTTACCTCACGAGTCTGGAGGGGATTACAGCATGCCTTTGGCATCCAGCTGCGCCTTAGCACTGCTTTCCACCCTCATGTTGCGGGCATGTGTTCTGGATTTTGGGGGATCATGGGTACAACACTTTACTCTGGTGGAGTTTGCTTATAACAATAGATTACACTCCACTATTGGCATGACACTATTTGAGGCCTTGTATGGAAGGTTGTGTCGTTCACCCGTTTGCTGGACAGAGATTGGGGAAGCAGCTGTTCTTGGGCCAGAAGTGGTGCAAGGCACCACTGAGAAGGTTCATCTCGTGCGTGAGAGGATGAAGGCAGCCCAGGACCGGCAGAAGTCTTATGTCAATCATAGGAGGGGGCCCTTGGAGTTCGAGGTTGGAAATCATGTGTTCTTGAAGGTTTCCCCTCAACGTGGGCAGCGAAGGTTTGGGAAGGAGAGTAAGCTCTCCCCTAGGTTCATCGGACCTTTCTAGGTGTTGAGACGAGTTGGTGAGGTGGCGTATCAGCTGGAGTTGCCACCCCAGTTGGAGAAAGTTCACAACGTCTTTCACGTATCCCAGCTTCGTCAATATCTACACGACGACTCCCACATCATCGATTGGGGAGAGTTAGATGTCAAAAACGATGCGACCTTCATAGAACGACCGATCAATATCGAGGATCGTAAAGAGAAAGTGCTTCGTGGACGAACCATCCCCTTGGTTCATGTGTTGTGGAGGCATGGTGGTCTGGAGGAGAGCACTTGGGAGCAGGAGGCCCAGTTACGTGTTCAGTACCTAGAGATGTTTTGACTTCCTTGTTGTTGTTGTTGTTCTGAGTTTTGTTGAGATGTTTCACATTGTGCTTTAATATATGAAATGCTTTTTCTGCTTGTTTTGACACTGAATGTGTGATGATGGGAAAACCTAACTGCTAATCAAGGCGCATTAATGTGGATGCGATTAAACCCGTGTGGGTGAGTCAGTGCCGCCCAAAGCGGATAATATCCTGACATGTAGGAAAGGACTCCCTGACTCAGGTGTTGGACAGTGTGATCCTTGTGCTTGTTGTGAATGTTTGTGGTTGATAACTCTTGGGGAAGTATTCATGGATGTAGGGGGGTTCTGTTCCAGCTTTCGAACAACTCAGGGGTTTTCCCCTGAGAAGTATCTTTAGAGGGTGGTTGTTTGGACCCCACTTTTATCCTTTTTGGTTTGTTCTAATATTCTCGGGGACGAGAATAGTTTGATAAGTATCTGATGTAATGGTCCAGGGTTTTGGGGTCTATTACATGGTGAAAATCCGATGTTTGGGGTGTTCTGGGTGGTCTGGAAGGCCATCCCAGCTTCTCTGTGAAGCTTAAGACTCCTAACGGTAGCCTCGGTCGGCCTACCGGTAGCCTCGGCCTACCAGTCGTCTCGGCCTACCGGTGGCTCGGCCTACCGGTGGCCTCGGCCTACCGGTCGCCTCGGCCTACAGGTGGCTCGGTCTACCGGTGGCCTCGGCCTACCGGTGGCTCGGCCTACCGGTGGCCTCGGCCTACCCGTAGCTCGGCCAACCGGTGGGCTCGGCCTACGGGTTGCCTCGACCTACCGGTAGCCTCGGCTTACCAGTAGCCCGGCCTACTGGTGGCCTCGGCCTACTGGTATCTCGGCCTACCGGTCGCCTCGGCCTACCGGTAGCCTCGGCCAACCGGTAGCTTGGTCTACCGGTAGACCTAGCCTACAGGTGACCTCTCCACGGGTTTTCCAGTAGCGCCTCCTTTTTGCGCGAATTGGTTTGTAAACCATGTTTTAACCCCTTTAAGCCTGTTTTAAAGCCCATTAATGGTGTTTAATTAAATGATTGGTGAGGTACCCTCCTTAAATGGAAAACCATGCGTTTTGGTCATGCCTTTAACCGCGTTTTCAGAAACGCCTCTACCGCATCCTATGAGGAGTCCTTCCTTGGTTAAGGAGGTGTGTGTCGGTTTTAACTGCCCCGAAGGGTGGGGACCTTTTAAGTTGGATGTGTGGGGTGGCCCAGCCGCGTGGTCAACCCACGATCTCGCTTCTTCCGCGGTTTTGAGTTTTTCTCCATCTCTTAACCATCCTGTGGATGTTGTATCTCAGCCTTTATAACCTAAAGGCTTCTCTTCTCCCTAGGTTTCTTTTTCTCTATCACCCTGCGCTCGGAATACCCTTCCTCTGGATGAGTTGTACCCCCGCGAATTTTTCCTTGATCGCATTCCATGGAGTTCCTGCTACTCCTGATTTCCAGTTTCCATGCGAGGACTTAACATCGATCCTTGATCAATCAGGTAGGGATTTTCTCCTTCGTCTCTCCTTTCTGTGCATCATGCGGGGTGGGTATGCTTTTTTCTCTGTATAAATTGATGAAACCAAACTTAATGAAGATAATGAACGGACCTCTAAAGAAGGAAAGGGGTGTGATCGATGTTCTGCTGTACTATTTTATGTTGATATGTGTTGTGAATTATACGGGCCTATGCTCACTGAAAATCATGGTCATTGGTGGTCTTTCTCTGTGCACTAATGAATCTCGGTGCCCCTGGATGTTTAAATGAACGTAACATGGAATTGGTTAATTACGTATACTCGGTTAAATAAATTGAAAGCACCGGGATCAACCCTTTTCTGTGATAACTCCGGTTAAAGCCCAGTGGAATTGAAACCATGGAGTGTGTTAAATCTTTTAAATCTGAAAATACCTGCAAGGGCCTGCCTTGTGTTGGTGGTAGTGGTTTGGTTGTTTTCTTTCACAGGCCGATTACTGGTGACTTTATGGTTTTCTTGGATGGGGGGGCTTAGATTGCTGGGGTGATATGGGTGGGGATGGGATCCCCTGTTGTTATACTTTCACTGGTTGTGAATCTGAGGCTGTGTGGTTGCTCTGCTGTGACACGAATTCGGGTGGGATCCTCTGTTGTTGAGAAACTGTTGGCTCCTGGATTTTGGGGACATGGGGCTGTGTCTCAGGGTTTGTTTTGTTTCCAGTACTTCGAGGGATCTCACTTGATCCCTAGTTGTTGTGACTTTACAAGAGAATCGGGTATGAATTCTTAAATTTCCCGACAGTTTTCCTTCCTATTTTAATTTTTGTTTCATCTATGGTTGTGCCTATTAGTTGCCCAGTAGTGAAGGGATTAACTCATTTTGAACTGTTATGAAATGATACTTGAATAGGGAAACTGGGAACTGTTTGTTGTGTGCCTGTTTTCTGAGGCCGCAGTGCTTGGGCACCTGCTTGTATCTGTTTGCGGAGCCATAGGTTGGGCTGTGTGTCAGTATATGTATGTGTAAATGTATGTTTTTTGTTTAGTCGCACCCCACCTGTGTTGGGCACTTAGTGTCGAACACCCCATCTCATGGGGAAGGGTGTTTCCCCCTAGTTACTCTCCTTCCTGCTCCCTCTTCCCTAGGCTGTGATGGCTGGAGGTGACCTTACACCCAAGACTCTTCGGGTAGGTTTCGTTTGGTGTGTTGTTAGCCCGGGACTCTTCAGGCAGGTTTGTTTTCCCAGGTGTCTTCGGGATGAGGTCTAGGTGTATGCGGGTAGGGATGTGTGGTTATGAGGCCCAGGTGTGTGTGGGTGCGGATGTGGATGGTTGTGAGGCCAAGGTGTGTGCGGGCAGGAAGAGCGTGGTAGCGTCATGACGTTTTCCATTAGGGATGAGCAGCTAGCTAGTGGGGGAAATAGTGGCACGGGGTACCCAAATGCTTTGTTCTTTACTATTATCTTACTGCTTGTGTTATTTGGTGAGTGTGGCCGGTGAGGTGGGATAGATAGATTCCTTGATAGATGATGTTTCTTCTGCTTCTCACGAGACTTTAGGACGTCTCCCCACTTGTGCACGAGAGATTTAGGTTTTCCTACTGAATATACTTTGTATGATCACCCTACGTTTACTTCCAGGTTTCCAGGAGGGCTTCAGAGGCCGTGCGGGACCTTACTAGTCTGGACGTTGGAGTTGTTGTTGGTCATTGTTGGATTCTTCTTAGCCTTTTTCCTTTCCTGTTGGGTATTTTATTTTGGAGTCCTTGTACTTTGTTCAGTTTTATTATTAAAACATGCATGTAGTTTGGTTTTTACCTTGAGTTTTCTATACTTGGTGGTGTTTGGTGTTGACTCATTCTTTCTCCCAATCTTGGTTAACTAAAAAAGGTAATGCCTGCCATATTGTGAAAATGTTATACCCTTGGTGCTAGTCGCCATTCCGGGGCCTACCGGAGGCGGGACTCGGGGGTTATTATCTCTCCTTCAACTTAAAGAATGAAGGGCTTGGCAATCTGTTGTTCATTCCCTCCTTTCAGTGAAGGTGGGTCGTGACAGACCCAGATAGCCTGTGTGCTATTGTTTTGTTTTTTCCACGAAGAACTGTGGTAGAGGTCTTAGTACCTGGACAGTCTGTGTACTGTTGTAAACCCTGATCCAGGGTGTGGATCATAGTTTATATAAAACTGTTTGAGAGGACTAAGTCTCAGCTTGAGACTGAACATCTTGGTTAAAACTGTTGTGCTTGTTTATTTTGTTTTAAACTATATTGAATATTCCGCTGCGAATTACTTTAAATTCAAATCTATTTTAAAGTAACTCAGATAGTTAAACTAGCAAGTGTTTGTATTTATTATAAAGCATTAGGTTAGTTTCAAAAGGTAATCTAATCTTCAGATTAGATTAACTAAGAACTAATCAATCTCTTGAGAACCTAACTGACCCTTTACTGTATTACAAATTCACTACAGTTTAGCTTGTTATTTATTTTGGGGGATTTTAATAGAAATCTTTTTAATAGAAATTTTTAATTGGAACTCAATTCACCCCCCTCTTGAGTGTCCACTCCGACCAACACTTTAAGATGTCCATCTTTCGGTCACTTACCAGACCAGAACTCCCTCGGAATTTCTTTTCCTGTCACTAACGTTAGACTCCTATTAACAAGGTATGGAAATGTGTTGAGTGTCTCCGCCCAAATTCCCTTGGACATTACGGAGTGTAACTGCATGCCTTATTGGAGTGTTTTGGGAACCATCTTCTCATGTCTTATTCCCTTTTACTTATAGAAGTTCCATTTAATAAAAGTATGAAAAACATAAAACTTTTGACATCTGAGTGAACCAGTTCCAACTTTCAGACTCTAGGCTTTCTTCCATATAAATTGAAACACTCTTCTCTATTTTATCACTAAAAAACATTCACACCTTTAGATGTTTGTTTAATCAAGCTCAAGTATGCCTTCAGCCATTAGAACCTTTATGTTATTCACTCTAAGATGACTGAATCTGCAATGCAAATCTCCAGGTCTTCGATTGAAATACTTTTGGCCATTGCAATTTCATATGTGCATTCGGTCAAATATAGAATCCCATCCCTCACTCCTCATACAACCACCATGGATCCTTGAATCAATTTCAAGGCTTCGCAAAGCTAGCCCTATTGCTTTATCAAGTTGTCTTATAGAAATCAAGTTATCAAGATATGTGTAACATCCTTTTCCAACTATCTCTATAGTTTCTTCATCCACCAAATGTACTTTTCCGAACTTTCCGAATACATAATTTTTCATGCATCTTTACTCTCCCATAGAATGGAATGATCCACGTGAGTCAATCACCCATGACACCACCGAAAAAATCATGTTGAGCAATAATTGGCTGCTTCCTTTCATAGTAATCACGGAATTTGAGCTTTTAGAAATTGATGTTCCTTCGGATAAAGTAGATATTAAACATAGATTTGGGTTCAAACACTGAATTACTCCCTTGAGATATTCATTAGCTTAGTTACTCATAATCATGAGTACAAGAGATCACAGTGAAGAATGGGAGGAATGGAATAAAGAAACACTTTAATAAAAAAATATGAATAGAATTACATGGATAAGAAAACCTACAGTTGAGAACATATGAGTGAAATTATCTCACTCACGGTCTGAAGTTAGCTATAGTGGACGCCCTGAGATGCTGACATCATTGTATTTTGGGCGACAAGTTCGTGGTCTATACGAATCACAATAATTTGAAGTACATTTTTTCATAATGAGACCTGAACCTTCGGCAGATTAGGTGGATCTGGTATCTACAGTCCATCAACTTTGAGTTGTCATATACTCCTGGAAAGGAGCTAACTCAAGGAATATCTCAAAGGAGTATTTCAGTATTTGAACCCAAGTCTATGTTTAATATTTGTTTAGGTTAATATGAGGATGATATGTGATGAGTGTAATCCTCATTGCAGATATCTAAGGTTAGCTTCTTCTACAATCATTCGCCCTCGATCAAGGAGGTGGATGTACAGTGTACTTGGCGATCATGAAATCCTTCTTGATGTGTTCTTTTTTTCCCACATTTTCAGCATGTAGGGAAAGGACCATCCGACAAGCCTCAACTATTCTCATGCGTCTTAGCTTTTGATTGTTTCTTCTGATTGGTCTTTCATTAAAATGGTCTTCCTCGTCCATCGATATTAAGCACACTTCCAGATGGTGCTTGGACTTCTTTATGCCTAGGGTCCTCATCTGAGATCAGATTATGCATATCCTCAAACACTGAATCGGTCTTTCTGTTGGAATTACTAACAACAGTCACTATCGCATCCCAACTCTCCAAAAGAGATAATAGAAGAAGTAGCGCCTAAACATCATCTCTGAAAGTTAGCTACATTGATTCAAGTTGTTAGCATATCATGTTGAAGTCATTCACATGAACAGCCACTAGCCTTCCTTCCAATAACATTAAGCCAAACAACAATCACATCATGAACACTTTGTTCGTCATCGTAGGTTTCTCGTACATATTTGTGAATTCCAATCACTTTAGTTGTTTTCTTTTCTCAGATATTGAAGGCAATATTCTGTGCCAAAGACATCACCATCAGCGTCAGTTTATTCTTATTGAACCATTCTCATTTTGTTGTCTCCATTTTCTTTGGATGAATTCTAGTAAGTGGAACATCAATGTCCTTTTGAATTAGATTATTTTTCTGCTGCATCTTCCAAAAGCCAAAATTTGTTTCATTAATCTTATCAACCTGAAACTTACCATCGTCTAACGTCATACCTTTTGATAATAGCAACTCCCATTGAAATCGAAATAGCATCAAGGCAAGAGAAAAACCTGAGTTAGTTGAATTGTGATGCTTTGATACCACTTTAGTAATCCCTGTGTTTCACCTTCTGATAATCCCATCGGAAGATGCCCACATCAACCAACAGAAGTACCCTACTAGAAGAAGACCATCAGACGATGCGTAGTGGAACTAGGTCACCCAGAAGGACTCCCTCGACTAAGTGTATTGGAAGTATGTGGTCTTCGCACCTTACTCACCACACAAAGTCGACCCGCGCTAACATCTAAGAAAACTCACCAACATACATTCAAACTTGAACTCAAATTTGTTAGGTTGTGGTGTGAGAACTATTTTTTGATTAAGTGTTGGGATTTCTGAAAGTCAAGTCCCTAAAAGATACACTTGTCGGAACTAGATGGAGACCACATCACCTTCACTATGGAAGTCTGAATGCAAGCCAACAAAAACAACCAAGAATATCCAGGCCAGTGGAAGGAATTGAGTGGGAGCAACTCAACGGAAGTAATAGTGTTCATGTGTGGAAATGCTAAAGGAGGATTGTTTGAACGTATACACTTGAGAAGTAACCACATTCTGGATGATTGAGTGCTGCAAACAGAAGGGATGTTCTGAATGCGGCATGGAAGTTCCAGGAGTGGCACTGCAATTGTTTTGATGATAGAGAAAATGAAGAGATGTTGAGGCATTACATTAAAATCTTTTCGATGATATGTAAGGGAAAACTCACAATGTTTCCAAAAGCACGCATTGTTCGTAGGGAGGACTAGTTGAGGCGGAAGTTGCCTTTGACCGAGTGGAAGGATGTCTGTGAAGATCGAATTAAAGTGGTATCTTCCTTGCAGAGGCGGTGCAATCGAAAGTCACCAACTGGATTTTGTGGACCTCATCTATAAGAATGGATTGGGAACGTATGTTCTGAGGACTAACATGATCAAGTGAAAGACAATCCAGAAGGGGGATAGGATAACATCCATCCTTGTGGTTTTTTGAGTATTGTGTCTGAAAAGAGTCCATTGCAACTCGGGTTGCGTAAGGTTACCAAAAAATAAGTGTCCCTTGTAACTCATTGTCTCCCTCAATGAAAATATTCGATTGGAGTAGGACTAACATTTGAACCATGTAATTTTCATTTGTGTTGTGCTTAATCCTTTGATGTTGTGCGTTTTTTTTCTTCATTTGTTTGTTGTATACTAAATATCTTGTTTAAGACCATGAAGTTATTGGAAGGAATCAGGAGAAGGGCGGATCAACACCCTGGTTAGGGTGTTTGGTCTTCCTAGTTCAGGATGTTGATTCTGCTAAGTGTGTCATGGCATCGTGAACCCTTGACCTTGTTCCACTTTAAAGGTCTAGAAGATAACTTACGAAGGTTGGAGGTTAGCTGGTTATGGTGTGCTGGTTCCAGGCCCCAGAAGTGATATAAACACTTGGGTTCCAGAGGTTACAAGCGGCAGGAAAATTCTCCAAGGAGTGATCACAGGGAATCAAATGGTGTATCTTTTGATGGTCCTGACTTCCCATCAAATGGTATTATAACTTGGTTAGAGAGTCTCTGATGGAGTAGTTTATCAAGTCTCGATTGTAGAGCTTGATTGGAAGATCGTTGGGTATTTTTGTCAAGGGGTTACTAAATTTTGAAGGAATGTCACTGGTAATATAACAGCGAAACCAAATTTTGTGTATATCGAAAGTCCCCCCACCCACCACACCCCCCCCCCCCAATATTGGGTTTTTTAGGCTTGTTTTGTTATTTAAGTGGCATTCTAAGCTTAGATAGATTACCGCCAATGAATTTTGATAGACAATCCTGATCCCTTACATGATTCGGATTCAATGTGAGTCATTGTTTCAGAAGGTGGTGTTGGAATGGGTAAGGTCCGAGATTGATGTTCAATGGTGGAAGCTTCGAACTTTGAAGTACAATGGATATTATACTCCTGGAGAGTTCAGAAGTTTCATTGATAGTGAGTCAACAGGAAGCGAGGTATTTGGCAGAACAGAAACCACGACAGGGAAGCACAAGGAAATGTTCTTGAAGGTGTGGCCAGGAAAAGTGGTGCATGACCCAAAAGGATTTCAACGGTAAAGTCAATGATGAGTGTTGTGGTCTGATTAATGTGAAGGAAGAACGAGTCAAAGACATTTAGTTATTGCCCTTTTTCCGAATCTAGCATTTTTTGGAAGGTGAGGGTGTTGGCAGAAAAATGTTGGGATCGAAAGGTTTGTTCTGAATGATTGACTTCCTGAGGATTCACAAACCCCATAGCTAATGATCAGCAAGTGTGTGGGTTTTTTCACTAATGTTTGTGGATGTCGTGGGATCCATGCATGGGGCTCATGGTTGTGGCAGAGTGTGAAAGATGTTTCAGATGGAAATTTCAGAAGGAGTTTCACGTCGGACAAAGACTTCCAAAAGATGTAGGCCATCGCATGGGCGTACGGAACTTGCAAGGAGTGCGGTCTTCGAAAGCGGTGAAGGTGTTCATGTCCTAGAGGGAGGAGAAACCTTAAATCAGAACTTGTCCAATTCTAACTATTTTTCACAGTCATTGTACTTTCTACCTTCTTCGACAATGTGGTAAGAGAGTGTGGGTGTTGTTTCCTCAAACACAAGTTCAATGTGTCAGGATCTGGGAAGTGGGGGTTTCAGAAGAAATGCTGGCGAATTGGCCATCAGTTTGAGGAGACTAAACCTAGAACACCAAAAGGTGTCACTGAGTGGATGATGACTTCATTTAAGGCAATATATTCCAGAGATAAACCAAATTCAAAAGCAAAACAGTTTTCTTGATCTCTCATTTGCAAAGTCTTTGGGAAAGTTGACCACACCCATGTCGATGTTAGAAGAGGGACAACCCTAAGCCCCAGGTGCGTTTCTTTGCAAGGAGTGACGATGAAGACTTTGGTGTTTCTGACTCTATGGAAAAGACTTTCAGAATGTCATTAGAGTATCAAAATTACCTCTATAATAGGGGTGATCTTTGATGGTTTGGAGCCTTACTGGAATGCAGTGGGAGCAATGGATCAACACATGCCTTGGTTGCACTAAAAATGTTGCCCAAAAGGTACCAGATTGTTTCAGCGAGAGTTCGTTAGTTTGATGATACCAGACTTTCTGGATGTTATGTTTAAGATAGAGGTTAGTTTTGGCGGCATCACTGAAGTTAGTTGTACCGAAAGGCTCTCAAAAGTTATGGAATCTCAGTGTTAGAGTTTTGGAAGCGCAAGATTTTCAAAAGGAGTGGGGGTTATGGACACGGTACATAGCACGACTTGTTGATGGGACATCAATAAATTTGAATTTGAATAGGAGCTCAGCATGTTTGCTTTGGATGGAATTCCATGGAGGCATTCATAAGGTTTCATGGGAATGAAATTGGTGATCTGAGTTTGAATTGACTGGGGCGAGCTTGTCTCAGAGGAGCATGAAAGATTGAGGCCATGTAAGGAAACCATGATGACAGTGCAAATGGAGAAATAATGAAATTTTATTGATGAGAATTTGGTGAAATCCTTGAGAATAGTCTTCAAGTGGGAGATCTTTAGATTTTAATCTGCAAAAACAATTCTTAAGTGGGAGATTATTAGGTTTTGGTGCGAGAACTATTTTTTGGTTAAGTGTTTGGATTTCCAAAAGTTAAATCTTCAGGAGATAAACTTGTCGAAACTAGATGGAGCCAACTTCACCATCACCATGGAAGTCTAAATGCGGGCCAGTAGAAGCATTTGTGTGGATCCAGGGCAGTGAAAGCAGTCGAGTGAAAGCAATTCTACGGAAGCAACAACGGAAGCAGTTGTGTTCTAGTGAGGGAATGTGGGAGGATCATTTGGATGCATGCACATGAAAAGCAACCAAATTCTGTAAAATGGAGTGATGCGGGAGGAGGGGGTGTTAGTGGTGTGCTACAACTATTTCAATGATGGAGAAAGTGTAGAGACATTAAAACATTACAAAAGACTTTTTGATATATGTTAAGGGTAAACTCGTGGAGTTTTCGAAAGCAAGCATTGTTCACTGGGAGGGAAAGTTATAGCAGCAGATGCCTTTGACCAAGTGAAATGGTGCCCGTGAAGATCGGATCGAAGTTATATCCTCACCGCAGAGATTAGAAGGAGATACAATAGAGTGATAGATGAACTTAAAGGAAGAACATGATAGCGTTCGTCCTGAGGGGGTCCCACAAATTGCTTTCGATAGAAAGGCGTGTAACGACCCAAAAATTCATTAATGAAAATTCTTCTTGGTCTATTTAAATGTCTTATTATTGTTATGTAAAACATATGGACTTATTTGGTTTTATGTTTTGGGTTTTGAAATACCATTAAGAATTGAGACCGTTGCAAATATAGTCGTTGAAAAGTGATCACATGATTAGTATAAATATAGGGCTTTAACAAATCCAATTTACTCAGACAAAGAAAGTGATGACCTCATCCAGTAGATTTGCCCCGTACGAAGCCCATTTGTCGGAACTCGTAAAGGAGGTGGCGTCATTGGGCTTCGCTCTTGACCAAGCCCAAGCCGAGCTTGAATATGTTATGTTTGAGCGGAACTGCCTACGGGAGAAGTGGAAGTTGATAGAGATGACCACTCGAGGGACGTTATCCGAGCCACCCCAAGAGTCTGTCATCATCGCGCACCTTACCCTAAGGTTTTATGTCGGTGTTATAAGGAGTTATGTAACAAGATCCTAACACTATGATTATGTGCATTATTTTTGTATATAAGAATTAATATAAATTCATTTTATTATTGTAACATTGAAAATAGTTTTTAAAGCACATATAGTATTTTTAGTTAATTTTAAACTAAGGAATCTATTTTGATAAATTAATGGATTTTTGAATTAAATAATATTTTAATAAAATGTTGTTATTATTAAATTAATTTTATTAAGTATAAATGATCATATAATTTTTATGAATTGTAATTGCTTTTTAAGGTTTGAAAGCTATCTTTGTCAAAACCCATGAATTTTCGATAAATGTCGGTATTTATTTCAAAAGTGAAAATTCACATATTTAGAAAATTATTTAGATAAAATTAATACTATTTTTGAAATCAAGACGTCAAAATTATCCAATGGTGAATTTTTCATAATTTTCTGAGGCAGTCAAATTTTTGGGTAAAAATTAAATATTATTTAAATATATAATGTGTATTATGACATCATAATGACCCAATAGTGATGTAATAAAATACTCTAAACATTATGTTAGGCCAATATATGTTTTACCATTAAAATATTTTGATTTTGATTTTTTTTTTGATTTATTTTACAATGCTTTAGTGGACCCTTCAAGACTTATAAAACATTTTAGCTTTTTAAATTGATTTCCTTGAGAGTGTGACTCAGCTCCACATAAGCAACCATATTATTTTAAGAAGATCGGTCATTGGACTTATAAAATATATTTTTTCACTCCCCTTTAGAAAAAACCATGGGCAAAAACCATGAATTGGTTTGTGATTTTGATTAGTTTAATATGTGGTGTCCCAAACCTAAATAATAAAGAATTCCCTCTCATTTCCTATATAAACTCACACAAGCTCTCACTTCCTCCTCACTCAAAACCTTTAGAGTTCGACCAACCCCTGCCCTCCTCTCTCTAGAATCCTCCCAAGGTGCCCCAAGCACCCATTAAGTCTCTCTCAAGCCTCTCTCAAACTTTTGGGATCACATTTCCAAGGGATTTCTTCCTTTCTAAATTTTGTCCAAGTTTCATTATATTGTTATATCCTTTTTCTTTAAATTACAAATGTTGGGGTATGATTTAGAACATCCCCCATACTTACCTCTTCATGTTTGAATAATGAGAGATCCCCTTTCTCTCTCATTAATGTCTCACATGTACACCCATTACCATGCTGAAATTCCGTAAGGAATTTCTCTCTCCTCATTTACATTCAAGCAATTCTTTTGTATTACATATCTAAATTCCATTACATTTGTTGGAGCATATATCTATATGACCCCCCTAATATCCATTTCATGTACATATAATGAGACACTCATATCTCTCTCATCAACCATTTTTATGAATTCTTATGTCATGACGTTACGCTGCCGAAATTGCACTGCATTTTTCCAAGCCAAGATCTTTGTGTAGTGAATATCATACTCATGTCTCTATCAAGGGTATTCACCTTTATGAACATATAAATATTTAATGGTACTTTCATGTATTTATTATACATTCCTTAATCATAGAATAACTTATTATGTTGATTGATTCCATGTTATATGATCTATGTGGTACACTTATGCATGAAATGAAATGTTTAATAAGAGTGTGCCCTAATAGCACTCCAATGAATTGGGTAAAGTATAGTTTCATGATACGTCATGTGCAATGAGTGTTGACTCATGCTAATTCATGTGTAACGAGATTCTACTCGTGCTTCATATGCAATGAGGGTTTACTCATGCTACATGTGCAATGAGCCTTGGCTCATGCTAATTCCATGTTATGTGATGTTGCCACATTTCCATGTTATGATTATCATGCTTTATCATGTCTTTATGTTCATATTTCTCTTATGCTCCATTGATATGCCTATTGACTAACATGTATTTTATCCCTCATGCTATTTCATGTTTATTCCTTTACTGGGCTTTATAGCTCACCATTTTCTTATGCATGTCCTCAGGTTATCCCATGCATTGCTAAGTACGAGGGAATGTATTGGTCATATAAAGGAATTTTTCAATAAAGATGTTGTGTGTTTTATGTTATAAATTGTCATGTAATGTTCCTAAGCCCAAAAGACACTAGACCTCTCGATCTTCTATGTTTTATCAAGTGAATTTTATTTAATAAATCAGGTTTAAGTGTGTAATAAAAAGTGGGGTTGTCATAGTTGGTATGAGAGGACTGGTTTAGTTATTTTTGGGATTAGGATAAGAAAACCCTAGTGAAGCCTTATACATAAGACTAAGTATAATAAAAACATCCAAAAAAATTGATGAGTATTGAGTAAGTGTTTTATCAAGCAAATACATCCCTGTTTGGATACGAGTGTGTAGAGGCGGCTTTGACACGGATGTACCTAGGAGTGAAAACTCTAACAAGGAGTTTCGGGCTTGACCCGGGGTATCCTGGTACATGACAATGGGTCTTACAGCACTCTTGGTTACGACACTCCCGGAGGATATGCTTTGGTAAATTAACCAGCTTAGTATGAACCATTATTAAGGGAATTTTAAAAAAAATGCCTCCAAGAATACATGTTAGAAAGTAGATCATGGATAACATAGATTGAAGCTTATAGATTCATAAGTTAAGGAAATACAAGTAATTTATAAGTCATCCGTTTTTTGTCTTTGGATTACCCTTTATGTGTTACCCTTAACTTTCCTTTTATTTCAGCCAATGGCCGATAATCGGAGAACTCGGACTAACAACTGATGTGAAGATCAATGCGATGACTATTCTAATGAGATCCCCAATCTGATAGGAGTGGGAATCACAAACTTTGTCACGATACACTCTCAGTTAACTTAGGAATTGAATGGAAACATGGGTCAAGAGGAATGTTCACCTCCCCCAAGAAAGAACAAGTCACTATCGAGAGCTTCATGAGACAAAGGTCTCCTACTTTTAATGGATCATCTGATCCCTCAATCACCGAACAATGGATCAACTCTATTGAAAAGATTTTCTCCATCCTTAAATGTTTTGAACAAGATAAGGTTCTCCTAGCTGCTTATCGTATGGATGGTGAAGCTGATCAATGGTGGACATTGATCAAAAATATGAAGCATGAGGAGAAGATTGAGGCGTTGGAATGGATGGATTTCCAGAAGATTTTTTTTTATAAATATTTTATGTGCACCCTCCAATTTAAGATAGAAAGGGACTTCCTTGCCCTCAAGCAAAAAAGACGACGAATCTGTTGGATCGTACGAGGCAAACTTCACAAGGCTTGCACAATACGCCTCCAGCTTTGTCGTTACACTCAAATGCAAGGTTGACCGCTTCTTTGGTGGGCTGAAACCTAGCATGCGGAAAGCCCTGACAATCCATGAATTTGACAGCTGTGGGGAAATTTTCTGATGTTCCCTCAAGGTCGAAATAGATATTGGTGAATCTCAGGGGTATCATGGGGATAAGAAGCATAAGGTGGACTTCAATTCTGGTGGTCCGATGGATAAATCCAATGGTGCTAAGAAGATTCAGCACCTCACTTGCCAAAGGTGCGGAAAGAAGCACCCTGGAAATTGCTTGAAGGGGACAAGGAAATGTTTTAGGTGTGGAAGAGAAAGACACTTAGTTGTTAACTGCCGACAAGAAAAACTTACAGCTACGACAGAGGATAGGAATGATTTGTTCGACTCTCAATGCATTATTCATTGCTTCAATTGCAATGAACCAAAGTATCTTGCAAATCAGTGCCCTAAGCCAAGGGTTTTCGGAAAAAACCAACATCCAAGGCAACAAGGGCGAGCTTTTTCGATCACTACCGCTGAAGTGAACCCAGACAACGAAGTGGTGATAGGTACGCTATTTATTCATTCCAGAATAGAAAACGTACTTTTTGATTCAAGTTCTACACATTATTTTATATCCCGAAAGTTTAGTAGAACAATTTCAACACCACCACAAATCATGGAAGTAAAGATGTCGGTGAGTACGAAAAATGGGGAAATCATTGCATCCCATGAATATAACTCTTGCCCTGTCATAATTTTTGGATTGAACTTCCTGGAGAACCTCATCATACTCCCTCTGGTAGAATTTGATGCAATTCTCGGCATGGATTGGTTTTCCTTATATAGAGCCAACATAAATGACTGTGAGAGAAAAATCACTATCCATGTGGAGAATCGACCCCCGATTTTGTACAAGTGCAAGGATGAGGATGAATCTTCTTTAGTTCCACTATCTCAAGAATAGATATTACTTCCCTATGAGCATGCGTATCTGACTCAGATGATTGAGTTCGAGGAAGCAACCATTCTTGAAGATATGTCTATTGTGAGGGAATTCACTGAAGTGTTTCTTGAGGAATTGTTTGGTCTCCCTCTTAAAAGAGATGTTGAATTCTCAATTGACCTTATACTTGGGGCATTGCCAATATCCAAGACTCTATATAGAATGGTTTTTTTGGAGCTTGAGGAGTTGAAGAAACAACTACAGGAGAATCTGAATAAAGGGTTTATATGCCCAAGTGCTTCACCATGGGGCGCACCAGTCCTCTTCATTAAGAAGAGGGATGGGTCAATGCACTTTTTCATTGATTATCATGAGCTCAAAAAAATCATGATAAAGAACAAGTGTCATCTTCCACGAATTGATGACTTGTTCAAATAGTTGTGTGGAGCACAATACTTCTTCAAGGTAGATTTGTGGTCGGGATATTATCAAGTAAGGGTGAAGAAAGAAGATATCCCCAAGACTGCTTTTCATACAAGATATGGGCACTATGAATTTGTAGTAATGCCTTTAGGACTCACTAATGATCTAGCAATCTTTATAGACATGATGAATTGAGTCTTTAGAGATTTCCTCCACAAATTTGTGGTAGTCTTTATAGATGATATTCTAATATACTCTAAAACCCAGTAGGATCATGAGGAGCATCTAAGAACTGTATTAGAGACCTTGCGGAAGGAGAAGCTCTATGCAAAGTACAACAAATGTGAGTTCTGGTTGAAGGAGGTCTCATTCTTGGGTCATATCATCACAAGCAATGGAATATCAGTGGATCCCTCCAAGACAGCTATAATTGAGGGTTGAACGAGACCAATATAGGTAACGGATATTCATAGCTTCTTGGGGTTAGCTGGATATTATCGCCAATTTGTGAGAAATTTTTCACGATTGACCAACCCTCTTACCAAGCTAACTCGGAAGGGAGTAAAGTTTTCTTGGAGTGATGAATGTGAAGATAACTTCAAGGAGTTTAAAAGGAGGCTTATCACTATGTCCATGCTCACATTACCCACGAGTGGAGAAATTTTTGTGGTATTTAGTGATGCTTCGAAGAAGGGTATGGGATGTGTGTTGATGCAGAATGATAAAGTGATAGCCTACGCCTCAAGGAAGCTGAAAACCCATGAGAAAAACTATCTCACGCATGATCTGAAATTGGCTGATGTGATCTTTGCATTGGAAATCTGGCGGCATTATCTCTATTGGGAGAAGTGTGAGATATATACTAATCACAAGAGCCTCAAATATATATTCACACAGAAAGAGCTTAATATGCGCCAACAAAGATGGATAGAACTCATCAAGGATTATAAATGCTCAATCCATTACCACCCTGGGAAAGCGAATAAGGTGATGGATGCTCTATGTAGAAAGGATCCAACGATTGTTTCATTGATGAGAATTGAGAAGGATCCAATCTTCTTAAAATTGCAGAGGATGGACATGGGAATTGTTAAGAGAGGAACATCATCAATCCTTTCTCAAGTGATTGTTCAACCATTCCTCTTGGAGAAAATAAAGGATGCTCAAAGAAAGGATGTGGAAATTCTGAAAAGGGTGGAAGCTATCAAAAATGGGAAATCCTCAGAGTTCATGGTTGAAAATGATGGAATTGTGAGATTTGGGTCACAATTATGTGTATCATCTGATCCAGAGATAAAGATGGTGCTTCTGAATAACGCACATAGCTCAACCTTCTCTATTCACTCGGGGAGCACAAAGATGTATCGAAATCTCTGAGAAAACTTTTGGTGGGACAATATTAAAAGGGAGATTGCTGAATATAAATCAAAGTGTCTAGTATGTCAGTAGGTGGAGGCTAAGAGAAAAAAGTCTAAGGGGATGATGCAACCACTACCCATACCAACATGGAAGTGGAAGAACATTACCATGGACTTTGTCACTGGACTTCCAAGGACATCCAAAGGAAACAATGCTATATGGGTCGTTGTGGATCGTCTTACGAAGACAGCTCACAATATCGTAATTCGAGATGACTTATCATGGGATAAAATTGCACGGATTTACATCAAAGAAGTGGTAAGGCTGCATGAAGTACCACTATCTATTGTATCCGATCATGATCCGAGATTCACCTCAAAGTTCTGGAAAAGTCTCCAACATGCTCTAAGCACTGAACTGAACTTCAATATGGCCTATCGACCTCAAACTGATAGCCAATCTGATCGAACTATTCAAACACTGGAAGATATATTAAGATCATGTTCTATGGACTTCAAAGGAGGGTGGGACCAACATCTTCCACTAGTTGAATTCTTCTACAATAACAATTTCCACTCAAGCATCTGAATGGAACCATATAAAGCCCTTTATGGGAAAAGGTGCAGAACACCAGCGTGTTGGGATTAAGTCGGTGAGCGTAAGATTCTAGGACCTGAAATGGTCTAAGAAATGGTGGATAAAGTGAAAACCATTCAACAGCATATCAAGGCAGCCCAAAGTCAACAGAAGAGTTATGCGGATAACTGTTGACGAGACCTTGAGTTCAATGTTGGAGACCTGGTGTTTTTACACATATCTCCATGGAAGAAGGTCATGAGTTTTGGATAGAGGTGGAAGTTAAGTCCTAGGTACAGCGGCCCCTTCGAGATTCTTGATCGTTTTGGGGCTGTGGCATATCGACTAGCACTTCCACCTACCATGGCTGAAGTACATGATGTCTTTCATGTATCTCTCTTAAAGAAGTACATACCGAACCCTTCACAAGTACTCTCTTCAGATGTATTACAGCTAGAGGATGATCTTTATTACGATGAGCAATCAGTGAAGATCTTAGATCGTAGAGAAAAAGTTCTACGAAATAAGACAATGTCCCTCGTCAAGGTGTTGTAGCAAAACCACGAATTTGAATAAGCAACATGGGAATCAGAATAAGTGATGAAACAGAGTTACCCACATCTGTTTTAGTGTGGGGAAAAAAATTCTAGGTTGAAATTTCTTAAGGGGAGAATATTGTAACGACCCAAAAATTCATTAATAAAAATTCCTCTTGGTCTATTTAAATGTCTTCTTATGGTTATGTAAAACGTATGGACTTATTCAGTTTTATGTTTTGGATTTTAAAATACCGTTAAGAATTGGGACCGTTGCTAATAGTCATTGAACAGTGATCACATGATTTGTATAAATATAGGGCTTTAACAAATACAATATACTCAGACAAAGAAAGTGATGGCCTCATCCAGTAGACTTACCCCGTACGAAACCCATTTGTCGGAGCTTGGAAAGGAGGTGGTGTCATTGGGCATCGCTCTTGACCAAGACCAAGCCGATCTTGAATACGTTAAGCTTGAGCGGAACCGCATACGGGAGAAGTGGAAGTTGATAGAGATTACCACTCGAGCGATGTTATCTGAGCTACCCCAAGAGTCTGTCACCATCGAGCACCTAACCTTAAGGTCTTATGTGGGTGTTATAAGGGGTTATGTAACAAGACCTTATCACTATGATTATGTGTATTGTTTTTTGTATATAATAATGAATATACATTCATTTTATTATTATAACTCTGTAAATAGTTTTTAAAGCATAAATAGTATTTTTAGTTAATTTTCAACTAAGGAATTTATTTTGATAAATTAATGGATTTTTGAATTAAATAATATTTTAATAAAATATTATTATTATTATTAAATTGCATTTATTAAGTATAAATGATCATATAATTTTTATGAATTGTAATTTTTTATTAAGGTTTAAAAGTTTCTTTGTCAAAACCCATGAATTTTTGTTAAATGTAGGTTTTTATTTTAAAAGTAAAAATTCACATATTTAGAAAATTATTTAGATAAAATGAATACTATTTTTTGAATCAGGACGTCGAAATTATCCAATGGTGATTTTTTCATAATTTTCTAAGACAATCGAATTTATTGGGTAAAAATTAAATACCGTTTAAATATATAATGTGTTTTATGACATCATAATGACCCAATAATGATGTAATAAAATAATCTAAACATTATGTTCGGCCAATATATGTTTTACCATTAAAATTATGTGATTTTAGTTTTGTTTTATTTATTTTACAATGCTTTAGTAGATACTTCAAGACTTATAAAACATTTTAGCTTTTTAAATTTATTTCCTTGAGAGTGTGATCACCTCCACATAAGAATTCATGTTATTTTAAGAAGTTAGGCCATTGGCCTTATAAAATATTGTTTTTCAAACCCCTTTGGCAAAAACCATGGTCAAAAAACCATGGGCTGTTTTGTGGTTTTGATTAGTTTAATATGTGGTGTCCCAAACATAAATAATAAAAAAAATTCTCTCATTTCCTATATAAGCTCACCCAAGCTCTCACTTCCTTCTCACTAAAAGCCTTTGTCGTTTGACCAAATCATGTCCTCCTCTCTCTAGAATCCTCCCAAGGTGCCCCAAGCTCCCAAGAATCCTCTCTCAAGCCTCTCCCAAGCTTTTGGTATCACACTTCCATGTAAGGGATTTATTCCTTTCTAAATTTTGTCCAAGTTTCTTTATATTGTTATATCCTTTTTCTATAAATTAAACATGTTGGTGTATGATTTCTCACCTCCCCCATACTGCCCTCTTCATGTTTGAATAATGAGAGATCTCATTTCTCTCTCATTAATGCCTCCCATGTACACATGTTACCATGCCGAAATTCCGTAAGGAATTTCTCTCTCCTCATTTACATTCAAACAATTCTTTTGTATTACGTATCTAAATTTCATTACATTTGTCGGGAAATTTATCTATATGACCCCCCTTACTGTACATTTCATGTACATATAATGAGACAATCATTTCTCTCTCATCAACCATTTTTATGAATTCTTATGTCACACCATTATGCTACCGAAATTGTACAGTGTTTTTCCAAGCCAAGATCATTGTGTAGTGAATATCATACCCATGTCTCTATCAAGGGTATTCACCTTTATGCACATATACATATTTAATGGTACTTTCCTGTATTTATTCCACATTACTTAATCATGGAATAACTTATGATGTTGATTGATTTCATGTTATATGATCCATGTGGCACACTTATGCATGAAATGAAATTTTTAAGAATGGTGTGCCCTAATAGCGCTCTTATAGATTGGGTAAAGTATAGTATGATGATATGTCATGTGCAATGAGTGTTGAATCGTGCTAATTCAATTGAAAATAGGGTTTACTCATTCTTCATGTGCAATGAGGGTTTACTCATGCTCCATGTGCAATGAGTCTTGGCTCATGCTAATTCCATGTTAAGTGTTGTTGCCACATTTCCATGTTATGATTATCATGCTTTATCATGCCTTTATGCTCATATTTATCTTGTGCTCCATCGATATGTCTATTGACTAACATGTATTGTATTCCTTATGTTATTCCATGTTTATTCCCTTAATGGGCTTTATAGCTCACCGTTTTCTTATACATGTCATCAGGTTATCTCATGCAATAATAAGTACGAGGGAATGTAGTGGTCATGTAAAGGAAGTTTTCAATAAAGATGTTGTGTGTTTTATGTTCTAAGTTATGTAATGTTCCTAAGCACCAAAGACACTAGACCTCTCGATCTTCTATATTGTATCAGGTAAATTTTATGTAATAAATCGGGTTTAAGTGTGTAATAAAAAGCAGGGTTTTTACAAGGCGTTGCTATGGTTTTTAGAGTACGGTGCCTGTAAAGAGTCTTATAACTCGAGTTGAGTATGGTTACCGGAAGATAGGTTTCCCTTGTAACTTAGTTGTCTCCCAAAATGAAAAGATTCAGTATGCTCCCCCTGAAGAGTAAAACTAATGTTTGAACCACGTAATTTTCTTGTGTATTGTGTTTGTTCCTTCGATGTCATGTGGTTTGTTCTTTGTTCGATATCATCTACTAAAGATCTTGTTAAAGACAATGATGTGACTGGAAGGAATAAAGAGAAGGGAAGATCAATGGTGGCTAGGGTGCTTGGTCTTCCTGGTTCCAAAATTTGATTATGTTGGGGTGTGTCGTGGTGCCTCGAACCCTTCCAAGGACCTTGTTCTGCATTAGAGGTTCGGAAAATAACTTTGGAGGCTGGAGGTTAGAGGTTGGAGGTTGGTTGGTTTTTGTACGCTGGTTTCGAACCCTGGATGCGGAATGAAATGCTTGGGTTGTAGAGGTTGCAAGCAACATGAAAATTTCTGAAGGAGCGATTGTAGGGCATCGGATGGAATAACTTTCGATGGGCTTGGCTTCCCACCAAAATCTGAACTCGATGTAGAAGGCTAAATCTTGAAACTAAATACATATATATTGAATAAAAATAATATATTAAAATATTTAATGCTTGATTAAGCTCGCAGACTATTTGATTATGTTATTCTAATTCTCAAACTCTGCTCAAGTTAATACTCGAGCAACTCGAGCTCAAGCTTGGCTCAACAAAAATCAACACGAATTTGAGTATTTGTAGGTGAGTTAAAGTATATTGTTAGCACCTCCCTAACCAAAAACTATCAAATAAACTAAACACCTCCATATTTTCAAAATATTAGGTTATATACTCCTATATATCTCATAAGGAGATAATTTAATTTTCTCTAAATACAATTCTATTATAAATATAACATGCAATTAAGTTTCAATATAGAAATTTGATGTTAACTTTGATTTATTAAACAAGTAACTCATCGTTCTTATTAAATTACAATTCTTCCTATTAGTTAAACCATTATGTTCGAGTATATATGGTGCATTACATTGATCAATTATACCATTTTCTTCAAAAAAAATTATTAAATTCATTACCCACCTCTATTTAAACTTAATACTTCAATCTTCTTATTTAAATCATATTCAACATCCACTTTATATTTTCTTAAACATAATGAATGTTTCATCATTTAAACTAAATAGATACTATAAATTATCTATTACAATCATCAAAAAAAAGTATTGAAATATATATTCCATCATCGAGTTAACAAACGATTTGATTAACAAATATCATAATGAACTTTGTAGAGGAATTCTCCTTACCTCAAAGTGAGGTGGAAGCCTTCTTTTATAGCTTGAGAAAAAGGAATACATGGAGTATTCTGATGTGGAACTCGGAAATACCCAAAATAATAAAAACAGGGTTTAACACTCCCCCTCAAGCTGGATATGCCCAGCTTAGACCACAAGTCCCACAAATGAAAGATGACATCAGACAAGATCACACACACTCCCCCTCATGTCGGGTCGCAGATGTTGTGGATGTCCAGCTTGGAACTGAGTGAATCCAGATGAGCCCATGGGAGGCCTTTGGTGAAGATTTTGGCAAGATGATTCGTCGTCAGGATGTGGCTAAAGATGACATGGTTGTGCTCAAGGTGATGGCGAAGAAAGTGGAAGTCCACCTCAATATGCTTCATGCGTTCATGGAAGACAGGATTTGAAACAATCTTGGCGGTGGTCTGGTTGTCACAATAGATATGAGCAGATGTTTGCGGAGGAAATCCAAGCTCCTAGAGAAGATGATGAAGCCAAAGGATCTTCATAGTGACGGTGGTCATGGCATGGTACTCAGACTCCGCAATAGATCTGGAGACAATAGTCTGTTTCTTGTTGCGCCAAAAGATGAGGTCGTCTGTTATGAAAACCGGAAGACTTCCAAGTAGCTAGGCAACCTGCGTAGTCAGCATCACAGGACTCAATATTCCGATGAGCATGGTGAGAGTAGCGAAAACCATGGGCAGGGTCTCTCTTGATATATTTGGAAATGTGGAGGACATCATCCCACTAAGAGGTGGTCAGATGCTCCATGAATTGGCTCACTTTGCCAACAGCACGTGTAATGTTTGGATGAGTCATGGTGAGATAATTGATTTTTTCCACCAATCGACGGTATTGATCTGGGTGTGGATATGGTTCTGAGGAGTTATAGAGAGACTGTTCCCCAAGCTCAAGAGGAGTGTCAACGGCGGTGGCCTATGTCAGCCCAACATCCAGCAGAATATCCAAAGCATATTTATGTTGGCAGAGAAAGATGGAGTCCGGAGAACGGGAGACCTCGATGCCAAGGAAGTATGTGAGAGGGTCGAGATCTTTGGTGTGGTAGTGATGGTGAAGATGCCTCTTGAGGTGAGTGATTCTAGTGGAGTCGCTCCCTGTTATGATGATATCATCCACATACACTACCAAGAGGATACAGCCGATGGAGGTCACCCTGTAGAACATGGAGTGGTCCTTCATATAGCAAGAGAGCCCAAAGTCAGTGACGATAGTGCTGAATCGGTCAAACCAAGCATGAGGAGACTGCATGAGACCATATAGAGAGTGGCAAAGTCGACAAATTTGGTAGTCAGCTTCAGAGGCACAAAATCCAAAGGGTTGCTGCAAATAAACCTCTTCCTCAAGAAATCCATGGAGGAATGAATTCTTGACATCCAGTTGATGAATGGGTCAATGATGATGAGTGGCCAGAGAGATGGATAATCGAACGGAGACCATCTTGGAAACTAGAGAGAAGGTATCAAAATAGTCTATACCATTTCTGAGCAAATCCCTTTGCCACAAGGCGGACTTTGAGATGATAGAGAGTGTCATCGGCATTAAGTCAGGTGGTATAAACCCATTTGTTTTCAACCGCTTGTTTGTTTGTCGAAAGGGGGACCAGATCCCAAGTATGGTTGTCTTCCAGAGCCTGCACTTATTCCTGCATCGCTTGTAGCCACCCCGGGTGAAATTTTCCCTCACCAACTATGCGGGGAATGGATATCATCTCCAGAGCTGACAGACCTCTATATGAAGATGTAAATAGAGGAGTAGTCTAGCAAGAACGAGTATCTTTACAAAGTGAAATGGGAAAGTCGTCTGGTGTTGGGATGGGAGCATCAGACGAAGTGAAGACGATGGTGTCCTCGACATGAATGAGGTTATAGTCGATGGGCGATGAGAGTAGACCATACCAAAATGATGATCAGTAGGGGGAGACACCAGTGGAGGGTGGATGATGAGAGGAAGATAAATGTCAGTGTCAGGATGGGGAGAGGGAAGTGAAAATGGAGAGCTCTTAACAAACGAGACGTCAGCAGAGATGATATACCATCGTAAGTCTGGAGAGAAGCATCAATATTCACGTTGAGTGTGGGAATAATTGAGGAATATGAAGCGGAGGGATTTAGGAGAGAGCTTGGAGAGACCGGGACGAGTGTCACAGACATAACAGAGACATCCAAACACACGGAGTCGAAGTGAGTGAGGAGGGAGAGAAGAGAACAGAGTCCGAAAAGGAGTATCCCCCTGAAGGATAGAAGAAGAGAGGCAGTTTAGGAGGTAGATAGTGGTCAGGATGGCGTCGCTCCAAAAATTGAAAGGCACCTTCATGTGGAATAGAAGGGCACGGGCAGTCTCCAAAATATGGTGATGTTTCTACTCAACCACTCTATTCTGTTGAGGTGTATCGGGGCAGGATGTCTGGTGAATAATGTCTTTATCCTTGAGAAACTAATGAAAGGGAGTGGATAAATATTCTTGTCCATTGTCGAAGCGTAGACATTTCAAGAAGGTAGAGAATTGAGTATGAATCTCATTATAGAAGGTCTGAAAGGTAGAAAACACTTCAGACCGATCACGAATAAGATAGAGCCACATCATGTAGAAGTAGTCATCAATAAAGGATATATAATAATTGTACCCGGACTGTCTAGGAACCCTGCAAAGACCCCATACATCAGAATGAACAAGGTCGAAAGGATTCACTGCACACGAGTCCAATCGAGGAACATATGTCCCCCGATGATGTTAAGCAAACTTGCAAAATTCACAATAAAAGGAAAGGTGGGGACTAAATTGGGCAAAGCTTTTGTATGATGGAAACTGGTGAATGACCAAGGAAAGAATGAAGATCAAGGGCACGTGCTGACACTAGTGGAAAAATGTATTTCAACGTTGGTTTTTTTTACATTTTGACGTCGGTTTTTAACCAACGTCAATAAAGGCGACGTAAAAAATATATGTTTCAACGTCGGTTTTTATAAACCGACGTCAAAAATCTTCGTCACGCGGGTCTTTGGCATCATTTTATATAAAAACCGACGCCAAATTTCAGGGCCTCGGGGATCTTTGGCGTCGGTTTTTATATAAACCGACGCCAAAAATCAGGCCCCGGTGGTCTTTGGCGTCGGTTTTTTTTTTAAACCGACGCCGAAATTCATGACCTCAGGGGTCATTGGCGTCGGTTTTTTAGAAAACCGACGTCTAAATATGGCTTCTACATGAGTTTTAACGTCGGTTTTTGATAAAAATCGACACGAAAAATACGTTTTATAAAAAAAATATTTTCCACATCGGTTTTCAAAAAAACCGACGTCAAAACCTTGAAACTCTGAATATTGGAATATAGATCGTTTCCCAAGCTTCGATTTGACTGGTTATGGAGCTAAAATGGACTTACGGATCAAAAGTTATGGTCGCCGTAAGTTGTACCTCGTTATGGGTCAATCGATACAACATTCTTCGAAGAATACATGAAAAAAAAGAACCAAAATGAATATGCCAAATGAACAAAAAAATATAATTAATGATTGAAACTAACTTTAATTCTTTTATTGGGCCATTTGAATCGATATGTTTTTTATCATTATTTCACTTCGTTTTAAGGGAGAACTCACGCGGTAATGAAAATAGTGAGTGGTAAAAAAATATTCCCAAAAACTAATGAATCTTATGCAGAAGTTTTATTTTTGTATCTCGATTAGAAGAATCCTTCATCATCATTATAAAAATAATAAGATTTTTAGTGATAAGGAAAACAATAATAATGAAATTAAATGATGAAAATAAATACCTTGTACAAATCATCGATTGAAGAATATTTGAAATATGGATTGTATCAAAGATTTCAAAAATGTTGAAAGAAAGAGGATGACCTTTTATATAGTGTAAATAAAAATTTCTACAGCGGTGATTCAATAAAATTTGAGCGGGATTTTGAAAATAGGAACACGCGTTGGGAAAAAATTGAAATATCGAAACCGCGTATTTGAAATTTTACTTTTAACGTCGGTTAAATATATAACTGATGCTAAAAATATTCTCATGTTGGGGTATTAACATCAGTTTTTGAAAAAACAATGCAAAAAAAGTAACTTTTAACATCGGTTATTTGTAAAATTGACGCCAAAAAGGGTCTTTTAACGTCGGTTATTGAAAAAAACCGACGCCAAAAATCAAGTCATATAATCTGCAAATTCCAACATCCATAACTTTTGATCCGTAAGTCCGTTTTTGCTCCACGACCTGTCAAATTGAATATTGGGAAATTATCTAAATCTTTTATTTTGATCTTTGGCGTCGGTTTTTTGTAAAACCGACGCCAAAAAGGGCCTTTTAACGTCGATTATTAAAAAAACCGGCGCCAAAATCAAGTCATATAATCTCCAACTTCCAACGCCCATAACTTTTGATCTGTAAGTCCGTTTTCGCTCCACGACCTGTCAAATTGAAGCTAGGAAAATTATCTAAAACTTTTATTTTGATCTTTGGTGTCGGTTTTCTGTAAAACCGATGCAAAAAAGGGTCTTTTAACGTCGGTTATTGAAAAAAACCGACGCCAAAAATCAAGTCATATAATCTCCAACTTCTGACGTCCATAACTTTTGATCCGTAAGTCTGTTTTTGCTCCACGACCTATCAAATTGAAGCTTGGGAAATTATTTAAAACTTTTAAATCTTCAACTTCCGATGCCCATAACTTTTGATCCGTAAGTCTGTTTTTGCTCCACGACCTGTCAAATTGAAGCTTGGGAAATTATCTAAAATTTTTATTGTGATCTTTGGTGTCGGTTTTACAAAAAACCGACGCAAAAAATGGTCTTTTAACATCGGATATTGAAAAAAACCGACGCCAAAAATTAAGTCATATAATCTCCAACTTCCGACGCCCATAACTTTTGATTCGTAAGTCCGTTTTTTCTCCACGACCTGTAAAATGGAAGCTTGGAAAATTATCTAAAACTTTTATTTTGATATTTGGCGTCGGTTTTTTGTAAAACCGATGCAAAAAAAGGTCTTTTAACGTCGGTTATTGAAAAAAACCGACGCCAAAAATCAAGTCATATAATCTCCAACTTCCGACGCCCATAACTTTTGATCCGTAAGTCTGTTTTTGCTCCATGGCCTGTCAAATTGAAGCTTGGGAAATTATCTAAAACTTTTATTGTGATCTTTGGTGTCGGTTTTTAGTAAAACCGACGCCAAAAAGGGCCTTTTAACGTCGGTTATTAAAAAAACCGACGCCAAAAATCAAGTCATATAATCTCCAACTTCCGACGCCCATAACTTTTGATCCGTAAGTCTGTTTTTGCTCCACGACCTGTCAAATTGAAGCTTGGAAAATTTTATAAAACTTTTATTTTGATCTTTAGCATCGGTTTTTTGTAAAACCGATGCCAAAAAGGGCCTTTTTACGTCGGTTATTAAAAAAACCGACGCCAAAAATCAAGTCATATAATCTCTAACTTCCGCCGCCCATAACTTTTGATCCGTAAGTCCGTTTTCGCTCCACGACCTGTCAAAGTGAAGCTTGGGAAATTATCTAAAACTTTTATTTGGGTCTTTGGCGTCATTTTTTTGTAAAACCGGTGCCAAAAAGGGACTTTTAACGTCGGTCTCTTAAAACCGACGTTAAACTACCGACGTTAAAAACAAGTTTTCCACTAGTGTGGGGTGGATGAACAAGCAAGAGGTGGTGGGATATCGAGTATATACACCCCAGCCCTAAAATGTCCTCGACCAAGTTCCTGATTCGTCGACCGCTCTTGAAAAACAACACCAGATGCCGTAAAAATAACAACACAATTTAAGACTTTGGTGAGTTTGTTGATGGAGAGAAGATTAAACGGGTTGTGAGGAACATGAGCAACTGAAGGTAGGCTAATAGACAAGGTGAAAAGGCATGTGCCAAATCCCATAATGGGGATTGTTGATCCATTGGAAACAGTGATTGTATAAGCACTAGTAGACGGATGGTGGGTAGTGAACATACCAGAATCCCCTGTGAGATGTTCGGACGCACTGGAGTCGAGCATCCAAGATGGCAGTAGATGAGATAGATAGGCGTCAGAGCCATCAATCTGAGCAATGGGGGCCAGAGAAGAGGATGGTTGCTCGAGCGGGGACTGGGAGACCATGGGAGGCAGGCCAAGAGATCACTAAGGAGGGCGGGGGCCAAGAGACCGCATTAGAGGCGGGCCAGGAATCACTGAGGAGGGTGAGGGGAGTCGGGTGACTGCATTGAAGGTGGCCAGAGGAGTGCTGAGGAGGGTGGGGAATCCAGGAGACCACATCGAAGGCAGTGGCCTAGAATCTGTTGGGAAGCCAGTCGAATTGCGGGAAGTCATAGCGAACGAGAGATGCCGAGAGAGATGGGTCATTCGTTGAGCGGAAGAACCTGCGGGGGCCTGGAGATCACTGCAAGAGGCTGTAGGGAGGTGGGGATGGTTGAAGTCGGGAGGCCATAGGAAGAGGCGGTCAGTCGGCAGCTGGAGGACGTTGCGTCTGGAAGAGGCGGATGGCTGGGCACCGGCGTCTGAGATCCGCTGGAGAGAGTTGCGATGGGAGCTGATGCTGGGAGGAGGTATGTGTCGGGCGGGGAGTGTGTTGGGTCACCGTGTGAGATGGGAGCGTCGTTGGGAGAGGGTTGCGACGGGAGAGGAGGGTCGCAGCGGGAGGTGTGATTGGAGAGGGGTGTCGTGGGTGAGGTGGGAGCCTAGAAGCGGGGGACGTCGGGATGTGCAGTGGGAGGGCGTCGTGATGTGTCGCGGGAGGCGTCGCGAGAGGGCGACGGGAGGCATCGCGGGAGGGCGATGGGAGGCACGTCTGGCAGCGGGGGCACCGGGATGTGTCGTGGGAGCAAGGAGACACATCTGGAAGCAGGGCTGCTGGGAAGTGTCGCGAGTGTTGCGTCGGGCGAGAGCCGGGAGAGGAGTCGCGTAGGGCGGGAGCCGCGTAGGGCAGGAGGGCACCGAGAGGGAGAGTCAGGTTGTGAGTCCACCGAAAAAAAAATTAACAGGATTTTCCCTCTAATACCATGTAGAGGAGGAATTCTTCTTACCTCAAGGTGAGGTGGAGGCCTTCTTTTATAGATTGAGAAAAAAGGAATATATGATGAAGTATTCCGATGTGGGACTCAGAAATACCCAGAATAATAAAAACAAGGTTTAACAAACTTAGTTTAATAAATCATAATTTCTTTTTAACACTATGAAATGGTTTTTAAATTATTTTTTATTCTACAAATGTTTTATATTTATTTAATTAATCAATGAAATTAATTAACTTTAGTTTCTTCGTTAATATGAATTAAAAGCAACATGCACTAAATGATCATTCCATAAATTAAAAAGCCCAATCAAATAAGCAAAAAACTCGATTATATATTAATAATAAAGCCCCCCTGTGGTCGGCTGGGGTGGTACGAGTGGTTGGGGTGTGGAGCGTGGTTGTCGGGTCAAGTTCTCGGGCCAGCGGGATTACTTTCAATTTCTTTGTAGCGTGTCTGAGTTGTCGTTGGCAGTTGTACCAAGTATAATATAATATATTAGTAATAAAAACTTGATACATGTTGTCACTTGATTAACCTTTTCCACTAATGTCACTCTTTGACATGATAACCTTGACAAATTCAAATAAAACCCGTAATATGACAACCCATATCTTTAATACACTTTAATTCATGATTTATTATATAAAGGTATGCATAATACAACTCGGAAGATCGTGAAGACTGGTGTATTTGGGAAATTAGGTCCATAACACATCATCTTGAAACATGGATACAACAACATTATTGAAAACATCATTCACATGCTCCTAAAATTTCATCGTTCTTCTAAAACTATACGGGATAACCTAAGAGCGTAAATAAGAAAATGGTGAGCTATAAAGCCCAGTAAGTGAATAAACAAAGCATAGCATAAGGTAAAGTAGTACATAAGAGCCAAAAAGCAAATAAAGGTAACTTAATAGAGTTGAGAATCATAATCTTGAACAAATATGCATGATATAATCATGATAACATAAAGGTAACATGAGAATGTGGCGTCAACATAAATCATGTCATAAACATAAGTCAAGGCTAACTGCTAAGACGACATCACATGGTGGACAAAGTTGCATAATGGTTTAGGTTTACTCCCCAATCTCATACATGACGTCTCATGAGACGAAAACATCACTTAATACATTGGAGCATTGTCTGGGTGCACCCGTCATAATATGTACATGTGCATGTGTGCCACATAGACCATTCAACATAAGGATCATATTTCATCACATTTAATCTCATGATTAAGGAGTGTGGGTTACATACATGGAAGTCCCAAATCAATGAATTATAAATGCATTTAGGTGAATACTCTTGAGTGGAAATGGGCAAAGGTATTCACTATACAAATGTTTGGCATGAAAAATCGCAGGATAATTTTGGCAGCATATCAAGGGTACATAAAGTTTCATGAGAGGGCTTAATGAAAGTGAAAGGGGTCTCTCATCACTTAAACATCACAAGGGCGGTAAGAGGGGTGTGTGAGAACATACCCCAACATAAACAAATGGAAAACAAAAGACATAACATAAAAGAGGTGCTTGAACGAGGCGAGCATTGTGAGATTTGACTATAATTCTCCTCAAGAGATTTGGTTCCAGGAAATAGGTGAGGGGGTTCATCCAGGCTCAACAATTCAAAATTTGCATGGCAAGGGACTTTTGCGGAACAGGGAGTTGGGTCGAGAGCAGTGATCTAATTTTTCCCAACAAGGGTCGATCAAGTTCTAGGTGAGGCCAGGAAGCCTCCCCCTCTTAGTGGCTTAGGTAAAGCTGGAGTTTCAGGCAAGCAGAATCGTTTTGGGGTTTTGGGTGATGGTGACTCAACCCCACTGGAAGAAGGGATTATGGTGAAGGATGGCCATGAAGAGAATAACCCTTTACAAGGCAGATCGGATAATAAAGGAGTGGATAATGCTTCTGTCTCGGAATCTTGGTCCTCAGAGTCTAAGTAAGTTGAACTTGCGAAAGAGTACTTGTAGTCCTCTTCAAAGAAATGAAACAACACCCTTGTGGATACAGACTACGGGTTCATTCGGCATATGCAAAGGATGCAGAGATGGAAGGACTAGTCAAACTTACCTAGTCCTCCGGTTACAAGGTCCTCGAGAAGAAATACCCCCCCCCCAAAGAGTATGAATGTTTTTGTTGACGTCCCAAAGAGTAAGTATAATGGGTCTTTTATGCATGTGAAGCTAGTAGTTGATGTGGCGGTTGAAACACAAGCAGTGAAACATACTGCCAATGATCCGATAAAAGCAGACAAGGAGGTTGTTGAATCAGACAACACCCAAGAGCTACTCATGAATTTTAATGAAGAAATTTTAGAGTAGTCCTTTATCAAGATTTCAAAAGAGGATGCACATAGATTGTTTGAAAGACCGATATGAGTTGATTTGAACGAAGTACAAACCTCTTGAATATACAAACAAAATAGGATTTTCATATGTGGTTTCAACGAGGAAAAACAAGCTTGGAGGAGCATGGACAGACTTGGGACAAGATGGAATTTCACTTCGAGGATCTCATTAAGGACAATCTGAAAATGGAGGTTACCTCCATCGAATGGGGACTTTTTAAGGTAATGAATTCTAACCATTATAAATTGTTCTGGAATGTCCTGATAATTTCTTATGAGGTTTGACCTTTTTTGTGTTCTAAACCCTGTTGGATTCCCACATTTTCCTTAAGCTTCTGAAAAAAAATAGAGTAATGCCCTAAAGGTAAGGTTTGTGATGGTGAGATTTTTGTGGGGTGGTTCAGCGTACATGGTTTGGATCGTGATCTCGATGAGTTTGAATTTCTCTCGTAAACAGTTTTTCTTGTGCTTTAATTGTTGAATCTCAGCTTGAGCTTTGTCAATGGCAAAACCCAGTGATGTGATCTCCCTCAGAAACTCCGATAAATGAGCTTCATAGGATACTATCCTACTAATGGAGGTCATCGCTTCTTTCATCTGTGTCAATTGGATTCATCATAACCATATATATATACTAATCATAGGTCATTGTACAAAAACTATATTATCAACAATTATGATGTTTAACGATCTTTTAAATCCGACAATATATAACATAACTATCGAAAAACCAAAGTAGTACATGTGTTTACATTTCTTAATAACACATTTACTTATTTAAAAAGGGAATTTCATTCATAAAAGTTCGGGCCGTTACATGCAATTCCTTCATGATAATACACTCATCATATGTTTTGAGGATTGAACATTCTTTGAGGATATAACAATGACACGGTACTTTGTCATCATTCATGTTTCTTCCATATATCGTGGATTTGTTCCAACACTACCAGTTTGATTAGTGTCCTCGGGATGATGTGGTCTCATCTGAAATGGGTGTTAGATTTGGCACCAAGATGTAGAAAATTTTTAGAACAGTAACTTTATCTTGTCTTGCTAGCAGGGGAAGTTGTAATTGTCAACCTGGTCAGGTCTGACCATGTCTTGATCAATCACTTTGAGTGACTCAAAAATCCATGAAATTTTATTTCAAGATTAAAAATCTTTTGATTGTTAATCATAGTATTATATTGGTGTAGCTCAATCCGTTCTAGACGATGATTAGGAAGAATGCCTACGGCCCATACTATGCACCAAGGCGCAACTCTACGGGTCAGATCCGCGATGAGATCATTTAGGGTTGCAAGGGGCAATGTGCCCCCTCCTCTGGGGGTCGGGGGTCGAAGGCCCCCGACCCAAATTTTGATGATTGTAGCAACTCTAATCAGTTATAGCAGAGCTGACTGGATGACACCGATAGGACACTGTAGTAGTGCGGACTTTGGAGACAGTGATATTGTAGCTCGGCGAACTTCCAGCCATCAGCCACTGTAGCACTTTGAACTTGGGCGGTCGAGGCATTGCAGCAATGCAGACTTTCTGCCGCCTTTCACTATAGCAGAGCAAACTTCCTGTGCGGTTGGTGAAACAGTATTTCATCCTCCTTTTTTAGCTCATTTCGGACTAGGGTTTTTCTGTGCTTGAGAACATTGAACCTCGTTATAATTTTGTGCTCCCAACTACAGTGATATTTCTACCTCTATGGATGGAGAGATCATTTCCCGAACCATGTAAATCTATGTGTCTTGTGTGTTTCTTTCTTCTATCTTATCTTCATCCAAAAACCTATTTCTGTTGTTGCGACTCCTGGTGTTTCCACAACACATAGGATACCAAGTAAAATATGGAGGCTAATTGGTAGGCTTGGGCGTTGCTATGGTGCATGATTGGAACACTTTTCAAAAGGATTTAATTTAACCCCTAAATTGTGGTAAGGTTCTCAACACAAGTATCCCCCAAGGATACGATGGAAGTAATCAACAAAAAGAGTATTTAAAGATCAAAATCGGTGCAATCTCACTGATTCACCAATTTGACTAAAACACCAAACAAGAAAACTATCAAAATGAAAGAAACTTTTTTAAAAATAAACTTACGTTGGAATTCCAAAAAAAAATGAAATTCAAATGAGACAACTAATCATCGTATTAATCGATTTATGATTTTCATTTTATTTTATAAAAGTTTTTATCAAATAAAGAGTTCATGCAAAATAATATTTCCCAAGTCTCATAATTATAGTGAGTGAACTTGGAAGATTTCCACTTTCAATGTGGGACTCCACCCACACTCCTTTTAATAATGTGTCCTCAATTTAATGAATAGAATAAATTTTATATATAACATCAAGCACCTTCCTCCCTCACTAATATATCTTAGGGATAAGTTGACCAATGCATGACTTCATTAATGTCTATGGGCAATGGAAGTGACATTTCTTTGAACATAGTGCCCCTTGGAAAAATCTTTCAAGTTGTTGGCAGAAAACCCCTTGAGCCTCACACGATGGACGAACTCTTGCTTTAGGCCCCTAGCTGATAATGGCACATTCTCGATTCTACATAGAGCTCAAAGGGATCCATTGAGACAACAAAAACATGATGTGAGAACATGCTTGGAAACAGTTAGGAAGACAATGGTTTCGGTATTATTATGGATGACCGTGAAGGGGAAGCTGCTCATAAATGTTAGAAGTTTTAGAAGACAGGTGGCAGTATTAACATGATGCAACTTCAGTGGAGATGAAATGAAAGGCATCGCCCGTGTCCTAATAGCTACATCAATTTGGCAATTTCTCTTGCGAGCCCACACACCCCAGAGTTCCTCCAAAGCTTGGATCTAAATATGCGTCTCTCTCACAACTTCAAGGCAACCGGTTTGAACACCTCATCCTTGCCTTTGAGATAGAAGTCATGGGACTGTTGAAACAAAACCCTCACTACTGATAACAACCACACAGATGAAGGGACGACAATAGCGGTGAGCTCCCTACTTGATTTCATTATTAAAGCATGAACCAAACTTCCAAAACTTGCTCTGATCATCACTGGTAGAACCACCGTGCAACTGGATTAGGACAAATCGTGGAGAAATTTTCCCAACGTCGACAACAATGGAACACTCATGAGAAGCAGAGGCGTAGTTGTAGCTGGAGAGCTCATTTTGGGATAGTTATGGGAGCCGAGTAAGCAACGTTTCACAGCATTAGACCATTCTCAACCACGCACTCAAAACTCTGAGCTATTCTCAACTCACTCAATTTAGCATTGGACAAGAGATTTTGCTGGGTTTATACTCAAGACAGATTGCCTCCCAGACCAGGTCAAACTCAGTGCCACTTCAGGCCTAGTTTAAAGGATACAAAAGCTCCTTCAAAGAGATTTAATCATCCAGTTCAAACATGTCTTTAGGAAAGCTAACTGAGGGGCTGACCTCCTCTCGCTTCATGCTAACACCCCCCCTGGGTACACATCCTCATGCAACAGTTAGCTAACCCTCATGCCAACCAAGAAAAAGATGCCAATGGAGTCAACTCCATAGTGATGGCAGCCCAGTAAGCAGCGTTTCACAGCATTAGACCATTCTCAACCACGCACTCAAAACTCTGAGCTAGTCTCAACTCACTCAATTTAGCATTGGACAAGAGATTTTGCTGGGTTTATACGCAAGACAGATTGCCTCCCAGACCAGGTCAAACTCAGTGCCACTTCAGGCCTAGTTTAAAGGATACAAAAGCTCCTTCAAAGGGATTTAATCATCCAGTTCAAACATGTCTTTAGGAAAGCTAACAAAGGGGCTGACCTCCTCTCGCTTCATGCTAACACCCACCTGGGTACACATACTCATGCAACAGTTAGCTAACCCTCATGCCAACCAAGAAAAAGATGTCAATGGAGTCAACTCCATAAGGCTTCTCATAGGCTAGTTTCTCTCAACACATACTGGTAAAAAAACAAAGATTCATAATGACAAAAAACGGATATTTGGTCACTGGGATTGTAAAGACCCGTAAAATTCAAGGGAAATTTTTTCTTAATTTTCTTTAGAATTTTACAAGAGCGCGGTTTCAGACGGCACCTGATTCCGAGGCCCGGAGCGCCCGGAATTAATTTCCGAAGTTTGGGTCGGGTACGTTCAGTAAACGAACGAGCGGGAATTCCTAACTTTTGATCCGGTGCTCGGAATTGAAATCCGAGGGCACCGATGAACTCGCAGCGCCGATATTCGCTTAATGAGACCTTATCGGGAGTTGCGTTTGTTGCGGGTTGAAAGTTACGTTTTGGGGTTTTTCTGTTAAGTTAAATAAAATTTGTGCAAAACAAATTTTATTTTAACTTATTTTAAAAACCTACCAAAGGAGGTTAGAAGTGGGACCCACACCCACTTAACCTCCCTTGGGAGGATTAAGTGTGGTGGGGCCCACACGAACCCCTTTTTCTTTTCAAATTCCTTAACCTCTCAAAACCCTTCCTCTTATTTATGTAACTCTCCCCTTCTTTAACTCTTGCCAATTTATCTTTTCATTTAATTTTGTCAACTCTAGACTTAATTAATGAATTGAATTCAACTTTTGAATTTTGAAAGGTTGGCAAAGTGAGAATAAAATAAGATGTAGTCTTATTTTATTTTTGGTTGATCGTTTGTTCCCTTGAGAGCTTTTGAGAGCATTCCTCTTCATCTTCAACTTTGACGAAGAACGAAGAACGAAGAACGCTCAAACTCTGACGAAGAACGAAGAACGACGCCTCTCTTCTTCGTCCTCGGTGTCAACGAGAGGGAACGCCGCTTCCTCCTCGGACCATCTTCGTCGGCGTACAAGTTTCGCCAACGACGTGACTCTTCGAACGCATCCCTTCGTCATCGGATTTGACGAACGGCTTCCGCGACACCCGACCTCCGCGACGCCGTCTTCCGCGGAGCGTAGCCGAACCCTTGAATCTTAAACCCGAGGTAGGGGTTGTCGAATTTCTTTTGGATTCCTCATTTTATTCTTGATCGTGCTTTTAGCAAGATTAACGTGTGACATGATTTTCTTTAAGTTGCGTTATTATTATTAACGCGAGGGGGGCCGGACCGCACGAACACGGCCGAACCCCCCCTCCAACGTTATTGTTTAATTCTTGCGATGGAAGCAAAGTGGCGTGGTGCCGTCGCACCACGCGGTTTACCGTGCGTTTAATTTACGCAACGCCGTCGCGCTACGCCGAGGAGAATCTTCAAGAACGCGACGCCGTCGCGCCGCGTTGAAAAGAATCGAAGCACAGCGAAGGGGCGCGGTGCCGACGCACCGCGCCAGATGACGAACGCCGCGGCCGGTTCCGGGCCGCGGCGGGACGAGAAGACCGCGGCCGGTTCCAGGCCGCGGCGGGACGAGGAGACCGCGGCCGGTTCCGGGCCGCGGCGGAAGGAAAGACCGGCGGCCGGGCCGCCGGCGTCGGAAGTCGAGGGCGGGACCGGAATTTCCGGTCCCGTTGGTAAAAACCGGCCGGCCAGCGGGCCGGCCGGATGTCTTAAAACCGGGGAATTAAACCCCCGGCCGGTTCTTCAAACCCCCCCTCTTAATGAGGGGGGCGGTTCAATTAAAGGAGGGGGGGGCAAAACCCCCCCGGTTCGTTCCAGCCGGCCCCCACTTGCGGGGGGGGGCCGTTTCCTGCTTTTGGCACGGCACAAGGCCGTGCCGCCTTTCAAAACCACGGGGGCAATTAAGCCCCCGGTTCGTGACCAAGCGGCCCCCACGTGCGGGGGCCGTCCCTTCAAAATCGGCGCGGCAAAGCCGCGCCGCCATCCAACAGCGGGGGCATTCAAGCCCCCCCGCGTGCCACCCGCGTGCGCCGCGGCCCACCGCCGCCACCGCGGCCCGCCGCCGCCGCCACCGCGGCCCGCCGCCGCCGCCACCGCGGCCCGCCGCCGCCACCGCGGCCCGCCGCCGCCACCGCGGCCCGCCGCCGCGCCGCCGCGCCGCCGCCGTCCGCCGCCGCCGACCGCCGCCGCCGGCCGCCGCGCCGCCCCGGGGGGGGGGGGGGGGGGGGGGGGTCGGGCCGGGTCGGCCCGGACCCGGACCCCCCGTTACGGACCAGTTTCGGTTTTTGGCTCATAACTTGAGCCTCGGACCTCCGAATGACGAACCGTCTGCGGCAACGCGATCCTTGGATCGAGACGGTCGTTTCGGTATATCGCACTCAAGGTTTCGGTTTACTTTGAGTTCGGCCGGGTTGGTTCGTTCACGAAACCAACCGGGCCTTCGGAGCGGAAACGCTCATATCTTGAGCTACGGACGTCCGATTGACGTGCCGTCAGTCGCGTAGTGTTCCTCTTAGTGAGACGGATCTTTTGGCATACTCCGCCCGAGGTTTGGACGCAGGTGGAGTACGGTCGGGTTGGTTTTGCCTTAAAAACCAACCGGGCCCCGGAGACGAAAATGCCAATAACTCTCAGACCGGGCGTCCGATTGACGCGCCGTCTGTTGCGTTGAGTTCCTGTTGACGATACGGAACTTTTTGATACATCAACTCTGGTCTTTGTGACAGTTGATGTATCAGCCTCTCGGCTCGTGGAGCGGACCCTCCGAACGAGCTAGCTGTGTGCGGGAACCCTAGTGCTGGCTGCGACTGTTCTACTGCTACGACTGCTACTGTGACTGCGACGACGACAGTACAGAGATCCTGTGTGGATTCGACGACGACAGTACAGAGATCCTGTGTGGATTCGACGACGACGACTACAGCACTCAGCGATCCTACGTGGATCAGTGCTACAGGTTCTGTGTGAGCCCGATCCTGTGTGGGTCCTTGCGCTCAGCGGTTCTGTGTGAGCCAGCGCCTACAGGTTCTGTGTGAGCCCGATCCTGTGTGGGTCTTCTGCGGGGGTTAGTTACCTATCGATCCTTCGTGGGTCCGACGACTTAGATGGATCAGTGATCATCTTTATCGTCCTTGAAGAAGTATACCTGTGCGAGCTGAATCCTGTTGTTTTCCTGTGTGGATTGTGTTGTGCAATCCTGTGTGGATTATATTTTGCTTTCCTATGTGGAATACGTATACTTTCCTGCGTGGACTGAGTTGTACTTGGGCTCGGAGGTTGGAGCGTATTTTAATTAATGACTTAGGTATATGTATGGGCATATACCTAAGCAGTGTCGGTTGTTACTTCGTGATTGTACTTTTCTTCGTGGTTTATCCTTTGTGGATTTGAGAGACCTTCAGGGGTCTCGGGGTCCCTACTGAGTAGCTTATACTCACCCCTGCACGGGCTTCGCCCGCACTACGTTGTGTTGGTTGCAGACGACGGACAGCGTTGACCTTAGCTGAGGCTTGCAGAGCGGGTCGGTACCCGGAGGTGGACCACTGGGCGGGACGTGCTCGGAGCGGACGACGGGACCCGTGTAGCAGAGGAGCTATCTGTACCCACCCTTCAGGTGGGATTTCCGGTGGACAGCTCGGAGTTGCGGCCTTTACTTTTCAGTTGCTGTTTTTCCCTTTTCGAGTTGTACTTTACTTTCAGTTTGGGTTTGTATACTGGCCCATTTACTTTCCGCACTTTCAGTTGTACTCTGTTTGCTTAGTGTTTACTTTCCGCTTGTTTACTCTGTGGTGTGTGTTTACTTTTCAAAGGCAATGCCTTCCCTTTTTATCGGGATTTACGCCTTGGTGCTAGTCGCCAGCCCCTGGCCTATGGAAGGCGGGCTTGGGGTAGTCACGGCACGGACCCCGAGGGCGGGTCGTGACAAATTGGTATCAGAGGAGTTCGGTTCTACCGCGAACTCTGATCTTTTCTATGTGAAGCAATAATGATTAGCGTATTGAGTGTGGTTATCAGTCCAGGGAGTCCAGTGTTGGTGCGGCGGCCGACGTATCCGTACACCAGGACCCTGACTTCTGATTTCCGACTTAATGCACGAAAACATTGATTGCGTGTGTGTTTCAAAGTTTTCTTTGTGATTACTTGTGTCAGCTCACCGGGTATACTGATCTGCTTAATGAAAGTCTCAAGTTTTCTTTGTGATTACTTAATTCAGCTCACCAGGTATACTGTTCTGACTATGGTGCTCTTGTTCTCCTTTTCAGGATGGCCCCACGACGGCAGCCAGCTAGGGTTCCGAGAGTCGAGCGAGACGACAGCCCACCGAGCGACGAGGCCTCGGTGCAGGGCCCTTTTCCAGTAGTGGCACCGGCGGTAGCTTTACCCGCCGAGCCCCTGATGCTTCCAGCAGCAGCCGCTGACGATGCACGTCGCCTCAGTGCACTGCATGAGTTTCAGCGCCAGCGACCGCCCAGGTTTCGCGGGGAGACGGATCCCCAGGCAGCAGAGGAGCTGGACGAGCAGCTGGTGGTGGCCGACGCTTTGAGGCTCTACCACCACCACCACCAGGAGGTCCACCCCGACCACAGGGAGCTGGCGGACAGCGACAGGCACAGCTCCAGGCAGCAGAGGCCTACGACCACGGCGCACCCGAGATGATTCGAGGTACTATCTGTGTCTATTCCACCCTTGCTGCAGTTCTTATAGACACAGGAGCGAGTCACTCTTTCATAGCCGCTGCCCTTGTTCGGAGCTCGGAGATTCCGACAGAGCCGTTGGCTCGATCCTTACGGCTAGAGACTCCTACAGGAGCAGACTCGACGATTACGCACTGGTGCCGGCAGTGTGAGCTTACTCTAGGAGGCGAGAGCTTCGGCTGGGATCTTCTTGTAGCAGCGTCGAGGCCTTACGACGTCATCTTGGGCATGGATTGGCTGTCTACGGTTCATGCACAGATTGACTGTTTTAGGCGCAAGGTGCGATGTGTACGCACCGACGGGAGCAGGTTCACCTTCACCGGCGAGAAGGGAGCCTTTGCAGCACAGGATGGACTTCCGCGGAGGAGAGGACAACCCATTTCTCATCAGTTGGCTAGCCTTATCCTTGGAGCAGTTGACGTGCGGAGTCCTGGTTTTCCTGCAGTGGTGGATCAGTTTGCGGACGTTTTTCCCGACGACGTTCCAGGGCTACCTCCTCGCAGAGAGGTAGACTTTTATATTGACTTGTACCCCGGGACAGCCCCGATATCCACTCCAGCATATCGGATGGCCCCCGCCGAGCTTCGAGAGCTACGGGTACAGTTGGAGGACTTGCAGGGCAAGGGGTTCATCCGACCCAGTGTTTCACCCTGGGCTTCCCCGATATTGTTCGCCAAGAAGGCGGACGGGAGCTTGCGACTTTGTGTTGACTATCGTCGCCTAAACCAGGTGACAGTGAGGAACAAGTATCCGCTACCGAGGATTGATGACCTCTTTGATCAGCTCAAGGGAGCACGGTGGTTCTCGAAGATAGACCTCAGGTCAGGCTATCATCAGCTCAGAGTCAGAGACGAGGATGTGCAGAAGACGGCCTTCAGATGTCGGTATGGCCACTATGAGTTCTTGGTTATGCCCTTCGGTGTAACCAATGCTCCAGCAGTGTTCATGGCTCTCATGAACAGGATCTTTCAGCCATACCTCGATCGGTTTGTCGTGGTCTTCATCGACGACATTCTGATTTACTCTACGACAGAGGAGGAGCACGCCTATCACTTGCGAGTTGTTCTTGACACACTCCGAGAGCACCAGCTTTATGGTAAGCTCTCGAAGTGCCAGTTCTGGATACGTGAGGTCCACTTTTTGGGACACGTTATCTCTGAGGCGGGAGTTGCAGTGGATCCCGCGAAGATTGAGGCTGTGTTAGCATGGGAGCCACCCAGGAGCGTGACTGAGGTTCGGAGTTTCTTGGGACTAGCTGGATACTATCGGAGATTTGTGCCGAACTTCTCCAGAGTTGCGGCATCACTCACAGCTTTGACGAAGAAGGGGAAACCCTTCGTATGGTCAGACAGATGTCAGCAGAGCTTCCAGGAGCTGAGACAGAGATTGACTAGCGCACCTATCTTGAGATTGCCTGAGGAAGGAGTAGGGTACGTAGTCTACTGCGATGCATCAGGGACCGGACTCGGATGTGTTCTGATGCAGGAGCGGGCAGTGATCGCCTATGGATCACGACAGTTGAGACCGCATGAGCAGAACTACGCTACCCATGACCTGGAGTTAGCAGCAGTGGTCTTCGCTCTGAAGACATGGCGACATTATCTGATGGGAGAGCGCTTTACAGTCTTTTCCGATCATCAGAGTCTCAGGTATATCTTCTCGCAGAAGGACCTGAACCTGAGACAGCGTCGATGGCTCGAGTTCCTCCAGGACTATGACTTTGAGATAGTCTATACTCCTGGGAAGGGGAACGTAGTAGCCGATGCCCTCAGCAGGAGGACGGGCATTCAACTACTTGAGGAGGCGTCGGAGCAGCTAGCCTCTTTGCAGATATCCTTCGTGGATAGAGATGGAGCAGCCTTTCTTCAGTCTCTCACAGTCACTCCTCCACTACTGCAGCGGGTCAGGGAGGCACAGCATGGGGACGCTGACTGTGAGACACGGCGTGCACAGATATCCTCGGGACAGGCACCTGATGGTTTCTCCCTTGGAGCAGAGCACGACATCCTTTTCAGAGGACGTACCATGGTACCAGTCGCTTTGCGAGAGGAAGTGCTGAGGGAGTTTCACACTTCTCCTTTGGCGGTACATCCTGGAGTGGCGAAGATGTACCAGGACCTCAGACGACAGCATTGGTGGCCGGGCATGAAGAAGGCAGTAGCAGAGTTCGTTTCTCGATGCCTTACCTGTCAGCAGGTGAAGGCAGAGCATCAGGTACCAGCAGGCTTGGTACAGCCCTTGGAGGTTCCGGAGTGGAAGTGGGACGGCATATCTATGGACTTCGTGACTGGACTTCCACGCACTTCCAGAGGTCACGACTCCATCTGGGTGATTGTTGACCGACTCACCAAGTCGGCACACTTCTTACCCATCAGAGAGCAGGGCTCAGTGGAGAGCTTGGGACGTCTCTACGTTCAGGAGATTGTGCGGCTCCACGGCGTGCCATCATCTATCGTCTCCGATCGAGATGCCCGCTTTACTTCCCGGCTTTGGAAGGGGTTACAGGAGGCGTTCGGGACGCAGCTACGTCTTAGCACAGCTTTTCACCCTCAGACAGATGGTCAGACGGAGAGGATCATTCAGACTCTCGAGGACATGCTCCGCGCATGTGTCCTCGACTTTGGTCGTAGCTGGGAGGACCACCTACCCTTGGTGGAGTTCGCATACAACAATAGCTACCACTCCACCATCGGGATGGCACCGTACGAGGCGTTGTACGGCCGACCATGTAGATCTCCTTTGTGCTGGACAGACCCTGGGGAGTCAGCGCTGGTAGGACCGGAGATGGTCCAGGCCACGACAGAGAAGGTCCAGGTCATCCAGGAGCGGATGAGGACAGCTCAGAGCCGGCAGAAGTCATACGCTGACAGGAGGCGGAGGCCACTGGAGTTCGAAGATGGCGACCACGTCTTCTTGCGGGTCTCACCTCGACGTGGTATTCGAAGATTTGGCCGAGGCGGCAAGTTATCTCCGCGCTTCATCGGACCCTTCCAGATTCTCAGCAGGATTGGCGAGGTGGCTTATCGCCTGGCTCTACCACCTCAGTTGCACCGGGTGCACGACGTCTTCCACGTATCCCAGCTGAGGAGATACGTGCACGACCCGACGCACATCATTGACCATGGGGAGCTTGACGTTGACGATGTGGCGACTTTTACGGAGGTCCCGGTGGAGATAGAGGATCGACAGGAGCGGGTCCTGCGTGGGCGATCGATTCCTCTTGTGCGCATCAGATGGCAGCACGGGAATCTCCAGGAGAGCACATGGGAGCGGGAGGCTCAGATGCGTGCTCAGTACCCTCATTTGTTTCCCTAGTTTTTGTTGTATCTTTACGGGGACGTAAAGCCTTGAGGTGGGAGTAATATAAAGACCCGTAAAATTCAAGGGAAATTTTTTCTTAATTTTCTTTAGAATTTTACAAGAGCGCGGTTTCAGACGGCACCTGATTCCGAGGCCCGGAGCGCCCGGAATTAATTTCCGAAGTTTGGCTCGGGTACGTTCAGTAAACGAACGAGCGGGAATTCCTAACTTTTGATCCGGTGCTCGGAATTGAAATCCGAGGGCACCGATGAACTCGCAGCGCCGATATTCGCTTAATGAGACCTTATCGGGAGTTGCGTTTGTTGCGGGTTGAAAGTTACGTTTTGGGGTTTTTCTGTTAAGTTAAATAAAATTTGTGCAAAACAAATTTTATTTTAACTTATTTTAAAAACCTACCAAAGGAGGTTAGAAGTGGGACCCACACCCACTTAACCTCCCTTGGGAGGATTAAGTGTGGTGGGGCCCACACGAACCCCTTTTTCTTTTCAAATTCCTTAACCTCTCAAAACCCTTCCTCTTATTTATGTAACTCTCCCCTTCTTTAACTCTTGCCAATTTATCTTTTCATTTAATTTTGTCAACTCTAGACTTAATTAATGAATTGAATTCAACTTTTGAATTTTGAAAGGTTGGCAAAGTGAGAATAAAATAAGATGTAGTCTTATTTTATTTTTGGTTGATCGTTTGTTCCCTTGAGAGCTTTTGAGAGCATTCCTCTTCATCTTCAACTTTGACGAAGAACGAAGAACGAAGAACGCTCAAACTCTGACGAAGAACGAAGAACGACGCCTCTCTTCTTCGTCCTCGGTGTCAACGAGAGGGAACGCCGCTTCCTCCTCGGACCATCTTCGTCGGCGTACAAGTTTCGCCAACGACGTGACTCTTCGAACGCATCCCTTCGTCATCGGATTTGACGAACGGCTTCCGCGACACCCGACCTCCGCGACACCGTCTTCCGCGGAGCGTAGCCGAACCCTTGAATCTTAAACCCGAGGTAGGGGTTGTCGAATTTCTTTTGGATTCCTCATTTTATTCTTGATCGTGCTTTTAGCAAGATTAACGTGTGACATGATTTTCTTTAAGTTGCGTTATTATTATTAACGCGAGGGGGGCCGGACCGCACGAACACGGCCGAACCCCCCTCCAACGTTCTTGTTTAATTCTTGCGATGGAAGCAAAGTGGCGTGGTGCCGTCGCACCACGCGGTTTACCGTGCGTTTAATTTACGCAACGCCGTCGCGCTACGCCGAGGAGAATCTTCAAGAACGCGACGCCGTCGCGCCGCGTTGAAAAGAATCGAAGCACGGCGAAGGGGCGCGGTGCCGACGCACCGCGCCAGATGACGAACGCCGCGGCCGGTTCCGGGCCGCGGCGGGACGAGAAGACCGCGGCCGGTTCCAGGCCGCGGCGGGACGAGGAGACCGCGGCCGGTTCCGGGCCGCGGCGGAAGGAAAGACCGGCGGCCGGGCCGCCGGCGTCGGAAGTCGAGGGCGGGACCGGAATTTCCGGTCCCGTTGGTAAAAACCGGCCGGCCAGCGGGCCGGCCGGATGTCTTAAAACCGGGGAATTAAACCCCCGGCCGGTTCTTCAAACCCCCCCTCTTAATGAGGGGGGCGGTTCAATTAAAGGAGGGGGGGGGCAAAACCCCCCCGGTTCGTTCCAGCCGGCCCCCACTTGCGGGGGGGGGGGCCGTTTCCTACTTTTGGCACGGCACAAGGCCGTGCCGCCTTTCAAAACCACGGGGGCAATTAAGCCCCCGGTTCGTGACCAAGCGGCCCCCACGTGCGGGGGCCGTCCCTTCAAAATCGGCGCGGCAAAGCCGCGCCGCCATCCAACAGCGGGGGCATTCAAGCCCCCCGCGTGCGCCGCGGCCCGCCGCCGCCACCGCGGCCCGCCGCCGCCGCCACCGCGGCCCGCCGCCGCCGCCACCGCGGCCCGCCGCCGCCACCGCGGCCCGCCGTCGCGCCGCCGCGCCGCCGCCGTCCGCCGCCGTCCGCCGCCGCCGACCGCCACCGCCGCCGCCGCGCCGCCCCGGGGGGGGGGGGGGGGGGGGGTCGGGCCGGGTCGGCCCGGACCCGGACCCCCCGTTACGGACCAGTTTCGGTTTTTGGCTCATAACTTGAGCCTCGGACCTCCGAATGACGAACCGTCTGCGGCAACGCGATCCTTGGATCGAGACGGTCGTTTCGGTATATCGCACTCAAGGTTTCGGTTTACTTTGAGTTCGGCCGGGTTGGTTCGTTCACGAAACCAACCGGGCCTTCGGAGCGGAAACGCTCATATCTTGAGCTACGGACGTCCGATTGACGTGCCGTCAGTCGCGTAGTGTTCCTCTTAGTGAGACGGATCTTTTGGCATACTCCGCCCGAGGTTTGGACGCAGGTGGAGTACGGTCGGGTTGGTTTTGCCTTAAAAACCAACCGGGCCCCGGAGACGAAAATGCCAATAACTCTCAGACCGGGCGTCCGATTGACGCGCCGTCTGTTGCGTTGAGTTCCTGTTGACGATACGGAACTTTTTGATACATCAACTCTGGTCTTTGTGACAGTTGATGTATCAGCCTCTCGGCTCGTGGAGCAGACCCTCCGAACGAGCTAGCTGTGTGCGGGAACCCTAGTGCTGGCTGCGACTGTTCTACTGCTACGACTGCTACTGTGACTGCGACGACGACAGTACAAAGATCCTGTGTGGATTCGACGACGACAGTACAGAGATCCTGTGTGGATTCGACGACGACGACTACAGCACTCAGCGATCCTACGTGGATCAGTGCTACAGGTTCTGTGTGAGCCCGATCCTGTGTGGGTCCTTGCGCTCAGCGGTTCTGTGTGAGCCAGCGCCTACAGGTTCTGTGTGAGCCCGATCCTGTGTGGGTCTTCTGCGGGGGTTAGTTACCTATCGATCCTTCGTGGGTCCGACGACTTAGATGGATCAGTGATCATCTTTATCGTCCTTGAAGAAGTATACCTGTGCGAGCTGAATCCTGTTGTTTTCCTGTGTGGATTGTGTTGTGCAATCCTGTGTGGATTATATTTTGCTTTCCTATGTGGAATACGTATACTTTCCTGCGTGGACTGAGTTGTACTTGGGCTCGGAGGTTGGAGCGTATTTTAATTAATGACTTAGGTATATGTATGGGCATATACCTAAGCAGTGTCGGTTGTTACTTCGTGATTGTACTTTTCTTCGTGGTTTATCCTTTGTGGATTTGAGAGACCTTCAGGGGTCTCGGGGTCCCTACTGAGTAGCTTATACTCACCCCTGCACGGGCTTCGCCCGCACTACGTTGTGTTGGTTGCAGACGACGGACAGCGTTGACCTTAGCTGAGGCTTGCAGAGCGGGTCGGTACCCGGAGGTGGACCACTGGGCGGGACGTGCTCGGAGCGGACGACGGGACCCGTGTAGCAGAGGAGCTATCTGTACCCACCCTTCAGGTGGGATTTCCGGTGGACAGCTCGGAGTTGCGGCCTTTACTTTTCAGTTGCTGTTTTTCCCTTTTCGAGTTGTACTTTACTTTCAGTTTGGGTTTGTATACTGGCCCATTTACTTTCCGCACTTTCAGTTGTACTCTGTTTGCTTAGTGTTTACTTTCCGCTTGTTTACTCTGTGGTGTGTGTTTACTTTTCAAAGGCAATGTCTTCCCTTTTTATCGGGATTTACGCCTTGGTGCTAGTCGCCAGCCTCTGGCCTATGGAAGGCGGGCTTGGGGTAGTCACGGCACGGACCCCGAGGGCGGGTCGTGACAGGGATATAATCACATGTAATCTATCGAAGAAACTGAATGAATGACATATCTAGTGTGTTCAATCAGCGTTAACAAAACAGAGCTTAATAGAAGGGCATAGAAAATCACAATCGTAAGAAAGGTGTATGGTCAATAAAAAAATCACCGCTTTAGACACCAAGATCCGCAGGTGTAATCGAAGGGACATCCCCAGCAGTCTTGAAATCTTGCAGCTCTTTGAAATTCATCCATGGCTTCACCCAAACCTTGGCTTCATACCCCAGAAACAACTTCAATGGTAAGATGATGCAATGTACCAGCTACCACTTGTTCTTGTGCCTTCACCACCCTTGCAAACTCAAGCAATGCATTCTTCAACCCAAAAAGAAAAACAATACTAAGTTCGGTTTTTTAAAAACAGGAAACTTATTGAAGACTAAAAGTAGGGAATATACAGAGTAGACCGGTGATACTAGAGAGTTACAGTTACTGAAGGAAAAAAGCCACTAAATGAACGAAATCGGTGAGTGTAAGATTAGCATGGAGAAAAATGAAACAAAAGAAGGCATGTAAACACACCTAGTAGAGAGGGAACAATTGCGGCATGGAGAATAAATGCTGGGAGACATATAAGAAGGTTCAGAGAATCCAAGTTCTCTTAAACAACCTGAAATATCAGTCCAGAACCCCATATAGATAAGTTATAAATTCCAATATATGCAAATTAACATTTATTTATGGTATTATTGTTGGAAAATAAACTTGTTTTCCCTTGGACGCCACCAAACTTCTAATGCGCCGACGAAGGCTTGACGACTTCAAAGATTGTTGTTTGACATGTGTGGATCCGGATGATTGAGCAGCACCTACTCTACCAAAATTGTGGACTTGTATTTCTGTTTGTCACTGATCATTTGTTTTGTCGTAAGTTCAAATCCCTATAAATAGGGAGTATCGTATGTGTGGTAATATCAATCCACAACTAAAGAAATAAATATTGTTCTGCCGCTGCAATATTTTTACATGCAATCACCTCCAGTGATCCTCATATGACTCAGTTGTGTTAGACGCTGCCATAATCTGCGCGTGTTGTTGTGTTAGCCACTCCAAAAGATCCTCCTTCAGTGGTATAAGAGGGGGATTGAAGCCACCGCTGCCAAAAACCACCTTAAGTGGTATCAAACCCATGTACAAAGGTGAGCTGAGCGGACATAGATCCGTGGGATGTGCTCCTGATCTGTTTGTTGTATCAGCGAACTAAGAAGAATGTGAACAGTTTTGAACTATTTGGCATGGGAATTTCCAACCATCTCCTTTCATCTTTATCCAATTGTCAGAAGTTGATTCAATTTGTGATTTTCCATCTGTCAAAAGGTGTTGCATCCTTTTTCTTTTTTGTTCCCCATGTCTCCCTTTTTTTAGGGGATTCTGTCTCTCCCACTCTCCTCCCATCAACTTCCTCCTATGCCCCCTTTCATTCTCAATTCAAAGAAAAAATTAGTAAGGCATCACTCCACCTTACCAACACACAAATTTTTACTCCATTTGTATTTTGAAAAAAAAACAAAAAATTGGCATTCACAAATTCAAAAAAAAATCGTGTGTAATTCTGAAAAACAAAACATCAGTTTTCAATTCGAAAAAAAAAGGAAGTTTACGATTCAAAAAAAATATGCGCTATCCGAAAAAATGAATTTCCTGGCGATCGATTTTTGTTTTTTCGAGGATCCCTTTGACTTCTTTCCAGACATCAACGACGATGACGAACATTTCCCACCTCCGTCTCTTCTCCTGAAGATGAATCAATCGTCTGCACCTAAAGATGAATCAATCGTCTGCACCTGAAGTCGTCGAAGAACTGGAGTTGATATCAAATGCAGACGCCTTCCCAAAAGTTGAGACCTGTGACGACGTTGTATCTGGCGAACCATCCGCCAGTTCAGGCTTGATACATCAAAGCCCTGCATCGGTTCCCCTGATGAAAAATTGTGGCGCCTCCTTCTAGTTCATCCGAGTCCCGGTGAAGGCCCAGAGCAAGGGGGGGCAATTTGAAGAACCCGAACCCAAGACAGAGGATTCCATGAACAAGATTATGATCCTAGAAGACAAGTACAAGATGGAAGAATTCCAAATCGAAGCAATAAAATCCAATTTGCTTCCTACTGCTAATATTTTGCTCCTACGATCACCTCTAGTGATCTGCTTATCTGCTGCCGCATGTGTTTCTGAATTTACTATGGCTAATGACTATGATGAAGTCATTACACCTTTTGGTTATCCACCTAGATATAATGCAAATTCAGGGGTTACAATAAAAACAAGTTTAAGGGGGGAATGTTGGAAAATAAACTTGTTTTCCCTTGGACGGCGCCAAACTTCTACTGCACCAATGAAGGCTTGACAACTTCAAAGATTGTTGCTTGACGTGTGTGGATCAGGATGATTGAGCGGCACCTACTCCACCAAAATTGTGGGCTTATATTTCTGTTTGTCTTTGATCATTTGTTTAAGTTCAAATCCCTATAAACAGGGAGTATCGTATGTGTTGTAATATCAATCCAAGGTTGAAGAAATAAATATTGTTCTGCCGCTGCAATATTTTTACATGTGATCGCCTCCAATGATCTGCATATGACTCGGTTGTGTTAGACACTGCCATAATCTGCACGTGTTGTTGTGTTAGCCGCTCCAAAAGATCTTCCTTCAATTATTAAGTTCTCAACCATTACGCTATGGTATTATTAAGCCAATTAACTGTGATTGTCAATGTTGAAATAATCTATTAAGAGGCCTATTGCTGATTGGTTTCAATCTGAATTGCGAATTTGAGTTCGCGTACTTAGATTTATAAAAAATCAAGTTAAAAGAAATATGTATAACAATAAAATTCAACAAGTAAACATTACTGACAATATATCAAAAAAAGATAAGCATTCGTATTCAAAAAATTCATAAAAAATGAACCCACGCTCATTTTAGTGATGTGATTCTGAACTATCAAATTCAAGTTTATAAACATTATCACATTCATCTTTCGCTTCATTAAATTCGTACCATTCAACATATTATTCTAAGAGTCTAAAAGGGTTTGGCTATGCATCGTTCCTATCAAATAAAATTGCATTCTTTTCCTTTGTTGTCTTGCCCTTGATTTTGATGAGATTATGATCTCTGGTTATGGAAGATTGGCACTAGTGCAGGTGGTAATGTTGAAGTTTGTGTTCGAGAACTTCCTTGGATTAGAATGGAAAAGTCGATATGGTTGGAACAGTCTAAAAGGGTTTGGCTTTGAGAGAGGGTTATAGCAACAAGCTCTCATATAGGTAAATCAAAGGCTACTTCCCTTGTAAAACTCCCCACATAGTTTGATGTCGAAGGCTGTGGGAGTAGTTTCCAAATCACGGATTTCATGTCTTTCTTTTTGTTTGACCTCTAGCTTGTTTGCTTGTTTCACTTACACGGGCTGCCCTTGCTTAACTCTCCAATTTAAAATTCTCCACTGTCATCGCCAAATACAACTTCATCTTCAACAACCCCTCAGCACATGGTTGTTTTGGTTTGTTTTACAAAACCTCAGCTAATCTACTTTTTGTACTTATAACTCAATACTGCGGGTTTTTATTTTGAACTAAAATAATATATTATATTTTTAACTAATTGAGTGAGGCTTTATAATTTTTCTAAACTAAAAGAAGACATTAGATTTTAAATAATTGCGTTGGAGTTCTTATTTTTTTAAAATTGGGTACAACCGCTAAACCGGCACACAACACAAAGAATAAAATTACATTAATTGGAGTTCTTATTTTTTATGTTTAGAAAGAGCTTCATCTTGGCACCCAAAGGCGCCACTTTTGGCTGTCTTGGCTGCCTAGAAGGTGCAAAAGGCGCCAGTGCATGGCTTGATGAACTCAGCGCCTTTCTTCACCAGGGAGGAGTTGGACAGAGGGCTTGAGGAGAGCGCCCTCAACTACACACTGAACTCTAACTAACCCGAAGTCGGTTTATGAAATCCCACTTCTTGAAATAAGATTCAGAAATTCCGCTCCTTGAATTCATCTTTATCACAAAACCCGCAATGTCTTTTGAAGCCATAAATGAAGATAAAAGTCCCACTGTTTCAAGCCACATCTTAACTGACAACAAAAGTAATCGACCGGACTATTTTCGCATCCAAAACTAAAACCGACGGATCTTCAGACGCTTGATACGCGAAAAGCCGCCAACCACACAAACACGGAATTACTACCAAAGAAGCGGAGAAAATTATCGTTGAACAATGGCCAGCCTAAGACATCCAATAAAAATAAATGGAAATCGACCTCTTTCTTGTTGTGATGTTCAACAGCAAAGCGACCAAGGCTTTCGATTTCTCCGCTGTACTGAAAGAACGGGGAATCTTGCAGTCCTCCGGTCATCACCATTATTGAGGGATTGATTATCTCTTTGAGAGGAGACAACCAGACGAAGAGAAAAGCCGAAACGGAGAGGGAAACTAGAGCGAAGTGAAAACAAGGGAACTCCATTGTCGTCTAAATATTCGACTGTTTCGGGCTCAGAATTACCGTCTTTAATACTATAATTCATCCGACGACGATGAGAGGCGCGGTGTCCACGCGTCGAATTGCCGTGTCCCGGGTCACTTCCTACGCAACTTTGCATACAGCCTAAGCAATGAAGGGAAAAAAAGTAAGGGCATGTGGGTCGGTATTTTTGAAAACTATTACATCGTGCATACGCATATCGTTATAAATGAAATCTGAACTACAAAATGCATTAGAAATATGAGAAGTGATCAATGGAAAATAATAAATAATGTATTGAAATTATAAATGTATTCATAGAAACGTATGAAAATCTAATTTCTACATACTTGTAATAGGTAAACAGTGAAACAGAATTATGGTAAGAGAACTTGAAATTGGAAACAGACATTAGATATCATTTTCATGTCACCTTTGAAATAGAACTATGGAATGTTATTTAACCATGATAAGAGAACATAAATACACTTTGTAGCAGATACATGTTTGATAACAATTACAAGAACCATGATTTTCAACAAAAGTGAAATAGTAAGTGGATAGTAATAATAAAAAGTAGAACATGGGGAAATAATATTACTGGAAAATGATCATCAATTAGTAACTCTATATAATGGAGTGCCCACAGAAATGAATGAAATGCTGGTTACTACAACTCAGTAAGCAAGAGGACTCTATCCTCCCTAATAATGGACACACCTACAACCACCAATGTAATATACAACATCATAATAATAGTAGGGATAAATATTCAGGGCTCTGATTAGTGCAGGGATTACCTCATCATCCAGGGCTCTAATCGGTGAAGGATTTATCTCAATCAGGGCTCTGATAATTGCAGTTTGATGGAAATCATTCAGTAGTTTCATCATTCTCCATCAACCACATTGATGATTTGAGATCAATAAAACTCAAAATCAATGGTCATATAACATTATGTATTTGAAGTCAAACCTGACAGAGTCATCATTCCATAAAATAACAGTTAAAACAAAGCTAAACTGCGTGAAAAAAATCACAAAATGAACAGCGAAATATGGGATGAAGGCAATATCCCACGTAAGGGCCATGCAACCATGCATGGTAATAAAACAAATAAAACGAATTATATTCAATAAACCAGAATGAAAAAAGCTAATTCATTTCATTGCAATCATAATACATGCAGGAGCATATTCAACATAGTGCTTTGATCATTGCATGGCAAACATGCTAAACAGACAAGGTGGAAGTCAACATTTTATTCGTAAAACACACATGCCAATTTTGACAGTGATATGCAGTTTTATCTAGTTGGCCCAACTTGGGAACTCAGGGGCTTGCTTCCTTTGGAGAGACCCCACATGGGTGATATTATCATAATCCCAAAGAACATGGTCCGCCAGGCCAGGGAACATAAGCCCAAAACCCTCATAAATCTTAGAAGCCTCCCTTCCTTCAAACCTTCACCCCAAATGTATTGAGCCACGAAGCTTCTGATCAGCTCCCAAACCGCACCAACATACATGGGGATCGCTGCCCTCAAAGAGAAGTAGTTCTTGTTGGGTTCAACCTTCACACGCTGAAAAAGAAAATAATATTTGTCATTTAGTTTCGGACATACATGGGGATCGCTTCTGGAGGCCCAAGGCTTTCATGAAGCCGGCGTGCGCTTTCCCGACGCCGGGGAGCTCGTACCAGGAAATGTCAACATCAGTGGACCAATCGTCGGCGATGAACGACTGCGTGCCCCGAAAGCACACGACGATCGTTTTGGGGTCGGTGGAGGGGTAGCGCAGGAGGAAGGCTTCTGTGCTGCATTTCCCTTGAAAGTCTGCCGTTAATGAAGTTAGAAGAATGTTCAACTCTCAAGCTTCCCTATTTGTTATTGGAAATTAATTAACACAATACAATATAAAACAGGTTCTCACCGTTCCAAAATTTATATGATCCCAGGAAGTCTTTTTGGAAACAGCAATAGTATTTATCAGTAGGCAGATAACCAAAGTCGGGATTTTTATGAAAATGGAAGATACCTCCCAGTGATCAGTAACCACTGATATGATGAAAGCCCCGTTCTCATACGATAACTTGGAGGCCAACAAGGTGAGTAAAGCATTGTATCGCTTGTCTTCTGGCAGAATATGACTCTAAATCCACTCTCCTGTCAATCTTCCCAACGACAGACACAAAACTCACCGATTCTTTGTCCGAAATCTCCACCTTCCCTGAAATTGTTCTTGTTAGATGATTTCTGCCCTTATTCACAAATCATCATTGAATCACCCAACCTTTCAGTAGGTTCTGCAAAAGCCCACCGTTTAGATCAATTATGAAGAAGTAATATAAATAGTGAAACATTCAAACTGAAACAACAATTGTTTCAGAGTTAATTTTCAATGGAACACATGGAAACAAAAATGGATTGTTTGGACACACTGTTTATTTAGCAAAGAGTTGGGTGAAAAATATCACAGTAACAGAATACTGTAATAGTATATGGTGTACCCTTTGGAATGAAACTAAATTCTATAAATTGTGGTAGTAAAAACCTTCCAAAATTTGGTTCTGGTGGCGCTGCAGTAGACAAGTATTGGTGATTGCTGGTTGGTAGTAATATGGTACCTGCACATGTTTGTAGAAACAGGTTACAAATGCGGAAAACATGTTTAGATATCATACATACACAATAGCACCACTTTCTGCCTCTACTATGCTTGAAAAATCACACGACCATGCAAACAGAGATAGGGAAAATGATCCTGAAAATTAAACAAACCAAACCATTCAGCCATTTGAATCTTACCATAATTTCAATTAGCCTCGTTTCGAACATAACCTGCATAATCTAAAAGCTAACTAAAGTAGTTCTAATTGTAGGAGTAGTAAAACACCAAGAAAAAAGATGTAATACACAACTCTAGCAATGAGTAAAAATGAAGGCAATGACAAACCAGCTTAACCAAAAGTACTCATCCATCCATTAGATCTCTTCAGTTGCAATCCAGTGAACTCCTGCAATGGACCCACTTACGACAGGAGGGAGACTGTAAAATACCAAGCATGTTTTGCTACATTCTAAAAAAACAACCATTAATAAATCATAACACAAAAAAATGAAAACACAATCAACAGTTGGGTAGAAAATTGAAAATAAATAATATTTTGAATGTGTAATATGAAATATACAATGGGCAGTTATTATGAACATGAAATTAATGGTAGATTAATCTAGATGCATTACCAGTATGAAAAAGAGAGTTGGTCTATCTTCTCCGACTTCATTTTCCTTGAAATGGAGGAAGATGCCCAGCCCCATCCCCCACCAGCCCCCTCCCCCTGCCCAATTCTTCCCCTCTCATCCCCCCCTGCCCAACCCCTTCCCCCACCAGCCCCATCCCCCCTGCCCAGCCCCATCCCCCACCAACCCCCTCCCCCTGCCCAGTTCTTCCCCTCTCATCCCCTCCCCCCTGCCCAGCCCCTGCCCCCACCAGCCCCTCCCCCCAGCCCAGCCCCATCCCCCCTGCCCAGCCCCATCCCCCACCAACCCCTCCCCCTTGCCCAGTTCTTCCCCTCTCATCCCCTCCCCTCCCCTCCCAGCCCCTCCCCCCTGCCCAGCCCCATCCCCCCTGCCCAGCCCCATCCCCCACCAGCCCCCTCCCCCCTGCCCAGTTCTTCCAAATAAAAAAAATGATGCATGGTAGTAAGCAGTAACAGTAATCACTCTAACAATAATCACTCATTCTGAGGGATGTATTGATAATTAGATATATAAACACATACCCACCAATAATAGGTTTAACTAATGCATAGATACAATATCCTGCAACATTAAATTCAATCCCATCTAAATAACACATCCATTCAAATCATGATGACATGAGATAGAAATATCAAACATACTAATTATGAGGCATGCACCAATGATCCAAAAATACCTAAAAAAACTATAAACAATATGTTATAAAATGAAAATTGTAATATAATGCCAGGATTAAGAAACTTGATAAATTATATTACCTTCAAAAACAACATGCTTTACATGTCTTAATGACATTAAACATCTCACTATGGGATATGCCATGGGTGTTTTGAAGCCCAGCCCCTTCCCCCACCAGCCCCTCCCCCCTGCCCAGCCCCATCCCCCCTGCCCAGCCCCATCCCCCACCAGCCCCCTCCCCCCTGCCCAGTTCTTCCCCTCTCATCCCCTCCCCCTGCCCAGCCCCTCCCCTCCCAGCCCCTCCCCCCTGCCCAACCCCAACCCCCTTGCCCAACCTCACCCCCTGCCCAGTTCTTCCCCTCTCATCCCCTCCCCCCTGCCCAGCCCCTTCCCCCACCAGCCCCTCCCCCCTGCCCAGCCCCACCCCCCCTGCCCAGCCCCATCCCCCACCAGCCCCCTCCCCCTGCCCAGTTCTTCCCCTCTCATCCCCTCCCCCCTGCCCATCCCCTTCCCCCACCAGCCCCCCCTGCCCAGCCCCATCCCCCCTGCCCAGCCCCATCCCCCACCAGCCCCCTCCCCCCTGCCCAGTTCTTCCCCACGTGCTCCCTCCCCCCTGCCCAGCCCCTCCCCTCCCCTCCCCCCTAACCAGCTTCAACCATAATCGATTCCACCAGGCTATAGAGTACCATGCAACCAAACTTAATCAGTTAAAGCTTTATGTCATAATTTTTTGTTACAATTATTGCAAATATATGATCATCCAACTATAAAATATAAATTTAAACTTTATATGGATTTATTTGAACTGTAGTCTTCAATAAACTAAAACTGGTTCAAAAAATGTACAGATTACATGATACACGTGATTGTCAAAAATCACAATAATCACAGACGTGTTAAACATGTTTGCAAAAAAAAAAATACATATTTTGTGAGAAAATGTTAAAAAAAATTGTCAGAAAATGATAAAAATGTTAAGAATGTACAACTTATAGATCGTAGAAAGAGTTGTCATGCCTTTGAACAATGAGCAGTATTAGCTGTAATAAGATGTGCCAAAAGAGTTGAATGTGTACATAATCTTCCTTCAACTATCATCTCATTGCTTCCACCTGATGGAACATCCCTGTATTCTCCTTCCATAAGAGTTGAATATGTACATAAAGCTTAATAAATAATTTACAGAACATGAAGAAACTTAATTTAATGACCAATAAAAATGTCTTATGTTACCTTATGTGATTCATAGTCATTGTGACTAAAGAACACTAATCCATAGATATTGTTTCAATGAAAACCAGTTTATATGTACTGGGGAAAAATGTACCTGCAAATTTCAAAAAACCACCCATTATTTAGTTAATATAGATGCACTTCATGTAGAATAATGACCAGTTGACAGTGGTGTTTTTTTCATTCTAAATAATATATCAATAAACATATTAAATTGAAAAGTCAAAACATATCGAATTCCGATAGATAGTTTCTTCAGTTAGTTAACAAAGATAACGACCATGTTTATTTCTTTATTAGAATACATTCAACGGAAAAATAGAGAGTTCATAATAAGGAAAAAATATAAATGAATGAAGCATGAAAAGAATATTGTATCATTATAAATAATTGGAAAATATTAAATAGTTTCCTTTATGAATGGATGAGTCCAGACTAAAGTGTCAACCATGGCATATTAATACTACTAATCCCTATAATACTGAAATATGAAATCCTAAAGGTAATTTTTGTCATAATTAAAAGGCATAGATGAGTATTGATCATTAAATTTCCTATTTATATTAGTCGAAATGAAGAAAACCTAATTCATTGTAATTTTAAATTCATGATAATAAATATACAAATGAAATTGAACATTCAGCATGCATGAAAACCTGAACTGAGCCTTCGAAGCAGCTCAATAGTGTTGTGTTGTTGGTTTTAAAGCACGCTTGAATAGAGACATGTAATGGGGAAGCAGAAGATCTGCCAGATTTGTTTTGACTAATTGTAGACATTCAATCATGCCAAGAACCTTCAACATAGAGCTTTCAACCACTTCAGAAGACCTGAGAACATGAAATTGAATTAAAAAATATATTTGAAGACTATTGTTGTAGCGTGATAATCAACATCACCATTCAATTCAACTTTGAAGCCATATAAATAATAAGTACATGTAGAATATGAAAAGAAACATAAGACCATACATGTATAAATAATGGAATAATTATGCTAATATAACCTCTATTAGAGGGCCTAGTACCAAAACCTGCATAAGTACCACCTTTTTATAGACTCACATGCTTTAGCAGATCTATTACAAACAA